>AP027102.1:93861319-95252319 GCA_028142955.1 Pinctada fucata
TTCTATATAATGATCTGTACGCAAGAAAACTTGATAATTACTAAAATGTAATGTATTTGGAGATTCCTGATACAACTTTTATTTTGGTAAACTTATTTCTAGATACTTGAAATTATAGTCTAAAGAGTAGGGGGTAGCCATGTTGAAAAGAAGCTAATATCGATCAAAAAACGTTTGAAAATTAAGAACAATCTGGCTAATATGGATATCTATAAACTTTAAAACATAGTTATAGTCTAATCAAGATACTAGAAATTAAATTCAAAAGACTGGTCTCAATTTTTTCCCATAAATTTTAAAATCTTGAATCTGAAATATGGTTGTATTTTGTATTCATTGGCTAAAAAGTAGACATTTTACCAAGAAATACACATTGTGAGGAAATAAACAGCACACTCTTGTTTATTTCATTCCAAAATCTTGTGCATTTCATGTGAACATGATTAGAATAAATAAATGAATGAATTTAAAAGGGAAAAAATTAAATTTTGCTTATATTACGGCCTAAAACACAGATTTGTAAAAAAGCCCCCCACCCTCCTTTTTTCAGTTTTTTGTCCTCTGGGGCATCGTTCCCCCCTTAGCTACAGAACCCCACTTTGTCAAAAGATGTGTATAAGCGATATACACCTTCTGTAAAAGTGGCGTTCTGTAGCTGAGGGGGGAACGATGTTTTAAAAAACTTTTCCATTTACCATTGGTTTCTATAGAAAAAAGACATATTTTGCCCCAAAATTTAGGAAAACTATGCATGATAAATCGTATGCAACTGTTGATTATGTTGAAACCAAGAACTGGCATAAATTTTGTGAAAGATTTTTTTTGAAGTTCCCATTTGAAAATTCCACTTTTTCAGGGCAGATTTTACGCCTTATCTTATCAGCTCCTTTGGATAATAGATTAATTTGCTTCCTGGAATTTTCAGGTGCTCAATATATTGACTTTTGTTGACAATCATCTACATGATATGCAGTGGCGGATTTAGAGGGGGCCAGGGGGCCAGGGCCCCCTTTTTCGCCCAAAGTTATTGATTCAGAGTACTCTTTTTATGCTTATTCTCTTTATTTTTGGGGAAATTTTCGGCTCGCTTCGCTCGCCGCACTAAATTTTTCATTAGTTGTCTATTTTTTCATCTTATCTTTGTCTTCAACTTTCTTTGTCATCGTGTTTGAACGGATTCATATGTCATAAACATATACAAAGTTCAAAATCAAATGAACACTTGAATAATTACCAAATGCTTCATTTTCATGGGCCGATCTATATGGCAAGCCAATGTGGACAAAAAATAGGTTAGACAGGTGGATAGTGGGGTTATAATGCCCTAATCTTCCCAACCTTGGAAAACGAGAGAGAGATTGTATTCTTATGACAATTTGTAACCATCTATTCCAAAAATTTTACGGCTCGCTCCGCTCGCCAATAATAGAATAAACTTGTACATACATGTGCGGATGACTTTATTTGAAAACAAATGAAAACTTCATATTTAAAAAATTTCTGACTCGTTACGCTCGCCAGTCTACCTATAAACTAAAGTATACTAATTAAAAAGTATATGAATCAACTCCCCTCACTCTCTCCACTTGAGCAGTCTTGAGGTTCACGTTTTTTTTTTTTTTTTTTTTGGTTATTTTCCAATGTTGAAAATTACCCTAAAGTTTAAATAATTCAGCATGATTTTTCGGCCATATTAAACATCAAACACACAATGAGTTTATCTCTTGCCAGCAGATCACTTCATTTTAATTTCTTGAATGGCATATGGTGCCTATAATCTGTTTACTAAAATGATACTCAACGGAGTTAGGCTATATGGTGCTAATGACTTTTGAATTTGATTTATTCACTCCAAATTGCTTAAAGTTTGTTCCATTTTTTATAATTTGTTTATGATACACAAAAAAGTGTTTACTGGGCAGTGGAAAGGTTGGAAGAGAGGGGTGAGGGGCAATTTCATGATCCGGGAAATTTTTTTCACCGGCCCTTCGGGCCGGAAATTTTTTTTTCCCTAAAATTTCGATCCGGAAATTTTTTTTTGCAAAGTCTTCCTCCCCCCTCCCCCCCCCATAAAAATCAAATGGTTGCTCCCTTACGTCTCGACCATTTTTTTTTTTTTTTGCTTGTCAGTTTTTCCGTGAACAATTTTCTTCGAGGTTAAACCTCCCCCCCCCCCCCCCCCCCCCCCCCCCCTCACCTTTCTGAAATCCTAGATCCGCCACTGATATGCGCAACAAAGCGAGAAAATTGGACAGGTAAGGAGATTGGCGGGAAAAATATTAAAGTCCATATTTTTTGTCAGGACAAATATTTATTTTTAAGAAAATAATCAGCAAAATTTGATGGTATATTTCTATGGAGGGGGATTAGGGTCACAATGCTATTTGACTTGCTTACATGCTTCATGCTATGTTGCTTCATTCAATGTTTGATTATTCCATGTTCATTTGTCTTGCTTTCATTTCAAATTGACTTTATTGCATTTGTCTTTCTTCTTTATGCAATGTTGCTTCCGTGCATTTTACAGTTGTCCTTCGTCAATGCATACTTGTCGTTCTACCTTGCGTTATGACATCTTTCATTGTGCCATCATTCTTTCGTCCTAATGCCATTATTGCTTCGTCAATGCTAACCTCAATTTTGATACCAGGTGGCGCTCCGTTTGTGTCCGTTCCTTGAAATTAACTTTGAGACGTCCCCTGTTGCAGTACTTAGAAAAATGAGTTATAAATAGCGGGAAAAAAAAAAGCAAAAGCCGATTGAATACTTGAACAAAAAAAGAAATCATTAAATGATTAATATTTGGACCTTTTCTGTTTGTTTGTTGTTGTTGTTTTTTTTATTTATACAGTAACAGCCATTTGGGGATTTGAAATCTGTAGAAAGTTTTGCACTACATAGGTAATGTCCTCGTGGCTTAGCGGTTAGCGTGCCGGACTACCTATGTATTTTTTCCCGCATGGGTTCGAATCCCATCGGCTACATATTCTTTTTTCTAAATTATGAGTGGGAAATTATACAGAAGTCAGTTTTTTTACTGAGATATCGTGGGAAAGGCGATATTTCATATCGAAAAATTGTAGATAAATTGAAAACTGCCGCGCGTTCTACACTGATCGAACCTAGAGATCAACATCCGTCGGCCCCATTGATTCAGTCAATAACGCAGTTTCTAGTCTCCTTTCATAATTTTGACCTTGAAATTTACCTTTTGACATCTCTGTATGCCAAAATTACTCCAAGCTGTTGTCCAGGACAAGCGGAGCGAAGGAGAAGGGGGGGGGGGGGGGGGGGCAGCGATACCGCTCGCCAGTTCTTTATAGACTATCTGAATAATTTAGCTATTCTGATCTATTATACATATTACTTTATCAATGTATATGAAGACATTTAACTCAATCTATATAGAATATTATTACATGTAATGATAGAGGGTATATATAGAAAGTATTTTCTGATAAGTCAATGTTTTGCTAAAAATAATTCCTGGCTCGCTACCGCCTCGCCAGACATTTATTCATGTACTTAAAATTTAAAATTGCACCAGAAATGTTAAAATTTGTGCATACAGAACATGAAACCCCCATATATTTTTTTAGTCTCCCCCTTTTTTTCATTTTTTTTTTGCTTGTTAGAAATTTTGGGATGTTGTGCCCCTCCACTTTTTCAGGCAGGGCTACGCCGTTGGTCCAGGACTACGCCTGCCCTGGAACGTGGCACAAAAATAGTTCAGTGTCATTCACAGCCTTTTTCATCAATGGCCAAAATTTAGACCTTTATTGTGTTCCTATACTCCGTGTTAGGAGCGCAAGGAAGGTATAATTTTAATTAGATTGCACTATGGCAAACTTGTCAGTTCTTCTTGTTCAGAGGCGGATCCAGCGCCCCCTTTGCCGGGGGTCAAGGGGCGAATTTTGCCGATTTTACTGATTCTACTGATGTACCTGTTTCTTCCGGGAAAATATTGGGTCTGTGCAGGAGCATCCCCTAAATCCGCCACTGCTGTTCGACCCAAGATCAAGGTTAAGATTAAGAAATCCAAACGTTTGATGCTTGCGTGGATTGACCTTGAACATGGACCTTCATAAGTCCATACTTCAAAGTCAATTATTATAGAAGTTTTATCTTTTTATGCAAGAATCATCCGATTTATGGTACAGAAAGTAATTGAACTTATAACTTTTCATAGATGACTTGCAAGCGACGATTGTGAGCCAACGAAGCTTTTGCAAAGTTTTGTAATAAAAATGATTTTTTATTTCAACTGAATAATAATAATGTACCCGCCATATTTTTTTCCAAAACAATGTCCCCCCCCCCCAAAGAAAAACAGAAAAAATGCATAAAAACATTTTATTTTTATAAGTACCCCCCAATTTTTTTCAACATCCTCTATTGGGCAGATGGACAATATGGACAAGTTACATTATACTTAAAATTGACAAAATGAAAAAAAATGTCTCCTCGGCCGGGATTCGAACACACTTGGAAAGGTGTAAAATACAATTCAGTGGCGAACGTGATAACCACTACGCCACAGAGACTCTTTATATCCTCCTCTGTTAAAGTCACAATTAAAACTTACAAAAATCTTATGCATACAAAATCAAATATTTACTAATTACTTCAAAATATTTTTCAAATATTTATACATCCAATCTACTTCTGTCCTCTCGTGCGATAATATAATTACTTTTCGAACGATACTGTAGTAGAATTTAAAAGAAATTTCTAACGACAGGGGATGTTTCAAAGTTCATTTCAATGAACGGGCACATGCGGTCGTGCGAAGCGCCATCTGGTATCAAAATTGAAGTTAGCATTGACGAAGCAATAATAGCATTAAGACGAAAGGATAATGGCAGAAAGAAGGTTGTCATAACGCATGGTATAATGACAGTTATGCATTGACGAAGGACAAATGTAAAATGCAGGGAAGCAAAATTACACAAAGAAGAACGATAAAGTCAATTTGAAATGAAAGCAAGACAAATGAACATGGAATAATCAAACATTGAATGAAGCAACATAGCATGAAGCATGTAAGCAAGTCAAATAGCATTGTGACCCTAATCCCCCTCCATATATTTCAAATGCCTCATCTGTAGATTCTATACATACAGGTCAGTCAGATAAACCCATTTTGGCGAAGGCCTCAGTAAAAATTCTATTTATAGAAAGTGGGAGTTTCCGATTTTTTTAAGTCGGTCAAGAAATGTCTGGCTATCCACCACAACAAGGCGCAGGGTACGTGAGTTCATTATTTTTAATACTTTGTAAATCTAATCTTGTGAAAATTTAGGTTGACATCAAGCTACTGTACATAGATTCTAGTAGATCAACAATATTAACAAAAAAGAAAAGCAGGACACGGCTATTTGTAAATCAGAATTAAACGTAAATTTCTACACACTCGGTTACACTGCACTGGCACAGAATCATACATGTGTATCCTCGTAGATCATGTTACATTGAAGGCAGTTGGGGGGGGGGGTTGATTTTATCATTTTATGTGTCAAAGACAAGTGGTTGATTTCCCTCTGTCGTCACATGTGACTAGGTCATGTGCTTTTAAATCTCTCTCTATTTATATATGAACACTCCCCTTGGGGAAATTTCTACATACTATTAAAACATTTTCCTGGTGTGGATGTGTGATTGAAAATGAGTGAAAAACAATATTTAGTGAACCAGGGGTATGTAGTTTAATAATGCAGCTAAAATGATTTAATACAGATGGTCTGAACATGATCAGATATATATTATGCATCACTCTTTATCTTTTTCTTTTTTTGAATATTTTCTTTAGTCATTCAACTTTGTTGAGTATTGCATAATCTTGTGTCATATCATTATGGATCAATATGAATTTGCATGTACATACATGTATCATAGATTCAATTAACTCGATCATTATTTTACAAATATGGACTTGGTCGAGGTTTTCAATTGATATAATGACCCGATGAAATTTGTAAATTATATCGACTAAGGCTGAGGTTGATATTACAAATATCATCGGGTCATTATAATGACATAATGACTGAGGCCAAGTCCTTATAAATTATAGCGAGCAGAGCTCGCTGCAAAGGCCCTTATGGTAACGCATATACACATATCTTATTGAGAAAATATGCTGAATCAAAGAATGAGAATGTACTACTATGCTTTCAAAAACTTTCATCCCCTTTCAGACAGAGTTGCTGCGGAGATGCTGGATATTGCCATTAAAATTTTTTTTCGACTCCAAGTAGACGTAATTTTTTTTATGTTATACTCAATTTTTGTTTATAAGTTAAATTTATTGAAAATATTTTTCGTAAATCAGGTAACGCTAAAGCATCAGCAAGGCAGCGTAACCACGGGAAATCCGACATTTCCGGTTTTAAACGAGACGCTTCGCTCTGAGTGCTTTTCTGGTCTCCGGTGGTTTCGTACTGTCAGAAGTCGGAATATGTTTGTTTTTCTTTTGTTCTTAAGTAATTTATTTTCAGCTAGCCTAAACATTATTTTTACAAAATAAAAATAAATTATAAAGAACCATATTTTTAAAGAACCATATTTTAAGCCCCCCCCCCCCCCTTAAAATGTTCATCTGCTGGTCTAGATCAATTTTACAAATGCTTCCGTGTTTCCACTCGCCTTATACTACCTTTTTTGGCAATCAACAGAAAGTTTTGTAAGATAAGATAAGCCATCATAGTCAAAATAAAAAAGAAAGATCTTTTTTTATTTTATATAATCATATCTATTTTCTCTCCGCTCGCACAAAAAGGCTTTGCCTTGATTCATATTATTATATAGCGACAATTATAAATAATATATAGCACTCTATCATATCTACTATATATCATTAAAATAATGATTTTTAAAAGCAATGGGAATTTTAAAATATTCTATTTTTTTATAAATAATTCAATAATCAAATTGCGCTTTTTTGCTAAAAAAAATTTTTATTAGTTTTAATATAATCCACTGTGTAGCATCACGTGGCTTAAGGTGGTGAAACCACGAATAAATTAAAAAAACCCAGTTGGAGGAATGAAAATAGGAACTGCAATTATTGCTTTGATGAATTTTTATCTTTTCATAGCCTATATCCTTCCCTAAACTGATACTTTTACAATCATGGACTCGTTTGTAAGTAAAACGCCGTTGTTTTTACAAACATTGTGACAAAAGCTATAGATATTTGCATGGAAACCACCACAACATTGTATTTAACCTATTTCCACCACGAGGTTCTTTTTGTCAGAATGTTTGTAAAAACTACAATGGTTTCTTGATTGACAAAGAAAGAGTCATCAAAATATCATTTTTTACAAGGACATTGGCTATGAAAAAATTAGATTGAATCAAATCAACCATCACAGTACCTGTTTTCTTTCCTTCAAACGAGCGGTATGCCTCCATTTTGTGTTTGTGGTTTCACCAACATAAGTCACGTGATGCTACACAGTGAAATAGCAATCTTGATTTTCATCGTATTTAGGACTGAAATCGGAAAAAATAGCACACTGAGTCATTCTTCCGTCAGTTGTCATTATCGGAAAATATTAATGAATCGAGCACCAGCCAATCAAAATGGACATTACATTCTGGTTTTAAAAATGATATTGATCGATGACACAATATTGATTACACATTTTAAAATGCTTAATAATGTCTGAAACATTATTCAACAGACAACAATCTAGCTGCATTATAAGTATTTAGGCGACAGAAATTTAATATTTTTACGGATTTTATTTTTTCAAAATAGGGTAGGAGGAGGGAATAAAAATAAAATAAAAATCAGTAAATTTCAACATCTCATGTTTTGTACCATGATCATGCATGATCTTAATTCAGCTTGTTTGTCATGTCTTCAAAGCTGCATTCTCTAAAACACTTGCACGATAAAGATTAAGTGATAATGAAAAGTAATAACCAGTAGTTTAGATGAGCAGAGGAAAAAAAATACAATCAGTCCATTTTATTTTTTTTCCAATTGTGTTCAAATAAGGGTCGGCGGATCCGTAAACCTAAGAATTAAATTTCTGTCGCCTTAATTAAGATTGTATCATTCATCTTCTTTTTTATCAAGTTGAATCATGTCTTTTTCAAAGTCCTCATTTTGGTTTCAACACTCTCTTTACAATGGATCCAGATTTTTTTTTTTTTTTTTGGGAGGGGGGTATTCTAATATGATTTGAGATCTTCTCACTGTATGTGCTATAGTCAGCTCCCCCATTTCTATTCTCCAATACATTCATCATGGTCAAATAAGCCACATCAGTACTCTTACTCTGCAATTGCAAGGAGTGTTCAGATAAGAGCCAATTTAGCCCTGAATCTCGTACCGTATTTCTTCTGCATGACAATTCACGTGTTAAAAAAAATTAATCAAAATTGAAATATGATTAGATGTATTTGAAAACATATAAGTTTTACATTTTGATGAAGTTATTGAAGTACTCCTAAAATTCTAGAAATTCTTGAAAGAAGTACCGGCGTATTCGGATAGGAAAACTGCTAAAAAACATATGAATATAATAATATTTGACATAAAATGGATAAATATTTACTAGAAGACGTCAAATATGTCTATACATTGTATATCAAAAATTATATCTACTTTAATTGGCAAATAATGAACTCCGGAACTCAAAATATGGTCTCACTTTGTATTTCAATGGCTACATTTATTTTGTAAGCCTTTTTGCACGAAATACACACTGACGAAGAAATAAACATTGCTCTTGCTTATTTTGTTCCCAAATTTTGTATATTTCATTCAATAATATTAAAAACACATTTTTGGCTGGATTAAAGAGGAAAAAAGTCAAATTTGTCTTATTTTATTGTCTAAAAGATCGATCTTTTCGAAAATGCACCCCCTTCCTTTGTTTGTTTTTCGTCTTGGGGGTAGTGTTCCCCTAGGAGATACAGAACACCAATTTTCCAGAAAATTTGTATCATGGATATACACCTCCAGTAAAAGTGGCATTCTGTATATATCCAGGGTACACAATGTTAAAAAAAAACTTTTTCCGTATTCTACTGATTTTGATAGGAAAGTTTGACCCAAATATCAGCAAAATTAAACAAAACAGATGCATCCCACAATCCTATGGAACCTCTCAACTAAATCAAAAAGTATCGGTTGACATCACAAATAAGAAAGGGGGGAAAAACATCACATAAAAAAGTATGGGAATATGTACAAGTAGGAAAAAATGATATAAGCCAGACCACCTATTAATACATGTATTCACATTGATCCGTCCAGTTTTGAAAAAAAAACTAATTTAAAACAGTAAAAAATTGGAAAAATCAGCAGTTTTGGCAGACTCCAGGAGGAGGAGTCTTGATCCCCATAATCCCACCCCCTTAGACTAGATCCACGCTTGGCAGACTCCAGGAGGAGGAGTCTTGATCCCCTCTACCCCCAACCTAGACTAGATCCATGCTTGGCAGACTCCAGGAGGAGGAGGAGTCTTGATCACCTCACCCCCCCCCCCCCCCCCAGACTAGATCCATGCTTGGCAGACTCCAAGAGGAGGAGTCTTGACCCCCTTAACCCCCCTAGGCTAAATCCATGCTTGGCAGTGTCCAGGGGGAGGAGTCTTGATCCCCTTAACCCCCCCTAGTCTAGATCCACACTTGGCAAACTCCAGGTGGAGGAGTCTTGAACCCTAAACCCCCCTAGACTAGATCCACACTTGGCAAACTCCAGAAGAATGAGTTTTGAACCCCCCCCCCCTAAGACTAGATCCACGCCTCGCAAACTCCAGGAGGATTTAACCCCCCCCCTCCACCTTTAGACTAGATCCACGCTTGGCAGACTGCAGGAAGAGGAGTCTTGACCCCCTTAACCCCCCAAGACTAGATCCACGCTTGGCAAACTCGAGTAGGAGGAGTCTTGACTCCCTTAACCCCCAAGACTAGATCCATGCTGGGCAAACTCCATGAGGACTTATCCCCCTCCCCCTAGACTAGATCCACGCTTGGCAGACTCCAGGAGGAGGAGTCTTGACTCTTGACCCCCTTAACCACCGCTCAACTAGATCCATGCTTGACAGACTCCAGGAGGAGGAGTCTTCACCCCCTTAACCAAGAATGACAAATTTATTTTGTGAAAGAATTTAATATATTATAAATTTTAATCGAAATTTGGGATTATGAATCTAAAATCTCAGGAGCAGAATATTGGGGTAGGAGGGGTTATGAATTTTAAGAAATCATCGATTATCGTTTCTATTCAATTCCATATTTCTTTACTTTTATCAGAGATGTACACAAAATAATATGAGGCTTCGTTAGTTCATTAGAAAGGATTTAGCTCTTAATTTATACTTTCTTTGGGCATGATTATTATCAGACGTTCAATTTACACTTAAGGCAAGCTGGGAGTTCATATGGGGGTCAGTATCCTCCATCCCAAGGCTACCCAGGACCTCAACAACCAGGTTATTCTGGAGCACCTCCACCAGCAGGAGGCTATCCAGGAGGAGCACCTCAGACAGGAGGGTACCCAGGTGGACCACCTCAATCAGGATACCATGGGGGAGCACCTCCAGCAGGAGCATATGGAGGAGCACCACAGACAGGAGGGTATCCAGGAGGACCAACCCCAGCAGGAGGGTATCCAGGAGGACCACCCCCAGCAGGAGGATATCAAGGAGGTGCACCTCCAGGTAATTTTTAAATGAGTCTAAGGGGAATGTTTTATGAAGTGAGATATCTTCAATATGTTTTTCATTAGACATTTTAGATAAGGGAGGACAAAAAAAGTAAAAATGACACTGATATTTTGCAATTTCAAATTTCCCATACATGTTCCTTCTGACCTGACCTTTCTTTGAATATCAGAAATTTTTTAACCTCCTGACCTTGACCTTGGGGTTTGATCTACTTTTGAAAATGTTCAACATTAATTGTGCATAAGATTTTAAAATGTTTCTTAATAGGGATTTTAATATTTTATATGTATGCCTTGTGTCAAGACCTTTTCATAAGCACCAAAGTTTTTGATTCTTGACCTTGGCCTTGAAGTCTGACTGCATGCTTTTGAAAAAAAAAAACATTGATCTATTTAGACAGGCAAGTGTTGATGATATTTAATATAGATAATTATACTCATAGATGGTTAGCTGACCATGTATTGCCATACTATTGTTTTTCGGTAACAGTAAGATCAGTCAAGCCTTCTGATGGAGTCGTCCCCATACAGCCAGTATCTCAAAGCTAGTATTACAACTCTAGGGATTATCCTTGTCTCCGCTATGTTTGAATTGCTCTACTCAAACAAGTTTTTACAACTTGTACATACATAGTTATTTTGCTGTGAATTACAATTATCTACTAATATTTACTACTTTTAAAAAAAAAAAATAGTATAAGAATTTGTAATGAAATTCTGAGAATTTCTGAATCAGTTCTTAAAAGTCAAACTTTCACATGTGCATGCAGAATTGGTAAAGTTGATTGCCATAATCCAATATGGTATGATATCATCAATCATCATGGGGAAACTCTTCACCAGTTATTACTTTGTCTATAGTTGTATTATTTTCAAATCAATATCCATATGCATTATAGGAGGAGGGGGACAGCCTGATCCAAAGGTGCCCCAGTACTCTGGGGAGATGCCTGGAGAGGATGTGATAGAGGACCCTAATGCCCCCACATCCTCCCAAACAGCCTCTGCACCACCCCTGGAGAAAATGGACACCATAGCAGGGTATAACAACGTAGGAATCGATACATCAGGTTTGTGGATGTTTGAAGTCTTCATAAGACATATTTCGTATTATCTCGTCAAATTAATTAAAGATATTCTAGTAATGTTGCTATAGATTTTATGTCTGTTTTTAGAGAAAGGAAGTACAAAATGTATGTGATCACTCTAAGATAATGTTAATCATTTTAGGGTTTTTACCTCCGCCGTCATACGATGATGCTATGAAACAAGGTCCTCCTCCAGAGAGGCAAAATATTCAGAAGTAAGAATAGAATCTGTTACTTGTATGAAACCAATATAGAAAAATCTCAGACGAGTGTGATATGTAGTAACCAATCACAACCAAGGTGCTTGCCGAGGTCGTGAAATTTACTCCATATAACCCATGACTTAGATTTCGCTAAATCGGTCTCATACATGCTAAGAGATTCTTTTCAAGCATAAAAAATATCACGCAGACTCTTCATAAGTATTTTCTTGTGTAAGAAGTGAAAATGTGTCATATGATGGCATTCACATGTATATAACCAGTGACATGATATGGCATTCACATGTATATAACCAGTGACATTTGATATTTTTAGATCAAGTATTTCAAATGAGAACTTCTCTAAATACACAAATTGAATCTTTTTAAAGAAAACATATTTTCAATTTTCTCAAAGTATACACATTTAAATATATTCAATATTTTAGCCACTTCACTATCCTCATTTGAGCTAACAAGTACTTTATCTTCCACAGTGTTCCTTCAATAGATGAGAAGGAAGCTAGAGAGGCATTACTGAGTTACGTAGCAGAAAATTGCTGTTATGGTAAAGGCGCGGCGGAGGATCTCAAGTACTTAGATCTACAATCTTCAAGTGCTTTTCATGTATGAATTCATGATTTTAGAATCTTGATATCTATTTAGACTTGTTAAAAATTGTGAACTTTATTTTGATATACTTTATTTTACATAGTTGATTTGTGGCATGAATTTTACAGAGCTAGTTTTCAAAGTTGATCTTTAACTTGCTTGTAAGGTCAAGAGATTAAGTATTTGCTGTCATCAAAATGCTTATATAAATATTCCTGTAAATAGAGTAATATGCCTGTGTTATATGTACGTTTGAAAGTTTACACAGATCATCAGAAAGATGCTTCTTTTTTCTTCAGTATACCTTGGAGACGTTTGGTGAAGGAAGGATGACTGCCTGGGCTTATGAACCATACACGGGTTAGTTCTGTTTATTCATTAATGATGAGTTTTTAATGGAAACTAAATTATTTGAAATTACCAATCATAATTGATTACATGTATATTAGGAAATTAACATTTTTTTTCAATGGAAGGCTTTTAAAATAAATTAAAAGAATTTTAGAAGTTTAAAGAAAGTAAAATGTTGTTATTTTTTAGAAAGAAATGCCTCATGTCATTATAATTTAAAGATAACAAACTTTTAGGAAATATTACATTAAATCCGCTGTAGGCCTGTCATATGCTTTCTAGGTGATTCGTTTCTACATGCGTATAATTAGACATACTGTACATGTACTATGTATGATTTATATTCAAGTCAGGATTATTTCATGTACATTGATGACAGCTTGGTTTTGACACCCTGGCAGTCCTATAGATTTTTAGTGTACATGTAATTGTTTGTAACTGTCATCAGTGTCAGGGTCAAAGCTCAAGGTGTTATTTAGTACATGTAATAGTAACAACAATTATTTTATGCAGGTCAGCCTATAGATGGACCACAGAATGGAGTAGCCCCTGCTCCCTGGGATATACATGCCCAACCTGCATCATTGTTTACTAACTCCAAACAGCATTTTGAAGTCCCTCATACAGCTTCAGTTAAGGTATGCATTGTATAAAGAATTTGCTATAATACGCTTTTTATGTATATCTTAAATATCACTGAATTCTTGAAGTTTTCTCCAAAAGGCAATTGTTAAATGATCAGGAATTTTCGAAGTTTCATCAGTTTAAATGGTCCAGATGTTACTGAGTCCATCTCAAAGTGAGTTGAACTCAGAAGGCAAAACTGCTGATCTAAGTCAAAGAACCATTTTGCTGTAAACAAATCAGTGTTTCCATCTCATCTGAAAGGGACAGAGCAGCAGCACTTTGTTGACCTTTTTGTTCACCTTAAAACATTTGGTTTTTCTGCTCTTCAATAAGCACAAAGAATGTAAAAAAAAATTAATTTTACTTTTTAGCTCGCCGGGACGAAAAGGTCCGGAGAGCTAATGCCATACCCTCGGCGTCGTCGTCGTCCGTAGACGAAACTTTAACCTGGGCTGTATCTCTTGAACTATAAGGGCTAGGGCTTTGATATTTCACATGTATATACCTTGTGACGAAACCTTTCATTTGAGACCACGACCTTTGACCTAGTGACCTTGACCTTGGACTTTGACCAACTTTTCAAAAACTTTAACCTGGGCTATATCTCTTGAACTGTAAGGGATAGGGCTTTGGTATTTCACATGAAGATACCTTGTGACTTGACCTTTCATTTGAGACCATGACCTTTGACCTAGTGACCTTGACCTTGGACTTTGACCTACTTTTCTAAAACTTTAACCTGGGCTATATCTCTTGAACTGTAAGGGATAGGGCTTTGATATTTCACATGCAGATACCTTGTGAAAAGACCTTTCATTTGAGACCACAACCTTTGACCTAGTGACCTTGACCTTGGACTTTGACCTACTTTACAAAATCTTTAACCTGGGCTATATCTCTTGAACTGTAAGGGATAGGGCTTTGATATTTCACATGCAGATACCTTGTGACAAGACCTTTCATTTGAGACCATGACCTTTGACCTAGTGACTTTGACCTTGAACTATGACCTACTTTTCAAAAACTTAAACCTGGGCTATATCTCTTGAACTATAAGGGATAGGGCTTTGATATTTCTCATGTAGATACCTTGTGAAGAGACCTTTCATTTGAGACCATGACCTTTGACCTTGAACTTTGACCTACCTTTCAAAAACTTTAACCTGGGCTATATTTCTTGAACTATAAGGGATAGGGCTTTAATATTTAACATATAGATACCTTATGATGAGACCTTTCATTTGAGACCATGACCTTTGACCTAGTGACCTTGACCTTCAACCTACTTTTTAAAAACTTTAACCTTTCATTTGAGACCATGACCTTTGACCTAGTGACCTTGACCTTGGACTTTGACCTACTTTTCTAAAACTTTAACCTGGGCTATATCTCTTGAACTATAAGGGCTAGGGCTTTGATATTTCACATGTAGATACCTTGTGACGAGACCTTTCATTTGAGACCATGACCTTTGACCTAGTGATCTTGGACTTTGACCTTCTTTTCAAAAACTTTAACCTGGGCTATATCTCTTTAACTATAAAGGATAGGGCTTTGATATTTCACATGTAGGTACTATGTGATGGGACCTTTCATTTGAGACCATCTCCGTTGACCTAATGACCTTGATCTTGGACTTTGACCTACTTTTGAAAAAATTGTATTTATTTTTCATGCATATATTTACTGATACCAAGACCTTTCATTTGAGACAATGACCATTAACGTAGTGATCTTGACCTTAACCATTAACCTACTTTTTTAAATTAAGATTACTTAAACTTTGGCTCTATCTTTAGCTCTCTAAGGGATATGACTAATGGTAGATGCATATATATATATATATAGACTCTTCATGACAATGCTTTTTGTATTTTGAAAGTTTTTTTTTAATTTTTGACAAAAACCTGCTACGGCGATTTGATTACACTATGTTTATGAAATGAATTGTGTCTATGGACATGAACATGTTACCAGGATTATTTCTCCTTCCAGCCATGCCACACATGTTTTGCTATGGGCTATGTGAGGTGTGACAGATGTCTAGGCAGAGGAAGGGTAAGCCAAGCCTTAAATTGTCCTTGGTATAAAATGTATTTGTAAATGTACATGTATGATGTGACCTTAGATAGGATTATGACTGTAGTATACGCTACATTTACATCCCATGGAACAAGAAGGGTCATATGCACAGTAGATAGCATAATTTTAAATCTTTCCTTTTGCTACTATGAGAAAATTTATCAATGAACTTGAATCAGATTTCGCGGTACTTATAGGGGACAAAATATTGCAATATACTAGTAAACCAGTTTTATCGTACAGCAATATTAGTGTATACATGTAAAAGATGGCAATTTGTACATGTGCAAAGTGAAGGATGTATAGTATACATGCACTTCTTTCTTATTCTTATTGGTCTTAACCTTAATTACCTACTTTATGATAGAATATCCTTCCTCTTTTGCAATTGAGGGATCGGCAAATGTATGACATAGCAACTTTGAAGGACTTGTGCATTATGAAGGACCCATCGAAGTAATGTTGTCACGTGACGTCATGATGTAAAAGATCACCATCAGATGCAATTTCAATCATTTGGCAATTCCTCAGTTCAGTTATTTCTATTTCTCAAGGGTAATATTGTATATTTTAGGTGCGTTGTCATTCCTGTCATGGTTCAGGTCACGTGAGTCGTTACCGTGATGGCCACCATCACCATGAAAGCTGCCACTGGTGTCATGGCAGTGGGAGAAGACAGTATGTATAACAATAGTAAATTACCAAAGTCTGAAATCGATGTTTTTCTGTTTTGTGTATGAAGAATGGAAGAATTGAAAATACTTTACATACATGTACATGGTTATTAAGTGTCACTCTAAGATAACAGAAAGTCCCAACTGTTGATAATCTGACCTTATGGATACTAGTAAGTAATTACAGTGCATCTTAATAAATTCTGTAAAATCTTTAACTGATCATATCCTTTACTAGCCTTGTTGTACAGTATGATGACATACATATAATTTCATATGTTTACAGATGTAGCGGTTGTTGGGGAAGAGGAATGGTAAGCTGTCCAACATGTAACACATATAGGAGCCTCAAGTGTTACATTAAACTCACTGTTACATGGTAAGTGTAGGCCTATGGACTATAATGGTTAAGGGTGTAGTTTGCATTGTGTATTAAATAGTCATTTTGCAAAGTCAAACAAAGTCTGAAGTAAAGTTCCAAATTTATTGTATGCATAACATGTAAGAGTGCCCAGATTGAAGTGGCATGCAAAACAGTGTGCCTTGTATATATCTGGACAATTGGAAATGCTAACATGCTAACAAAATATCAGTACTTGAATTTTGATTAGAAAGAGATTTAAGAAATTGGATTCCTCCAAATATTGAACCTTAATGGCTCAGATGTTGATGATTTCCAATGAAACAATTACTGCAGTGTTCAATTTAAGGCATCATGGGAATTAAGTCAAACACATTACAGAGTTAACATGCTTATGTTATTTCTTTGAAATGTAAGGTTCAAAAATTAAAGTCAAGTAATTTACTTAGAGTGATTCCCCTTGGTGAGTGTGAATACCTAAGTATTAGGCCATGTAAAATTTGTTCCTTGTTTTGCTGACACTGCCTATGATACAACTAAGTACCAACAAGTTTTCATGAAGTTAGTTATTTCAACTTTTGACACTATTTCTTTTCTCTCAGGACTAATCACATAAAGGATCACATCGTAGAGAGAACACCTCTACCAGATCATCTTATACGGAATGTTTCTGGGCAGACAGCTTTTGAAGAAACATTTCCTAGGGTAAGAAATTACGGGAAGAATGTTTATATTCACCATCAGGTGTCAGGTGTCTGTCAAAAGGATTGCATTCTTACATCATAAACTTTAATGCTGAAAGATAGAAAGGCATACAAATTTGATCATCTGAAAAGAATTTGCCGAATGAGGAGTTTTGATATTAAGTATGCTGAATAAATGTATCTTTTTGACAGAGACAAGTAATCTTTAACATTTACATGCACAAGAATCATGTCTTGGTCAAACCATAATGATGTTATAATGGCTTCTGAATGTGACCCACTAGTAAAAACTTTATACAGTTTTAAATTGATCCATGTTAAATGATTATAAACTATGACAGACAGGTACAACATTTTCCATAGAAGTTAAATGTTTTAGGCTCTTTTTAGCTCACTCAAGTGAAGCTCAAGTTAGCTATTGTCATAGCGTGCTGTCTGTCTTCGTCGTCCAGCATAAACTTTTTACATTTTTGACATCTCCTCTGCAACCACTGCACATAATTTTATGAAACCTTACAGGAAGTAAGAACTCAAGGTCCTCTACCAAGTTTGTGTTTTTCATACCGATTGGTCAACAAATATGGCCGCCAAGGGCTCTGATTGGCTGACGCATTTCGTCTTCTCTGAAATCACTTCACAGAATTTTATGAAACCTTACAGGAAGTAAGTACCCAAGGTTCTCTACCAAGTTTGTGTTTTTTGTGCGGATCAGTCAACTAATATAGCCACCCAGGGCTCTGATTGGCTGCCCCTTTTTCGACTTCTCCTCTGCAACCACTACACAGAATTTCCGAAACCTTACAGGAAGCAAGTACTTAAGGTCCCCTACCAAGTTTGTGTTTTTCGTTTTGATCGGTCAACAAATATGGCTGCCAAGGGCTCTGATTGGCTGACGCATTTTCGACTTCTCCTCTCCAAAGCTGCAGAGAATTTTGCGAAAAATCTCAGGAAGCAAGTACTCAAGATCCTCTACAAGTTTGTGCTTTTTGTGCAAATCAGTCAACAACAATATGGCTACCCAGGGCTCTGATTGGCTGACACATTTTCGACTTTAGTCTGCAACCGCTGAACAGAATTTCACGAAATCTTATAGAAAGCAAGGTCATTTACCAAGTTTGTGTATTTCATGACAATCGGTCAACATATACATGTGTATGGCCACAGAGGGCTCTGATTGGCTGATGCATTTTCGACTTCGTCTCTGTAAACGCTGCACAAAATTTCACGAAACCGTACAGGAAGTAAGAACTCAAGGTCCTCTAGCAAGTTTGTGTTTTTCATGCTGATTGGTCAACAAATATGGCTACTGAGGGCTGTGATTGGCTGACACATTTTTTACTTCTCTTCTGCAAGGAGAGAGATGAATAGACTTAAAAAGACTTCTCTTTTATTCTGTTGCCCACATTTAAAACATTTAGATGTTGGATGGGAAATGAAACGAGTATACTTTTACAAATATTGCAAACATCACTTAACTATTATAATTCATTAAAGTTACTATTCCTCCTACAGGTGTACCCCATCAATCATTTCCCGGACAGGGAGATTAATGAAGCTTCTAACAGAATCATTGCCACAGAACAATTTCCCAATGAAAAACTACTGATGCAGGCAAGTTTATACATGTATTTTGTTTGTATGGAGGATTTTTGTCAAATTTCACATACACAGGTATGTACATATTGTTGCACCATAGAATAAGCATAATCATACAAGCAACTCTTCGTAAACAAGGCTCTCAGTTACTAAACTTTCATTGTAACAATGATTCTGGGTGACTAACTAAATTTTCCAGCATGAAGTGTCCGAAACATTTCACTCCTTCAACATAATTTTATACATGTATTTAGGAATTTTATACATGTACATGTATTTAGGAATTTTATACATGTATTTAGGAATTTTTGAGGATTTTTTAACACACTGTATATAAATTTTTGTAGCGTCACAGAGTAAGGATTGTACCCGTGACACAGTGCTTGTACAAATGGAAGGACAAGGAGTTAGATTATTTTGTATATGGGTTTGAACACAAGGTTTACGCCCCCACCTACCCCCAGACCTGCTGTTGTGGATGCGTCCTATTGTAAACCAATATGGACAGTACATCATGTACATTATCAAAAATATAAAGGAACGATACTTATGTATCATTAATAGTTGTATTTGGTGTCTGAATTCATTTAGTATTCAATTGTTTTAATGTTATATGGACAGTTTCACCATCATTTATCACAGTGAACATTGTAACTTTTGTTGTATATCCATGTACATGTATGTGGTATTTGTACGCATTTTATTCATTCTTCATATGTGATAAACTACAGCAATCAACAGGTGCCATTTTATTAATAACATATTTTCTTATTGCAATTTGTATGTGTACATGTGTAGTTCTTATTATTTGTTGTATAATCCAATAGTTGTGAATATATATCATCAAATCAAATAACCTTTATGTACATTATGATGTCGGACAGAAATACATGTATAATAATCCTTAGCTGTAAGGAGCTTTTTACCGACTTCTCATGTACCGATCTTACCTCATACTTTAAAACATTCACAAAATTAGTGCTCAAGTACTTTTAAACCTGTTTTCAATATTGAGCTTTAGATGTGAACTTGTCTGCAATATTGATTGAAATATCTTAAGCAATCAACGTTCTGTTATGCATAATACATGTACGTCCATTATACATGAAACATTTACTTTATTACTTATACATGTACATTTCGAAATTATACATGTAGAAAGCATATATGTATCCATATCATAACTGGGCTTCAGTGAACAATTAACAGTGTAATGGCTTAAATATGTATGTACATATAGTGTAAGATTAAATAAATTTAAAGTGTACTAACGATGTGTATCTTCAAATTCTACAACATTGTATTAAAGAATCATCTGCTTCCGGTTTGTAAGAAAACTTTGTCTCTTGACTGAAAAGGCTACAATAGAAAAGTTTTTGCGGTTATCATGTAATTTGTTTTTCGGATTTTGAAATATTGGCGATTGAAACTGTTATTTCGTCATGATATGCTTACAAATTTTCTGATGCGTTACGAGTCAATAACACTTCCGGTATCATTGATATACTGGGTAAGGATTTTTGTGTTGAAACATTTCCTGCGAATGCGATATTTAATTTTTTCCTGTTCTATGCCACTTTTCTTGAATAGTAAGCCTAGAAAAAGATGTTTGGTTGATGGAAGCTCATTTTACGCACCACTCACAAGAATTATGCGCACGCATCCATTTTATGGAAAATTTGCTAAGTTTTATTTGCTTATGATCGCTTTTGTAACAAATGCATTAATGCGGTTAAATTTATGTTTTTCTGATCAAACTTGGTACAAACAATTCTTTAAAAGTGGTTTGATTGTACAATGTAATTTTCCAATAAAATACGCAAAATTCGTGAAAAGTGTTCAAAATCAAATTTCGTCATGGTCTGTTTCCGTTGAGAGAAATTTCGTTTTTCTTGATTTTAAAGTAAAGAGTGAAATGTTGTATATCAAATCCAATTATCGTTAAAATAATTTGAATTCCACATGAACAAAAATCCATACCTGTACAATGGTAGATTAGAAATTTTGACAAGTATATTACATTAGCATTAAGTTTATATGCATAAGGAAGAGAGCTGAAAATGTCTGCATCCCAAGTCCAAACTCTATACATTTGGATACCAACTACCATGTGCTATAGGACATATCCTAATGAAGTTTTCACATTCATTGTAAGCATGATAAACAAAATTTTTCCAAAACTTTGCTTGTTTACAGAATACAAGGTCACGTACATGTATTTGGTCTCTTTAGCAACAAGAATCGGAAGAGCAGGGGCTTATGCTTTGCTATGAACTCCCACCAGCGGTCACTAACTTAGATTTAGCAAAGTTGAACAGATCTGCAAGATAACACCCAGTATTTTGACCACAAGTAAATAAAATAAGGAATATACTGTAGATTGATGCAGTGTAAAAATACAGATGTAGGGATGGCTATCTGATGTCTGATATCCTTTTGAATAAACAGTCCAATTAGACTTTGGGTTTAGATCAACTCACTTTGATTGCTACACAAAACATCTAACATAAGGGTTTACACTGAAGAGTCTCGTGGCACTTTCTGATTGGCTAAGATATTAAAATCCAAATTTTCAGATTGGCTCGATAATTTAAACCAGATTTGATTCTAGCACAAAACCATACAAACCATCATCGACTGTAGTTGGATATTTTGTTTGGTGACCACAGTGACTGACCTTGTAAATTGCAGGGACAGTCAAAACTCAACACTCTATGCGAGACCAGATTAACTTCAAGGTCACATATTAGGGTCAACAGCCACATACCTACAATGTATTCTCGAGCAGTCTAATTTTTACTTAAGTTAAAACTCAATTCACCCATTACATTTCTGTGCTCTGATATACAGAGAGATATACATGTACATGTATGAGTATTTTTCAAATTCATTTCAATACAAAATCAAAGCACTAAAGGTACTGAGTGCGAATAGCCAGAATAATATCACTTATAATGTATAACAAAATATTGTGTTTTCAAAGTTATATTTGTTTCTGAACACCTTCGTAGGCCAGTTTATGGACGTATAAAGACAGAACGAAAATGCAAATGCATAATGTTGTCGTAATGAATTGAAAGATGATGTCTGACAGTGAACATGAAAATTAATTAACATCACATTAAATCTACCCCACCCCCCTAAAAAATACAACAATCCAATATGACTACCGATTGATGATTCCATATACAAGGAAAGATGACTAATCTTATTTTCTAATTTTATCCCCACTCTCTCTTTAACCCTTTCATGTTCAGGTGTGTGCTAAGAATTTGAAGGAAAATTCACTTCTTTTTTAGTATATAAAAACATGATACATCCCAAACGGGAATGTTTTGATCTTTTATTTTTCATAATTGTTAATATCATATTTCATGATGGAAGTTCCTAATTTTTCCGTCGTATACAGATTTTATTTTGTGAAGCAGGGCAAAATAAGCCTACTTGAAGTTAGTTTTACGTTTCAATGATTCAACTTAATATCTTTATCGATAGCACCGTTTCATCTATATATTGTCCACTAAAACAGATAATCACTTGGTAATGGAAAGGGGTTTCCAACACACAGCCTGTGTTCAACCAAGTACATACAGATGCAATTTTTCATTAGGTCATGCATGTACATAACACGACAGCTCGATTCATATAGATATAATTCATTGATTCAGACAGTGATCAGACTTTATACCGATCATGACGCTGACGCAGTCCCAAGGTACATGTAAACAGAGTAACATCGTTTATACATACTCAGTAGACGGGGCTCCCATGAGTGAAGAAATCAGGCAATTGCTATGTGCTATTCGCACAAAAAATCAAAAACATGCATAAAATTTTTGACAATGAATTTTATTGATTAATATCATCACGTAAATGAATAGTGAAAATTTCTCAGTTCTGTTACATACACATGTATTATTGTGTCTTACAGAAAATTCATTCGACAGAGAATAAAGTGTACATATCTAAAACGCTAAAACTTAAAATGAGACAATGCCATATTAGCTGCATGAACTTGTAGGTGCAATGAGACATTTTCAGCTAACTGAATGATTTAACATTTACATAACAAACAACATATAAATATTGATATCAAAAAGATCAACAAGGATCACAGATCTGCTCTGAGTAACATAGGGGGTCAATGCATTATCAATGAACACTTTGTGAATTACTGGAGAATACTGATATGTTAGGATAGAGAGTAAATCCAGTCCTTATACTATCACTCTCAGACATTGTTAAAGAGTAACATAGGGGGTCAATGCATTATCAATGAACACTTTGTGTACTGATATGTTAGGATAGAGGGTAAATCCAGTCCTTATACTATCACTCTCAGACATTGTTAAAGAGTAACATAGGGGGTCAATGCATTATCAATGAACACTTTGTGAATTACTGGAAAATACTGATATGTTAGGATAGAGGGTAAATCCAGTCCTTATACTATCACTCTCAGACATTGTTAAAGATAATGTAAGGGAATAAAACTGTTGACCAATGGTCACAGTTTAACCAATTTATATCACGTGTCTGTGGTCTGTTTACTACTATCACTGTCCTCTAACTGGACTTTGTCTATTTCTGCACTGAGATCTTTAACATCATCCCCTGTTTCTGACCTAGTAAAAACAATGAAAAATATAACGCATAAGGCATGTATTTGGTTATATTATCAGAGGTCAACTACTAAACAAGCCTGAATTGCAATAGATCTGTATCATCTTGTAAAGTCTATACTGACATCTTTAACTCCAAATTGCCATAAAAATTCCTTTAATTATCAGAGATATCATTAGAGGTAAAAATTAAGCTACACATTTCCATCTGTTCATACATGAATGTGGGAAGATAGATAACTCTTCAATAATCTCTTTAAAATTCTAGGACACAAGTCGGTTTTGTTAAAATAAAAAGGTTGAGTCATTTCCAAATTTAAACAGATTTCATTCAGAGTAGGATCATTAAAATTACTTTAAAAAACTACTATTGCTCAATTTAAAGTTCATGTTTGCTATTCATTCAAAAGTAATGAAGCACTTTCGAAGAATTATTCTTGGCTTTGAAAATTGAGTTGAACAACCAACATCTACTGTTACCTACCCCTGATTGTCTTCTTTCACATCATCAACATCTTCTTTTTCCTCTTCCTTCTCTTTTTCTTGGTAGATATTAACTATAAACAAGAATAATGTCTGTACTAAAACATAAAATTCCTTACTATCTTCACATATACTAGGATCAAAACTCGCATAAAAACCAAGTTAACTGTTGATAAATGCAAGATTGTTAATACAGTAGATATATTCATGTTTATAAATGTACAGGTATTCATCATATTACATAATTTCATCTTAATCAACTGGGATAATTTTCAGGATATACAAAGATCCAGAAAAAGAGAAAAGAATCATTAAGCTTTTCAAATGCATAGGAAAAATAACACTGGAAATATAAGATAGTAGGTGGTACAAAATAAATGCCAGTGAATTTGAATATTAATTAAACTTTGCTTATTCAATTTTAAACTTTTCATACCTCTACACTTGAGTGACTTCCAGTATTTTTTATGGGTGTCCAATACATTGCAGATGGTCTCTATTGCACTAAAAAGAAATAATGATTTTATGTTAATTGAAATGCAAAAAATATATGTATATATCTTTTGAAATGTTTTATAGGATTCTGTATTTTCTATGTAATCTTGTTCCTTCGTGATTAAAGGTATTCAACTCTTAATATTTTCATTACTAGTATATTCCCCTTGTTGAACGCCCATTAGGCAACTAGAATTATATTCCAATAACTTGGGTTGCTATTGTTACGTCATGTTCAAGTTTTGCATGTAGGGAGAATTTACCGACGTTCAAATTCATTCGACGCTATAACAGGCAAAATGTGCAAATGCATACAAATAAAAATGACTGATATTTAGAATAAATGTAAATATAAGTAATGACTGTCTTACTTTTGGTGTTCATGGGTGTATAATTCTGGTTGGACACGTGCAAATTTTCCGAGAATCGCGAAGCGATTCACGGAATTTGCACGTGACCAACCAGAATTATACACCCATGAACACCAAAAGTAAGACAGTCATTTCTTAAATATATTTTCAATGATAGATACTTAAGATAAAAATATTCATTCTCTTAAAAGGAGAATGCTATACATATTATCAAAGCTCTAATGAGGGATAACACCTCTCATACGGTGATCTACTCTATCACCCTGAAGATTCCCAAGCATGAAATCATCTGTATTTGTCAAGAAATTATGAGAATGTGTATCAATTTTAACCAAAAATACTCTGTTGGGGTGCATGATCTTTATGTACATGATTAAGTACTGTGAAATACTTGGTATAATTCATTTCTAACTACATGAGTGTACAATTAACTTTCATTATGAAGATTTTCAAGAAGACCTTTTTCAACAAAACAAGACAAAAGCAAAATAAAGGTGATAGAAAAATAAGTCTGATAACTAAACAAGAGCATCTTTGTAAAAATACATGTAGGTATTAATTAAATCACAGATTACAAAACTCACCGTATGACAGCATGTTATGATGAGAGCAGAATTCAAATACATGTAAGCCAAGTATTCCTCAAAATTGCATGTACCAAATCATGTACTACTTAAATCATGAATGTACAAGATTTTATATAGTTGAAGCACATATAGACATAAAAGATATTTGTTTATACAAGTTGCCAATGACATTCTCTCTTGCTTACCTTTCCTTTGGTTTAACATAGGAGAGATGTGGTACTACATCTCCTAGCAGAACTGACATACACCTTGCCATACTGTTAGATATGGAATCCAAATTGTAACCTCCCTGAAACATGAACATAATATGAATGGTAACCTCCCTAAAACATGTACATAATATGAATGGTAACCTCCCTGAAACATGTACATAATATCAATGGTAACCTCCCTGAAACATGTACAAAATATCAACGATAACCTCCCTGAAACTTGTACATAATATCAATGGTGACCTCCCTGAAACATGTACATACAGTAATATCAATGATAACCTCCCTGAAACATTTAATAATATCAATGGTGACCTCCTTGAAACATGTACATAATATCAATGAAAACCTCCCTGAAACATGTACATAATATCAATGGTAACCTCCCTGAAACATAAACATGATATGAATGGTAACCTCCCTGAAACATATACATAATATCAATGGTGACCTCCCTGAAACATGTATATACAGTAATATCAATGATAACCTCCCTGAAACATGTACATAATATCAATAGTAACCTCCCTGAAACTTGTACATAATATCAATGATAACCTCCCTGAAACATGTACATAATATCAGTGATAACCTCCCTGAAACATGTACATAATATCAATGGTGACCTCCCTGAAACATGTAATAATATCAATGGCGACCTCCCTGAAACATGTACATAATATGAATGGTAACCTCCCTGAAACATGTACATAATATCAATGATAACCTCCCTGAATTATGTACATACAGTAACATCAATGATAACCTCCCTGAAACATGTAATAATATCAATGGTGACCTCCCTGAAACATGTACATAATATCAATGATAACCTCCCTGAAACATGTACATAATATCAACGATAACCTCCCTGAAACATGTACATAATATCAATGGTAACCTCCCTGAAACTTGTACATAATATCAATGGTAACCTCCCTGAAACATGTACATAATATCAACGATAACCTCCCTGAAACATTTAATAATATCAATGGTGACCTCCTTGAAACATGTACATAATATCAATGGTAACCTCCCTGAAACATGTACATAATATCAATGGTAACCTCCCTGAAACATGTACATAATATCAATCATAACCTACCTGAAACATGTGCATAATATCAATCAAGTTTCCATTAAGAATTCAAGAAACATTCATGAAACAATAACTGCTCATCTATTATTATTCTAATGCCAAACATGCAATACCATAACGTGAATTTTCATATTTTTGACTTGAGTATTATGTAAAGGAGAAAAACCCGTTAGGGCCGAGACCAGTTCTTCCTCTTACATGATGGATAGTTTGAGGCTTTTCTCCCACTTAAAACATGACATCTTTTGTGGACAGTCACAGGTAGATCCTTTCGCAGAATTCGGACACTTCAAATCATAAACTATCATTGGTCAAGGGATGACAACCAAGTACACGTAACTTTTTTGAATCCCTGGCTAGCCATCTGATTGATTTCTTTTGTCTTAATAATGGACACATTCATGTCAAGGTCAATCACCGAGTTGTTGAGGATATAATTCATTACCATGTAGCAACATTTGTGATGTACAACTCCTTTTTTTGTATGGACCTTGTTTTTATTTTTTATCTCAATTAATGCTTTTTAAAAATTAAACATCGATGTCTTAATTGAATTAAGTGTCAAGTCATGCTTTTGATATAGACTGTGTTTTTCTGTATTATTAATTTTTTTCTAAAGACAGAGAGAGAGATGGGGTGAATTTCGTCTTGGATCTGTCAGATCTCAACATTTTGTAGTTTTCTTAACTTTATTTCACGTGTATTTTATTCATTTCTATTTCATTTTTTCATATGTATGTATTTTTGGACCAACAAGCTTCTGCACATCGATGAATCTGAAACGCCGACGCAAATTCTTTCATTTATTAATACAAAGTGAATATGTTTTACAAAAAAAAGAGGAATAATGGATATCGAATTTGAATGAAATCCGAATTATCAAAGAAGTGTGGAAAACAATTGTCGTTAGGATATAGAGTACTTTCAGTGTGATATTATGTCATCATAATGAGGATTCTGTTGTCCAAAAATTAACCTGTGACTGTCTATTAAGTTACCTTTAACTGTCAAATATTGTTATTAGTAGACAGTTTTTTAATGGACAACTACAGGTATAAACTTTTGAATCAAAAAGGGTCATATTGAGATAATATCACATATAGAGAGAACTGTTGAGACAATGGGATAATGTCATAGTCATGTTTTAAGTAGGATGTACACTTTACCTTTAGAATTAGTCTCATAGATGTTAACGTTATATGTACATGTATATGTATGTTTGTTTTGATCAGTTGATGTGCTGAGAATTCAAATCAAAATACATGTACAAAAATGTATGAAAAGCAGAAGAATAATGTGAAAGTATGGAGCCATATATACATCTACATCATATCTCATTCTCTCCAGAAAAAGCATAATTTATATTCTCATTAGTGATCTTATAATGTATGAGAAGTGAGATGAAAGAACTCTCAGTACACCCACTTTGTACATGTTTATTAAAAAGCTAAACAAGCAATAGGAAAATCTGAGGCCAAAATAGCGGATACAGTACTTGTGTACTAACCTCAGATAATATGAATGTGTACTAACCTCCAATGCCAGAACAACTCTCCCATTGGCTAATGAAGACAACATGTGAGTCATGTGGGCGTATCCTATAGGAGTGATCAAATAATGACCCTGAAATCAAATCATAGAACACAATCAGGCAGAGTTTTAATGTGCTAAATCAATCCTTTATTGAATATCTTTTCATAAAAGAAAAAAATGCTATTAATTTCATGAATTTCATACAAACTTATGATACTGTATTTTTATTCATGGAAAATATATGATTTCTGTTCTTTTTAAATGCCAACTAACAAGATGAAAACAAATCTTCCTTTATTAGACAACAGTAAAGTGCATAAAACCAGTAAAATCTTAGATAAGCTAGACACGATTGATAATGTGACAGTGTACATACCAGAGGGTCACCCATGGCAGCATCAAACCCTGCTGACACCAGTACCAGTTCAGGACCATACTGGTGTATGATAAATAATATAGATTACATAAAATACTAACATCATAAATGTAATAGCATTTAATAAAATATACCAATGAATTTACATGGCAGCTTGATAATATGCTAAAAACATTCTTTGTGTTTAATGTACATGTATTACACTTATTAAGTTTTTTAAAATAAATATGAAATGGACCAATACCTCATAAGCTATTGGCATCACAATCTGCTGGAAAGCTGCTATGTACTCGGCATCTCCCATGTAATCCTACAAAATAATGGATGTTATAATTATAGTATAATAGTTATTTCATGTATCAGTATTTAGACTGTAGACAAAAACATTTTTTAATTCTTTCTTTAACACTTTACAGAGAATACCATTTTGGGATGTGAGCCATCCCCTCTGACTAACACTTTATATACTTAACTGGAAAGAAAGCTGGCATAGCATCACCAAAAACATACATGTAATTCTACTGTAACTGCTTTTAAAGTGTCATGTCCATTCATCAGAGACAAATAAAAGTGCCTTACCCTATTGAAGGGAATATTGACATTAAATCCCTCCCCCGGCCCCTCACCCACAAAGGTGTGGTTTCCATGGTCACTCGATGGGTAAAAAAAACTCCAATCATATCGATGTAAACTGATGAAGAGGACACTGAAAATGTATAATGTAAACTGAAAACATTGGTTTTATGGTCATACATGTACTAACATACATGTATATAAAACCTTCCTTTGTCATTATAACTACATGTGCATTTACATACATAGATGTAGCACTTGATTTTTTCACAGGCAATGATTAACTTTACCCGTAGATGTGCATCATGACATGATAATGAAGCAGGGGCTTGCATGTAATTATTAAAGAATTGCATAATTTTTATCATTTTAGCATTCTTTTAGTAAAAACAATTTAATTTTTATAGTATAATGCTGTTGTTTTACAGGTAACAAAAATTTCAGCATAATCTTGGTTTTTCCCTGTGATTGGCTTACTTTGGATCCTCATAAAACTGATGTTGTGTACCATTTCCATGGTGAACATCCCAGTCTAAAATCAATATTCTGAAAAAAAATCAAGCTAACAAGTTCAATATATCATCCAGTGGAAACAAAGGTACATTGTATACACATTTTTTGGCTGTGTGCTTTGTAAATTTGCAAAAAAGGTATTAGCTCCAGTCTGTGAAAATCAGCATTATCATTTTGAATGGTTTGTATTTTAAAGACAACAAAATTCCAAAGATAAATAAATCTTTTTGAAAAAAAAATTGACAATGCACAGATATGTTTTTTTACAAAGAGTTATGCTTAAAATCACTCTGATTACCTTTTCAGACCAAATTCTCTTTTCGCATACTCAGCAGCTATGGCTATGTTATTAAAGAAGCAGAATCCCATGGGGTGTGTTCTCTCAGCATGGTGACCTGGGGGTCTGTAAATCATTATCCACAATAAAAGCTCAAGTTCAATAAAGATAGATATAATCAATATTTTCAACCAAACAAATAATTAGCAACATTATTCTTCCTCCTTTCAGTTACATGTATATTATCTATCATATACACATATATGTACACTATATAATGAGTTACATGTATATCATCTATAATATACACGTACATGTACACTATATAATGAGTTACATGTATATTATCTATCATATACACGTACATGTACACTATATAATGAGTTACATGTATATCATCTATCATATACACATATATGTACACTATATAATGAGTTACATGTATATCATCTATAATATACACGTACATGTACACTATATAATGAGTTACATGTATATCATCTATAATATACACGTACATGTACACTATATAATGAGTTACATGTATATTATCTATCATATACACGTACATGTACACTATATAATGAGTTACATGTATATCATCTATCATATACACATATATGTACACTATATAATGAGTTACATGTATATCATCTATAATATACACGTACATGTACACTATATAATGAGTTACATGTATATTATCTATCATATACACGTACATGTACACTATATAATGAGTTACATGTACATTGTATATTGTCTATCATATACACATATATGTACACTATATAATGAGTTACATGTATATCATCTATAATATACACGTATATGTACACTATATAATGAGTTACATGTATATTATCTATCATATACACCTATATGTACACTATATAATGAGTTACATGTATATTATCTATAATATACACGTATATGTACACTATACATGTATAATGAGTTACATGTATATTATCTATCATATACACGTACATGTACACTATATAATGAGTTACATGTATATCATCTATAATATACACATATATGTACACTATATAATGAGTTACATGTATATTATCTATAATATACACGTATATGTACACTATACATGTATAATGAGTTACATGTATATTATCTATCATATACACGTACATGTACACTATATAATGAGTTACATGTATATCATCTATAATATACACGTACATGTACACTATATAATGAGTTACATGTATATTATCTATCATATACACGTATATGTACACTATATAATGAGTTACATGTATATCATCTATAATATACACGTATATGTACACTATATAATGAGTTACATGTATATTATCTATCATATACATGTATATGTACACTATGTAATGAGTTACATGTATATTATCTACACTATGTAATGAGTTACATGTATATTATCTATCATATACACGTACATGTACACTATATAATGCAGGCAATATTCAATATAATCATTCAATTAAACAATGACAAAATACTTCGATGATTTGCATTAATGAAGCAAGGATGGTACAAGTTGTAATTGTGCAACATTAAATTTTTTTTTCAAATTACAGTGCACGTAAAAAAAATAATCTGAGACATGTCGAAGATGTTATTCTTTGATGATATCAAATCAACTATAGAGATTAATATACATGTATATACAAGTTGAACATCATTTTACATTGCTCTAAACGTATGCTGTTAAAACCTTATTGTATGCATGGAATGAATACCCAAGCTTCACTGCTTCTTACCTCACAACAGCTACTCCACTCTGAGCCTGAAACAGAAATTATATCAACCTGAAACTATACAGATTTATCATTTCTATATGAAATATATACTCAATTTGTTTGTTCGGTTTTTTTGGGGTTGTCTTATACATGTAATCTTCTGACATTGGCATGAATTATCGATCGACCATACCTCTCCTGTTAACACAGCCTTCACAACATCTAACACAAATCCCGAAGCCATCCTGGCACATGTGTACGTCTCCTGTAAAACAATATTACGACTTATGTTAATGTTCATAGAATAGCATATATTATCTAACAAAAGTCCTGAGGCCATCCTGGCACATGTGTATGACTTCTCCTGTAAAATGATAATAAACATTATATATTAAGTACTGCATATTGCATAAATACACATTTATGGGAAAGGTAAGCCAATAAGTGTGCGAGTACTTGAGTGAAATTTGTATTCAAAGGTATGATATGAATATGAAAAGCCTGGTATCAATAGAAGTAACTTATACATTTATTTCAATCCAACTTTTTTGTCCTACCATACATTTACACATGTAAAACTTGGATCGCAAAAATCTAGATTCTAAAGCACAGTTTGAAATGATCAGAACTTGACAACCTTTATACATCTATAGCTAACATTTGCAATAATTCTGAAGATTCTTCGTATAAAAGTTTCTCTTCTATTATGTGTATAAAGTTAAATACACCATACACTTACATTACTTAAGTAAATAGAGTTGTACTTGGACTGTATCTGCCGTAATTCTATTAAATTCTTCTCCTCCAATGTCTTCATAAACTCTATATGCTGTGCACTTCAAAAACAAGATAAATTCACACAATATTTAGAGATAACAAAAAAGAGTAAATGGTGGTTCAGACTGGTATATATTGGATATATTGTCTGAAATGTGAATCACCATCCTCAGAAACCCAGGCTCCATTGTAAGAGTAAGCGCAATCAAGCCTGGGTTTTCAAGGATGGTAGATCACTAGATCACTAGAAAGATAAGAGTTATGCAATTACTCAAAATTTCCTACTAATATACATGTACATGCACAAATTTGAATGTAGGAACATGTAAATGCATATACATGTATATGTAAGTATTCATCTGTTATAAATACAAACTAATCTATATGACTGTGCTTTTGTGCTATTAATTTCAATTCTTTACTTTGTACCTTTATGCAGTATTTGGTATATCAATCAGTACTTAACCATGTTAACCTTTACAAACCTCTTCTACACCATATTACATGTACATGTACATATGAATTTTAACCTTACAAGTGAATGTAATGTGAAGTTTAACCTTACAAGTGAATGTAACATGGATTTTTAACCTTATGTGTAAATGTAATGTGAATTTTAACCTTACAAGTGAATGTAAACATGAATTTTAACCTTACAAGTGAATGTAAACATGAATTTTAACCTTACAAGTGAATGTAAACATGAATTTTAACCTTACGTGTAAATGTAATGTGAATTTTAACCTTACAAGTGAATGTAAATATGAATTTTAACCTTACGTGTGAATATACTCTAGTTCCTCCTCTGCTGCCATTCTATTCTGAAATAATAGCATTAAGTGTAAATTAAGTGTAAATAAAGGTACATACATGTACATGTACATTTACATGTATGTGTAGTGAAATTCAATTCAAATAAGCATATATCACTGTGTACAGTAATGACCTACCTCCACCCTGAGACACCTCTTGACCAATCCCCACTCAACCATCCTCTCATATATCCTGGATATCCTATCTGGGTCCTCGGGATGACTGTAAGTATATGTATGTATCCATTATGGAATACAAAGTGACACAGAGTAAAACTATTTGACATTCCTAATGAGCCTCTTTGTGGATTTTCAGTTTTGCGAATACGTGTATGGCACTTCTATCATCATTTCCTACATTGTAAATTTTAGAAAATTATTATATTAATGCTTGTTCATATTGTTAGCATTAGTGACCTTTTAAACACTGATATCTACATGTATTATATAAAATAACAATAGTAAAACAATTCTTTAAGCCTTACAGATTATACGTACAATATATTCCATATTTGTAATGTAATTTCGACTGACGTTTATCTTTAACTCCACTTAATGAAAGTAGAGCTGAATCATGAAGACCTTTTACCTCATCTAATACAAGAATTAGAATATCAACTTACAAGTACATGTTACGTGCTACATGGAGTTTCATTCCTTCATCATAGGCAAGACAGCATCTGAAAATACAAGACAACATTTTCAATAATATTTAACTTCTGATAATAATCATGTCGAATAATGCTTTACTGATATTTTGACTTTATGAAAAACAAACTATAAGTCCCCTCCGGCACAGTAGGGGACTAATATACAGTGAAGTACAAGTTTGATAGAGGCATGATAACAGAACAACCAAACTATTTTTGTAATGGCGGCATTGTTAATTGAAAAAGAGAGTGAGTGTTCGATTATATATCTTTGGCCACATGTTTACAGTCTGATATATCTGGAATATAATATTTGTTGAAAATCATGTCTTAGCCAATATAGATTTATTGAATCTTCTTATGGTAGTCCATTTTGACATTTCAATCAACAAAAGTGACCGATTGTTCAAAATTTTTCGACATATCACTCATATTATTTATATCATAAAAAAGACCCCCATCTTAACTTCTACATAAAATTATAGGTTATATCTCAAAGTTATGTTAACAAAACTACTAATTTTTGCTTAAAGTCACTTTCACCCACAGAACATATTATCATTTGTACTGGTTGAGCTGACGATGCAAGTAAAAACTAGGCAGATTACAGCTCTTTAATTACAGCTCCTTTCATACATCATGTACATGTAAAGATACATTTTTTAAGTGACAGATCAAGAGAAAGATAAATACCTGAAGCAGAAATTATTTCAAAGTGTTCTTGGAAAAACAAATCATACTGAATGCTTTTCAAATGAATAAAAAAAAATTCTCCTTTGCATTCTTACTTATTAGTGGCTGATGATAGATTTGTCTCTTTCACCAAAGCATCAATTTGTACTTTAAACTTGTCTGTCTCTAAGTAAAGTCTCTGTACTTCCTCAGGATAGGTGTATGCCAGGGGGAACTCCTTGGGCCTGTTCTTTTCTGTCATAAACTCAACACCCTCCCTACAACAATATCAATAGCACATACATTTAATTTCAAAGTTGCAATGCAACTAAAATCACAGTGACAGAAGTAACCTATATTCTGGGAGAGGATAACATATGTACATGTATATGACCACATATTCAAACTATAAATGTAAAAGTAGTAAAAGCAGAACTTACTTTGGTGGTAGAGTGTTGACTTCACTGAATCGACATTCCTCAACCTCGTTACCTTGGTAACATAGTGATGATACTTCCTCCTCTTCGTTACCTTGGTAACATAGTGATTTCCAATAAGGCCTCAGTACTTTGATTGCATTTAGAATACTGGTACATATACTGTAAGATAATAAAACCACATTGATTTCTTGATGAACACTGATGCATAAAGATTAATTATCTTATCATGGTCATGTAAAAGTAATAAGGGTATAATACAGGACCATCATCTTCAGACAAATGTAGTCACATAAATACTGTCTTCTTCTTTAAAATACATTAGATTGTACTAGACAGTGGAACATAAACATAGGGGTAATCAAATTACATTACATAGCTCGCCTATACAGGTTTTTGTCAGAGACCAGGTTATAGTTTTTGAAAAGTAGGTCAAAGTCCAAGGTCAAGGTCACTAGGTCAAAGGTCATGGTCTCAAATGAAAGGTCTCGTCACAAGGTATCTACATGTGAAATATCAAAGCCCTACCCCTTATACATGTAGTTCAAGAGATATAGCCCAGGTTGAAGTTTTGTCTACGGACGGCGACGACGACAACGACGGACTTTTTCGTCCCAGCGAGCTAATTAAATTAACAACTCTGAAACGATGTTTCGTGCCAGTTTAACTCTTATTCAGTAATGTTCCGCCTTACGCTTGTACATATGATTTCAGTAAATCGTATACGAGAAACAGATACCTGTCAGACGGCTCCTTAAATGGAGGGAGAAGTGGACATGGGTCACCAAGAAGTGACCGTAACGTTAAAGCCACTGATTCTGCCAGAGACTGTAGACAGTATCCACCCTGTAATGCAAGATAAGAAACAAATTTATAATACAGTGCAAAAATATTTCAACTTAAACTGTCTTCGCATGTACATGTATACTTTCAGTTTCCTTCCCTTTTTCTTCAAAGTATGAAATGAGTACACAATTTCTTCAGTTCCTACTTTTTTCTTACACGTAAATGCAGTATAAAATGTACCTACTTCTAGACACACACAGACCCTTCCTTCAGCTAGAGACTTCAGCATGTGTGTAAAATGGGCAAAAGCTGCTGGAGTTACACTCATCTCTCCCTGTCAAACAATGTATCATTAAAACTAAAATTAAAATGCCTTGAATTTCTATCATACATAAACATTTAAATATCTTAAAACAGCTTAGGAATTAATCTAGTTAGCTTCCTTTTAAAAAATTCAAAAGTTTCTGTACTGAATTACTGACTAAAGTTTTACTGTACTTTTTTCTCATTTTCATTTTTCATGCATACAGTACTTATTGTCAGCATGCTGGTTATATTAAAGAAAATAAAAAGATAAAACTATATTTTTTATAATCAAGTATAAGACATGCAGAGGCAAGAAATGGTACTATGTCTATAACTCATCACTTTACACTTGAATAAAAGTACATGTATACACGTATTCAAGTCAAAATCATTCAATCTGAACCACAGGAGCAAGTTTAAAGAATGTACAAATGTAGCATACACGAAAGTACTTTTGAATTATCAAAAATATCAATACTGATCGAGGTATTGAAAACCTAGTTTTAAGCTGAACAAGTATTCAGACCTTGTACAGTACATGTAGAATATTCTAATGCACTCTGTTTGCAATACACATTCTAATTGGTTGAGCAATAAAAATCTGCAAGGAGATGTATCATTGCCATGGTAATATTGTTCAAAACAGACATTTTTTAATTCATCAAGGACATTAAAAAAAAATTACCATACTGGTTTTTTTTATAAAAAAAAAACTTGACAAATGCTTTTTAAAAATGCTTCTTCAAAGGTTCTGATGTTTTAGAGATTAGTTCCAACAAATAGACAGAGAAAACCTCATTAACAATAAGTACTAATTAGTCTAGTACCTTCAGATCCCCAAAGGCTGAATCAAAACCCGCAGAAACAAGCACAAGATCAGGATCAAACTGTTATACAGAAAAGATTATATATTAGATAAATAATTAAAGTACCCAGTAAAACATATATGTTATACTTATAGACAAGTGTAGTATACACACATGCTCACTGCAGAAATCTGTCTATGAAAAAACCTATGTGCTACCTGCCTATAGTGCTTGTGAATTCTGTGCTATGTGAGTGTGCTATAGTGTGGTGTAAAAGGTAGATAATCTAGTTCAGGATGTGTACCTCTGGGCAGCCTATAGCACAGTCATAACCTGCTGATACAAGCACTAAATCTGGACAAAACTGAAACAAAATGTCACATGATGTAAATGTAAAAATTTCCGATGAAAAGTATTTTTTCTGAAAATGTCTACTAAGAATGTACATGCATTTGCTTTTTTGAAGTTTCTGAAGTAATACATGACCTACAGTCCTCATTTAAGCAAAAAAAATAATGAGCAGTCATCCTCCAGATTTGAAGATGAAATAAAGCCTGTGTTTGTGAAACAGGAATGCCCCCCGTGGCATCTTTGTTAGTATAAACTTCATTTTCTGTTAAGTATGTGAAAGTTTAAGGTCAGCAATGTTGGTATCAATGGAAAGGTCATGTCACAAAGAATACACATGTGAAATATGAAAGCCCTATCACTTACCATTAAAAAACTATGCCCAATGTTAATGTTTTTGAAAAGTAGGTCAAAGGTCAAGGTCACGAGGTCAAAACTGTTGGTGTCAATGGAAAGGTCATGTCACAAGGAATACACATGTGAAATATGAAAGCCCTATCACTTACAATTCAAAAGTTATTCCCAAGATTAGTTTTTAAAAGAAGGTCAAAGGTCAAGGTCACAAGGTCAAAACTTTCGGTATCAATAGAAAAGTCTTGTCACAAGGAATAAACATGTGAAATATGAAAGCCCTATCACTTGCCATTCAAAAGTTATTCCCAATAATAATGTTTTTGAAAAGTAGGTCAGAGGTCAAGGTCAAGGTCATGAGGTCAAAAATTTTGGTATCAATGGAAAGGTCTTGTCACAAGTAATACACATGTGAAATATGAAAGCTCTCCACCTTCCATTCAAAAGTTATGCCCAATGTTCAAGTTTTTTTTTTTTGGACAAACAATCAAACATACGGACAGGCCAAAAACTATATGCCCCCAAATCTGTGATACCGGGGGCATAAAAATTTGCAAATAATACCAGATAACATAAAACATACGTATTGTAACACAGCATGAAATATCCTAATATCTATACATGTAAATGTGCAAGTACTCTAAGCAGTGTGCACATCTATGCAAGGAGGTGCATCAAATAATAAAATCATTGTTTATAGAAATTCCAGAGGAGTTGAATTTTAAACTGAACAATCCAATTTCATGTGCCAGAAGGCATAATTCAGACTAGGAAAAATTCAAAGATTGTTTATCTGGACATCAGTGCCCATCAAAATTCTTGAGGAATCAAGAAATCTAATAAATTTTCATTAAGCTCATCTACATTTGCTTTGAAATGGCCCTTTTGATAACCTGATATATCCATCACAGATTCTGTAAAATCATGATGGCCTGAAAACTATGTTTCTATGAACTGAGTCAAGCTTGACATGTACAATATACATACAAATAAACTTTTTCAGTTTGACCGACATGCAGATTTTGTTGAATTCATCACAACTTGCACAAAAGATTAGTTATGATAATGTAAATATACACAGTAAACTAATGCAAAACAGTGAGCCTATGAGTGACATAACTTCAAAATCATGTTATGAAACATTGATCACAATGATAAAAATACTTTCACTGTTTCAATGTCATTCAATTGACCCTTCCGAACGTGGGAAAAAAATGCAAAATTTCGTGACGTCACAATGCTTTTACCTCGGACAAACAAGCTTCGAACCTCGGTCAAACATTGAAATTGCATTGTGACGTCAAGGAATTTCTCAAATTTTTCCCGCATTCAGAAGGGTCAATTACCAGTAATAATCATGTAAATATTGATACATTGTATATGTACATGTACATGTACATACAAATGTATATTGGGAGTGAAAATATACATGGGTGTGAACAAATCAAAGATATGGACTTACTTGGTACAAGAAATATAAAATTTTGAAAAAAAAATTCCTAATTTTACAATTATAACTTATTATTTTTTGTTTTACAAAAATTTGTAAAAACATGTGAGCTGGCAATGAGTTCCACTTACTTCATTAGCTATAGGCATAAGGACCTGCTGGAAAACTGCCATATAGTCACTGTCTCCCATACCTGTCTGTAATAATTGTTTATCAAACAAGGTGCTAAATATTGAAAAACAAACAATACATTTCACATCAAACTTTTGATATTTTACACATTTATAACCATTTAAAAATAACCTAAAACCACAGTTGCTAGATGTGGATATTTTTCTGGTATCCTTTTTAAAGACAGAAATCTGTTTTCAAATAAAAAAAACAACAGAACCGAAATCAATAATTTCCTGATTGTTATTCGGTATTTTTGAGATACAAAGTTACTGCCTATTTAAGATGGTATCATGATGTAAACTCATCATGATGTCATCAGATTCTACGGAAACTGTCCTTAAACTCTGGGAAATAATAGCACGAAATTAACGCTACCATACCAATTTTATGATGTCATAATGTTTTTACGTCAGATATCGTCCCAAATGGGAAATATTTATACAATAACTGTCTTTTGGAATGTGATTATACTGTGATAACCTACAATGGATCCAGGAATTATGTTCCATAATGTGCCTTTGTGCATTATGAGAAACATTATTCCTGGATCCATTGTAGGTTATCACAGTATAATCACATTCCAAAATAGACAGTTATTACATATATCTACATTCATTTTTACACACTTAAAAGACTTTTAAACATGTTTTAAATTTTGTTGCTAAGGCTCCGTAACTCATATTGGTATATGACGTCATAGTTAAAATCAAGCAATCATAGTGTAAATTCTATACAAATGAATGGGCATTTGTAAATATTCAGAAAAAATCTCTATAATCATAGTTGTTTCTTGTACTTTTAATCAGTAAGTGATATTTTCATAGATGAATATTACAAATAATATAATGATTCAGAATGTTCAGTGAAGAAAGGCCAAGCCTTATTACAAAGACAGTTTCTGCTGTGTAAACACATTATATAAAGAGTACCTGATTAACAGGAATATTAATATTGTAGCCTGCTCCCTTCCCCGATCCAATAAAGTCGTAATCAGACTCCCGGAGATTTGGCCAATATGTACCGTACTCATATCGATGTATGGAAAAATATAATACTCTGAAATATACATGTATACAATTGCAATTCATATTAAACTTAACAAGTACATGTACATGTATGTCACCTGTAACATGTGTGATCACCATCTTAAAGGTGACCTTGACCCTCATTGGTATTTAAAAGTCTCATCATGCGTGAAAAAGTAGTATGATGTATATCTAGTAAGTTATGGCCAATTATGTGAAAGTGAGACGACCAGAAAGATGGACAAAATTAGGCTTTAGTATTGCCAGGTACCCTGCAATACGATACGGTATCCCGATACAGGGTTGCGATATGATAGTATAATGATGCTGAATCGTGCACCTTTTTCCATTGTATAATTTCTGAATCTGAAGTGAATTGTTCAGAATCTGCCAATTCGACATTATTTATTTATTATTCATACATATATACATGAAGAAGGGGGAGGACAATGCAAAAGGGAGAAGGAGGGGAGGGGCAAAGGAGGCGAGAATGGGAAAGAGGATATTCAAGGGCAATGGAGTGTTGAGGCAAGGGAGGGGGAGGCAAGGATCAAGAAGAGGGAAGGCAAGAGGGAGAGGGCTATCCCTTCACAGCATAGGGTACATTCTGAAGTACAAACTACAACATTTTTTCTTATCTATATGATTTTATTTGCGTATATATTTCAGGGTCCTCGATTTCGCACAAATCTTTAAGCTACATGCACTTCTATGAAAATGTTATATGTACAATGATATGATGCAAGTGTACATGTACCTCTGCGGATTTGGACAGACTGTAACGCATTTCCCCTCTTTGTTATTTGTAAAACAAAATTCACCTTTTCCGACTCAATTTTTGTACAAGTAAAATTCAAAGAACTAGATGTCAAATCCTCGATCGAGCTAAACTCGCCATTGCAAAATTTTTAAAAAAGAAAAAGACCTCGGTTAGGGGGTGGGGCTTTGACGAGAAAGTTATTTTTTGAAAAAGATAATTTATCTCTCGGCACCGAATCTTCCGCTGATTTGCGTAAATCAAATCCCAGTTTTAAAGAAAAGCAAATACACGTGTGAAATGGACAGCATATCATTACGCTAAAACCGCATGTATACAGACTAACATGAGTCGGAGTGACATACAGCATTATGCAAGTCTTTGATACACATTCATTTCTTATAATCAGGACGACCAGACATCCAGTAAAATTACTTATTTGTTTGACTCGACTCTTTTTTATATAGTTGATCAAACATATGTTAGTATCGCGATACTTGGGTCGCAATAAGATACGCATGTATGCTGATATAATCCAGGGTTTTTTTTTTTATTTTGGGGAAGGTGTCTGTGCCTGTCCCATTTGGGAAAATTTCGACATTTTGCTAAAATTGGGAAAATTTTGGAACAAATTCTCCCAAAGTGTAACCCTAAAGTATCATTTATTAACACTGATAATCTATTGATTTGCTTGAACTGAACAAGGGATGAATAAAAAACTTTAAAAAATGCACTTCGAAATAGGACATTTTGTGCTGACTTCCAAGTTTTGAGTCTTATTTTCTCAGGTGATTTTTTTATAATTCCTCTTTGGGAATTTCAGGGTGATTTTTTGGGAAAAATAAAGGAAATTTGGCATTGGGAAGGGGCCGAAATTCGGCCCCAAAACAACAAAAAAAAAACCCTTAAATCTAGTATCAATACCAACCTAGGATCATCATAGAACATCTGTTGTGTGGCCTGACCATGGTGGACATCCCAGTCTACTATCAGTATTCTGTAAAAATACATGAATATTCATCATTGTATAAAATTTGACAAAATCTAAACTTTAATCATTCATATTTCTATGTCCAAAAATCCAACTTATAGAGGATTTAAAATAAATCTGAGTCTGAGGCAAAAGATATATTAAGAAATGTGATTTCAGTCTTATACATTTTGTATTTATATTTCAAAACCTTAATGAATTGGGTCTTTTCAGAATACAGAGCTATTTCCCACATGAGACGCTATCTGACGTAAAGTCATAATGACGTCATGAAATTGATATGGTAACTTCCATTTTGTTCTGACATTTCCCAGAGTTTTAGGAAGGTTTCCATGGAATTCTATGACATCATAATTTGTCTTTGTCATACACCATTCCAAAAGGGAAGTAATAACTAGTTTTCAAGACTCCAGAATATAACTACCAAGTCACAGTTTTATACACACCTTCTCAACTTATATGTTTCCAGGGCGTGTTTGGCAGCGATGGCTACGTTGTTAAAATAGCTGAATCCACAGAATTCATTGTGCATGGCATGATGACCTGGAGGTCTGAGGAGAAGAGAAATCATCAATGTTACTTATAATAAACCTGGTTACTGTAACGAGTGCATGGACACATTTGTATCTTATTTACATACTGTACCTTTTATCACTTATACACAAGAACATTATTTAGGATGAAGATGCAAAAAAGAATCATTCTCTTGGCACTACATGTAATCTTACCTTACTATTGCTAATCCATTTCTAACCTAAAACAAAGATTAATTGTAATAGATAAATGTATGAGTCCTTGTATCAGCATTGTGTAACAAACATTTGATGACTAAAACAACATAAATTACATAGACAGTTATTAAAGAAAATGAAGAGAAGGGCTAATGAGTGAAAGAACCCCCCCCCCCCCCCCCCCCCCCCCCCGCTTCTGTTTTCATTTCAGGCTCCATTTATGGTTATGGCTGTAAGTACAAAAAGAAGGACAGGGATTTTAAATATAAATTTGAACAAATTTAAATGTAAACACATGCACATAAGTTAATTGTACTTCTACTTTCATGAACATGAACATCATTATATTCTATGAGTAATTTAAGAAAAAAAAGTATTTAAGCGTATTCTAATAATATCAATTTTATTAATAAACATTAATCTTTGTACTAGTTTGTGTGAGGTACAAACGTACCTTGTTTTTGAGTACTTGATCCATCATTTCCATCACACTTCCTACTGATAACAAAGCACATTCATATGTCGCCTGCCAAAACAATGGTATGTGTACATGTGCATTGTCTCATGACAAAAAGTCTTTCTAATTTACAACATTACTATAAAAGAGGCAACATCAAGGGATCATAACAAAATACAAAACTTCATGATAAATTAGGGATACACAAATTGTATTTACTAGGAAGAATTCCTTAAATTGCAAAATTATGCATAAAAGAAAAGATATACATGTAAGTCAAAGTGAAATAGATGCCAACAACTTTTTCTGCCTTGACATTTCTTCACCAACATTCAGTGTACATATGTTGATTCCATGCAGAGAAGTTATTGATCATAGCAATAGCAAACTGATTTATGGATTTGGACAAAAAACTATCATAAAAAAATAGACAGTATTTCAAAACAGCCAAACCTTGCTGATGATGAAGCTATTTACTGTACTTACATTTGATATGTATATAGAGTCATATTGCTTTGACAATTCTTTTAACTGAGATGTTTCCATGGTAACAGCTGATTGGAGTTTCTCTATTAGCTCTTGGCTGTGTTGTAACTTCACTTGATCTTCTGTTCCCATTTGAGCCTACATACAAAGAAAGCAATTCAAAAATATTGAACTGTAAATGTTATAGAAATGATTGAAACATTATAAATGAAATTTATTGTTGATCTTAGGATCAATGATACCCCCACCTGGCATATGTTGTATATAGGCTACTGAAACCATGAATATACATATGGTAGTTTTAAAAGGAATTAGTCTGCACATAATAGAGCAACATGGCCCATATTTGAAATTGTCCTGCTTCACATGGTGTGAAATCTGTAACAATGAAATGATGCTCTGAGGTAGTTTTCCTTTAACAAGTTTAAATGTCAAGAAACCACAAAATGTTGATTCAAGGGACATGCGACATAACCTATACGGCATGATAGGTTCTTCTGAATTTTAGAAATTTATTGAATGTGAGGGTTTTATATCAAGTATTATATATTATATTAAGCATCATAAAAGCTCAGAATATTGAATTTTCCTAAGTTTCAAGGGACTAATTCATCACACAATTGAGGGACTTGACCCAAACTTAAAGTTGATGTATATTTCTTGAGGTAAAATGTATATCCAAGATATCAATTGATTATCTTTGACCGTTTTCCTTCCAATGACCGGAAACCAATATTTTTTTAACTTTTCTAAGTTTCAAGGGGCATAATTCAGCACATAATTGAGGGACACAACCCATATTTGAAGTTGACCTGTATTGCTGGGTTAAAAACTATATGCAAGAAATGAATTGATTATCTGTGACAGTTTTCCTTTAAATGTCCGGAAACCAAAAATTTGTGAATTTTTCTAAGTTTCAAGGGGCATAACTCTGCACATAATTTAGGAACATGACCCATATTCGAACTTGACCTGTATTTCTTGGTGTAAAAGCTATATGCAAGAAATGAATCGATTTTCTGTGACGGTTTTCCTTTAAATGTCTGGAAACCACAGGTGGGACGCACTTATGCACGCACGCACGCACACACGGACAGACATGTGCATCACTATATACTCCCACCATTTTATGGCGGGGGTATAATTATATGGAACAGATTATTCTAATCTGTACCAAATTCACTCACCTGTATTCTGGTACACCTGTTGATTAATCCCATCTCTACACATCTTTGAAAAGCAAGTTTTATTCTCCCTGGACACTCGGGGAAGTTTGGATCCCATTCATTCTTATGTGACAACATTCTTTTATCAAATAACACACCTGTCCTGTAAATAATAGCAGAGTACACATTCAGTTTTAAATTATTTAATACAGCAAATAAACACATTACTAGAAAATGCTTATAAATATATGTTGTTCTTGGAAATTTCTCTTGCGACAATAATTTTGAGAGCATTGCTGAAGTAATACAATTTATCTACTAGTTACAGATCACAAACTCTTTCAAAAAATCTACAGAACACAAGTATCTCTAGTTATACACATCTCCATTATTTGGTTAAATCATAAAATTAAAATACCTGTATGCCTTAATTGTTCTATATAAATGAACTTACCCATTGAATTCTTGTGGCTCTTTGGAGTTGACAATCTTAGTAAAGAAAACAATATATAAATAAAAACCTTTGATACAAATATCATACCAAGTAACTACTGCAAAAACACTACTGATAATCTAATAAATTTTTCTAACAATCATACTTTAATTTTGGCTCAATTATGAATTTTATTTTGACAGAGTTTCTGGATGAATTTCACTTGCTTTTAAAACAGGCTTGAATGTAAAATCTCACATGTTACAGAACAAATGAGAAAGCAACAATATACATGTATGCCAATGATTGCTATTAACAATAACTCATTTTATCCTTTGCTTATAATTACACTTCTAAGCAAACCTGGAATCTTACCATGGCAGCTAATGTATCTATTATTTCTTCATTCTCAGATTCACTTGAGTTTTCTGTTTGCTCCTGAGTAGAGTTCTCAGCATGATCTGTACTACCTTTCTCTGACTCAGCAGTGTATCCAGCCCCATCCTGAGAACCATCTCCCTTCTCAGCATGATCTGTACTACCTTTCTCTGACTCAGCAGTGTATCCAGCCCCATCCTGAGAACCATCTCCCTTCTCTGTCTCTGTGCATGTCGTCTGGTTTTTGTCAGATTTAGAAGATTGACCGTTTGAATTGCTATGATTGTCTCCCTTGTTGGTCTCTCCTGGTTCCCTACTCTTACTTTCTGCATCATCCATTTTCTAAAAGAACAATAATGACATAATGATATAATGGCTCAAAACAGTTGGTCATCCCTGTCTTAGTCCGGCCAGCTATTCTCTTTTAAGCACTCCTTTTTTCCCTACATGATAGTCCAATGGAACATACTCCCTAGGTCTGTGGTCAACTCACTCATTATCGATATATTAAGAGAACAGCTTACACCTGCTGTTCTCTCCACAGACATATAGTAAATCCAAGAGACAAATTTTTGATCACTTTTTGTAAATATGCACATTTTTTACTTATCGCATTATCAGTTTTAAATTTGTTACTCTATCGGCCACGCACAGCAAGTAATCTTCAATCACATGAAGTTTTGCTGAAACTCTAAAGGAGACCTTGACCTTTGACCTTTTGATCCAAAAATCAATAGGGGTCATCCTTGATTCATGAGAATCATTTCTGGCAAGTTTCAAGATCATAGGTGCAATACACCCTCTCATATCATCCGGAAACCATTTTCAAATATTGGAGTACTATGACCTTGACCTTTGACCTTTTGACCCCAAAATCAATAGGGGTCATCCTTGACTCATGGTGAGTATGTGTATGAAGTTTCATTGCACTAGCATGTATCATACTTAACTTATAGTCCAGAAACCAATTGTTGATGCCCACCCAACTGCCCAGACACCCGCCTGACCGCCCGCATCACATCAAATTTAGAGCAGAGTTTTGCAACTTGGCTAAAAATTGTTATTTTTTCACACATTGAAAATAACTTGTTTCAGTCATATTTATTAATTTTGACCTAGATTTTGCAAAAACGCGAGTTTTCCCAGCTGTGACCTTAATTTATTTTTGAAGAGACACCAATATTGGATCTGATGAGTTAACTTTTCTGTACGCAATGGATGAAATAATCACATTTGACCTTAGAAAGTTTTGTAACTTGAATCAGTTATATTTTAAGTGATTCTATAAATATCTTGCAAGAAAAATAAGTGATTTTAGTGATGAAAAATATAACTGAAATGAGTTATACCCCTGACTATCTACCATATATCGGGAATTTTTCGTGTGTGTCTAATTTTCGCTAAGTTCGCGAGCATTATCAAATCGCGAAAATGGACATAGCGAAAAAAAGACACAGATCTTAACCCTTGATCTTGCTCATGTTCCTCAATTACGCTTAGAGGTACGGTTATATGTTACTGTCCCGGGGTGTTTATGAGTACTCGTTTGATTAAGATAATTACATGTTTACAGATAACATGTAACATTAATTGATTTAATTACCCAGCGTAAATCAAACAATTGCCGATCTGATGCATGTCGGCTTTTATTTTAAACCACCTGTTGTCGTTCTGCAATTATGGCATTTAGCCTTTTGATTAAACGTGTATTTCTCGCAGGAGACTAATGAGTTAAAGAAGATCCTGACGATAATCTCAACAGCACTTACAATAGAGCAACAAATTGAGCATTGATGGACCCCTAGCAAGCTAGAGGTGGGACCAGGTGCCCGGGAGGAGTAAGCATCCCCTGTTGGCTAGCCGCACCCGCCGTCGATGTTCAAGCACGAAAATGAAAATAATATATAAAATGCATGCACTGTCTTAAGCCACGTCTATATAGAAAGTGCTATGGCGACAATGTCAGGGAAAAATATTCAAAACACTTACTGTAAAACCCCTCGCGGGGAACTTTTCCACGAGCTCCACACGGCAAAGGGCATAAGTGTGACACAAATGAGTTAAAGAAGATCCTGACGATAATCTCAACAGCACTCACAATAGAGCAAATATGATATTGGGGTAGAGATTTTTTGGGATGACAAAATTGTATGGCTACTTGCATGTGAAACCAGAAATTATAATCTAATCAATGGTCTTAAAGAAGCCTGTATCGTTGATGCTTTGAAGGAGTGAACAGTATAATAGTACTGTACGTATTGATACGTAAACCCAGTAGAAAAACGTTGGCAGTTGTATATGTAATCATGCCCGATCATATTTTATTTCACACTAAATAAATCTTTGAAAAAATTTTGAATTTTGGTATTTGTAGAATAGCAAAAATTAGACTCAGCGAAAAAAAGACACACCTTTTTATAGTCATTTTCGCGAAATTTACCCGAAAATTACCTGATATACGGTATACTAAATATGAAGTATTAAAATGTACACTGATACAGGATAAGCATGTGTGGATCTAGAGTAGGTCACCTATGTTGAGACAGCCCCCACCCCAACCTGTAGAACATTACTATTTATTATTTCCTCGCTCAGACAAAGGGGGGACCTCAAAGTTACGCATCGATGCTGTAGAACTGAAAGGTTGTAAGTGTCATTTGCAAATTTTTCAGGAGAGAGATAAAAACTTTTTTACATTGCTATCTTGCAATCCAAGAGAAAAAAGAAACCATAAAAACTTGGGTATATAAACAAAAGGCAACATGTTTTTCCACAAAAATTTCAATATAAATACAAAAACTTACTAAATATATCACATACGACCTTTCATACTTATGAAACTTGGGTTTTTTACCTTTCATACTTATGAAACTGGGGTTTTTTGTCTATCTTTTCCTTAATAAGACATTGGTAGGGATGTAACGATATGCTAGATTACGATATGATACGTATCATGATACTAGGCTCATGATACGATACGTATCATGATACACTTTTCTATCCAATCCAACACTCACATATCCCTTGAATCCAAAGAAAAACTACATACTTGCATCAACTTAGTCTTAACAGCATAAAGAGGGTTCTCACAAGTTACATGGTGATGGGAATATAGTACGTACATTTGCAGTGGCTTTATACAATTAGCATAAGTAAATGATACAGAAAAATTTTGTCTCTATTTGTTACACCGTGCTTGATTTTGTTAAAAATACTGTATCGTTGAGTATCGTTTCAATGGAAGGTGTATCGTGATACATATCATCAACTTACTGTATCGGGATACGAGTACAAACGATATATCGTTACACCACTAGACATTGGAATATGAAAGGTCGTAACTAACACTTACGACCTTTTAGAATTAAAATTTAGGCAAATTATGGGTCATGTCTGACACATACGACCTTTCAAGTAGGTTTTTCAATTCGTTACAGACAGGATATCATTATAAAACTTCACAGGGAGATGGGAAATTGCATGACCTATCTGTTCATAGCAAAAAGTCAAAATGGTTGTATGTGTTACTTACGACCTTTTAATTCTACATCGTCAACATGTAGGACCAAGTTTTAACACATACATCTAGGTGTTAATATTTAGAGAAATCATAAGAATTTTTAACATAATTTTCAACATGAAATAATCGATTGTATCATTGATAGTGGTGTTCCAATTCAATTTGATTACCGATAGTGATTTTGGTTCGATTCAGATTACTGAAAAACTACATTGTATACCCTGTACTTTGAATTATACAGCTTGAAAGAGACCAGTGTTCATGTGGATTACGATCCTCCGATAGACCAGAGTGTTAAATGACTGGGCTATTGGGTTGACCTTTTAGCTCACTCGGTAACACTCTGGCATTCCACGCCAATGATCTGGTATCGCATATCGAACTGCAAGGTAAGTATTGCGGTGTACAGTATTTTGTAACGCATCTCTATTTCATATTCAGGTTGCCCTCCCAGCAACTAGAGCGCTGTTGACTATTATTGGCAGGGTACAATTATCGGCACCTTTATTTATGCCTACAATAAACGAGAATACTGACGTGTTTGTTGTTCTTTTGTTATACAGGTAGAAGCAACAGTGTATTAGAAACAATTTTATGAATTTCAGTCCATCATATACCTAATAAATATGGTGACTACCACTGTCTTTTAAAAAGGATGAAAACAATGGTAGGGAAAACACCGTCTTTATCATGACAAATAAAAAGCTTCTTTTTTTTAGTCGGTGTTTCATAGAATTTGAAGTTGGTTTTTGTAATTCTTTTCAGATTCACAATTGCATAGTGGATTCCTCTTTCTGATTTCATATTTTTCGATTATTTTCATGAAGAACTTGCCTATCTTTTACTCCTTCCAATTTATATCCCATTTTCATGACCCGTCTATAATTATCGGCATATCTGAATACTTACCTAAGCACCTAGCCATGTTCCCGCTTTTGGAAAATTTCATTTCCGTTTTTTAGTAGACAAATATTGGAATTTGTAAATTATTTTATTCTCTTTTAATATAAAAGAATATTCAGTGGTAATCCGACCCAGTTTCAGCGTTAACCAACGTTTTTCAAACTGATCAGGGAAGATGCCGATAACGTGGAACACGCAGAAAATATAACTTCATGGGTAACTTTATTCGAAAGCGTTTATGACCTTCAAGGGTCACGAGGAACTAAAATAAAAGTTTGGTTGTGGACGTCTTGGGGAACACCAATCACATGGTATAGTCATAAACTTGTAACATTACATTTCAGCCATCGCACAACGGCGATTAGACTAAATAATCCAGTCTCTCTGCTGTCACTAACAGAGACTGAACCCCACTATGGTTGTTTCAGAACGAAGTCGGACGAAACTGTTGCCCAACAATTTTTCCATGTACAGACTGTTAATATTTATTTTCTTGCAGGTGACATTTAAGTAAACATTAAACTAATTATCTCTACCCACCTCGCGTTTTTGTCTCGCTTCGTTGAACATTGCATTTTTGCCAATTTTGCCTTGCCTATTTAGTTTGGTAGGGAGTTAAAATTGGCAAAAATGCAACAACGAAGCGAGAAAAAAACGCGAGGTGGGTATAGATAGTTAGTTTAATGTTTACTTAAGTGTCACCTGCAAGAAAATTAATATTGAAGGTCTGTAATTTGGAATAATCGTCAATGGGCAACAGTTTCGTCCGACTTTGTTCTGTAACAACCATAGTGGGGTTCAGTCTCTGTTAGCGGCAGCGGAGAGACTGGATTATTTAGTCTAAACGGCGATTTGAAAGAAATGCTCATCTCTTTTGTTGAGGGAGCCGATAACACTGGACATATGCCGATAACCCTGACCAAAAGTTGACTTGCAAGAACCGTTTTATCAAGAGGTGGGCTACATTTGTACTATATAGAGATGGTGGTCAAGGTCGATAAAAATATCCCCCTTCACATGGTATAGTCGATAAAATAATAAACAAGACGCACCGGCCACTAGGCAAGGTAGAACGTAAAGGTGCCGATAATTGTCTACAACGCTCTAGCTGGTTGCAAAATCCTTATGTAGTGGTTCCGGTAGTAGCAGATACCAATAGTTCAGTACAAGTTCTAAGACTGGGCTATTGGGATGTCCCTTTAGCTCACTCGGCAACGAGTCTGACTATCACCCGGACGGCCGGGGTTCGATTCCCCGAGTCCGTCTCCTGCAAACTACTTCACTTATGTGCAACCGTGCACAGGTGAGCGCACTGATTTGGTTGCACACACAAATAACTTCAACCATTACTTACAAGAGTTTGAGAATATACTTCCTACATGAATTTCATTTTGAGGCGGACGGAACTTCCAAATTTTCGATTTACGGAATGAGCTGGAGCTGCGCAGAGAAAGTAAAAGGTGAGAGGGCGCTCTTCCTTTCTACAAACTGAAAAGATGTTTGTATTAACATATAAATACGTTTAAAACAACATGCGGAAGGATTAAACAATGGAAATATTTCCTCAGAAAAGTCCTTAACCTAGTGCAAAAACGAAAGCAGTCAGCGTAATGTAAGAGCTTTGAAATACAAACGTTTTACAGATGCCTCAGTTGATTTGGGAAAGTGCAACCTAAAGTAACAGGTCTGTACAGAGGGTTGAGGCTATTCCTTTTCACAGCTCCAATCCCTTTTCCTTTGTTTTCTTCACATTTGCATCTAAGCCAAGTGCACACATGACTGTAAAAATGTTCAACATGCGTGGTTCTTGATCTTGCCATGTTTGCTACCACCTGCTCAGCTGTCCTCAGCTCAGTAAACTAAACAGGTTGGGGAAAACTTCAGATCGAGCTATAATAGTTTGATCGGGCTATAATAGCTCCATGTAGCTATCACAAAACTTTTTTTTCTTAAGAAAAAAATTAAAATTTGATGATAATTAAATTTTGTTTACAAGTCGCACTAGTACTGATAAAATACTATAACTTTTGTATAGAAACCCCTACTGAAATATTACCAACATATAAGGAGATCAGGAACCTCAAATTTTTCATTTTTTCAAAATCTTGTTGCTCATCTTCGGTCCATATTTGAATATATGTGTCCTGTTAAAAATTTTGATAAATATTGAGTACAAATGGAATCGGTGAATATTTTTCAAAAATTTTGATTTTAGTTTAATTTTGTATTGAAAAATGGTATTAGGCAATAGCTTGTTCTAGCTATTATAGCCTGATCAAGCAGCTATAATAGCTCGATTTGAAGTTTTCCCCAACCTGCTAAAGTGTTAGCCAGTTTAAGCAATACCATACATACCTGATTTCAAAGTTATTCCTCTTGATAGTGCAGGTAACAATGCTGTGTGCAGCTGCAGCTTTGAAATGACCGCCATCCTCCTTTCTTTTTTAATGTACGTCATTCATAAATGTTATTTTCGAAAACCAGAGGTATTCTTACATATATAGACCAAAAGATGATTTTCAAATAAACTGACCTGAGGCAGTCAAACACCATGAGACATCGCGATATTTTCATTATGACGTCAAAATAAAAGGCATGACAACACATCATGCAAGGTGCATGCTTTAAGACGGTGCACGATCAGATGTGACGTCATAATGGAAAATTTTGCCAAATGATGTGATGTTGGGTGTCTGTGTGTTATAAAACTGTAAATATGTCAGTTTGCAACCTGACCTAGTACAAGAATACGTACACCAGATGGTGGTAGAGTACTTTAAAAGGAAGAAGAAGAAGAAGAAGAAAACCAAGGTTAGGAACGGTCATATCTTTTATCTGGAAAATGGACTAATATTTGCATGTCTACATCAAGTTCTAAGGAAATGGATAAAAAAAACTCTGGGAATTAATGAGTACGTGTTAACCATACCAATTTCATGAAGTCATAAATATAGATAATTTCAAATATATGCATGGTTTTTGTTAAATTCAGAATCGTTCACATAAATGGGAAATTAAACTCTGTATTCAGCAAAAACTGACGATACTTTAGACTGTAGATATATTGCAATTAGTGAACCTTCCAATATACCAGTAATCTTATATACTGTGAGTCACCATAATTGTTCGGCTGGGACACAAATATCAAGAATAAATTCGATTAACATCTGATTTGGTTTATTAGTTGAGACCTATGGTTTCACAAATATTTCTCCTTAACTACAAGTCCAGGCTGAAACTTTCATACATATGATCCTAAAGTCATATTGATAGTAAGGATCAAATTTATTGGAACAAATTTATCTGACTTAAAGACATTAAAGCAATATATATTCATCATTGTTCATTAATTTAATTTTCATCTGGAAATGCCCCCTTGAGTATAAAAACCTATATGACCATATGAACTACATTTAGCACTATAATGTACTTTTTATGCCCCCGGAATCACAGATTTGGGGGCATATAGTTTTTGGCCTGTCCGTCTGTTTGTCTGTCTGTTTGTCGGAAAAAACTTTAACATTGAGCATAACTTTTGAATGGAAGGTAATAGAGCTTTCATATTTCACATGTGTATTCCTTGTGACAAGACCTTTCCATTGATACCAAAATTTTTGACCTTGTGACCTTGACCTTGACCTTTGACCTACTTTTCAAAAACTTTAACAATGGGCTTAACTTTTGAATGGTAAGTGATAGGGCTTTCATATTTCACACGTATGTTCCTTGTGACAAGACCTTTTCATTGATACCAAAAGTTCTGACCTTGTGACCTTGACCTTTGACCTACTTTTCAAAAACTTTAACATTGGGCATAACTTTTGAATGGTAAGTGATAGGGCTTTCATATTTCACATGTGTGTTCCTTGTGACAAGACCTTTCCATTCATACCAAAATTTTTGACCTCTTGACCTTGACCTTTGACCTACTTTTCAAAAACAAGACCTTTCCATTGATACCAAAATTGTTGACCTTGACCTTTCACATACTTAACAGAAAATAAAGTTTATACTAACAAAGATGCCACCGGGGGCATTCGTGTTTCACAAACACAGGCTTTATGGGACTGATGCAATTACATGTACTGTGTAAACATCATGTCAAATGCTAAAAAAAAAAAAAAAGAAATTGATCAATGAGAAACAGATCAATATTGGAACCAGCAATAACTATATATTGCCAATTAGTATACTGAACTATTGATTATGAGTATTGAAAGTATAAAAAAAGGGTGAAGCTGATAGCTGTTGTTAAAATGTGCTAACATTTTAATAAATAAATTTTAAGAAAATTAGATTGAGAGATAATCATCTAAAATTCTTATGCACACTGTAACTTGTATTTCTCAATCTTTTAAGATAAGCATTCGGCATGCAGGCATAAATACTACATATATTGGTATTTCCCTAATGTACAATATAATTGAATTACAAATTTCTTACCCAGTTTTATGAAAAAGTTGACCTTAAACTTGATGATGGAGTCTCAGGTAAACCAGTCAATCTCTAATGGTGTATTATAAGATACTTTCAGTAACAGTACTGTAGATTTAATGATATGGACTTCTCTCAATAGACGCCAGGTAGCTAGATATATGTTCAGTCACCTGGGTAAATTTGATAAAGCATGATTTTGTACGTATCAAAGCTGTAATGCTCATGAAAGGATTTGATTTTAAACAGTACACTGCTATCCATAAATAACTATAAACAAGTTCATCATTCAAAATCCTTTGTCATATTTTATCCTATTTTTAGCTCTACTGGTCAAAGACTAGTCAAGAGCTTGTGCCATCACCCTGTGTCTGGCATCCGTCTGTCTGTGTGTTAAAGTTTTCTTGTGAGTGCAACCAATCCTCTGAATCTGTGAATAGTACAATATAAATTCTTTTTGCATTATAATGGGCTTTAAAGATCTAGTTGTGCACCTGCTATTCTGTTTCAGCCTCTGACCCCAGGGTCTTGGAAAATGGGTGTGGTCATTTTCTCCTATATAACTCTATGTAATCTTGTGAGCACCAGTTCTCAGAAAGTATAATTGATAGAAAGATTATTCTCAGTCTGTGGTCTAGATGTGCACCTTGTATTTTGTTTGAACCCCTGATCCCCAGGGTCTTGGAAAAAGGGTTTGGTCATTTTCTCCTATATAACTTATGTAATCTTGGGAACATCAATTTTCTGAAAGTATAACTGATAGAGAATGAATTCTTTTTGCATTATATTAATCATTCTATGGTCTTGTATTTTGCTTTAGCCCCTGACCCCCAGGGTCTTGGAAAATGGGTGTGTCACTTAGATTAGTTTAAACAAACAACCAGGAGAGCTTCAGTCTCATCAGAGACTTCTGGTTTTATATTCTGACCTTGAGAGATTCAAAATAATTGACTTCATGTAATTCAAGATAACGGAAATTAATGCATTTAAAGAAACTTTTTTCATCAGCACATTTCTTCTTTTTTTTTTTTTTTTCAAAAATTGTCATTTTTATATGAAAAAGAATATAAATTTTTAAAAAAATTAATTGGACATTGTAAATTTTATACCAGCAACATGATCAGAAATAGTGTGTACTAATTTATGGATGGCAGTGTAGATATAGTCCCCATTCAATTAAGATTTACATGTAACTCTGCATCACACAGTTGTGCAGGACAGTTACTGTTTATGATTCACCTGAAATTTAAAAATAGAAAATTTATTCCTACAAGTAAATGAAAGAGACCCTAGTAAGATAATTGCATTAAAGTTGGTCCACAACTCCATACTGTTACTCAAAATGAGTCTTCTTATTATAGTACTGCTTTCCAGAAAATACTGATGTGATAATAATATACAGGCCATTTTAACAATCTGCCTTTGAACTGAACTGATAATTTCAAAGTTTTTCATTCCGATGTTTTCTTTTCATATCCATGTTCAGAGCACAATAACTCGGAGTCAATACCTAACATGACTGTGATATACACAAAGTTAATGCCTTAGTCAAACTGCAATGGGGCATGCGATATTTTTTCAACTTTATCAGGTACATTACTTTACCTTTTCATAAAATTTTATTTTTTAATAAGAAATTCAGCTACATTTACAGTGACCTTGACTACATGCGCCTGTGACCTTTACCTTCAATGAACCAACTTCAATATTCTGAGACTCATTATGATAAAAATCTGTATTATTTCATGATATCTGTTGTAAATTTGTAGAAAATGTAGTATAACGACCTTGACATTTGACACATGGCCTAACTTAAGAGATCTTTCTCCATGCCATAGTTCAGACATGCATGACCATATTGAAATAAAATCAGTTGAATACACACATGTATCTGTATATAGTACATGTCATTTATAGATGACTCATAAAAGATTATTATAATGCCCTGTTGACACAAAGGGTTTGATGCATATTGAATCAAATTTAATTCACATTAGATTTACAATGCGTAATTCACACAGAGAATCTTATGCACATAAGCTTTATTAGCATCAGATATTTAACTGGCATAAGATTTTGTCTTGTGAACACAAAGTGAATCTAATTTGCACTAAATCTGGTGCATAGTAAATGATATAGTCATGTACTGAATTCTACAGTACATATACACCATAACTTAAATTGGCAATTTTGATCTTAGCCCTGGACCTCAGATCATAGAATATGATAAGAGGTCAAAATACTTTAGTTCATTCAATACATGTATGCACTGCACTGTGTCTCTTGACTTGCATAAAGTTATGTTTTACAATTAGGTAATTTAATCAGATAATGACTTCATGCTATGCTATGCATCAGCATAACTGTAAATTCTAAGCTTGGGAACAGGTAACAAAATTTATAAGAAATGCAATAATCATGATAATTTGGTATATATTCTACCCTTTTCTGTTTTAGAAATGCACAACTATGATTGCAAATGTACGAAAATCTAATACTCATCATAGAATTAAAAGTCGTATGAATGCAATTATGTGAATTTCATTCGAATTACAATAATGCGCTTCAAATCTAATGCTAAGTAGATTTAATGCGCATTGGTCTGAACAGGGCATAAGTTAACATTTATTATCATAAGTATATATGAATATTGTTTAAAGATTTTTTATTTCTATCCAGTGTTTGACAAGATCTTTGAGGCTGAGAACACAAGAGAACTTAATCTCTTTCGACAAATCACCATTTCTGACTTTTTCTACTTTTCTGCACACAATGACCACTACAGGTTCAGATCCTAGTCATTCCTCCAGGACATATTGTACTTTGGTGGAAAAATGTAACAACTTCATCAAAGCAGGTAGGGACAGGAACTTGTGTATGTCTTGTATACAATGTAGATGGATAAGATCTTAAAAAGTCTGTAGTATAAGACCATAGAAAATTCATTCTTTTGGTAAACAAAAACCTATGAGTTTTGTCTGTTGCATGTTTAAACATGATACAATCTAAATGGAAACTATTCTTTTATTCATTGACAAAAGTTCAAAATTTAAAAATATTATCCTAGTCAGCTTTCATCAGATGCAAAATTGTGCACATATTGAACTATCTACTTGTACAATCTATTGTTATTTTGATACAATTATATTACTTTATACCCCATTACGGACAAACTTTAAATGTAACATCTAACCTACAGTTTTTATGCAAATAAATGTAAAATTCTTCTAATGACCTCGACCTATTTCTAAAAATAAAAAAAATAGATTTGTCAGTTTCTTGCGTCTGAATAGTTCCAATTTCACAACCAAACCATTAGTTTAAAGTATGGTAAGTCTTTAAAAGTACAAAATGTACAAGTTGTCAATAGACAATATTTAAATCAATTTTCTAGATTGCTGAATGAAAATCTTACAAAAACACTTTATCTTGGAACAATAAAATTTTATAGCATATTATATCAAAGATAGTTCTTTGAAGAGATAAATGATCACATTTATCACGATAACTCTTGATTGTTTATATCTGATACCCATTTGATTATTTGTTTATAACTGATACCCATTTGATTCGATTTATTAATTTACATTCTTCTCTTTCAGATTCCGCTAGACAGAATTGTAGACGGTTTATAGTGGATGGAAGAACAGTGGGATTCATCAGACCTGTATTATTACCTTACATTGAAAAAGATCCTGACATTTTCACTGTCTCTACAGATGGCGTAGAATTAAACAGAAGTCTGAAAACATTTGATGAAAGGTATCATTCGGACAGGTTTATGTGTGTGAGAGAATTATCTCTGAGAGTTAAAATGAAAATTTCTGACCATTCAACATCTAACAATGAAAATTCAAAATGCAATAATTGTTTTCTTTATACATGATACAATTAAAATTGTTATACAAATAGACTATTTAAATTCTGGTAGTATTTGATATTTGTATTTGGTATTAAAGTATAGAATGATATTATAAATACTGATTGAGAACATATTTACCATGTTTACAGGAGTACAGCTGTGGCCGGTGTATTAGAGAAATGGAGACATATACAAAATCCTGTAATGGTATCACTCAAGGGATGGAGGGGAGAGGTAAAAATAATTTATATACATGTAGTTTAAAGATAATTAAATTTTTAGCAGAAGATAAATCACTGATATTCCCAAGCTTATGGAAGGGATATAGCTGTATTATAACATGTTTTGATGTTCAAGGTAAAAAGGTTAAGAATATGGATAGATATATTTTAGCCATATTATACCTATAGCATTATTAGTCTAATACTGTATTATGTACATGACAGACTTACTATGTGAGACCCTCACTTCATGAACCACCATTGATGAAAATGGAAAGGTCAGGAACTTGTAAGTATAGTTAATTTATTATTTAACATTGACATTGAATGCATTTATACAGAAAGGGGGCTTCTGAAAAACTTTTTGATATGTTGTTAAGTGCATGCAAAAGGAAAAAGTTGTTCACAATCCCGCTTAATGTTATCTCAATGAAAATAATCAAGAATTATGCTATTTTTGTGAAAAATTGACAAAATCACTGGTTTTCATAATATTTATGCAAAATTTACAATGTCTTGAAAGTGAGCAGTAGTTTTGATAACCAGTTTCCTCAAAATATAGATATTTTAAAAACTCTCTGAAAATAGCAACAAAATTTAATTTTATAGATGTCAATTTTAGGCCTACTTTACTGTATAAACCACTCACTCTTTTCTTTAAATATATCATAGAATAAATCTTCCACGTTTAATTCTCAATTATTTTCAATTATTTCTCAAATACATGTACTCCTCACTTTACTGAAAATTGTTTGGTCAATTTAGTTGCTAAATTACATTGTAGGTTTGTTTGGTACAGTCCAATGTGGATGCCACATAAATGGTTATACTGTTGATAAAGGTGGAGAAATCCACATGTGGATATCTCAACGCTCCAGCACTAAGCAGACATATCCTAACATGTATGACCAGTTGGTATGACAAACTCATTTAAAGCGAAACTTATCAGATCTAATATAAAGATAAATACACAAGTTAAACACCAATAGATTTACTTGATATCATATATTTAATACATGTACATATATTCGAGTCCAATTTTTAAAATTTTTGTTTTTGTTGTTTTACTGTACCTAGGTGGCAGGTGGGCTGACCTCCGGACTTGGCTTCAGGGAGTGTGCAGTGAAGGAGTGTGGTGAGGAGGCATCAATCCCCCCTGAATTACTCACCAACATTAAAAGTTGTGGAACTGTCAGGTAATATTTGTATTTCTTTCATTTATGTCTTTTTGTATTCATCCCTTTGATTGAAGATTACTGTTAACCATCTTTTATTTGCGGCGTCTTAATTTCACGAACAGGAGTCAGGTGACTTGTTCGCGGCATTTTATTTTCGAGACATTGTATAAACATATTTTTCTGCACATGTGTTGGGAAATATTTGCAGTGTTTTATTTTTGGGAATCAAAGGACCTCTCGAATATCGCAAAAATAAAACGTTCGCAAGTAAAAGAGGGTTTACGGTATATGCTTTCTAGGTGTTGAAAATAATGTCTACCAATTATTAATGTTTTCCTTGTATACTTGTATAGTAAAATTATTAAGTTTCATGAACATTGTTTGTGATCAATGGAGGGTCGGACATGGTAATCACTTTAACCTCTCCCCCTCCACCATTTCTGTTGGGAATGTAAAAACCCTGTTGTGCATAGTGTCTGAAATCTGTAAACAATCAACAATCCACTATCTGAATAATGATGATAGATAGCACTGCATATACATGTAGCAACTTTTCCTTTTCTGTTTCTTTTGTAGTTATATTTTTGAGGATGAAAGAGGAGTATTCCCAGAGATAGAATTTGTATTTGATCTTCTTCTTCCTGAAGATTTTAAGCCAGTCTGTTCCGATGGTGAAGTACAAGGATTCCGACTAGTACCTATATCTAAGGTAAAATACTTAAGAACACTTAATGTCAAAACACTCAAGATCACAGACATCTAAATCTAAGACACTCTTATTTAAATTTTTTTTATTTTAATACATGCATGAAAATTATGCTTAAGATGAGACACCTACATGTAAAATACAGGTAAAATACTAAGGTAAGATCCTTTTAAATACATATGTAGGTAACATAAGATTAGTCTATTCTAAATGCATACGAGTACATTTCTTTTAAATATGACGTAAGAATGACTTGGCTATATATATTTCAAATGGAATATTTTTTTTCTAAACAGGTAAAAGAAATGATCAAAGATGAAAACTTCAAACCGAATAGTGCAGTGGTTGCCTTGGACTTTCTTATAAGGCATGGATTTCTCTCTCCAGATGAAGGTATCAGGATAATCATGTTTATTACCGTAATTACTGCAGGCAAAAAATTGCCCATTTTATCTCCCAAATTAAACTATTTTTACATTAAAAATACCAAAGAAACAGCCTGCTCAGTAATTATAATTTTAGATTTAAAAATACCCATTTTTAAAATTAGTTCAGTTAGATAAGACAGGATACTTACAATTTATAACATATTTTAACGGTTATTTTTTTGGTTCAAAATTTTGAAATAAAGGATATACATTCATGAATATATAAATCTTTTCACATCATATTTCTTATTACAGAACCAAGATATTCCTACCTAGTGGAGATGATGCATTTACCCCTACATACAATGTTTTCTTCCAAGGACTCTCATCAACTTGTATAGTCAATTATGTTTAATTTACGGCTTTTCTTTCTACATGAAATCCATGTTTTTACCTTACTATCCTTTGTACCTAATATTACCGAAATTCCAAAGATGTTTTAAATGGTATGCAATTCACAATATGTTGTTTCATACAATTACATTTTGCTCAAATACATGTACATGTACTTTAAGTTTCTATTTTCATAAATCATCAGTAATTATATTATATGTACATTTATTCATATTGAATTCTACATGTAATTTATTATCTATAAAGTTCAGTATGAAACATTCCAATTATAGGGTAGAAATATGCAAGGTCATCACACCTTTTTCATTATAATATTACTATTACACAGTATTCATGTATGTACATTTGTTAAAGAAGTGTTGTTAAATAATATCATGTTAAGATATATTAAAACTTTCATTTTAGAGAATAACAATATAGAAGTTTTTTTGTGCATCACTGGTATTAGAGAAAGAAATGAGCAGCTCTGCTTTGTAAACATTTCCACAAATCCCCTGATTATTGACCCTTCCAATTTCGGGAAAATAATGCAAAATTTCGTGACGTCACAATGCTTTTACCTCGGACAAACAAGCTTCGAAATTGCATTGTGATGTCATGGAATTTCTCACATTTTTCCCGCGTTCGGAAGGGTCAATTCTCAATCTTGGTAAACTCACTATCAAAATCAAAAGTACAGGAGTTCAGCATTTACTGTGCAGATGAGGGAGAAAAATTGAACTGTAACTGATGGATCTATCTAGACTGCATCTGAATTAGTAGGCCAGAATCATAATTGTGGGTGCAAATTTTACAAATTACGAGTTTTAATCTTAAACCTCTCGTGGAAGTAAAGCAAATAAAGTCAAGGTCTTTATTATTCACTTTGACAAAGATGCATCTGTTCACAGGACATTTGCATTGGTTCGTAGAAAGGATTAAGTGTTGGTCAAGGTCATTCATAGCAAACCATCAATATGAAAAAAGAGACACATTTCTTTGTGATATTTGTATGGATCACAGGAGAAGTGCCTATTTATACCCCCCCCCCCCCCCCACACACACACAAAGTATGGGGGGTAAATAGGAAATACCATGTCTGTCTGTCCGTCTGGTTAAGATTAGTATAGGTATAAGCATAGGTGATAGGGCCTTCATATAACATACATACATTCACCGTAACAAGTACTACATTTTGATGTATTATGCACAACCAATGTAATTCCCCGAGATGAAACTATTGAAAGGAACAAGTATGCATTTCACATGTAAATGCTTGTGATGTAACAATGTGTAAGATCTAAAGAAACATGCTACCACGGCTGTTCTAACCTGCAAACTAAACCTGCAGTGACCTGAATGTTAATGTCACCTTTTTAACCTAGAAAAATCCGAAATCTCTTTTCAGAAAACAAGAATGAAACAATTGTTGTGCATATACATGTGTATAGAATAATGTCGTTATATTTGTTTTGTTACGGGTATGCAACACACAGCAAGTGCTTTTATCGCATGGAATGTGCTAATGCGCATTACATGTATGATAAATGCACTTGCTGTACCATGTTGCATACCCGTAACAAAACACAAATTAAGACACTTTTCTCTATATCAAGACATTTGACCCATTGACCTTGAACTTTCACCCTATAGTAACATTTTGGTTCAGAAATTCTTAAAGCGGATATCTCTTTTAAAAGTATTAGTGATAGGGCTTTCATATTACATACATACATTCACCATAACAAGTATAATATTACATTTTGATACCAAGACATTTGACCTCGAACTTTGACCCTATAGTTATATTTTGGTTAAGTAGTTCTTAAAGCAGATTTCTTTTGCAGTACAAGTGATATGGCATTCATATTTTATGTAACATATTCAACATACATTGTAACGAGAACCACATTTTCATTCAAAAGCGTTTGACCTTGGATGCTGAACATGTATAAGAGTATTCAATATGAGCAATTGCATGTGGTCATAAATGGATCCATTGAAAAAAAAAGGTCCCTCGGAGGTTATAATTCATCATTTTAGGGCAGTTCTAGTTTCATTTGGAAAGTATTTTACTGAACTCCTATAGAGGGAATTTTCCACAAACTAGAACGAAAAAAAAAATAAGGGGATATCTCAATTTAGTTCTATTAAATAGGGATAATTTTCAAGCTGTAGTATTTTATAGAGAGGTCAATATCTTGCTTTATCATCCACACATTGAGAAATGAATTATCAGTACAAACTTTTCATTTGTATCCCACAAAAATCTCAAAATCAAGAATACAAAGTTCAGGTACTTTATGTATCACCCTGCCTGATCATACGTGGACCTGTACTTGTGGTCAAAATACACCTAGTGTACATGTCTGCACTTGATCAATGGGGCTCAATAAATTACTTGTAGTCTCTTCTTATTCTTACTACATATGTTGACATCGGCAAGTCCTATTTTTTGATTAACCAGAGTACCTACATGCTTTCCCTACCATTGCCTTTAGTGACCTTAACTTCTGACCCCTTCAACTAGTTGTGTTTTCATCATTATGGATCAAATCATAGTTCACATTTTTCATGAAGGGAACCTCAGATACTTGCTCCCTGTAGTTTGGAAAAAAATCTTTGAAGGAAAAATAAACGTATTAAAAGTGAGTATCTCTGGCAAAGCCCAATAACAACAGTTAACTTTGATGCTCAGTATATTTGACAGATGAATTCCTTCTGAGAAGACCTTTCATTTGTGAACTTGACTTTTGACCCAGTGACCTTGAAATTTAACCTTTTTAATAACATTTAGCCTCCGATATAACTTTTAGTCCGTAATGGGTAAAGTTTCCATATTTCACTTCTAGATTCTTTATAACATGACCTTTCATATGAAACCTTGAATTTTGACCTTGAAGTTTGATCAACTTTTAGAAAACTTTAAACATGACTAAACATGTATCTCTTGAACCGGAAGTGGCATGGCTTTCAAATTTCACACAAAGATTTTTTTATGGCAAGATCTCGACCTAGATTTAAATAAAACACCGCTAAAGACGGTATGGCCGGATTGCAAAGTAAGTTTTTGTCACTAACTGGGTCAAGGTCAATAGGTCAAATAATACAGCATAAATTGAAAGGTTTTGTCAAAGCAATTCCGGTCTATAGATTGACGATGTCCGTCCGTCTGTCCGTCTGCCGTCAACATTTTGGTTAAGGTTTCTGGTTGAGGCAAAATCTAAGGAACTATATGCAGTAGAAACTTTATATTATACATGAAGCATGCCCATGACAAGACCTTTCAATTTATGCCATAACATTTGAACTAGTGACCTTGACCTTGGACTTTGACCTAGTTAAAGATTTTGGTTAAAGTTTCTGGTTGAGGCAAAATCTAAGTAACTATATGCAGTAGAAACTTTATATTATACATGAAGCTTGCCCATGACAAGACCTTTCAATCTATGCCGTAACATTTGACCTAGTGACCTTGACCTTGGACTTTGACCTAGTTAAAGATTTTGGTTAAAGTTTCTGGTTGAGGCAAAATCTAAGTAACTATATGCAGAAGAAACTTTATATTATACATGAAGCTTGCCCATGACAAGACCTTTCAATTTATGCCGTAACATTTGACCTAGTGACCTTGACCTTGGACTTTGACCTAGTTAAAGATTTTGGTTAAAGTTTCTGGTTGAGGCAAAATCTAAGTAACTATATGCAGTAGAAACTTTATATTATACATGAAGCTTGCCCATGACAAGACCTTTCAATTTATGCCGTAACATTTGAACTAGTGACCTTGACCTTGGACTTTGACCTAGTTAAAGATTTTGGTTAAAGTTTCTGGTTGAGGCAAAATCTAAGTAACTATATGCAGTAGAAACTTTATATTATACATGAAGCTTGCCCATGACAAGACCTTTCAATTTATGCCGTAACATTTGACCTAGTGACCTTGACCTTGGACTTTGACCTAGTTAAAGATTTTGGTTAAAGTTTCTGGTTGAGGCAAAATCTAAGTAACTATATGCAGTAGAAACTTTATATTATACATGAAGCTTGCCCATGACAAGACCTTTCAATTTATGCCGTAACATTTGACCTAGTGACCTTGACCTTCGACTTTGACCTACTCAAAGATTTTGCTTAAAGTGCCTGGTTTAAGCAAAATCTATGGTACTGTATGCAGTAGAAACTTTATATTATTAATGAAGCTCGCCCATGACAAGACCTTTCAATTTATGCCGTAACATTTGACCTAGTGACCTTGACCTTGGACTTTGACCTAGTTAAGGATTTTGGTTAAAGTTCCTGGTTAAAGCAAAATCTATGGAACTGTATGCAGTAGAAACTTTATTCTATACATGTAGGTTGCCTCTGACAAAACCATTCAATTTATGCTGTATTATTTGACCTATTGACCTTGACCCAGTTGGTGACAAAAACTTACTTTGCAATCCGGCCATACCGTCTTTAGCGGTGTTTTATACTAAATCTCTCATGAAGCCCTAAAGATCCTATACTTAGATTGGGTTTGAGCTCATTTGTCAACAAATATGGTTGTTTAAAAAGGGCTCTTATTAGCTAATGCATTTTCCAGTTCTCCATTCCTGCTGCATAAGAATTCTACGAAACCTTACTTGAAGCAAGTACTCTTACTCCTCAGCCAAGTTAAGGCTTTTATTGAGAGCAATTCATGCAGTCAACTAATATGGCTGCTGAGGGCTCTGGTTGGTCAACCCATTTTTGGCTTATTCCCTTGCAACCACTGAACAGAATACAGAACTACGCAACCTTACAGTTACAGGAAGCAAGTACTTTTAAGGCCTTTCACCAAGTCTCTGAGCCAATCTGACAACATATATGCCTACTGAGGACTCTGCAAGTACTTGTTTACTTTAAGTGTAGAATCAGAGTTAGATTTCAAGGGTTTTTAGGCAAGAACTGTGGCCTAATAAGCCTCTTTTCTATAATTGCCAGCTTGACCTTTCACCCCCGAGTTTGGGCATTATACATGAAGTCGTAAACAACACAACTTCATGTATAGGTATATAGCCTGCTGCATGATTGACCTTGATGCTTATAGTGTGTGGAGTCTCACCATGCTTGACAATCGCTATAAATATACATGTACCTTCAATACATATAAAGTACATGTAAGTTAAACCAGTAGCCATGTACATTTGTAACTTTACTAATTGCCAGACGCTGTGATTACCAGACATAGGAATACTAGTAGATCAGACAATTTGATGCCTACATGTACCTACATGTAAGTGCATTACAATTTTGGTTAAATCCTTTTTAAACAAATAACTCTAAAATTCTGAAGATTTTAAGTTAGAAGTCTTTATTTCAAAATTTAAATATTGTTCTTGAAAACATAAACACAGCACTAGTCTCAAGTTTGCAGTATCCAGTGATGGTATGTCCCACTTCATTATATACAACAAAATGAAGATTGTTAGGCATGAAGAATGCTATCAGCAAGTCTATTGTAATGTGTCCTAAAATAACATAACGATTAAAGTGCTGCGGCTCCTGAGATGATTTCAATAAGTTCCTTAGTGATGACAGCTTGTCTGGTTCTGTTAAAGGTCAAGGTCAGCTTGTCAATCATCTCACCTGAAATGTAAAAAATTACAATGTACAAACTTTATTGAAATTTCATACAAGCAAAAAATGAGATTCATACACTAAAAGTGACTTCATTGGTATTCATGTTAATCGATCTCCTAACGAATTAAGTCAACATAAAGTTGACTTGCAAAAGAATCATTCTTACATTACATTAAATCAAAAAGTAGACATAATTTTCATCATGTTGACATACTACATACATGTACCGGTATGTGTACTTATTTTAGCGAAAACATGGCAAAAATGTGCAAATTGACATTCATGTGCATAAAAAATGTACGAACTAGCGTATTCATGAATTAGCGCACTCAACATACTCTCCTTTTATAATCTATAAGAACTTTAAGATTTAGCATAGTCTTTATTTAACGCAGTCCACTAAAATATAAATCCCACTGAAATAAGTACAAATACAAGATGTATAGAAATAAAGTACATGTAGAAGGGAGATGCATAGTGTACATGTATATTTCAGAATGAAAAACATGGAAATACTAAAAGCAAGTGTAAAATCTATCATACCTGCATTCTTGCTGGCACTGTCCATAGCTGTCATCCTAGAACTCTGCTCGCTGCATGCTGACTCCTTCAGACCGTAGTATATAGTACTAGCCAGGCAGAACTCATTATAACACTGGAGTGTCTCCTCATCCAAGCTGTCGTACACTGGGATGTTTTCTGAGGCTTGCATGCTGGCAGCATTGAGAAGGGGGAAGTTTGACGTCTTGTACGATACAACAGATCTAATAAAGAGAAAATAAAATATTTTTTAATTTCATCTGTTCTTCCCTGATCAAAATTTATATCTGATAATAGTTGTTCAATCACATTCCAGATATACATGTATGTACATATTACTATATGTAAATACATGTACATACACTGTAAGGTGTCAATACATACATGTAAATAAGATGTTAAAGTAACATTCTGCTGAATTCCTACTTCAACTTCTCTACTAGTTTTCATTCTTTAGTCAAAGTTTTATACATTTGAAATTTATACAAAAATAGGGAGGTTGTTTTGGTCTGTATGCAGTCTTCGCAAAAACCACTAGCCCAAAGACAAATTCTGCTGTCTGAATTTATGGATTGTTAGACAATTTCTACTAGCCCTGCTGAATTTCAGGTAGCCATGTGTGCCAATCTAGTGAGTATTCATGAACACTGAGTATGTACATGTATATGACCCTGGAGAGATTTGTAATTTTGATGTCAGGACTACCTCCTCGATATTACATATATCTTATCAGGTTCATATGATGCCACACTTTTGAAGGATCCTGAATGTTACATAAATGAGACCTTGGATTTTAATTTTCAACTGTTAACCAATTAAACACATTTCTACAAATCTTTTAATTTGACAAAGAAAAGGACATACTTGAATATGTTGAAGTACATGGATATCTTTGGGAAATCCTGGTATCCCTGATTTATAACGGCATCAGCTATTACACCAGCATCAGCAAAGACTGGTGGTGTTCGTCCAATGGTATTTGCTGTACATACAATGTTATTCTTGTAAATCCTGTTCAAATAAGAAATACATGTAAACATTGTAAAACTAGAAAGAAAGCTTCTGTTTTGTGACTGCATCATAGCTTTTTTCTGAGGAAAAAAAAAATTTACCGATACATACACTACCGGCATCGCGTGTTTTTACCCTGTCAAATCATCCCCGCAATCTTTTTTGACTTAGGGGTTTAAATCCCCGCAGTCATGAATTAACAATGCAGTCATTGTCAACGCGGACATCGATCCTGGCAATTCACCGCAACGATCGCCGGGATACGCGGTGGCGATCGCCGCAGTTCTCAGCGGCAATTAATTAACTTGTACCTGTAACAGTACTATAACCATTCTTTTAAATTTCTCTTTTATTTTTAAAATTTACGTCCTTTATTGTATTGTTATCAATGGTGACATAAAAATGTCCTTTCAAAGTGTTACGTTGTACATACGAAAAGAGAACCGTCCTGTGATTGAATGATAGAACTAGCAATAATGTCCAGCTGTGTTTATCTAAGGATTAGGGAACAATGAACGGTCAAGCATAAATGGCTTTAAAGTCTCCGTCTTTCGACTTTGAGAGGTATATCGACTGGAGGCTTTACGACATTTTTTGTATATCTTTACTGTTCAAGTCCAAAGCACTTTAAACCGTCTTTTTTTTTCGCAGATTCTTCAGTTTGACTACTAGTTAGCGGTGTTTTATGTTCGCTAGATCGTATGTTAAAATATTGAAAAACGTCCATCTCCCAATTAGTCAAAAAAAGCCTTGATTGCCTTATTTAGTAATTGATCGTTTATTTAGTTGTTTTGTTTGCGGAAGTGAGGCAATGTACATGGGTCTAGAATTCCCATTTCCCGTTGCCCGGGGCAAGTGAACAGTTGGGTCGGGAAAAGGCAAAACAGATTTTCACTTGCCCGTGGGTAAGTAGATTAGGCCAAGCAAAAATAAAAAGTTGGTTCTCAGTCTTTTTTTTTTTTTTCAAATCATATGCGGCAGGCAGGTTTTCTTTTTCATAAAACATTTTCAGAACAACTACAAATTGGAATGTGTTGACATCTTCTATGCTAGTATTTGTTTTCTCAGCGTGTGATTGACATTTCTGTCCAGTTTTATTACTTCAATTTGTACCCATTGAATGACCGCTTGAAATTACGTGAAAATTTTACGGACGAACGCAAACGCAAGTACATACACAATAAGATAAGATAAGATATAAGTGGAGATTTAAATCTCAGGCGCAGAACAAGAATACAAAATAATGTCCGACATAGAGAAAATCAATATTTCATCTGAATTAAATAGAACACTTTATTGAATATATTAAATGGTACTTAGACACCGATTTCGTAAATAGAAACTTGTGATATCTTAGCCGACATATAATAGGAGGTGTTGAGACAAAAAAGGCTTTTGTTGCAATTTCTTTGAGGTTAGGCTAAAATTAAGGCTATTTTGACTAGCTAAAGGTTTTACTCCGTACGGTTATAATCACGTGACCTTACATGGGCTTACCTATATGTCTAGCTAGTCTTACAAGGTGTGAAGACATCGCCTCTCCCCGTACAGGGGATGATTGTTATGCAGGTAGAATCGCAGGGTAACTGAAAAGGTGTGAACAACTTGTGAGGCATCGCTAGTTGATTGGTTTTAGGTTTGGCGTTCACCGGTTTACTTTTGGAATTCAGTGCGAAAAAAAAGGAGGGGGGGGGGGGGTTTAGTTTATTGTTTTACATTAGTTTTATTATTAGGCTATCCTCATTTTTTGGTTGTTGTTGTTGTTTTTTTTTTTTTTTTTTGCTTGTTTTTATTGAGGGGGGAGGGGGGTTTTGTTTGTTTTGCTTTTCTTTGTATGCCGGTCTTTTTTTTTTACTTTACATCATCTTTGTCTGGATACACGTCCTGAAAGTCCAATCATCGTAAATAACTATTTTTTTCCCTATTACATGACGTCATAGGCAAAGACATTACAAAACAATCAAACATGTACGCAATATCTTTAAAAAAAAAGCGATAATCACTCATCAAATTCAAATACATGTAGCCACGACTGATCTATATAACTTATACCAAAGCCATGATACTTCTGTGGAACCGAGCGAACACTTCTGGAGGGGTGGGGACTGGGGAGATAAGGCGGGGTATATTGGATTGAATTATTGCTAAGGAGCGATACTTTGACAATCAATGGACAGATCTAACTCGGGGGGGGGAGGGGGGGGGGGGGGGGGGGGGGGGGGCTATGAAAATCATCATTACTATGATGGCAAATTCCAGGAGATGGGGGCTGGATCCTGACCTCCTATCTCTAGATCCGCGCGTTGACAAACAATTCAAAGCTTGAAAGCTTACCTAGCATATGATGCAATAGATGGATCAGAGTTTTTATTATTTAAAAAATAATTGCATTTGTTAAAAAAAATCCGCTCACCCTATATAGGATCAAGCAAGGTAAATATGGGGTTGCAATCCCCTTCTTTGGTTAGAAACGGAAAATTTTGGGGAGAGATATTTTGTAAAGAATTAATAGTAATATTGTTTGCTTCAATAAAAAAATTCGGCTCGGACGGACTGACATCGCTACACCCGTTTAAAGACGGGTGCTTATAAAGCTCCCTTGGTATTTCTTTATATGATTAAAAAAAAGTAAAAACCCAATCCATTGATTTAAAAAAGAAAAATTGAAAAGGGGGGGGGGACGTTAATGCAATCGCATTGGACAGGTAGCAGTGGGGATTACTAATTGACGTGTTTTCACACCTTATCCGCTGACTGCGCAGGGTGTGTCATCTACCTTCAACCGCCGTTTGATTTACCGTTCTGATCAGTCCAATCTCCTGAATATTCTTGAAATCTGAAAGGGGGGGGGGGGGGGGTGGGGGGTGGAATGCGACTTTGAAAAAAAATAAAAATTTAAATGCGACTTTGTAAAAAAAAATCTATATTGAGAAATAAATCTTGCCAGCCCGCAGTGCTGGCGTAAAATTCTGTATTTTATCTAATAGGCAGCGACTGAAGAAAATATGTTATAATTGCAGAAAAAATAGATGCCGCAAATGCATGTTCACGTAGCTCCCTCTTACCATTTCTAAAATTTTACAGTAAAAAGCTAGATGAAAGGGAGGGTTATATAATTCCGAACTCCCCGGTCGAGCTCCCTTGTACATATCTATTTGTCGATATCACGACTCGGAACGTACAACCCTCATTTTATTACCTCCGGCGACGTAAACGGGAGCAATTACAAATGACGGACGCAAGGTGCGAGAACGTTTTTGTCTGGTCATCCATCTTTGATATAGTATTTATTTTATCAACGCTAGTTTAATATGTTTTTAATAAGAAGAAGTGAACAAGGACCGACGACACGCGACTACCGCCAAGTCAATGTTTTCATTGCATCTATCACATGTCTATTATAAGTACCCGAGTATAGAGCCTACAGACATAATTTGATCATACTTCAATTTTAATATGAATAGATTCCGCTTCATCTGAACTTGACGCCAGGAGATGTAAATTTTTATTATTTTGACCTGCTTATCCGATATGAAAAAAAAGAATCGGGGTGAAAATAGGGTCGATCCACAGGAGCTCGATGCCAACAAACCGCCCCTTCACATCTCTCTATAGTCAAAGTCAATATATATAAGGAAAGTAAAAGCGATCGTTGGCATCGAGTCAGGTTATCAAAAACAATTTTAGGCCCAATTTACAAAATGTACTTATGTTTCATGTTGTCCTAATGTTTAAATCACCATTTTATTTATACATGTCATGCTTAAAAACAAGTTTCTATTCATCCGTAAGAAATAGCACCTGGTCAGGTAACACCTGGACAGGTAATTGACATCGCGGCAATCAACCGCAACGCCACCGCAACTCCCGGCGATCTCAGGCACCGCGACGAAGTGATTTGCGGGGGTCAGCGGCGATGCTGAGGTGGAATTCCACCTTAAATAAGCCAGCCGCGATAGGTGGGCTCAGTAAAAAAACGCTTTGCCGTATGTGTACCAGTGTTATATCATTAATACATTTTACAGTACATTGCATATGAATGTACATGTTACATGTATGGTGTAAGTAACACCTAACCCGACCATCTTAATTTTGTAACCTTACACCAGGGAGTAAAATTAGCACTCGCCCAGTCGCCATTGGCGACTATTTTCACAACTGGGCGACTAAAACTTTGACCAGCAGTCGCCCAGATGGCGAGTAGGAGATATCGTAAATCAAATGTTGGTTTTCAATTACTTAACACTTTTCTCTATACTCCATTGAGTGAGTACTTATTCACACCTTAAAGGTAGATTTAAATCCGTTTTGCATGACTGGCTACAGTAGGGAGCTCTCGAGTGGCCAACAATGGGATTGAACATTTAAAGTGACCATGTTACCGGTATGATAAGGGGATCAATAGCAGACGATTTTTAAAGACTCTTCGAATATTTAGAAAAAAAAATGAAAACAAGACATCAGGCATTTGTTCAACAAAGGATTTACAACTTTAATAGTTTAATAGCAATCAGCAACCATATTTCATCCTACCCGGTACGCATTTTCTTCAAACCGAATGGCAATCAAGTGCGAATTCACAGGGTTGGGACCCCCTGGAATTGCCGAAAATTTTCGGGGGGGAAGGGAGGAGGGGTAGAACCCCTGGAATTTGTCCCCAAACCCTTGTTTTTCAAGTGAGTGGGGAGGGATGGGACCCGACTCCCACTGGAATTTGCCTTAAAATCCTTATTTTTTTCAATTTTTACTTTAAATGAATGCACCCTTGAAAAAGTTGGGCCCCTAATTTTCTAGCTGGGCCCCTAAATTTCATTTTCTAGGGGCCCAGCTGGCCCCTAAGTCCTGCAGCCAATTTTACTCCCTGTTACACTCCTATCTATGTCAAATTAACACTTAATCTTGTACATGTACCTTCTAATTCCTGCAATATTAACAGTTTAATACCTAACACCATCTCTATAATATTCAAAACTACATGTGACATTCAACTCTCTGTAACATACATGTAACACCTAAAGCATATGTTACCTCTGTTACATTAATGCCGGACACTCTCATCAATGCATCATCAACAACAACCTTCCTTTTTAATATTTACCTCTGTTACATTATTGCCGGACACTCTCATCAACGCATCATCAACAACAACCTTCCTTTTTAATATTTACCTCTGTAACATAGCCTTTGACTTGTCACCAATCAGGATAAATGAGAATTTATCAATGCCCTCCTCGTTGACTCTCGCCTTGATTGCCTTGACGATGGACGAATGTACAGCTCCACAGAGACCTCTATCTGACGTCAGGGCCACCACCAACTCACGGTTATCCTCCTCACTCTCCTTGGGTTTTAGGTTATCTGTCAGAGCTGTAATTATGCAGGTAAACTTGAAGAGGCTTTACATAACTGTATTGTATAGCTCTGCTCTATACTTGTTTAAATCCTTCCAATTGGCTTTATATCGGGTTCAAAATATATGTATCAAAATTTCTTTCTTAAGAGAGGACTACATGTAAAATGAAATTTATTGTTGATCTAAGGATCAATGATACCCCCGCCCGGCATATTGTACATAAAAGTAATGCATAAAAAAGTGGAAGGGGCACAATTCATCACAAAATTAAGGAACATGACCCTTTATTTGAGCTTGACCTATATTTCTCAATGTAAAGCTATATATCTAAGAAATAAATGTATTCCCTGTTACAGTTTTCATTTAAATGTCAGGCAAGCACAAAATATTGATTTTTTTCCAAGTTTAAAGGGGCACAACTCTGCATAAAATTGAGCCATATTCAAACCTACCCTGCAATTTTTGGTATAATGCTACATTCAACAAATAAATTTATTATCTGTAACGGTTGTCCTTCTAATGTCCAGAAACCACAAAACTGTGAATTTTTCTAAGTTTCAAGGGGCATAACTCTGCACATAATTGAGGGACATGCCCTTTATTCGAACTTGACCTGTATTTCTTGGTGTAATAGCTATATGCAAGAAATAAATTGATTATCTGTAACAGTTTTCCTTTAAATGTTTAAACCACAAAATTTTGAATTTTTCTAAGCTTCAAGGGGCATAACTCTGCACAAAATTGAGGGACAGACCCTTATTTGAACTTGAACTGTATTTCTTGGTTTAAGAGCTATATCCAAGAAATGAATTGATTATCTGCAACAATTTACCTTTAAATGTCCGGAAACCACAAAATTTTTAATTTTTCCAAGTTTCATGGGGCATAACTCTGCAAAAAATTGAGGGACATGACCCATATTCGAACTCGACCTGTATTTCTTGGTGTAAAAGCTATATACAAGAAATGAATTGATTATCTACAACGGTTTACCTTAAAATGTCCGGAAACCACAAAATTTTGAAATTTTCAAAGTTTCAAGGGGCATAACTCTGCACAAAATTGAGGGACATGACCCATATTCAACCTTGACCTGTATTTCTTGGTGTAAAAGCTATATGTGAGAAATGAATTGATTATCTATAACAGTCTACCTTAAAATGTCTGGAAACCAAAAAAATTTGAAATTTTCTAAGTTTCAAGGGGCATAACTCTATACAGAATTGAGGGACATGACCCTTATTCGAATTTGACCTGTATTTCTTGGTGTAATAGCTATATGCAAGAAATTAATTGATTATCTGTAATGGTTTTCCTTTAAACGTCCGGAAACCACAAAATTTTGAATTTTTCTAAGCATCAAGGGACATAACTCTGCACATAATTGAGGGACATGACCCATATTCAAACTTGACCTGTATTTCTTGGTGTAAAAGCTATATGTGAGAAATGAATTGATCATCCATAACGGTCCACCTTTAAATGTCCGGAAACCACAAAATTTTGAATTTTTCTAAGTTTCAAGGGGCATAACTCTGCACATAATTGAGGGACATGACCTATATTCAAACTTGACCTGTATTTCTTGGTGTAAAAGCTATATGCAAGAAATGAATTGATTATCTGTGATAGTTTTCCTTTAAATGTCTGGAAACCACAGATGGGACGGATGCACGCACGGACGGACAAGTGCATCACTATATACCCCTACCATTATATGGCGGGGGGTATACTAAATCATGCAATCTCTTTCAATCTTTTTAATAAAATAGCAGTGAGTGGGAAGGGCAGGGGCCATGCTCCATACCGGTAGTCCCATTAATTTGCAAAATGGCCCATTGAGGTCTCAGTACTTACTTCAAAAATGGTCCACTGAAATTTTAGATAGTCCTGGAATATGGCCCATACAAAAAAAATTCCTTCCAAATCACTGAAATAGTTTAATCATTGAACTCTTCAACAATTATACTTTAGAATGAATGAATTGTTTACCATTAGCTGCTACGCCATAAGCTTTGGCAGGTTTGAGTTCTCGCTCTGCTTTTGCATATTTAGCTGCTGACACCATCTTCATGGACTTTGTAATCTTCTGGATATTAGTTACTGATTTCAATCTTATCCTAACTGTAACATGGAAATAAATCATTTACATAAGGAGACAATTATTATCAATGTAAGCAAACAATGAGTAAATAATTGTAAATAATTTTAAGGTTCTCTATATATATATGTCTAAGTCTGAGGTAGGAGAAGTCAGTCTCAGGCAGTTATTTTACTTAAGTAGGCGCTGACGAGATCTATCTGTTAACAAAACTCTATACATGTATACACTTTTGTTATCATGGCAGTATTTTAAAAATATTTGCAAAAAAATTTAATATCATAAATAAGAAATGTTTTTTTAGGTCATAAAAAGACCTATATTCAGTTTTAGTACTTACTTTCTTTTAAAGTTGCCATCCCACGCACTTGCGTGCTGAAAAAAAAAAAAAAAAACCTCTTTAAGGCTCTTACAAAAGTTTTCAGTTAAAAATACAATGAAAGAATTGCCTTGTTTATTTTTTTTATCATACCAGAAACCTTGTCAAGTTTCATCATACAAGCAGATCTCCAACATCCTTGTAGTGATTTTTTTTTATTTTCCCCAAAATCGGCTCATATTTTCCCAAATACACAACAGTTACATGTCCGATTCTGATGGCAGTAATAGTCCATTTTCCAGAAAATATCTATGACCGTTTTAAACCTTGATTTTATATGTACAGACACCAGACATCACATCATTTGGCAAAATTTTCAATTGTGACGTCAGATCTGATCGCACTGTCTTGAAGCACCTTGATCCGTTGTCATGCTTTCTATTGTGACGTCACAATGAAAATATCGCCAAATTTTGTGATGTCTGGTGTCTGTCCGCCTTATGAATCTATTGGAAAATCAGCTATTCATACCCAAATGTATCGTAAAAATGGCTTTACTTCTCAACAGTTAAAGAGGGGGGGGGGGGGGGGGGGGGGGGGGGGGGGGGTAATGTTTGATCTGTAACATGGTTATTAAATGATCATGATGATAATTTCTGTTTTGAACCAATAATTTGAGCATTTCTTTAAAGAAATGTTGTTCCTAGATTTTCCCAATTTGTCCAAAATGTTGCATATTTTCCCAAATGAAAAGGTACAGGTGGCTTTTAAAAAAGGTAAAAAAATCACTGCCTTGCCAATGATCACATCTAGGCAGTGAAAGATTAGATAAAGGTATCATTTTCAAATATCCACAAAACCATCCTAACAAAAGTGCAGAAGTTAAGTCTGTCATCATGGTCACCTAGTCTAAATTGGTGGACAGTATGACATCACAAAACAAGAGGCCAACAAGGGCCATATCGCTCTCCCAAATTGCAGATGAAGGGCTGAAGTTTCCTTGCTTCCAGTAACATTTCCTGAAATTCTGTACAGCGGTTGCAGAGGAAATACTGAAAATGCATCAGCCAATTAGAGCCTTCAACAGCCATATTTGTTGAATAATCAGCACGAAAAACACGCGCTTGGTAGAGGACCCTGAGAATCTGCTACCAGTAGTACAGTTTCATATAATTCTGTGAAGTGATTGCAGGGGAGATCATGTCAAAAATGTGTCAGCCAATCAGAGCCTTTGGTAGCCATATTTGTTGACCGATTGACACGAAAAACACAAACTTGGTAGAGGACCTAGAACTTGCTTCCTACAGTTCCATAAAATTCTGAGTACATAGCGATTGCAGAGGTTGTCCAAAATGCAACAGCCAATTAGAGCCCTTGGCTACTAGTATTTGTTGATCAATCATGTGGTAACATGAGAATTGAGATTGTGATACACATTTGGTTTGTACCTAAGCTTTCTTACAAAATAAATAACCAAATAGAAATAAGTGGGGTGGGTGAAATATTGAAGCTACATGTAGTGGAGGAGGGGCAAGAAAGCCAACTAACGAACAGGGAGAAGAGTGAGGGTAATCTGGCTCTTGTATTAGACTGGGACAGAAGGATTCTTGATGTCGGACTGGTCACATGACCAGATTTCCCCCATGTTTAGATGAGTCTCTAGATTTATCACTATGCCTTATGAAATTTGTTTGCTCTTTCTTCAAAGCTGCTATTATATTGGGGTTTGCGGAGCTAAGAGCTAATTCATCTATGGTTCCTACAATGAATTCTAGTTGTTTTTTTCTTGTTATAAACGTTGGATTCTAGATATACAGACTATCGGAAAGTCACCAGACAAATCTGGTAAAATTTGATTCGGTCTGGAAAAATATTTCAATTTTTTCTTCATAATTTCTAAAATGTCTGGTAAATTGTAAAAACTTTCATCTGGATATATAGCAACTTCCATGCATTATGTTCTATGATAAATCCCAAGTTCATCTCCCAATTAATTATGGAACTTCTTGGTGCTTATCTCTAACAGAACCTTTGTGTGACATCATGCCGACATTGAGAATGTCTCTTTGGCTCAATCGATAGAGCATCGATTTCCATGGAAGTGCGCTATTTCCTTATTTTCACATATCTTAAATAACACTGCTCCATTTTAAAGCTAGAATGAGCTTTTAAAGCTAGATCTAGCTTTAAAAGCTAGATGTGCCGTTTCCCTATCCTGAATACAGACAGAAGCACTACCAAATTTACTCTATATAACCTGTCTCTTCGTAGGCCTAAATTTCAAATGTCATGTCCCCCATCTAAATGTCGATGGATTTTCATGTTTTATGTATCAATTTATAGGAAATTAAATGAACTTTAAAGGAAAATTATTTTAAGAAACATCAAACAAAGTTATCTCATAAAAATTTTGAATCTAAAATATGCAGTTTTTGACATTTTTGTTTTCCCTATATAATCTATAGTAAAAACCCCAATGATCTTCAAACATCATGTCCCCATCTTTAAATAATAAATTAATTTTTTTTACACCAAATATATACCATTTTGTAGGTTTATATATGTACTACCAAGGACTTATAAACAGAAGGATTCGCAACTCTCTACACCGCCTTTAGAATAGTAACGAAAACTCGCGTGTAACGAGATCTGAACGAGATCAAAACATTGCCCAGTCCTACCCGAGAAGGGTGATAAAATAACACGATTTTCTCAAGCATCACACCATAAACCTATCAAATATTGATACGTACATGTAGAAGAAACCTTACTGTTTCAATAAATACCAATTCTATCAAAATATATTGATATATTGTTATAATATCTAGCTTCAAAGCGGAGCCTTCACATTCGCCGTTATGACCCAGATATCGTCAAAGAGAGTTAAATAGGCATATGCTCTGTCCCATTTTCTCAGTCATTACTAGACTTACACATAAAATATTGGTAGCAAATCGAAAATGAAAACCTAGTGTGTGCATTAGAATCAATTTTGATTAATTTATTCGACAATTTCATTTTATACCGGAGGTTCAAAAATAGAGGTTTTCACTCTTCGGTATGCCCGAACATTTTCTAAAAGAGGTAAACAGCCCAACGCTCTGACCCATTTTCTCAAACTAGACAAGATTTACATATGAAATATTGTTATCAAAATAAAGACTAAAACCTTATGTGTGCATTAGGACCAATTTTGTTTAATTAATTCGACAATTTTATTGTTTTACGGGGCTTCGAAAATGGGTGTTTTCACTCGTCGGTACGCGCGGCCATTTTCTGAAAGAGGTAGACAGCCCAACGCTCTGACCCATTTTCTCAAACTATACAAGATTTACATATGAAATATTGTTATCAAAATAAAGACTAAAACCTAATGTGTGCATTAGGACCAATTTTATTTAATTAATTCGACAATTTTATTGTTTTACAGGGCTTCGAAAATGGGTGTTTTCACTCGTCGGTACGCGCGGCCATTTTCTGAAAGAGGTAAATAGCCCAACGCCCTGACCCATGTTCTCAAAGTAGACATGATTTACATATGAAATATTGTTATCAAAATAAAGACTAAAACCTTATGTGTGCATTAGGACCAATTTTGTTTAATTAATTCGACAATTTCATTGTTTTATGGGGCTTCGAAAATGGGTGTTTTCACTCGTCGGTACGCGCGGCCATTTTCCCAAAAGACGTAGGCAGGTCAACGCTCTGACCCGTTTTCTCAAACAAGACACGATAAACACAAGGAATATTGTTATCAAAATAATTAATAAATCCTAATGCGTGCATTAGTACCATTTTCATTTCATGATACCGAATATTAATAAGAATACAAGACTTCGAAAATGGGGGTGTTTACGATCACCTGTTTACCACGGCCTGTAACGAAGAAGGTAAACAAGCCATCTAAAAACCATTTTTTCTGTTTTATTTTATAAAGTATCTATGAAAAATTGCTTTTAAAATAAAGTTGGACTTTTTTGTATCTGATAGAATTATTTTTCATGTATAGATGTCGATAATTGACCATAATATAACTGTCTCAGATATAAGGGATCTCGACGCAAGTTCGCCCTCGCCATTACGACTACGAGTACGACGGGACGTGACCTATATAAATAGGCCCGATTTAATTTACCATTTTCTCGACTATTTCAAGACGTTATAGCGAGCGAAGCTCGCCCTTATGGTAACGCGTATACACATTTCTTATTGAGAAAATATGCTGAATCAAAGAATGAGAATGTACTACTATGCTTTCAAAAACTTTCGTCCCCTCGCAAACAGAGTTGCTGCGGAGATGCTGGATATTGCCATTTAAATTTCTTTTACGACTCCAAGTAGACGTATATGTTATACTCAATTTTTGTTTATAAGTTAAATTTATTGAAAACTTTTTTCGTAAATCAGGTAAGTTGAGGTAACGATAAAGCATCAACAAGACGGCGTTACCACGGGAAATCCGACATTTCCGGTGTTAAACGAGACGTTTCGCTCTGATTGCTTTTCTCGTCTCGGGTGGTTTCGTACTGTCAGAAATCGGAATATGTTTGTTTTTTCTTTTGTTCTTAAGTAATTTATTTTCAGTTAGCCTAAACATCATTCTTACAAAATAAAAAATGAATTAAAAAGAACCATATTTTAAGCCCCCCCACCCCCCCTTAAAATGTTCATCTGCTGGTCTGGATCAATTTTACAAATGCTTCCGTGTTTCCACTCGCCTTATACTACCTTTTTTGGCAATCATCAAACAGAAACTTTTGTAAGATAAGATAAACCATCATAGTCAAAATAAAAAAGAAAGATTTTTTTATTTAATATAATCATATCTATTTTCTCTCCGCTCGCATAAAAAGGCTTTGCCTTGATTCATATTATCAAAATATTGGTACCAAAATGATAAGGATAATCTATTCTACTTATTCAAATCGTTTTTATGTTGTCATAATTAACATATTTAGGGCATTCATGGTTTTGAATATCACAACCCTAACATCTCGTTGCCTAATTTGCATATCAAAAGGGCACGCGAGATGTTAACGGGAAAAGACGAGATTCCAATCCTTCTGTTTATAAGTCCTTGGTACTACCTCAAAAAATTATAATGGTGATAATATGTTTAGCCATCAAAGACAGATTTAACAAAAAACACCTCAAAATCCTTCAATTTTTTTAAACAGCCAGGAGACATGAAATTTGATAGTGAGAAGCCACTTAAAAAGTCAGAGGAAATTCGAAAGGTATGTTCGGTTGGGGTTCGGTTGTTGATGAATTTCAACCATTGTAGCTACTTCTGTTCATGAATTAAAATCAATAAGATAAATTGCAGTGACAGGCTGGCAATCTATGAGTACGTTTAGACTTATTTCGTTGATAAACATTGTGACCGGTTGGAGGTCAGAGGCACGGTCGAGACTTTCGTCAAATACATTCGAAGACAAATTTGTGCTGAATGAAGGAATTATTTTGCTTTTTATTGAAAAAAAATATAGTTTAAATATTCAGAATGAAGATTCATTACCGTTGTGGGACGACAGCTTGCACTGTCCGGGAGAACATCGTTTATTTCTTGTCAACGGCTCCCAAGAAAGAGACAAGGGCAAGGTTACGATGTAGGGAAGGATAACTCTTGCAGGTTTTTTTTTCAGAGCGGACTGTGTTTGCGTCGATCTGTCCAGTATGACCCCCCCCCCCCCCCCCCCCCCCCCCCCCCCCCCACCAATATTCTTCATTTTGCATGTTTACTTGATAAAGTGTGTAGTTGAAACATTTGAATGTATCTCATACGTATGTGCATTGAGAAAAATAGTCATTGGATTATGCTGAAGTTTCCAAAACAGGCGAGAATTGACCACTTTCCAGTTCCGCGCCACCTAGCGGCGAAGTGCTGAAAACAGGGTGTCATGGCCGTATAGACGGGCAAAGGCATCTGCCGCTTCGTTTATTGATGTGTTAATTTCGGGCAGATAGTTCTCTTCTATCTTAATATTATCGTTTATATATGCCAAGACAATCGCTTTAATATGTCTTGATATATTTCTGACATATAAATATGGTGCTTTTGACAAATTTTAATCATTAATAGCAAAAATTAATTATGTAAAACGGGGCAGTTTCGATAGGTTATGGAAGTTATTTTCTGTCGATTATTTCAAAATACAAGACAAGAAATCATTCATTTGCTTAATCTTAATCTCAGTTCTTATTACCGACTCTTTATTATACACGTGCACCCCGTGTATATACACAACCAGTCAATTATGACAGGTGTCATCCAGGTAGATATCGGCGCCTACCTGTGTGGAGTCAGCCATGCGTTCATGCATGCTGACACAATGTCTGGAATGGTCAGATAAAAAATAATAGTATAGAAATATGTTATTATATTCATTTTAGAGCGTTTGTGTATTAATATAAAATTTATATATTACCACGAGAAACACGTACTTTTCGACTTTTTTATTATTATTATTCAGTGTACACGGGGCGCTGAGTTTTATACGCAATCCTACCTTCCCCTCTGAGTCTCTCTCCTCATCAGAATTCAATTTTCATCTATTATAATCATTTTTGTCAAATTTAAAGATGTAAGGAGATCGTTAAGAAAAGAAGGAGATGCGGGATAAACACAATCATGACAATATCACATTTAAAATAAACGGGCCAAATGAAAAGGTGATCCAGTATTTTCTTCTTTTTTTTTTAAATCTCTTTACTTTTCGAACTATAATTTAAACAAGGAATCTTAACATATTCATTTATATACCATGATCATCCAGCCGTATTTTAGAAAAAAAAAACCAGTGTTAGATTCTCCATTATTAGTCCCCTATCGGCAACACCAAAGGGGACTCTTAGTTGTTTTAATTGGGGGGGGGGGGGCTCTTACGCATTTAAAAAGAAATTCTTACTTTACTATTTTTTCATTTTTTTTTTTTTCACAGATGTTTCAACTTTATTTCCTATTGACTCGTTATTTGTTTGTCTTCTTATTTCATTCATTAAAGAAACCTTCTGTGATTCCTTGAGATTTTTTAAAAGAGCTCTTTGAATATGACATTTTTTTAGCTAAGATCTTTAAATCAAAATACATTATAAGATAAAAAAAAATTTGTATCAATTTGAAAAAGGAAGAGAAAAAAAGACGAAATAAATAAAAGCAAGATGAGGAAAAAGATAGTAATCACCGTAAAAACTCCTCCATGTGAACAGGGTGCAATGAGAACGTACACTACACGTGTACGCTGACCGCAGTCCGTGTACATGCAGCAAGTATATATGTTAACATATTCAAAAGTTTACATATCTAAGTATATTTTTAAATGAAATTTTCTCTGTGAAAATAAGAAGATTGGATTTATTATGAAGATATTCTTATTGTCCCTCTCCCATGTCTCCATATATCTTATTTGAAATGGCCGCATGGCCATATCACGCTCTGATGATTTTCACACCTGGCAGGTAATGAATAAACGTACCCTTTACGGTTGATTGGCATGTGTGTACTTGTCAAGACAACGATTTGTTAATTTGGATGATACTTTTTAAGAAAATGGATTAGCGCAATGGACGTAGAAATACGAATACGAAGAAAACCAACGATAATTTGTGATTCATACCACGGAAAAGCTGGTTTTAAATTTACAAATAAATGTTTAAATATGCAGAAAAAATTCATTTATAGCATCTTTTTCTTTCAGCAAACATCTATAAATAATAACTAATTAGTCGGGTAATTTAAAAGACAAATAAGAGATATCCATCAAAATATATTAACTGATATATAACGCGATTGAGGCGTGATGCCCGTCTATACGGCCATGACACCCTGTTTTCAGCACTTCGCCGCTAGATGGCGCGGAACTGGAAAGTGGTCAATTCCTACCATAACGTAATTCACGCTGTGTAACGTAATTCACTTTTGAGTATCTTTATTGATTACAGAGGACAATGATTGCACGGAGTAATACTGAATCACACAGATGTATACAAAAGATGATATGGAAGATAGAATCAAAAATAAGAAATACACTAATATAAAGTACAGCCCCGACCAGTCGAAAGTTTAATATTCGCTTTCAATTCGTAAACGAATTGAAAGCTTTTTGAAAGCTTAGCTTTCAAAATTTCGTCAGCGATTGCTTTCAAAATTTTGAATACTCATTAGATGACGAAATCTCGTCAGCGATTTTTGGTTAACTAATTTTCGTCAGCGATTCCCTAGCTTTCAAAATTTTCGTCAGCGATAGCTTTCAAATATTTTGAAAGCTATAGTTAACGAAATTTCGTCAGCGATTAGCTTTCAAAAAATTTGAAAGCTATAGTTAACGAAATTTCGTCAGCTAAAGCTTTCAAAAGTTTTGAAAGCTAATAGCTGACGAAATTTTCGTTAACTATAACTTTCAAAATTTTTGAAAGCTAATCGCTGACGAAAATTTCGTTAACTAGCTTTCAATATTTTTGAAAGCTTTTCTCGTAAGCTATTTTGTGTCGAGAAAACCAAGATGGCCGAAATCAAAGCAATCATCTTCATAATTTGCTTGATGAAATAGTATTCATTATGATGTTTATTCAGATTAAATTATGAAAATATATATCCCTGGATTAAATTAAATATTTTATCTTGTTTATTTTCATAAGTTTATTTGAAGATTCCGTGTTTCCCAGATCGGTGTGTTACCCATACACCTACTTGGTTAAAATGACATTATGTTAATTGGGGGTGAATGGGGCCATCAAAAGGGTATGCTTTGCACTAATTAGTGACCTGAATTTACCTGTATTTGTATTACCTGTAAAGGTACTCCATCTTTAAGTGTATATAAGAACAACTTCCATTTCATCTTAAATCTACGTGTATATATATATACCAGTAAATTTACACCTGACCGGCCAAATTCTGACTAAATGAGGGGAATTTATATCCAGTGAAACCCTGGCTTCTCTGTGACTGTCGGAAGCTTTGAAAAATATTTCACAATCGGTGATTTTTAAAGTGCCACGCCGATAAAGAGACGGCTTCTTTCATCCTCTAAACTGTGCAGAGGAATTCGCCCGAGGCGTGCTGCAGCCATTGCAAAAACAATATGGCACCCGAGCGTTCAAAAAGCTTTCAGAATTTTCGTCAGCGATAGCTTTCAAAATTTTCGTCAGCGATAGCTTTCAAAACTTTCGTCAGCGATTGCTTTCAAAATTTTCGTCAGCGATTGCTTTCAAAATTTTCGTCTGCGATTGCTTTCAAAATTTCGTCAGCGATTGCTTTCAAATATTTTGAAAGCTCCGAGATGACGAAAACTTGAAAGCTCATAGCTTTCAAATTTTTCGTTAACTAAGATTAGTTAACGAAATTTTCGTCAGCGATTTTTCGAAAGCTTTTTAGAGCTTTCAAAATTTCGTCATCTCAGTAGCTTTCAAAAAATCGCTGACGAATAGGTAACGAAACTTTCGAATTTAGCTTTCAAAATTTCGTCAGCTCGCCGTTAAACTTTCGACTGGTCGGGGCTGTAGCTATATGTACAAAAACACTTTGCTTTTCTTGTCTGTAAGATGTTCTATTTCAAGTATGTTAAAACATGCCACATGATTCAAGTTTGTGATAGATTTTGATCTAGCATAGATTCAGATCCTGTTTGAAGATCTATAATAGAGCAATGGATCGGCAAGGAATTGTTAAGTTAAACATAATTATTTCATGGACAATAAATCATGTTAAAGCTTTAAAAGAATTGTTGTGAATTACGTTACGGCACTTTGGGGTATAAAAACTCTGAAAATTGGAAACTAAACATGATAATTTTGGGGTCTTCTGTTAAAGTTTTTATTATATCGATTCAAATCATAATTTAAAAAGATTATTAATTGGGACGGTGATTGTCAAAATATATGTCTGTGTAAAAACGAATTTGAAAAGCTAAATACATGTGAATACTCTTAATCATAAAACATTGCATGACAATATTTGATGCCATTTGTTTGTAATATTCATATTTTTTATTTCTTCAAGTACTATTTACTGTTCAATGATCGTGTCCTCTTGATATAAAATGCTATCAGAAGTAAAACAAGTGAAATCTTGCTTAGAAGGTGACGGAATTTCTCGATTCGTGTCGAATTACGTTACGAGGTACTTTCAATGTATAGCCATTCCCTACGAGTTATTGTAGATTTTGCAGTTTATATGTTTTCACTATCAACTAAAAGCAAAATATGGGGAATCTGTTTTACTCTGTTCTCCCTTAAAATAAAACTATCATCATTGCAAAACATTAATAACTTAAACATCGTGATTAATTTGCACGAATAGGTTTGAGGTAATATAAATTAGCTGCTCTCCCTCACGAATATATGAAAATCTATTCTAAATGCATTCGTTGACCGCCATAATGACTACAGTTACCAATAAAGCAAACTATTGAACACTTCCGACGTCTTTCATTGTCAGAAAACTTTATTATTAACATATGCCCTCATATGTAACGTAATTCACAATTACACAGCACTCTACATCTAATTAAATTTCTGGCTAAAATGCTAGTGAACAATTTTTCTATAGCCTTTTCCAAAACACATATATACCAAACTTCAAAATCGACATGGATTTGAAATATTCCTGATCTTAAAGTTTGCGGCCGTTTTGAAGCTAAAATTGGCGCAACTTAACTGATTTTGAATGTCCTCTAGCCTGCCAGGCGAAAAGACTGGGGTTAGTAAAAATCACAGGGATGTCGACGAATTTCTATGTATTCGGCTGAAACAGACGTTCTCCATCAAATTCAGATGATGCACCTCAGCGGTCCGTTTTTAATTGAAACGATAATGAAGGTGCTGTCATAACTCTTTTATTAAAGCTCAAAATACATTGTGTATATAAATATATATATATAATTGTTATAAATGCCTGTTCATGTATTTAAAGCTCAAAATACATTGTGTATATATATAATTGTTATAAGTTCCTGTTCATGTATGGCCCGTAAATGAAGGTGCACGGATAAAATGTTCACTTGGCCAATAAATCACGTGGACGGAGCTAAATGTCACGTGATGATAATTTACTTTTGCAATTTGTGCTGAATAATACTCATCGACACATGTTCAAATAATACTCATCGACACATGTTCAAATAGTTTTTTTTAGAATATGAATGGGTAACAAATCAATAAATAGATATAAGAATGGGTAGAAAGATATGCAATTGAGATTCTAGATTCCTGTTTTTCAAGTGCCGGCAGAATATACATTAATTAAATACCCTACCTCCCCTTCCCCCGTTTCGACCTTTGCCTCATTCCCTTGCTATTTAATCCATTCATTGTGTGCATTCTCAAAATTTCAATCCTTAATTCTTTCTTATTATTTGGCTAAAAGACGACACCTGAGGAATGTCTCAGGGCTTCAATGAATCCAGCAAACAAAACTGTTGGATCCGTCCATCAGTGTAGTTGATCACAGCCAATAGAGCAAGTGAGAACATGTAGACGTATGTTTACATGTACCGGTATAGTCCTGCACTAATAGCCCTGATAACCACATCATTCATTGTCTTTTTATTACCAAGCACGCTTCAAATCATCACTGCAACATTTTAGTGTCTCCTGGTCTTGTTCGTGGTTCAATTTAATTTGGTTCAACTATCTAGTAGATATCTCATCCGATGCCAGTATTTATGCATGTATGCAAATTTCATAGATCAAAAGAATAAAGTTTTAAAGATTCAAACAGTCAAAATTTGTTTGAAAATGTTAAGTCGAGTAACAACAGAGGTATCACTAAACGACAAGCAATTTCCATTTTACTTACAGCCTTGTTCAGTGACGATACATAAGAAGCACATTAAATGTTTACTGTTTCCACAGTTCATCTACGTTTTGTCCAGATTGGCGTTCAACTGGAGTATTATACAAAAGTTTGAAAATTGAGTTTTGGTAATCTTTTGAAAGAGCTAATGTTTATAATGTTCATTATTTGTAACAAATATTCAGCTGTCACTAATATGTGTATCAGACAAAGAAAAACAAATACAAGTAAGGTACAAAATTTTATTGCTTATGGCCGTTTCCCACCACAATTAATGTTTGGGAAGACTAAATAAAGTAATTTACAAAATAAATCTTAATAAACATGTTATACATCCAACAAACAACATTAATTCAGTCAGTGAATATACTTAAGGAGTTTTTAGGGAACTTCAAAGATTAGTATTATCACCATCACATAAATTGTTTATTAAAGATACAAAGAGAAAATGAAAAGCAAATACTATTCCTTGTCCATATAAATAATAACCCTTCATACACAATTATGGAATCCAAAAAATACCCAACATCAAACTGTAAGCCAGAAAGTAATTATAATTATTTTGGATTATACATGTACATGTACATAAAATGGAAAACTTACAACATTTACCATCTTTAAAAGAATAAAGGTGTGTATGTTCTTAGGATTGATTTGTCAAGGATAGTTGGACAATTACATGTACACGAATAATCTATCAGTTAAAGAAATTCAATTATGGAATGCACTTATAAGTGCAGCAAGTTTCAAGAAAAATAAAATCTCATTAAAATGAAATGGGCAAATTCAGCTACAGTAAATCAGAATCAAAACAAAGGTTAAAGCATCTAAAATGAGATAGAAAATGGTTGGGACTAATGAGTAATACAATCATCAGTTACTATATCAGAGAAATACTCTCTGATCTGGACAATTATGCAGCTTGAGATAAGTTGAAATATGTTAAATGATTTACATGTATGATAGAGAAAAATTCCCACCCTCCTTGCAATAATTCATTAAACAGAAATATGAAACCAAGCATAATGTTTACATTTTTTCAAGTCATACAAATTGCATTGTACATTTCTTTTTTTTTCTTCTCAATTTGCCATTTATATTATTTTGTGATTGTTTTGTAGATGGCCTTTGGGAAGAGTAGCAAACTCCCTCTAAAGAATATTATACTCAAGAAAAGTAAAAAAAAAAACTTTAAAGTTTATAAGTAAACATAGACTTCTCCAATGAAACAGTATTCTTTTAGGGTACCAATCAACTTAGCAATGTATTTCAAAGCAATAAACCCAATTCACACAGAAATAGGAAATGTGAACCTGCACATTATTCTTATTAAGGTGGCACTAAACCCAAATTCATATAACTTTTTTAAACCATTTCCCATTTGATTACTACAAAGTTATAGATCATGTTGCATATCTCAGATTCCAACAGACATTAAGATACACACAATTATACTACAGACAAGTTCAGGTATGAAATAAGAATGTAGGAATCTCATGAATTCTGCCTAGAAATCTGTAGGTTTTGCAAATTCTTTTTTAGCCAAACAAATAATTTTAAATGATTAATCATACAATAAAGAAGGGCATGCCAGTGCTTGTTTCTTCATTAAAGGGGTAATTACAGTGTTACATGCTTATACATCCTGTAACAAGTCTACTTTCACTTTCATAATAATGATGTATGCATGTATATTTGTAGACAAGTCTAATGTTACTTCTTGTGTTTTTTGCGAAAGATACAGCATTAGCATGCCCTGCATTACTGTATGAATTATCATTTACGCCTATTTGTTTGACTAAAATAGAATCATTTTAATCTCTAGATTTTCAGGCACAATTCATGAAATTCCCCCATTTATGAATAGCGTAGGCAACACATGAACTTATTCTTTGTGTAAGTGTGTTCTTTAAATTGTAAGGGACATTTTGATATGCAGCATGATATGGGATAGGGTTTCAAACAGTGAGGTGAATTTGGTTTTAGCACAACCTTAACAAACTTCAAAGATTCTACAATATACATGTTATGTCAAGACATGTTTTCATTCAAACAAAATTCATAATGACTGAACGTACAATTTCCATTTATATGTCATAATTTTATGATAAAGCATGGATATACTGTACTAAATAATATAATCAAAATAATACACGTATAGAGCAATTTTGTTACTATGCCTATTTTCTATTGAGTACTAAATTTAAAGAATTCAAATTTAATAAAATTATGATCGCCGAGCGATACAAGTCCCCTATCGGCATAAATTGATGTCCTGCAACTCTGCCTAGAACGCTTCAATTAAACATGAATTCAGAAATAAGAAAACTGAGGTTTTATCTCCTTTATCTATTTTTTTCTTATAACAAAATCATGTAGTGGATAGATCTAAAACTCTCGTAAATAAGAGTGTCAGTTATATGTCCGTACCACCAATAGTATGCTGACAGTCAAGAATAATGGTTTCAGATGGGGAGATTTCTATGTTTATTTTAGCGTGACGTAGTTGACGTTCTGTAAAATAGGTCAAGCTTGACGAAAGTCAGATTTGCTCTGTAACTATCCAAGACTAAGCTACATGTATGTATCAAATTTCACCTAAATATATTATCAGAAATCAGGAAAACTGAATTTTGCAAGTCATGAATTTAACTGTAGAAAATTGAATTTTGCAAGTCATCAAAGGGCATAACTCCTCGAAAAAAGTTGAAGTGTGACCAAAGTCAAAATTGCTCTGTAACTATCCAAGACCAAGCTGTGTATCAAATTTCACCTGAATATCTCTGTATGTGTTGCAGAAAAAAAGTCTGGAAAACTGAAAATGGGACAGACAGACAGACTGACTGACGGACGGACGAGAGGAAACTAAGAGTCCCCTTCTGCATTGCCGGTAGGGGACTAAAAACCACTTAAAACAAAGATATTAAATGTATTGGCTGTAAACACATACCTAGTAGGTGAGCCCTAAGGGTTTCACAAATTATTAAAAAGTGCTTGATTTTAGTGTATATCGAACTACTTTTAAGAAAAACATGTATTTCTAAGAATAATATACATGTATATTCAAAGCTGTTGAGTCTGAAAATCTCTCCTAATGTTGATAAAGCACAATGATCACAGAATCACAAGTAAAGGACTGTATCATAAAGTACATGTACATTTTAATTTGGTAAACAGTTTTGGTATAATTGATTTTGACATGAATGAATTAGAAAATGAGAGAAAAAAAAATAAATGACCATTAATGAGAATCCATCATAACAAACCTTTTTCTTTCACACATAAAGCCAATCTTTATCGACAAACATGTCCTTCCATGCTTTTCAAAGACCACTTTCATAAGCCTCAATACATATCAAAATGAAAGCACACGAAAGGATGATCGAAGTATATGAAATCACATTCTGTAAACAATTAATGTCTCCTTCACACAAAAGAGGAGTGATATGTTACATACATGTAATAGAGATCCAGAGGCAAAGTTCATGAGAATACAGTAAATACTGTGTAGCTTACAGATCTCTCTCACATTGGGGAACACAAGGAAAAGGACAACTTTCACTTATACTTTTTGCAAAAACAACAAAAACAAGAAAATTAATAAATATCTACAATGTAAATAAATAATTTTTCTCATGTTCCCATTTTTAATGAGAAATTTGCAAAAAAAAAAACTAAAATAGGGAAACATCACAGTTTAAGCACAAGAATAAAATGCAGAAGAATGGATTGTTGAGTTGTTTTCCTCCTTATGAAGGTATGGAATGTTATTCCAGCCATGTACAGCTGGCTTATTCTAACATGTCCTGAAATTGGAAAAAAAAAATCTATGATCTCCACTTTTTTCGCATTCAAGACCCCAATTTCTTTAACCAAAAAGAAAAAAAGATATTTCCCTCAGATTTTAACTTAGATGATACATATCGTACATGTATCTTTTGTTTGATATAGAAATAAAAGTCCAGAAATTTTTGAATGAAGTAACAAAGTAAATGTATATAATGTTTTTGACATATCTTACCACATCAGAATCGTCATGGTAACTTTTAAACTGTGGCTTTGATCGTATATTGCCATTGGCTGTACCTCGGGACTTTCCACTAGCTGTCTCCTTCCTTACTGCTGGAGAATTCAATTCCTGTAACCAACAAATACTTTGTTCAACATTTTTCTATGATCTCACTTTTCCATTTGAAACTAAGTGCTATTTTCAAAGGTTGTTTTTATTGTAACATATTGACATAAAGTTCCTTGTTGATGTACCTCATCATCTGATGACTCCTGATAAACGACAGAACTTGATGTCAGCACATTCTCCATAGCATCGTCTGGGTCGTTATCTGCGGTCTCATTCTGGTTTAATAGTGAGTATCTGTACACCACACGACTGTAAGAAATATGATGAGATATACAATGTAGGTCTCTCTGACATATTGCTACCTTATATTTCATTTTGAGTCAGATAAATTACCATAGGAGTATACAATGTATGATTATATTCAAGGATTTCTTATTTTAATATAGATACGAGGGTTGTCCCAGAAAAACGTAGACATTGCTCACAATTCCTTTATTTAGCGTTAAATCTAAACAAGATTTTCCCAGATGTAAATTTAAGTATCTGGGAAGCATAAAATGTTAATGGTGTTGAAATCTGCCGTTAATATTGAAAATTAATTTAATAATTAGAAGAGTGGTTGGACCGTACCGGAGCAGTCCGAAATTTTCATGCGCCAAAAAAGAATCGATAATAAAACCTGTTGAATACTTATCAATGCATGTAAAAATAGTACTAAAAGTCTAATCAACAGAAAGAACTGATTTTAGCAGGTACAGACATGCTATATTTTTGTCAATGACGTAATAAACAATTTAATTATGAAGGAATTTATAACACAATCCCTCATCAATCATTCAAAAAACGGCGACGTCAAATTTATTAGCAGAGCAGTAAATTGTACTAAGATATTGTGTTGATCATGGATTGACCCCTTGTTAGACAAAGTAAGAAATGAAAACATCAGAAAAGTATGGAAATGTTCGCAGAGTATTAGTATACATGTATGTACAAGAGATTTGTCGATGAAATAACAGACAAAACTCAACAAGGACACAAGGAGGGGGCGATATTCAGACAGTTAATTTGGCGAGAAACGTCATTGATAAAGACCGGCTTCGAACAGTAAAAGAAATAGAATAGAGGGTCCATATAAGTAACTTTACTGTGCAGAAAATCCTGTCAAGTGGATAAAATATGTATCTCGTTTCTGCTTAATGAGTGTCAAAGTCTATTATCAAATATATGAGATGAATTTATGAGTTGCTTCCTATAGGTATATTCTTAACCGCAGTCGCTGAAATCCATGACGTTACATATCATGTGCCGGTGGACGTCACCCTACATCTTTATTTCTTCTATAACAATTTTATTATTGAAGATAAATTATTGATTTTTCATGTACAGAAGCCGATTTGTATGTCGAATTTATCAGTGCAAAGTTTATAAAAATGCAACCCTTTACAACTTCCTTATTGCCGATGTCTACAATTTTCTGGGACAGCCCTCGTATAGCCAGCAATCAGAAGTACAAGAAGTTTCTGAGAACCTGGCTTTAATAGTGACTCCTTCAACAAAATATTATTACAAACTGTAAATCATTTGTTTTTGTGGGTTTAAATTTCGTAGTTTTGGCCTAAAACTGTATTCATTGACATTTTAAAATTTTGTTGATTTCTGGAGATAAAGCTTATGTATACTTACTGCCTTCGTAGAACAATGTATTTATGGACAAAAAAGACACCCATTACTACCAAGGCTATAGTTACAATTACTAGGATAGCCAAAAGGACACTACCAGCATGGGATTTCTTTGTACTTTGCTACAATGAAAATTTATGAAATATTTATTTTCAACCACAATGAATATAGTACATGAGCGAGTATATTTTATCATTTCACACGGCATGATTAATCAAAGGAAGAATCATACTTAAATGTTTACTTCTTTCAACAACTAACAGAAAAGACTGACAGACCAAGAGGAAACTAAGAGTCCCCTTTGGCATTGCCAGTAAGGGAATAATTTTAAATCAATGTACCTGCTCAGGTAATTCTTCCTCTATAATTAGTGATTTGTCTCCCTCTGAACACCGCATTTTCATATCAATCATTTTTCCAGCAGCTTTAAATCCACCATTACATTTATCACCAGGAATTTTTCTGTATCTGAAAAAAAAAAAAAACTCAATTCTCAGTACATGTCCTTTGAGGAATCATTGTAATATTTCTTTGGTTGATCAAGGTATCAACACCAAAAACTGAAAGAAAACTGCATCATGCGCGTAGCGTAAGATGCATAAGTTTTCCCTCAATTTTTGGTGTTGATACCTCGATCAAACAAACAAATATTACATTGATTACTAATCATTTCATTTTGTCACATTTCAACGTTTATTTACAGCTTTGAAATTGTGTTGCCAACAACGTTGCTTATGCTAAGCGCATACTTCCGGTTTTGGTTGATGCAGGTATCAACACAATTTCTTGGCAAATCAGAATCTTCGTTTCTTTTAAAAAATAACAATGGAAATTAAATAAGAAGGCTATGACATGACTTTGTACATCCATTACTTACTCTCTGTTACTACTGTCCTGTACAGTAAATCCAGAGCAAATTATTCTGGAAATTTATTCTGCTGTCTTAGGAATTTTCCAATAATTAATTGTCTCCATAGGCTGATCTCCTTTAGTCATTAAAACCCTGGTCACAACCCACCGTGCTTGCTTTTTGGACGTGCAAGTTTGTGGAGGCTACGTGTGCTACGTTTTTCTGAAGACGCAAGGAAGGAACTAGCAAGAGTACAAAAAGAGTGCATCAACGCACATCGCATGCACGTTTCTATGGGTTGTTACATGCATCATATGTTCCACGAAAAGTAAGTGCGTTGTACGTACTGACAACTTGCGTGCAACTTGTTTACAACATACTTTCTCCATACTTCTTCTACATTATTGTAAGGATGTCAAATTTACACATATGTACTGCTAATCCTCACTTTCTTGCGTCGAAGGTGCGTAGTACTTACTTTCAATGTACTTACAACATGCATGTCATACTTCTTGTTGAATTGGTAGACAACACGCAGACAGGATGCAGCAAAAGTTCTGTATGCACTAAAACTTCTACATCCTATCTGCATGTTCCTAAATCCGCAAGGAGGCCGCACAGGACACGTACTGATAACGCAGAGACACCGTATGAATACCAAAGGTTTGCCTCTGTTTTTGCACGTAGACAGCATGTACTTGCACATATGGCAAGTTGTGACCACTGCTTAATGGAAAAGTACATGACCTCACCCTTTCAACTATTTTCAACCTTCTATACAAAGAATAAAATGTCTAAGGAAAATTCCAATGTTAATGTCAGACTGCTGCCATATTGTTCTCCCATCAACAATGGTAAACAGTGATGTCATGGCAACCAACGTTGCACACTTCAGTCATTTTTACTGTAGAAAAACCCCATTTACATTAACCCTTTTGGACACATATCAATCCATTGCTTACCCTTCTGTAACTACCTCCTCTACATGCCCTCTTAGACATATGTCTATCTCTGGCTTTTGAAAGTTTGAAATTTTCTTACAGTCATCTGTATTAGCTGGTCTATAGTATCCATAATCACTGACAAGAAAAAAAAAATTCATACAATTTCAAGTATATGTAAGTACATGTAAATGACTTCAAATAATTGTGCATTGCTTTGGAAGTCATTCATAAAATGATATAACTAAAATAGCTTATTCCCTGGAATACATGTGTTGCCTGCAAAACATACCATAACTTGATATCTTTATGGGGTGTGGCACCTAAAGTATGATTGACAGACCAATAGACAAAGCAGGGGGAAAGTGATCCCCATGTGTTGCTTTGCTGTACAAGTGGCACAGCAATTGTACAATTTAATCATGTTTGAAAATTAAATTTGTGACATCATAATTGATTTTCAAGTATGCTTCCCATCATGATATTCTAATTTTTTCATGTGCTATAAATCAGAATTTTTGTGAGATTTTTGCCCAATATTCATTAATGACTTGAAATGTCTTTAAAAGAGTCATCTATGACCTCTATACTAACCATTCAAAATCTTCTCTAGTACATAAACATGCATTGATGTCTTTTTCAGTTTTGTAGCCGTATCCATTAAAACACCTTTAAGAAAAGGAAAATGTATAAAACATAAATACACACATAGAATAAACAACACTCTATAGTAATTCTGAAGTATATTCATATAGGTTTTATCGGTTTAATTATACATGTATATACATGTACATGTACATGAGGTTTGGGGTTTAAGCTCTATAACTATAGTATTCCCATCATTTACCAAGAATCTTTTTTAACCCTCTTGAATTGTTCTTTTTCTCCAAGTAAGCATCCCTCGACTTTTTTATTTTCCTCCTTTCGTAGAGTTTCATGAGGTACCCATGTCTCATAATCCTCCGACTGGCCTGTAGAAAATAAATCACTCATAATATCAGATAGACTTGTCAGTATAAATTCTATGCCAAAGACATTACAAGAAAATATCAAATCAGAGAATTGTTGGCTATATTTAATTCAAGTCACTAAATGAGAAAATCTGAAACCAAATCATATTGACTTACATTGTCTAGTGAGAACTTTTTTGAACTCGATGACGTAAGTGACCCACTTCCTGGTGTCTCTATGATATCCCCAGACACTAACTGTCAGAGACTTGGCACCAGGCTCTGTAAGAAGTCCTGTGACAGTAACCGGTGATGATGTGTTCTTCATGAAGGTATATTCGTGCCAGCACCGACCTTCATCCGTAGAGAATTTAATGATGGTAGGACTTGGTGTGTCTGCTGGTAGAGCAACGATCAAACTGCCACTATCAGCTATCTGGTACTTGTGTCTCCCCTTCAGTGCCTGAATAAATTGCCTACATGTACTTCATGCAAATAACTGATGCTACGGCCAATTTTTAATGTAAAAGTCAGTAAATGTTGCAGAGTTGGACAATTGATGAAAGAGCATAAAAATGTCAAAATTAAAACATGCTACACTTACCAATCTCCAAGAATATCCACCATCACTGGTGATATATACATCAGGGGGTGTGGTTTGTAAGGCATCAGCCACATGACCTACATAAATAAAGGGGAAATCACATCTACTGTAAATGTCACTGCTGTATGGCATTTGATTAGGAAATTCTTGTATATAATGAACTTTTCTACCTCATTTGAACATTCACTCTTTTTTTTTTTTTTGTCACCTGAAAAATGGGTGATTAAAATATCTTTTATGTATATAATGTACATGTATTTTGTAAAGAAATTTACACTGAGAAAATTCAAGACCAGTTTAAAATCTGCCTCGGTTGAAAAGCTCTGGTCAAGAGAAATTTGCATTTGAAATTTCAAGGCCCTATTCCCTACACATGTAGTTCAAGAGATATAGCCAGGTAAATCTTTCATACACTGGACATGGATACCAATAACTACTTGTTTATTTGGGGTATGACAATTAACTGACCTCAGGACACTCAATCTGACAAGCTTAAAGCATATTATTCTATCATTGAAGAACTCAAAGTCTAAACTCTACATTTGACATACATGTATTCAATGGATTATTATCTTTTCACAAGGATTTTACATTTCAACCAAAGAATAATCCATGTTCTCCCTGTTTACCATGTACTAAGACGATTCCCTTGGCACTTTCTACACTGAGTGGAGGCTCTGCTTGGATTCCACGCAGCAGACTGTAGGAACCATGAATCTGGAGGTGACAGGGCTGAAAAATACACAGATCGTTCAATAGTCCATACATTTGTATTCTAAGTACTTCAGTACTCATTATCTGACCTTTGATATACAATCATAACAAACATAAAAACCAACCTTCTTCTCGTCCTTGCAGGGAGCCCCTGAGGGTCGGGGTAGTGGCATCCAGTCAGCCCCTCTGTTAAACGTAATCACTGTATGAATGCTATCATCCTCACTCATCTGACTGGTCATATATACGCCCCTCATAGACTCCACACGGTAGAAATCTGTTACATCATGATAGTTAGGATACAGATGCTTCGGCAAGGACTCTGTGTAAACAACTCCTTTACTCCCAGATATGTAAAGTGTCCCATGGCCGGTGTCTATAAGAAGAATATCATTCTTAACTTTACTGTTTTTGTTTTTGTATATTGAATTAATGTCTTCAAAATTTATTTTTGTCCTGAGGGACTACTTTAATTTGTGACGATTTGTGAAAATATATGTCCATAGATACTACAACTAGAAACTACATTGTATCAAAGTCACAAAGAGCTCAGTGATTATTATACTAGTATTTCTAAATGAAATATGAAATACAAACCTTGAATTATGCATATGAAATATAAATATACATGTACATATACCTTGGAAACCTTTTTAAACTAAAGTACATTGTATTACTATTATATCAAAATGTGCCTAACTTTGACCTTGAAGTTCAAAATCTATAGGCATGTTTAACTGCACCTAAAATATGTAAGCTCTACCATGAATAGCACCAATGATATTGGATAAGAAGCAAAACAATATGATAACTCCAAAGGATAAAAAAAAATCTTTACTTACCCCCAGGGTTGTCGACATGTAGAAATACAACTTGTTCATACATGTCCAAAACAGAGAAAAACTGCAAAAAAAAAGAAGTTCATGAAATTAAATTCCAACAGAAAAATTTACATAATATACTGGCCTTTCATTGTATACATTACTGCTCTCAATAAACACATACATGTACATATCAGCGTATTAAAAATACAAAGTCAGATCTAAAATTAAAAAGAGAAAATGTTAGATTTCTGAATGTGTGTTTTTCCCTAGTAGACAAAAATTAATGTTTTTCTCTAATAGATGAAAATCACATTTCCGGCCGCTTGGTTCCTTGCTGCAGCTTTTTTAAAGTAAGGTATAATAAAACAATTATTGACTGGGAATTTGGGCAACATTATATGATATAATATCGGTAATTGTACAATATAACATTGACTTAACTTGCATGTACTTGGTCCAATATTGATGTAAACAAAGAAACTATTGACAATTTGGTCAAATATTCGAATTTTTAGGCATTTTTCCTACGCAGATTTTACAGCATATAGAGGTATTTCTAAGGGCATAACGATGGGATATATTACATTAACTTATCCTATCACCTGTTACAGTGGGGAGTTGAGCCTTTCTAAGGGTATAGCAAGGATATATTACATTTACTTACCCTATCACCTGTTACAGTGGGGAGTTGAGCCTCTGTCCATGTTTTACCCTGATCAGTGGATACCTTCATCAACCTTTCTCCTCTCTGAAAAATTAAAACGGACTCAAAATGACAGATTCGCAAAATATTAACTCGCATACATGTATATAGATTCATACCAACAGATTAAAACACAAAGACTTACTCAAAAAGACTTGCAATTCATGTTTGTGAAATACACACTATACAAATCACATGCACACTCAAAATACAAACACACATATGTACTTAACAATATACATTATGTACATGTATTTCATTGTCTGTGGAACATTTAGTATTGCATGATGGAGAGCGTACATGTAGTTGTCCATAACTTTTTAAAAGAAGAATTCAGTTTCTTATAAAGTGTAGAAGTCATAAATAGCCATATGTACACACACTTCACTGACAGAACCTAGCTTTTGATATAATACAGAAGTTATTCAGCTGATAATACATGTAGAAGCGAAGAAATTATATTTTTCAAAGTACAAATACATGTACATGCACATTTCTATCTTGAAACAGAATCTTAAAGCTACGTCTATGATTAAGATAATCATACACTAAGGGAATGTAGATACTTACAATGGACGGAGTGTATACAGATGCATACAGGAATTTCCCTTGGTGACCGAATGAGACGACATCATCCAACAGCTTAAACTTCTTAGTTCTATCACCATTAGGATACTTGAATAACTTGTATCTCACTTGTGTAACTAATCAAAAGAATATTAGGGAATATGATGGCATGTGAAATACTTATAATGTGCCCCTACAGGCTTTCTACTCTACCTTGATGAAAAAGTAGGAAAAAAGTAGGAGTAGTGAAAGAAAAAAAGTAGGAGAAAAATAGGAAAAAGTAGGAATTAATAGGGGAAAAGTAGGAAATTTTCGATCACTTTTAGTGACAATTTTCAGTAAGTATGACACACAAATCACAGTAAGCAATGATTGTAGACTGCTAATGTTCATCATTGAGGAAATCAGAGAGAGAAATAAAGGCAGATTGAATTTTCATGTAAAATATACAGAATGGGCGAGCGAAGCGAGTCCGAAATTTTTCAGAAACTTTGAATCAGATGTCGATGATAAGTGAAGAAAGTAATTTTTAACTTTTGAGATGAAAAAGTAGGAATAGTAGGAGGTTTTGAAGAAAAAGTAGGAAAAGTAGGAAATAGTAGGAAAAAGTAGGAACAGTAGAAAGCCTGCCCCTATAAGCAACTGGCCAATGGACAGAAATTTTGGTATCAAATTAAAAGATGGGACAAAATGCATCTCAATCCTCCATTAAAGTAATCCATTAAAATACAATGTACATGTAAAATGTATATGGAAAATGCAATCTTAAGTCAAGCTCCCTCTCATTTCATAATATAGCATTCACAATATTTCAAAGCTTTTTATGGTAGGCAGTAGGGATAAAACGATACGCAAAAAGTGTATCACGCTATATTGCCATATTTCATTTGCTGTATTGCAATATATTGGGATACATTGTTTCTTAACATCTTTAGTGTAAAACAAGGTTTGTATATTTGTACATACTATTCCTATTTTCTGATTGAATTTTACATTGTCAATGGCTTGAAAGAAACACATGTAAGTAATTAGATGTTTTAAAAAAACATCTTCAAATTCATTAGCATCATTTAAAAGCAGATAATTTACAGCATGGACCAGAAATGTACATTACAGGTATTTAAGCCTTGTCACTAATCCTCAATCCAAACAATGAAATATGGCCAAAATCTGTCATGAAAATTATGTCCAAATTACATGTATACCGAAAGATGCATGAATGGCAAGACGGCTGGGATGCAATGCCACAAGTCCCAGTTTTCAGAAACTATAGAAAAAGTTGAATGCATTTGAAGAAATGACCTACAGAAATTGATTGAACCTGGCTACATGTGCCATCGGGGACTCCTGGTCCACTAGCAGTGACACTCACCAAATGATACAAATATTAAAGGTCTTCAAATTCATTTTATTCTTTGATTGTTTTTTTTTTCATTATCCATTTCGATTATGAATTTATGAGCAATATGCACCATAGATCTCCTGTTTTCTGGTCAAACTAACTTTATTTTTTTCTCTAAACTAAAAATCTATCTTCAGATATTCTAAAATGTATAAAATATATGCATCGTGCAGGGCATCTTTAGGGTCTAATACTTGAACAAAGTCTGGCACTCTTAGTGGAAAATCATATTTTGCCCAAATTTTGAGTATATCCAAGGAAAACTGAATAAAAATGAATATAAGGCATCTTAAGTCAAATTTTCTAATAGAAAAGACTTGTTTAAGAACTGCAGGTACTTATTATTAGCAGTAGAAGAAAAGACAGTTGTAAATATTTTGCTAAATAGCAATGAAATGGTAAAAAATGTCCCAATTTGCGGCTAATATTTGATGTCAAACTATGCCAGAGACTATATTCATATGCCCTTTAATTAAAGAAAACCCCCTGCAAGGTACATTTTTCGTCATTTACATGTTTTAAGGGTGAAACAATTTATACATGTAAGTATACCAAATTCTAAGGAGTTTCGACCATAACTTTTAAAGATATTGTAAATTAAAATACAAAAATGCTATATCTTAAGCCAAAAATGCGTAAAAAATCTGCATGACAAACAAAAAAGTTCTAAAAATTGAAGAATTTATTATTCAAACATGATTAAATATTTGTTAAACAAACTATTTTAAACATCTGCAATTAATTAAGGCAATACAACGTTATTCTAATATATTTTGGAAATTAGTGATGACCTCACGCGATACCCGAACCACCTTATAGAGATTCAATGATTTATTAGTATGGTGCCATATATTGCGATACATATTTTGTAACATGATACGATATAAATTAATTGAATATTGCAATATATCGATATATTGTTACACCCCTAGTAGGTAGATATTTAGAAATTTGAGGCAGATCTTTTCACAATATATCGATATATTGTTACACCCCTAGTAGGTGGATATTTAGAAATTTGAGGCAGATCTTTTCAACACTCTATATGTGCAAATAAGTAATCAGAGAAAACTGAACAGGCCATTTTGTCATCTGAGTCAATAATATTTCTCTGGATTATTGAAATCGCTGTACATGATACATATACTTACATGCAGCCAAAAATGGGTGAGTGTGTTTAACGTCTATAGCTGCATATATCATCTTGGGGTCGTTATCTTTTTCCGTCCCCCTGTAAAGAGAGCGGAATCTATTATACATCAAGAATCTCGATGACTTTCTCTAACTCAGTAACTGTCACTCAGCAGAGAGTTTTGCTCACAACCAATCAAACAATAAACATATATCTATTGACTTTTTGTGTATACATAACATGAACTTGCATAAAGTACTAAAGACAATTGGCTGGCTTGTTCATGTAAAACATATTTCCAATATAGATTAGTATATTGAATAAATTACAAAGTATTATAATTGAAGGTGTTTGAACAGTGTGAGAAAAAAAGTGTTTTTATCAAGATTGGTAATGCCTGCAATTGTCGCTTTTTAGAAATTACCAATTCTTATCAATTGCTAGAAATCATTCATTGTACGTGTATTAGGTTATCCTATGAGATTATGAGCATCTTACCATCTGTAGGATTGGATAAAGTCATCTATTTTTGACCACGACTGTCCGTTGTCAAAGCTGGCATATACGGTCTGAAAAGATACAAGCCTATATATAGTGCATTCTCCTTGAATGAGTCAAATAAAGGCGGGTCTGCTTTAGAGATAAGTACATAGAAAAGCCAGGTACAAATGATGAATGATGAAGTTTTAATTATTTAATTTTGAATCTAAATGACTATTAATGTTGTTAAGGCAGAATGTTTCCAACATTTGAATTACACACACATATACATTCTACATGTAACTGTTCAACAAACAGATGTGAAAATTTGGTGTGAAATATTTCTGCGTGATAGCAAGGGTTATCCATAAAAGAAGAAAATTATCTTTCTTTTTGATTAGGCCATTTCTTGTTTTTATTCTGTTTTGCGTCCTTTTGAAATCGAGAAAGCTACCAGCCAGCCAGGGAGAAAAACAAACAAGCTTATAAAACAAAGTTGCAATTTCATATTATGTGACTACGTTATTTCTGACAGAAACTTGTTTCATTTGATTATCTTTGACAAATTAGTCAACAAAAGAATGATAGACAATGCAATGTCTTGAATCATTGCAGTACTTTTACATGAAATATGAAAAATATCTAATTTCTCTTTAATTTTTGTTGAAAACACATTTAATTTTTAAGATCTTATCATTTAGATTTTTCTTTTGTTGTATGACTTTGGGCTCAAAACCTACCAGCATGAGGACGCAAAACAGATATTAACAAAGAAATTGCCTTACCCATTCTCTCGTTTAACGGCCTTGTTTTTAAATTGAGTTAGATAAAAAAAAATTCATGACCCTTCCCCAAACTTTTCAATATTGATTGAGTGACTCAGGAAAACCTCGACAAAATGTTCGTAATACAGAAAAAAATACACATACTACTGACGGTAAATCACAAAGTATATCATTTATATAATTTTAACTGTTTTATGAGAAATTTCAGCATTGGTGTGTCCATACAAAATATATGTGTAGCTTAATATCTGAGTCATGCATGTATCGACCACATATTAGTAATTTCTACATGCAATTCCCTTCTTTAGTTAGAAACTGGAATACTTAAAACTTAAAATGAACATATACATGTATATCAACCAGAGCATTCCTTTCATACATGTACATTTTTATAAAGCACAGCTTGACAAATTCTTTTCTGAGATGAAAGCTGACAGGAAGCAGTTTATCTGTATGTGCTCACTGGAGCAGTAATGATCAATAACAAAGGCATAAGCTTTGTAGATTTCAACTTTCATCTACAAAAATTTACTGTGTCACTCATGATTCATCTTAGCAAACACTGATAGGCAACTAGCAACTCTAAAATAAAGGAAATGGAATAAGAGACGTGTAGGAAAGTGACGTGCAATCACATTAGTGAATCAGGATGACATAAATACTTTAGTGGATCATACCTTATAAAAGTCCTACTTTTTGAATAAAGTAAAAATTGATGTGTGTTAGTAAATTATTTATTCCGTAGCTTATAAAGGACATTTTAGCTTCAATATCCTGTCCATTCAACATGCATATTTGCATAAAAACAAGGTATTTGTGTACTGTACACATTTACCATCTAGCACAATATCTATGGGATACAACATTGACATAAGGCACATTTATATCTATGTACAAACATTTAGGACATAAACCTACCTTTAACTCTTTATCACCACTCTAGGGTAACATCATACACAAATTAAAATGGTCTTGTTTAACATACTATTGTAATTTTTGGCAGTTTTTGAAAGTTAACTCTAATTACTCCAATTTGCATTATGAATCTGAACTTGCTTATAAATATCAGTAAATCAATTTGTCCTACTTCTCACTTTTGTGTAGATGTAAGTTTATCATACATTTTTCCAAAACTGACCTTGATAAATTTTAAAGCCATTATTGAAAGCCATTATTGAAAGCATACTGAGGTATATTCTAAATCAAAAAGATACAAGTAAATATGGTGTTGTCAAGTAACATGACTTAGGAACCTTACTGCTTCATATCAATGACAATGAAGGATTAATCACAGTGACTGTACCTTTGTGCCCAGCAGTGACGAGGAAGCTAGCAGATAGTCGGCATGGTCTTCGTTAGGATGAAACATCATGTCCCCGGTCAGGTGGAATCCAAGTTGGTATGTATTCCATAACCTCCCTCCGTCAGTTGAAACAAACAGTCGGGAACCCTTGGCTTCCCCTACATCCACCAAGTAAATCTATCAAAATAAATTTCAAAATTTGTAATCATTTTCTTTTTTAAATATCATTGTTTCTCTGATGGATACTAATTTAAGCTTACATGTATGGATGCACTGGACTGGAGTGACCATAGCATGATATGTGTGCATCTTAGACTATTACCCAATTCTTCTATCCACATACATCATGTACATGTACTTGCATGATTTATGCTGAAACTTCTTTAAAATTCACAACAAATAACTGTATTTGAAAAATTTATCTATTGAATATGAACATCAACAAGTTCATTGCAGAAAAATATATTTTATTGCAAACATATATGATACAGTATTTCCTGAAGTAATTAACAAGTAATTTCATCCCTTCACATTCAATATAACTTTGAAGAGTCTGGTGATTTTTTTTTAATCCTGGACAGCTTTGACTTTGACACAATATTTTTAACATAAAATATCCTACCTTCATTTGTGAATATACTTGGTTCTGTAAACTTGTACTAAGTGAAAACAGATGTTTATAATTTCACAGATACTAAACAGTTACAGACAAGTATAAGTAAAGAAGTTGTCAATCACTAGATGTATTAGTGATTTTGATCACTATTTGTATTAATGATAATTATTGTGATCATTATTGACAGTGTCTGACCTTAGCCGGGTCATGTGGATTCCTCTGTACACCAGAATGCTTATAGATTTTTGGACTTGGCAGTCTGTTGGTAATTTTCATGAAAGTTTTTCCATAGTCCTCACTAAAATAAAAACAGAACTTATTCATATATGTGCAGGTACTAGCCTTTATACTGATGCGAGTTGAAATCATATATTAAAAGTACATGTATACCGGTAGGTACGATGCTGGATTGTCAATGCACCTTACTTTGTAAAATTCTGTTTACTTAATGAAAAGCACCCTGTTTTGACATGTATATGCCTACAGTTTTACCGTTGAATATCCATGTATACAAACATTGGCATTTTTAATGAACAGTTATTGAAACAGACAATATCTGTGATAGTGATACCCACCTTCTATAAATGTTTGATGGAGTAGGAGAATTCACAGGTCCATCAGTGGTCACCACCAAAATGTCCTGAGAGAATAAACAACAATCAGATATCAATCATGTGCAAATTTGTATTTACATGTACTAAATGTAGTTCTACGTTGAAGGTCAAAATTATTGTACCATGCAGATTGTCTGTCAAACAAGATGTGTTTGTTTAGGTTTACATGCATACCATGCTACCATCCAGTGATTTTTTTACCTTTTTAAAAAGCCACCTGTACCTTTTCATTTGGGAAAATATGCGACATTTTGGAACAAATTGGGAAAATCTAGAAATAAAATTTCTTTAGAGAAACACTCCAATTATTGGTTCAAACAGCAATTTTCATTTAATACATGTAACAATGTTACAGATCAAACATTAACAAATGCCATTTTTTGGGTTTCATGAATGGCACCTAGATTATAAAAGAGATTTTGATTACTTTTGTGCACATTTCATGTCAAATTCAATTCAGTCTTTTTGAAAACTATTTTGATCTTGAGCTGTGTATCGAAAAACATGGGCCGATATTTGGGAAAATAAAGCTAATTTGTACGAGGGGAAGCCACCGATATTCGGCGGTAAATCGGGCCAAAAAAATCACTGCCATCAACAGATTTTCTATAAGATCCCCGTTAAAGATCAAGATACATTTAACAAATCCAAGTTCTAGACACAATTAATAAATTTTGGATGTAAAAATATTAATCCTTTATCTCAAAAGATGGCACGATTTATTACATAATGTGTATTCAATAAGAAAATGTAAAATACATGTATGAAGGTCAAGGTCACTGTGAGAATTAAAGCCTGACAATAAACCAACCAAACTTACACAGGTTACTGTTTGGGACAAACAGACCAAAAAAAAAATTCCATCAAACAAACAATTATCACCCCATCTTTAATAATTAAGGCATCAAATTTATTCAGCCATGATAAAAATACCGGTAATAAAAAAATGATTTTCATGTCGATTGTTACATGAACATTCCCACTGACATTTCAGTCTGATGTGAGTATCAGACAATCACACATACATGTACATAGCTATTACTATTATGACAAGATTGGGGGATATTGTTTGTAATATGTATTAGACATATATAATTTATACTCCATGTTGAGAGGTCCTTTATACTTACACCTTCATTTCCACTCCAAGCAAGGGCCATACTAAGATTTGTCTCATTGTCAAATTTGTACTGAAAAGAAAATGATAACATTCATTCATTCAAAATCGTATATATGATTCTTATGCAATGTCGCTATAACGTCGAATTTTAGTGGTTGTTTGCTTTGACCAGCAGAGCTAAAAATGATGATCCAGATAGTTGGGACAGTGACATATTGTGATGAATTTATACCAACTTTACATAAATTAAATTTTAAAAGTTCAAAAACGCTGTGGGAGTGTGGTGGAATTGTAAGTACAATGTAGTGCCATAGCATGTGAGATGGTCCAGGTACAATTCAAAGAGTAAGAGTAGTAAAGCTGGTCCAATCCACAGCTGATAAAAGCTATACTCTACTGTACTGATGAAAGTATAAATCTATATATGCCATAAATCTATATAGCCTGTATGGGAGGTAATTTTACTACTAGTCTTTGGGAATTATTTCTCTGAATTTTGCCATTGATATAATCTGACTTTTTATCATTATTCTGATTTTAAAAAGGTTAAGAGAGTTGTTGTTGTTGTTGTTGTTGTGTATTCATGATCGAGAGTCATTGTTGTTGTGTACATGATTGGGAGTTGTTGTTGTTGTGTATGATTGAGAGTTGTTGTTGTAGAGTGGTTGTTCATGTTGTTGTACATGCTTGAGAGTTGTTGTGTGTGATCGCGAGTTGTTGTAGAGTGGTTGTTAATGTTGTTGTGTATGATCGAGAGTTGTTGAACATTGTGAAGTGGTTGTTGTTGTGTATGATTGAGAGTTGTTTTAATTGTTGTGTATGATCGAGAGTAGAAGTATGATTGAGAGCATAACTAAACGGGCCTACATTCCAGAATCCCAAAAGGAATAAACACATACAAACAAGTGAACATGTAAACAAATGCATTTGGCTTCAATATTACATCCCTCTGCAGTTGAGAGGAGATGAAAACAACCGGACCTAGTCCATTTTCCAGAAAATATTTCTGACCGTTATAAACCTTGACATTATGTGTACAGACACCAGACATCACATCGTTTGGCAAAATTTTGAATTGTGACACCGACTATAAGCGTTGTTATGTTTTTATTCTGACATCACAATGAAAATATCGCCAAATTTTGTGATGTCTGGTGTCTATGAATCTACTGGAAAATCAAATTAAATGGCCCCATTTCAAATTGAGTTATGAATTTATTACTTTCAAAGTTTATAGGGGAGAAACCAGTGGCGTAGCTAGACCCAAAAAGATGTGTATGCTTGAATTAAGGTATCCGATGCACAATAAGGCATTTTTCCATGCCTGGTAAGGTACTATAAACTATATATTTTCTGAAAGGTTATAATGCTCACTGCTCAGAAATAATAATTTTGGAGTCAGAAAAACGAAGGGAAATAACCGATGAAGCATTCAAATTGTCTATTTTCTCTATGAAACATATGCAAAACAATAAAGTTGTACAAGAGTTTTTTCCCTTTGATTTTTAAGACATAGGAGTCTTACATCTATACCCAGGGCATCATTACCTTTCAGAAAATGTATAGTTCATAGTACCTTACCAGGCATAAAATTTACCATAGTTTACAATGGAGATGATTAAAACACTATGTAAAATGACTCAATTGTACAACGGATACCTTAACAGTGCGAGCGCCGAAGGCGCGTGCGCACTAGTGGGGTCCGGGGGCATGCCCCCCGGGAAAATTTTTGAAGATAAGAACACAGCAGAGGCCATTTCCCCGCTTTTAGACCACGAAATTATAGATCAGATTATCCTTAAATTTCTACCTAATATAGTAAAAATAGCGACCTTTTGATACTAATTATGATTTTTTTTTTCGGTACAAAACCGTGATGATGTTTGATTTTAATGGAAGCCCAGACAAGTCTTAAAAATTAAAATTAATAACTATATGAATGGAAAATTTTTATCAAGAAACATAAAACATCAGTAACAATATCAGCTGAGAAAACAGCGCCATCTTGGCCGCGAAACAGACCCGAATCTTAACAGCTACTAGGCTATTGTTGGTCACTTTAATAATAAACGGCGCTCTTTGGCATTGGAAAACTTATCAACAACGCTTTGCACGTTAGTTGGTGAAAATTTATGTATTTCAAAGAAAAAAAAATTTTTTTGTCAAGATGATGTGTATGCTTGAGCATACAAGCATATATGGTAGCTACGCCACTGGAAACAAACATTGCTAGACATAAGTAAATTACCTTTTGCTCTAATTGCACTTTTCCATTTTTTAAATCTTGCAAAAATTTGTTTTCCTGTTGAGTGCAAGTAGGGTCGTCCTGACCATTGGACCTACGAACTCGCACCAATGTATCAGAGTCAAAATCTTGTTCAATACTGTCAATAGCTAAATCATTTATCTGATAATTATGTACTAAATTTGCTGTGATCAAGGAGGATTTAACTAGAAAACACAAAACGGAATAAACTAGGAAATTGTTCATCTTGAACTTCTCCTGTTCTTCTTCACGGTAAGTGACGTTTCACGTGATACAACAACGCCATCTATAAACAGTTGGATGTGCATAAAATAGAGCAGGTTCTCGTCCTTTTTTTTTTTTCCCTTTCATTTTGAACCTAACCATTTTATACAAATTATACAAGTAAATATAGTCTAGATATCGATGGGACGGTGCACTTGGAAGAAGCAAGGTCCTGGGAAGAAGATGAAACATTTATTTTCCTTTTTTAATAAAAACCATTATTTTCCTTTTTTTTTAATGAAGATCGACAAGGACTTATAAATCCTTCAGTGATGAAAAATTGCTTTGTTTTTCTTTGTTTTTCTTTTTTTCTTTTTTTTTTCTTTTTTTTTTTTGTAGAAATAACTTTTAGACAGGGACGTATATACAGGGTAGCTACATATACCATCATGAAATTGTTCTCACTTCAAATGATAAACTTTGAAGATTTTTTAGCGTGATTTTTACGCTGGGGTCAGTATTCGTCTTTACACCTGGGCTCTTTCAGGTTTAGTCCGAAACACCCGACCGAATACGTGCCAGCCTTTGGCGGTTCATTTGGTGGTTTGGGGCAGAGTTTTTGGCCACGATAGATCCAAGGACTTATAAACTGAGTTTATAAATTCTTGATAAATCCTATATCCAAAATAATTGATTTCTCCGGCCGAACCTCCCGCGGTGAGTCCTATTTTTAAGTTGCAACAAAGGGCAAATGGACTACTGGATACGTGCTTTTTTGAGTTGTAGGTCACAATTTAAACAGTTGTAGTTGACGGGATCCATTCCTCATCAATCCCAGTCCCCTCAGGTGTACCACAAGGCTCAGTTCTTGGCCCCATTTTGTTTCTTGCATATATATACGACCTGCCTGAGCAAATAACATCACAGGTGTCTCAAGACTCTTTGCAGATAACACTACGGTCGTTTATCTCACCATCAATAAGGAGGCAGATTCTAGTACCCTCCAAGACGACTATGACCTAAAAAAAAATTTAAAAAAAAAAATAGAAAAATGGGGACTTCTCTGGGATATGGAGTTACCCAGGTAAGTGGCAGGTCATCCATGTATCAACATCAAGGTCACCGATTGATACGAAATATAATTTCAGTGGCGGATCCAGCGCCCCCTTTGCCGGGGGGTCAAGGGGCGAATTTTGCCGATTTTTACTGAAAATGGGCCAAAATACACATGTTTTTGGAAAATTTTGGATCAGTGCCGGGGGGGCGGACGCCCCCTCCGCACCCCCCTGAATCCGCCACCGTAAATTATTTACATGGACAGGTTCTTGAAACCACGTCTTCAGCCAGGTACCTTGGTGTTGATATATGTTGATATAACCTGAGCTGGAAAGTCCATATCAATAGGATTACTACAAATGCCAATAGACCCCTGGGTTTCCTGAAAAGGAATATTCGGACAACCCATCCGGAGCTCAGAACATGCAATGCCCTTGTTCGACCTCAGTTGGAATACGCCTCATGCATTTGGGATCCCCATATTAACTACAGCTACATACCAAATTGAAATCAGTGGTTCAAACGAGAGCTGCGCGATGGATTGTCCGCGAAATCTTATGCCACTACCTCCAGTGTGACATCCATCATAAACAACTTAGACTGGAGGTCTTTAGAACAGAGAAGGAGCGATGCACGACTCTGCCTCCTATGTAAGATTGTTCACAGCCTTGTGACTATTCCTTCCCATCAGTTCATCTCCCCAATAAGAGAATCTCGGCACATGCACCAGTTCTCTTTCATTCAAATCCAGGCTACAAAAAATGTCTTGAAATATTCGTTCTTTCCACTTGCCATTGTGCAGCGGAACAGACTGCCAGACAACATTGTCTCATTGCCAACCATTGACCAGTTCAGGGTGGCAATGAGGCATATTCACCATCTCACACCTTAAACAGTCAAAATTCTTTTATCCTCTTTTATGCTCACTGTTCTTCTGAACTTTTATCCCTACTCACTTTCTAACTCTATCTTCTTTCCTCTTCAGTTCAGAACCTCTTTCCTTCTTTATTTTCTTACCCATTTTATCTTTTAACCCGCAGCACACCCTAAGCAGAGTAAGTACTCAAATTTGAGGGCGCTTAGTAAAGAGCGATAGATACAATGTAGATAGATAGATAGACTATTCAGGCATGTGCGACTCTTCGGAGGTTCGGGTTGTGGAAAACCCAGCCCCCTTCCCCCCCCCCCCCCCAAAAAAAAAGAAACATCAAAGGCTGGGTTTGGTCAGCTTTTTCAAACGGGTATCTAATAAACATCAAAGAAGTACCTAACCGTTATTCAGTCTCATAGTCGAGAAGGCAAAGCAAAATCGTGAGAATTCCCATCGAAACGGTTGCGAACCCCGGAATGAACAACATTCCGAAGTGAGACCAGGTGCTCGGGTAGAGTCAGCGTCAATCTAATTAAAATCAGATCTACTTCTTCTCTCATGGAGTTTCTCCATGAGAGAAGAAGTAGATCTGATTTTAATTAGATTGAGTCAGCGTCTCCTGATTGCATGCAACACCCGTCGCAACAGCTCCATGGAAACCTGTCAAATTCGGTGATTGTCTCGATGTACATTTTAATGTACAGATCAGGTAAGTATGTCTTGTTTGGTGATGACGACAGCTATTCAATCACAATGTAGAATGTCATGATCATTCTGGTATTCAGATATCAGTTTCAGATATCAGTTAACTCATATTCCAAAATGAAATTCTTTGAAGAAATCTTAAATGGCAGTTTGTATAAGCTTCGTCGATCGCTGCACATGCAAATAGGATTTTTTTTTTTACTAATATTTTCTTCTCTGAGTTTTGTGTGTTTTAAATACAATTAAAGCGTTTTTACTATTATCAAAACCGGGAGTGGCCGGACCAAAAGTCCAAAGCATGGTTTAAAATTCCTTTTTTTTAAATTTTAGTTTGAACATCAAAAGAGTTTACGACTTTTGATTGACATTTTTTTATCATAAGTAAAATTGAGCACCCGTTGTTGGAGGTTTTTTTTAGTTTATATCAAGGACTTTAAGATAAGATATGCTTTATTACCTAAAGAAGGGCCCGTAAGGGCATGATATGAACATTACAAGATACTATAGTAAAAATTAAGGAAATGAGTATTAAATAAATAATATTACAAGCAGTTGCAAGCATTCAGATTTTCACTCTTTGGTACATGTGAATGTCACTGGTGTCTATAGAAATATATGATAAACGCAAGATAATGCTAGATACTGAGACAGTAATTAATGGAGTGAACACATTGTACATGTTTATATCTATCAAGACATCTTAATAAATAATATAAATATGACCGAAAATATTTTAAGGTCATTCATTGTACCAAGCAACGAATAAGAAACAGCAAAATCTATATATCACCAGGGATTCCGTATATAAATTATTATTTATATACGCCCCTGATAGCACTCACGAGAAATCCATTACAGTTGTAACTAAAGGGGAGGGGGTTCCAACATTATTTGCAAACCGTCCAGGTGAAGGGGCCCAACCCCATCATTAGCCCCCCCCCCCCCTTTAGATCTGCGCTGGGTGCATTAAGGTGAATAAAAAGCTATTTAGACAACATTAAGACAATATTTATTGAAGGAAACGGATGATAATACATGGTAAAGACCCAATATATGCAACGATGTATGTACATATATAGTGTAAATATTTCAATATGATAAGTAGCATATCAACCAGTAATTTTGTTTACATATGCAGTGGCGGATTCAGGGGGTGCGGAGGGGGCGTCCGCCACTCCTCCCCCGGCACTGACTCAAAATGAAAAAAAAACACATATATTTTGGTAAAAATCGGCAAAATTCACCCCTTGATCTCCGGCAAAGGGGGCTCTGGATCCGCCACTGATATGGCATTAATTTGCTTCTTATTTCAAACAAGGACTTATAAACTGTTTATAAGTCCTTGTTTCAAATAGTCACCAGTGATGTATATATGACTATGATATCATTAAATGATCAACTGATTACACTCAGAGTCTAACGAAAAATTGATATTGACACATCGACATAGATCCCGGCGGACAGGGAGTACCTCTCTCCCCTTACCGCCCCTCCCCCTCCTTTTCACCCTTCCAACCATCCTCCCATCCCCTCCCTCCTCCCTCCCATTCCCTCCCTCCCCTATCCCTCTTTCCACCCCTCCCTTTCACCCTGACAAATCCCTACTTTGGTCTGACGCAGACGTGTAGAAGCGATTCAAGACTGAGTTGGTTTTCTGTCGAAACACGTGTCAAGGTTAAACAGACGAAAATGAAAATGAGCAGGCGCATTCTTTCGAAGCTCTCTCAGCATCTACCATTATTAAGACAAACCCAGGTTTAATGAAATTATTTTATTTATAACGTTACTGTAAACATTCCCAGTATCTGTAGTTTTGTAGACGAAATAACAAGAATGTACACATAGTTTGACAGAGGAAATTCTAGTCCGACTTGCAGACCTACGACGGTGTTATCTGTTTTTTCGTCTTCGGTCTGACTGCTATGCATAGGCAAAACTTGAGAATTTTTGTGCGAAAAAAATTCGACAAGGCATCCCTTTTTTTTGACAAATTCCGGTCTCCTCAACAGTCTTCGTGAAAACTCACTAGCCCGACCACCCTGGCTATAGCTATGCTCAAGGATTTTCTGGAAACAAAAATTTCATAATTTTTTTTATGTCTATGGGTAGAGATAAACTCCACAAACATAAAATAGAAAACAGAACTAAAAAATACTGAAAATTGTCCATTTTATGGCATTTTTAGTATTTCAATTTTTCACCAAATTTGTTCAATTTCTGATTGAAATATGAAAATTCATGTCACACCTAAATTTTGGCCTTATATTGCTACCTACAATGGGTTTAATAATTCTAGAATTTGCATATGATATTAAAATGTCAAACAGACCACAAAAATATGCAACTGCATGTTTTGATATGCAAATTTACTCAAATAAATGTTACAACCTTTTATTTTTTCTTGTGAGAGTTATCTCCCACGACATTTATGAAAAAAATCAATTTTCATATAAATCAATTGTGTCTTTTGTGGTGTAACCATTTACATGCCAGCATCTAGGTCACTGAGAAAAGAGAACATAGTCCAATCATCTACAAGCAAATCTAATGTCACCTATATCAAAGGATATGTCTTTATTTTAATTCTGCACATACCTAAACTGAGGCTTACCATCATAAAAGTCCTCAGTTCTGTACAACATTCAATTGTCTTAATTGAAATATCGAAAAGGAAAGAAATGTTCAATATTTTCTTTTCTTCAAAGCAACATTATAACATTTTTTTTTGGATAAAAATACCGACTTTTCAAAGCATGCTATTGTTAAAAATAATAGTGCACAAGATAAACTTTAGATCACTTTTGACCATGGAACATTGACCCATATATGAAGAACCTTACTATTAGAATTAACTTAAAAGTACTTTTTAAACCTATGCAAAGCTTTTTAGATATAAGTATAACAGATATGATTTTTATTTTTCAAGTGAATTTCTTACAGCAAATCCTTCGTTCTATACACTGGGGCTTGCAGGACCTTTGATCCAATGACATAATATTGTCCATAGAAGTAATTGACCTCAATCTTAAAAAATGATTGAGAAAATTCAATAAAAGATGTCAAAAAAACTTATGTGATTGTTGAAGGTATGCATTGAAAATAACAATAGAGTTAACAGGTTAATGCAGGTGTCATAATTATGACAACTAAATCCATAATATGACAAGAAGATCGAGTGTTAAAAGTCAGAGAAAATTCGGGAAGAGCTACTGATTCAGAGACCAACTGTACAGCTTTGCAACAATGTCATCACTAAATTCTGTCACAGTTTGATTTATAAATCATCTTTATACACAGTGAACATAAAATATTGGTCTTATTTTTCTTTATTCAATGCCAAGAGCCGATTATTTTTGATAAGAAAACAGCATTTACAATTTACCCCATTCCCAAAGGGCTCTCAAACAAGGTCCTAAAATTTGCAAGTTTGGGTAGAGTCCGGTGAGATATTGCCGTATTCAGAGTGTCATCCTGCATATCTTATCAAAATAAGACCAGATAAAATAAAATGAATGAGGTAATCAGCTGATTTTAAGAAATACAACGATTTAGCAAATTCTATATAACCTCAAGGTCACATGTAATGACGTGTACAAGTTTGCTATTTTGGTACTCAAACTTCAGGGTTCCCTCTTGTGAAAACTTTTTTCTGACCCAGATTTCCTATCATCCTTTGCCTTTTATTCGTCGGACTTCCAAGCGCCTATTTTGTGACGTATTCCAGACACTTAAGAATGGGGTTGGAAGAGTTACGCGCTCCTTGCTTGAGCATAGCTACTGGCTACCAATTATTTCCTCGGGCTACCAAAATTGATGCTGAACTAGCCTGACTGGCTGGTGACTTTTAATGAAATGCAGTGTTCTCATAAGGTCCGACAGCTGGTGATTTCTCGTCTTTTACTTGGGGTTAAATCGCCGCCTTCTTTCCGTAAAAAGTACACGTTACGTCTCAACTTTTATCGCTGGTTAAGTATGAAATGTTTATTTTATTGAACATGTTTAAAATGAAATATTATAATGTTTTCCTGTAAAATCTGTTCATTAAAATATTGTCCTAAGATACAAGATAAATATTTCTGTAACCACAGTGCATTTTTTTCTGCACGTCGTGACAGGTTATTTTACAGTACCGACTAATATGCGAGTATAACATGTGCAATTAAATATCTAACAATTTCAAAAATCTGGACTGAACACTGAAATGAGGAAATTCTTACGAAAATTTTATAACTATTGGCCAAGCGGCACAAGCAACAGTCGGCCTTTTATCGTGTAATTGATTCAAATAAGTTCTTATATTTTTCTTTCTCGGTCCATTTTCTGCAGGCAAAATGCGTATGTGAAATTATATTTATACAAATAATATCATGCATTCATTGTAAAATTGAGTCTATTGATAATGACGTAGCTGACATCCGCCAGAGGAATGATAGCTAGGGTGGTGGTTTACGTTTGTCAGATCTGTTGATGTCCGTGCATCTTGTCCTGGCCGCACATCACACTCCATTCTTCTCTTTTGTCTGTATTTGGTCGGGGTTCGAGAAAATTTTGAAAAAATGAAGCAATTTGGTGGCATCTGTGGCGTATTTGAACTAAATTTAGAAGGGATTCGGTCAGTGTCAAGAACAATAATTAAAAATATTTAAAATAAGGCAGTGGCTCCTATGTTTCAGCGTACGAACATGTTTCTGATTGGTCTTTAACTGTCACATGACTCGGGTCATGTGTCCACGTACAACACAGAAATAAGTTTTTTTTAAAAATTATATCAATCATTGAATGTATACGAGTTTGTTCTGCATTATATAACTCAGTAATTTAGCAAGCAGGACAAAAGCCTACATGTATTTTCTATGCTCTCAATCATTAGAATGATCACTGATCAGTAATAGACACACAGTTATCGTTAGTACTGACGTTCCGTCACTCAAGCGGAAATTGAAGTTTTTGAAAGTTGTGAGAAGATAACAAATACGTGTATGTTTTCAGAATAGGTCACAAAAAGATACAATTTGAACACAAGATGCCTATAGAAAAGAAACCCTAACCAAATATATATGCAGAAGCTAGCTAACTACGATTCGTGTTCGTACCAAAGACCCAGCTCCTGGTGACCAGGGCTCGCGCTGGGCTTCGCAAATGTCGCATTTTGCGACAAAAATTTGAAATTTGCGACAGAAAATCGCGATTTGCGACAAAGGGAATATTCTAAAAACGAGTTTTCAAGTATCGACAAACACGCGAATTTGGCATTGACAGATCGATTTTAAGTAATAATCCAAAGTGCAGTTGAAGCGTTTATGCGTAACGTAGGTAAGTGGGTGACCGTAAAAGGTGTGAAATACACTGGTAATTAGGTAGCCCCAGCAGCATGAGAGCCACTGCTAATTAGATAATTGGATTATGAAGATAAGCTGTCCAACGTTAGTATTCCTAATTATGAAAATGTATTTTAACTTTGTTACGGCAGATGGCAAACTTTATATCTTTCGATGTCACTGAAAAGTTTAGATCGTCACGAGTATGTCATAATTATTTCGTTTTTCAATTCTTTTTTTCTCCCCCAAAAGAAGTACCACTGTATTATATAATTTAGATTTTAAAATTGGGAAACGTAACTTAGTGTCCGATTCCGTATCGGAAAATTGACGCCGTTCGTTTTTAAAACGTCTGCAAGTTCTGACGATAAAACTATCAAAAATAAGCCTTCAATAGCATCTAAATCGAGGTTTTGAGATCTTTGTATTCAGGATAAAAGCATACGAGTTCGACGTCGTGACCCACAATAAGCCTCCCCTCTACTTTCTTTTAATTTTGCATCATAGGCGTCGATCTCCTGTGAAACAAAGAGTCGGCAACGAAGAATTGAACAAGAAAAAATTACTTATTTTATTTCATTGTGATTTCGAAAACAAACCACAAATAGCTTAAGTATCTATATGAGAAATATTCATCTAGATAAGTTACATGTACGTTGAGACCTTTTATTTCTTTGTTGGGGGAGGGGGGGGGGGGGGTCTGCTACACCGACCTTATTTAATCAGGTCAACTTTTTTTTTCACAACATGCAAAGATTATTTAAGGGAACCGTTTTCAAGCTACATTGAATAAATGATCAAGAGCATATCTAGAGGGTGTTAGGAGCCTCCTTAGAAATTTCCTAAAGTGCTATTTTTTCCAGTTTTTATGTCTAATGTTTTTCACAATCATATACTTGGACCCCCTCCCCGTCCCTGGAAAAATTCAAGGTCTGTCCATCTTTCTTGGCTACAATAGCCTATTCCAGACTGTCCTTGCTATCTTAGAGTTCAAGTCATGGGGAAAGGGGGGGGGGTTCAGTACTATAGCTTGGTCTAAAAGCAAAGCTGCAGTTCTTTCAGCCTACTTCATGTTTGCAGCTACCAACTGCCTTGTCAATACAGTACTCCCTAAACTGCAAACTGATGATGATAAGCATAGAAGACCCTCCTATGGATATTTTTTAATTAGATTGGAAGGCTTCTATGAAGAATTCTGTGACTTTTTGAGTTGGTCCAACTGAACTCATCACTTGCTCAGTACAAACTTACTGAATATTTTGCATTTACTATGTTACCATAGAAGTAGTGTTGATATTAGTCTCTGACTTTGTTGAATCTAATACAATATGACTTTGTATGTTCTTGATAATAAAACACATAGATCAACACATACACTATCTCTATTGAGAAAAATGAAAGTTTTTTCAGCAACTTTATTGTCGCGCAATATTGTGCTACAGCACAATTTTGTGTCATTGCGCAAACTTGCGACACAAAATTTTGAGCCAGTGTGAGCCCTGGGTGACAGATACGAATGTTCGTATCCGGAGCCACTACCTTAAAATAATTGTCGACATACCGTAATCTGATGCTGTATTGTTTTGCACGGCATGCAGAAGTCAAAATGTTCAGGATTTTCTAAGGAAAGGGCAGATCAAGAAAAGTTTTAAAAGGTTAGAGAGGTCAGCCCAGGGGAGGGGGGGGGGGGGCGACCAGCCGTTCATTCACGCAAAAGCTAGGAAAAAAAAAAGCAATTTTTGCAAATTCCATCAGCATTTGCCGTCCGCAAACATAACGTCAGTATCCAGCTAATCCCATTCTAATGCAATCTAAATTTTTCTGAATATTATAAAGTGAAATGTGATGTTGGCAATGTCACAGCCTAGTATGTTCTCGTTTTAAAGTCATAACTAAGGAGCAAACAACCAATGAAATTCAACGTTATAGCAACATTGCATTAGAATCTAATTTTCATAATAGCTCTTCATCTCAAACAAATCTTTGGGTCAATTTGGGGTGATTAGTAAAAACACCATTTTTATACACCCGTCATTATGGTATGGCTATGTCTGTCTGTCTGTCTGTCTGTCTGCTTATGGAATGCAATAACTTGAATATGCATCAACAGACTTTCATTATTAATTTTAACATTGTGATCAGACTGTGGAGAGGAAGCCACCGTTTGATTTTCAGGTTCATAAGGAATTGGCTGTCATTAAAGACATCATGCTATGCAGTCGAGTATTAGGTGACTCTGGCAACTATTTTTTAAGATAATTTTGATACAGTAGTATGTGTTTGATCTTCACATCTCAATTTTTTTGTAACTTATTAGAGTGAGTTTGACTTTATCAAGTTTATTGGACAGCAGGGATCTTTGGACAGTCATATTTATAGCCCTCAATATTTGTGAATCTTAACTTATTTTGTGTGTTTACTCAAGATTGCACTTTCCCTGCTGATCTCATCGATAAAATCTCTTAGGCTAATATTTTGATTATATTATTTTATATGCTCCTTTGTCTGATTTCAGACCCCTCAAGCTGCATATAGAATTGTACCAGCCTGCTTATACTCATCACACATAGTAAGTAATAACTGTTTTTACACTGTAATTTGAATTTTCATATCCGATCATCCTGGTTGAACTACACTTTGACTTAAGAATATGCGCCTATGTAAACTGAGTGGTTATCTTGTACAATTTGCCATGATTTTCAGGGCTTTTCTCTCTCTTTTAGGTATTGGGCCCATGTAATTGTGAAACATTCACTAAATTTTCTAAAAGTGTACACGGAAGGCTGTAAATGAAACATAAACGTTTATTTCTTTAGTGAAAAGTGATTTCCAGAAGTGTTCTTTAAAGATGACATATGAATACGACTTATTTATACTTCATAACCTCAATAGGACAGTCATGCTGATGCTTCACTTAGCAGTAAAACAACTTTAAAAGATTCAAGCAAAGCTGGAAATGTTACACATTTATACATCTGTAAACAATCATTCCAGGTGTTACAGTATTTTTTAATGTGTTTGAAAAAAATTCCACAATTCAAAAGTACATGCAAGTTACAAAAACGTCGGTTGTGGTCACAAAGACAACTCTGGATTCAGGGAAGGCATACATTAGTGTTTTTTTTCCCTTGTTTTGGGGCCGAATTTCGACCCCTTCCCAATGCTGAATTTCCTCTATTTTTCCCAAAAAATCATTCTTAAATTCCCAAAGAGGAATTATGAAAAAATCACCTGAGAAATAAGACTCAAAACCCCGTTAAAGATCAAGATACATTTAACAAATCCAAGTTCTAGACACAATTAATAAATTTTGGATGTAAAAATATTAATCCTTTATCTCAAAAGATGGCACGATTTATTACATAATGTGTATTCAATAAGAAAATGTAAAATACATGTATGAAGGTCAAGGTCACTGTGAGAATTAAAGCCTGACAATAAACCAACCAAACTTACACAGGTTACTGTTTGGGACAAACAGACCAAAAAAAAAATTCCATCAAACAAACAATTATCACCCCATCTTTAATAATTAAGGCATCAAATTTATTCAGCCATGATAAAAATACCGGTAATAAAAAAATGATTTTCATGTCGATTGTTACATGAACATTCCCACTGACATTTCAGTCTGATGTGAGTATCAGACAATCACACATACATGTACATAGCTATTACTATTATGACAAGATTGGGGGATATTGTTTGTAATATGTATTAGACATATATAATTTATACTCCATGTTGAGAGGTCCTTTATACTTACACCTTCATTTCCACTCCAAGCAAGGGCCATACTAAGATTTGTCTCATTGTCAAATTTGTACTGAAAAGAAAATGATAACATTCATTCATTCAAAATCGTATATATGATTCTTATGCAATGTCGCTATAACGTCGAATTTTAGTGGTTGTTTGCTTTGACCAGCAGAGCTAAAAATGATGATCCAGATAGTTGGGACAGTGACATATTGTGATGAATTTATACCAACTTTACATAAATTAAATTTTAAAAGTTCAAAAACGCTGTGGGAGTGTGGTGGAATTGTAAGTACAATGTAGTGCCATAGCATGTGAGATGGTCCAGGTACAATTCAAAGAGTAAGAGTAGTAAAGCTGGTCCAATCCACAGCTGATAAAAGCTATACTCTACTGTACTGATGAAAGTATAAATCTATATATGCCATAAATCTATATAGCCTGTATGGGAGGTAATTTTACTACTAGTCTTTGGGAATTATTTCTCTGAATTTTGCCATTGATATAATCTGACTTTTTATCATTATTCTGATTTTAAAAAGGTTAAGAGAGTTGTTGTTGTTGTTGTTGTTGTGTATTCATGATCGAGAGTCATTGTTGTTGTGTACATGATTGGGAGTTGTTGTTGTTGTGTATGATTGAGAGTTGTTGTTGTAGAGTGGTTGTTCATGTTGTTGTACATGCTTGAGAGTTGTTGTGTGTGATCGCGAGTTGTTGTAGAGTGGTTGTTAATGTTGTTGTGTATGATCGAGAGTTGTTGAACATTGTGAAGTGGTTGTTGTTGTGTATGATTGAGAGTTGTTTTAATTGTTGTGTATGATCGAGAGTAGAAGTATGATTGAGAGCATAACTAAACGGGCCTACATTCCAGAATCCCAAAAGGAATAAACACATACAAACAAGTGAACATGTAAACAAATGCATTTGGCTTCAATATTACATCCCTCTGCAGTTGAGAGGAGATGAAAACAACCGGACCTAGTCCATTTTCCAGAAAATATTTCTGACCGTTATAAACCTTGACATTATGTGTACAGACACCAGACATCACATCGTTTGGCAAAATTTTGAATTGTGACACCGACTATAAGCGTTGTTATGTTTTTATTCTGACATCACAATGAAAATATCGCCAAATTTTGTGATGTCTGGTGTCTATGAATCTACTGGAAAATCAAATTAAATGGCCCCATTTCAAATTGAGTTATGAATTTATTACTTTCAAAGTTTATAGGGGAGAAACCAGTGGCGTAGCTAGACCCAAAAAGATGTGTATGCTTGAATTAAGGTATCCGATGCACAATAAGGCATTTTTCCATGCCTGGTAAGGTACTATAAACTATATATTTTCTGAAAGGTTATAATGCTCACTGCTCAGAAATAATAATTTTGGAGTCAGAAAAACGAAGGGAAATAACCGATGAAGCATTCAAATTGTCTATTTTCTCTATGAAACATATGCAAAACAATAAAGTTGTACAAGAGTTTTTTCCCTTTGATTTTTAAGACATAGGAGTCTTACATCTATACCCAGGGCATCATTACCTTTCAGAAAATGTATAGTTCATAGTACCTTACCAGGCATAAAATTTACCATAGTTTACAATGGAGATGATTAAAACACTATGTAAAATGACTCAATTGTACAACGGATACCTTAACAGTGCGAGCGCCGAAGGCGCGTGCGCACTAGTGGGGTCCGGGGGCATGCCCCCCGGGAAAATTTTTGAAGATAAGAACACAGCAGAGGCCATTTCCCCGCTTTTAGACCACGAAATTATAGATCAGATTATCCTTAAATTTCTACCTAATATAGTAAAAATAGCGACCTTTTGATACTAATTATGATTTTTTTTTTCGGTACAAAACCGTGATGATGTTTGATTTTAATGGAAGCCCAGACAAGTCTTAAAAATTAAAATTAATAACTATATGAATGGAAAATTTTTATCAAGAAACATAAAACATCAGTAACAATATCAGCTGAGAAAACAGCGCCATCTTGGCCGCGAAACAGACCCGAATCTTAACAGCTACTAGGCTATTGTTGGTCACTTTAATAATAAACGGCGCTCTTTGGCATTGGAAAACTTATCAACAACGCTTTGCACGTTAGTTGGTGAAAATTTATGTATTTCAAAGAAAAAAAAATTTTTTTGTCAAGATGATGTGTATGCTTGAGCATACAAGCATATATGGTAGCTACGCCACTGGAAACAAACATTGCTAGACATAAGTAAATTACCTTTTGCTCTAATTGCACTTTTCCATTTTTTAAATCTTGCAAAAATTTGTTTTCCTGTTGAGTGCAAGTAGGGTCGTCCTGACCATTGGACCTACGAACTCGCACCAATGTATCAGAGTCAAAATCTTGTTCAATACTGTCAATAGCTAAATCATTTATCTGATAATTATGTACTAAATTTGCTGTGATCAAGGAGGATTTAACTAGAAAACACAAAACGGAATAAACTAGGAAATTGTTCATCTTGAACTTCTCCTGTTCTTCTTCACGGTAAGTGACGTTTCACGTGATACAACAACGCCATCTATAAACAGTTGGATGTGCATAAAATAGAGCAGGTTCTCGTCCTTTTTTTTTTTCCCTTTCATTTTGAACCTAACCATTTTATACAAATTATACAAGTAAATATAGTCTAGATATCGATGGGACGGTGCACTTGGAAGAAGCAAGGTCCTGGGAAGAAGATGAAACATTTATTTTCCTTTTTTAATAAAAACCATTATTTTCCTTTTTTTTTAATGAAGATCGACAAGGACTTATAAATCCTTCAGTGATGAAAAATTGCTTTGTTTTTCTTTGTTTTTCTTTTTTTTTTTTGTAGAAATAACTTTTAGACAGGGACGTATATACAGGGTAGCTACATATACCATCATGAAATTGTTCTCACTTCAAATGATAAACTTTGAAGATTTTTTAGCGTGATTTTTACGCTGGGGTCAGTATTCGTCTTTACACCTGGGCTCTTTCAGGTTTAGTCCGAAACACCCGACCGAATACGTGCCAGCCTTTGGCGGTTCATTTGGTGGTTTGGGGCAGAGTTTTTGGCCACGATAGATCCAAGGACTTATAAACTGAGTTTATAAATTCTTGATAAATCCTATATCCAAAATAATTGATTTCTCCGGCCGAACCTCCCGCGGTGAGTCCTATTTTTAAGTTGCAACAAAGGGCAAATGGACTACTGGATACGTGCTTTTTTGAGTTGTAGGTCACAATTTAAACAGTTGTAGTTGACGGGATCCATTCCTCATCAATCCCAGTCCCCTCAGGTGTACCACAAGGCTCAGTTCTTGGCCCCATTTTGTTTCTTGCATATATATACGACCTGCCTGAGCAAATAACATCACAGGTGTCTCAAGACTCTTTGCAGATAACACTACGGTCGTTTATCTCACCATCAATAAGGAGGCAGATTCTAGTACCCTCCAAGACGACTATGACCTAAAAAAAAATTTAAAAAAAAAAATAGAAAAATGGGGACTTCTCTGGGATATGGAGTTACCCAGGTAAGTGGCAGGTCATCCATGTATCAACATCAAGGTCACCGATTGATACGAAATATAATTTCAGTGGCGGATCCAGCGCCCCCTTTGCCGGGGGGTCAAGGGGCGAATTTTGCCGATTTTTACTGAAAATGGGCCAAAATACACATGTTTTTGGAAAATTTTGGATCAGTGCCGGGGGGGCGGACGCCCCCTCCGCACCCCCCTGAATCCGCCACCGTAAATTATTTACATGGACAGGTTCTTGAAACCACGTCTTCAGCCAGGTACCTTGGTGTTGATATATGTTGATATAACCTGAGCTGGAAAGTCCATATCAATAGGATTACTACAAATGCCAATAGACCCCTGGGTTTCCTGAAAAGGAATATTCGGACAACCCATCCGGAGCTCAGAACATGCAATGCCCTTGTTCGACCTCAGTTGGAATACGCCTCATGCATTTGGGATCCCCATATTAACTACAGCTACATACCAAATTGAAATCAGTGGTTCAAACGAGAGCTGCGCGATGGATTGTCCGCGAAATCTTATGCCACTACCTCCAGTGTGACATCCATCATAAACAACTTAGACTGGAGGTCTTTAGAACAGAGAAGGAGCGATGCACGACTCTGCCTCCTATGTAAGATTGTTCACAGCCTTGTGACTATTCCTTCCCATCAGTTCATCTCCCCAATAAGAGAATCTCGGCACATGCACCAGTTCTCTTTCATTCAAATCCAGGCTACAAAAAATGTCTTGAAATATTCGTTCTTTCCACTTGCCATTGTGCAGCGGAACAGACTGCCAGACAACATTGTCTCATTGCCAACCATTGACCAGTTCAGGGTGGCAATGAGGCATATTCACCATCTCACACCTTAAACAGTCAAAATTCTTTTATCCTCTTTTATGCTCACTGTTCTTCTGAACTTTTATCCCTACTCACTTTCTAACTCTATCTTCTTTCCTCTTCAGTTCAGAACCTCTTTCCTTCTTTATTTTCTTACCCATTTTATCTTTTAACCCGCAGCACACCCTAAGCAGAGTAAGTACTCAAATTTGAGGGCGCTTAGTAAAGAGCGATAGATACAATGTAGATAGATAGATAGACTATTCAGGCATGTGCGACTCTTCGGAGGTTCGGGTTGTGGAAAACCCAGCCCCCTTCCCCCCCCCCCCCCCCCCCCCCCCCCCCCCAAAAAAAAGAAACATCAAAGGCTGGGTTTGGTCAGCTTTTTCAAACGGGTATCTAATAAACATCAAAGAAGTACCTAACCGTTATTCAGTCTCATAGTCGAGAAGGCAAAGCAAAATCGTGAGAATTCCCATCGAAACGGTTGCGAACCCCGGAATGAACAACATTCCGAAGTGAGACCAGGTGCTCGGGTAGAGTCAGCGTCAATCTAATTAAAATCAGATCTACTTCTTCTCTCATGGAGTTTCTCCATGAGAGAAGAAGTAGATCTGATTTTAATTAGATTGAGTCAGCGTCTCCTGATTGCATGCAACACCCGTCGCAACAGCTCCATGGAAACCTGTCAAATTCGGTGATTGTCTCGATGTACATTTTAATGTACAGATCAGGTAAGTATGTCTTGTTTGGTGATGACGACAGCTATTCAATCACAATGTAGAATGTCATGATCATTCTGGTATTCAGATATCAGTTTCAGATATCAGTTAACTCATATTCCAAAATGAAATTCTTTGAAGAAATCTTAAATGGCAGTTTGTATAAGCTTCGTCGATCGCTGCACATGCAAATAGGATTTTTTTTTTTACTAATATTTTCTTCTCTGAGTTTTGTGTGTTTTAAATACAATTAAAGCGTTTTTACTATTATCAAAACCGGGAGTGGCCGGACCAAAAGTCCAAAGCATGGTTTAAAATTCCTTTTTTTTAAATTTTAGTTTGAACATCAAAAGAGTTTACGACTTTTGATTGACATTTTTTTATCATAAGTAAAATTGAGCACCCGTTGTTGGAGGTTTTTTTTAGTTTATATCAAGGACTTTAAGATAAGATATGCTTTATTACCTAAAGAAGGGCCCGTAAGGGCATGATATGAACATTACAAGATACTATAGTAAAAATTAAGGAAATGAGTATTAAATAAATAATATTACAAGCAGTTGCAAGCATTCAGATTTTCACTCTTTGGTACATGTGAATGTCACTGGTGTCTATAGAAATATATGATAAACGCAAGATAATGCTAGATACTGAGACAGTAATTAATGGAGTGAACACATTGTACATGTTTATATCTATCAAGACATCTTAATAAATAATATAAATATGACCGAAAATATTTTAAGGTCATTCATTGTACCAAGCAACGAATAAGAAACAGCAAAATCTATATATCACCAGGGATTCCGTATATAAATTATTATTTATATACGCCCCTGATAGCACTCACGAGAAATCCATTACAGTTGTAACTAAAGGGGAGGGGGTTCCAACATTATTTGCAAACCGTCCAGGTGAAGGGGCCCAACCCCATCATTAGCCCCCCCCCCCCCCCCTTTAGATCTGCGCTGGGTGCATTAAGGTGAATAAAAAGCTATTTAGACAACATTAAGACAATATTTATTGAAGGAAACGGATGATAATACATGGTAAAGACCCAATATATGCAACGATGTATGTACATATATAGTGTAAATATTTCAATATGATAAGTAGCATATCAACCAGTAATTTTGTTTACATATGCAGTGGCGGATTCAGGGGGTGCGGAGGGGGCGTCCGCCACTCCTCCCCCGGCACTGACTCAAAATGAAAAAAAACACATATATTTTGGTAAAAATCGGCAAAATTCACCCCTTGATCTCCGGCAAAGGGGGCTCTGGATCCGCCACTGATATGGCATTAATTTGCTTCTTATTTCAAACAAGGACTTATAAACTGTTTATAAGTCCTTGTTTCAAATAGTCACCAGTGATGTATATATGACTATGATATCATTAAATGATCAACTGATTACACTCAGAGTCTAACGAAAAATTGATATTGACACATCGACATAGATCCCGGCGGACAGGGAGTACCTCTCTCCCCTTACCGCCCCTCCCCCTCCTTTTCACCCTTCCAACCATCCTCCCATCCCCTCCCTCCTCCCTCCCATTCCCTCCCTCCCCTATCCCTCTTTCCACCCCTCCCTTTCACCCTGACAAATCCCTACTTTGGTCTGACGCAGACGTGTAGAAGCGATTCAAGACTGAGTTGGTTTTCTGTCGAAACACGTGTCAAGGTTAAACAGACGAAAATGAAAATGAGCAGGCGCATTCTTTCGAAGCTCTCTCAGCATCTACCATTATTAAGACAAACCCAGGTTTAATGAAATTATTTTATTTATAACGTTACTGTAAACATTCCCAGTATCTGTAGTTTTGTAGACGAAATAACAAGAATGTACACATAGTTTGACAGAGGAAATTCTAGTCCGACTTGCAGACCTACGACGGTGTTATCTGTTTTTTCGTCTTCGGTCTGACTGCTATGCATAGGCAAAACTTGAGAATTTTTGTGCGAAAAAAATTCGACAAGGCATCCCTTTTTTTTGACAAATTCCGGTCTCCTCAACAGTCTTCGTGAAAACTCACTAGCCCGACCACCCTGGCTATAGCTATGCTCAAGGATTTTCTGGAAACAAAAATTTCATAATTTTTTTTATGTCTATGGGTAGAGATAAACTCCACAAACATAAAATAGAAAACAGAACTAAAAAATACTGAAAATTGTCCATTTTATGGCATTTTTAGTATTTCAATTTTTCACCAAATTTGTTCAATTTCTGATTGAAATATGAAAATTCATGTCACACCTAAATTTTGGCCTTATATTGCTACCTACAATGGGTTTAATAATTCTAGAATTTGCATATGATATTAAAATGTCAAACAGACCACAAAAATATGCAACTGCATGTTTTGATATGCAAATTTACTCAAATAAATGTTACAACCTTTTATTTTTTCTTGTGAGAGTTATCTCCCACGACATTTATGAAAAAAATCAATTTTCATATAAATCAATTGTGTCTTTTGTGGTGTAACCATTTACATGCCAGCATCTAGGTCACTGAGAAAAGAGAACATAGTCCAATCATCTACAAGCAAATCTAATGTCACCTATATCAAAGGATATGTCTTTATTTTAATTCTGCACATACCTAAACTGAGGCTTACCATCATAAAAGTCCTCAGTTCTGTACAACATTCAATTGTCTTAATTGAAATATCGAAAAGGAAAGAAATGTTCAATATTTTCTTTTCTTCAAAGCAACATTATAACATTTTTTTTTGGATAAAAATACCGACTTTTCAAAGCATGCTATTGTTAAAAATAATAGTGCACAAGATAAACTTTAGATCACTTTTGACCATGGAACATTGACCCATATATGAAGAACCTTACTATTAGAATTAACTTAAAAGTACTTTTTAAACCTATGCAAAGCTTTTTAGATATAAGTATAACAGATATGATTTTTATTTTTCAAGTGAATTTCTTACAGCAAATCCTTCGTTCTATACACTGGGGCTTGCAGGACCTTTGATCCAATGACATAATATTGTCCATAGAAGTAATTGACCTCAATCTTAAAAAATGATTGAGAAAATTCAATAAAAGATGTCAAAAAAACTTATGTGATTGTTGAAGGTATGCATTGAAAATAACAATAGAGTTAACAGGTTAATGCAGGTGTCATAATTATGACAACTAAATCCATAATATGACAAGAAGATCGAGTGTTAAAAGTCAGAGAAAATTCGGGAAGAGCTACTGATTCAGAGACCAACTGTACAGCTTTGCAACAATGTCATCACTAAATTCTGTCACAGTTTGATTTATAAATCATCTTTATACACAGTGAACATAAAATATTGGTCTTATTTTTCTTTATTCAATGCCAAGAGCCGATTATTTTTGATAAGAAAACAGCATTTACAATTTACCCCATTCCCAAAGGGCTCTCAAACAAGGTCCTAAAATTTGCAAGTTTGGGTAGAGTCCGGTGAGATATTGCCGTATTCAGAGTGTCATCCTGCATATCTTATCAAAATAAGACCAGATAAAATAAAATGAATGAGGTAATCAGCTGATTTTAAGAAATACAACGATTTAGCAAATTCTATATAACCTCAAGGTCACATGTAATGACGTGTACAAGTTTGCTATTTTGGTACTCAAACTTCAGGGTTCCCTCTTGTGAAAACTTTTTTCTGACCCAGATTTCCTATCATCCTTTGCCTTTTATTCGTCGGACTTCCAAGCGCCTATTTTGTGACGTATTCCAGACACTTAAGAATGGGGTTGGAAGAGTTACGCGCTCCTTGCTTGAGCATAGCTACTGGCTACCAATTATTTCCTCGGGCTACCAAAATTGATGCTGAACTAGCCTGACTGGCTGGTGACTTTTAATGAAATGCAGTGTTCTCATAAGGTCCGACAGCTGGTGATTTCTCGTCTTTTACTTGGGGTTAAATCGCCGCCTTCTTTCCGTAAAAAGTACACGTTACGTCTCAACTTTTATCGCTGGTTAAGTATGAAATGTTTATTTTATTGAACATGTTTAAAATGAAATATTATAATGTTTTCCTGTAAAATCTGTTCATTAAAATATTGTCCTAAGATACAAGATAAATATTTCTGTAACCACAGTGCATTTTTTTCTGCACGTCGTGACAGGTTATTTTACAGTACCGACTAATATGCGAGTATAACATGTGCAATTAAATATCTAACAATTTCAAAAATCTGGACTGAACACTGAAATGAGGAAATTCTTACGAAAATTTTATAACTATTGGCCAAGCGGCACAAGCAACAGTCGGCCTTTTATCGTGTAATTGATTCAAATAAGTTCTTATATTTTTCTTTCTCGGTCCATTTTCTGCAGGCAAAATGCGTATGTGAAATTATATTTATACAAATAATATCATGCATTCATTGTAAAATTGAGTCTATTGATAATGACGTAGCTGACATCCGCCAGAGGAATGATAGCTAGGGTGGTGGTTTACGTTTGTCAGATCTGTTGATGTCCGTGCATCTTGTCCTGGCCGCACATCACACTCCATTCTTCTCTTTTGTCTGTATTTGGTCGGGGTTCGAGAAAATTTTGAAAAAATGAAGCAATTTGGTGGCATCTGTGGCGTATTTGAACTAAATTTAGAAGGGATTCGGTCAGTGTCAAGAACAATAATTAAAAATATTTAAAATAAGGCAGTGGCTCCTATGTTTCAGCGTACGAACATGTTTCTGATTGGTCTTTAACTGTCACATGACTCGGGTCATGTGTCCACGTACAACACAGAAATAAGTTTTTTTTAAAAATTATATCAATCATTGAATGTATACGAGTTTGTTCTGCATTATATAACTCAGTAATTTAGCAAGCAGGACAAAAGCCTACATGTATTTTCTATGCTCTCAATCATTAGAATGATCACTGATCAGTAATAGACACACAGTTATCGTTAGTACTGACGTTCCGTCACTCAAGCGGAAATTGAAGTTTTTGAAAGTTGTGAGAAGATAACAAATACGTGTATGTTTTCAGAATAGGTCACAAAAAGATACAATTTGAACACAAGATGCCTATAGAAAAGAAACCCTAACCAAATATATATGCAGAAGCTAGCTAACTACGATTCGTGTTCGTACCAAAGACCCAGCTCCTGGTGACCAGGGCTCGCGCTGGGCTTCGCAAATGTCGCATTTTGCGACAAAAATTTGAAATTTGCGACAGAAAATCGCGATTTGCGACAAAGGGAATATTCTAAAAACGAGTTTTCAAGTATCGACAAACACGCGAATTTGGCATTGACAGATCGATTTTAAGTAATAATCCAAAGTGCAGTTGAAGCGTTTATGCGTAACGTAGGTAAGTGGGTGACCGTAAAAGGTGTGAAATACACTGGTAATTAGGTAGCCCCAGCAGCATGAGAGCCACTGCTAATTAGATAATTGGATTATGAAGATAAGCTGTCCAACGTTAGTATTCCTAATTATGAAAATGTATTTTAACTTTGTTACGGCAGATGGCAAACTTTATATCTTTCGATGTCACTGAAAAGTTTAGATCGTCACGAGTATGTCATAATTATTTCGTTTTTCAATTCTTTTTTTCTCCCCCAAAAGAAGTACCACTGTATTATATAATTTAGATTTTAAAATTGGGAAACGTAACTTAGTGTCCGATTCCGTATCGGAAAATTGACGCCGTTCGTTTTTAAAACGTCTGCAAGTTCTGACGATAAAACTATCAAAAATAAGCCTTCAATAGCATCTAAATCGAGGTTTTGAGATCTTTGTATTCAGGATAAAAGCATACGAGTTCGACGTCGTGACCCACAATAAGCCTCCCCTCTACTTTCTTTTAATTTTGCATCATAGGCGTCGATCTCCTGTGAAACAAAGAGTCGGCAACGAAGAATTGAACAAGAAAAAATTACTTATTTTATTTCATTGTGATTTCGAAAACAAACCACAAATAGCTTAAGTATCTATATGAGAAATATTCATCTAGATAAGTTACATGTACGTTGAGACCTTTTATTTCTTTGTTGGGGGAGGGGGGGGGGGGGTCTGCTACACCGACCTTATTTAATCAGGTCAACTTTTTTTTTCACAACATGCAAAGATTATTTAAGGGAACCGTTTTCAAGCTACATTGAATAAATGATCAAGAGCATATCTAGAGGGTGTTAGGAGCCTCCTTAGAAATTTCCTAAAGTGCTATTTTTTCCAGTTTTTATGTCTAATGTTTTTCACAATCATATACTTGGACCCCCTCCCCGTCCCTGGAAAAATTCAAGGTCTGTCCATCTTTCTTGGCTACAATAGCCTATTCCAGACTGTCCTTGCTATCTTAGAGTTCAAGTCATGGGGAAAGGGGGGGGGGGTTCAGTACTATAGCTTGGTCTAAAAGCAAAGCTGCAGTTCTTTCAGCCTACTTCATGTTTGCAGCTACCAACTGCCTTGTCAATACAGTACTCCCTAAACTGCAAACTGATGATGATAAGCATAGAAGACCCTCCTATGGATATTTTTTAATTAGATTGGAAGGCTTCTATGAAGAATTCTGTGACTTTTTGAGTTGGTCCAACTGAACTCATCACTTGCTCAGTACAAACTTACTGAATATTTTGCATTTACTATGTTACCATAGAAGTAGTGTTGATATTAGTCTCTGACTTTGTTGAATCTAATACAATATGACTTTGTATGTTCTTGATAATAAAACACATAGATCAACACATACACTATCTCTATTGAGAAAAATGAAAGTTTTTTCAGCAACTTTATTGTCGCGCAATATTGTGCTACAGCACAATTTTGTGTCATTGCGCAAACTTGCGACACAAAATTTTGAGCCAGTGTGAGCCCTGGGTGACAGATACGAATGTTCGTATCCGGAGCCACTACCTTAAAATAATTGTCGACATACCGTAATCTGATGCTGTATTGTTTTGCACGGCATGCAGAAGTCAAAATGTTCAGGATTTTCTAAGGAAAGGGCAGATCAAGAAAAGTTTTAAAAGGTTAGAGAGGTCAGCCCAGGGGAGGGGGGGGGGGGCGACCAGCCGTTCATTCACGCAAAAGCTAGGAAAAAAAAAAGCAATTTTTGCAAATTCCATCAGCATTTGCCGTCCGCAAACATAACGTCAGTATCCAGCTAATCCCATTCTAATGCAATCTAAATTTTTCTGAATATTATAAAGTGAAATGTGATGTTGGCAATGTCACAGCCTAGTATGTTCTCGTTTTAAAGTCATAACTAAGGAGCAAACAACCAATGAAATTCAACGTTATAGCAACATTGCATTAGAATCTAATTTTCATAATAGCTCTTCATCTCAAACAAATCTTTGGGTCAATTTGGGGTGATTAGTAAAAACACCATTTTTATACACCCGTCATTATGGTATGGCTATGTCTGTCTGTCTGTCTGTCTGTCTGCTTATGGAATGCAATAACTTGAATATGCATCAACAGACTTTCATTATTAATTTTAACATTGTGATCAGACTGTGGAGAGGAAGCCACCGTTTGATTTTCAGGTTCATAAGGAATTGGCTGTCATTAAAGACATCATGCTATGCAGTCGAGTATTAGGTGACTCTGGCAACTATTTTTTAAGATAATTTTGATACAGTAGTATGTGTTTGATCTTCACATCTCAATTTTTTTGTAACTTATTAGAGTGAGTTTGACTTTATCAAGTTTATGGGACAGCAGGGATCTTTGGACAGTCATATTTATAGCCCTCAATATTTGTGAATCTTAACTTATTTTGTGTGTTTACTCAAGATTGCACTTTCCCTGCTGATCTCATCGATAAAATCTCTTAGGCTAATATTTTGATTATATTATTTTATATGCTCCTTTGTCTGATTTCAGACCCCTCAAGCTGCATATAGAATTGTACCAGCCTGCTTATACTCATCACACATAGTAAGTAATAACTGTTTTTACACTGTAATTTGAATTTTCATATCCGATCATCCTGGTTGAACTACACTTTGACTTAAGAATATGCGCCTATGTAAACTGAGTGGTTATCTTGTACAATTTGCCATGATTTTCAGGGCTTTTCTCTCTCTTTTAGGTATTGGGCCCATGTAATTGTGAAACATTCACTAAATTTTCTAAAAGTGTACACGGAAGGCTGTAAATGAAACATAAACGTTTATTTCTTTAGTGAAAAGTGATTTCCAGAAGTGTTCTTTAAAGATGACATATGAATACGACTTATTTATACTTCATAACCTCAATAGGACAGTCATGCTGATGCTTCACTTAGCAGTAAAACAACTTTAAAAGATTCAAGCAAAGCTGGAAATGTTACACATTTATACATCTGTAAACAATCATTCCAGGTGTTACAGTATTTTTTAATGTGTTTGAAAAAAATTCCACAATTCAAAAGTACATGCAAGTTACAAAAACGTCGGTTGTGGTCACAAAGACAACTCTGGATTCAGGGAAGGCATACATTAGTGTTTTTTTTCCCTTGTTTTGGGGCCGAATTTCGACCCCTTCCCAATGCTGAATTTCCTCTATTTTTCCCAAAAAATCATTCTTAAATTCCCAAAGAGGAATTATGAAAAAATCACCTGAGAAATAAGACTCAAAACCTAGAAGTGAGCACAGAATGTCCTATTCCTAAGTGCATCTTTAAGACTTATATTCATCCCTTGTTCAGTTCAAGCAAATCAATGGGTTAGCAGTGTTAATGAATGATACTTTAGGGTTATATACTTTGGTGAGAATTTGTATAAAAATTTTTCCAATTTCAGGAAAATGTTGCAAATTTTCCCAAATGGGACAGGCACAGGTGCCTTCCCAAAAATAAAAAAAACACCCCTGTACATGTAGTAGTAGTAGTATGATGATGTACGTGGAGGAAGGGGCAGCAGTGACAAGGAAATATACAGCTGTCGGCTCTTTCTTAAAGCTGAAAGCCTACATTAAAAACTTTGATGAAATAGTAAATTTTTTTTGGGACAGAGATTGTTAGATATAGACTCTAACAATCTCCGTCCCATTGCATAGAAATAAGCTATAGTGACCCTTCACACCTGCTGACGTATGCATACTAATGAAGGTACGACCTAAAATCCAGGGACATCGCTACAGCGCCGGTATATAAGACGAGCTTCAAACTCGTCCACCGTGACATTCAGTGATTAGAAGTCTGGGAGTAAGTACATGTAACACCTGAAATGAGAAATGAAGTTATCTAATGAAATAATCAAGAATCGATTTCAAAAGCAGGCATTTATATCTAAAACTTTGAATTACGAAGAAATAAATTTATTTATTAAATACAATTAAAAATCCCCTCCCCTCCCCACCTTATATCACGTCTATAAAGTCAGTACGAACGCAAATATACAAAGCTCTATATGCTGCCTGTTATATATTTAATATTTACCTACGTTGAAACATAAACAAAGAATATATGAAAAGACCCCATCTCTTTTAAGGCCCCCCCCCCTCTGCAAAACACACACTTCTTCAGTAGCCCTACATTAGTTTCTATTTCGATATCCAATACTAGTATTTAATTCGGCCTTTTCGTCTGAAATAGTAAAATAAAAACAAAACCTGAAATGTGTGCCCATTAATTGTTATATCTTACCTCTAGAAAATGAATTGACTAGATTCCATGTCAGCCTTCCTGTATACAAGACGAAAATCATCACTTCCGGTATAACTGACATTTTGAGAGTGTTCGTTTGCATAAGGTAGAATTACAACGTCTCATTCACTACATTTTCGAGGTTGAGGAACCCCTCCCGCCTTTCCCTTTCGCCTTATTCTCGGTGAATTTAGTTAGTAATTTAAATATATAGGATATACAGTAAATTCTGACAAACAAATGCAGCTAAGAATTAATAATTTAAGATTATCTTTTGTTGATTCTTAGTACTCGTGGTAATCTCTTCACAGAAATAGAAAGGATGAACCAATGATGTCGAATTTAATAATACAATTCTAACTTTCTTTCCTCAAGATTTTTATTTTTCCATTTTATCTGACATAGATGTATTAAATATTTTACACGATTGCATTTTGTTTTCATTTTTAGCTCACCTCGACGAAGTTGAGATGAGCTTATGCTATAACCCCGGCGTCCGCGTCCCCGTCCGCGTCCCCGTCCGCGTCCGCGTCCGGTTAAAGTTTTTGGGGTAACTCAGTATCTGACAAAGTACTGATGCTACAGTAACCAAACTTGCACAAGTGATTCATCTTGGGATGCTGAGGTGAACCCATGCATCGGATGCAGCATCTGACCTACATTTTCCGGTTGAATGACTTTGTCAATGTCTGGTTAAAGTTTTTGGGGTAGTTCAGTATCTGACAAAGTACTGATGCTACAGTAACCAAACTTGCACAAGTGATTCATCTTGAGATGCTGAGGTGAACCCATGCATCGGATGCAGCATCTGACCTACATTTTCCGGTTGAATGACTTTGTCATTGTCTGGTTAAAGTTTTTGGGGTAGTTCAGTATCAGACAAAGTACTGATGCTACAGTAACCAAACTTGCACATGTGATTCATCTTGGGATACTGAGGTGAACCCATGCATCGGATGCAGCATCTGACCTTCTTTTTCCGCTTGAGTGATTTTGCCTTATAAGGCCAATATTGAGCAAAGTATAAGTGCTACATGTACCAAACTTGCATATTGGATGTATCTTTGATCAAACTTTCATAAAATGACCTTGACCTACTTTTTCCACTTGAGTGATTTTGCCTTTAAAGGACAATATTGAGCAAAGTATAAGTGCTACATGTAACAAACTTGCATATTGGATGTATCTTTGATCAAATTTTCATAAAATGACCTTGACCTACTTTTTCCACTTGAGTGATTTTGCCTTTAAAGGACAATATTGAGCAAAGTATAAGTGCTACATGTACCAAACTTGCATATTGGATGTATCTTCGATCAAACTTTCATAAAATGACCTTGACCTACTTTTTTCGCTTGAGTTATTTTGCCTTTAAAGGCTTATATTGAGCAAAGCATAAGTGCTACATGTACCAAACTTATATATTGGATGTATCTTTGATCAAATTTTCATAAAATGACATTGACCTACTTTTTCCACTTGAGTGATTTTGCCTTTAAAGGCCAATATTGAGCAAAGTATAAGTGCTACATGTACCAAACTTGCATATTGGATGTATCTTTGATCAAACTTTCATAAAATGACCTTGACCTACTTTTTTCGCTTGAGTGATTTTGCCTTTAAAGGCTTATATTGAGCAAAGCATAAGTGCTACATGTACCAAACTTATATATTGGATGTATCTTTGATCAAATTTTCATAAAATGACATTGACCTACTTTTTCCACTTGAGTGATTTTGCCTTTAAAGGCCAATATTGAGCAAAGTATAAGTGCTACATGTACCAAACTTGCATATTGGATGTATCTTTGATCAAACTTTCATAAAATGACCTTGACCTACTTTTTTCGCTTGAGTGATTTTGCCTTTAAAGGCTTATATTGAGCAAAGCATAAGTGCTACATGTACCAAACTTATATATTGGATGTATCTTTGATCAAATTTTCATAAAATGACCTTGACCTACTTTTTCCACTTGAGTGATTTTGCCTTTAAAGGCCAATATTGAGCAAAGTATAAGTGCTACATGTACCAAATTTGCATATTGGATGTATCTTTGATCAAACTTTCATGAAATGACCTTGACCTACTTTTTTACACTTGAGTGATTTTCTTAATATACATGTACTTAGAGATATGTTTAAGTTGAACTTTGCTGCCGCGAGGTGAGCTTCGTAATCTTTGATTACACTATGTTTTATTCAAGAAATACAGATGATAAATAAATGTATATAATTTCATTGAAATATGCGCGGATCTAAAATAGGGGAAAGATGGTAAGGGTCTTTCTTATGCTCCATTTATCAATGGACAAATCCAGATTTTTTTTTTTCTAGGGGTTCCTAGCCATTTGAGGAAGGGATGTTCTAGCTATTGTTTTTGAAAAAAAATATAATAAAAAGAAGAAAATTATCATTTTGGCAAAAAACTGGAGTTTCACAATGTGGTCCTTGATTATTCTTTTCAAAACCAATATATGGCTGCGATGGCGAGTCAGCAAACATGTTTGACAGTTCAATTGAAATATATATAGTATTGCTTCCAAACGAACACTCTCAGCGATAAACTTATACCGGAAGTAGCATAGCAAGTGTCAGATTGATGATGCATCAGGATTTATTCTCTTATCAGGTGAGATACGATATTTTTTCTTCAGTCTGTCCGTCCTGAATATAATTTTCATTTTACCATACTACTACATATACATACTGTCTTCATTCATACGGCATATCAAAGGACAAGTATGAATTCACATGGGCGGATCCAGCACTGTTTGCAAAAATGAAAGGAAAGCTCTTTTTTAGTTGGTCAAAATTTAGTCATTGAACAAGGAAACTGGATGCACAACCCACTCCCTCCGCAAAGACAAAAACCTTATTGAAACTACTGTAAATAGTATTGACTTACTTCAAATGCAAATGTTACCCCCCCCCATCTTTCCGTACTTGTATCCGCCCTAGATATGCACTGCAAGCTTTATTTATAAATTTTTATTCAAAGTGAATTTTTTGCCTATTTCTAATTACTCATCAGATGACTTCATTTCTCATTTCAGGTGTTACATATATTTACTCCCAGACCTCTAATCACTGTATGTCACGGTGGACGAGTTTGAAGCTCGTCTTATATACCGGCGCTGTAGCGATGTACCTGGATTTTAGGTCGTACCTTCATTAGTATGCATACGTCAGCAGGTGTGAAAGGTCGCTATAGCTTATTTCTATGTCGTGGGACGGAGATTGTTAGAGTCTATATCTAACAATCTCCGTCCCCAAAAAAATTTACTATTTCATCAAAGTTTTTAATGTAGGCTTTCAGCTTTAATAAATAAAAGGATCAGATCAATTTTCAGTGATACTACAAAGCTTTTCTTTGGTTTAAATATGTTTATGTTAAAATAAAGAATCTCCAAAATGATTAACGCTGCTGTCACTGTCTATGCTAAGGAAATCACTGGGTTTGATTAACTTTTTATTTTTTTCAGAGCAATAAAGGTTGTGTTTGATTAACTATTTATTTTTCAGAGCAATAAAGGTATTAAAGACGATCTTTCAAGTATACAGTCTACTCTCGATAACTCGAATTTCAAGGGACCATCAGAAATAGTTCCACTTATCAGGAGTTCGACTTATTGAGTACATGATCAGCAATCTATTTTTCAAAAGACTTATTTCCCTTTCTCTATCAACATTCACAAACTTTTGTGTTGTCCACTTTTAGTGACCAATCAAGATTTTTAAAAAAATGTTTATATTACCGACTCAATAGGAATAAAATAACAATTATCCATCTTCTGATTCCTTATAATGAATTGGTTTTTATTTAAGAATTGAAATTAATTTGTGGTTCGAGTTATTGAGGTATATTTTCAATGTAAAATGACTTATGGGACTATAACAATTAGTTCGACTTAACGAAAAGTTCGACTTATCGGAATTCGAGTTATCAGGAGTAAAAATGCATAGAAACCAATGGAAGAGAATCGGGACTTTTAAAAATAATTCGAGTTAAGCGGAAATTCGAGTTAACCGAGTTTTAGTAAACGAGAGTAAACTGTATATAAAAGTCATTTATACACGTGTAAATGATTCACCCTTAGGCCGATGGCACCCAAATTGGGAAACTTGCAGTGTTTTGCTCATAATTGGGAATTTTAAGCAAAGAGTAGGACATCAAACTTTGTATATGTTGTTACAATTACCTGTAATAAAGTTGTCCTAATGCACTGACATTAACCATTTGTAGTTATATTATTTCATATTTAGCTTTTTTTTTCATGATTGGAGCAATTTTTTATCACAAAATTCTTGTAAATTAAGTATGATTTGCCATTGGGAATAGGGCAAAAATGAGCTGAAAAAAAGCCCTAATTTGTATTATATTACAAATTATTATCACAAAACACTGTAAACCATCTTTTATTTGTGTTGTCTTAAGTTTGTGATATTGCATGAGGTGACTGGTTCATGGCGTTTTATTTTTCAATATATAGTATATTCGTATTTTACTTCACATGTATTAAGACATACTCGCGGCCTTTTATATTTACAAATTGAAGGACCCTGCAAATATTGCGAAAATAAAACGCTCGCAAGTAAAAGATGGTTTACAGTATATATGAATTCATTTTAATATTATTTTTACAGGATACATGGTACATGGATGATAAAAATCTCTATCTGTTCATGTCGTTACAAATGATTTGATTGGTTCCATCATTGATCACTGTTAGTTCAATCATTGTTTTAAAATCCTTCAAACCCATGTTTTTTTTAATGCTTGCAGATGAAAAAAAAACCACCACAAAATTTTGTACATATCAAACCATTTAGTGCTTATGATAGTGCTCAATGTTAATATACATGTAAAGATGTTTTAAGTTCTTAAATCATCAGTGAAAGTGAGAAATTAAAGATGACCAGATCATGATGTCTTGAACTTTGAAACGTATATGGAGATAGAGTTATGTATACTGAGCATCCTGAGATGTACTAGACTAAATGTATTTTGAGATTATAGTTGAATGTGTATCACTGTATGATCAGATACAGTTTGGGAGAGGAATACTTATAAGTTCAGTCCCTTTGATATTATCAATAAAATTATGTTTAATCTTAATCTTTAATCTAGATACAGTTACAATTGTTGAGATACAGTTGTGTTTATAAAAATTCACTTACATACACACAAAATCAAGAGGTACAATTACAAATGTACATGCTGTTTTGCATATTTAGATAAAGTTATATATGTTTAGATACAATTGTGTATATTGAAACTCATTTGCATTTACATATTAAAGATGAATTTTAACATTTGAGATATACAGTTGTGTATATTGAGATATTTTATTACTGATTTATAGCCCAAATCTCGCTATGGAGGTAGAGACACAGTCACGTTGATCACTGGAGATGGTGTAGGTCCAGAACTTCTGTCTCATGTTCAGGAAATTTTCAGGTAAGCAATTCATAACTTCAGTTGAGGTTTGCGTGTATTTGACATGCTTGTCAGGTTACTCGTCTTTCTTTTAATAATAACATTGAAGCAGAAGCTGACATATATTATCCAAACCGATGGACAGAGGGACAGAAAAGCAAAGTGATTCAGTAACTTCTCCATGAAGAAGAACACATGTAAAGACAAACTGAATTACTTTGCTTTTCTGTCCCTCTGTCCATTGTTTTGGATAATATATGTCAGTTCTGCTATTTTTGAGTTGGCAAAGCCAACTCTCATTGCTATGGCTTTCAACTTTGCACTTGATAACCCTGCACGGACCAAACAATGCACGATGTTACTGGTGCAGTAAGAAATAGGACCACTACGATTTGACAAAAGAACATATTAGACGACAGACGTTTAAGTTCAAGTTGTAAATAATGGGTTAAATGCATTATGAGAATGCAAAAAAATGCTACAAGGAACGATGCTACAGGAATAGTGATCACATGTTGATGTCAGTACATTAAAATATGGCGCATCTTTTTTCTTTGTACTTCCCTCCTCTGTATAAGGAGCACCCCATTTTTAGATAGATAGGTAAACGTATTGTATTTAGGATAAAAAAGACCTTAGATTTTAAAAAAAATTGTGGATGTGTAGAAGACTAAAGACAAGTAAATAAATCAATCAATAATATTTATTTAAAGTCAGACATAATTTATAACAATCAACATTAGCTCTGATGAGCTATTTACCGACTAGGAAAAAAGGTTTTTCAGTTTGATACTTAATAAACCTAAGATGTTGGTTTTAAGTTGGTCAAGAAGTTTCAAAAGCAAATATCTCCTAAAGTAAAAGTGATAGGACATTATACTTCATACATACACCCATAACAATTGCAACAAATTTGACATGATCATATTGACCTTGAACTCTGACCTCAAAATCAGTTATTTGGTTAAGAAGTTCTATCATTTTATATATTTATATATTTCCAGACTTTTTTTTTTTTTAGATTTGACACAACTCTTGAATTGTGAGAATCACTCATTCAAGCATTTGAGGGTTTGGAGTTTGATTTGTGCCAGTTTTATACTTGTCTTCTGTATGTTCGTCTCAATGTTACTTTTTGCCAACTCGCAGGACTTTCAGTCCTTTGATTATTATTCTACTCTTGCATTAACTCATGACACTAGGTTGGTCTGAAGTTGTGTGACTGAATGTTTTATTTGGTAATTAATCTGGCATCTGAGATATGTGAATAAAGGGATAATTACATTAACAGATAATCTATTCCCCTAGAGAAAAGGGATAGGGTTAAATAATATCCTCTACTATAGCTAACTACCCGGTATATAGTATAAATCAATAATAGTGTCATGTTCACTTACACTTTTTTTGTGCTGTTTATACATGTAGTACACATCAAATACATGTATACATTAAAACAGGAATACATGTATACATTAAAACAGGAATACATGTATAATCTATGCATGAAAAAAATGTCATGATCATTTTATTCTAATCTACAGATATGCTGGTGCACCTATCGATTTTGAAGAAGTAGAAGTAAATGCTAGTACCAAGAATCCTGAAGTTATGAGGGGGGCCCTGTTATCTATACAAAGAAATGGTGTTGCAATAAAGGGTGAGTGCTCATCAAGTTACCTTGCTATATCTGAAGCAGAACAATGAAGATGTATCAATCTTTAAACCTTGTAGGCAAATAAGTCCCATGTTTCAGGTAGCCCACAGCCTTCAGTTGGCAAAGTAGGCGAGTGGGCAAACGTTAATTTCAAGCCTTGATTTTGGTTAATTTGTATCTATCAGTTTTCCTCAAAATCCTGATATACCACCTGAAATAATAGCTAGTTGTACAGATACCTCTGCAAAGTAGAAATTTTATATTTCAGGCAATATTGAAACAAAATTTGATGATCCTGGTTTCTCATCAATGAATGTAGAACTTAGGTAAGTAAGAATAATAATACAATAAAATGCCCCTTCCCTGCTCTGATTTATTATCTCATCTACTAACACTCTAAGGACATTGTTCATGAATATCTATAGATATTATACAATAATACTTTTCTTTTTTAATTTTTGAAATTTTTTCTTTGGTTAATACATGTACCTAGAATTATAGACTCGGAAAAAAAACCATATTGACAGAAATCATGTCTCTAGCCCATAGGAATGACCAAATGATAAAAGAACAAGATGAATTTGTGATATTCTCATTTCAGTGTCAGCATGATTTCATTTTTGGCACTAATTTATAAAAGAAAACTTGAGCATGTCATTGATGAGTTGTAACTTTTGCTATATTTGTAGAACAAAGCTGGACTTATATGGCAATATAGTACGTTGTAAAAGTATGCCAGGTATCCAAACCCGACACCAAGGTATAGATGTCGTATTAATACGGGAAAATATGGAGGGAGAATACTCAAACAAGGAACATGAGGTATAATTTTGTTTGAGTTGATTAATTAATAGATGTTTGACTCAATAGACATACATGTACATGTACAGTGTATTTGTATAACTTACATGTACATGTATCAGGGATACATGTATTCTACTGAATGTACGACATTTTATGTTTCAGATTGATCATGGTAAAATTGAGAATCTCAAGATAATAACGAGAGAGAAGTCCATGAAGATTGCCAAATACGCCTTTGACTATGCAGTGGAACATGGCAGAAATAAAGTGACAGCTATCCACAAGGCAAACATTATGTGAGTTTGGTGATAAAGGGACTTAATGTATCAGCAATTTTAATGAGAGGTGGCATCTGGCGAAGTAGAAGTCTCTCTCTGATGATGTACATGTATTTTACATGCATTGCAAAAAGATATCAGAAGAACCTTCCTAAATTTGTCAAAAGTCATGTCTCAAATAATTCTTCGGAACACCCTGATGTACATGTATGTATATGTATAAATCCTGAATATCCATTTGCATTTTCCATTTTGGGGTATTTAGGTACACGGAGACTTACTTTTGTCGTCGAATTTGATGATGGAAAGATTTTCTGATTAATGCACAAAAGACATGTACGTGTATGTTTCTTTATATTTCTCAATACATATATAACAACAACCTTGATAAATGTTTAAAGATATAAAAAGGTTAGAGGTCAAGGTCACTGCTGAAAATTCTAGGTTACACTTCGCAGCCTACTTTTATCTCCTAGATTGCAACCTCTATTCAAGTCTGAACCAGAATGAATATTGATACATGTACTGACAGCAGATGTGGATTCATCATTATGATTTGTTTATAGGAAGTTAGGAGATGGTTTATTCTTGGACTGCTGTAGACAGGTGGCCTGCTCTTACCCACAGATTGAGTTCAATGATATGATTGTGGATAACGCAAGTATGCAGGTAAATAATGTTTGTCATCATTACACCACTCATATTCTGTGCGTAAGTGATATCCAATCAGTGCTGAAATGCATCTTGAATAATAGAATCTATCACCAGGTGCCACCATTGACAAGGAAATCCAACCTGAGTATTTGGGGATTTGCTTGTACCATGAAGATTCTTGCCAAGTCATGGACAAAACCAAATCATGGTCAATAATCACACCCAGTCATTGATTATTTTTATACCCCCTGCAAACAAAGTTTATTATACCCCCTGCAAACAAAGTTTAGGGGCATATATAGGAATTACCCTGTCCATCCGTCTGTCTGTCTGTCCGTCTGGTTAAGAAGTTTTGAAAGCAGATTTCTTGTATGCTATTTATGATAGGCCTTTCATATTTCATACACACATTCACCATAAAGAGTACTACATTTTAGTACCATGAATTTTGACCCTGTGACCTTGTGACCTCGACCTTCACCCTATACAACATTTAAGGATTGTTTTTCAGTTTTTGCGCTCTATCGGTGTGTATTGGCAGTAGGGAATGGAAACAAAATATGTAAGGCTCGAAGTCCCTGTGAAGTTGTGACCTTGACCTTCACCCTATACAACATTTTATGTTAAGATGTTTTGAACAGAGAACGCGAAACTTTGTGATGGATTACTGGTCATTCGGACCAGTAATATGTGAAAGATTACTGGTCCGAACCAATTATTACCGGTCCGAAGAATTTTACCTTTTTTCTCAATCAGTGATCGGGAAGGCAAATTAACTTGCTCAACTTCAATGAGCCATCTTTCTTCATGACAGGGCCTTTCCAAAAATGATCAATTTTCGATAGGCTTTGAAGACAATGTATGTACAATACATCAGACGTCAGCACATTTTTTGTTGTGAAATTCCCAATTTTATCATTTCCAATGAGTAATCCACAGTACACATGTACCATATCACTGAGCACCCAAGACCAAATTTTCAGCCACCTATCCTGTATTTTTCAAATCGTGTCCACGTATAGACAGCTATGTTATCATTTCAGCTTTGGTGATGTTAGGGAAGAAGGGGGGGGGGGGGGGGGCTGCAATTGACATTTCTGTACTAGTTTTATTACTTCAATTTTTACCCATTGACTGGCCACTTAAAATGACATGATAATTTTACGGACGAACGCATACACAGGTACCTTTACGTAGATAAGATACGTAAGTGGACGTTGGAGATTTAAATCTCAGGCGCAGAACGAGGATAAGAAAGAATGTCAAAGAAAAATCAATATTGTATCATAATAGCAAGGACTTCTAAACAGTTTATTAAGTCTTTTGATAATAGCAAAGAACCAGCGATTGTCAGTGAACAAAAGAATTTTTGGGCTTCTGACTGGCCATGGACAATAAGCTGTGATCCACATGTTACTGTCACAAGGTATACATGTAGATCTACGTTACAACGTTTACTTTAACCAAAAACGGACACCGTACATGTAGAATAATGCACACTTTTGTGACCAGGGAGCAGCGAGTTGCCGATTTTATGGGTCATTCTTTATCAGAATGTCGCAGAGCGCGTGGCCTTCCCAATCACTGGATCAATAAAGCATTTTAAACACTCAATGACCACATGAGTTGACCTATTATCTTCGTAGAAAAGACAGTGAAACACTTGACAAATGGATACCGACACGGAACGTTTTTAATTCAGACTTTTTAAAACTACAAATTGAGAAAATATTTCTGGTCATTTGGACCGATAATTACAACATTTTCATCGGTCTGAGCAGATTTTTACCGGTCATGTCCGTCGGACCGACGAGGTTTCGGTTTCACTGTTTGAAAGCAGATTTCTTTTATACTATTAATGGTAGACCTTTCATATTTCATAAACACATACACCATAAAGAGTACTACATTTTGGTACCATAACTTTTGACCTTGTGACCTTGACCTTCACCCTATACAACATTTTATGCTAAGATGTTTTGAAAGAAGATTTCTTTTATACTATAAATGGTAGGCCTTTCATATTCCATACACACATTCACCACAAAGAGTACTACAGTTTGGTACCATGACTCTTGACCTTGACTTTGGGCTTATGTTGAAATTAGGACATGTTTAGAAATTTTGAAAGCAGATTTCTTTCATACTAAAAATGGTAGGTCTTTTATATTTCATACAAACATTCACCACAAAGAGTACTACAGTTTGGTATCGTAACTTTTGACCTTCTGACCTTGACCTTGACTTTGGACTTATGTTGCAGTTTAAGTTAAGAAGATTTGAAAGCAGATTTGTCACGTACTATAAATGGTAGGCTTTTCATGTTGCATCATAAATGGTCCCATTTATAAAAAAAAGTCCCGCTGGGGGTATAATTTGTCCACTTTAGGGTAGTTCTAGTTCTCCCTTTATTTGAAAACGTCTAAAATAACTATCATAAGTGTTTCCGTCATGTTTTTGACAAGACTGAAGCAACTAAATGTGTCGGCTTTTTATGGAATCATAGTTAATGTTCGCATGTGTAGCTAATCATCTTACTTCCAACCCAACCCCCGTTGAGGATGATCAGTTTGTCATTTTGTGAGGAAAACTCCTCTGAATATGGGAGAAAACAATCTTAACCATCAACCAAACCATTTCTTTGCAAAAATTCTTAGCACTAATATGTCAGTGAAGAGACACAGTTTTTGTAGGGATCCAGTATGAGTATCAAGTTTACATGTATGAAAGAATTTTCTTGAAATTTCATGAAAATAAAATTTGACTTTTTTTAGGGCAGATTTATGCCTTATTTTAAGAAGCTCTTTTAACCTATCATTAACCATGACCACAACTCTCTAACAGAAGAATTTGCAAAACCCATTTTGAAATGAAATTATCAATTTTTGCTGCTCACACTTTACATGTATTTTACTCTTGTATGATATTACCGGTATTATCTATGTAATTATAGTTCCTGTCGGCATTATATAATATACATGTATAATAGAGGTCAACAGTCATTCTCTGTTATATGTAATGTAGATGGTGTCAAGACCACAGCAGTTTGACGTCCTGGTCTTACCCAATCTTTACGGTAATATTCTCAGTAATATAGCGGCAGGGTTGGTAGGTGGAGCCGGTGTGGTGGCAGGGGTCAATATTGGGGACAACTATGCTGTGTTTGAAATGGTAATGTTGACTATGTATTTCGTAGTTATTTACAGGTGCAGTAATTAGAACAAATTGAAAAAAGAAATGATTTAAACAAATTATATTTGAAAATTATTTCTACTCAGCAAAACTATAGAAGTATATTGATAAAAACATTCTAAAATCTCAATAAGAAATGTTAGCTGTTTTCATGTACATGTAATCTTTTCATGAAGTTTGAATATTATATTTTTCTGACATATGCAATACATTAGGGCTGGGCCAACTCATCCATGCATCATGATATTTCATTTGCCAATCCAAGCATCAATACACACATTGTAGATCCATATCTGCTTCCAAATCAAATAATTCTGGATTTATTTTGTTTTAATTTTTAGTCCACATGCATTTTCGAAGACACAAAACTGCCAGCATGACTGAAATGCTGGGTCAAGTTAGTGTCACCTGTGGGGAGTCAAACATTTCAGAATGTGGAATTATAAGAAAACGACAACAAGATAAGGATAATGTTATTTGTAAATTATAAGAAACGTCTATGAAATATGCGGGGAATATATGACAAATATGCAAATTTTTCTTTTAAATGGTTTTATTCAAAGAATCGTGATAGGTATTGTATCTGAAGGGTGGTACTGTATAATATGTATCAGATCGTTCCATCATAGTATCGGCTCAGCCCTACAATGTACAAGAAGTAATTTTCTCGTAATTACGAGATAAGGTATATCTAATCGTATTTGTCAAAGATTATGTGATACATGCAAATTGTAGCAAACTTATTTAACAAGTTTACATATGAAATCCTCTCATCTCTAGGGTACAAGAAGTTCAGGGAAGTCATTGATGGGCAAAAATACAGCAAATCCCATGGGCATGTTACTGGCAGGATGTGATATGTTAGAATACCTGGGGTAGGTGACTTCATGCACTCTTATGATTGTTAATGTAGATTGTGAAAGTTTGATGTATGTGTATGTAAATTTCATTTTTAGCTCACCTGAGCCAACGGCTCAAGTGAGCTATTGTCATAGTGTTGCGTCTGTCGTCCGTCGTCGTCGTCCGTCGTCGTCGTCCGTCGTCGTCGTAAACTTTTCACATTTTAAACTTCTTCTCCAGAATGGCTGAAGGGATTTTGATGAAACTTGGTAGGTATAAAGTACTCATGGTCCCCTACAAGTGTTGTTGTTTTTCGTCTGGATCCGTCAACAGGTGGCACCACCACAGCCAATAGTAGGTCACGGGGGGTACCCTCCTATGACAAACTTCTTTTTCAGAACAGAAGCATGTATCGACAAACCGAAAGCATCAGGATGATCTAGAGAGATGTCTTAAGAAGTGTTGTTATTTTTGGTTCCACTTCGAAGTCAAATTTTTGACGCGTTTTTGACGTCTTTTCGGACTTAGTCAGAAATGCACATTTTTGCACTATTTCTTTAAATAACTCAATAAGTGTATGATTTTACACACTCATTTACTGCATATTTAACTTACTTAATGCTTTGATATGTATTTTAGGCTTAAATTTTATTTTTTTGATTTTTTATGAATTTTTTTCTTACCGGTATGTAAAAAGGAAGGGGGGGGGGTGATTTTCATACATTTTCTGCTTCTTTTCTATAACCACTCTTCAGATTGTCATGACATTTTGTAGATATGTGGTACTCATGCATGGTACCCTACAAGTGAAAGAATTTTGTCAAGATATCCACTTTTAGATTTTTAAGGAATATTTTTGGCCTAGGACATCTTTGGCACGCATAAAAACGAAAGAAAAAAGGGGGTCATGCATACCTTTTCTGCAAAATTCACTTGTTTAATGACCCCTCCTTCCGAATTCAAAATTTGCTAATTTTCATATATTTTCAAATCGATCTATTGATTACATAAAAGGCAAAATCATGTTCAAAACTCAATTTCTACACACAGCAGGGAATCATACATTGATTTAATTTGCTATTTTTAAATTTTCAATAGTTATGACCAATGAGGTGACACCTTTTATTCAGCCCGGTTCACCAGTCAAAAGGGAAGGGATTCCCTGCTAAAATGATTAACTGTAGTTACACCTTCTAGGTCAGAGACAACCAAATCATTTTCCATAGGCCGTAATGTTAACGAAATGCCTTATAACGTCTATACTAACATTGCTGGCCATGCATGTTATATACCGATTTGTTCATTGATTCAAGCTTTATACGAAACTAAATTAAAAAATATAGCATGACCTGCTCTTTTTCGCACTATTTGCGTCACAAGGTACCCCGCAGAGAATTTTCAAATTTTCCCGCGCCCGTCCCCTTTAGTGGATCGGGAGCTAGGGAAATATCCGGGTATCGACATTTTAATTGCACTTATTTTTTACCTATATATATCATATTCAAACAATATACCAAAAGAAAATAGAATTGATAGCCAATCACATCTTCTGTCACATTTAAAATAACAGGCCCCCTCAACCTACAGGTTTTTCTCCAATCAGAGCCGGCCTTTTAGTGGTCTCTGACCTATAACTGTAACTGTAAACAAAGTCGCTGTACTTTAGATTTGATCCGTTTAATTCCTCCACAACCCTTTAGTACTGCGATACATTTCAGGAGATACAGTGCAAACGGAATAGATTTTTATTTAATGTGCATTATACTTGGAACACTTTCATAATGGTTATCATTCATGTACTTGGAACACTTGCATATACTTGTTATCATGTATAAAGTTTGCTCGAATTTCCTCTGTCTTAGACTCTCTTAGATGAAGTAATTTACGGACTGATTTCTTGAAGAAACGTCGAATGAGTAATCTCTTCCTCTGGATCATGAGGTTTGATACACCATACACTGCTTTTTGGAAAACAAATTGGCCCAATTTCTGCACAATTCACTTGAATTGATAAATATTGGATTAAAACGATTTTAACTGTACGTTTCATGTATTTGAGATGAAATCAATACTATTCAAAAGCATTCTTAGATTTCAGTATACTTTAATATGAGTAAAGGCAAAACCGAAAAATCTTTGTTTTTTATGCCCCTGGAATAAAAGATTCGGGAGCATATAGTTTTTGGCCTGTCCGTCTGTCTGTTTGTCTGTCTGTTTTCCGAAAAACTTTAACATTGGGCATAACTTTGAATGGAAGCTGGTGATAGTCTTAGAGGTTTCATATTTCACATGTGTATTCCTTGTGACAATACCTTTCCATTGATACCAAAATTTTGACCTCGTGACCATAACCTTGACCTTTGACGTACTTTTCAAAAACTTAAACATTGCGCATAACTTTTGATTGGTTAGTGATAGGGCTTTCATATTTTACATGTGTATTCCTTGTGACAAGATATTTCCATAGATACCAATATTACGCTGACCCTGACCTCTCACATACTTAACAGAAAATGGCGTTTATACTAACAAAGATGCCGCCGGGGGCATTCTCGTTTCACAAACACAGCCTGTCAGGCTTTATAATTTCTGGCATGCTAGCTATCAATAATGAAAGGTATGGTCGTTCAGTTTTAAATAAACTTAATTTATGAAATCATTTCATTGTTTTATTCTTTTTCTGCTGCGCATTAAAGTGGGATTTTACAATATGATTTTATTTTTGATGTTGCATAATTGAACTATACTAGTTGGGCATATGACTTAAAAAAAGTTATTGTTTTGAAATGTGACTATTTTTTTAAAGGTTGTCTGAAAAAAAAACTTCTCTGCATCCGGCAAAAATCTTTTTAGAAAGGTTGTGGGCTAAAATCCCGGTACTGGCACTATCAGTATTCAATAGCAGTATGTCAGTTAGAGCGTGCATGGGTATCAGGTGAGTGTTGTGCCCCCTGGGGCTCTTGTTGATGAAATACATGTATGTAAGTATTGTTAAGCCTCAAGAAAAAAAATTTTCATAGGTTGATAGATTTGGTCTGTCTGTCTGCACAAAAACTTTAACATCCAATTATACCAAAATTGCAATCATTTGAGTGATAAATATAGGATCTCAAATTAATTTTCATATCATAATACATTGTATGAAATGAAAATTCATTTGAGATTCTTTTTATCACAAGATTCTGCCAAAAAAATGTGTATTTCGAACATGAAATTGATGTTTCTGAGAACTAGAGGCGAACAACGCCGTGACCTAGAAGTTATCTGCTATGCCACGAGAAGTAGTTCCACATCGTATAGATTTTCTGTGCGTAAAGAGAAAAATACATCAATTTTGTTTAGTACTTTAATGCAATAAGTAGTTCAACAACAACAATTTTAATCATTGATATTGAATTTACGTTTGAATTTAACATATAACCCATATTTGAAAGGTCACACTTGTCACAGTGTAGGCTCCAAACTTGACATCGCATTCAAGCAGATTGATATGTAATGTTTTATCGTAACATTTGATCATGAAATGGGTTTATGAAACTGCATAATGGGTGTATCATGTGTTAAACTTGTAAATGATATTATAAATTTTCTGATTTGCAGGCATGAAGGACATGCCACAATGATCCGTGAGTCTGTGCTGAACGTAGTTTGTAACAATAAGGTTTGTATTTACTTGCTCCACAGCCAAACTTCCTAAGTCTATCTTGAACAAGTTTCATGTAAATGTAAGGTACTTATGAAAGAGGAAAATACAAGAAACTCTTCAATATCCTTTTATTGCTAACTTACTTAGGGTGATCTTTCCATTGAGGTCCTTTTAAAATGATTCCTCTCCACAGGAATAGTAATCTCTATTTACCGTAAAAAGTTTATTTGGTTTATTTGTGAGATTTTTCTTTCAATGTAAATTTAAAAAGTTTTTTTCTGAAAATATGTACATGTAGATACATATATACAAATTGACACATACATACTAACACTGAAGTGATTCTATGTACAGATTCAGACCCCTGATATCGGAGGAGATGCTACCACAACAGAGGTGGTACAGGCCATCATTGATGATCTGAAACCAAAGACTAAGAGCTGGTCAGTATCACTCGTTTACATGTAATAGGCCTCTATTGATGTCGTAAACTATTCTCATGAGCTCTTTGTTTAATTCTTAATTCCTAATTCTGCTAATTTGTACCTCACATGGTTACAAAAAGACAAATACTTTTACATTGAAACTTTGATCTCAAATTGATTTTCAGCTTCCATAGATATTTGAGGACATTTTATGAGATTAACATAGTTTTAATGTTATTATCTTGTTTATAGACTCGACTTATGTATGAGATATCTCTCTCATACAGAATATCTCTCTTAAGCTTTCTAAAGCTAAAGAAAAATCCTATTCTTCAAAGAAAACTTAAGGTAGTGACCATTCAAAAATCCTTGCATGTGACTATTTGAATTGATCTATTAGTGTAAGGTCTACTTTATAAGGTCAGTTGCAAAACTCAACTCAAAGTTAAAGGGGAGGTTGGTGTAAACAATTGTAGTCTGTACATTAAATTGAATATCTTTGGAGAAATAGTCATGAAACTGCATACATTTTCCTTTATTACTTCCTTGAAATATTTGGATCAAAAGATCAAGGCCATGGGGCATCAATGATTGAAAATGGTTTGAAGGTCATAATGGACTATTGTTAAGACCTATATTGTGAAACATCATAAACATAATTACCATGAGTCAAAATGTGTAGTATTTATTTATTCAAAAACAATGTTCAAACAAAATTATGTTCAGGAAAAGCGATTTGCAAGTTGGGACATAACATCTTTGATGCATCTTTAAAATTGTTTGCATCTTTCAAACTTTTCATCAATGCATGATTGCTTGTTAAAAATATTATGATACAAAGCTTTTTAAAATATGTGCAGCTTCATTTTGAGTTTATCATATTAATAATATGCCTGTATATATTTCTAATATTTTTGTTGTAGAATTAAACATTTAGTAAAACAATGTTGTATGCTTATAGGACAGCGCACTTCTCTGCCAAATGAACTGCTGATATCAAGTTTATTGGTATGAAAAGACTAATCAGACTGTAGGCTAGAGCTCTCTGTAGTGTATAATATGGTGTACATGTATATGTACTACACATGTATTACTGTACCTTCATGTAGCTTTCTGTCTATGTCCATACTTTATGTATGATTTTGGTTAGAGATTAGTTATCTAATATACCTAGCTATATGTACATGTATATGTACTTTGATAGGCAAGATATTTTTTTCTGTTCAGCACCAATCTATTGTATCAAGTCTTGTCTTTGAAGCAAAAGGTGTCATGCAGGGTTCACTTTGCTGTGCATCCGTCAATCTGTCTTGGAGTAACACTTTGTTACATGTACATGTATAATTTAATTGATAAGCAATGTAATGACATTGTTCATGTAGTGATTGTCAAGCATGATGTAAATCAACACTTTAAGAAGGTCACATTCAAGATCAAAGCTACAAACTTAATTTACTTGAAACATAGCAGATCTTGACCTGTCTCAAGTTTGAAATACTCTACATACATGTAGATTTGACATCATATATATTATTTTTCTATTTCGGAAACTTGTCATTCCATTGAAAAATATCATCAAAATTAAAGGAGGTTGACATCTTAGCACCATCCCTCCAATGTTATTTTGAACATAGATTTTATTTGGATATACTACTGAATCGACCCTACAGAAAATTCGGAGTCGCGCACTCTCTGTTAAACAAATGTACAAATTTAAATTTAAAAAATTAAAGAAGAAGGCGCTACTAAAATGAATTATGGCGGCTCCGCTGGAGGCAATTCACTGATGAGAATTCAAGATTCCAAACACGTGTCTGGTGCAGAAAAATTGGGTTGAAATTTTCTTCAAGAAGGTATAGAGTTGGAACACTTCCGTATTATCTACACACAACTTTGTCCAGCTGTCAATGTGCACAAAATTGTCCTGTTTTTCCTTCCATGTTTCCTAGGATCATCTCCAATTTATGTTTACAATATCATTTAATTTCAATGTTACATAAAACATACTAGGCTCTTGAAATTTTAAAACTGAACAGTATAGGAAGATTCAGATGTACATCTATCTATGATCTAAGATAGTTGTGTTCATGCACAGATGTAAACATTTGATTATTTACAATAATTTGTTGCATATATTGTTTTTTGTTAAAGGTAAATTGGCTGTAGTATATCAAACTCTTTAGAAAATTTTATTTTGAAGTGTGGGAAGTTTATCATACATGAGTTCTTTACTGGATTGAAACTCTAATAATTCTGGAGGTGCTGATGTGCTATTGACTATACAATACATAAATATTATTACATGTATAATGACGTTATGATTGTAATCCCGGTTTATGGTTTATATTTTAGGATGCATGGCTGAGTGGTGTGACATCATGATGGTTAGTAATATAGTGTTATACATTCATCATACTAACTTCTGCATTCAAATCTCCATCCTTTTCCATGTTTTCAAAGTTTTTGAATATTTCTTTGTTTTGAATTAAAGTTGATGCATAGTTTGCATGATTTATTTTGTTGATGTACATAATATACATGTTAATGTTATAAATTTAAATGATGCGTTTATAATACATATAACTTTTAATGATACATGTGTGTGATATACACATTTTTAATTTCTTTGTTATATAACAGGGGAGGAAGATTGCCTGTTGATGAAGAGACTCTACTGCCCTGAGTGTTCAACTGATGGTGTTACAAAGGAAGTGACGAAATGAAAGTTACACCTACCTGTCAGACTACATGTTAGTGCTAGATTCAGAAATGATTCTGCATGTTTTATATGTAGAAAATGTTTTATCTCAGTCATCTTGCATTCTTAAAAGATTTATTCAAACGAAACACACAATTGATATTATGAAATCCAGTAAAATTTGAAAACCAAAAAATTAAGGCCATGTAAAATAAAATCTATGTTTCTCAGACACCGCCGCACGCTATAATTTGCCGCCGACGAGACGTTTTTATTGCAACTTCAGAAAAAAATATACGCCGTGTCTCATCCTCGATCGTCGAGTAAAAACGAAATATCCATTTATTTCATTGAACATGTTTATTGTCCTTTAAAATCGTCAAAACTGTACCCGATGAATAAATACTTTTAAAAGCCCGTATAAATCACAGCGCGTTCCATATTTACGTAACGGGTAAAGACTTTATCCACGCGTCGTTTAAAGGGAATTGTATAGGATATACTAACAACGTGCCGCGGACACTTGGACGACTGGCTATTCGCGTGTTTAATACATCGAGTATTACATGTATTAAAACGTTCGAATAGTTTTCTTTATTGATCTCCACAGCATATGTGAGTACCTATGCCGAACAATAGCAAGTGTCCATTGTAATACTTCCGAATCTATTAATAATGACATTCACATTGTAAAAAGTATAAGCAAGGACCGCCGACGAACGCAAGAGAAACGTCGTTAAATCCTTAAATCTATGAATAAAAGAATGTATATTGTACCCGGGCCGTGTACATTATTTTATCAGACGGTGGTTAATGCTAAACACTTCATTCGATTTCTAAAGATTCTGCTTCATCCAGACTTGATTTTCGAAGATATACGCTATCGGCCAAATTTCAATTTACCATATGAGGAAGTGAGGGGTCGTATTTAATTTGAACTGGGTTTAAAATACTGTATAAACAGCCGTCGAGTCTCTTACGCGATTCTACTAAATACTCACGGCAATCAAAACATGTCATACTTCGTATATCAAATTTAATTACTAGCTTCTTCCATTCAGACAGATGAGCTACGACTCCCCGTTCTCAGAATGAATATGTTATTTTACATTAAAAAAAAACCTATTTATTTACAGGACAAATCCATACATTTTAATGTACATGTACCATTATTTTGACTGACGTTTCAAAGACAGTTTTCTATGAAGAAAAACGTTGGGGGGGGGGGGGGAGGGGGGGAGCATAAGATTTTTTGCCTTACATGAATAATAGGGGGGGGGGGGGGGACAGAACAGACGACTTCTTTGCCTTACATGAATAATAAAAGCACTCTTGATGAAAAAAAAACAAACAAAAAATAAAAACCCTACCTACCTTGCCACTTTTTTAGACCCAATTATCTGAGAAACAAAGAATTTATTTTACATGGCCTAATATATTTCTCCTTACATCACATCAGTTAATTTCAGTTTTGATCAGTTGGAAATTGTTCAAAAGACAACACAAGATTGTTAATGTCTCAGTTTTGGATGTGAAATATTGTGTAGTACATGTAAATCAGTTTGTGCATGTCCTGATTTTATGACTATTAAAGAAGCACTCTCTGTGATAAAAGGAATTTACTTCTATACAGTATCAATTTAAAATGTATTGACATTGTCTAATGACTGGTATTATATTGACATGTACTGCATTTTCCTTTATTTTGCAATATTTATGTTTTAGATAAATGCATGTTTGTAATGTACATGTATTTATATCTAAGAATTTTTTTATCATTTTACAAAATTGTATTAGATTACGGAGGTACACGTTCTTGTTGATGTTAGATGGACTTTTAAGTGCTTACTTAAAGACTTTATTAAATTGAAAAGCTTTTATATGTATGTTTTATGTGCAAGCATCAAAGTCTCTATTGTACCAGTGCTTTTGTGACTAAGGGTCACCAGTTCAAAATTCGTGATTTCATGAAAATTAAAAGTCTACTCATAAAGAAAGCAATGGTTCAAGAGATATGCATGCAGCCCAGGTTAAATTTTTAGCTCAAGTGAGCTATTTTCATAGTGTGCTTGCTGTCTGTTATTGAGGTGGACAAAAGTATTTATATTGAGATTTTCTGTATTTGACATGGACTTTGAAGGTTCATAATTTATCTACATGTTCATCTCGTGATGCTTCGTCTCTGTAGAAATTTGTTCCATATCTGAAGTTGGAGTCAAAATATTGCCATGGGATTTACCCAAGTTTGACTGTGACCTTTGACAGAAATGATTATTTTATGGTTTAAATAGGAATTTCGGTTTGAATTTGGCCTACAGAGTACATTATATCTGCTTGTGAATATTGTCATTTCCAACCTCTGTTTGACTTTTTGCAGTCAAGTGGAATTGTGTCTGTTTTGACCTTGAAGGCTCAAAATGTCTGGCATGATCTATTACGAGTTATTATACCATCAGAGCCAGGGTATTGAAATTTTACTTAGATTAACCTCAGTCTGACCTTGACCTATGAGGTTCAAAACATAAGCTGTGCATGAAATACAAAAGCTGTACCTTGAAAACAACTATCAATTATCTTGTCAGAACCAAAGTGTTGACAGAAAACACAAGTCCAAGAGGGCTCCCACATTATCATGCAAAACTGTAAGAGATTTTCAAAAGGTAAAACGCAAAGGTCAGGTTCACAATTTTAGTACCAATGCAGAGAATTTGATGCCAGGGTTCATGGGTTTAAACTTGAAACGTGAAAGTGCCACTATATATAGGCCTTCTGTTACAGTCACTTAGTACCTCATTTATGCATCACTACATTTCAATTCATACTGGTATTTGCCATTATAATTCGCATGTTCCTTCTCACTATTGGTATATTGATAAAAGAATTTACACGTTTGTATGAATTATAGGGACCATAAATGTTTTGTCTGATTTCTACATGACTATACATTCAAATTCTCATAGTACTGGTGTGTTCAGAAAATCTGATGTACCATTACCCCAAGCTGGCTAATCATGTGAATATGATCAAAATATACCAGAATGTCTCTGACGAGACTTTAGCTCTCCTGGTTGTTTTTTTTAACATCAAATAATTCATAATATCTGAGATATAGTATTTCAAAAAAGAATGCCACACCCATTTTCCAAGATCCTAGGGGCCAGGGGCTGCTAGCTCAAATGAGCAATCAATGACACAACAAGACTAAAGATCCAAAATATTGCATAAAGAATTAACTCTCCATCATTAATAGCTTTAAAAGAGTAGACAGCACAATTATGTAGGAAAAAATTACCATTTTCCAAGACCCTAGGGGATCTAGGACTCAAACAAATATCAGGTGCACAATTACACCACAGACCCATCATATTACAAAAACCAGGGCTCGGCACCATAAACTAAGAATAGACTTAAGTCTAAATTTCAAGTTTCTTTTGTCTCCCTTTGATATAAGCGATGACTTGAAATGATTCACAGAATTTGTCTATTTTCAGAGTAGAATAGAATGGATGGACTCAATATTTCAAATTTTCACTGATTTGCTAAATACCGTATTTTGAGAATTTGACTTAAGTCAATTCTAAGTTTATGGTGCCGTGCCCTGAAGTCTCTGACGAGACTGTAGCTCTCCTGGTTGTTTTGTTTTATTCACTCATTGACAGGTGAATAAGATACATATACATAACTAACAATTTCCATTTTATTTAAAACCAAAGACCATAACGAGCAGACACTCTAACAAACTATAAGTAGCACAAAAAAATAACAAATCCATTAGACTGCAACAAGAATATCACTCAAATAATTTTTGATATTCAAGATAAAGGATTTAAAAAAATAATGCCATACCCATTTTCCAAGATCCTAGGGGTCAAGGGCTGCTAGCTCAAATGAACTATAAATGACACAATAAGACTGCAGATCCATTATATTGCATAAACAACTAAAGTTTCCATCATTAATAGCTTTAGAGGACTTGAGAGCACAACTATATACTGGAAAATGACCACACCTGTCCTCTAAGATCCTGGAGTTCAGGGTCTCAAACAAAATATCAGGCGCACAACAAGACCACAGACCCATCATATTGTAAAAAGAATTAAGTCTCAATCATTTATAGTGTCAGAGGAGTTGCGAGCACAAGATTACATAGAGTTACATAGGTGAAAATGACCACACCCATTTTCTAAGACCCTTGAGGTCAGGGGCTCAAACAAAATATCAGGTGCACAATGAGTCCACAAACCCATCATATTGCATTAATGATTAAGTCTCCACCATTTATAGTGTCTGAGGAGTTGTGAGCACAAGATCACATAGAGTTATATAGGAGAAAATGACCACACCCATTTTCTAATACCCTGGGGGTCAGAGGCACAAACAAAATATCAGGTGCACAAATAGACCACACACCCATCATATTGCAAAAAGAATTAAGTCTCAATCATTTATATTGTCAGAGGAGTTGCGAGCACAAGAATACATAGAGTTATATAGGAGAAAATGACCACACCAAACTTTCTAAGACCCTGGAAGTCAGGGGCTCAAACAAAATATCGGGTGCACAACCAGACCACAGACCCATCATATTGCATTAATGATTAAGTCTCCACCATTTATAGTGTCAGAGGAGTTGCGAGCACAAGATTACATAGAATTATATAGGAGAAAATGACCACACCCATTTCTATGACCCTGGAAGTCAGGGGCTCAAACAAAATATCAGGTGCACAACCAGACCACACATCCATCATATTGCATTAATGATTAAGTCTCCACCATTTATAGTGTCAGAGGAGTTGCGAGCACAAGATTACATAGAATTATACAGGAGAAAAAAACCACACCCATTTTCTAAGACTCTGGAGGTCAGGGGCTCAAACAAAATATCAGGAGCACAACTAGACCACAGACCCATCACATTGCAAAAAGAATGAAGTCTCCATCAGTTATAGTGTCAGAGGAGTTGCGAGCACAAGATTACATAGAGTTATATAGGAGAAAATGACCACACCCATTTTCTAAGACCCTGGGGGTCAGGGGCTCAAATAACATATCAGGTGCACAACTACACCACAGACCCATCATATTGGAAAAAGAATCAAGTCTCTATCATCTATAGTGTCAGAGGAGTTGCGAGCACAAGATTACATAGATTTTCATAACCACGCCCATTTTCTAAGACCCTGGGGGTCAGGGACTGAAACCAAATGTCAGGTGCACAACTAGACCACATATCAAGTAGGATGCAAAAAGAATTAACTTTCTATCACCTATGGTTTCAGAGGAGTTGCGAGCACAAGAATTGTTTGCGGACGGACGGACTCTGGACGACGGGTTATCGCATAAGCTCAACTGGTCAAAGACCAGTAAAGCTAAAAACTCTTGTCAATTTACTATCATTGGGAAGGAACTTGCCAAATGAATTTATTAAACACCAGAAACAATTTACCAACAATTACCATCCACACTTCCTATACCATGACTAGAAAAAGTTATGGGCAAGGTTGAAATATATCCTAAAATAGACACCAATGTCAAGGTCATTAGCAAAAAAAAAAAAAATTATATCCATGCAAGGTTCCTGTTGCATGGATTAAATGTGAAACATTTTAAAAGGCCTTATCAAAATTAAAGTAATTTGCAATGTCCATGCCAATATCAAGATCAAAAAGTTTGGTATCTGACTGGAAAAGTCTTGTCGTAAGGACTACAAAGAATGCACATAGGAAAATATAAAAGATCCATTACCAAAATTTTCAGCAAAGTTGCAAAACTACCGCCGTTGCTAATTTGATGCGAGAAAGGTGTGCTGGCAGGCATCAACACTTGGTTTCCGGACTATAATTCATTATGATAAGTGCTAGTGCAATGAAACTTCATACACTTCCTCACCGCGAGGCAAGAATGACTCCTAGTGATTTTGTGGTCAAAGTCTTAGGACTCTGATGATTGAATATGGTTTCCAGGTCATATAGGATCTGCATTGCACTTGACATCATGAAACTTGCCAGAAATGTTTACCATGAGTCAAGGATGACCTCTATTGATTTAGGGGTACAAAGGTCATAGGACTGATGCTTGAAAATGGTTTCCAGATCTTGTTAGAACATGTATTGCATCTATCATCATGAAACATGCTAGAAATGTTTCCCAAGAGTCGTGGATTCTTTACCACTAGTAAAATTTGGACATTTTACAGGCGATACACAATTCATGTTAGTCTGCATTTTCATACTTACATTCCAGTTTTGCAACTTGGCACTTTGAATATATGATGCATTTTGAGCTTATTTTAAAATTATATGCCTTGAATTGAAAGTTGAAGGAAATGACACATACAGAAGGATGGACAAAGAAATGGCTCTATGTGCTACATGTAGACTGAGGCAGTAAAAAGCTAAGTGGTAAATGAAAATATGCTTCATGATACATGTACATTTTTAGCTCACCTCGACGAAGTTGAGTGAGCATATGCTATAACCCCACGCGTCCGCGTCCTCGTCCGCGTCCGTGTCCACGTCCGGTTAAGAAGTTTGGGGTAGCTCAGTATCTGACAAAATACTAATGCTACAGTAACCAAACTGGCACAAGTGATTCATCTTTGGATGCTGAGGTGAACCCATGCATCGTATGCAGCATCTGACCTACATTTTCCACTTGAGTGACTTGGTTAAGAAGTTTGGGGTAGCTCAGTATCTGACAAAGTACCGATGCTACAGTAACCAAACTTGCACAAGTGATTCATCTTTGGATGCTGAGGTGAACCCATGCATGGGATGCAGCATCTGACCTACATTTTTCGCTTGAGTGACTTGGTTAAGAAGTTTGGGGTAGCTCAGTATCTGACAAAGTACTAATGCTACAGTAACCAAACTGGCACAAGTGATTCATCTTTGGATGCTGAGGTGAACCCATGCATCGAATGCAGCATCTGACCTACATTTTCCGCTTCAGTGACTTGGTTAAGAAGTTTGGGGTAGCTCAGTATCTAACAAAGTACTGATGCTACAGTAACCAAACTTGCACAAGTGATTCATCTTTGGATGCTGAGGTGAACCCATGCATGGGATGTAGCATCTGACCTACATTTTCCGCTTGAGTGACTTGGTTAAGAAGTTTGGGGTAGCTCAGTATCTGACAAAGTACTAGTGCTACAGTAACCAAACTGGCACAAGTAATTCATCTTTGGATGCTGAGGTGAACCCATGCATCGGATGCAGCATCTGACCTACATTTTCCGCTTGAGTGACTTGGTTAAGAAGTTTGGGGTAGCTCAGTATCCGACAAAGTACTGATGCTACAGTAACCAAACTTGCACAAGTGATTCATCTTTGGATGCTGAGGTAAACCCATGCATCGGATGCAGCATCTGACCTACATTTTCCGCTTGAGTGACTTGGTTAAGAAGTTTGGGGTAGCTCAGTATCTGACAAAGTACTGATGCTACAGTAACCAAACTTGCATAAGTGATTCATCTTTGGATGCTGAGGTGAACCCATGCACCGGATGCAGCATCTGACCTACATTTTACGCTTGAGTGATTTGGATAAGAAGTTTGGGGTAGCTCAGTATCTAACAAAGAACTAATGCTACAGTAACCAAACTTGCACAAGTGATTCATCTTTGGATGCCGAGATGGACCCATGCATCGGATGCAGCATCTGACCTACTTTTTCCACTTGAGTGATTTCGCTTTTAAAAGCCAATATTGAGCAAAGTATAAGTGCTACATGTACCAAACTTGCATATTGGATGTATCTTTGATCAAACTTTCATAAAATGACCTTGACCTACTTTTTCCGCTTGAGTGATTTTGCCTTTAAAAGCCAATATTGAGCAAAGTTTAAGTGCTAGATGTTCCAAACTTGCATATTAGATGTAACTTTGATCAAACTTTCATAAAATGACCTTGACCTACTTTTTCCGCTTGAGTGATTTTGCCTTTAAAAGCCAATATTGAGCAAAGTATAAGTGATACATGTACCAAACTTGCATATTGGATGTATCTTTGATCAAACTTTCATAAAATGACCTACTTTTTCCGCTTGAGTGATTTTGCCTTTAAAAGTCAATATTGAGCAAAGTATAAGTGATACATGTACCAAACTTGCATATTGGATGTATCTTTGATCAAACTTTCATAAAATGACCTACTTTTTCCGCTTGAGTGATTTTGCCTTTAAAAGCCAATATTGAGCAAAGTATAAGTGATACATGTACCAAACTTGCATATTGGATGTATCTTTGATCAATCTTTCATAAAATGACCTCGACCTACTTTTTCCGCTTGAGTGATTTTGCCTTTAAAAGCCAATATTGAGCAAAGTATAACTGCTACATGTACCAAACTTGCATATTGGATGTATCTTTGATCAAACTTTCATAAAATGACCTTGACCTACTTTTTCTGCTTGAGTGGTTTTGCCTTTAAAAGCCAATATACATGTACTAAGAAACATGTTTGAATTGAATTTTGCTGTCACGAGGTGAGCTTTGTAATCTGTGATTACCTATGTTTATTTCCATTCAGTCAATTATACTGTACTCTATGTACTGCATGTATACATATTTCAAAATTATCACTTAAATTTACATAAACATTGCAAAATGACACATACAGAGCCGTAAAAATCCATTCACAAATCCACTGATCACTTATATATCACTTATCACTTATATATAGCACATTACTTCCTGAGAGCTGCTTTCTTCCCTTCTCCCTTGGCAGGTTTTCCTTTTCCTTTCTTTTTCCTCATTCTGTTCATGTAATCTTTGAAATCTAAGTGAGAATCTCTGAAATAAATCGGTAATGGTGTTAATTTTGGAAAACAAAAAGTTCAAAATAATACCATTTCTTTTTTTACCATATTGCTAATTTTTTATATGGCAGAACAGAATAAGTACATGTACTAAGCTTTCAATAATATACTAGTATATGTCATCTTCTTCATGTACAAACACATCTGTAGAAAAAAGTAAAATCTCATATTTTAAATAGCACCAATACCTGTATAAGCCATGATATCTAAGCCTTCCAAATAGTCTCTCCATCTGAGGATGCAGGGGGTAATAGTTGATGATCTCAGGACGTTTATACAAGGGTTTTTCGCTGTATAGCTGGACCACTTTCATAGATTTAGAGTTTGTTGTCCTTGTAACTTCTCCAAATATCCTGGCTGAGAGCTTGGCCATCCTCTGTGCATACATGGACGGCTGAGCCATGATTTGTTACTAAAAACAGGAGTATTGCTGAAGTCATTCTATGGTATTCAAAGAATTACTATCTATTGTAAATGCAGAAATTCACTAATTTATATGAAGTATATAAAATTGGCCTGAAACAAGTTAAAAGTCATGTTTGTAAAACATTAATGCCCCCCTACCCCTTCTGTGATTAAAGTCCGTCACAACTTTATGCTTGATTTTCATTTGATGTGTCTGTACACAAAATTTCATTTCAATACGTGAATCCACTCCAGAGGTATTGAACGGAAACTGATGTCGTGGACCGACCGACGGACCGATAGACAGAAAGTCAGACAGCGGCAAAGCAATATGTCCCCTCTTCTTCAAAGGGGGGCATAAAAATTTTTGATTGAATCCAAATATGAACTTGACCTAGATTTTTATTTGATGTGTCTGAAAACAAAATTTCATTTCAATATGTAACTCCACTCAAGAGATTGTACCAAAGATTGTACTCTATATCTTCCAAAATGGAAGTAACCGGATGTGACAGTTCTACCGAATTGAAGCGACGGGTGTTGCATGCAAGCAGGAGATGCTTACTCTTCCTGGGCACCTGGTCTCACTCTCATATCGGGAGTTCGCTTCTTTTCATATGGTGGAGGTTTTTGTTTTTGTTTGCTTTAGTTCCTGTTTTATCCTGATTTTGTATGCCTTCGGTTTCTGATTTTCTGAATTATCGATTTTGTACTGTAGACAGGGATATGGTCATTATCCATATTTGTCATTGAACGGAAACCCTGAAATTTTGGTATTTTTCAAAGTGCAAGGGGCATAACTCTGTCAAAATCTTGTTCATCGGACCTAAATATGAACTTGACCTAGTAGATTTTCATTTGATGTGTCTGTATACAAAATTTCATTTCAATATGTAACTCCACTCAAGAGATATTGAACAGAAACCCTGAAGTTTTGGTATTTTTCAAAGTGCAAGGGGCATAACTCTGTCCAATTTTTTTTGATCGGACCTAAATATGAACTTGACCTAGATTTTCATTTGATGTGTCTGTATACAAAATTTCATTTCTATATGTAACTCCACTCAAGAGATATTGAACGGAAACCCTGAAATTTTGGTATTTTTCGAAGTGCAAGGGGCATTTCTCTGTCAAAATTTTGTTGATTGGACCCAAATAAGAACTTGACCTAGATTGTCATTTGATGTATCCGTATACAAAATTTCATTTCAATATGTAACTCCACTCAAGAGATATTGAACGGAAACCCTGAAATTTTGGTATTTTTCGAAGTGCAAGGGGCTTTACTCTGTCCAAAATTTTGTTGATTGGACCCAAATAAGAACTTGACCTAGATTTTCATTTGATGTGTCTGTATACAAAATTTCATTTCAATATGTAACTCCACTCAAGAGATATTGAACAGAAACCCTGAAATTTTGGTATTTTTCAAAGTGCAGGGGGCATAACTCTGTCAAAATTTTTTCGATCGGACCTTAATACAAACTTGACCTGTATTTTCATTTGATGTGTCTGTATACAAAATTTCATTTCAATATGTAACTCCACTCAAGAGATATTGAACAGAAACCCTGAAATTTTGGTACTTTTCAAAGTGCAGGGGGCATAACTCTGTCAAAATTTTTTCGATCGGACCTTAATACGAACTTGACTTGTATTTTCATTTGATGTGTCTGTATACAAAATTTCATTTCAATATGTAACTCCATTCAAGAGATATTGAATGGAAACCCTGAAATTTTGGTATTTTTCAAAGTGCAAGGGGCATAACTCTGTCAAATTTTTTTTGATTGAACCCAAATACAAACTTGACCTGTATTTTCATTTGATGTGTCTGTATACAAACTTTCATTTCTATATGTAACTCCACTCAAGAGATATTGAACAGAAACCCTGAAATTTTGGTATTTTTCGAAGTGCAAGGGGCATTACTCTGTCAAAATTTTGTTGATTGGACCCAAATAAGAACTTGACCTAGATTGTCATTTGATGTATCCGTATACAAAATTTCATTTCAATATTTAACTCCACTCAAGAGATATTGAACGGAAACCCTGAAATTTTGGTATTTTTCGAAGTGCAAGGGGCATTACTCTGTCAAAATTTTGTTGATTGGACCCAAATAAGAACTTGACCTAGATTTTCATTTGATGTGTCTGTATACAAAATTTCATTTCAATATGTAACTCCACTCAAGAGATATTGAACAGAAACCCTGAAATTTAAGTATTTTTCAAAGTGCAAGGGGCATAACTCTGTCAAATTTTTTTTGTTTGAACCCAAATATGAACTTGACCTAGATTTTCATTTGATGTGTCTGTATACAAAATTTCATTTCAATATGTAACTCCATTCAAGAGACATTGAACGGAAACCCTGAAATTTTTGTATTTTTCGAAATGCAAGGGGCATAACTCTGTCAAAATTTTTTGATTGGACCCAAATAAGAACTTGACCTAGATTGTCATTTGATGTATCCGTATACAAAATTTCATTTCAATATGTAACTCCACTCAAGAGATATTGAACGGAAACCCTGAAATTTTGGTATTTTTCGAAGTGCAAGGGGAATTACTCTGTCAAAATTTTTTTGATCGGACCCAAATATGAACTTGACCTAGATTTTTGTTTGATGTGTCTGTATACAAAATTTCATTTCAATATGTAACTCCATTCAAGAGATATTGAACGGAAACCCTGAAATTTTGGTATTTTTCGAAATGCAAGGGGCATAACTCTGTCAAAATTTTTTTGATCGGACCCAAATATGAACTTGACCTAGATTTTTGTTTGATGTGTCTGTATACAAAATTTCATTTCAATATGTAACTCCATTCAAGAGATATTGAACGGAAACCCTGAAATTTTGGTATTTTTCGAAATGCAAGGGGCATAACTCTGTCAAAATTTTTTCGATCGGACCCAAATATGAACTTGACCTAGATTTTTGTTTGATGTGTCTGTATACAAAATTTCATTTCAATATGTGAATCCATTCCAGAGATATTGAACGGAAACTGATGTCGCGGACCGACCGACAGACCGACGGACCGACAGACCGACAGACCGACCGACAGCGGCAAACCTATATGTCCCCTCTTCTTCGAAGGGGGGCATAAAAATGTATGCCCCATTGCCAAAAAAAAAAAAAAAAAAAAAAAAAAAAAATCCCACTAAGAAAATGAAAGGTATGACACATCTGTTGAGGATCACTTTGAAATTCTTATACTGTACATGTATTTACAAATGATGAAATTGTTTAAAATTTGGTTCATACTTTGCTTTAATTTTAAGTAAAAATCTATTCTGAATATGTTTAAATTAATTTATATAAGTTGGGAATGAAACAGGCGAGAACGCTGGCTATTTCTGCAGAGTGTGTATCTAGTGATGTTGAGTGATGATGGATAATCATTCAAGCGGAAAAAGTAGGTCAGATGCTGCGTGACATATGCATTGGTTCATCTCAGCATCCCAAGATGAATCACTTGTGCTAGTTTGGTTACTGTAGCATCAGTACTTTGTCAGATACTGAGCTACCCTAAACTTCTTAACCAAGTCGCACTTAGCTACCCAAAACTTCTTAACCAAGTCACTCAAGTGAAAAATGTAAGTCAGATGCAGCATCCAACGCATGGGTTCCCCTCAGCATCCCAAGATGAAACTTGCGCAAGTTTGGTTACTTTAGCATCAGTACTTAGCCAAATACTGAGCTAACCCAAGCTTCTTAACTGGATGGGGACGCGGACACAGACGTGCGGGGGTATACATGTAGCATAAGCTCACTCAACTTCGTCGAGGTGAGCTAAAATGGATGAATAGATGAATTTAACTAAACAACCGAGGGAGCTTCAGTCTCATCAGAGTCTTCTAGTTACAAGAGTTATGGCCCTTGGACTTCACAAATTTCATTATTTTTTAATTTTCTGGACTTGTCTTGGTTGTTCATGCGGATAATGAACTGATTTTTTGTATGTGAATACACAGAAGCTTGAAGTTATGAGGGCGTATCCCTAAAGGCTCCAAATAGTATAACTCAGAACTGACCTTGCCCTCGAGAAATCCCCAGACTATTCTTACTTGTCCCATTTTTAGCTCACCTGGACGAAGTCGAGTGAGCTTATGCTATACCCCCGCGCATCCGTATCCGCGTCTGCGTCCCCGTCCGGTTAAGAAGTTTGGGGTAACTCAGTATGTGGCAAAGTATTGATGCCACAGTAACCAAACTTGCACAAGCTGAGGTGAACCCATGCATCGGATGCTGCATCTGACCTACATTTTCTGCTTGATTGACTTGGTTAAGAAGTTTGGGGAAGCTCAGAGTGGCTTGGTTAAGGAGTTTGGGGTAGCTCAGTATCTGACAAAGTACTTAGTACTGATGCTACAGTAACCAAACTTGCACAAGTGATTCATCTTGGGATGCCGAGAGGAACCCATGCATTGGATGCTGCATCTGACCTACATTTTCCGCTTGATTGACTTGGTTAAGAAGTTTGGAGTAGCTCAGAGTGGCTTGGTTAAGAAGTTTGGGGTAGCTCAGTATCTGACAAAGTACTGATGCTACAGTAACCAAACTTGCACAAGTGATTCATCTTGGGATGCCGAGAGGAACCCATGCATCGGATGCAGCATCTGACCTACTTTTTCCACTAGAGTAATTTTGCCTTTAAAAGCCAATATTGAGCAAAGAATAAGTGCTACATGCACCAAACTTGCATATTGGATGTATCTTTGATCAAACTTTCATAAAATGACCTTGACCTACTCTTTCCTCTTGTGTGATTTTGCCTTTAAAAGCCAATACATGTATTGAGCAAAGTATTAGTGCTACATGTACCAAACATGCATATTGGATGTATCTTTGATCAAACTTTCATAAAATGACCTTGACCTACTTATTCTGCTTGAGTGATTTTGCCTTTAAAAGCCAATATACATATACTTAGAAATATGTTTGATTTGAATTTTGCTGCCACGAGGTGAGCTTCGTAATCTGTGATTACCTATGTTTTTTCTGGTTGTTAAGTCTATTTATCCATTTTTAGCTCACCTGAGCAAAGCTCAAGTGAGCTATTGTCATAGCGTGCCGTCCGTCGTCCGGCGTCCGTCCGTCCGTCCGTCGTAAACTTTTCACATTTTCGACTTCTTCTCCAGAACAGCTGAAGGGATTTTGATGAAACTTGGTGGGTATGAAGTACTAATGGTCCCCTACAAGTGTTGCTGTTTTTCGTCCGGATCCGTCAACAGATGGCGCCACCACAGCCAAAAGTAGGTCACGGGGGGTACCCTCCTTTGACAAACTTCTTCTTCAGAACCGAAGCATGTATCAACAAACCGAAAGCATCAGGATGATCTAGAGAGATGTCTTAAGAAGTGTTGTTACTTTTGGTTCCACTTCGAAGTCAAATTTTTGACGCGTTTTTGACGTCTTTTTGGACTTAGTCAGAAATGCACATTTTTGTACTATTTCTTTAAATAACTCAATAAGTGTATGATTTTACACTCTCATTTACTGCATATTTATCATATCTAACTTACTTAATGCTTTGATATGTATTTTATGCTTAAATTTTATTTTTTTTTTATTTTTTATGATTTTTTTTCTTATGTAAAAAGGAAGGGGGGGGGGGTGTTGATTTTCATGCATTTTCTGCTTCTTTTCTATAACCACTCTTCAGATTGTCATGACAATTTATAGGTATAAGGTACTCATGCATGGTACCCTACAAGTGAAAGAATTTTGTCAAGATATCAACTTTTGCATTTTTAAGGAATATTTTTTAAGATTGTACATAGGTATAATGTATGTTTTCCATGCCCAATGGACCAATGGGGAGTAGCTTCAAACCCCGGTGGTACCCCAACAATTTTTAGCTCACCTGAGCATTGCTTTGATATGTATTTTATACTAAAATTTTAATTTATTGATTTTTTATGAATTTTTTTTCTTATGTGAAAAGGAAAGGAGGGGGGGGGTGATTTTCATACATATTCAACTTCTTCTCCAGAACTGCTGAACAGATTTTTATCAGTATTTTTTCAATCATGGATAGATATGTTTACTGTGCACATTGACCCAAGGCTTGTGGGTTCAAGTTCTGGTACTTCTTTTATCTATATCAGGAATTTTAAACCCTGGTAACTTTAGTTTCGTATAAGAGGCAGCAGAACTCATGTATGCAAGAGTTGTCTTTCTTTAATATAGATATATGTATTCTTGGATTATCGATTCATTTGAATGTTATATATTTTAAATTATTAAATGAGTATGCAAAAGGAAATTAAATAATTCAAAAAAGATGAATAAGTATTTTCAAATTTATCTTGTGAAGACTTAGATATATAACTTTGAAATTAAAATATTGAGAGCAGCTCAAAATATTAATGTAAAAAGTCAGAACTTCACATTTACATAACGTAGTGAAAGGAGGGGGAGAAGGCTGTAATTTATTAGCAGGATTTTGCTTTAGCTTCTTTATAACTGTCTGTCTCGGGTTACTTAGATTACTCAAGAAGAAGGGGGGAGATGATTTTCATACATACTGTAAATTGGTTTTTATTCGTCAGGTACCAATTTTCGTCATTTTCGTCAGTGCCTCCCTTGACGAAATTACGTATCGACGAATATAAATACTCTTGACAAATATGGTGTAGAAAGGAAAAATTGAATCTTAAGAGTTTAAAATACAACAGGCAAATGATAAATCATTGAAAACTGAATACGCACACAAAGTCACTTATAATGTACTTCTAATTACTATATTCACAACAAGCTAGGCGGTATACATGTCTCTAATTGTTTGTTTACCAATAATTGTTAAACAAACAATGAAAACAAACGCATACGGCCTATACCTGAATATTAAGTTGGCATTTGAACAGACGAATTTATATTTTAGAGACCCTTGGATGACAAATTTACGTACTGACGAAATGGTCATTTTGAACGAATTGACGAAAATTGGTACTGACGAAAATAAAGCAATTTACAGTATTCAACTTCTTCCCCAGAACCGCTGAACAGATTTTCATGAAACTTGGTAGGAATGAAGTAATCATGGTCCCCTACAAGTATTGTTGTTTTTTGTCCGGATCTGTCAACAGGTGGCACCACCACGGGCAAAAATAGGTCATGGGAAGTACCCTCATTTGACAAACTTCTTCTTCAGAACGGAAGCACGTATCAACATACCGAAAGCATCAGGATTATCTAGAGAGATGTCTTAAGAAGTGTTGTTAATTTTTGTTCCACTCTGAAGTCTGGTTATTTTCCTCTTACAAACTTCTTTTTGTTTGATATGCTTAGTTTACGTAGTTTTCAGGTGAGCGTTGTGGCCCCTGGGCCTCTTGTTTAAGACCCGAGGAGTCAGGGCTCAAACAAAATATCAGATGCGCAAGCACAATAAGGCCAAAGTCTGATTCATATATAACGTGACAAGAACAAACTCTCTGTCAATTATCTGGTGTTCAAAAGATTACCTAGAGTTAGTTGTATAGAACATGTAGAAGAAAATGACCAATTTTCCAAGTCCTTGGGAGTTGGGGGCTCAAATAGCTTCAATATTTTGCCCGTCTCACACGTTGTTCCTATTCGGTAATTTTTGTGTGTGAGAGGGCTTCAATATTCCTTCCCATATTCTGCTGTGGCGCAAGAGTATATCAAAACATGACTGCTACAGTCATATCTTTAAATAGGATATAAAAAACAAAGTAGACAAGTATTTCCGATAATGTTGTATATTAAAATTTTAAATTAGTATTTCTTTAAAATAATTTCCATCGAACAAGTGTAAACGAATTCCCACAATCAAATGAGCTATAATGGAAAATTTAATATCACAAAAAACACATTAGCGTATAAAGGCCGTAAAGCATTGTTTAAAATAAAAAAGATAATGAGTCTCAATCATCCGTGCAAACTACTTGAAAAGATGTTTGACACTCTAACAGCTCCAATCTTGATGTACGGAAGTGAAGTCTGGGGTATTAGTAACACAAAAACCAGTGACCCTCATGAAAAAATACATGTGAAATTTGTCAAAGAAATTTTAGGGGTTCATTGTAAAACTCCAAATGATGCTTGCCTTGCAGTGCTGAAACGTTTACCACTTAAACAGAAAATATTAGTAGCTTCTATAAAATTCCTCATTCACTTACAGTCTCGGAATACCCTAGCAAATGAAATCTTCCGTGCTACAAAATCAACGAATCTCTGGACCAAAAATTTAAACTTGATCTTTAATAATCTTGGTCTGTCCTATTTAATTAATAATGCAAATCTGAAACAACATCTTAATTTGATTAAGCAAAGAATATATGATCAATGCCTACAAGAACAATATGAAAAAATAAGCTCTTCCTCTAAACTACTTTTTTTCCAGAAATTAGACTTTATTAATTACCGTGCAAGTTATGTAGATGAGCTCTCTAATAAATGTGATAGATCTTATTTAAGTAAAATTAGACTAAGTGCTCATACACTTGAAATTGAGAAAGGTAGATACTCTAAAACTCCAACAAATGAAAGATTATGCCAAGTATGTAAATCTAACTCCATTGAGAATGAAGAACACTTCCTTCTTTTCTGTCCAAGTTATAATGAAATAAGAAATGATTTGTTTCAAAAACTTAACCAGACTTGTCAGAATGACAACATAGCTCGCCGGTGGCAACCATATGTAAATTGCAACAACAACAATAAATAACTCCTCTGATTAACAAGTTAAAGTTTTTGAAAAGTAGGTAAAATTTCAAGGTCAAGGTCACTAGGTCAAAATTTATGGTACGGCATGAAAGGTCTTATCACAAGGAATGCACATGTGAAATATCAAAGCCCTATCACTTACCATTCAAAAAATATGGCCCAAGTTAAAGTTTTTGAAAAGTAGGTAAAATTTCAAGGTCAAGGTCACTAGGTCAAAATTTATGGTACGGCATGAAAGGTCTTATCACAAGGAATGCACATGTGAAATATCAAAGCCCTATCACTTACCAATCAAAAAATATGACCAAGGTTAAAGTTTTTCAAAAGTAGGTCAATCATCTCCAAGGTCAAGGTCACAAGGTCAAAAATTTTGGTATCCATGGAAAGGTCTTGTCACAAGGAATACACATGTGAAATATCAAAGCCCTATCACTTACCATTCAAAAAATATGGCCAAGGTTAAAGTTTTTCAAAAGTAGGTCAATCTCCAAGGTCAAGGTCACAAGGTCAAAAATTTTGGTATCCATCGAAAGGTCTTGTCACAAGGAATACACATGTGAAATATCAAAGCCCTATCACTTACCATTCAAAAAATATGGCCAAGGTTAAAGTTTTTCAAAAGTAGGTCAATCTCCAAGGTCAAGGTCACAAGGTCAAAAATTTTGGTATCCATGGAAAGGTCTTGTCACAAGGAATGCACATGTGAAATATGAAAGCCCAATCTGTATTGGTTTAAAAGTTATAAGCAAGGTTAAAGTTTTTGTGCACGCGCACGCAGACGCAGACGCAGACGCAGACGCCAACGCCGACACCGGGGGTATGACAATAGCTCTCCGGACATTCGTCCCGGCGAGCTAAAAAGGACCAAAACACAATTCCTCAAATTATAGACCCATAAGCCTAACAAGTATAATATGCAAGTTAATGGAAAAAATAGTAAGAGATGCGTTAATGTCATATATGGAAGAAAACCAACTATTCACTGTACATCAACATGGCTTTAGGAAAAAACACTCTTGTGTAACACAACTAATAGAGGTATTAGAGGATTGGTCAAAAGAAATTGATAACTCCAACAGTATAGATAACATATACTTAGACTTCCAGAAAGCATTTGATAAAGTCCCACATAAAAGGTTACTGGAAAAGTTAAAAGGGTACGGAATAGGGGGAAATTTGTTATCGTGGATAGAAAGCTTTTTGACAGAACGGAAACAGAGAGTGGTTTTAAACGGGTCGGAATCAAACTGGTCAAATGTAACAAGCGGCATCCCACAAGGAAGTGTCTTAGGTCCTACATTATTTCTAATATATATTAATGACCTACCAGATGTTGTACATAATATTGTCAAACTTTTTGCAGACGATACAAAATTGTACTCGGTGGTTAATAATCATGAACAACAAGAGAGATTACAAGAGGATATTAATAGTCTTGCGTCTTGGTCCAACAAATGGTTATTGAAATTCAATGTTTCAAAATGCAAACATCTCCATCTAGGTAAACCCAATCAAACAACTTATACAATGAATGACGAAGAAATTACTAAATGCGATAGTGAGAAAGACCTAGGAATTACTGTAGATGATAAACTGAAATTTCAAGTACATATAAACACGCAAATAAAGAAAGCAAACATCAAACTAGGACTCATTAAAAGAACATTCACATACCTAGATAAAGACATCTTTTTGAAACTATATAAGAGCCTTGTCCGCCCACATTTAGAATATGGAAGTAATGTATGGTCTGTTATATATAAAAAAGAAGCCATAGCTTTAGAAAATGTACAACGTAGAGCCACAAGAATGTTACATTCCATTTCCCATTTGAGCTATACAGAAAGGTTGAAATGGTTAGGACTACCAACCCTCCAGTACCGACGTCTCAGAGCTGACATGGTTGAAACCTTTAGAATTATTCATGACATTGACAATATAAATGACAGGGAAAACATATTCCCATTTTCTAAAACACAAACAAGAGGGCACAAATTTAAACTTACAAAGAATTATTGTCGGACAAATGTCAGAAAATTCAGTTTCTCCCAAAGAATTGTTGATAGATGGAATAAGCTCCCTACTTCAGTGGTCACTTGTAAATCTGTAAATAGTTTTAAAAACCAATTGAATATTCATTGGAAATCTTTTAATTTAAAATTTATACCCGACTGTTATGGTCCGGAAGCGGAGCATAAAAGTTTAGACATAAAGAAGGATCAGAGATGCACAGCATATAATAGATCTCGAGTCCAGTAAGATCCAGTAAGTGATGGGTGCCCCTTGTAAAGTACCCCACATGGTGAATGGGAATCAACTTGGAACTTTGTAACCTATTGTAGGTAGCCTCGTTCTCTACAAAGTTCATTGTAAATACAGATATTCCTGATGAATGGACCCAGAGTATAGCATCAGGATATCAACCTGTTTTTAAAATCGCGTTTTAAATTATCTTAATCCGATGCTTGCAGACTACGCTGAAAGGCGGTACTCCAAGAAGTGGAGGGATTTATTAGCCACAACAACAACAACAATGTGATCAAATTAATGTGTTATATAAAGCCAATAAAGAATTTGAATTTGAATCAAAATTTATTAGAAGCTCAAGTTAATCAGATCTTTAAAACAGAAACATAAAATTTTTTTCTGCAACCAGTACGAAAGATTCCAGTAACAGGTATGAAAGATCTAGTTCGAAAAAATATCGGTAACGAAAAGGTATCCGGTAGGTACGAAAGATCCCGGAACCCTCGAGATCTATCCAAGACCCGACATCACAAGTTTTGTCATTACTTTTTTGCATCACAGTCAAAAGTTACGTCAAATGTTGTTATGTGAGGTCTTGGCCTGTATAAATTCAAGTCTACTGAGATAATGTGAAAATCGCCTATTGTGACCCCCCCCCCCCCCCCCCCCCCTTATATATAACGATTTCCTGAAAACATGGAAAACAAAACCACACTATTATATAAAGTGATGTTTACCTGTCAGCACTACAAGTGTTAATTCATTTGATTCTACATTTGAATAACTTATTTCAGTGAATAAGACGCGAAAGACTGTCTCCGCACGTTGTCTCGTAACCTTGATTCGCTACGGTTTGGTTTGGATTTTACTTTTACAGTGTCAGTTTCCTGCAAAATAAAAGCGCGATTCGAATTTTTTAGAATGAGAATTAGACAAGTTTCTACCTGATATAGTATGTAAATAATCAGTTTTTGTCTATTTTTTGCACAGAAAAGTAATTTTATTTCCGAATTTTCCCATAAATCATGGGGATAATGGAACGTATTTGGCCTCTGTGTGATTTCCAACTTTTCCTTTTTTTCTTTCTGTTTGGGCACCCGGCAGACCTCTATTGCCTTTAACATATATTGCGGGGATCTCATTGGCCAACTGCCCGTTGCAGAGTTCTCGAAGCCAGGCTGTTCTCCTTTGGGCATGTTGGAGTGTAGTTACATTAACTTACAGTGCAAAGGAGAAGTGGTATTTCGCTGTGCCTTCTCTGTTGCAGTTGATTCATGCATATTTCTTGTCTGAGAATCAACAATTTTCTAAGTAACTTTCCACCCATAGTTTTGGTATAAATTCTGTATGAATAATGAAATTTTTGAATTATAATCTACTGGTCGAGCAGACAATTCCGAACAATTTTCGAGGTTTTTCGTCAATAAATCGGCTTCTTTAAGTCCAATCACAATGAAACTCGGAACAAACAATGCTTCACCCTTCATACAAAATGCCTATGTAAAAATAATTTTCAAAATCGACCAATAAATGCTGATTTGAGGGTATCTTAATACCTCCCTTAAACGGCCATTTTACGCAAGTTACTAAAGGTATTTCTGAACGATTTGCATTTTAGTCTCTCCTGGGGTCAAATATGGATAAGATTGTTTCAAAACTTTGTAATTTTATCCTTTTATCCTCATTGAAGAATTCTATGTCAACATATATCATAAAACTTTTACAAAATCTTCCGGTATTCATCCATCTATGATGAGTTTATTGAACCATTTGAAATTTAATTATCAGATTTATCTTTATACATGTATAGCTCGTAAAATTAAATGTATAGAAAAATTTGAAGCTCATTGGAATACTTGGAAAGATCTTTTTGATATATAATGTATAATCTGTTTATCATTTTTACCCTTTTTTGACTCAAAACATTCTCATAATTATTGTAATTTAAGTATCATTCATTATAATTATACATATATTATATATGCCTGTGTTGTATAGTGTGAAAGTGTGAGTGAATGTGGCTCCCATACCCTCTTTCCCCCATCCTTTTCATCTATCATAAATAAAAAAACAGGTTTCATCATAATGCTGTCATCTATATACTATATTTACCAATTGAAATGATGTACCAACAAAAAAAAACCAAAAAAAAATCTACCTGTATTTCTAAACATGCTAAAGCGACTTTCTGAATCATGATGAGGTATGTTTATTTCTTACTTATTTCCAATGATTTTGGTTTTCTAACACATGAAATTTATACACTTTTTCGTTAATATCCTACTCTGGGCCCCTCTCAATGCAGGTTTTCATTGATCAGTTGACAAGAATATATTTTTGGAAAATAGAAGTATCTCTCAGGACCTTCAGTCCTTTGATTGTATGTCGAGCTGTGCGTGAAATATGGAATATGTTAAAAATAATTGAGTTATCATGTCAGAACCAGTGCAATGATAGTTTATAAAGATCTGCCTAAGAATAAGATTGACCTTAAACTTTGGCCTCGAAGGCTAAAAATTTATTGGCATGTTCTTCTAATGATCCTTTATTTGTGTGTCGAATATTAAAGTTGCACCTTGAAAAATACTTGAGTTATCGTTTCAGTACCAAAGTAATGTTTGCTTAGGCTAAGTTTGACCACCTTTGACATCGAAGGCTCAAAATATATTGGCATGTTCCTCTCATGATCCTTTATCTGTGTGTGACAAATATATGATAGCTGTACATTGAAAAATACTTGAGTTCTTATGTCAGACTCAGAACTAAATTAATGGTACTTAATGAAGATTATATTGTATTTATTTATTCAGTAAAACAATGTCATACATGTATTATATAAACAGTTACAAAGGTCAAGGTCACTGGTCACTGTAGACTTTATTTTAAAATCATTTTCAGCTCACCTTGACGAAGTATGCTATCACCCCTGCGTCGGTGTCGGCATCCGCACTATAGGTTAAGCAAAACGGGACAGGTCCACTCCCGCCTAACTACATGTTTAAGTCCTACATCAACCAAACTTGAATGGATAATGCATCTAAGGATGCTTACTACATGTAGAATGCATGGTACTGAGGCTGCATCTGACCCACATTTCACGCTTGAGTGACACTGAGATGGTTAGGTAAAATGGGACAGGTCCATTCCTGCCTTAATATTACTATAAGTCCTACATCAATCAAACTTGCATGGATGATGCATCTGAGAATGCTTACAACAATGCATGGTACGGAGGCTGCATCTGACCCACATTTCAAGCTTGCGTCAGCAGGTTAGGTAAAATGGGACAGGTCCATTCCTGCCTTACTATAAGTCCTACATCAACTAAATTTGAATGGATGATGCATCTGAGAATTACCACAGTGCATGATTTGGAGGCTGTATCTGACCCACATTTCACCCTTGAGTGGGCAGGTTACATGTAGGTAAAATAGGACAAGCCCATTCCCGTCATACTATAAGTCCTACATCAACCAAACTTGCATGGATAATGCATCTGAGGATGCTTACTGCAATGCATAGCATGAATGCTGCATCTGACCCACATTTCATGCTTGAACAACAAGGTTAAGTAAAATAGGACAGGTCCATTCCCACCTTCCTGTAAGTCCTAAGTCATCAAAAGTTGTATGGGTGATGCATCTGAGGATGCTCACTGCAATGCATGGTACAGATGCTGCGTCTGACCCTTTTTTCATACTTTAATGACCTGTTTAAGTCAAATGGGACAGGTCCATTCCTGCCTATAACAGTAGAACTTGTGTGGATGATGCATCTAAGGATGCTGAATGTAATGCATGGTACAGATGCAGCATCTGATCCACATTTTACGCTTGAGCAGTCAGGTTAAGAAAAATGGGACGGGTCTATTTCTGGTCTATTTTAAGTCCTAGATCAATAAAATTGTTTGGATGATGCATCTGAGAATGCTACTGCAATGCACTGTACAGGTGCTGTGTCTGTCCTATATTTCATGCTTGATTGACCAGGTATGGTAAGATTAGAATCTTCATTTCCAGCCTTCTTTAAATTCTTTATCAACCAAACATGTGTGGGTTATGCATCTTGAAATACTTTGTGCAATGTAGGTACAGATGCTGGTCATATGACAATGTTGCAGTCGAGGTGAGCTCTGTCATCTCTCGGACTGATGACACTGACTATGTTTTATTTTTTGCAAGAGGATATGCTACGGTTGTGTTGCCTTAATCATGTTTTAATTTATTATCTGCTATGAGTGCAAAAGTAAAACAATAAGAGTCCCCTTCGGCGTTGCCGGTAGGGGACTAAAAATTCAATAAAATAAAGTTGACTTAGTACAGTCAGATTGAAGAGAGGGGAGATGGGTTTAGGAGGTTGAAGGAGCTACCGTATACAGCCATTGTCACTACAATATACTTTGATTCTTTGATAATTTGACAATTTTTCCACATGAAGAGACAATTGGTACTTTTTGTGACAAAGTTGATTATCAATATTGTTTACATCTCATTTTAGGTTGAAGATACAATGAATGGATGCATCATTCCAAATACTCCCATCGCAGTGGATTTGTGGAAGATACGTCAGTGCCCCTCAGCTAAGGTCTTCTTCTTGACACACCTCCACGGAGACCACATTGTGGGACTATCTTCGTCATGGCAATACCAAATATACTGCTCAGAGGTGACTGGTGCACTGCTTAGAGACAAGTATGAAATATCTCCGTCCCTCATAACGTGCATGGAGATAGGCAGGAACTATATTGTATATCTGGACCAAGATGAGAATGAGCAGATGACAGTATCATGTATAGATGCCAACCATTGTCCCGGTGCCGTGATTTTTCTATTTGAGGGGTATTTTGGTAAGATTCTTTACACTGGTGACTTCCGCTGGAGTGATCAAATGGAGGTTGACCTTTTGTGTACATGTAGTAACATAGATCATATAGACGCCTTGTACTTGGATAATACATACTGCTCTCCTGGCTGTGAGTTTCCGTCCCGGGAAGAAGCTACTGAGGAGATCATGTCCATGGTCAGAAATCACCCAGAACATGATATCGTTATTGGTATGAGGTCGCTGGGCAAAGAGGACCTCCTATTACATATAGCTGATGAATTACAGGAGTGGATATCTCTACCAGGAGCTCTGTATAACACAGCTAGAATCCTAGAATTACCAAATGTGTTTTGTGTCAATGAAACCAACTGTAGAATCAGAGTAGAGCCTTTCTACAGTGTATCAAACAAAAACATGGATAAATGGAATGAGAGACGCCCAACCATAGCCATTCTTCCTACCGCCTTGTACACAGGACTGGAAATGTCACCCTTTGTTAATAGAGATGATGTGTTCATAGTACCCTACTCAGATCATTCCTCATATTCAGAACTAGTTAAGTTTGTCAAATTTGTTAAACCCAAAGTAATTTACCCTATTGTTAGTGCAGACACAAAGGGTCCATTTGGAGTGAGTATTACAGACAGGGCAGATATGTCCAGCTTTAGACAGTACCTTTGTAAAGAACAAAGACAACCTGTGGTCATACCCGATTCTGTCAAGCAATGGATGTCACTCAGGCAAAGGGGAACTCCTAAATGGTACAATGTCAGAAAGAGAAAGAGGAAATCTGTTCACTTAAAACGAAAGAATTCTGCCAACGGAGTAGTCTTTGATTCTGATTCATCTGCATCCGACCAGGAGAGAGATGAAAACACTGTATCGGGCAAGTCTAAAGGGAAGAAATTGGTGGTTAAAGTTTTGAAGCCTGGAAGCACAAGCAGTGATTCCACTACAGCCATTCACACTGAAGAAATCATAGATGTTGAGGATTACAGCAGTTCAGAAGTATCCTCACCATCTCTCCTGGTGTCAAGTTTCTCAAAGAAAATAGATTCACCAGTTATATCTTGTCTAAAACCTTCCTCTGAAGACAATACTTCAATGTCATTGCACAATCCTGATACTGCTAAAAAACAACTGTTTCCAATATTCAGACAGCAGAAAAGAGTTAATGTGCAAGCTATGGGCAGAGTGTCTCCTACAGCAAAATTAGTACACAGTAGCTGTACATCTGAACTAATAACTAAAAGGAAAAACATCAGTGTGATACCTATAAATATTCCACACATCATGTCAACCAATGAGAGAAAAGCTCCATCTGTCAAAGCATTAAATACATATTTAGAGACATAGATTTAGATGAAGAGAAACTAACTATCATAATGGTTTTAGAATCCCAATATCAGAATAGGACCAAATAATGTTAATTAAGGATTGTTTTTCAGCTTTTGCGCTTTATCGTTGTTTGATTTTTAATGAGCTGTGACAATTGTCCGGGGTTTGATGTCATTGCCTTATTGCTGTTGTTGTTGTTGAATCTTGGCTATATCTCAAGAACTATAAGGGGTAGGTTGTTGTTGGTTTTGTGGACAAACTTTAACCTGGGCTATATCTCATGAACTATAAGGGGTAGGTTGTCGTTGGTTTTGTGGACAAACTTTAACCTGCGCTATATCTCAAGAACTATAAGGGTTAGGTTGTTGTTGGCTTTGTGGACAAACTTTAACCTGGGCTATATCTCATGAACTATAAGGGGTAGGTTGTCGTTGGTTTTGTGGACAAACTTTAACCTGGGCTATATCTCAAGAACTATAAGGGGTAGGTTGTTGTTGGTTTTGTGGACAAACTTTAACCTGCGCTATATCTCAAGAACTATAAGGGGTAGGTTGTTGTTGGCTTTGTGGACAAACTTTAACCTGGGCTATATCTCAAGAACTATAAGGGGTAGGTTGTTGTTGGCTTTGTGGACAAACTTTAACCTGGGCTATATCTCATGAACTATTGATATTTCAGATTTACATTCCTCATGACCAAACCTTTCATTTGACTCTTCGATACCTTGACTTTTGACCTTGTGAGCTTGACCTTGGTGTTTTAAAAAATAAATTTATCTGGTCATGATTCTCACTATTCTATAAAATTGCCATTTTACTATAAAAACTTTCAACGGCAAGCGATGTTGTATTCAGAGCATACATGTATTGTGTTTGTCCTGTCTGTTTGTTATGTGACCAAGATAATCACATGTATCTTCCTTATTACTAGAATCATTACATTGTATTTACCTGTGACCTTTGTCTTCATGACTGTTCTCATATTTAAAATCTTGACCAAAAACCTTTAAGAGAGGGGATTTGTATGAATAATTTTTCTACTCGTTTCCCAATAATCTTTGTAATTGTTATTATAATGATATCTCTACTGTGATGAATTCAGTAAATACCAATGAAATTTTAAGAACTTTCCTCAAGGTCACATTTTGAACCTGTTGCAGAAAAAATTAGATATTTTACATATGCATTCATTGTGATGAGCTGACCTAGTGACCTTGGATTTTGACTTACTATTAGTAAAATAAAAACACTTCTTGCAATACCTCTGCTATCTTTAAAGATAGGATGATATTCATAATTTGTATGTGCATTAATTGTGACTAGATCTTACCATTTGATACGTTGACCTTTGACCCAATTACCTTGATCTTCTTAAAGATAGATTTTTCATACTCCACATGTACTGGCATTCATTTACCTTGACCTTTAACCTGCAGGTTTCTTGACCTTGTAGTATTAGTAACACTATCCCGCCAAAAAGGATTTCAAACTGACTGTGGCATCCTCGGTACCCCCGGGCTATTTGCACTTTGGTTGAACTGTTCGGTGTACCCCAGGGCATTCAGCCAAAGCGCAAATAGCCCAGGGGTACCGAGGATGACTGTGGGGGTGTGTTAATTGTTTCACAAACATGTTTTTGTCTAAGGTTTTTGCTCATAACATTTGGAAAACTGTTTAAATTGTTTACTTCTCTTGATTGTTTATAACTTTATGCAGTCTGATGGACTGATGAAATCTAAGGAAATCATGTTTTAAACATGTTAAAAGAATTTTTCTCAGGTGAAAGTTACTTTTGTGTTAATATTACTGTATGAATTATTCTTTATTCTGTGTGAAGTAATTTAAGCTCTGTATTGTTTTGTTAGTTTAGATTGTTATTTGTTGGATCAATATTCATGTCAAGATGACATAAGTGGAAAATTATGGCAGCTGATTATTATAGATAACTCAAAAACAAAGTTGTTTTGTACGTTTCACCATACATGTGTTTAACTTTTCGTCTGTCACAACATTTGGAAACAAAAATGCATTATGATACCTGTTTAACTTAAGATTATCTCGACTTTATAGAATCATGATCATGAATCATTGGCAAACAGAAAGTTTGCCACTGACCTAAGGAGATCCACCTTTTGATTCTTGAAATCAAATGTCGAGGTTAATAATTATGAATGAATATATTTTGGCACAATATAATTCTAGTGACTTGGCCTAGTGGTAATGAACAAACATTCTATCATACCTTTCAATTACAATTCATACTTAATTTCTTGATGTTTTGAATCTTAATATCGTTGTCCATGAAATTAAATGAAATATCAGAAGATTAACATTTTGTTAATATTCCAGAATTTGATAAACCATGTCCGTCCATCCGTCTGTCAACATTTTGGTTTACTTCATCCATTGTAATTGTACAGACTGGGCATGTAGAAAAGCTTTATGAGTACTACTGATTTTACCTTTTCATATTCAAAGGTCAAATTCTGGGCTGGATAACATTTTTCCTTGACCTTTTTTTTTTTTTACATTTTATCTAATCTATACAAACTTAGAAGAATCTTAATCAGAGGCGGATCCAGGATTTGATAATAGAGTACAACTGAGCGAGTTCATTCAAGATGAAATTGTTACATGTAAGGCTGGCGTACTTTTGACTTTTCATCCATTCTTTACATTAGTCATAAGTACAGACTTGATATGTAGATAATCCTTGATGAATGCTATCGGTTTGTTAGACCTTGGTCTTGCCTATCCCTAATACAGGTACAGGTCCAAGGCTTAGTTTGATTTACCTTTGTCATTGAATAGCTACAGGTAATAGAGAACATACCACTTTCCTTACATGCAGATAAGGCCTGGTTTGAATTATCTTTGTCTTTGCTCTTGAAAAGTATGGATATAACAGGAAATAAGAACAAAATCTTCTTTCATAACATGCAGATAAGACCTGGTGAACTTGACCATGGTCATTGACCAGTAAACTTAATTATATGGTTATCAAGGTCAGGGGGCAAGGTTATTACAAACCTTGCAGACACAAGAGGTCTATTGAACCACATTTCTCACCTAAAAGACAGGATAATTGACAGTTAGTATGATTTTGAAAAAAAAATTCAAAGTCGATAACATAGCTGGGCCAAAATTACGTGGATCCATTTCTTTATCCAAGGTTTCTGGAACCACAAAGAAGGTGGAAGTAAATGCAATACGTCAATGTTTTCATGAAAATTATAACACAGGATTCGGAAAAGATTTCCAAGACCTCGCTATACTGACCACAGCGGAACACACCCACAAGATCGCAGAAAGAATGTACACCAAACAAATACAACCACCTCAACAAACAACTGGTGGCAACGAAACACATGAACAAAGAATGCATTCATATTGAAACAATTATGACGCCATATGGAGGTAGGCCAATGTGCACCGGCTTCGGTCATCTGTTACATCCATAGTATTGGTGTGATTATCCGGATTCTGTGTGCACAACCTACTCTCTCCCGCACGTTTTATTCGGCTAGGTACGCACAGCTGCGCACATCACAAACATGGAGACGAATTGCAGGGGCTCTAGTAAAAGAATTGGGTATATGCAAAACAATTAATTTGTCCTCTGCTGGCTGAATCAAGTTCATGATTAATCATCTGAGAAATCCGACTACTTTCCGACAGGACAAGGTATGAGATTTTAATTAAACTCAGCAGTCATGGAGTCCCATCGTCATGGTTAGTTAGCATGCAATACCGGTATGATGGTCAAGTTCGAATATTGTGATATCGCTCTTTTTACATGTATGTGCATCATGCGACAATGAAATATGACCCTGATCTAGTTTTTCTACTTGGAATATCGTGACACGAATACAATATTAACGTTGTCGGTAAAATTGCAGGGCTAACTGCTAAATGTAAATGCATGAAACTTGAATCCAGGTCAAATCCTGATATTCTTTCTTTTAGATGGCCAAGTCCGTAGCTTTCAACCTGTACAGACGAAATGACAAGCTGATATATACGTGATTTCTGTAAGACTCCCGTGTATAGTGGAGCTCTCTGAAATGAAAGATCTTTTCAACGAACAGATAAGCGAGATAGAGGGGGACCTTCAAGTACAAGATATATAATTCATATTGTGACGATACAAGCAATTGGAAGGTGTCAGTGTCGCGCTCAAAATGTTTCCATTTAGCAAGAATTACGTCATTCTTGTAATTTTGGTTCTTGTAGAGTCTATGCAGATTAAATCTCAAAATTGTGAAAGAAAGCAGGATATTCTTCAGTGCGCAGAGAAGTATGGAGGAAAGAAATTTGTCGACCTGGTTTATTTTACGAATGCTTCCGATTTCTTCCTCTCTCCATGTAAGTCTGTCGTTCTTTCATATATTGAATTACACAAAAATTGTTCGAGTTTGATAATACTTGAGGTCTTTCATTGATTAAGGCACTTTTCACGAAAGGATCTCTGTATGAGACTCGTCAGGAAGAATATTATATATACATGTAGGCCTCTTGGGAGGGGAAGCCTTGAGGGGGTAACTTGTACGTTTTTGGGCCCCTCCAAAACTTAATAACTTCCCTGGGTGGATCAACTTTGCCTCAGGCCATGGGGAGGATCCAGCAATTCTGTGTGAAGGGGGAGCTATAGGTTCCATAGCTACAGAATACTTTAACAGTTCAGATTATTGATGTAAGGGGGGGGGGGGGGGTTGAATATCCCGAGGTATTATATCCTCTGTGATCCTTTGTCCTTGATGGTGATACTTTCTCAGTTCATTTGGCAGGTACATGTTTAAAACACAGCAGAGCATCATTTAAGGAAACTGAATATCTTCACACTTTACAGAGTTTTATCAGAAATCTTTCGGTGACTTAAAGATGTAATACTAAGAAATAAGCTGATGAAAACTTTACTAAAATGAACAAAAACCAAGATCACTGAAGATAACTCATGATATTACATGTATATATTATTTGAGTAGCTCGAACACTCTTCTTACCCACGGACGAGGCTATGACGGCAGCATCTGGGGAGATTAATAATCTAACAAAGTCAGGCTGGCTACATGATGCATTACGTCATCACCTTGTCAATGACATCATTGATCTGAGGGAGAAGAAAAATGACGATGTACTGGTCTCCAACAATGCTTGGCAGCTCAGGATTAATATGTACCAAAATCAAAAGAAAAATTCTGTAAGTATTATTGACTGAGACGAACCGATCTCGAGGCAATTTTGCCATAAGGAAAATGGGGTGTCCCTTGGATCAGAGCCTGGTAATTCGAATGTCTTTCATACCGTCTTTGTTATTTTCGTGTATAATACACGACATGAACTGAATCCTACAGTCTGAATTCATAGCAAGATTGTACGTATATTTTCTTGCCACAGGAATGCGCAAACAACACTACCATTTCCGGATCCCGGGTTATTTTACAGCCAAAAACAAGAAAAGGAATTCAGTACCGTGTGATGGTAATAAACAGATTCATATCCCAGTTTCCAGTTGGTAGTATCTATGACAACGTCATCAAAGAGGACAAATATAGCATATTTGAATTAGCAGCTTCCAAGGCAAAATTTCTGGATATCCTCAAGAGTATAACAAAATACTTCTTACACTAAATATGCTGAAGTAGTTTTATTTTCTTGCAATAATTTTGACTTCTGACTAATACGGACACAGGAGCTCGATGCCAACAACCCTCAACGACACCCGCCCCTTCCCAGACAGTGAGTCTGATTCTCTCTCTACTCAAAGTTGTAGGAAAGTAGAGGCGGATATTCTAGTAGATCGTTGACATCGAGCTCCTGTGCTTACGGAGTCCAAAACCAATAAGTATCTTTCCTCCAAAAATTATTCAAACATTTTTTATTTGCATACATGTAGATGGAAGGATTTCGTCTTGTACCTTTCATTCAAATCAAGGTTTAAATCGTTTATCAAACATATGGAAAAATATAAAACTCAAAAGACGAGAAAACAACAAAACAGTCATTTCGAAAGGATAAACAAACAGCAAACATCGTGAGTCTGTCATACACAGAAAGATTCCCAAACGAAAAAAATAGCCTAACAACTCGTATAAACAGATCATACACAAACCATGGTTTTGATGCGAGTTTCCCGGTTGAAATTTCACATGCAAATGAGCTAACGGATCGTATCATTAAATTTGCATATTGGTGGATCGCATGAAAACCTTAAATATATGTTATGATCCAAGTACGATCCATTGAAAACAACTCGTATACAGCTCATATGATTCTTCTACGATCCATGGTTTTGATGCGAGTTTCCCGGTTGAAATTTCACATGCAAATGAGCTAACGGATCGCATACATATTTGGATATCAACAAATCGTATGAAAACTGCAAGTTTGTGAACATGTAGATGTACAATCCAAGTATGATCCATTTAGAAACATCTCGCATCCAAACCACAAAACAACTCACAACCAAACCACCTAACAACTCACAACCAAACCACCTAACAACTGCATGAAAATCATATGATCCAGATATGATCTATTATCTATATTAATAACAACTTGCATAAAAACCTTGTATACATACATGTATTGTCACAAATTTTTAGGTCATCATCCCATGCATGTACCAGTACACATGTTACATGTACATATTAAGTGAAAATAATACGAAACGATATTAATTTGCAACAACATTCATTTTTCCGTATATATACACATTTACGTATTAAAATCAAAATCAACTTTTATTTCATTTCATATAAATGCATTTTAATCCTTTTTTCCAATTGACATTAATAAAATAAATCATTTTCTAATACATGTATAATCAAGGAAATCTACATGTATATTATTAATTGCAAACATGATCATGATGATGCGTCAAAATTTTAACAATAGAACATACATTCGTGTATTTCGATATTAATAATACAATGTACAATGTAATATATTGTTTCAAGAGCTTATCGTATACATATTCATACTGAAAATTAAACTAAGAGGTGTGTCACCTGTACGGTAGTATGCTTAACAATGTGACCTTGAAGGTGACTTTGAAAGTTCATAAGGTGTTTTACAATTATTGCAAGCTTTATATGGTAGAATTATAATGTATATCAATTAAGTTGTAGCCATTTTTGTGTGAAAAACCAATTACCGGACAGTTGGACGGACAAACAGATCCCTATTACATGTATGTTGATCTCGAATTGTAGGTGACGTAAAATTTCAAGTTTCAAAGCAAGTAAACCAATTTTCACATGTTACATACACTTTCAAGCAAAGTTATTATGTATATATACATTGTATTCAGAGTGTACAAATACATGTACAATGATTATTGATACAAAATATGTGAAACTTTTCAAAACATTGAAATCACACCTTTTATAAATTTAAGATTTTCAACGCATTGTAAGTTACATGTACATGATGTAGTTGCATTAACATAATAGTTCAGGTGAATAGTGAATGTTTACTTGACTCAACTCTATTCATCAAGTTACATGAACATGCATTTAATTGTAAATTATTATAAAGTAAACAAATAAAACATTGAAAAAGTGGAACATAATTTTCTGCACGTTGTAACATCTGGTCGGAATATGTACCACATATACGGTTTGTGCATCGACTGCCACAATGGGTAGACATGGTAGAAGGCTTTATCTATATATGTAGTTACTCCATAACTTCTTAAATAACAGACCTGCAAACTCTAAAGAGCTTTATCCATGGCCACATAATCAGTCCCGTTTAGCACAAAGTGACTGTACATTCTGATTCATCCCTCATTAATATCACAGACTCACTATATGTATTTCCTGTAACAAATTCAAGGTTAAAGTAAAATCAAACTTCATATTATTTTTTTTAATAAAGTGTCATTATGGTCATAGGCTCATACTACATTGTACAGGTATGTAAAAAGAGAGAATCATGGTCTGTCAATTTTATGATCAAATACATGTAGTTAGTGGTACACGTATAACTATAAGCTAAATAGCGATAATCTAGCTTCCAATTGAGAACTGACAGTAACATTCATTACAATCGTTTGTTTACTGGACAGGTCCGATATATTTTGCCTATTTGTAGCATATGCATAGTGCACATATACCTACCTACATCCATCTTATGCAGTTCCTAAATGCAGGAGTTCAGCTTCCTCCTCTATATTTGGACCCTGGCATGCTCTCTAATGAATTTGTATGTGACAAGCTCGCAGAACACATGTGCACATGCCATGCAGTGCATGGCACATACAATGTATGCTGTGAATAGGCAAAACGCATCGGACCTGTTTTATATAATTAGATTTACATTGAGATGCCTGATTATTCATATCATTTACTACATGTATTCTTCAACCAAATGGCCAATGCATCTCCGCATATATATTTGTATGAATGTTTGTCACACACTGTTTTACATGTACAGTGCAGAGTTCCTGAAAAGTGACGGTTATATCGGATTTGCCAATAAGAAATTGTGTTGTATGATAAAAAACTCACTTTTATATGTGAGCATAGTATTTGACTTACAGACATAAAACTTACACTGTTGGTTACAGGCCTTTAACAGATTTTCCCCTAAAATGGCTACATTGTAATCAGACAATATTACGACATGTCGAATTGAGTAAAAACTACTATTTTCTGATTTCTGAAGTGAGGTTATTTGTTCTAAATATGTAGCAGTATTACCTCAAACTCAATTTAAACATCAGGGCCAGGTTGAACTTGCTTCAAGGAAAGAAATCCATCTCAATTCTAAGCCGTTAAAGCTCTACGTACATGTACACATTTGGACCTCCCATGCAGACACTAGAATTGGCTGACCAATGATTACCTGTAAATAAAATACTAGACATTATAATGCAAGTCATCACTTACAAAATGGAAATTTCAATCATGAATGTGTATATTCATCTCGATGCAAAACAGATTTGAAGTGCACAATAAATTGTTAGTAAAGAGAATTTCTTAAATTACTGTCCTGTTCACTAAATCCAGAGCGCCCTGTTTGGGCGATTTATTCTGTCGTCTGAAGAATTTTGCTACAAATTATTGTTTCCGAGAATTGACCTCCTTTAGTCGTAACTGGAAATTAACGTCAAGTTACCCTATCAGCTGCCTTCAAACCGCAATATGGAATAACATGTCTACGGGAAATTCCCATGTCAATTTCAAGCCGCCGCCATATTGTTCTCCGTGTCAACAATAGTAAACAGTGACGTCAAAGCCTCAGATGTCACACATTTTCAGCGATTTTACTATAGAAAATCCCCGTAAACTTTTTATTTTCCGTCCTATTTCTAACTTAGCTGATGCACATACAAAAGAATGGTATTTTCTGTTACAACTAAAGGAGTACTATAAAATTGATGTCTTTTTGGAAGATGACATTAACATTTTTTAGAGAAAACCGGGAAGATAGGGTGCTCTGGAATTAGTGAACAGGACAGTAGCTTGAATTTCCTCTATCTCTTGAGTGTTTTCGTACTGTTTACATACCTTTCCGTCGACGTGATTCTGGAACCATCTTAGGACAATAGGCCTTAAATACGTTTGATTCGTGTTCCAGTTGGACTAACAGATTAACGTACACCTACTCTTTAAAAGATCTTTCCCGTCTCGTTCCGATCGAACTGGGCGGCTGAGATTTCCATTCGAAATTTCGCAGATTTTCATTGGCCGAGAAAAATAAATCGTCTCGAACAACTCGACCACCTTCTGTTTCGTACTTTTCAGTCTCCGACGCAGCATGTTATGAACAGTTCAAGCAGGGTTTTTTGTTGTTGTTTAAGTAACATATCCTTATTTTATTTTGTTTTTAGCGACGACTGAATAAGATGCTTAAGATATTGCATTCACATATTTGATGTTTATGCACTTTTAATTATTTCTATTTTTTTCCCTTTTTTTTTTGCTCGTCATTTTGAACCTCCATAAAATTCGGGGCCTTCAATTCAAGACTTCTAAACATTATTTATATGGTCAATGCTGTTATCATAAACGTTTGAAATAAAGCTTTATTAATACTACGTTTTTGTACTAAATGGTATTGCATTGAGGATCTAAATCGATCTAAGATAAAGATTTCAAGAAGAAGTTTTTTTTTAATTGGGGTGTGGCCGGGGAGTTCCACTCCATCATTAAGGAACATTCATTCATTCATTCATTCATTCATTCATTCATTCATTCATTCATTCATTCATTCATTCATTCATTCATTTGTTCATTCATTCATTCATTCGTTCGTTCGTTCGTTCATTCATTCATTCATATCAGGGTTTAACCTAAGTATGATAAAGTAGCACTGCTCAAAAAGACAAAGTAAAGAAATCACTCCAAACTCAGTCTGATAGGCCCACAAAGTTAACAAACCACACAAAACTTATATACGCAGTTCGAACTAAGATATCAAATCGTATATAACTCACTTCGTTTGGTCCGCAAAGTCAACAAACCACATAGAATTCATACAAACAATTAGAACTAAGTTAATGAACCATACATAACTCATTCTTTCTATTTGACGAAGATAACAAACCACAAGCAACTCATACCCAACTCTCAATCGACTCACATTTAAGAAACAACTCGCGTCAGGATCATATGACCTTATATGTAATCAAATGGTCTGGATATGAGTTGATAAATGGAACATATAAAAACCATTGTAATAACCCATGGATCTGATGGTTTTGTATGAGTTACCTATAAGTTACATGTGGTTTGTTAAGAATTTTTTTCGTTTGGGTTGTAAATCCGATGACTCTCTCTTTCAACAAATTACAGATGACTCTTTCACTTTGTTCCTTCCTAATAACGTGGCGTTTTCTAAGCTGCCATCTGGGACTCTCTCCAGTCTACTGAGCGATCCCACCAAAATGACAGGTAAGGATTAGGCTTTAATTTGCTTACTATCATTGTCTAGAAAGTTCATTTTCTAATAGCGAGTATAATGCTTTGAAATGGTAGTTTGATCTTTGTTTTTTTTAACACCATAGACACGAAAACACAGACAAGGACATTTTTAGTATATGACATAGAGCATAGATAAGTAAATGTTGACCGATCCGTGGTCCCAGTGAGGCTCGAACCAGCAACCTTTCGGTCACTGGCCCGGCGCCCTTACCACTAGACCAAGGCGCGGACAGTTTGATCTTTTGTTGGTTTCGTATTTTTCAGCGGTTTTACAGGGACATGTAGTTCGTACCACGTATTACAGCCAAGGACTACAGTGTTTGTCCGGTGTCAATACATTATCAAACACAACGTTATCGATGACAGTTAACAGTTAGTATTCATTAAACACATAGAGTGCCAGAAAATTATTAATCATATATTTCTTATATCAGTAACCTAATCTACAATCTATAACTTATTAGACAAGAAAAACACAATTTATATGCACTCTTACTTTTCAGCAACAGCTAATGTAGGGGAAATTATGAGTACATTGTACTTCCAAGTTTTCAATTTTAATATTAGCAAACTTAACTGCTATCATTTTAAACAATTTCTTTTAAGGAAAAGACAGAGGTAACAAATTTTACGTACATGTATAAACAAGTGTATACTTTAATCAAGTAGCTTCAGCAACTTTCCTCCTGGTCTTGACCTCTGATCAGTGTGAAACTACCAAAGAAGATTTACATGCTGAACATGATTGTAAACCTCAATACTAGTACCTTAGGGGCTTTAGTGTAATTTCAGGTGGCAGTTACAATGTTATTAGCGGCTCCAATAATATATCTGTAGTGACAGCGGATATTTCTACTAAAAATGGTGTCATACATGAAATCAGCGAAGTTATTCTACCAAAGGGCTTCTGATGGAAGAACTGTGCATGTAATTCAGGAATGGACTTATATTTAGGCAAAGGTCTTTAGTGAACCTCAGTGTGTTGCAAAAATATTTTCATAACATGAAATAACATCAACTACAAGATAATAATTCTGACTCTGTATCACTATATCTTATCCTGAAATCATGTAGAATTATAAATTGCTTTTTTTTCTGCACAATTAAATACCAATAACAGAGTAGTACCATGAAAGTATGAGAATCTTCCACTTCTCAATCTTCATGAAAAGAAGGGACTTTCTACTCTCGAAGTCTGAAAAGGCAAATATATAACTGGCATTAACAAAGGTCTATTTTATTCTATTTAGAACTCGAGTTCTATCAAAATGAATGTATAACTTGTTTGTAGTGCAGCAATTGAATTTGTTAATAGTAAAGTCCATTCTCACTAGCTGACTTTGATTTCTTTCTTTATCCCCTCAATCTACACCGAGAAAATAAGCAGAATTCTTCTATAGGTCTCACAAATTTAATTTTCAAGACAGACAGTAACAATTAGGAGACACTATATACAATGTACATGTATGACTGACCATACAGTTTTATTTAATTCATCAAAATCACACACATTGAACATGATGATAAATGTTAAAAACACTAAGTATGTGCATTCAATAACAATCTAATCCGTAAAAAAAAAAATCCAAAGCAGTATGTCATAAACAAATATACAAGGAATAAGAGCAGTTATTTTGTGACTTGTTTACAGGGGACTTGCATACAACAAAGAATATGACTACAGGGAATTGTAATTGGTATTGTTTGGCGCTAAAGTTGTCACAATCATAAACAACCTTGTCCATATTATACATGTATAAGGGTGACTCTGACAAGAACTGGAGTAGGATCTGAATTAAACAAATAGAAAACAATGGGACAAAACTTTCATCTTTAAATAACAAAGAATTCCTATTGTTACCTTGGCAACAATGTGTATGTAACAATTGAAATGATTGGTTGATTCAAGAACCGGATAAGGGTAATATGCATTTGAATAAAGAACAGGGTTTCGGTTCATACAGTGTTTAAAACATGACTATGACGTCATCCCATTGTTTATTCAGTTCTTTCTATGTGATATTGTCTCAATATGATCCTTTTTGTCCAAAATTTTACCTGCAACTTTCCATTAAGTTACCTTTAACTGTCCATTATTTTTAATAATGGACAGTTAAAGGTGACTTAATGGACAGTCACAGGTAAAATCACAGACAGAAAAATCCTCATTATGATGACACGATATCACACAGAAAGTTTCAAACAACTGTATATCCCAACAAAAATATATTTCCGAGCTTTTTTGATTATTCGATATCAAATTCCATAACTACATTTTGTATCATTCCGTTTTGTAAAACATATTCCTTTAATGAACAAAAGATCATCCAGAAACATCGGAAGCGCAGATGTCGTAATTTTCATGGGGCAGTATTACAAGATCTTACGTCCGAAAAATGTATATAAATTGAAATAGAAATAAATGAAATACACGTAAAATTAAGTAAATAAAACTACAAAATGTTATAAAGTCCGTTGAAATCCAAGACGAGACATCAGTTCTCTCTCGATGTCTATAACTTAAAAAAAGGGGAAAATAGTATAAAAACAGAAAAAAAAACCAGTCTAAATCCCAACCATCTAACAATGATAGTATTATGTCTTTTTCTCAAAGCGTTTTAGTTAAAAATAAAATCGAATTCCAAACGAAAAAAGATGTTGTATATCACGGACGTGGCTTCACAGAAATGAATGATTTTCTCAACAACTCAGTGATTAACCTTGACATGAAAGTGTCCATTATTAGGATAAAACAATTCGATCGGTTGACTGGCCATGAATTCAAGCTACGTACACCTGATCATCATCCATTGACCAATGATACAGTTCTTGATTTTGAGGTGTCCAAATTTCTGCAAAAGGATCTACCTATGACTGTCCATTATTAAAACAAAAGATGTCATGTTTTAAGTGGGAGAAAAGCATCAAACTATCCATTATGTCAGAGAAAGAACTGATCTCGGCCCTAACGGGCCTCGATCAGTACTTTCTCTGACATAATGGATAGTTTTCGGCTTTTCTCCCTTACGTAAACAGTTTTGTTATATATAAATACTCTACTTCAATTCATCATCACCCTTAGAGGTACTGTGGAGTTATACCCTGTAGCTTTATTATCAGGTCTTTTTATCTTAATTCCGATTTTTTTTTTAACATTCAGTTTAAATAGAGAAACCAGAAACCTGAAATTTTCGCGAGATACAAATTTGCGCTATATTTGAGAGTGATTTGGAATCGCAAAAAATTAATCTTGCGAAAAATTGCGTTTGATCAGTTATGCAAATTCTGGTTATACCGTAAAACTGTAAGCCACTACAACATATATTGCTTTGTATATTCTCTATCTCCGAAACATCTGAACAAAGAAATGTATGTTTTAAAACATATTTATAGAATAACACCTACATCAAAGTTAACTATACTATACATACATGTAGATGCAGGAAATGAATGGAATTTAACAAACAATGACAATCCTAACAAATGGATCATCTATTATATATATATATACATGTATCTATTCAATGTATTACATGAAGTAAAACACTGTTGCTAAACCAGTATACACTGTCATAACACAGCGCAAAATTCTGACTCTGTTCAAAGTGAAACTCTATAATTCATTGAAATCAAAAACATAAATAAAATTACACATACATGTATCTAACCTCCCTAAACAAATCTGGAATGCTCAAGGAATTATCTTTATGTGATTACATACTAAGTTTATTATACATGATATACTTAAATTGACAAAAAATAAAAGAATCAAGTGTATAACTATTTCATTAAATCTATGATTTCATCACTTCTAAATTTTACATACACATAAAAGTTGACTGTTATAAAAATACATTTAAAATTGTATCACAGGTACAAGATTCAATGAAAAATCCTAAAAGAAATCTTTAAAACCTAATATCCATGCACAAGTATTAAGGGAAAATGAGACATTTTTTTGCATAGAACCTTATTGGCTTTACCTGAGTTTGAAAAAAACTGCCTATGAAAGAATTAGATAAATACAAAATGTAGCCCTCCTCATCTTTGTTGAGATATGCTTCTAAAATTTCACAAGGAAAAACATGTAAACAATAATGCTACATGTAAGTAGAACTGTAATCCTCTAATTAAAACGTACATAATGAAAAATTACCTTTCTTACACTTACCTTTTCTCGCTGGGTATGATGGAAAAAGATTATGTTTCCTTAATATCAGAAAAGTAAAGAGATGTTAAAAGAAAGCTACAATTGTTGGTCAGTTTGTCAAACCAGAACTAAAACATGTGTATACAACTTCCAAAGTTCTAAAAAGGTAAAAAAGAAAAGAAATTCTTTAAAATTCTATGTGTTACAATCCTTTATCAAATTGTGTATAAGTCCTTAGATGTACATATATCATAAAATCAAAACATCATTGTAGGCATGGTACGTATACAAAATTGATATGTTCTTCTTAAAATGAAAATAGTAAACATAGTTTCTAAAACATCTTAAGAAGAGCTGCTCTCTGAAAATCTCATTTGTCAATATGTACATTGTATAATTCCTTAATCATGTTAATACAAACATAAAACACATCTAAAAGTCAAAGTAATCAAGGAATACATTAAAGAAATGATGAAGGATTTTTAAAATGATTATTGACCTTTTTAGTACTTTTTCTTTCTTTACATCTCTCTTGTACAATCTTGGACTTAGTTAATGACTCAAAGACTAGTAAACAACAGAGAATGCTATCCTCCTGTGTTATCATTAAGGAAGGTTAGACAAAAATAATTCATATCACTCACTGTTAACAAGTACAATATAGACATCCTGAAATAGCAAGTGTACACGTATCTCATTGTACACACATTAATAGACAATGTCATTAATATTCCTTATTTGAAAGAAAACTCTAAAAAATTCTTTGCCAAAGTAAAAAAAATATAGGTACATTACATTAATAATTGTATATTAAAAATAAGATTACTGCTGAGTTGGGCATGTGACAGTATAAAGCTATTGACTAGCTTATGTGAATTCACTTTGTCAATTTTTCACCAATATTTCAATCAAATGTTATTCTCTATTAAATGTGCATTAGTTTCAAATTCACAACCTCTTTTCTTCTCTATCACTATTACTGCAGGGTCACTGTTACATTTCTTGACCTCTTCCCGTCCTACATATCCCCTCGCCAAGGTTGTTCGTTATACTTACTGACCTCCTGTATAAACTTTTCTAATCCCTCAATATTCTCTTCCTCATCGTCTTCTTCTGAAATAAGATTATAATGAAAAAGAACATGAGGTGGAATCATATTCACAAAGATAGAATAATTGTAAACTATAATTCTTATTGAGAGGGTAAAATCCCCTAGTATGCTAAATATTAGCTTCTGAATATGTCGAGCTATCTGCACATCCATCGTTTTTACGCTAAACAACATTTTGTGATTCTCACTATATAGTTACCCTTTTACAGTACATAATCTGGCTCTTTTGAGGGAAATCACTTTGTTTAATAGGTAGATAATTTTGTTATCATTTTTGTTATTCTAACTTTCTTCTTTTACATGCCCTTGTTGTACATTTGTTTTACCTTTGATAGAATTTGATCCCAGATTGATGGAGGCCATTCTCTGCATTATGTCTTCAATCATTTCTTCCTCTGGGGTGAAATCAGCCCCGACATATGCTTTGTTTTGACAACAGAAGTCTATAAATCTGCAAGTACAATTTTCAACAATATCTCCAACATGTACAATCAGCATGTACGATAAACATGTATTAAGGTGGGGTATCCCTCAGGTCAGAATTGCTGGTGATTTTTTGCCTGGATACCCTATTTTTCCTCTTCAGAATATTGTTCAGATTATGAAAATACTAATATGGTTTTGAGAAAAGAAACTTTTATAGTTACATTTTCATCACCTATAAAAGGGGATTTTCTTTACTTTTCCCACAGGGTCCAATGTTAAAGTTCAAACGGTTTAAGTTCTCGGTATAATCATGAAACCACGAATTGTATTTTGTTTTTATATCAGGTCTATCATAAGGTTTGAATATATGGAAATGAAAATATTTAAAAGTTCTTAATTTGGAAAATATGACCTGAGGGATGCTCTACTTTAAATTACTAGAGGTGTTACAAAACAACATGCCCTAGTCATTTGTTTGTAACTTTTGCCTGAACAGTTAAGTGATACACAGAGGTAGGGATGCTAACAAAGGGAGATACAAATTGCATATTACTATAAGTTCTTAATCATTTTGGAGCTTTTTAAAAGAAGAATTCCAAGGTTAGTATATACATGTAGTTTGTTTGTGAAACACAATGCCAAAATCAAAAGCTTTTATTTTAATGTAGTTTGATGATACTCTAAGGTCAAAGTTGTTGCTAGGTAGGTGTTACCAAAAAGTCAAGGTCATAAAGTCAATACATTCAAAATATTGTTTTGTCAAAAAGAATGCACAAAATAGATATAATTTTTAAATTTTCCACATTATTGGACTAAAGCATTTGCTTAAAGCTTGAAAATGAAATCAGTCATTGAAGTCAAGGCCACAGTGTTTCAATTTACTAATTCTGCCCTCAACGTTTGAAACAAATGAAATTCTCACATAAACATATTACTAAAGGAAAATTCAACTGTTCAAAAGTATAGTAATTCTAAGTGTTTGTTCATGTTAATATAATAAATATTGTGAAATTAGAACAGTTTAAATGATGTACATGTACAAGGATAATTATTTGTGAACTTTGAATGGAGAACAAGGAAATACAGAATATTTAATTGTCACTTATGTATAAGTGTTAGACTCTTTGAATCTCTCAAAAATAAATAAAATTTTAGTTATAAATACATGTAGTTAAAATGTACTGAAGTATGGGCGATAAACTTTTGTCGACTCTATAAAGTAATTTACTTTCATCCTAACCTGTACTCTTATTTACTATTTCATAGAAGTTATTTTCAACAAATTATTTCCTTTCAATCTGTAATAAGTGTCAAGTCAAGAATAATGGCTAAAAATTTCCTTAATAATTTCCTTCCTTACAGGAAGTAGATTGATATTTAAATTCATATCCATCATACATGTACATATTGGCCGCAATTAGATAAATCAAATACTGCTTACATATACATGTATGTGTGGAAGAGACCATGACTCTATGAATTCTGAATCTAATGTAATTTCTTGTTTGGGATCTTTTTTCAGTTTTTTTTTTGTTTGTGTGATAAAGAAGAAAGAATGATCTTTAATTAAATGAAAGAAGATAATATAATATCTCTTTCTAAGGTTATTTTCAATATTTCATATATTTCATTTCATCTTACAGATAATTTCTCAAAAGTAAAATAATTAAGGCCTTAAAAAACTGTCTATATTCTGACAATGTCTCATAGTATATGAAAAAATAGATGTACAAAAAGGTAAAGGTAGAGGTAGGGTTAATAGTCTTGTTCGCCTAAGCCTCAAGCCACTTCCACAATTACCTCCCTTGCGAGACCTGTACAATCCAGTGCCATCTCAACTCCCTTGGGAGTATACAAGCAGAGCTGCCGTTTAGGCGCTAATGCTTTTCATTCACATTACAAGCTTACTCTTGGGTGGAGATAGTGCAACGTAGTGTAAAGCAACTTGCCCAAGGTTACAATGGTTTTGCAATGATCGGCGACAGAGAGATTCGAACCCACAACCTAATGGGTTCATAGTCTACCATGTTAACCACTACGCTACCAGCACTACTGCAAATACATGCAGTTAAAACTGATTCTCTTCAAAACAACAATCATGTCTACACACTAAAGCTCTTTGGGCCGTCACAATATCCCCAGCTTTAGAAAAAACTCCTTCTTTACATTAACTCTTTCTACACATGTATTTGACTAAACCTACATAATGTAGGCATAACAATACCCGGGTCGTGATACCATATGTGTATCATATAACCTCCCAATCAATACTATTGATATACATGTATCAATATATTGTTACAAACCTAATGTAAAGGTTCATAAAATATGAAGGGAGTATCTTACCCTTTCCAGTGAGGATCCTGGGACAAAGTGTCAGGATTCCCTACCACTATCAGCAATGCCTTAGCTCTTGTCAGAGTCACATTAAATCTCTGAAAATAAAAGAGATTTACAGTTCACGAGAATTGTTCAGTTGAGATGAATAGGGTCTGATAATTAAGTCATGAGACCGCAAAGATTTTATAAGATTGCCAGAATTTAATATCTTGCATCCATGTAAGAGCACAAGAATATTTACAGATTCAAAAGAGCAATTTTCATCAGGTATCTCTCAAAAGTTTGCAAAAATATTTTTACACAAAACTTGACAATATTGAAAGTTAACTTTATTTACCTGCTAAATTCTTGGAAGTGAAATGACTGGTGAGCAAAGCATTTTAGAATGAAAAATAAACAATACTTAACAGTCTTACACATGTACATGTTGATAAAACAAAATTACACAAGGCATTATTGCCAGATACCTTTGGATTTTTCAAGAAGCCGAGTTTAAAGGTGAGATCTTCACTGAGGTAGTCTGGGTTACTCCGGACAGTGGACACTATGATGACCAGTCTTTCCTGACCCTGGAACTCCTCAACGGACCCCACCTGGATCTTATCCCATTTCTGTTGCCGGAGTAGAGTCTGGATCTTCTGTACCTGATATTGACAGAAAATATGTATTGTCAGATGTAAAAAATTATCATTAAAGTCAACAAGTTATTAAAAATATTTTTATAGAAACTTATTTAAAACTCTTATCCCTTCTCTATTTTGCCTATTTCAATATTTTGCCTATTTCAATTTCCTTGCAACCACAAAAGTCAAATTCAAAACAAGGCAAAATGAGGTTCACATAAATACAGCTGACACTCGTTATCTCGAAGTCCATGGGCCAACTCAAAATACTTTGACATAAGCGGAGTTCGAGATAAACGTCAGTCGAGTTTACGGTATATTTTGGAATGTATTGTACCACCTATAAGGCTAAAAGAATCGTTTTGCTATTGTATTTTATACGATAGATATCGGAGTTTAAAAGGCTACTCGTGCTGAAAATGTAATGTTTACTTCACAACGTAGAAATGATTCTAGAAGTGTCATAAACATATTCTTAATACTGAAATTTTACGAAGAGGCGCATTGAGAACGTCAGGTATTTGTATTCGTTGTGTAACCATCCCCCCCCCCCCCCCCCCCCCCCCGCTTTCCGCGCCGATCGCCTCGGCCCTGATATAATACCAGTTTGGTTGTCTTATCCATCTGTCATAAGCCGTTTACCTTCAAGAGTTTTAGATCATTGTGTCATCAAAGTACAACGAAGACATTTGTTCGTACGCTATTTAATTTTTTCGTCTGCTAGATTTCAATGTCGTATACATGTCTTCATTCTTCACTTAAATTTACTTGCATGCAATCAAATTTAATCATCTTCCTCTTAGTGTACGAAATTTTATGTATGGATTATTTCGTAGATCATCAGTATAATCATTGTTGCTCAAATTGTTTTATTTCAGTTACGATATATCTTCTGAATTTAATTTTTTTTATTGGGGGGGGGGGGGGGGGGTATATTGGTTTGTTTATTATTTTAGCCGTCGCTTCTCATAAGAATTTCAACATAACAAACAATGCAATTTTAATGAATGAAACATGCCAATATCATTGTTTCTGCAATGATATTATCGTATTAATTGTTATCCCCCTTAATTGATTTTGATGTCACGGTCGATCAAACAACGGCGAATCAGTCAACCTGCGTTACCGGTACCTATAATTGTTTGTTTACCATGCGATTTCACTATTATTTGGTACGTTAATTGATTTATTTATACAAACAATAGGACTTCGACTTAACGAGTATAAAATACACGAAGAAAATGACTTTGGACTGCCAAATTACTTCGAGATAAGCGAAATTTCGAGATAACCGATTTCGAGTTATCCGAAGTGAAATTGGTTAGAATATGAAGGCAAAAAGATGGGACCGCTGCTCGACTTCGAGATAAACGGAATTTCGAGATAACCGAGTTTGAGATAACGAGTGTCAGCTGTACATGTACAAAGTTTTTTTGTTGTTGTGAAAACTGGTAAATCTAGCTAATTTCAAAAGTCTTTCTTTGATTGAATTTTTATATGTACATGTATGTGCTCTACTATGAAAGTGTAAACATGTAAATGTACATGAAAAAAATGCAAGATTCTGATAAAAAGAGAAATGAAGTACAAATACATGTACTAATAATACGAATCTGTAAATGTTCACAAGAGGAGATCAAACCTGTTTTCTGTAGGGTGAGATGATTCCTATATCCTGCTGTTTGAGTCGTACTCCTGTTTTCTTCTCTTTCAGTAAGCTGGATACATAGTTAAACACTGTAGTAGCCTCCTCAACATTAAAGAAAGACGGACTGCGGTCCTCCCTCATGTCTTGGCCAATAACTCCATGAAATATGACAGGGAAATTCTTCCTGGGGAGTTTCTCCCAATCACATAATGATGTTCTCATTACCTCATTTGCACAAGGAATAAGCTCATTTTCATAGAACATTTTGTTTGGATGTTCTAATATGACAGGATGGGAGCGATAGTTCCGTAGAAGTTTTGTGATTATACGAGTGTCGTAATGATTGGGATTGTCACTCCTTCTTTGATAGACTTCACACTGTGTCATAAACCTCTCCAACAAAGATATGTCTATAAAACAGAAGTCACATGTACATGTATAACTAAGATGTTTTATTATCTTAACATGAGTAATAGAAAAGCCAGTTTATGTCACCTGTGAACATATCTCATTCTCACAAACAATTTACTCCACTGCAAGACTACATACATATAGAAATAAGCATGATTGTATAAACAACATATTTGCCTGTTTCTTTTATGGTATTTTAGCTTACTGCATGTAGTTCAAAAATACTTTATTAGGTAATGAACTTTAGAACTGAACCATCGGATTTATAACAATTGTGCTTCAGAAAAGATTGTGATGACATATGGCTGACACTGATTTTCATTCTCTTACTTACCTAAGCCATACTGAATGGCAAAAGGAGATCTGAGGATTGGTCCAAGCTGCCTGGGATCACCTGCCAGTACTAACTGACTGCATGATGGGATATTGGGGTCAAAGGTCAGAATACCTGCTATACTTATCAGAGCTTCAGGTTCCACAGCATGTCCTGCCTCGTCAATGAAAACATGGGTGAAATGTCCTGATTGAAAATTAGCTGAGGCCAGTCTGAAAACATATACAAGTACATGTTTAAAAATGTTAGGAAGAATTGGTATGAATTAGTTCACTTTACATTGAAGAATTTTTGATAGGGTCATATTGACTTTTCAAACTGTGACCCTTATCTTTGACTTGAACTGTGATATTTACCTTTGACCTGGACTATCCTTACCTCTGATCAGGACTGCAAATGTTTACCTCTATCATGGACTATCAAAAAGGTAACCCCCATTACATTAAATCAAACTCTTTAGTGTAAAATTTATATTGATTTATGAAATTTAAGGACCAGCCAATCCTGTACATGAAGACACATACCTTCCTGCTGTCACAAGTGTGCAGATAACTATACGGTACTTAGACAGATCGTCTTTAGGCGGGAAGAAATAGGCTCTATCTGATTTGTTGTAGTTGGATACTTCCTGAAAGAGAAAATTTCATTAACTGTCATATAATAATCTGATAGTAATTTTCATTGTCACAGAGTCAGTGCTATGTCAAATGCACTTGTTTTTACTTGTCTTACACTTCTTAATTTAGAAGAATCCATTTAAATTTAATGTTTGCAGCTCTAAGACATATAATTGATTACTCTGCCAAAAGTTCCGCCATCACACATTTGGCAATTCCTTGATTTGATTGCATAATATACTTACTTTGACCTTCTCTGGTACATTTCCCCATGCTCGTGACATTGCATTCAGTCGTATAATGTATGATTTGTTAACATGTTGAAGCAGCCTTTGCACTAGGAGATCAGCGGCACTGTTAGAGGGAGTACACGCTAATATATGACTGTCCTTCTTCTTATGAAAAACCTAAAAATAAAAACATAATCAGCTTACAAACAAGTTTATTAACCATTACACGTAAATAGTCAAAAAGACAAACTAATACAACATCAACCATGTAGAAATATAAAGGGACTGAAAGCAAGTAGATTGAACAGTTTCACGATTCTACATAAAGACATACTTGTTTCATAGCCTCTACGATGGTTGAAGTTTTACCCGTGCCGGGAGGTCCAAATACTATATAAGGCGCTGGCCGTGACGTGCCTCGGAGAATATGGCTGACAGCTACACACTGTTCTTGGTTCTTCTCTATATCTTTGTTAAAAAGTCTGAAAAAAAAGAAAATTAAGTAAAGCCATATATGGACTAGTTCTGAAGTATATCAGCAGGTTAATGTAACTTAACATCTTAAACATGTATTTGCAACATACATGTATTTATCAAGTTAAGCTTTGAATGGTTTTATTTTATAATATACATGTACATGTATATGTAGATTTGCTTCAGCCCATATCATGAACTTGCTTGTAAAAATGCAAAATATTTCATAAATCCTTCATATTGTGCAACAAAGAGATCATTACGTGTGAACAAGCTACACAAGATCTGACATGATGATCATAAGGATATTTACTTGAGATCCATGGATTCATCATTCCCCATGGTACATATTGTGTCAGGCTTTGGGAACAGTATATCTCTCAAACTTTCCTCTGGTGCCAACTCGCAGGCTCGATGTTGAAGCTTTAGGGGTAACCGATTAAACACAAACCTAACGTTGAACTTCATGTTGGGTACAAACATACTCATAAGGCTGAAAATAAAGAACATTGCAATAATGGAATATGGACCAAAACCTCCCTGAAATTTAGATACTAATGAATATCTGTATTCCTTTGAATCTTTAGAAGCAGTCATCAAAATTAACAAAATTGCATGTTTATAACCAAACATTCAGGATTATAATTACCTTTCATTAAATCCTAAGGCAACACTGTCATTCCTGACTTCATGTACAAATCCCTGATATTCTTTGTCCCCAACTTGACCGTTATTATTGACCCTGACATAAAGCCAATCTCCTCGTAACACAGATGGACGGTTCTCAGCTAACCCTGGTACCTACAAAGTTATACATACATGTACATACAACATTAGCAAAAACATGTTTGCTGGAAAAATACATACAACAGATAACTATATAAATGCTGGAAAAGCCATATGCAATTTTGCAGAAAAACTTTCACAGATAGTCTATTGTAATTATTTCATACCTCTAGTAGAAGAAGTCGTCTATTATCGGGACATGCATTCATAGTTACAGATTCCATGTCATACTTGCGGATGTCCACTTCCATTTGTATCTCCTCCATGTTCAGTAATAGGGAGAATTTCTTCACGTAGGAGTCCATGCAAACTTGAGATTCTAACATATGTCTGAGAAATTAAAAATGTATTTGACATTTTAAATGAAACAGATTTCTTCATCATGGTGAATATTTGAAACATCATGAAAATGATTATAAGAAATTGAACTACATTTATCGCTGGTACATTAAATTGGGACAGAAAAGGCCAAGACACATGCAAAATATGTGTACATGTGGATAACTGAAACAACATGTACAAGAAAATGATTACGATCATGAAGTGGGACATTTGTCATTTTATGGAGACGCATAAAAATATAAAAGGCTCAGCTAAATGCAAACAGTTTACCTAGTGGTTGACAGTTCTAGTTTTTCAGCTTGTGTAGAGCTTTTTGTTTCTTTGAAACCTCTGTTGATCATTTTCCTCACAGAGTCCTCTATGTAAAACTGCTTTAGTTCTATTTTCTTCTCTAGATTATCACCTGAGGACCTACAAAATAAAACATCAGATTTAGACTATATTGTATTTTTATTCTGACCAAATTATTTTTTCTCTGAGAACAAAGACATGTACATGTATGTACATTACTCTACTCATGAATTAAGTTTCTTATTCCACTACTCTTCATGATGTACTACCATTAACACCATACACCATTAACTTCGGTATTTATTTTCATCATTCCTTGGTTACCTTGGTAACTGGTATCCCCTGATGACCTCCACAGCCTCTGTGTTCCTGGCTACCCGTGGTGGACGACGGTATCGTTTAGACGGCATCAGTTGCTCTGTCATCTGGTTCTTACACTTGGCCTGAATGTAGCGAATGATATGGAATTCTTTTTCTGTGGTCCCGTTTAATGATAGATGGAAAGCTACTGGAACGTGGAAACTACCTACATTTCTGGCTTCTGCCTTTAGTTTGATAGTGTAGGATTGTCCTGCATAGGAAATAAACATTTCACTTACAGAGGAAAGAAATAATTAGACAAAAATTGATTAGAAAGTAAACTGTCTGTGTATCATGATTATTTTGAACATTATAATACTTGCACTCATGATTCAATGAATAAAATAAAGAAAATCATGAAAAGAACAAATCCAGCATAAGACTCGGTAAATGCCTAAAGGTTGTTGTCCATGCTGCCATTTGTAAAGGCTTTTATGATTCAAAAACAATTGAAACAACTGAAAACATAAAAATTCCTGATTTACAGACAGCCTTACAGACAGTATAGTATAAAACGTACCTGCTGGTATTACAGCAAATTTTTGAGATTCTGTGACCTTTTCTTTGTCATCTAGCTGGAATACCCTGATCCTTTTCAGCATCTCACAGTGAAGGAGAGTTCTAGATTCCGAGTCAGACGTGTTACACACTTTTAGCTCAATAGTTTTTGGACGATTCTCCTCCAGGTCTAGATGTATGACGCCCTGAGCTCCTTCATAACGGCTGTCACAGCGGATCTCAATGTTCTCCTTGTTCTTCACTAGGTAATCTCTGTATTCACAATAAAGTAAAATCAGCACTTACCAAGCAAATCTTGTACTTCAGGAAATTATCATGTACCTATTACAGTATTTAATTTCGTGAGGGAAATGTTAGGTCTAGATGTATGATCTAATACAATTTTATATTTACTGATAAAGAAATCTGAATTTTTTTCAAATTTTTTACATACACAATATCTTATTGCTTGTTTTCAGTCTTGCCTAAACCAAATCTTTGCTCTAATACAATTTTATATTTACTGATAAAGAAATCTGAATTTTTTTCAAATTTTTTACATACACAATATCTTATTGCTTGTTTTCAATCTTGCCTAAACCAAATCTTTGCTTATATTGCCATATCATGTTATTTCAAATGGAATTTTACTTCACTGATGCAAGTACAGAGCCAAAGACTACTTATACTTACTTCTGATTTTTCAGTTTATATGCTATAACACCCAGCCTATGTCTCCTGCCCATCTTATGACGTTCCATCTCCGGGGCTGATGTGCACTTTGCTGAGCATGCCTGACACTCGTAGCTCTGTCCTGATCTTTTTATGAAAGATTGATTAGAGTTGTCAATAATCACTGGTACAGCATCATCTACAATATCCTCCTCATCTGACACAGGACTGATTTTACCTGATGCAGCTTGTGATGACCTCTGAGTTGGCTTGTTAAAAATAATATGCTGATCTACAGCTATTTTGTGATGTACTTTTCCAGAGTTGGACTTGTGCGGTGTCTTAGACGGACCACTTTTGCCATTTTTAGTTGCTCTAGCAGATCTAGATCTATTTGTGGTCCCTTTTTCTGCTGGTTGAACTAAGTCTGGAGGGTCTGTATCAGTGGCTGTAAATATAAGTATACAGGTATTTCAATCAGAGTTGACTTACTGCAAGCTATCAGAAACCATTTTTATCATGTGTAAAAGAGTTCAGAAGAATTCAGCTGTATAGTGGCTGTAAGAATACATGCACTGGTATTTCAATCAGAGTTGATTTACTACAAGCTATCAGAACCATTTTTATCATGTGTAAAATAAAATAACACTAAGAGTTCAGAAGATTTCAGCTGTATAGTACTTCTTCTTAATCTTACCTTCTTTATTACTGTTAAAGAATGTTTCTGGAGCAGGACCATGATGTATATGTATGCCACGGAGATGAAGTCGTCCAATCACAAAGAGAGTTTGTAATATAACAGAGAAAGGAAGATGTTGCTGGTTCGGGGCTATCTGGGCTCGGTAATTTCTGTAATCTCCAGCATAATGAGACCTTATTTCTTCCTTAGTCATTCCAGCAAACTCAATCTTCTCTGTCTTTAGAAATCGTAGGAAGTCTAAGCCCCTGTCCCTTTTGTCTGTAAATGTCCACTTGCGACTCGTCATCTTGGACACCTGATTGATTAATATGAGTGATATTAAGTCTATGATGTGAATGACAAATGCAGTTTAATTTCTGAAATACAGTGTACATGGTGTATGTAAACCATCTTTTTTGACTAAACAACAATCTCATCTAATTCAAAGTATCTGTTCCAGACCTTCTTCTTAAATGATATATTTCATCCAAAGTTGTTTCTCCTTCACCCCCTACATAAAAATTTAATCCTATTTCACACAATTGTTCGTAAGAATAGCCCCTATAGGACAAGGGTCACTTAATGCCATTGATCAAGGAATTTTTTTAGGTAGTCCTGCTGGGACACAAAAATTCCCGTAAAATTAAAATATGTCCGGAAATGTCCCGTATTTCAGTGCAAAGTCATTTTTTCTTTCATCATTCAAGGGGAGTCGCGTAATTGTCGGCTGATCAACGGATCTAACGTACGCCAAGTTACGGTATACCTGAGATTATAAGTGTGAAAACATGTTTTAATAGTGATTACTGTTAATTAGCTTACACGTTTATATTTCATTTGATTATCTTAGGACGATTGGTTGTTTCTCAGACACTGCCCCACGCAATGACTTTACGCCGACGAGACTTTTTTCAGATAAAATATCCGTCCTGCCTCATGTATGATCGCTGGTTGAACTTTTAAGTATCAATTTATTTAAAGGAAATTACATTATCCTAATAGATATTTCAGTAATCACAAGGCGTCCAGTATTTAAAAAAAAAAATGTGACACACTTTTATGATAGGTGTGCGATAGAATATGCTTAAGTCCAGATTTTTTCATGCATTGTAAATATTTTTCAAAGAAACTGTTTAATAGTTGTACCCGTTGACGACTCAGCCACTTGCCCCTCTTCCAGTCAATAGATTTAATACACTCTGAAGTAACAATGGCTCATGAAGACGCCACATAACGCTAACAAATTGAAAGACTGGTCTCAACCGACAACCGCTAGAGAAACTTAAGCTAAATTAAAAAATCAAATTCAAGGAATTGTGGTCCCCCGCTTTTGGGTGTTTGTCTTTAAAGAAATGCTTACAGACATCCCCCCATTCTTTAATTTTAATAATATATCTCATATATTATCAACATTCTAAATATGAAAGATTAACTCCAAGAAAAGGTCAAAAGGTACAAACTTTTGTTTTGTTTCCAAGGGACAGGGCTTATGAAAAGGTATGCACATGTGAAATATTTAAGACCTATGATTTAAATTAAAATCAAAAACTTATGATTGAGGTTGAAGTTTTTAAATGTGGGTCAACCTCCATGGACAAGGTCACAAGGTCAGAATGTTATTACCAACAAAAAGGTCTCATCACAAGGAATACACATGTGAAATGTGGAAGCCCTATCATTTTCCATTAAAAAGTTATGGACAAGGTTATAGTTTTTTGAAAAGTAGGTCGAACTCAAAGGTCAAGGTCACAAGGTCAAAAATTTTGGTATCCATGGAAACGTCTTGTCACAAGGAATACACATGTGAAATATCAAAGCCCTATCACTTTCCATTCAAAAGTTATGGTCAAGGTTAAAGTTTTTAATTAGTAGGTCAAAGTCCAAGGTCACAAGGTCAAAAATTTTGGTATCCATGGAAAGGTCTTGTCACAAGGAATACACATGTGAAATATCAAAGCCCTATCACTTTCCATTCAAAAGTTATGGTCAAGGTTAAAGTTTTTAATTAGTAGGTCAAAGTCCAAGGTCACAAGGTCAAAAATTTTGGTATCCATGGAAAGGTCTTGTCACAAGGAATACACATGTGAAATATCAAAGCCCTATCACTTTCCATTCAAAAGTTATGGTCAAGGTTAAAGTTTTTAATTAGTAGGTCAAAGTCCAAGGTCAAGGTCACAATGTCAAAAATTTTGGTATTCATGGAAAGGTCTTGTCACAAGGAATACACATGTGAAATATCAAAGCCCTATCACTTTCCATTCAAAAGTTATGGTCAAGGTTAAAGTTTGTAATAAGTAGGTCAAAGTCCAAGGTCAAGGTCACAAGGTCAAAAATTTTGGTATCCATGGAAAGGTCTTGACACAAGGAATACACATGTGAAATATCAAAGCCCTATCTCTTTCTATTCAAAAGTTATGGTCAAGGTTAAAGTTTGTAATAAGTAGGTCAAAGTCCAAGGTCAAGGTCACAAGGTCAAAAATTTTGGTATCCATGGAAAGTTCTTGTCACAAGGAATACACATGTGAAATATCAAAGCCCTATCTCTTTCCATTCAAAAGTTATGGTCAAGGTTAAAGTTTTTAATAAGCAGGTCAAAGTCCAAGGTCAAGGTCACAAGGTCAAAAATTTTGGTATCCATGGAAAGGTCTTGTCACAAGGAATACACATGTGAAATATCAAAGCCCTATCACTTACCATTCAAAAGTTATGCACAAGGTTAAAGTTTTTGTGACTGACGGACAGACAGACGGACGGACAGACGGACGAACCGGTTTTAATGTCCCCGTGCTTTCGCGAAAGCGGGGGACAATAACCAAGTACATTACATATGACTGAGAAGTGCGTTAATTAATACTAACCTAAACCTTTCGACGTTTAATGCTGTAGGATATTGATTCCACTCTTCAGGAGATAAACGTTATGTGTCATAATTTTAAAGACCAACTTATTGGACCCATCCAGAAAATAAAACCACGAGTCATTATTGTGTGCAACACAAGGAGTATTAGGGACTAAATTAGGCACATGACAATATGATAACATTTTGTTTATAAGTCAAAAAAATGTCAGAATTTCTTAATTTTTGTCCCAGAATTTTGACATTTGTCCCGGAAAATTTTTATCAATGTCCCAGAATGGCTGCAGATTGTTGTATTTGATAAACAAACAACTCAGACTCATACATGTAGGTGCACTGTCTTGTTAATTATCACGCGAAAATAAGAATTTTTTAAAGCATGTAGCTGTCTATATTCCCGGCTTTTAATTTTATTTACTCCCTCGATGTAACGCTACCCTCACTTTAACACCAATTTTTTCTCTGGACAGATGTTGGCATTATATCGGGGGAGCACTGTTATTTGCCATAGTTTTTAAGCATCATATTTAAAAAATTATTTGATAAAACATTCGATTCTGAACTTTTGATTGTATAAACAGTCATTTTACTTTGATATTAGTACATCCCAAAATATTCTATCTATCTATCTCTAAATATTCTATCTATCTATCTCTATCTCTCTGTACTTCACACCCTTTGAAAATGAGTACTCTGTGAAGGGTGCGAAGCTGTTTAAAGATAGAAGATAAGAATATAGGGTGTTTGACAGCTTAAAATTTCAAAAGAAGAGTCAGAAGATAGACTAGTCTCATGAGTGGGATAAAAGTTCAGAAGAACAGTACTAGTATTTACAATTCTCTATGTCGGCGTGATGTCACACAAAGGTTCAATTAGAGATAAGCACAGAGAAGTTCCGAAAATAGTTGGGGGATAAACATAGAGTATGGTGTATGGAAATTGCTTTATATCTAGAATCTAACCAGGGCCGTCGCTAGGGCAAATTTGGGGCCGATATTCAGCCTCATTCCCAATGCAAAATAGTATCTTTTTATCCCAATTTGAATTCTAATAAAGCCTGTGTTTGTGAAACACGAATGCCCCCAGTTGCATCATTGTTAGTATAAACTTCATTTTCTGTTAAGTATGTGAAAGGTCAAGTTCAACAATTTTGGTATCAATGGAAAGGTCTTGTCACAAGGAATACACATGTGAAATATGAGAGTCCTATCACTTACCATTCAAAAGTTATGCCCAATGTTAAAGTTTTTGAAAATTAGGTCAAAGGTCAAGGTCAAGGTCACGAGGTCAAAAATTTTGGTATCAATGGAAAGGTCTTGTTGCAAGGAACACAGATGTGAAATATGAAAGCCCTATCACTCACCATTCAAAAGTTATGCCAAATGTTTAAGTTTTTGAAAAGTAGGTCAAAGGTCAAGGTCACGAGGTCGAAAATTTTGGTATCAATGGAAAGGTCTTGTCGCAAGGAACACACTTGTGAAATATGAAAGCCCTATCACTTACCATTCAAATGTTATGCCCAATGTTAAAGTTTTTGAAAAGTAGGTCAAAGGTCAAGGTCAAGGTCACGAGGTCGAAAATTTTGGTATCAATGGAAAGGTCTTGTCACAAGGAACACACATGTGAAATATGAAAGCTCTATCACCTTCCATTCAAAAGTTATGCCCAATGTTAAAGTTTTTGAAAAGTAGGTCAAAGGTCAAGGTCAAGGTCACAAGGTCAAAACTTTTGGTATCAATGGAAAGGTCTTGTCACAAGGAATACACATGTGAAATATGAAAGCTCTATCACCTTCCATTCAAAAGTTATGCCCAATGTTAAAGTTTTTCGGACAAACAGACAAACAGACGGACAGGCCAAAAACTATATGCCCCCGAATCTGTGATTCCGGGGGCATAAAAATTCCCAATTATGTATGGTCTTTGTTTGATATATTGTATCACCCCAGCTATAACGCCAAACTCGCATGCAAGCCGCCATCTGTTACTAATGTAAAGGTACAAACAAGCATTAATCCCCCTCCCCTTCCCCGCTAAACAAGGTAATTATTATACAATTATGGACTTTTTTTCGAGGTGAATATGGTGTGATATTTTCTGAATTTGAAAATATTGACCGAGGCGACAGCCGAGGTCAATATTTTCAAATTCAGAAAATATCACACCATATTCACCGAGTGAAAAGTCCATAATTGTTTTATTTTATAGTGGACTTTATCAGTATTTTTAAAGGTACCTTTTCGAAATGGCTGACATCAAATTTTCTTTGAAAATGTTTCAAGGCGTGTTAATATCAGCATTTTCTGTCGCTGAATTATCCTGAACGTAATGGAATTCATTCAATGAGTCAAATGAAGAATATTTCTGAGTCAAAATCCGTAGATAGGCTCAAAATTCAAGAATTTGAGCTCAGCTTCAGGGTCCTTGCTGCCGTTTACGAAATGACGTTAACGACGTCACAGATATAAATTTCGCGCGTTTTCGATATTTCATGGTAAACCGGAAGCAAGAGTTTTCGCGGTAGTGATATTTAATGAAACTGCCCCTCACAGGTCAATATGATGAGACAATGACTCGTCATGTGACAGTTCTCAGCCAATGAGAATGGGAATATAAACAAACTATATAATAATCAGGTATAATTAGGTGTTCTCTTATACAAGTTAATAATGTTTCAAATAAACACTGTCTTGGGTAAGATATTTACTCCCAAAGAGTTTGACTGTCACGTATAGATTTGACCATGCGGTCGAAATTTAAACTAAATGTCGGTGATATAATGCGCCTTTTGCAGCAGGTTGTTGGAAAAAAAAAATCATTATTCTGTTTAGTTATTGATACTATAGATTTTTGTTGACAAGCTTCCCGCCATCGCCACCTCGTCGTGCCTAACATTAAAAGACAAAGACAAGTACAGACAAAAGTGACAAGCTATTTGCCACGATATTGGTTTCATGTCTTCAATATTTTTATTGAAAAAAATCTGACACACAATTCACAAATTTTATTGATGTAATCAATAAACCTCTACATGTATATTCCGCCAAACCTGTTATATCGCCAAATTCTAGAAAAACGAAAGACGGCAGTATAACGAGGGAGAAGTGCTGCGATGATATTCAACTTTCATCTTGCCTGAATAAAGGGTAAAAATAGATAATCATGAATGATATTTTATTTCAGCTGTAAATTTCCCAATTTTGCTCAAAATGCCGCTGTTTTTTCCCATTTGAAAGGCCCCAGCCCCTTTCCCAAAATACCCTGCGACAGCCCGGCTAACGTTTATATCAAGGAAAATTTCATTAGAATTCATTGAAGGAACCATTGATGAATTAGTTCTTAGCTCCTCAAACCGAAATATAAAACGAGATTTGAAGAAGTAGTAAACAAAATTACGGATTTTTCATAGAGAACAGTGAACAATCTAGAGGACATCCCCCTGTAAACATGACAGAAATTTGGTCATGTGACCAGTCTGACATCAAGAATAAAAGATTAAAAAGTTTTTGATTTAAGGTTGAGGTGGTGGATCCTGCTCACTGCCAATTCCCAAACGTTGCTAATTTTCCCAATTGCATGGACCTCGACCCCATTCCCAAATTACTGGAAAAAAACACTGAATGTATAACCAACACCAGTACAGCGAGTACAAAGGTAGCAACAACCACGCTCGCTAGAGGGCGCAATTAACGTGACATTGATTCAGTATGTCCGCAAAAAACGTCTCGACTCGCCTAGGTACCTTTTATCGGCCGTTATGGATAAATCTAGCAGTTTTTGTTCCGAAAAACCTATGACATCAGAGCTTGATACTTTGACCCTTTGGTATATGAATAAATCAGGGGATTTCCAAGTCATTTACATATCGCGGGAAGGAATTGAAATATTCAGAGCTGTCAAAATTTGTGATAACGATCGTATACCGGGTACTGAGCGGGATTAAATGATTGCATATTTATCCATAATAATAGTTCATAAAGATTTTCCATGGTATATGCCCGTATTCACATCAAACTTCGCCGATTTCCATCACAAGTCAGTATCAAGAACGATAACTCTATTTTGTTTACAACATATACGTTTCAATTTACGCATGTACAATCAAGCGAAAACAGCTTCTACTTCGAGTAATTTATTTCTGAATAAAGTTAAGAAAATGTATAACATATAAAAGCGTGGATCTAGTGGGGTCTGATGAAAAGGAAGTCAAGAAATGTGCAAAAAAATTGTGATTTTCCCAATTTTTTTTTTCTCAAAACCATATACTGGACCCCTCCCGCCCAGTCCCATCTGACTGGATCCACATTCTACATCAAATATGAATGGATAATTAAAGTTCCAAATATTAACTTTTGCAACATTCTTGGAGTTTATTTATTTTCAATTAGTTATGATATGAATACCATGTTTACTTCATTTCTTACATTAAAACTACCCTATTTTCAGGATGTAGCTAAGTAAAAATGTTTCTGTCACTCTGTGCAAATTTAACACAGGTCTTACAACAATATTAGTATACTATATCAGTGTGTGAAATTGACTTTTAAAGTCTTATAGACATTCGGTCTACAGTAATTTCAGTTCTTATAGACCACAGCAATTTCCTGTAGACCAAAATAAAAAGACCCCTAAAATCTAATCTTATATACTGTTTTATTTGTTAAAACAATACTCATATTCTTTTTCAATCAAACAGTTTTTCTGATCGTATCATTATTTCCTCCTTTTGTACTAATACAATTTTGTGAAATGCTGCATGATTCAGAACATGAGATGTTACATCATAGTACACATGTGTTAAAATGCTCAAATTTCCTATAGACAAGTTGGTCTGTAGACATTGGCCATCGGGCCACCGTTAAATTCGCACACTGCTTTATACCTGTAGTACTAATTTTAATACAGATAAATCTGACCAAGATAGGGAATGGGGTCCCCTGGTCCTGTAATAATATTACCACATAAACATGTAATTGTAAATGCTGACTTTTCCACTTCTCACTTTATCAAAGACTTTGTACATCTCCTGGATTTTTATCTTAGATCTATCTGTTCATGGCATTAGTTATCCTCCTTGGATTAACTACATGCATTAATGGTCTGTGGGGTTAGCCTTGGAAATAGGGGTATGGTAGAGGGGGGGTTGGACAGTGATTACTACGAGTTTTATTTACAGATAAATTTAGCAAGTTTTGTACCATGATATAACAATTCTTAAAATATTTGGAGTGATTAATCTGAAATTTTTTTAAGGGAACGGGCTGAAGGCTAATGATAGATCTAAATACATTCATCACACCAAATTAAAACATCTCCTTTTGTCGGTTTAGGATAATTAGGCGAATGCATCTATCTCTCACTGTTATTTTTTTTTACATTAAACACAATGACATCTTTGTGTGTGAGAAGAGGAGCCCAGAGCTCAGTTCAAGCAATGTCTTAGATATAATATTGAAACAATAGGGAATAATTCCTTGTAGGATATGTACCAATATTCAGCATGTGAAAGTTGTTCAAATTAAAACCATACATTATATATGTGTGCAATTGTCTATCTTTTTTTCTCAAAATTCTCACAATGTACATTTTGTATATAAGGTTCATGTTCAAGATTGACAATTTACACATTAAGAACAATTCTTGGTTTTATTTTCTAATGTTCACTGGGTGGGCTGAGAAATTAAGTATGGTTACATAAAATGTATATGCATTGGGTAGCTAGATCTACATGTTTGACAGCTCATTTCAAACATTGTACTGTTAATGACGTCAATGGTTCTCCTGTACATCTGTCCGACTGTTGATTTGACCATGTGGGTAGCTTAAAATTTTGATTTGTAAATATAACTTGTCTATTATCTTCAAATGTTTTCCTTTTTAGTTATATTGGTAAATACATGTGATAAATGTATTTTTAACAAAGTATTATGACAAATCAAGTCATAATTTGCAAAGGGGTAGGGCCACGAAGCCCGATATTGGCCCTAATTTGGATAAATTTTGAACATTGTATTTCATAGAATTTTTAACTGTTATTTGACATTTTGAAACGTTCTCTTCTAAATCACGAATCTACTTTTTGTAAACATTGCTTTTATCAACACCTTTTAGCCCTTTGAAAACACCAAAATAGGTCATATTCGGCGAAATTGATGCAAAAACTCAATATTTCTATCAAATTAGCAATGGCCGCATGCGTTAACTATGATGGAAAATTTATATGTGAAAGATAATCATTATATCCTTTCGTCATAAACGTTTTATCTCAGTTAACGCGTGCGGCCACATTGAATTCTACGGGTCCCTGTAAAGTGCGAAACGAAACAAAAACGAAACGAAACGAAACAAATCGAAACGAAACGAAACAAAACGAAACAAATCGAAACGAAACGAAACAGATCGAAACGAAACGAAAACAAAACGAAACGAAACAGATCGAAACGAAACGAAACAAAACATAAAACTTTAAGAAAATGAGAAAAAGAGGAAAAATTGCTGAAAACGAATATTCTAAGACAAGATCAGCATGTAATATTGCCTTAATCCAAGAGTTCTACATGTGTAACTAGTGCCGAGAGGGTTTCTTGAAAGAGTCAAAGTTGACAATTAAAAAAAGTAAATGTCAAATGCCATTCATGTATTTAAGAGGAATAAAAGGGAGGGGATAGAAAACCACGCTATGACACCGTAATGAGATCATAAAACGGGGTGGGGGCACATTTCAGGAAATAAAATCTTATCCTTTTTCAAACGAAATGTGTCCCCCCCCCCCCCCCAGTTTTTAATTGTTCTCATTTTTCTGATAAAATTTTCAAATACACATAACGGAACAGTTCCGTTTCCTCTGCGCTAGACTCCTCCCTGCTAAATAATATTTTTCCGTCTATGACGAGGTTATTCATCCTATTCACTCTCCTTTTAAAATGCAAGTGTGCTATATATACCGTATATATTATGTTTTAATCGTCAACATTGATTCTTTAAAAAAAACCTCCAGCCACAAGAACTAACGGTTGAAGGCAATAATGAGGGGGTGGACAGGGACAAAGGGAGGGAAGAGAAAGGGGCGGGAGGAGGGAAGAAGGGGGTGGGAGGAGAGGAAAGGGGGTGAGAGGAGGGACAGATAATTGGGAGGGTAACAGTAACCCCAAAAAATTAGGAAATTACTTTTAATATAAATAATCTTGCTCTTATGCGTTCATGTACATAATCTCAATTTTAAAAATTACCACGAAATTCATCTATATATACCTTAAAAAAATTTTCCGATTTTCGCTCGCCGCAACTTTCAATTCATTTTTCAAATACTTCAGGCTCGCTTCGCTCACCTTAGTTTTTCATCTAAACAGGTCTATTTCTTTTTTCAAGGTTTAAAAAAGGAAATAACCCAAATAACTTCACTACTGCACCAATTTACACTTTAAAGTTTAAACATTTGTCTTGACCGCCCAAGACCCCATCCCTCCACCGGGAGGGGGGAGGCGGCAGGAGGGGAGTGGTACCCCCAAGATCCTTCAATAAGATCTTGTCTTGAAATATTCGTTTTCGGCGATTTTTCCTCTTTTTCTCATTTTCTTTAAGTTTTATGTTTTGTTTTGTTTCGTTTCGATCTGTTTCGTTTCGTTTCGATCTGTTTCGTTTCGTTTTGTTTCGTTTCGTTTCGATTTGCTTCGTTTCGATTTGTTTCGTTTCGATTTGTTTCGTTTCGTTTCGATTTGTTTCGTTTCGTTTCGTTTTTGTTTCGTTTCGCACTTTACAGGTACCCGAATTCTACGACTAAAGAGAAAATTTCCAGCAATTTTCGCCATATTTTGTCAAAAACGTCAAAATGACGTCACTTCATGACGTCATTACAGTTAAATGGCACATTGTTTGGTGATATTATTCTTTTCATGAAAAGCGGTAAACATTCGTGTATTTTCATGAGAGATATCAAGTATTCCTCATGAAATTTATTTTAGGAGAAAAATCAAGGGCCGATTTAGGGGTCTCGTGGCCCTACCCCTTTTCGCAATGGAAATATAGGGGGTAATCATCTTTAAGTCTAAATTACAGCTATTTGGTCAATGATAGAAAAGAACTCTTGTCATTTTTGAAATCAGCATACCTAAAATAGGTTAAAATGAACAAAACATAGTCCATAATCAGCATCCCTGTAAAGAAAATGAGTTGTGACGTTTTTTCTATAAAAGTTGTGCATTTTCGTTTTAAATTAGGTTGCGGGGTGGGTATGTTAAATGTCAAATAACTTTTTACATATAAAAGATACAATAAAACAGATTACAGATTTGAACTCTGCATACTTTTTTCATATCAGAATAGTAATTTTGGTGAAAAAATTATTTATTTATAAAACCCGTGGTTGTTGCTAACAAAGGCACACAATTTCAATGGAAACTGAGAAGCTTCTTTAATTTTGTCTAAACGCAACCTCGAGATTCCGAAAAATTAAAGAAGCTCCTCAGTTTCCATTGAAATTAAAAGGCACACTGTCACTCTTCAAACAATGTAGCGAGTGGCTTCAAGTTTGCTGCAACTGGCACTGTCCCAGTTGTGAACATTGAAGGAATCTACCCATCTTGTACAAGAATTACCTAGATCAACAGCGCAGCGTTTTACATATAACTAATTTTCTCTATCATGTTATGTCTTATCAGTCCAAGAACTATTTCATGGGAGCTTTTATTTGTTATGCAAGACAATTTCCCTCATTTTACAAGTTTCGCTTTCGATTTTGACATGGTTGCATTTAAGAATATGCCGATCTCGAAACTGCTACCGGCAATCTTCGGTTCCGAGTAAAGAGAAAAACCACTGCTGCGGCCATGCAGCCCCCAAATCGACCCATAGGTACTTGGATCCGTTCTTTTTTTTTCGCCAAAAGCAATCATCTTTGAGATTATATGTATGTTTTGTCTCTATACCAACACTTGGTTTATGAGAAATAAATGAATCTTGAATCTTGAATCTTGAGACCATACATCTCCCAGAAGGTAAAGCAAATGACGTCAAACTCAATAAATGATGACGTCAAAATAGCAGATCAGAATGCAAGTACATGTATAAGTTACACGTAGGAAACCACAAAAAAAACCTCCCTCTTACCATTGAATTTAGGCCCAAAAATAGTGTTTATGTATTTGTAACGTTTGCCTTATTCAGTCACGGTCAATCCTTGTGGATAAATTACATCCTTATATACTTATATATTTTTTTTCAACAACAGGATGGTCGATAGTGAGAATATCATTCAGGTATCTAGAAGTACCATTGAGGTGTAACTACAGGAAATCATTTTAGCAGGGAATCCCTTCCCTTTTGACTGGTGAACCGGGCTGAATAAAAGGTGTCACCTCATTGGTCAAAACTATTGAAAATTTAAAAATAGCACATTAAATCAATGTATGATTCCCTGCTGTCGGGAGAAATTGAGTTTTGAACATAATTTTGCCTTTTATGCAATCAATAGATCGATTTGAAAATATATAAAAATTAGCAAATTTTCGATTCGGGAGGAGGGGTCATGTAAAAAAGTGAATTTTGCAGAAAAAAGGTATGCATGACCCCCCTTTTTTCTTTCGTTTTTATACGTGCCAAAGATGTCCTAAGCCAAAAAGACCAAATTTATAAGCTTTGAAGCATTTGAAGTCACCGAAATCGAGCTAAATGATTAATCATACAAAGAAGGTTTTTATTTCCTGTAGTTACACCTTGAACCATTCCAAAGCATCATGTTTTTTTTTTGTTTTTGTTTTTTGGGGTTTTTTTATAAAAATAAATCTGCAACAAGAGGTGCACAATTAGTACCCATAGGGATCCCTACAACTTGCTTGTCGAGTTCACCAAATCTAACACAAATGTTGTCCAAGAGGAAGGACACAGGTAACTACATGTCCATGATTTGTATGATTTGTAGTCTGTTGCGGAAAAGATACCCTTTGATTCAGGTATACAAATTAAGGTTTCCCTTCTCGATCGTGAGGAAGAGTGGTATATATACAATGTATTGGACAAGTCGTACGGATTGGATTGGAAATATCTAAATTTCGTTTTGTTTATCACATCCCTAATGAAGTTCACATCATTCCTGTTTGAAACAGTTTCACAATATCTTGCCACGTGTTCCTTAATAAATAACTTCCTACAAATGTACATGTAGCTGTAATTTGAAATTGCCAAAATTGAACTTATTGTAGTTAAGCCGAATTTTACTTTGCGGTTCCTGTTAAGTATAGTCAGACAAGTTGGAAAACATCACAGGGATTTATCCCAACTTCCTCTTGATGGCACCAGGACATTTTCACTTTAGGTAATCAATGTAAAAGTTCATAAAAATAGTAACTTCTTCTAAATGCTCGATTTTTGATGTATTCAAATTGGCAGGTACACTTTCCCCTAGTACCATAACTTGTAAAACGGGATAAATAATAATGATAAAAAAAGCATTACAAGACTGTCGATCTTTTTGTCCTACTTGGATATAGAGAAAATTGCGTAACTACGACATGATTATGTATATCGCCTCCTCTACCTTAAAGTCAATTAAGATTATGAAATTGGATCCGTGACATCTGCATGACTTTTTTTTAAAAGATTATAAAAAACCGCACATGAAATAAGGAATTTCCTCATTTCAAATTGTGACATAAATCAGGAAGGAAGAGAACGTGTGTGATTCTTCAGTGAATATGAAATAGGTTATCTTCACCATGATTTTACATCACATTACTATTATACACTAAGTCATAGGATGATGCTTGATGGAGTACAATACAAAACGGAGGACGAGTCCTTGTTTTTTGACGATGACCGCCTTAATACGCATGGTAGATATTCATTTTTGTTTACCTTTCTATGGTAACTATTTTATCATCTAGCTAATTACAATTAAATGGCACTAGTATAGCACCGTGTTTTGTTGCTTCAAACCAGAGGAAAACATTATCTCTCCACTTTAAATAGGGAAAAGAAAAGGGGCAAATTAGTTAAATGCGAAGGGAAGGGGTGATTCTGATGGTAGTAACTGAAAATATTTGAACTTGTAACATGGAGTGAAAAAAATACAAATTTATGCCAAATACTAATATTCAAGGATATTTTCTTTTAGCAAAGGAGTTGATACATCATGACATTCATGTACAAAACTACATGCAATATATATCAAGCGCGGATCTAGAGGGGGGTGGGGGGGTCCGGACCCCCCCCCCCCCTAGAATTTTCGAAACATTCCTAAATTTTGTTATTGATATACATATTTCATAAGATTAAGTCCCAATTCCCCTTTTGTTGTCATAATATTTGAAAAATATATCATGATCTTTCATTTTGATAATATTTTGCCATCAGTATTTTAAAATTTTTCTCTGGCTCGCTTCCGCTCGCCAGAATTTAATACATACATGTACGTTTTTTCAAATGATGCTGCGCTTTCCTATACGGTATACAACACATATACATTACACCTAGGTCAATAAACGAGGGCACTAAGGAAACGAAAAGAAACTGAAAAAGACACGAATAGTGGATTTTACTCTTAAAAGATTTCGCTGGCTCGCTATCGCTGCCATTTGTTGTATTTGCATACAAGAACTGACAATCAATTTTTAAAATAATTACTATGATTTGAAAATTCAAAATGTTAAGCTGTTTGCTCGCCATTTCTCTCCAGCCACCTGTTGTTTTTTTTTAATAATTAGAGACAGAACTGACAATCATCAATCAATAACTTTATTTTCTTGCGTTTGCGTATTTTTTTTTTTTTTTTTTTTTGCTCTTCAAAAAATTTGGACTTTAGGACCCCCCTGAAAAAAATTCCTGGATCCGCCCATGTATATTATACTTGTGTCTAAATCCTACAATTAATGTATAATCATATATATGTTAATTAACATACAATTATTTTAGATTATTTTAAAAAAAATTAATGAAAACAATCTTCTCCATCAAAACATTTCCCAAGTGTATTATCAGAAAGCTAGCTGTGGTGAGAAAATAATTTCCCTTTTTAAACACAACATATATGACAATGATTTCCCTTCGTCTTCGGTTCTGGCACTAAAACGATAACTCATCCGTATCTACCAAACCGGATATTTGACAATCGTGATTCAAACATTAATGCAGTTATATTTGTTCTTCCTTTTTATTATCGAAGAAAGAGAACTAAGAATCGTGATGGTTGGACGCACAGGAAGCGGAAAAAGCTCAACAGGAAACACAATCTTGGGTAAATCTCATTTTACGTCGCAAGTAGCGGCTTCCTCTGTAACCAAGCAGTGTCAGCGGGGGACTGCAGAGCGATTTGACAGGAGAATCATGGTAGTAGTATCATAGAGGAATTTTGGACTTTTATCATAATTTGTATTTTTCTATATTCGGACATTCATCTTTATATTCAGACATTCATTTTATCAAATTTATGACATTCAATTTTAATGTGTTTGTTTACAGAGAACTTTCTTGTTAATCTTTATTTCTTTAGATGATTTATTCTTTAGGATTAATTCAATTTTCGTTTATTTGTAAAACTGCCCTACGGTCATTTTAGTTAAATCGCTCAAACCTTCACATTGCGTAATTAATCCTTCTTTAGAATTTGTATATATTCTTTACATCAAAAGGGACAGAGTGTCATGTCCACTTACGTTACCAACTGATTTGTTTGTTTTGGTTACCGAATTAATTTACTTGTTTCTTAACTCTCAATTATATTGACTCAACATGCCATTTCATGTAATTAATCTTATAACTTGATTTTTGAATAGAAATCTTGAGTTCGGAGGTCAGACGTTGAACTGACAACATCCGTCTCGTCTTTGTTAAAGTTGGAATTGTTATTGTTTATTTCATATCGCATCTTGGACTTTTCTATATCCATCGTTGAAGTGTGCAATAAATCATCGAAACTCGGATTCATATCACTGACTTATCCTCTACGCCTTTACTCTTTCCTTATTCGGAGCGCTTCGGGAATACGGCCAGCGACGCGCCAACATTCCAGGCTCCTGTCGCCGACAGACGACGTCGGGCGAATCTTCTGTTGTCAAGCAGACGACAACACACCTTTTCTCCATTTTCTCTTTGTTATAGTAGATACACCGGGACTGTTTGACACAGGTGACTATATACAATAAGTTTACTAAAATTCAATTGCGCTTTAGGAAAACCAATTACAAACCTAGCTGTACCACTTACCAAGTTTTCATCAAAATACATGTAACACCATTGGACCATCTCTCCAAAGCCTCATTTTTCATTTTATTACGCCTCTGAACAGACCTTCATAATATTTGGACCCGCTCATTCTTTGCAAAATATATGAAATTTTACTAGGGAGCGCTTCATCCTATTAAAGTGCCACTGATGAGGATTTTAAAATTCTCCGAAACATGTATGTCTGGTACAACGCATTCGGAAAGCTTTTCTCTAGTAGCAGAGATGGACACTGGTAGCACCATATAAAGGAAGTCCACAGCTTATTCCAATTTCTATCTAAGTGATACCCACAGTTTCGCTAACATTCTATTTGTTTATTTGATTTCTTTAGCTCACCTTTCAATAATTATTGATTCTACAAAGACATCTATGACGATTTTTATATAATACAATTAACTTACACATTCTGCAAAAGTGAATCCCCAATGGAGATGAAATCAGGTGCACGGTGTGAGTAAGCATCTCCTGTTTGCTAACAACACTTGTCACTTAGGCTGTGTAGAAAAAAAGGTTGTATCCAGTTAATTGTTAAATTCGGTGATTTGGATGGTTCTAATCTATAATATCTTCCAACGTTGAAGACAACGGGATGTTATTACGTTTAGTATTTTTTATTGTATCAACGTACCCTTTGTTCAGTATTTTTTTTCTCTGATAGTCTCCTTGCCCTCAGAACGAAATCGTTGTAGTTTAACTTTGCTCTTGAATAACGTTATAATTGCTATATGAATGCACAATAAATAGGAGACATAGGAATGTTATTACTAAGAAAGGAGCAGGTTCGGGAACATGGAAAATCGGCCCTAATTTTAGAATGTTTTAGATTTCGATTGTATTTCGTATCAAGGAAGTTAAATGTGTGGTTGTTTCAAATACCAAATAAATATTTTAATTTACGTACAATTCTTCGAAAGATATGGCTTCAAAATCGGCTTAAAGTCGAAAAATGCTGAAAAATCGTAAGAAATTGGCATAATTCTGGTCTAAATTTAAGAAAATAAGTAGGGCGCCAGCCCTCACCCAAAATAGTTTTTATATAAAAAGTTAAATTTGCAATCTATCTTTCGATCAACATAAAATTTATGTTGGGTGAGGGTTGGCGCCTATACTAATTTTAAAGATTTATGCGAAAAATTTGGCAATTTTCTTTCATTTTCCGTCATACAGAGCAAATGACGTCAAAATGTGACGTCATAACTAACGCACGTGACGTTTTGACGATGAAAAATATTTACTTCCTACATCGGCAGGTATTTGAGAAAAATATAAGAGATACTGAATCATAATTTTCATGAAATTATTTTTCGCAAATATTTAGGGCCGATTTTGGCAGTTAGTGAACCTACCCCTTTCAAATGTCATTTGAAATAGAAGACGTCACATGTGTAAAATATTGAAGTATTCAGGTGACACTTTCCGTCAAAAGATAACATGAGATCATGATGTGAAGCAGATTTTATGTGTATGCTTTCATTGGTTTCTTTTACCTCTGGTTCACACGGATAGATCGTGCTAAGATAATCAGAAAAAAATTCGGAATATTAATTGAGAGCACGTCATCAATATACATTGTATATTATATTGTGCCCCACTCCTTGCCGACATTTTCCTTTACTCGTACGAAGCTGAATTCATTCAATCTTTGGTCTCTGAAGGGAAAAGATACTTAGCTTCTGACTTCAACTTCACTTATAGATACATAGACGATGTTTTGTCCATCAATAATCCGAAATTCGCAGATTACCTGAGCAGAATCTATCCTTCAGAGCTTGAAGTCAAAGAAACTACAGAGACAAATAATTCAGCATCCTATTTGGACATAATGTTGTCCTACGACACTGATGGTCACATGAACACCTCACTCTATGACAAACGTGACGACTTCAATTTCAGCATTACAAACTTTCCTTTTCTGAGTAGCAACATCCCTTCATCGCCTGCTTATGGCGTGTTCATATCTCAGTTGATACGCTATGCCAGAGCAAGTACGAAATATACGGATTTTGTTCTGAGAGCTAGGCGTCTTTCAGATAAGCTTCTCAGTCAGGGATATGTTTGTGACCGACTAACATCGTCACTGAGGAAGTTCTACGGTCGATATGGGGAACTCGTCATACACTATGATGTCCCACTCTCCAGAATGGTGGGTGATATTCTGTCATAGACCATTTGAACCATCCAAGCCAAGATTGTACTATATGTCTTCCGAAATGGAAGTTACCGGATGTGACAGTTCTACCGAATTGAAGCGGCGGGTGTTGCATGCAAGCAGGAGATGCTTACTCTTCCTGGGCACCTGATCTCACTCCCATATCGGGAGTTCGCTTCTTTTCATGTGGTGGAGGTTTTTGTTTGTTTGCTTTGGTTCCTGTTTTGTCCTGATTTTGTATGCCTTCGGTTTCTGATTTTCTGAATTATCGATTTTGTGCTGTATACAGGGATATGGTCATTATCCATATTTGACATGTATCTATATGTATAATTGAATTGGAGTGGCTTTTTCAAACTGCAGAAATTCGGCTTCATATGAGTATAGAATAATATCAACAAGAGTGAAACACATGGAAAAGACAATATGGGATGACTGAAGATGATCCTTATTGGTAGTGAAACTTGCATGAATCCATTCATACACAAGAAATGAAAGAATATAAACATTGACCAAGGCAAGCGAATAATGCGTCCGTTGAAACTGCATGTCCTCTTTGTTGTTTAGAAGATTTAGAGGTTAAAAACCATTCTTTGTTGCCACAAAAATTCTGGTGCCACGACATGTGTTGGAGTTTCATAATTTTCTGCATATTTGGTATACATTATACCCTGATTGCAAAAATAAAGGTTTCGGTCAACGTGACTTCCCGTTGCCATGGTAAAGACATCATTATTTTTGTGCTACTTTTAAAGACAGTGGAGTAACATACTGTTAGGTACTGCGTTGTCATGGGTATCATCGTAGCAGAAATTTCATGAATTATCGAAATTTTCTTCATGAAGAAACGATCATTATCGTATGCAATCCCTTCTTCACAGTCTGTATATTTAATTCCCTTCTTGAGACTAATACAATAAAGATAAAAGAAGTACCTATCAGTTATTCAGTCTCAAAGTCGAGAGGGCAAGGCGAAATCATTAGAATGGAACGGTTGCGATCATCAGAATGAACAACATTCCAAATTGAGGCCAGGTACCTGGGGAGAGTCAGCGTCTCCTGATTGCATGCATCACCCGTCGCAACAGCTCCATGGAAACTTGTCAAATTTGGTGATGGTCTCGATGTATATATTGATGTACACATCAGGTAAGTATTTCTTGTTTGGTGATGATGACAGCCATTCAATCACAATCCACAATGTCACTGATCAAAACTATAATCATATGTTTGTGACCGACTAACATCGTCACTGAGGAAGTTCTACGGTCGATATGGGGAACTCGTCATACACTATGATGTCCCACTCTCCAGAACGGTAAATGATATTCTGTCATAGACCATTTGAACCATCCAGCCAAAGATTGTACTCTATGTCTTCCGAAATGGAAGTAACCGGATGTGACAGTTCTACCGAATTGAAGCGGCGTTGCATGCAAGCAGGAGATGCTTACTCTTCCTGGGCACCTGGTCTCACTCCCATATCGGGAGTTTGCTTCTTTTCATGTGGTGGAGGTTTTTGTTAGTTTGCTTTGGTTCCTGTTTTGTCCTGATTTTGTATGCCTTCGGTTTCTGATTTTCTGAATTATCGATTTTGTGCTATATACAGGGATATGGTCATTATCCATATTTGTCATTCATGATATTTTTCTCTTTGTTTTTCTTAAACAGGATTATCCAACGACGAGGTACTATCAGAGACACTGAAGTGTATTGGGATATCATCCCCAGGTCCACATGCTATACTACTGGTTGTAGCAATGGGTCGTTTCACAGAGGAAGAGCGGAGCACCGTCAGGCTATTGGAAAAGACATTTGGTGACGAGATGACTAAATACGTCATTGTGGTATTCACTCGAAAAGATGATCTAGAACACGGGAACAAATCACTAGATGACATGATAAAGGAGGCCCCTGCATGTCTGAGGGAGTTTTTACGAGAATGTGATAATCGTGTATTTGCCTTGAACAATCGAGCCCGGCCGGACGAACTAACAACACAAGCATCCATTCTTGTTGAAAAGGTATGTGAACTGATAGTGAAAAATGGCGGGAAGTATTATGACTCTGGACCAATGATCCCGTCTTTAGAGGAAGTGGTGCAAGATAGAATGAAGCAGATTGAGCGTCAGTATCAACAAAATATTGCGGAATATAAACGATCTACATCGTGTGAATATCAAAGTCGCATCAAATCACTGATCGAAACAGAGGAAGCTCTGAACAAGAAGCTAGCATCTTACATGGAAATGCGACAAAACGAACAGGCGAAAATGCAAGAATTAGAGGAAGATTTGGAAAGCTTAAAAGAAGATGCGGAACCAGACGTTGTTGACGAGGAGAGCAAAATCAGACTGGCCAGAATAAAACAGGGAATAGAGAAGATTCAGGAGGAGATATTCACTGTGAAGACGGAAAAATCAGCTCATTTAAGAGAGGAAGTCAGAGATGAGTTAGAGAACGGGAATGTTAACATTTTAAAGCAATTTTGGATGAAAATCCTCAGATCTGGTGGCTCGGCGAAACTGCGTATAAAAGCAATGTTTGATGCAATTAAGAAGAAAATACGAAAATGATTTATTTGAGTATGATAATATTCATGATTATTAATGTATAATAGTAATTATGAAAAAAACATTCATGGATTCGTCCTTTCTTTAGTTTTCACACTTAAAATTACATGGAGAGATAATGATTATAAAAGAAAAAGAAGAAAGGAATGTTCCCGCTTTGCTGCCAGGTAACAGCTTTACGGGCTAGCGAAAGCACCTGAAAGCGCCTAAGATATTAATGGACGGTTTATGGGTCATGTACGTACTCTAGAGATCAAATAACTATCGAAAGAATGTAAAAAAAGAAACATAGCTAACTCAAAGGCTGTTCCATCAGCTGGGAAGATTATGACCTCTGTTTTCGAAATTTAGATGATTCTCTCGATTTTTGCATCGGGTGTTTTGGTGTTTTACTGTTGATGCTGCAAAGGGGTCTTGTTGGAGATCTCCTCCCTTCTTCTTATTTGGACATACACTCAATCATTTTTATTATGACTGATACCATCCAGAGAGTGCCCATTTAAGGTGCCTTCTCACATCAAAATTATGCTTGTTGTTTTCGCTGTTGGCATTTTAAAAGCGAAACAGACCCACAAGAAAGTGACACATAAACCGCAAAAGACAACAATATTCACTAGAACATCATTCAAAACAATCGAAACAGACGTACAGAAACATTAATGATAACACGCAAAAGGAAGGAGACCAATGTACACCCGGCGGCGAACTTTGAACGGTCATCTGCTTTTAGCAAATGGTGTGGTTATCCAGATTACATGCGCACAACCCTCCCACTTATCCGGATACACAGAGTTCTCCATAGACGCACAAGTTTTAAAAAAATTTACTTAGAAATTAAAGGAGGTTAACATCTTAGCACCATTTCTCCAATGCTATTTTGAACATATATTTATTTGGATATGCTACTGAATCGACCCTACAGGAAATTTGGAGCCGCACTCTTTCTGTAAAATAAAATTTTTAAATTCAAAATTATGAATCAGTGGGCGCTACTGAAATGAATATGTGCGGCTTATGAAAATCACTTTGACTGGAGAATCACTGATGAGGATTTAATATTCGAGACCCGATTCTGGTGCATAAATATTGGTTCAAATTTCTGTGTCGCCTGCAAAGCATAGCGACTCTTAGGGATCACTTTGTCTGTTGTCCGTCTGTCTGTCACACTTGGATGTCGCACTCTATAAAGGTGATTCCTGAGTGTCGCTATGTTTCGCAGGCGACACATGCATTCCTTGGGATGAATATTCTTCAAGAAGGTATAGAGCTGGAACACTTCCGTATTATTGATATAAACACTTATTTCCTGTCGCAGTGTGGAGCAGTTAAACTCGTTCCCCGTGACTCGATGTTTTGTAAGTGTATTAATTACTTCTTTCCAGCTGACACCTGAAAGAAGCTTTGTTTTGGCACTTTATCAATCAGCATATACATTATTTTGCAATTTCAGAAACTTGTCATTTCATCCAAAAATGTAATCAAAAAGGAGATTTACAACTTAGCACCGTCCCTCCAATGCTATTTTAAACATAGATTTTATTTGGATATGCTTCTGAATCGATCCTACAGGAATTTTGGAGTGGCACATAATCAGTCAAGTAAATAAACAAATTTAATTCAAAAACATAAATCAGATGGCACTTCTGAAACTGAAAAAGTGCGGCTAATGAAAATAACTTTGGTTGGAAGCATCACTTATGAGAATTTGATATCCGAAACATGTGTCTGGTGCATAATAAATTGGTTCTAAATTTTCTTCAAGAAGGTAAAGAGTTGGAACACTTCCATATTAAATAATATAAGTATCTTAGTATTCAATGTGTTGCATTATATAGTTACGACGCCACTGAACCTTTCACACCTTTGTGATATGATGCTTACTCCTCCCGGGCACCTGGTCCCACCTCTGGCTTGCTAGGGGTCCGTCGATGTTCAATTTGGTGATCTATTGTGAGTGCTGTTGAGATTTTCGTCAGGATCTTCTTTAACTCATGATATGGTGATAGTCCTCTTTACCTTTTTTCTTGTTGATATTCTGTTTTTTGCTCATTTCTGTCTCATCGAAATTCGTTAATATCCGGCACGCCTCAGATGATAAGTTCCGCTATTCTACAGTTTTCCGCTTTTAAATGGAATTTTGTGACCCGCGTCCTGTATTTAATCGTTAACTTGCATAGATATGTCAAATTTAAATTCCATCTATTCAAAGGAAACCCCCTTATTCGACATGGGAAAACCTATCGACCAGACCCGGAAGTATTTGCATGTTGTGAGTGTATTAAACGTGAAGAGTCAAACCTCAAGATTTCATAGTGAGTATTAGATTACTGACAATAAATATTGACATTAGGTCATCGATGATATCGATTTCTTTACTTTATTATAAATATATCAACTACTTCACTTTGACTTCAAACGTATTGTTATTTGTAGGTTCTCTCTGCATTATACCAACATACCGATTGTAATATTTAATAATTATGTGAGGAGATATTGAAAATAGCAATATACAAATAAATTGGAAAAAAAACTTACACTACAAATGTATTTTCAAAAAAAGCTACTTATAAACTTCTATAGAACTAAGCTATACAAGTTTGTTAAGGAGTGCCGCTTTTATTTGATTTGTATGGTTTCATTTATTCTACGTTTGCTCGAATTCTGTTGGAATTCCTCATTTATGAAATTAACAACAAATGTAAAGACAATGAATTCAATTTAAATGACGTTTCAGCAGAATGATCGGGTTGGATTATTAGACAGCTTTTATTCCGTGATTACTTTATGCATCCAATTTTCTGAATATTAATTGGGTTTTAATGAACTGTGTCCATATCAAATGCCCATGTATAATTAGAAAAAATCCATGAATTTTGAATAGCATTCTTGATCTATTCGGATGTTATGGATGTGCGTTAATTCTATTTTGGTTTATTTTCACTTTTTATATAAAGAAAAATAAGTGAATACGTATTTTGTAGATCTATAAGATCTTTGATTTTGTAAATAGGGAAATAGTTTTACTTCTTACTCTACTCATCACGTGTAAAATTGGATACTTCAATGACTTTCAAGTCTATGAAATTAAAAAAAAAAACTGTTTAGATTTACATAACTTGGACAAGCTTAATTGTCATGGCCTCAAACGTTTAAACATTTTCAAAGACTAAGTGTTGCCTTTTACTATTTATTTCACATGTTAACATACTCTTTATTTCACATGTTAACAGCATGATATCATGACTTATAACTTGAGACCGAGAATCGAGTACAATTTGAGGAAGGAAATTAGAATAGCCTCTCTTAACGTTTTATTGTTTGGCACTTATAAGAATAAGGATTGCATAATCTTATCACACTGCACAATTCGTTGTTTTAAACATTTAAAAGATATATAAGTACTTTACTCTATTAGAAATGTACTCTTATAAAATGATAACGAATTGTAATGCTGTAAAGGTAGAGACACGAAAAAAACGATTTAGTCCCTTAAATATTGTGTTCCTCTTGTTTTATTTCAGGAATGTACACAGGGATAATAACATTCCTCCTCGTAATACCTGAATTGGCATTTTGCAGTAAGACACATCATAAGTGTGCTACGGATACCAGATGTCGATGTGTACTGAAAAACCAAAAGGAATTCCGTGCGATCTGCTCACACATCGGTCTGCGAAATGCTCCGAAATTCAACGACAGCGTAACGGAGATAGACTTATCTTACAATAAGTTGACAGAGTTTCCACAGAAGTCCACTCTTCCTAAAAAGTTACGCTACTTGGACATTTCACAAAACTTGGAACTGAGCTACATTGCCGAAAATTCATTCGATGGCTTGTCTCATCTTGAGTATCTTGATTTGTCTGGTTCGCAAAAGGAGCTCGGCTCTTCAGTGCTAGTTAAAGGGATATTCAAAAATTTAAAATCCCTTAAAATTTTGAATCTCAAGAACAATAATCCTCGCTCGCCAAGATCTTCTTATCCGGTGGGAGCTTTTTCTGATCTAGATTCTATCGAAACTCTTCTGCTGAATGGAAAACCAAATGGATTTGGACCAGTTTTCACAAAAATGAAAAATCTGACAAAAATTGATATTTCAGGTTATGGAGGGTATTGCGATCTTAGCTACATACCTACTGATTACTTCCATAACGTATCGCATGTTTCCGTACTGGATATATCAGATTGCCGATTAAAGAACTTGGACCAGGGAACATTCTCCTACATTACCTCTTTACGAGACTTAAATATATCTAAGAATGAAGAACTGTCATTTAGTATATTAAGAAACCTGACATCTGATCTGAAGTTTACAAAGATAGAAAAACTAAGAATGAGCAAGATTCACTGTACTTTTGGACTAGGTACTGAGATACTGAGGGACGATATAAGGGGGTTACAAAATACGAGTTTACTTGAACTTCATGTTGATAGCAACCGTATAGAAAGTCTGGAGACCGGTGTGCTGATGTTGATGCCCAAGAGTCTTCGTCACGTGTCCATTACTGACAATAGACTTACTTTTGGATGGTACGCCCTAGAAACAGCATATCTTAAAAACTTGACGTACTATGATATGAGCTTACAATATCTATCCCACAATCCGTCAAACATATTTCCTCTGTGCGATGACAGAAGAACTCAGAGACAAGTGATAGTCAACAATAGCAATTCATACAAGGAGATTGATAAATTCTACAACAGGACCGCCATCAGCTCATTAGGATCGTTTGATGAAACGTTTCACGGATTTTCCATGAATGTCACTATACCTCTTAACCTAGAGGTCGGGTTTTTCAATAAAAGTACCCTCAGGTACCCGATTCCAATAATTTCTATTGGCAAGAATAATCTGAAGAGACTATATGCACAGGATAACACATACTACGAATGGATTGGACCAATGATCGGATTTAATTCTTTAGAGCTGCTAGATTTAAGTAACAATTTTTGCTCAAAGTTGAGTTCTCACTTCTTCGATTATTTCCCAAGTTTGAAAACTCTTAAGATAAGTGATAACTTGCTTGGGTTTAGTCTAGCGACCGACGACGAAGGATTGTCTTTCAAAAATCTACATAATTTGAGCGACTTTGATCTATCATCAAATAAAATACAAATGTTGCCTGAATCAATATTCAAAAATCTTGTTTCCATGGAATATTTACAATTGTCTCAAAATTTGCTACGTTCCTTTGAATCAAGGATTCAGCATATGAAGGGTTTGAAACTTTTGAATTTGTCACATAATCAATTATCAGAACTGTCTCCGAAACTTACACAACAATTGGACGCCATCAGCAAGCGCAGGGATAGAGCGGAAATCAAGATAGACCTGACAGGAAATCCACTGCAATGCAATTGTGAAAATTTAGAGTTTTTGAGATGGAAAACAAAATCGAGCGTGAACGTCACTTTTGATTTTTGCAAAACGAAATATGGGAAAGCTAAATTTAAAGACCTACCTGACGTGCTACTGAGATTAGAAACTGAGTGTAAATCCTACACATCTGTTATCGTTCTGGGATGTTGTATGATCGTGGTAGCGTTGACGGTGATAGTCTGTGCTATTATATACAGATTCAGATGGAAGCTACGTTATCTATACTACATGACAAAGAGCCACTATTTTGGGTATACCAGGGTACGCCACGATGACGATGAGGAGGAAGATGATATCTACGACTTCGATGCTTTCATATCATATGCTGATGAAGACAGAAGTTTTGGTCTTCATGAAATGCTAAAGAATGTAGAGGAAGCTGGAAATTTAAGAATATGCTGTCATAACAGGGACTTTATCCCAGGGGTAGATATAGCAGAAAACATAACTCGAGCCATACATTCCAGTAGGAGAACCATCTGTGTGATGTCTCCTAACTATCTTAATTCCTATTGGTGCAGATTTGAACTGAACATGGCGAGAATGGAGAGTATCTACTCAAGAAAGGGAGAGGAAATATTGTTTCTGGTGTTATACAAGGGAATAGAACAATGTGAAATACCGTCTTTAGTGATTGATCTTATTGATAAAAAATCTTACATAGAATTTCCCGATGATCCTCAGGGAAATGTTGTTTTCTGGAATAACATCAGGAGGACAATCTCGATGCAAATATAGAATATAGACTGCGAATAGTTGTGACAAAGTTGTTACATAGAACTTAATACGATTTTGCTTAAAATTATTTAAGATTATTGTTTAATTTATTATACAGGAATATAGTAGCGCCCTCTTGTTTTATGTTTTATGCCCCCGTAATAGAAGATTCGGGGGCATATAGTTTTTGGTCTGTCCGTCTGTCTGTCTGTCTTTCTGTTTGTCTGTTTGTCCGCAAAAAACCTTGGCCATACTTTTTGAATGGTAAGTGACAGGGCTTTCATATTTCACATGTGCATTTCTTGTGACAAGGCCTTTCCATGGATACCAAAATTTTTGACCTTGTAACCTTGACCTTGGAGTTTGACCTACTTTTGTAAAACTTTAACCTTGGGCATAACTTTTGAATGGCAAGTGATAGGGCTTTCATATTTCACATGTGCATTCCTTGTGACAGGACCTTTCTATGGATACCAATATTTTTGACATTATGACCTTGACCTTGGAGTTTGACCTACTTTTGAAAAACTTTAACCTTGGGCATAACTTTTGAATGGTAAGTAAGAGGGCTTTCATATTTCACATGTGTATTCCTTGTGACAAGACCTTTCCATGGGTACAGAAATTTTTGACCTTGTAACCTTGACCTTGGACTTTGACCTTATTTCGAAAATTTAAACTTTAGCCATAACTTTTGAATGGTGAGTGATTGGGCTTTTATATTTCACATATGAATACCATGTGGCAGGACTTTTACATGGATTGGAATCTTATCTGACACTCCTAAAAGCTAGGTGAGGAATTCTCATCAGCTATCTATTTCTCTTTTCTAACCTTTTTTTAAACGGGCAAAATATAGTATTTATGTATATTATGTATATGTATCATTATCATCGTTTCTTTCAAGAAATCATATGGTGTACAATTATTGATTATAATAATTACATGTATGAATTAATATCCAATAAAGAATGGTGCTATGATGATGACAAATGGCCGTGATGAAGTGTCCATATCTTCCACATACTGCACAACTTTTACACATTTTATCACTTACTAATCACTATGAACCTTATAAAGAAATGCACAAAACAGATTTAAAACACCATTTTTTTTCAATCTCTCAAGTCATTCTACATCAAATTATATGTAATCTTATAATAATATAAAGTAAATTTGAGAGAAAGTTTTTTTTATGCAATACATTCACACATCATTTATACCACTTTCATACCATCATGAGTAATTTACTGAGATGAAAAATCAATGTTGTATGGTGTAAAAAAGAAGCCATATTGAAAGAAAGAAGAAGAAGAAAAAATGTTATGTAGAAATGAAAGAAAGGGAGAGAGAAATCCATCACAGCACAAAGACAGCCCCCCCCCCCCATACACACATACTCTTTATTATACATATATTTACATTACTAGTAAATTCCCCATGTTGAACGCCCATTAGGCAACTAGAATTATATTCCAATAACTTGGGTTGCTATCGTGACGCAACGTGCAAGTTTTGCATGTAGGGAGAATTTACCAAAGCGAAGATACATTTAACGCTGTTACAGGCAAAATATGCGATGTTCATGCAAATAAAAATGACAAATAATTAGGATAAATGTAAATATAAGTAATGACTGTCTTACTTTTGGTGTTCATGGGTGTATAATTCTGGTTGGACACGTGCAAATTTTCCGAGAATCGCTTCGCTATTCACGGAATTTGCACGTGACCAACCAGAATTATACACCCATGAACACCAAAAGTAAGACAGTCATTTCTTAAATCTCATACAAATTATTCAATGTTATTTCAAAATTGCTCATCTGTGATGATTAAAGAAATCATTTAAACCGTGCCATCTTTTTTCAAATCTTGCCGTTTTATTCTTTCTTTTATAAATATATTTTTCTGTATTATAATAAAACTTTCAATCTATAAGAAATTGCTGTAGTCTTGGGAATAATTGTTTACATCTTTGTCTATATATATGTGATTTTCCCAATAAAATAACCATATTCAATAATAATGGATCATTTTTCATGTTCTTTCCAAAGATAACATCTAAATTTTCTATGCTTATTGGTATATGAAGTTGTTCCTGTAACCAGTTGGATAACAATATTTCTCACAGAAACCCTCATCACTTAAAAAATGTCCATCATCCATTATATGGTGAATATTAGATATACCTTTTTCTGCCCAGCTCTTATAGTAAACAACTTTACTATCAATTTTAATGTCATTATTAAACCATAGATCTTTATACAATAATTGAAAATTCTGTTCATTTTTCTTAATTATGAGTCTAAGTTCATACAGGTCTTGTAAATCATCCTTCCAAAACTTGCTTTTAGTTCTATTAGCTGTGTTTTAATGAATTCTTCTCCAAATGAACATAATTTTAGTTTATCTATCTGGGTAATTTCTTCAAAAATTGTACACCAAACTGTATCTGTAGTCAGTAATCTCTTTATCCATGTTAATTTCATAGACTTTATGAAAGAATTAATATGAATCATTTTCAAACTTCCTATTTCTGTTTTTTGTACAAGTAAATTCCCAGCAATCTTATCTGGTTTTTTCCCATATGTAGCTAAATAATATATTTTCAATTTGTTTAGTAAATTCTTCACTTGGATTTGGAAGAGTGATAAAGAGATGTGTAAGTTTAGATAACATAATTGTTTTTACTACTGTTATTCTTCCCAATAAAGTCAGTTTACGTTTTTTCCATGATGATACGAAGTGTTTTAATTCTTTTATTTTTTCTGAAAATCTAATTTTTCCATAGAATCAAGGTCTACACTAAAAGTAATACCCAGGATAATAAAAGGTTCATCAGACCATGATAATGGAATGTCTTCACAAAGTTTATCTGCACTATGTTTTTTTTACCTATCCATATACATTTTGTTTTGTCAATATTTGGCTTAAGGCCAGAGAATTTAGCAAATTGATCCAAAAGTTTCAGGTAATTTCGAAGCGAATTTTCTGATCCATCAAGTGTGAGACCAGTGTCGTCTGCGTATTGTGTTATCTTTATTTCTTTATTTTTTATCCTAATACCTTTAATCTGTTTATTTTTTTATATCTTTCTCACATTACATTAATGTTCAATGCATATGATAATATGATATAATTAGAACGTATAACACGCGAACCGAGTGAGGTGCGACAAGCTGTCCGTGAATCTTTCACAATAACTTGAATAAGTACAGTAATGTATTACGTAATTAAGTAGGACCAAAAAGAAAGAAGACGTCTGATTCACATATAAAATTATCAGAAATGGCTTTTCCATTTACTTTTCAATTTTCTTGCTATTTCTTGAAATGCTTTATGTTTATTTTTGTTTTGTTATGTGTGAGTGTGTGTGTGTGTGTGAGGGTGAGGGTGAGGGTGTGTGTGTGTGTGTATTTATTGCCTCATTGTTGTATGGTGATAGAAAGGACCTCAGAAGGAAAAAATAGATTTGTAAATGTACCAATTTAAATATGGATAAATTACGCATTCTTTCGGTTAACTGCAGGGGATTGGGAGATGTAAACAAAAGGAAAGATTTATTGTCTACAAGATACACATTTTGTGAAAGAAAAAGAAAAAAATTATAAGAGGTCAGTGGGGCTTTGAATGCATTTCAAGCTATGGGACTTCAGATTCTAGGGGTGTTACTATTTTACTAAATAATAATTTTGAATTCAAGATCTTAGAATCTTCAGTATATAAACAAGGCAATTATGTTATACTAAACATCGAAGTTGAAAAAAAATTTTTGCAATTACTCTTGTCTCAATATATGGTCCTAACCAGGATAATCCAAATTTTTACTGCTCCATTAAAGATGAAATTTCTAAAATGCAAAAAGATTACATCATACTTTGTGGTGACCTTAATTTAGTGCTAGATTTTGAGACAGACTGTTATAATTATGGTAATCGAAACAACCCAAGAGCTGCGAAAGAAGTTTATAATCTAAAAAAATGAATTAGCATTAACAGATGTATGGCGAATGTATAATGAGGATAGAAAAATGTTTACTTGGAGTAGGAAAAATCCTGTAAAAAGGGCGCGAATTGATTTTTTCTTAATTTCAGAATCACTTTTAACTTTAGTTGAAAATACAGATATAATATCAGGATACAGGACGGACCATTCCGCAATAGTATTAGAAATAAAACTTACAGATTTTAAACGTGAAAAAGGTTTTTGGAAATTTAATAATTCTTTGCTAAGGGATAAAGTATACGTAGACAAAGTAAAAAAAAAAGTATAAAAGAAACTAAACGGCAATACGCAAATTTTGTGTATGATAGAGATCATGTAGAAAACATAGAGTAAAACACACTTGGTTTGACAGTAACTGATCAAATGTTTTTTGATATAATTTTAATGAATATACGGTCAATAACTATCCCATATTCAGCGGATGTAAAGCGAAAAAGAGAGGAAAGATATAAATTGACTGAGTATAAAATAGAGGATATAGAAAATCAAATACATGATTCTGATAACACTTCTCTGGAAGCACAGCTATCAGAATTGAAAAATTAGCGTAAGAAGAAGGGAGGAGATCTCCAACGAATAGAATATCAGAAAGGAAGAACTCCAATGAATAAGAATATCAGATCTCCAATGAATAAGAATATCAGGAAGGAAGAATTGATTTTAAGAGCTCGAGCTCGTTGGGTTGAATTGGGTGAAAAGCCAACGAAATATTTTTGTTCCTTAGAGAAGAGAAATTATACAAATAAAAATATTGTTAAGCTTATAAAAGATGATGGACAGGTTATTTCTAAACAAAATGAAATTTTAAATGAAATTAAGAGCTTCTATGAGAACTTATATGCTAGCAAAGATGATACCTATTGTTCGACAGTGTATCATCGCAGTGGTGTCAACCAGATGTGGGTTTTGGGGGGTTCGAGGGGGCTTTTGGAGCATCTGAGGTCCACTCATTTTGGTAAAGTTCATTCGATCAAAGCCTTTGGTTTTTCGACACTTTACACTACAGTTCCGCATTCTGGGTTGGGAGAAAGACTCGCAAAGGTTATTGGTAATGCGTTTACAAGTAGGAACGGTAATCGCAAATACAAATTTATTGTCGTGAACTGTGACAGGACCTGCTTTGTGAGAGAGGGGTCCGGTTCTGGGAGTGGGTGCACTGAAACGGATATTATTCAGATGTTAAACTTTTTGATCGACAGCATTTTTGTGGTGTTTGGAGGAAAGGTATTCCAGCAAATTGTCGGAACTGCAATGGGGACCAATTGTGCCCCACTCCTTGCCGACATTTTCCTTTACTCGTACGAAGCTGAGTTCATTCAATCTTTGGTCTCTGGGGGGGGGGGGGGGGGATACTTAGCTTCTGACTTCAACTTCACTTACAGATACATAGACGATGTGTTGTCCATCAATAATCCAAAATTCGCGGATTACCTGAGCAGTATCTATCTTTCAGAGCTTGAAGTCAAGGAAACTACTGAGACAAATAATTCAGCATCCTATTTGGACATAATGTTGTCCTACGACACTGATGGTCACATGAACACCTCACTCTATGACAAACGTGACGACTTCAATTTCAGCATTACAAACTTTCCTTTTCTGAGTAGCAACATCCCTTCATCTCCAGCGTATGGCGTATTCATATCTCAATTAATACGCTATGCCAGAGCAAGTACCAAATATATGGATTTTGTTCTGAGAGCTAGGCGTCTTGCAGATAAGCTTCTCAGTCAGGGATATGTTTGTGACCGACTAACATCGTCACTGAGGAAGTTCTACGGTCGATATGGGGAACTCGTCATACACTATGATGTCCCACTCTCAAGAATGGTGGATGATATTTTGTCATAGACCATTTGAACCATCCAACCAAATATTGTACTCTATGTCTTCCGAAATGGAAGTAACCGGATGTGACAGTTCTACCGAATTGAAGCGACGGGTGTTGCATGCAAGCAGGAGATGCTTACTCTTCCTGGGCACGTGGTCTCACTCCCATATCGGGAGTTCGCTTCTTTTCATGTGGTGGAGGTTTTTGTTTGTTTGCTTTGGTTCCTGTTTTGTCCTGATTTTGTATGCATTCGGTTTCTGATTTTCTGAATTATGGATTTTGTGCTGTATACAGGGATATGGTCATTATCCATATTTGTCACCTTAGTAGATGTTGATATAAATGATTTGATATCAGATTCTGATGTTCCTAAAGTATTAGATAAAGACAAAAATGAGCTAGATGAGAATTTTTCAATTCAAGAAATAGCAAATGCAGTCCGTAGTTTAAAGAATGACCGTAGCATAGGTCCGGATGGATAAACAGCCGAGTTTTTTAAATTCTATTTGTCGCGATTTAAAGATTTTTCTTTATAGATCAATAAAGGAAGGTTTTAGAAGTCGGGAGCTGTCTATAACTCAGAAAATGGGCGTCATAAGCATATTACCTAAAGGGGATAAACCTAGAGAGCATCTTAAAAATTGGCGTCCCATTTCCTTACTAAACACTACATATAAAATAATATCTAGTTGCATTGCATCGAGAATGAAGATTGTTTTACCGTATCTTATACATGAGAACCAAAAAGGATTTTTAAAAGGTAGGTTTATAGGAGAGAACATACGACAAGTATATGGTATTCTTAATTATTTGGAGGATAATGATCGCGAGGGGCTGCTTCTTTTGGTTGATTTCGAAAAAGCGTTTGATTCTATATCTTGGAAATTTGTTGATAAAGTTTTACATTTTTTCGGTTTTGGTAGAAAATTCATTCAGTTTATACATGTCCTGAACAACAATTTCAAACTTTGTGTAATTCAGCATGGAATTTTTTCGCCATTCTTTAATATTGGGAGGGGCTGTAGGCAAGGTGACCCGGTTTCACCGTATATATCTTCATTCTCTGTGTTGAAATCTTAGGTATAATGTTTAGATTTAAAACACCATTGTATATGAAAACATACAGCTGGATTATTGACTTACTTCCTATATATTAATACCTAATATACTAACTGGAAGTGGACATATGAGTACGAGCCAAACGTCTGAGCACTTAAAAAAAACAAAAAAAAAACAAAACAAAACAAAACAAAACAAAACAAAAACAAAAACAAAAACAAAAAACAAAAAACTTTTACATGGATAATAAATTTGACCTTGTAACCTTGACCTCAAATGATCTGTTTTACTGACAAAGATGCCAACGGGGGCATTCGTGTTTCACAAACACAGGTTTTATTGAATTTAAATTTGTACATTTACAATATTACAGAGAATACGCGGCTCCGAATTTCCCGTAGGGTCGATTCAGTAGCAAGTTTCCGAAACAGCAAAATAATACATATGATGTCAAAACGAAGCTTCTTTTAGGCGACAGAGCTGGAAAGAAGTAATTAATACACTTCTAAACATCAAGTCACGGGGAACGATTTCAACTGCTCCACACTGCAACAAGTGTTTATAATAATAATACGAAAGTTATCCAACTCTATACCTTCAAAAAAGGTAACAAACAGGATATCAAAAGCACTGGGGCTTGCGAAGACCAATCCGTACTCTGCCGGCTTAAGCGAGCAATTACATACATTCATCCGAGACGACAGGTTAACAGACAGGACCAGAGTTCAGGTCCCTGTTTGTTGATGTTTCGGATGGGCCTTCCAGGGAGTCTCATCGTCACAGTCATTCAATTAGCAACTCTTAATTCCATGAAAAAGGCCATAGATAGTTGAAGTATCATGCAGATAGTCCTTCTGGGGGCATCAAGGCAAATCCATGGTATATATAGCGATGGGTGATTCTGATGGTTTTACGGACGAAATTTAGCCCATTTTTTATCCTCTGTATTTTTTTTATGACCTAGCATTATGCCTTTTATGTGGATGTTCTGGCTTAAATAGTGAAATTTCATCAAGACCCTCTACCTGAAAAGTCAAACGCAGTACTATCATTAACCATTGCAAGAATACTGAAAAGATTAAAGCAGTTCTATTTGTATAAAATCATTCAGATTGACATGATGGTTATCCACTTGCCTCTTGTTAGAGAAATGTTACGTTTGACGAGGGACTGTTCTAAAGGTTTTGCTATTTTCTTTTTATATAATTCATGCAATAACCCTGGTAAAACTATACACACGTCTCTTTAAAGCTTTACAATGAATACAATGAATACGTATGTAAGGGAATTACTCGGGTGAATCAGAGAAATTCGAAACACAAACCCGGAAGTGTGTGCGCTGGTAGAAAGATGTATGGTAATTTAATTGCTACTTATCACCAAGCTTCAGCAAATCAAGGTGAGTGTTATCTTAATTTCTATCATTTATGTTTTGTTACTTGATCAATAATGACTGAATGAAAGTCAAAACACACAAGCCGAAACCAGATTCCAAAAAAAAAAAAACATAATCAAAAGATATCTGATATAGCAAATGAATCATGCTACATATCTACTGAAATTCCTGCCTTAGTGTTGCTTTTGCGTTTGAATTTCACTCACTGATAAATCTGGAATAGAGTATTAATCGCGATATGAATCCCTATGCAGGAGACATAGGGATGTTACTAGCAAGGAAAGGGGAATTAGTAATTTTGAAATTGCCGTGTCAGGCGTGTGGAGCTCGTGAAAAAAATACCCGCGAGGGGTTTGACAGTGAGTGTTTTGAATGTTTTTCCCTGACATGGTCGCCATAGCACTTTCTATATAGACATGACATCAGACAGTGCAGTGCATGTGTTTTATATGTTGTTTTCATCTTCGTGCATGGACATCGATGGCGGAAGCGGCTAGCCAACAGGGGATGCTTGCTTCTCCCGGGCACCTGGTCCCACCTCTGGCTGGCTAGGGGTCCATCGATGCTCAGTTTGATGCTCTATTGTGAGTGCTGCTGAGATAATCGTCAGGATCTTCTTTAACTCATTTGTCACGTTTGTCATTTATTGAAGTATTCAGGTGACCATTTTCGTCAAAAGACAACATGAGATCTAAATATAAAGTAGAGTGAATAAAATTGTGATTTTCATGTGCACAACTTAATCACTTGTCCTATTACCTAGCGGTCTCGAAGAAAGCAATAAAGTTGTATATAATAACCTAATACGGCTCCGAACCTTATTATGCAAATTATATGCATACAATCGGAAGAATCTCGAGTCAAGATTTTACCTCACACACGACGGAAAAGAAATATTATAATAGTGACCAAGTGTAAAAAAGAGCTCTAGTTTTCGACTTTAATTGACACTCAAGGTACATGGCTATAGATCATCTCAAATTAAAGCTTGAAGATTTCTCTTTAAAATGCAATGTGTCGTAAGAAAAAACTCGGGTGCGAAAGTTGTGTTTTAAGGCAAAAACCGTCCAATCAAGTAGAAAAACACTGAAAATAGGAAAAAGCCTACAATTCTGTTGGGAATAAATTTAAAAATTGGGAAATTTTTTTGAAGTGTCGTGAGAGGAAATATCTGTCAATTTTAGTAACACTCAATCTCAATTTAAGTACAGAAGCACGTATTTTGGGACAAAAAAGTTCATTTTTGGGCAAATTTAAAGAAAAAGTCAGATAAATTTTCTTGTATATTTCGCTCCGTTGTCCGACATGTAGCAAATTATGTATCATGTATGATTTAAAAAATATTCTCCATGCCTGCTCTTCCAACAGGCAGTTATACTTCTTTAATTAACTTTTTGATAATTAACAAAATGATGGATTAACTATCGACACCTCCGATCAAAAAGAATGTGGCCAAGTGCCAAAGTGAATGTGTTCAAGGTACATAGACATTTGATATAGACATTTGATATATGAAATCAAAGCCTAATGATTCTTCTCCAATATGTTATATGTCTTAAGAAAATTGGCAGGTGCAAAAGTGGTGTTTTGGGGCAAAATTCCCTATATTGGCAAGAAATACTCTGAAAAACGGGAAAAAAGTCTACAATTTTGGGGAAATAAATACAATGAAAATAAAATCATGTAAATGTGATGTGATTGGAAGTACAAAAATGTATTTTTCTTTTGTATTAACATTCAAAGTCAAAGTCGATATAGAATGCGTATTTTAAGGTCCAAAAGTTGACTCTTCTGCAATATGCGAGGGAAAAAAGTTGGATGGTATGCATAGCAACTTAATATAACTGAAATAATTACAATGCCCACTTTTCAACAGACATGGGTGTTTTTTTCATATTCTTTAATAAGATTTCAAAATTGGGATTTCTTTTTAATAAAATTGAAACGTTGTAGAGAATTATTATAATTTTCTTGAAGTTAAGATGTTAACCTTTAATGTGGTATAAATAAGGGGAGAAATTTTCCTCTAAGTAAAAATTAATTATAATACCATGTTTATTGATTGAAATTATGAAATTTTGTGTTTTCATGGAAAAATCTATTTTTTCATAAAACATCAAAAAGCAGTAAGATCAATCAAATAAACTATTGAAATCAAATAGATTTTGCATTTCAGTCGAAGAGAAACACTTTATAAAAAAAAGAAATAAAACTTCGTGTATAATAAGTGGAAATCTAATTCCGAATATCCATTTTTTTCTGTAATGAAAAATGCTAGCTATTTCAGTCCATAATATTTACAATTTTGTTCCGTTGGAACAATATCAGAATATCAATATCATTAAAAAGGCTTAGGTGTAGGATTAGTAATACAAGGATAGGACAATTCCTAGTATTTGAGAAAAATATCATTCAATTTGGATAGAGTGTGTAACTTTACTTTCTGTAAGGTAAATGCACAAATTTAAATTCGAAAAAATATAACCAGAAGGCGCTACTGAAATGGATTTTGGCGGCTTATGAAAAGCACTTTGGCTGGAAGCATCACTGATGAGGATTTAATATCCGAAACGCATGTCTGGTGCATAATAGATAAGTTTGAAAAAAAATTTCATGAAGATATAGAGTTGAAACACTTCCGTATTATTGATTCAATAAATAGCTATTTACTCGTAAATAAGACAGAAACTAACAGTAAATCCAATGCAATCAGTCAACCAGCAACCGAACATTTATAAATCCACTCTCGATAAGCACCTCAAAATTTATCATAACGATATATTAGTTGTATGACATCGTTTGCAAAAAAATTATTTGTTCTTTTAGCTTGTTTTCTCAGAAAACCTATATTCCCTCTCTCCTCAACGTATAAAAGATATAAGATATAAGAGTGAAATATGTCAATAGAGTGATACAAGATGCATAGGAAGAGTAAGCATGTCATGCTTGTTACTTGTTATATCAAATTGTAAGCAATTCACAACTAGGTACAATCTGAAAACACGACAGAACTAAAGAACGTAGTTACTCCAACGGTCCTAGCGAAAATAGGTATTCAAAATCCTCAAAATGTACGACTGATTAATGCAAAACTTTAAACAAATGAAATATTGACATCGAAGCATCTTACTTTTCAATACATAAGGAATTACAAACCAAAAATCGGTTCTATCGAGTAAGTAGGAATAAACCTCTCCAGATTTGCGAATGTTGTATTTCTTCATCACTGCAAAACTTTCTTCGAAATCCAAACTATTGCTGTGAAAAAAGCAAATTTTAGGCAATATCAAAATCAATCGAATATTGCGTTTTTTAAAGTATGTTCATCTGACGACAGCCACAACCGAAAATGATAACACTCTTACTATTGATACTATTACTAGTCGATTGTATAAGACACTTCTTTGGCCAAAAGTTGAGGTAATTTCAATCTTTTTTGTAATAGAGGGCGCCTAATTCATCAAAAATATGTGGAATTATTTTGAAAAAAAATAATTTTGATAACCAGCTGAAAGATTTTTGAATGTTTTACAAAAATACCTAGAATTTTGTTATTTTTGTATGAAAAAAAGTGTTTTCCTCAAAATTGAAATGTACAAAAATAAATGTATTTATGATAAATATCGACAAAATACTAAAATCAAAGACATTGTTAGCACTGGAACATATATTCAAACACAACTCACAATTGACGCTCTTGCTATGTATTAAAGAATGACCGATTTCAAAGGCTGGTTTGAATTAAAAACATCAAATTTGGCGTATTTCTCAAAGAAATCTAAAACAAAAAATTGTACCAACAGAAAGTGTATACTTTATATTTATTTTGTATATCATAAAATAATCATTTAGGGGCTGCATAATGGTATGGCGAGACAACTACATCTGAAACTTACTTTAAATTTTATCAAATTTTCGTAAAAAATCAAATTTATTTGCCCAAAACACACATATCTATTTCGAGATACATATTGGATTATACAAAATTAGAAAAAGCATTTCAAACACTACATTTTCATATATCCTAATCTTCCAAATTTGAAGACATAAAAGAATTGTAGATATTTTCCCGTTTTCAGTGATTTTCCTTTACAAAAATCCTGTTTTCCCCCAAAACACCACTTTCGCACCTGATTCAATTCTTACGACACCTTGTATATGAAAGACAAGGCTTTAAACTTTTTTTACCTGTATTTATTAGCCATGTACCTTGAATGTCAATTAAAATTAATTTTTTATACCCTTGGTCACCCTCATAATATCATCCTAATGGTTCTTTCACCTCCAGTTCTCACGGATAGATTGTGCTAAGGTAATCAGCAAGATTAGGATAATTAACTGGGAGCACGTCATCGATACATGTATATCTATATTTAGGATTAAAAAGAGTGCTCGGCGTTTCTTCTCATCAGAGAGCATTTAGACTGTATAAACTCGGCTTCATAATCATGGGTGTAGAAAAATATCACAAGAATAATCTGATATGAAAAAAACTTACATGTGCCTTTATTTCTGTTTTGCTATGGTTATGTAAGAGAAAAGTAACACAAAGCAAGGGCATTTATGGTGCTTATAGTACATTACATACAATATACTAGTATGCACTCGCGTTTTACAGCATACCCATTACAAGAAAGGAGGGAATCTCCAACAACACTCGGTTCCAGCGCCCACAGCAAAACTCCAAAATCACCAAATGCCAAAAAAAAAAAAACAAAAAAAACAAAAAAAAAAAACAAAAAAAAAAAAAAAACACACAGACACCCACAGAAAGAGACGCAAAACAAAAGGGACGAGGAACACCAACTGGCACCATAGAAACGCAAAAGGGTCAAGGAACACCAACTCACACCATAGAAACATGAAACACAAAAAACCACATATGAACCAACGCGACAAATGGGCAGCCGGTGCCGACTTAGGACGGCCATCTGCCACGGAAATAGCAGAAGGTGCGGTTATCCTGGATTACGTGCGCACAACCCTCCAACTTTTCCGATTATCCAGAGGTCTCGAAGAACGTACAGTTGTGGTGTAAACAACCTCCTCACTGTCAGATGACTACACACAAACAAGACCGCAAAACGCAGTGGCCCAAGCAACACAGATGAATATGTAAATGGATATAAAAAGAGGGCGTACGTAATACAATCCGTGCTCTGCCGCCGCGAGCAAACTAATGGTAAGCCTAGAGTGACCAACAATAGTCAAATTTATGCTGAAATTGAACTTATTTAAAAACTTTGTTCAGACTTTTTTTTACCTACATACAAATGTCGTATCTATTCAGAAATAAGTCAGGTGTCAGTCAAGTGTTTGAATGTAGAGAAACTTATAATATAGTTTCCCATATGGTAATATCATTACACATGTGCACATACTGTCGTTTTATCACACAAAATCAGTATTCGACTCTATTAATTTACATATTGAAATCTTTGTAAGCGAAGGAACACTGCTGTGATATTTCAAAAAGTTGGTTATATAAATTCGGATGTTTTTGTCTTTGCTCACATAGTAAAGAAAGATAACTCGAATTGCACTTTTAATTTTTTACATTATAATTAAGACATTCAGTAAGATTTTGCAACATATGACGTGGTCATTGAATGATTTCTTTTTATACGAATTTGCACAATATGATGAGGGAATCATATGTGAAGTTTCATTTGAAATTCTTGGGCTAAAAAAAAATATAGTCAAGAAATGAGCATTACAATCAATGGATGGCTAAAAAGTCTGATCAGTTTCAAAATCTCAAAATTTTGGATGGTGACCTCCTAATATTGTCCCTTACATCTAAATTACATTAGGAAATCAGAATTATGCTTTTTTTCTAAAAATAAGTGTTGTATAACATGAAACGTGTGATATCACCTTAAATACAGCACTCATTTCTTTGCCCATGGATAGACACATGATCTCTTTCACATCCGGTCATACTATACATATGAGGTATATAATGGAAATAATGGGCTTTTCTCAAGACAACAAGCTAATTATTTCTTCCAAATATCAAAAATCATAGTTATTTCAATTATAAAGCTCACATAATGAAGCTGGGCCCATCTGTCCCCTATTTAAAAAAAATCATCCCTGGCCAAATTCCAAATGCGACACTGCGGATATTATTGAGTGTAACAAAACTGGGAGGGTTGTGCGCACGTAATCCAGGATAACCACACCTTCTGCTATTTCCGTTGCAGATGGCCGTCCTAAGTCGGCACCGGTTGCCCATTTGTCTCGTTGGTTTATGTGTAGTCCTTTGTGTTGGTTGTTTCTGCTTCATCCAAGATAGATTTCATTTGAACTGCTGGAACTGATGAGAGACCATAAAACAGTTCTTGTCTACCGCCGTTGCGTGCAATTATCAGAAGATCGTTGAGGGTACGGTGTAATCTAGCTCTTTTTCTGAGTTTTTGGTTTCGTCGTCTTCCGCGATACCTATGCTTCCATTTAGTGTTGGGGCGGATTGAAAATACATTGATATTAGTTGAGACCGAGGAAATATTTCCTTGTCTATAAATTTGATCGTTTAAACCAAGGGGTACGCAGTTTGAAGTTTTGTATATACATTGTCGTATTTTACGCTGAAAAAAAAAAGCCAAGGGGCCAAAATTTGTTTAAGGTGTAGGTTAGGTAACCATGGAATTCGGCCCTGTCGTACTTTTGAATGAAATTTTGTATGTTAAAGAACTGATGTCTGCAGTTTCTAAAACTGTTTTCTTTGTTCAAATATCTTAAAAATTGACGAAAATATGTGGAATCGTTTGAGGCATAGTATAGCGTATTGAGCGACGTCATTGACGTCGTCACATGACGCCGTCACGACGTTGTGTTGCCAGAAGAAATTTATGAACACTAGTTGTAACGGAAGCAATAAATTAAAAAAAAACATGAATAAAAGAAAGTATTTACATTTACGATTAAATTAGACGATTTGAAAAGATATGAGCTGGTATAGCCTCAAGGTAAAGATGATGCGTGGCGTATTTTCATCGGAAACTCGAGGTCTATGTCCTGAAAACTGCCCGTGAACACGCAGTCGGGAGCGTATTTTTCACATATTTGATTTTTTCTGCAGAAGTTAATTTCGTTATATAACAGTTATAAGATCAAAAGATCTTACCATTTAAAAAAAGTCGCATAAAATTGCTTTACTTGTATACATGATAAACCATGAACAGTTTTCTAATTGGTATATCGGATTCGATTTTGGTCCTGTTATTTTTCTTCTTATTTTTAGCTCACCTGAGCCAAAGGCTCAAGTGAGCTATTGTCATAGTGTGGCGTCCGTCGTCCGTCGTCCGTCGTCCGTCCGTCCGTCGTAAACTTTTAACATTTTCAACTTCTTCTCAAGAACGGCTGAAGGGATTTTGATGAAACTTGGTATGCATAAAGTACTAAAGGTCCTCTACCAAGTTTGTTCATTTCGGCTCGATCCCTTCAGGGGTGGATCCAGGGCGGGGTCAAATAGGCCCCGGAGGGTACCCCTCTTCAAAAATCTTCTTCTCCAGTTCCACTGAATGGATTGAAAAAGTAATTGTATCTATGTGATCTAGAAGGATGTATGATTCAAGTTTGTTCATTTCGTTAAAATCCGACAACTAATTTTTGACGCGTTTTTGACGTCTTTTCGGACTTAGTCAGAAATGCACATTTTTGCACTTTTTCTTTAAATAACTCAATAAGTGTATGATTTTACACACTCATTTACTACATATTTATCATATTTAACTTACTTAATGCTTTGATATGTATTTTATGCTTAAATTTTATTTTTTTGATTTTTTATGAATTTTTTTCTTATGTAAAAAGGAAGGGGGGGGGGGGGTGATTTTCATACATTTTCTGCTTCTTTTCTATAACCACTCTTCAGATTGTCATGACAATTTGTAGGTATGAGGTACTCATGCATGGTACCCTACAAGTGAAAGAATTTTGTCCAGATATCCACTTTTTGATTTTTAAGGAATATTTTTTAAGATTGTACATAGGTATAATGTATGTTTTCCATGCCCAATGGACCCATGGGGAGTGGCTTCAAACCCCGGCGGGACCCCAACAAAATTTTTTCCCCTTTTTATTAGCTCACCTGAGCCAAAGGCTCAAGTGAGCTATTGTCATAGTGTGGTGTCCGGCGTCCGTCGTCCGTCGTCCGTCGTCCGTCGTCCGTCCGTCCGTCGTAAACTTTTAACATTTTCAACTTCTTCTCAAGAACGGCTGAAGGGATTTTGATGAAACTTGGTATGCATAAAGTACTAAAGGTCCTCTACCAAGTTTCTTCATTTCGGCTCGATCCCTTCAGGGGTGGATCCAGGGCGGGGTCAAATATGCCCCGGAGGGTACCCCTCTTCAAAAATCTTCTTCTCCAGTTCCACTGAATGGATTGAAAAAGTAATTGTATCTATGTGATCTAGAAGGATGTATGATTCAAGTTTGTTCATTTCGTTAAAATCCGACAACTAATTTTTGACGCGTTTTTGACGTCTTTTCGGACTTAGTCAGAAATGCACATTTTTGCACTTTTTCTTTAAATAACTCAATAAGTGTATGATTTTACACACTCATTTACTACATATTTATCATATTTAACTTACTTAATGCTTTGATATGTATTTTATGCTTAAATTTTATTTTTTTGATTTTTTATGATTTTTTTTCTTATGTAAAAAGGAAGGGGGGGGGGGTGATTTTCATACATTTTCTGCTTCTTTTCTATAACCACTCTTCAGATTGTCATGACAATTTGTAGGTATGAGGTACTCATGCATGGTACCCTACAAGTGAAAGAATTTTGTCCAGATATCCACTTTTGGATTTTTAAGGAATATTTTTTAAGATTGTACATAGGTATAATGTATGTTTTCCATGCCCAATGGACCCATGGGGAGTGGCTTCAAACCCCGGCGGGACCCCAACAAAATTTTTTTCCCCTTTTTATTAGCTCACCTGAGCCAAAGGCTCAAGTGAGCTATTGTCATAGTGTGGCGTCCGTCGTCCGTCGTCCGTCGTCCGTCGTAAACTTTTAACATTTTCAACTTCTTCTCAAGAACGGCTGAAGGGATTTTGATGAAACTTGGTATGCATAAAGTACTAAAGGTCCTCTACCAAGTTTGTTCATTTCGGCTCGATCCCTTCAGGGGTGGATCCAGGGCGGGGTCAAATAGGCCCCGGAGGGTACCCCTCTTCAAAAATCTTCTTCTCCAGTTCCACTGAATGGATTGAAAAAGTGATCTATGTGATCTAGAAGGATGTATGATTCAAGTTTGTTCATTTCGTTAAAATCCGACAACTAATTTTTGACGCGTTTTTGACGTCTTTTCGGACTTAGTCAGAAATGCACATTTTTGCACTTTTTCTTTAAATAACTCAATAAGTGTATGATTTTACACACTCATTTACTACATATTTATCATATTTAACTTACTTAATGCTTTGATATGTATTTTATGCTTAAATTTTATTTTTTTGATTTTTTATGAATTTTTTTCTTATGTAAAAAGGAAGGGGGGGGGGGGGTGATTTTCATACATTTTCTGCTTCTTTTCTATAACCACTCTTCAGATTGTCATGACAATTTGTAGGTATGAGGTACTCATGCATGGTACCCTACAAGTGAAAGAATTTTGTCCAGATATCCACTTTTGGATTTTTAAGGAATATTTTTTAAGATTGTACATAGGTATAATGTATGTTTTCCATGCCCAATGGACCCATGGGGAGTGGCTTCAAACCCCGGCGGGACCCCAACAAATTTTTTTCCCCTTTTTATTAGCTGACCTGAGCCAAAGGCTCAAGTGAGCTATTGTCATAGTGTGGCGTCCGGCGTCCGGCGTCCGTCGTCCGTCGTCCGTCGTCCGTCGTCCGTCCGTCCGTCGTAAACTTTTAACAGTTTCAACTTCTTCTCAAGAACGGCTGAAGGGATTTTGATGAAACTTGGTATGCATAAAGTACTAAAGGTCCTCTACCAAGTTTGTTCATTTCGGCTCGATCCCTTCAGGGGTGGATCCAGGGCGGGGTCAAATATGCCCCGGAGGGTACCCCTCTTCAAAAATCTTCTTCTCCAGTTCCACTGAATGGATTGAAAAAGTAATTGTATCTATGTGATCTAGAAGGATGTATGATTCAAGTTTGTTCATTTCGTTAAAATCCGACAACTAATTTTTGACGCGTTTTTGACGTCTTTTCGGACTTAGTCAGAAATGCACATTTTTGCACTTTTTCTTTAAATAACTCAATAAGTGTATGATTTTACACACTCATTTACTACATATTTATCATATTTAACTTACTTAATGCTTTGATATGTATTTTATGCTTAAATTTTATTTTTTTGATTTTTTATGAATTTTTTTCTTATGTAAAAAGGAAGGGGGGGGGTGATTTTCATACATTTTCTGCTTCTTTTCCATAACCACTCTTCAGATTGTCATGACAATTTGTAGGTATGAGGTACTCATGCATGGTACCCTACAAGTGAAAGAATTTTGTCCAGATATCCACTTTTGGATTTTTAAGGAATATTTTTTAAGATTGTACATAGGTATAATGTATGTTTTCCATGCCCAATGGACCCATGGGGAGTGGCTTCAAACCCTGGCGGGACCCCAACAAAATTTTTTTCCCCTTTTTATTAGCTCACCTGAGCCAAAGGCTCAAGTGAGCTATTGTCATAGTGTGGCGTCCGTCGTCCGTCGTCCGTCCGTCCGTCGTAAACTTTTAACATTTTCAACTTCTTCTCAAGAACGGCTGAAGGGATTTTGATGAAACTTGGTATGCATAAAGTACTAAAGGTCCTCTACCAAGTTTGTTCATTTCGGCTCGATCCCTTCAGGGGTGGATCCAGGGCGGGGTCAAATAGGCCCCGGAGGGTACCCCTCTTCAAAAATCTTCTTCTCCAGTTCCACTGAATGGATTGAAAAACTAATTGTATCTATGTGATCTAGAAGGATGTATGATTCAAGTTTGTTCATTTCGTTAAAATCCGACAACTAATTTTTGACGCGTTTTTGACGTCTTTTCGGACTTAGTCAGAAATGCACATTTTTGCACTTTTTCTTTAAATAACTCAATAAGTGTATGATTTTACACACTCATTTACTACATATTTATCATATTTAACTTACTTAATGCTTTGATATGTATTTTATGCTTAAATTTTATTTTTTTGATTTTTTATGAATTTTTTTCTTATGTAAAAAGGAAGGGGGGGGGGGGTGATTTTCATACATTTTCTGCTTCTTTTCTATAACCACTCTTCAGATTGTCATGACAATTTGTAGGTATGAGGTACTCATGCATGGTACCCTACAAGTGAAAGAATTTTGTCCAGATATCCACTTTTGGATTTTTAAGGAATATTTTTTAAGATTGTACATAGGTATAATGTATGTTTTCCATGCCCAATGGACCCATGGGGAGTGGCTTCAAACCCCGGCGGGACCCCAACAAAATTTTTTTCCCCTTTTTATTAGCTGACCTGAGCCAAAGGCTCAAGTGAGCTATTGTCATAGTGTGGCGTCCGGCGTCCGTCGTCCGTCGTCCGTCGTCCGTCCGTCCGTCGTAAACTTTTAACATTTTCAACTTCTTCTCAAGAACGGCTGAAGGGATTTTGATGAAACTTGGTATGCATAAAGTACTAAAGGTCCTCTACCAAGTTTGTTCATTTCGGCTCGATCCCTTCAGGGGTGGATCCAGGGCGGGGTCAAATAGGCCCCGGAGGGTACCCCTCTTCAAAAATCTTCTTCTCCAGTTCCACTGAATGGATTGAAAAACTAATTGTATCTATGTGATCTAGAAGGATGTATGATTCAAGTTTGTTCATTTCGTTAAAATCCGACAACTAATTTTTGACGCGTTTTTGACGTCTTTTCGGACTTAGTCAGAAATGCACATTTTTGCACTTTTTCTTTAAATAACTCAATAAGTGTATGATTTTACACACTCATTTACTACATATTTATCATATTTAACTTACTTAATGCTTTGATATGTATTTTATGCTTAAATTTTATTTTTTTGATTTTTTATGAATTTTTTTTTCTTATGTAAAAAGGAAGGGGGGGGGGATGATTTTCATACATTTTCTGCTTCTTTTCTATAACCACTCTTCAGATTGTCATGACAATTTGTAGGTATGAGGTACTCATGCATGGTACCCTACAAGTGAAAGAATTTTGTCCAGATATCCACTTTTGGATTTTTAAGGAATATTTTTTAAGATTGTACATAGGTATAATGTATGTTTTCCATGCCCAATGGACCCATGGGGAGTGGCTTCAAACCCCGGCGGGACCCCAACAAAATTTTTTTCCCCTTTTTATTAGCTGACCTGAGCCAAAGGCTCAAGTGAGCTATTGTCATAGTGTGGCGTCCGGCGTCCGGCGTCCGTCGTCCGTCGTCCGTCCGTCCGTCGTAAACTTTTAACATTTTCAACTTCTTCTCAAGAACGGCTGAAGGGATTTTGATGAAACTTGGTATGCATAAAGTACTAAAGGTCCTCTACCAAGTTTGTTCATTTCGGCTCGATCCCTTCAGGGGTGGATCCAGGGCGGGGTCAAATAGGCCCCGGAGGGTACCCCTCTTCAAAAATCTTCTTCTCCAGTTCCACTGAATGGATTGAAAAACTAATTGTATCTATGTGATCTAGAAGGATGTATGATTCAAGTTTGTTCATTTCGTTAAAATCCGACAACTAATTTTTGACGCGTTTTTGACGTCTTTTCGGACTTAGTCAGAAATGCACATTTTTGCACTTTTTCTTTAAATAACTCAATAAGTGTATGATTTTACACACTCATTTACTACATATTTATCATATTTAACTTACTTAATGCTTTGATATGTATTTTATGCTTAATTTTATTTTTTTGATTTTTTATGAATTTTTTTCTTATGTAAAAAGGAAGGGGGGGGGGGGTGATTTTCATACATTTTCTGCTTCTTTTCTATAACCACTCTTCAGATTGTCATGACAATTTGTAGGTATGAGGTACTCATGCATGGTACCCTACAAGTGAAAGAATTTTGTCCAGATATCCACTTTTGGATTTTTAAGGAATATTTTTTAAGATTGTACATAGGTATAATGTATGTTTTCCATGCCCAATGGACCCATGGGGAGTGGCTTCAAACCCCGGCGGGACCCCAACAAAATTTTTTTCCCCTTTTTATTAGCTGACCTGAGCCAAAGGCTCAAGTGAGCTATTGTCATAGTGTGGCGTCCGGCGTCCGTCGTCCGTCGTCCGTCGTCCGTCCGTCCGTCGTAAACTTTTAACATTTTCAACTTCTTCTCAAGAACGGCTGAAGGGATTTTGATGAAACTTGGTATGCATAAAGTACTAAAGGTCCTCTACCAAGTTTGTTCATTTCGGCTCGATCCCTTCAGGGGTGGATCCAGGGCGGGGTCAAATAGGCCCCGGAGGGTACCCCTCTTCAAAAATCTTCTTCTCCAGTTCCACTGAATGGATTGAAAAACTAATTGTATCTATGTGATCTAGAAGGATGTATGATTCAAGTTTGTTCATTTCGTTAAAATCCGACAACTAATTTTTGACGCGTTTTTGACGTCTTTTCGGACTTAGTCAGAAATGCACATTTTTGCACTTTTTCTTTAAATAACTCAATAAGTGTATGATTTTACACACTCATTTACTACATATTTATCATATTTAACTTACTTAATGCTTTGATATGTATTTTATGCTTAAATTTTATTTTTTTGATTTTTTATGAATTTTTTTCTTAAGTAAAAAGGAAGGGGGGGGGGTGATTTTCATACATTTTCTGCTTCTTTTCTATAACCACTCTTCAGATTGTCATGACAATTTGTAGGTATGAGGTACTCATGCATGGTACCCTACAAGTGAAAGAATTTTGTCCAGATATCCACTTTTGGATTTTTAAGGAATATTTTTTAAGATTGTACATAGGTATAATGTATGTTTTCCATGCCCAATGGACCCATGGGGAGTGGCTTCAAACCCCGGCGGGACCCCAACAAAATTTTTTTCCGCTTTTTATTAGCTCACCTGAGCCAAAGGCTCAAGTGAGCTATTGTCATAGTGTGGCGTCCGGCGTCCGTCGTCCGTCGTCCGTCCGTCGTAAACTTTTAACATTTTCAACTTCTTCTCAAGAACGGCTGAAGGGATTTTGATGAAACTTGGTATGCATAAAGTACTAAAGGTCCTCTACCAAGTTTGTTCATTTCGGCTCGATCCCTTCAGGGGTGGATCCAGGGCGGGGTCAAATAAGCCCCGGAGGGTATCCCTCTTCAAAAATCTTCTTCTCCAGTTCCACTGAATGGATTGAAAAACTAATTGTATCTATGTGATCTAGAAGGATGTATGATTCAAGTTTGTTCATTTCGTTAAAATCCGACAACTAATTTTTGACGCGTTTTTGACGTCTTTTCGGACTTAGTCAGAAATGCACATTTTTGCACTTTTTCTTTAAATAACTCAATAAGTGTATGATTTTACACACTCATTTACTACATATTTATCATATTTAACTTACTTAATGCTTTGATATGTATTTTATGCTTAAATTTTATTTTTTTGATTTTTTATGAATTTTTTTCTTATGTAAAAAGGAAGGGGGGGGGTGATTTTCATACATTTTCTGCTTCTTTTCTATAACCACTCTTCAGATTGTCATGACAATTTGTAGGTATGAGGTACTCATGCATGGTACCCTACAAGTGAAAGAATTTTGTCCAGATATCCACTTTTGGATTTTTAAGGAATATTTTTTTAAGATTGTACATAGGTATAATGTATGTTTTCCATGCCCAATGGACCCATGGGGAGTGGCATCAAACCCCGGCGGGACCCCAACAAAATTTTTTTCCCCTTTTTATTAGCTGACCTGAGCCAAAGGCTCAAGTGAGCTATTGTCATAGTGTGGCGTCCGGCGTCCGTCGTCCGTCGTCCGTCGTCCATCCGTCCGTCGTAAACTTTTAACATTTTCAACTTCTTCTCAAGAACGGCTAAAGGGATTTTGATGAAACTTGGTATGCATAAAGTACTAAAGGTCCTCTACCAAGTTTGTTCATTTCGGCTCGATCCCTTCAGGGGTGGATCCAGGGCGGGGTCAAATATGCCCCGGAGGGTACCCCTCTTCAAAAATCTTCTTCTCCAGTTCCACTGAATGGATTGAAAAACTAATTGTATCTATGTGATCTAGAAGGATGTATGATTCAAGTTTGTTCATTTCGTTAAAATCCGACAACTAATTTTTGACGCGTTTTTGACGTCTTTTCGGACTTAGTCAGAAATGCACATTTTTGCACTTTTTCTTTAAATAACTCAATAAGTGTATGATTTTACACACTCATTTACTACATATTTATCATATTTAACTTAATTAATGCTTTGATATGTATTTTATGCTTAAATTTTATTTTTTTGATTTTTTATGAATTTTTTTCTTATGTAAAAAGGAAGGGGGGGGGGTGATTTTCATACATTTTCTGCTTCTTTTCTATAACCACTCTTCAGATTGTCATGACAATTTGTAGGTATGAGGTACTCATGCATGGTACCCTACAAGTGAAAGAATTTTGTCCAGATATCCACTTTTGGATTTTTAAGGAATATTTTTTAAGATTGTACATAGGTATAATGTATGTTTTCCATGCCCAATGGACCCATGGGGAGTGGCTTCAAACCCCGGCGGGACCCCAACAAAATTTTTTCCCCTTTTTATTAGCTCACCTGAGCCAAAGGCTCAAGTGAGCTATTGTCATAGTGTGGCGTCCGGCGTCCGTCGTCCGTCGTCCGGCGTCCGTCCGTCCGTCGTAAACTTTTAACATTTTCAACTTCTTCTCAAGAACGGCTGAAGGGATTTTGATGAAACTTGGTATGCATAAAGTACTAAAGGTCCTCTACCAAGTTTGTTCATTTCGGCTCGATCCCTTCAGGGGTGGATCCAGGGCGGGGTCAAATAGGCCCCGGAGGGTACCCCTCTTCAAAAATCTTCTTCTCCAGTTCCACTGAATGGATTGAAAAACTAATTGTATCTATGTGATCTAGAAGGATGTATGATTCAAGTTTGTTCATTTCGTTAAAATCCGACAACTAATTTTTGACGCGTTTTTGACGTCTTTTCGGACTTAGTCAGAAATGCACATTTTTGCACTTTTTCTTTAAATAACTCAATAAGTGTATGATTTTACACACTCATTTACTACATATTTATCATATTTAACTTACTTAATGCTTTGATATGTATTTTATGCTTAAATTTTATTTTTTTGATTTTTTATGAATTTTTTTCTTATGTAAAAAGGAAGGGGGGGGGGGGTGATTTTCATACATTTTCTGCTTCTTTTCTATAACCACTCTTCAGATTGTCATGACAATTTGTAGGTATGAGGTACTCATGCATGGTACCCTACAAGTGAAAGAATTTTGTCCAGATATCCACTTTTGGATTTTTAAGGAATATTTTTTAAGATTGTACATAGGTATAATGTATGTTTTCCATGCCCAATGGACCCATGGGGAGTGGCTTCAAACCCCGGCGGGACCCCAACAAAATTTTTTCCCCTTTTTATTAGCTCACCTGAGCCAAAGGCTCAAGTGAGCTATTGTCATAGTGTGGCGTCCGGCGTCCGTCGTCCGTCGTCCGTCCGTCCGTCGTAAACTTTTAACATTTTCAACTTCTTCTCAAGAACGGCTGAAGGGATTTTGATGAAACTTGGTATGCATAAAGTACTAAAGGTCCTCTACCAAGTTTGTTCATTTCGGCTCGATCCCTTCAGGGGTGGATCCAGGGCGGGGTCAAATAGGCCCCGGAGGGTACCCCTCTTCAAAAATCTTCTTCTCCAGTTCCACTGAATGGATTGAAAAACTAATTGTATCTATGTGATCTAGAAGGATGTATGATTCAAGTTTGTTCATTTCGTTAAAATCCGACAACTAATTTTCGACGCGTTTTTGACGTCTTTTCGGACTTAGTCAGAAATGCACATTTTTGCACTTTTTCTTTAAATAACTCAATAAGTGTATGATTTTACACACTCATTTACTACATATTTATCATATTTAACTTACTTAATGCTTTGATATGTATTTTATGCTTAAATTTTATTTTTTTGATTTTTTATGAATTTTTTTCTTATGTAAAAAGGAAGGGGGGGGGGGGGTGATTTTCATACATTTTCTGCTTCTTTTCTATAACCACTCTTCAGATTGTCATGACAATTTGTAGGTATGAGGTACTCATGCATGGTACCCTACAAGTGAAAGAATTTTGTCCAGATATCCACTTTTGGATTTTTAAGGAATATTTTTTAAGATTGTACATAGGTATAATGTATGTTTTCCATGCCCAATGGACCCATGGGGAGTGGCTTCAAACACCGGCAGGAACCCCAACAAAATTTTTTCCCCTTTTTATTAGCTCACCTGAGCCAAAGGCTCAAGTGAGCTATTGTCATAGTGTGGCGTCCGGCGTCCGTCGTCCGTCGTCCGTCGTCCGTCCGTCCGTCGTAAACTTTTAACATTTTCAACTTCTTCTCAAGAACGGCTGAAGGGATTTTGATGAAACTTGGTATGCATAAAGTACTAAAGGTCCTCTACCAAGTCTGTTCATTTCGGCTCGATCCCTTCAGGGGTGGATCCAGGGCGGGGTCAAATAGGCCCCGGAGGGTACCCCTCTTCAAAAATCTTCTTCTCCAGTTCCACTGAATGGATTGAAAAACTAATTGTATCTATGTGATCTAGAAGGATGTATGATTCAAGTTTGTTCATTTCGTTAAAATCCGACAACTAATTTTTGACGCGTTTTTGACGTCTTTTCGGACTTAGTCAGAAATGCACATTTTTGCACTTTTTCTTTAAATAACTCAATAAGTGTATGATTTTACACACTCATTTACTACATATTTATCATATTTAACTTACTTAATGCTTTGATATGTATTTTATGCTTAAATTTTATTTTTTTGATTTTTTATGAATTTTTTTCTTATGTAAAAAGGAAGGGGGGGGGGGGGTGATTTTCATACATTTTCTGCTTCTTTTCTATAACCACTCTTCAGATTGTCATGACAATTTGTAGGTATGAGGTACTCATGCATGGTACCCTACAAGTGAAAGAATTTTGTCCAGATATCCACTTTTGGATTTTTAAGGAATATTTTTTAAGATTGTACATAGGTATAATGTATGTTTTCCATGCCCAATGGACCCATGGGGAGTGGCATCAAACACCGGCGGGACCCCAACACAATTTTTTTCCCCTTTTTATTAGCTGACCTGAGCCAAAGGCTCAAGTGAGCTATTGTCATAGTGTGGCGTCCGGCGTCCGTCGTCCGTCGTCCGTCGTCCGTCCGTCCGTCGTAAACTTTTAACATTTTCAACTTCTTCTCAAGAACGGCTAAAGGGATTTTGATGAAACTTGGTATGCATAAAGTACTAAAGGTCCTCTACCAAGTTTGTTCATTTCGGCTCGATCCCTTCAGGGGTGGATCCAGGGCGGGGTCAAATAGGCCCCGGAGGGTACCCCTCTTCAAAAATCTTCTTCTCCAGTTCCACTGAATGGATTGAAAAACTAATTGTATCTATGTGATCTAGAAGGATGTATGATTCAAGTTTGTTCATTTCGTTAAAATCCGACAACTAATTTTTGACGCGTTTTTGACGTCTTTTCGGACTTAGTCAGAAATGCACATTTTTGCACTTTTTCTTTAAATAACTCAATAAGTGTATGATTTTACACACTCATTTACTACATATTTATCATATTTAACTTACTTAATGCTTTGATATGTATTTTATGCTTAAATTTTATTTTTTTGATTTTTTATGAATTTTTTTCTTATGTAAAAAGGAAGGGGGGGGGTGATTTTCATACATTTTCTGCTTCTTTTCTATAACCACTCTTCAGATTGTCATGACAATTTGTAGGTATGAGGTACTCATGCATGGTACCCTACAAGTGAAAGAATTTTGTCCAGATATCCACTTTTGGATTTTTAAGGAATATTTTTTAAGATTGTACATAGGTATAATGTATGTTTTCCATGCCCAATGGACCCATGGGGAGTGGCTTCAAACCCCGGCGGGACCCCAACAAAATTTTTTCCCCTTTTTATTAGCTCACCTGAGCCAAAGGCTCAAGTGAGCTATTGTCATAGTGTGGCGTCCGGCGTCCGTCGTCCGTCGTCCGTCGTCCGTCCGTCCGTCGTAAACTTTTAACATTTTCAACTTCTTCTCAAGAACGGCTGAAGGGATTTTGATGAAACTTGGTATGCATAAAGTACTAAAGGTCCTCTACCAAGTTTGTTCATTTCGGCTCGATCCCTTCAGGGGTGGATCCAGGGCGGGGTCAAATAGGCCCCGGAGGGTACCCCTCTTCAAAAATCTTCTTCTCCAGTTCCACTGAATGGATTGAAAAACTAATTGTATCTATGTGATCTAGAAGGATGTATGATTCAAGTTTGTTCATTTCGTTAAAATCCGACAACTAATTTTTGACGCGTTTTTGACGTCTTTTCGGACTTAGTCAGAAATGCACATTTTTGCACTTTTTCTTTAAATAACTCAATAAGTGTATGATTTTACACACTCATTTACTACATATTTATCATATTTAACTTACTTAATGCTTTGATATGTATTTTATGCTTAAATTTTATTTTTTTGATTTTTTATGAATTTTTTTCTTATGTAAAAAGGAAGGGGGGGGGGTGATTTTCATACATTTTCTGCTTCTTTTCTATAACCACTCTTCAGATTGTCATGACAATTTGTAGGTATGAGGTACTCATGCATGGTACCCTACAAGTGAAAGAATTTTGTCCAGATATCCACTTTTGGATTTTTAAGGAATATTTTTTAAGATTGTACATAGGTATAATGTATGTTTTCCATGCCCAATGGACCCATGGGGAGTGGCTTCAAACACCGGCAGGAACCCCAACAAAATTTTTTTCCCCTTTTTATTAGCTCACCTGAGCCAAAGGCTCAAGTGAGCTATTGTCATAGTGTGGCGTCCGGCGTCCGTCGTCCGTCGTCCGTCGTCCGTCCGTCCGTCGTAAACTTTTAACATTTTCAACTTCTTCTCAAGAACGGCTGAAGGGATTTTGATGAAACTTGGTATGCATAAAGTAATAAAGGTCCTCTACCAAGTTTGTTCATTTCGGCTCGATCCCTTCAGGGGTGGATCCAGGGCGGGGTCAAATAGGCCCCGGAGGGTACCCCTCTTCAAAAATCTTCTTCTCCAGTTCCACTGAATGGATTGAAAAACTAATTGTATCTATGTGATCTAGAAGGATGTATGATTCAAGTTTGTTCATTTCGTTAAAATCCGACAACTAATTTTTGACGCGTTTTTGACGTCTTTTCGGACTTAGTCAGAAATGCACATTTTTGCACTTTTTCTTTAAATAACTCAATAAGTGTATGATTTTACACACTCATTTACTACATATTTATCATATTTAACTTACTTAATGCTTTGATATGTATTTTATGCTTAAATTTTATTTTTTTGATTTTTTATGAATTTTTTTCTTATGTAAAAAGGAAGGGGGGGGGGGGGGGTGATTTTCATACATTTTCTGCTTCTTTTCTATAACCACTCTTCAGATTGTCATGACAATTTGTAGGTATGAGGTACTCATGCATGGTACCCTACAAGTGAAAGAATTTTGTCCAGATATCCACTTTTGGATTTTTAAGGAATATTTTTTAAGATTGTACATAGGTATAATGTATGTTTTCCATGCCCAATGGACCCATGGGGAGTGGCTTCAAACCCCGGCGGGACCCCAACAAAATTTTTTTCCCCTTTTTATTAGCTGACCTGAGCCAAAGGCTCAAGTGAGCTATTGTCATAGTGTGGCGTCCGGCGTCCGTCGTCCGTCGTCCGTCGTCCGTCCGTCCGTCGTAAACTTTTAACATTTTCAACTTCTTCTCAAGAACGGCTGAAGGGATTTTGATGAAACTTGGTATGCATAAAGTACTAAAGGTCCTCTACCAAGTTTGTTCATATCGGCTCGATCCCTTCAGGGGTGGATCCAGGGCGGGGTCAAATAGGCCCCGGAGGGTACCCCTCTTCAAAAATCTTCTTCTCCAGTTCCACTGAATGGATTGAAAAACTAATTGTATCTATGTGATCTAGAAGGATGTATGATTCAAGTTTGTTCATTTCGTTAAAATCCGACAACTAATTTTTGACGCGTTTTTGACGTCTTTTCGGACTTAGTCAGAAATGCACATTTTTGCACTTTTTCTTTAAATAACTCAATAAGTGTATGATTTTACACACTCATTTACTACATATTTATCATATTTGACTTACTTAATGCTTTGATATGTATTTTATGCTTAAATTTTATTTTTTTGATTTTTTATGAATTTTTTTCTTATGTAAAAAGGAAGGGGGGGGGGGTGATTTTCATACATTTTCTGCTTCTTTTCTATAACCACTCTTCAGATTGTCATGACAATTTGTAGGTATGAGGTACTCATGCATGGTACCCTACAAGTGAAAGAATTTTGTCCAGATATCCACTTTTGGATTTTTAAGGAATATTTTTTAAGATTGTACATAGGTATAATGTATGTTTTCCATGCCCAATGGACCCATGGGGAGTGGCTTCAAACCCCGGCAGGACCCCAACAAAATTTTTTCCCCTTTTTATTAGCTCACCTGAGCCAAAGGCTCAAGTGAGCTATTGTCATAGTGTGGCGTCCGGCGTCCGTCGTCCGTCGTCCGTCCGTCCGTCGTAAACTTTTAACATTTTCAACTTCTTCTCAAGAACGGCTAAAGGGATTTTGATGAAACTTGGTATGCATAAAGTACTAAAGGTCCTCTACCAAGTCTGTTCATTTCGGCTCGATCCCTTCAGGGGTGGATCCAGGGCGGGGTCAAATATGCCCCGGAGGGTACCCCTCTTCAAAAATCTTCTTCTCCAGTTCCACTGAATGGATTGAAAAACTAATTGTATCTATGTGATCTAGAAGGATGTATGATTCAAGTTTGTTCATTTCGTTAAAATCCGACAACTAATTTTTGACGCGTTTTTGACGTCTTTTCGGACTTAGTCAGAAATGCACATTTTTGCACTTTTTCTTTAAATAACTCAATAAGTGTATGATTTTACACACTCATTTACTACATATTTATCATATTTAACTTACTTAATGCTTTGATATGTATTTTATGCTTAAATTTTATTTTTTTGATTTTTTATGAATTTTTTTCTTATGTAAAAAGGAAGGGGGGGGGGGGGTGATTTTCATACATTTTCTGCTTCTTTTCTATAACCACTCTTCAGATTGTCATGACAATTTGTAGGTATGAGGTACTCATGCATGGTACCCTACAAGTGAAAGAATTTTGTCCAGATATCCACTTTTGGATTTTTAAGGAATATTTTTTAAGATTGTACATAGGTATAATGTATGTTTTCCATGCCCAATGGACCCATGGGGAGTGGCATCAAACCCCGGCGGGACCCAACAAAATTTTTTTCCCCTTTTTATTAGCTGACCTGAGCCAAAGGCTCAAGTGAGCTATTGTCATAGTGTGGCGTCCGGCGTCCGTCGTCCGTCGTCCGTCGTCCATCCGTCCGTCGTAAACTTTTAACATTTTCAACTTCTTCTCAAGAACGGCTAAAGGGATTTTGATGAAACTTGGTATGCATAAAGTACTAAAGGTCCTCTACCAAGTTTGTTCATTTCGGCTCGATCCCTTCAGGGGTGGATCCAGGGCGGGGTCAAATAGGCCCCGGAGGGTACCCCTCTTCAAAAATCTTCTTCTCCAGTTCCACTGAATGGATTGAAAAACTAATTGTATCTATGTGATCTAGAAGGATGTATGATTCAAGTTTGTTCATTTCGTTAAAATCCGACAACTAATTTTTGACGCGTTTTTGACGTCTTTTCGGACTTAGTCAGAAATGCACATTTTTGCACTTTTTCTTTAAATAACTCAATAAGTGTATGATTTTACACACTCATTTACTACATATTTATCATATTTAACTTACTTAATGCTTTGATATGTATTTTATGCTTAAATTTTATTTTTTTGATTTTTTATGAATTTTTTTCTTATGTAAAAAGGAAGGGGGGGGGGGGTGATTTTCATACATTTTCTGCTTCTTTTCTATAACCACTCTTCAGATTGTCATGACAATTTGTAGGTATGAGGTACTCATGCATGGTACCCTACAAGTGAAAGAATTTTGTCCAGATATCCACTTTTGGATTTTTAAGGAATATTTTTTAAGATTGTACATAGGTATAATGTATGTTTTCCATGCCCAATGGACCCATGGGGAGTGGCTTCAAACCCCGGCGGGACCCCAACAAAATTTTTTCCCCTTTTTATTAGCTCACCTGAGCCAAAGGCTCAAGTGAGCTATTGTCATAGTGTGGCGTCCGGCGTCCGGCGTCCGTCGTCCGTCGTCCGTCCGTCGTAAACTTTTAACATTTTCAACTTCTTCTCAAGAACGGCTAAAGGGATTTTGATGAAACTTGGTATGCATAAAGTACTAAAGGTCCTCTACCAAGTTTGTTCATTTCGGCTCGATCCCTTCAGGGGTGGATCCAGGGCGGGGTCAAATAGGCCCCGGAGGGTACCCCTCTTCAAAAATCTTCTTCTCCAGTTCCACTGAATGGATTGAAAAACTAATTGTATCTATGTGATCTAGAAGGATGTATGATTCAAGTTTGTTCATTTCGTTAAAATCCGACAACTAATTTTTGACGCGTTTTTGACGTCTTTTCGGACTTAGTCAGAAATGCACATTTTTGCACTTTTTCTTTAAATAACTCAATAAGTGTATGATTTTACACACTCATTTACTACATATTTATCATATTTAACTTACTTAATGCTTTGATATGTATTTTATGCTTAAATTTTATTTTTTTGATTTTTTATGAATTTTTTTCTTATGTAAAAAGGAAGGGGGGGGGGGGGGTGATTTTCATACATTTTCTGCTTCTTTTCTATAACCACTCTTCAGATTGTCATGACAATTTGTAGGTATGAGGTACTCATGCATGGTACCCTACAAGTGAAAGAATTTTGTCCAGATATCCACTTTTGGATTTTTAAGGAATATTTTTTAAGATTGTACATAGGTATAATGTATGTTTTCCATGCCCAATGGACCCATGGGGAGTGGCTTCAAACACCGGCAGGAACCCCAACAAAATTTTTTTCCCCTTTTTATTAGCTCACCTGAGCCAAAGGCTCAAGTGAGCTATTGTCATAGTGTGGTGTCCGGCGTCCGTCGTCCGTCGTCCGTCCGTCCGTCGTAAACTTTTAACATTTTCAACTTCTTCTCAAGAACGGCTGAAGGGATTTTGATGAAACTTGGTATGCATAAAGTACTAAAGGTCCTCTACCAAGTCTGTTCATTTCGGCTCGATCCCTTCAGGGGTGGATCCAGAGCGGGGTCAAATAGGCCCCGGAGGGTACCCCTCTTCAAAAATCTTCTTCTCCAGTTCCACTGAATGGATTGAAAAACTAATTGTATCTATGTGATCTAGAAGGATGTATGATTCAAGTTTGTTCATTTCGTTAAAATCCGACAACTAATTTTTGACGCGTTTTTGACGTCTTTTCGGACTTAGTCAGAAATGCACATTTTTGCACTTTTTCTTTAAATAACTCAATAAGTGTATGATTTTACACACTCATTTACTACATATTTATCATATTTAACTTACTTAATGCTTTGATATGTATTTTATGCTTAAATTTTATTTTTTTGATTTTTTATGAATTTTTTTCTTATGTAAAAAGGAAGGGGGGGGGGGGTGATTTTCATACATTTTCTGCTTCTTTTCTATAACCACTCTTCAGATTGTCATGACAATTTGTAGGTATGAGGTACTCATGCATGGTACCCTACAAGTGAAAGAATTTTGTCCAGATATCCACTTTTGGATTTTTAAGGAATATTTTTTAAGATTGTACATACAGTACTGTAGGTATAATGTATGTTTTCCATGCCCAATGGACCCATGGGGAGTGGCTTCAAACCCCGGCGGGACCCCAACAAAATTTTTTTCCCCTTTTTATTAGCTGACCTGAGCCAAAGGCTCAAGTGAGCTATTGTCATAGTGTGGCGTCCGGCGTCCGTCGTCCGTCGTCCGTCGTCCGTCCGTCCGTCGTAAACTTTTAACATTTTCAACTTCTTCTCAAGAACGGCTAAAGGGATTTTGATGAAACTTGGTATGCATAAAGTACTAAAGGTCCTCTACCAAGTTTGTTCATTTCGGCTCGATCCCTTCAGGGGTGGATCCAGGGCGGGGTCAAATAGGCCCCGGAGGGTACCCCTCTTCAAAAATCTTCTTCTCCAGTTCCACTGAATGGATTGAAAAACTAATTGTATCTATGTGATCTAGAAGGATGTATGATTCAAGTTTGTTCATTTCGTTAAAATCCGACAACTAATTTTTGACGCGTTTTTGACGTCTTTTCGGACTTAGTCAGAAATGCACATTTTTGCACTTTTTCTTTAAATAACTCAATAAGTGTATGATTTTACACACTCATTTACTACATATTTATCATATTTAACTTACTTAATGCTTTGATATGTATTTTATGCTTAAATTTTATTTTTTTTTGATTTTTTATGAATTTTTTTCTTATGTAAAAAGGAAGGGGGGGGGGGTGATTTTCATACATTTTCTGCTTCTTTTCTATAACCACTCTTCAGATTGTCATGACAATTTGTAGGTATGAGGTACTCATGCATGGTACCCTACAAGTGAAAGAATTTTGTCCAGATATCCACTTTTGGATTTTTAAGGAATATTTTTTAAGATTGTACATAGGTATAATGTATGTTTTCCATGCCCAATGGACCCATGGGGAGTGGCTTCAAACACCGGCAGGAACCCCAACAAAATTTTTTTCCCCTTTTTATTAGCTCACCTGAGCCAAAGGCTCAAGTGAGCTATTGTCATAGTGTGGCGTCCGGCGTCCGTCGTCCGTCGTCCGTCGTCCGTCCGTCCGTCGTAAACTTTTAACATTTTCAACTTCTTCTCAAGAACGGCTGAAGGGATTTTGATGAAACTTGGTATGCATAAAGTACTAAAGGTCCTCTACCAAGTCTGTTCATTTCGGCTCGATCCCTTCAGGGGTGGATCCAGGGCGGGGTCAAATATGCCCCGGAGGGTACCCCTCTTCAAAAATCTTCTTCTCCAGTTCCACTGAATGGATTGAAAAACTAATTGTATCTATGTGATCTAGAAGGATGTATGATTCAAGTTTGTTCATTTCGTTAAAATCCGACAACTAATTTTTGACGCGTTTTTGACGTCTTTTCGGACTTAGTCAGAAATGCACATTTTTGCACTTTTTCTTTAAATAACTCAATAAGTGTATGATTTTACACACTCATTTACTACATATTTATCATATTTAACTTACTTAATGCTTTGATATGTATTTTATGCTTAAATTTTATTTTTTTGATTTTTTATGAATTTTTTTCTTATGTAAAAAGGAAGGGGGGGGGGGGTGATTTTCATACATTTTCTGCTTCTTTTCTATAACCACTCTTCAGATTGTCATGACAATTTGTAGGTATGAGGTACTCATGCATGGTACCCTACAAGTGAAAGAATTTTGTCCAGATATCCACTTTTGGATTTTTAAGGAATATTTTTTAAGATTGTACATAGGTATAATGTATGTTTTCCATGCCCAATGGACCCATGGGGAGTGGCATCAAACCCCGGCGGGACCCCAACAAAATTTTTTCCCCTTTTTATTAGCTGACCTGAGCCAAAGGCTCAAGTGAGCTATTGTCATAGTGTGGCGTCCGGCGTCCGTCGTCCGTCGTCCGTCCGTCCGTCGTAAACTTTTAACATTTTCAACTTCTTCTCAAGAACGGCTAAAGGGATTTTGATGAAACTTGGTATGCATAAAGTACTAAAGGTCCTCTACCAAGTTTGTTCATTTCGGCTCGATCCCTTCAGGGGTGGATCCAGGGCGGGGTCAAATAGGCCCCGGAGGGTACCCCTCTTCAAAAATCTTCTTCTCCAGTTCCACTGAATGGATTGAAAAACTAATTGTATCTATGTGATCTAGAAGGATGTATGATTCAAGTTTGTTCATTTCGTTAAAATCCGACAACTAATTTTTGACGCGTTTTTGACGTCTTTTCGGACTTAGTCAGAAATGCACATTTTTGCACTTTTTCTTTAAATAACTCAATAAGTGTATGATTTTACACACTCATTTACTACATATTTATCATATTTAACTTACTTAATGCTTTGACATGTATTTTATGCTTAAATTTTATTTTTTTTTGATTTTTTATGAATTTTTTTCTTATGTAAAAAGGAAGGGGGGGGGGGTGATTTTCATACATTTTCTGCTTCTTTTCTATAACCACTCTTCAGATTGTCATGACAATTTGTAGGTATGAGGTACTCATGCATGGTACCCTACAAGTGAAAGAATTTTGTCCAGATATCCACTTTTGGATTTTTAAGGAATATTTTTTAAGATTGTACATAGGTATAATGTATGTTTTCCATGCCCAATGGACCCATGGGGAGTGGCTTCAAACACCGGCAGGAACCCCAACAAAATTTTTTTCCCCTTTTTATTAGCTCACCTGAGCCAAAGGCTCAAGTGAGCTATTGTCATAGTGTGGCGTCCGGCGTCCGTCGTCCGTCGTCCGTCGTCCGTCCGTCCGTCGTAAACTTTTAACATTTTCAACTTCTTCTCAAGAACGGCTGAAGGGATTTTGATGAAACTTGGTATGCATAAAGTACTAAAGGTCCTCTACCAAGTCTGTTCATTTCGGCTCGATCCCTTCAGGGGTGGATCCAGGGCGGGGTCAAATAGGCCCCGGAGGGTACCCCTCTTCAAAAATCTTCTTCTCCAGTTCCACTGAATGGATTGAAAAACTAATTGTATCTATGTGATCTAGAAGGATGTATGATTCAAGTTTGTTCATTTCGTTAAAATCCGACAACTAATTTTTGACGCGTTTTTGACGTCTTTTCGGACTTAGTCAGAAATGCACATTTTTGCACTTTTTCTTTAAATAACTCAATAAGTGTATGATTTTACACACTCATTTACTACATATTTATCATATTTAACTTACTTAATGCTTTGATATGTATTTTATGCTTAAATTTTATTTTTTTGATTTTTTATGAATTTTTTTCTTATGTAAAAAGGAAGGGGGGGGGGGGTGATTTTCATACATTTTCTGCTTCTTTTCTATAACCACTCTTCAGATTGTCATGACAATTTGTAGGTATGAGGTACTCATCCATGGTACCCTACAAGTGAAAGAATTTTGTCCAGATATCCACTTTTGGATTTTTAAGGAATATTTTTTAAGATTGTACATAGGTATAATGTATGTTTTCCATGCCCAATGGACCCATGGGGAGTGGCTTCAAACCCCGGCGGGACCCCAACAAAATTTTTTTCCCCTTTTTATTAGCTGACCTGAGCCAAAGGCTCAAGTGAGCTATTGTCATAGTGTGGCGTCCGGCGTCCGTCGTCCGTCGTCCGTCCGTCCGTCGTAAACTTTTAACATTTTCAACTTCTTCTCAAGAACGGCTAAAGGGATTTTGATGAAACTTGGTATGCATAAAGTACTAAAGGTCCTCTACCAAGTTTGTTCATTTCGGCTCGATCCCTTCAGGGGTGGATCCAGGGCGGGGTCAAATAGGCCCCGGAGGGTACCCCTCTTCAAAAATCTTCTTCTCCAGTTCCACTGAATGGATTGAAAAACTAATTGTATCTATGTGATCTAGAAGGATGTATGATTCAAGTTTGTTCATTTCGTTAAAATCCGACAACTAATTTTTGACGCGTTTTTGACGTCTTTTCGGACTTAGTCAGAAATGCACATTTTTGCACTTTTTCTTTAAATAACTCAATAAGTGTATGATTTTACACACTCATTTACTACATATTTATCATATTTAACTTACTTAATGCTTTGATATGTATTTAATGCTTAAATTTTATTTTTTTTTGATTTTTTATGAATTTTTTTCTTATGTAAAAAGGAAGGGGGGGGGGGGTGATTTTCATACATTTTCTGCTTCTTTTCTATAACCACTCTTCAGATTGTCATGACAATTTGTAGGTATGAGGTACTCATGCATGGTACCCTACAAGTGAAAGAATTTTGTCCAGATATCCACTTTTGGATTTTTAAGGAATATTTTTTAAGATTGTACATAGGTATAATGTATGTTTTCCATGCCCAATGGACCCATGGGGAGTGGCTTCAAACACCGGCAGGAACCCCAACAAAATTTTTTCCCCTTTTTATAAGCTCACCTGAGCCAAAGGCTCAAGTGAGCTATTGTCATAGTGTGGCGTCCGGCGTCCGTCGTCCGTCGTCCGTCGTCCGTCCGTCCGTCGTAAACTTTTAACATTTTCAACTTCTTCTCAAGAACGGCTGAAGGGATTTTGATGAAACTTGGTATGCATAAAGTACTAAAGGTCCTCTACCAAGTCTGTTCATTTCGGCTCGATCCCTTCAGGGGTGGATCCAGGGCGGGGTCAAATAGGCCCCGGAGGGTACCCCTCTTCAAAAATCTTCTTCTCCAGTTCCACTGAATGGATTGAAAAACTAATTGTATCTATGTGATCTAGAAGGATGTATGATTCAAGTTTGTTCATTTCGTTAAAATCCGACAACTAATTTTTGACGCGTTTTTGACGTCTTTTCGGACTTAGTCAGAAATGCACATTTTTGCACTTTTTCTTTAAATAACTCAATAAGTGTATGATTTTACACACTCATTTACTACATATTTATCATATTTAACTTACTTAATGCTTTGATATGTATTTTATGCTTAAATTTTATTTTTTTGATTTTTTATGAATTTTTTTCTTATGTAAAAAGGAAGGGGGGGGGGGGTGATTTTCATACATTTTCTGCTTCTTTTCTATAACCACTCTTCAGATTGTCATGACAATTTGTAGGTATGAGGTACTCATCCATGGTACCCTACAAGTGAAAGAATTTTGTCCAGATATCCACTTTTGGATTTTTAAGGAATATTTTTTAAGATTGTACATAGGTATAATGTATGTTTTCCATGCCCAATGGACCCATGGGGAGTGGCTTCAAACCCCGGCGGGACCCCAACAAAATTTTTTTCCCCTTTTTATTAGCTGACCTGAGCCAAAGGCTCAAGTGAGCTATTGTCATAGTGTGGCGTCCGGCGTCCGTCGTCCGTCGTCCGTCCGTCCGTCGTAAACTTTTAACATTTTCAACTTCTTCTCAAGAACGGCTAAAGGGATTTTGATGAAACTTGGTATGCATAAAGTACTAAAGGTCCTCTACCAAGTTTGTTCATTTCGGCTCGATCCCTTCAGGGGTGGATCCAGGGCGGGGTCAAATAGGCCCCGGAGGGTACCCCTCTTCAAAAATCTTCTTCTCCAGTTCCACTGAATGGATTGAAAAACTAATTGTATCTATGTGATCTAGAAGGATGTATGATTCAAGTTTGTTCATTTCGTTAAAATCCGACAACTAATTTTTGACGCGTTTTTGACGTCTTTTCGGACTTAGTCAGAAATGCACATTTTTGCACTTTTTCTTTAAATAACTCAATAAGTGTATGATTTTACACACTCATTTACTACATATTTATCATATTTAACTTACTTAATGCTTTGATATGTATTTAATGCTTAAATTTTATTTTTTTTTGATTTTTTATGAATTTTTTTCTTATGTAAAAAGGAAGGGGGGGGGGGGGGTGATTTTCATACATTTTCTGCTTCTTTTCTATAACCACTCTTCAGATTGTCATGACAATTTGTAGGTATGAGGTACTCATGCATGGTACCCTACAAGTGAAAGAATTTTGTCCAGATATCCACTTTTGGATTTTTAAGGAATATTTTTTAAGATTGTACATAGGTATAATGTATGTTTTCCATGCCCAATGGACCCATGGGGAGTGGCTTCAAACACCGGCAGGAACCCCAACAAAATTTTTTTCCCCTTTTTATTAGCTCACCTGAGCCAAAGGCTCAAGTGAGCTATTGTCATAGTGTGGCGTCCGGCGTCCGTCGTCCGTCGTCCGTCGTCCGTCCGTCCGTCGTAAACTTTTAACATTTTCAACTTCTTCTCAAGAACGGCTGAAGGGATTTTGATGAAACTTGGTATGCATAAAGTACTAAAGGTCCTCTACCAAGTCTGTTCATTTCGGCTCGATCCCTTCAGGGGTGGATCCAGGGCGGGGTCAAATAGGCCCCGGAGGGTACCCCTCTTCAAAAATCTTCTTCTCCAGTTCCACTGAATGGATTGAAAAACTAATTGTATCTATGTGATCTAGAAGGATGTATGATTCAAGTTTGTTCATTTCGTTAAAATCCGACAACTAATTTTTGACGCGTTTTTGACGTCTTTTCGGACTTAGTCAGAAATGCACATTTTTGCACTTTTTCTTTAAATAACTCAATAAGTGTATGATTTTACACACTCATTTACTACATATTTATCATATTTAACTTACTTAATGCTTTGATATGTATTTTATGCTTAAATTTTATTTTTTTGATTTTTTATGAATTTTTTTCTTATGTAAAAAGGAAGGGGGGGGGGGGTGATTTTCATACATTTTCTGCTTCTTTTCTATAACCACTCTTCAGATTGTCATGACAATTTGTAGGTATGAGGTACTCATGCATGGTACCCTACAAGTGAAAGAATTTTGTCCAGATATCCACTTTTGGATTTTTAAGGAATATTTTTTAAGATTGTACATAGGTATAATGTATGTTTTCCATGCCCAATGGACCCATGGGGAGTGGCTTCAAACCCCGGCGGGACCCCAACAAAATTTTTTTCCCCTTTTTATTAGCTGACCTGAGCCAAAGGCTCAAGTGAGCTATTGTCATAGTGTGGCGTCCGGCGTCCGTCGTCCGTCGTCCGTCCGTCCGTCGTCCGTCCGTCCGTCGTAAACTTTTAACATTTTCAACTTCTTCTCAAGAACGGCTAAAGGGATTTTGATGAAACTTGGTATGCATAAAGTACTAAAGGTCCTCTACCAAGTTTGTTCATTTCGGCTCGATCCCTTCAGGGGTGGATCCAGGGCGGGGTCAAATAGGCCCCGGAGGGTACCCCTCTTCAAAAATCTTCTTCTCCAGTTCCACTGAATGGATTGAAAAACTAATTGTATCTATGTGATCTAGAAGGATGTATGATTCAAGTTTGTTCATTTCGTTAAAATCCGACAACTAATTTTTGACGCGTTTTTGACGTCTTTTCGGACTTAGTCAGAAATGCACATTTTTGCACTTTTTCTTTAAATAACTCAATAAGTGTATGATTTTACACACTCATTTACTACATATTTATCATATTTAACTTACTTAATGCTTTGATATGTATTTTATGCTTAAATTTTATTTTTTTTTTGATTTTTTATGAATTTTTTTCTTATGTAAAAAGGAAGGGGGGGGGGGGGGTGATTTTCATACATTTTCTGCTTCTTTTCTATAACCACTCTTCAGATTGTCATGACAATTTGTAGGTATGAGGTACTCATGCATGGTACCCTACAAGTGAAAGAATTTTGTCCAGATATCCACTTTTGGATTTTTAAGGAATATTTTTTAAGATTGTACATAGGTATAATGTATGTTTTCTTACCAAAAAAGAAAAGAAATTCTCAAATCGCACCGGGTTATACACATTGATACTACTTTTAAATGAAGAAATTTTATTTGAATCACAAAAAAAAATGCCGTAATGATTAAAAGTACACAACTTTTTTAATATTTTTTTCAAAGCCATGCACCTGGTTCCGGACCGGAATTATTCGAATTTTATGATCTGAGGACCCATTTTCACACGTATTCTTCCACACATGTAGATGTCTCACACACTTTAAAACTATATTCAAAATTTTATTTCATCTGTCTAGTAAACAATCACGGGAAGACAATTCAATATAAACATTGTGTGTATTTTCCACCAATTGTTGAAAATAATAAGAAAATAATCGGAACTATTTGACAGGACAATGACCTAGATACGCATTCATTCATCTTCGTCCCCAAGGCGCATCGTATTCCGCTAGGCGCTTCATTGCAATACAAACCGCAAAGCAGTACTGCGATATATTTCAGGAGATACAGTGCAAACGGAATAGATTTTTATACTTGGAACACTTTCATAATCTGTATCTGTATGGGTACGTTGAATTACCAATACTGGCTTGTGATCAACGGAATGAGAGAGCGCATAAACTTACTTAATCGCGCTTCAGGCTGAATCTAAAGCCTTCCACAGTCCTTGACAGCACTTGATGGTTATCCAGTTCGTTCCACTCTGTGACTGTACGTATGAAGAATGAGTTCTTCCTGATGACGGAATTACATGTAGGTATGTTAAAGAAAGCAGCGAGTATGGTTTGAGCTATGAACAACGTTCATAATGGTTATCATTCATGTACTTGGAACACTGGCATATACTTGTTATCATGTATAAAGTTTGCTCGAATTTCCTCTGTCTTAGACTCTCTTAGATGAAGTAATTTACGGACTGATTTCTTGAAGAAACGTCTAATGAGTAATCTCTTCCTCTGGATTTTGAGAATGCATAGGACATTTAATATCTGAAATTCTTGAAAATAAATAATTCCGTTCAGAGTTCCTGAAATCTTCCAATGAAATGTTGGACCACAGAAGCTGTTGTTTTAATAGAGAAAATAAATTATTATTCACAACCTTAAGCCACTGTGTTCGTCATCTTGTATGTATAATATTTCTAAGAGGAACACAGAGGCCTGAGGTTGTGAATAATAAAACATTTTCTCTCATAAAACGACAGGATCCTGTGTTAAGACATTTGGGAATTTTTATCTGTTCAAATAATAGATACATAATGAGTTTTTATCAGACCAAATAACTTCTTGTCGGCAAATCCAATGCAACCGATACATTTCATGAACTCTCTCCGCTAACAACTTGCCCGTGTAACAGACCTACGATGAGGTAAAACAATTAGTTAACAGTAAATAACGATGTCGTAGGTCTGCTAGTTGGACAAGCTTAACAATTTCATGGGCCTTTTAATTTGTTTCAAACTGCGAAACCTTAGAGAAACCACTTGAGTTGTTGAACAGCGTATGCTGAAATGCGACGCTCCTTCTCGCCTGTTGAAATATGCATAGGCAAGAAGCGTCGCATTTCAGCATATTTACTGAAAATTATTTGTTCAAGTGGCTTCACTGGGTCATGAGGTTTGATACAACATACACTGCTTTTTTGGAAAACAAACTGGCACAATTTCTGCACAACTCACTTGAATTGATGAATATTGGATCAAAACGATTTTAACTGTACGTTTCATGTATTTGAGATGAAATCAATACTATTCAAAAGCATAATTCATAGATTTTAGTGAATAAAGGCAAAACCGAAAAATCTTTGTTTTTTATGCCCCTTGAATAAAAGATTCGGGAGCATAAAGTTTTTGGCCTGTCCGTCTGTCTGTTTGTCTGTCTGTTTTCCAAAAAACTTTAACATTGGGCATAACTTTTGAATGGAAGCTGGTGATAGAGGTTTCATATTTCACATGTGTATTTACCAAAATTTTTGACCTCATGACCATAACCTTGACCTTTCACGTACTTCTCAGAAACTTTAACATTGGGCATAACTATTGAATGGTTATAGTGATAGGGCTTTCATATTGTACATGTGTATTCCTTGTGACAAGATCTTTCCATTGATACCAATATTACGCTGACCCTGACCTCTCACATACTTAACAGAAAATGGTGTTTATACTTACAAAGATGCCGCCGGGGGCATTCTCGTTTCACAAACACAGGCTTTATAATTTCTGGCATGCTGGCTATCAATAATGAAAGGTTTTGTGTTCAATTTTAAATAAACTTAATTTGTGAAATCATTTCATTGTTTTATTCTTTTTCTGCTGCACATTTATGTGGAATTTTACAATATGATTTTATTTTTGATGTTGCATAATTGAACTATACTAGCTGGGCATATGACGTTGGACCACTTTATCCGTTTTTTTTTTCAAATCAGTAAAAAAGTTATTGTTTTGAAATGTGACTATTTTTTTTTTGTACCTTTAAAGGTTGTCTGAAAAAAAACACTTCTCTGCATCCGGCAAAAATCTTTTTAAAAAGGTTGTGGGCTAAAATCCTGGTACTGGCACTATCAGTATTCAATGTCAGTATGTCAGTTAGAGCGTGCATGGGTATCAGGTGAGCGTTGTGCCCCCTGGGGCTCTTGTTTATTTCTCAATTTTATTTTTATATACGCTTGTGCATTCAAGGTATCCATTATTTAAGTATGTTTTATTTATTAAACGACCATCGAATTGTGTTCAAACTTACCTTGCATGTAGATAATGCATGCGTTATGCGGGATCAAGGAAAGTTAGGGGGGGTATTGTTGTGGGTGTCGACTGGTACGATTTAAGTGACATGCGAAATAAATCTTCTTGCCATCTTTCAGTCTTCTTAAATTGCAACTTACTTCGATGAATCTTTTTACCAGTGTAAATGTAACTGTTGCATCATACATGTAGCTTCAATTGTTCCAAACATCATTCATGTCGTTTCTAATTTTAAAATATCCCAGACACATAAACAATGTGGTGGACAGACGACATAAGGAAACTATTTCACATTGCGCACGCAGGGACCGTAGCCAGATTTTTTTCCTTATTCCCACGAAATAGCTGTACGTAACTGTTTAAATGGAGGGAGGGAAGGGGGATGGAATTTTGATATATGCAGAATAAGAAAAAATTCTGGCTACGGCCCCTGTGGGTGAGCACGAATGAAATGTTTCATTTTATATTATGTTACAGAAGGAGTCGAACCGCATGCTCTGAATGACTGGAAAAACCTCATTTTAGGTATAACGGATATTCGAATAGATAACTTCCATAATAACCTCATCTTTTTCAAAATCCACGTTCCAAATCAGAAAGATATTTCAAATCCAAACTAAGTAAATTACATGAAAAATATGTCTTTGCACCAGCTGATAAAGCAGCCAACAACACCATTATAATTTGAAAACGTTACTACATATCAACTTTGGTTTCGGAACTTTCGTCTACTTATACATATATCAAAAGCAATGAAAGTGCATCTAAGATTTTAAGCAAGCATAACAGTGAACTGTCTTCATTCAATATCTCTATTTCTAAATTGGATCTCCCAACACTATATTGCATACCGAAACTGCACAAGTCTCCCTACAAATTTCGATTCATTGCTAATTCTAGTAAATGCTCCACTACAATTTTGTCTAGAAATCTGACGTCAGCACTTACTGCTATTACAGAACACATTACTAAATATTGTGAAACGGTTCTAAACAGGAACGATGTAAATTTATTTTGGTCTATTAAGAATTCAGGGGATGTGATTGACAAAATGAAATCTGGAAATTTCCAAGCCAATACGATTTCTTCATACGACTTCTCTAATATGTACACCACACTTCCTCATAACAAAATTAATGATCGATTATCTAATCTCATTAAATGGTGTTTTGATCGAGAGCGAAAAACCTACATTTGTACATCTGAGTCGAAGGGGTTCTTTTCCTCGACAGACTACAAATCATACAAATCATAGACATGTAGTGACCTGTGTAATGCCTTGTCCTTCCTCTTGGACAATATTTATGTTAGATTTGGTGAGGATCTATACAAGCAGGTTGTAGGAATTCCTATGGGTACTAACGGTGCGCCTCTTGTTGTAGATTTATTTTAGATACACTTATGAAAAAGAATTTATCCAAAATCTTCAAAAGCAAAGAAAATTTGATGATCTGAAATGTTTCAATAATACTTCTAGGTATCTGTATGATATTCTAACCATTGACAATCCTGCTTTTGAATTATATAAGAATGAAATTTATCCACAAGAATTAACACTTAACAAGGCAAACCTTTCAAATACAGAAACACCGTTTTTGGACCTAAATATCAAAATTGTAAACGGAAAGATTCATACAAGTGTATATGACAAAAGGGATGATTTTGGATTCAACATAGTAAATTTCCCCTGGCTTGACGGTGATGTTCCAAGATTACCGTCATACGGCATTTACATATCACAGCTCATCCGGTACGCTAGAGCATGTACTGATATTTTTGATTTTCACAGTAGAAATCTACAAATTACCAAAGAATTTTTGGGTCAAGGTTTCCGCTTTCATAAACTAGTTAAGACTTTCTGGAAATTTTACAAAAATTACAGTCAACTTCTTTTGAAATTCGGATCTATACACGCAGCAGAATACATTACTTTGGGTATTACACAACCTGTCTTTTATGGTGATATGATAAACAAAATAAGAAGGATCAAAGGTAGGCAGCATAACCATCGAAAATGCGTCAGAATCATCAAACGCCTTTTATACCGTGGATATGATCCTAATGTCACCAGACGGACACTAGGCTTGGTACTTGACCAATCTACAGTCTTGTACAAGCGCATCCTTGAGACTTTCACTCTGACTGACTGTGACGACGGGACTCCATGACGGGCCCTGTCCAAACCTCTTTAGAGAAGACAGGGCCCCGACCACCTGTCCTCTCTGAATGTCAGTCGGACTCCTCGGGTGATTACATACATGAGCTCGCTACAGCCGGCAGAGCAAGGACTGTATTACGCATGCCCTCTTTTTATATCCATTTACATATCCATCTGTGTTTCTGGGGCCTCTACGTTTCGCGGATTTTTTTGTGTGATGTCATCTTACAATGAGGAGGTTGTTTTACACCACAATTGTACGTTCTTCGAGACCTCTGGGTAACTGGAGAAGTGAGAGGGTTATGCGCACGTAATCCAGGATAACAACACGATTTACTACTTGCGTGAAAAATGGCCGTCCAAAGTCGGCACCGGTTGCCCATTGGTCTCGTCGGTTTATGTGTAGTCTTTTGTGTTTGATGTTTACATGTCGTGTGTCTCTTTTCCATCTCGTGCTGTACTCGTCTTTTGTGTTTTTGCATCGGATGTTTTGGTGTTCTGCTGTTGATGCTGCAACGGGGTCTTCTTAGAGATCTCCTCCCTTCTTTTATATCTACACTTATTTCGTGTTGCAGTGTGGAGTTGGTAAAGCAATTCCCCGCGACCCGATGTTTGAAGTGTTTTAATTTCATTGTGTTCTCTAAGGTTGCACTCCACAGTATTGGCCATTGAAAATTGAGCGTTTTGAATGAAAGGCATACAATAGTTGACGTCATATTAATAATTTTATATTGTTCATACAATATAAAGCTACATATCAATAAAAAATACTCTTATTGCTGATTACTTCTATAATTCTTGATTTCATCTGAACAAATCATGTCAGTCAGACATGCTGCTCAAAGTTATAGCAGTACATTAGAAGATGACATGAAAATGGAGCATGACCCCTCAAATTTGACATCCTTCTCAAATGATTTTCTTAATAAACTGTATGTCTATTTGTTGTGAATTCCTAATTTATAATACGTGCAATTTATTTGAATTTTCACCTGATGCAATTCGAGAAATATGACGTCAAAGTTTTCTTACCTAAAATACAGCACTCATATATTTGCCCATTTCTAGTCAAATGACCGTTTACTTTCACATCCGGTCATACTATACATATGAGGTATACAATGGAAATAATGGGCTTTTCTTAAGACAACAAGCTAATTATTTCTTCCAAATATCAAAAATCATAGTTATTTCAATTATAAAGCTCACATAATGAAGCTGGGCCCATCTGTCCCATATTAAAAAAAAAATCATCCCTGGCCAAATTCCAAATGCGACACTGCGGATATTATTGAGTGTAACAAAACTGGGAGGGTTGTGCGCACGTAATCCAAGATAACCACATCTTCTGCTATTTCCGTTGCAGATGGCCGTCCTAAGTCGGCACCGGTTGCCCATTTGTCTCGTTGGTTTATGTGTAGTCCTTTGTGTTGGTTGTTTCTGCTTCATCTAAGATAGATTTCATTTGAACTGCTGGAACTGATGAGAGACCATAAAACAGTTCTTGTCTACCGCCGTTGCGTGCAATTATCAGAAGATCGTTGAGGGTACGGTGTAATCTAGCTCTTTTTCTGAGTTTTTGGTTTCGTCGTCTTCCGCGATACCTATGCTTCCATTTAGTGTTGGGGCGGATTGAAAATACATTGATATTAGTTGAGACCGAGGAAATATTTCCTTGTTTATAAATTTGATCGTTTAAACCAAGGGTTACGCAGTTTGAAGTTTTGTATATACATTGTCGTATTTTACGCTGGAAAAAAAAAGCCAAGGGGCCAAAATTTGTTTAAGGTGTAGGTTAGGTAACCATGGAATTCGGCCCTGTCGTACTTTTGAATGAAATTTTGTATGTTAAAGAACTGATGTCTGCAGTTTCTAAAACTGTTTTCTTTGTTCAAATATCTTAAAAAATGACGAAAATATGTGGAATCGTTTGAGGCATAGTATAGCGTATTGAGCGACGTCAATGACGTCGTCACATGACGCCGTCACGACGTTGTGTTGCCAGAAGAAATTTATGAACACTAGTTGTAACGGAAGCAATAAATTAAAAAAAAAACATGAATAAAAGAAAGTATTTACATTTACGATTAAATTAGACGATTTGAAAAGATATGAGCTGGTATAGCCTCAAGGTAAAGAAGATGCGTGGCGTATTTTCATCGGAAACTCGAGGTCCATGTCCTGAAAACTGCCCGTGAACGCGCAGTCGGGAGGGTATTTTTCACATATTTGATTTTTTCTGCAGAAGTTAATTTCGTTATATAACAGTTATAAGATCAAAAGATCTTACCATTTAAAAAAAGTCGCATAAAATTGCTTTACTAGTATACATGATAAACCATGAACAGTTTTCTAATTGGTATATCCGATTCGATTTTGGTCCTGTTATTTTTCTTCTTCTTTTTTATTTCTCAATTTTATTTTTATATACGCTTGTGCATTCAAGGTATCCATTATTTAAGTATGTTTTATTTATTAAACGACCATCGAATTGTGTTCAAACTTACCTTGCATGTAGATAATGCATGCGTTATGCGGGATCAAGGAAAGTTAGGGGGGGGGGGGGGTATTGTTGTGGGTGTCGACTGGTACGATTTAAGTGACATGCGAAATAAATCTTCTTGCCATCTTTCAGTCTTCTTAAATTGCAACTTACTTCCATGAATCTTTTTACCAGTGTAAATGTAACTGTTGCATCATACATGTAGCTTCAATTGTTCCAAACATCATTCATGTCGTTTCTAATTTTAAAATATCCCAGACACATAAACAATGTGGTGGACAGACGACATAAGGAAACTATTTCACATTGCGCACGCAGGGGCCGTAGCCAGATTTTTTTCCTTATTCCCATGAAATAGCTGTACGTAACTGTTTAAATGGAGGGAGGGAAGGGGGATGGAATTTTGATATATGCAGAATAAGAAAAAATTCTGGCTACGGCCCCTGTGGATGAGCACGAATGAAATGTTTCATTTTATATTATGTTACAGAAGGAGTCGAACCGCATGCTCTGAATGACTGGAAAAACCTCATTTTAGGTATAACGGATATTCGAATAGATAACTTCCATAATAACCTCATCTTTTTCAAAATCCACGTTCCAAATCAGAAAGATATTTCAAATCCAAACTAAGTAAATTACATGAAAAATATGTCTTTGCACCAGCTAATAAAGCAGCCAACAACACCATTATAATTTGAAAACGTTACTACATATCAACTTTGGTTTCGGAACTTTCGTCTACTAATACATATATCAAAAGCAATGAAAGTGCATCTAAGATTTTAAGCAAGCATAACAGTGAACTGTCTTCATTCAATATCTCTATTTCTAAATTGGATCTCCCAACACTATATTGCATACCGAAACTGCACAAGTCTCCTTACAAATTTCGATTCATTGCTAATTCTAGTAAATGCTCCACTACAATTTTGTCTAGAAATCTGACGTCAGCACTTACTGCTATTACAGAACACATTACTAAATATTGTGAAACGGTTCTAAACAAAAACGATGTAAATTTATTTTGGTCTATTAAGAATTCAGGGGATGTGATTGACAAAATGAAATCTGGAAATTTCCAAGCCAATACGATTTCTTCATACGACTTCTCTAATATGTACACCACACTTCCTCATAACAAAATTAATGATCGATTATCTAATCTCATTAAATGGTGTTTTGATCGAGAGCGAAAAACCTACATTTGTACATCTGAGTCGAAGGGTTTCTTTTCCTCGACAGACTACATATCATACAAATCATGGACATGTAGTGACCTGTGTAATGCCTTGTCCTTCCTCTTGGACAATATTTATGTTAGATTTGGTGAGGATCTATACAAGCAGGTTGTAGGAATTCCTATGGGTACTAACGGTGCGCCTCTTGTTGCAGATTTATTTTTATACACTTATGAAAAAGAATTTATCCAAAATCTCCAAAGGCAAAGAAAATTTGATGATCTGAAATGTTTCAATAATACTTCTAGGTATCTGGATGATATTCTAACCATTGACAATCCTGCTTTTGAATTATATAAGAATGAAATTTATCCACAAGAATTAACACTTAACAAGGGAAACCTTTCAAATACAGAAACACCGTTTTTGGACCTAAATATCAAAATTGTAAACGGAAAGATTCATACAAGTGTATATGACAAAAGGGATGATTTTGGATTCAACATAGTAAATTTCCCCTGGCTTGACGGTGATGTTCCAAGATTACCGTCATACGGCATTTACATATCACAGCTCATCCGGTACGCTAGAGCATGTACTGATATTTTTGATTTTCACAGTAGAAATCTACAAATTACCAAAGAATTTTTGGGTCAAGGTTTCCGCTTTCATAAACTAGTTAAGACTTTCTGGAAATTTTACAAAAATTACAGTCAACTTCTTTTGAAATTCGGATCTATACACGCAGCAGAATACATTACTTTGGGTATTACACAACCTGTCTTTTATGGTGATATGATAAACAAAATAAGAAGGATCAAAGGTAGGCAGCATAACCATCGAAAATGCGTCAGAATCATCAAACGCCTTTTATACCGTGGATATGATCCTAATGTCACCAGACGGACACTAGGCTTGGTACTTGACCAATCTACAGTCTTGTACAAGCGCATCCTTGAGACTTTCACTCTGACTGACTGTGACGACGGGACTCCATGACGGGCCCTGTCCAAACCTCTTTAGAGAAGACAGGGCCCCGACCACCTGTCCTCTCTGAATGTCAGTCGGACTCCTCGGGTGATTACATACATGAGCTCGCTACAGCCGGCAGAGCAAGGACTGTATTACGCATGCCCTCTTTTTATATCCATTTACATATCCATCTGTGTTTCTGGGGCCTCTACGTTTCGCGGATTTGTTTGTGTGATGTCATCTTACAATGAGGAGGTTGTTTTACACCACAATTGTACGTTCTTCGAGACCTCTGGGTAATTGGAGAAGTGAGAGGGTTATGCGCACGTAATCCAGGATAACAACACGATTTACTACTTGCGTGAAAAATGGCCGTCCAAAGTCGGCACCGGTTGCCCATTGGTCTCGTCGGTTTATGTGTAGTCTTTTGTGTTTGATGTTTACATGTCGTGTGTCTCTTTTCCATCTCGTGCTGTACTCGTCTTTTGTGTTTTTGCATCGGGTGTTTTGGTGTTCTGCTGTTGATGCTGCAACGGGGTCTTCTTAGAGATCTCCTCCCTTCTTTTATATCTACACTTATTTCGTGTTGCAGTGTGGAGTTGGTAAAGCAATTCCCCGCGACCCGATGTTTGAAGTGTTTTAATTTCATTGTGTTCTCTAAGGTTGCACTCCACAGTATTGGCCATTGAAAATTGAGCGTTTTGAATGAAAGGCATACAATAGTTGACGTCATATTAATAATTTTATATTGTTCATACAATATAAAGCTACATATCAATAAAAAATACTCTTATTGCTGATTACTTCTATAATTCTTGATTTCATCTGAACAAATCATGTCAGTCAGACATGCTGCTCAAAGTTATAGCAGTACATTAGAAGATGACATGAAAATGGAGCATGACCCCTCAAATTTGACATCCTTCTCAAATGATTTTCTTAATAAACTGTATGTCTATTTGTTGTGAATTCCTAATTTATAATACGTGCAATTTATTTGAATTTTCACCTGATGCAATTCGAGAAATATGACGTCAAAGTTTTCTTACCTAAAATACAGCACTCATATATTTGCCCATTTCTAGTCAAATGACCGTTTACTTTCACATCCGGTCATACTATACATATGAGGTATACAATGGAAATAATGGGCTTTTCTTAAGACAACAAGCTAATTATTTCTTCCAAATATCAAAAATCATAGTTATTTCAATTATAAAGCTCACATAATGAAGCTGGGCCCATCTGTCCCCTTTTTAAAAAAAATCATCCCAGGCCAAATTCCAAATGCGACACTGCGGATATTATTGAGTGTAACAAAACTGGGAGGGTTGTGCGCACGTAATCCAAGATAACCACATCTTCTGCTATTTCCGTTGCAGATGGCCGTCCTAAGTCGGCACCGGTTGCCCATTTGTCTCGTTGGTTTATGTGTAGTCCTTTGTGTTGGTTGTTTCTGCTTCATCCAAGATAGATTTCATTTGAACTGCTGGAACTGATGAGAGACCATAAAACAGTTCTTGTCTACCGCCGTTGCGTGCAATTATCAGAAGATCGTTGAGGGTACGGTGTAATCTAGCTCTTTTTCTGAGTTTTTGGTTTCGTCGTCTTCCGCGATACCTAAGCTTCCATTTAGTGTTGGGGCGGATTGAAAATACATTGATATTAGTTGAGACCGAGGAAATATTTCCTTGTTTATAAATTTGATCGTTTAAACCAAGGGGTACGCAGTTTGAAGTTTTTTGTATATACATTGTCGTATTTTACGCTGGAAAAAAAAAAGCCAAGGGGCCAAAATTTGTTTAAGGTGTAGGTTAGGTAACCATGGAATTCGGCCCTGTCGTACTTTTGAATGAAATTTTGTATGTTAAAGAACTGATGTCTGCAGTTTCTAAAACTGTTTTCTTTGTTCAAATATCTTAAAAATGACGAAAATATGTGGAATCGTTTGAGGCATAGTATAGCGTATTGAGCGACGTCAATGACGTCGTCACATGACGCCGTCACGACGTTGTGTTGCCAGAAGAAATTTATGAACACTAGTTGTAACGGAAGCAATAAATTAAAAAAAAACATGAATAAAAGAAAGTATTTACATTTACGATTAAATTAGACGAGTTGAAAAGATATGAGCTGGTATAGCCTCAAGGTAAAGAAGATGCGTGGCGTATTTTCATCGGAAACTCGAGGTCCATGTCCTGAAAACTGCCCGTGAACACGCAGTCGGGAGGGTATTTTTCACATATTTGATTTTTTCTGCAGAAGTTAATTTCGTTATATAACAGTTATAAGATCAAAAGATCTTACCATTTAAAAAAAGTCGCATAAAATTGCTTTACTAGTATACATGATAAACCATGAACAGTTTTCTAATTGGTATATCCGATTCGATTTTGGTCCTGTTATTTTTCTTCTTCTTTTTTATTTCTCAATTTTATTTTTATATACGCTTGTGCATTCAAGGTATCCATTATTTAAGTATGTTTTATTTATTAAACGACCATCGAATTGTGTTCAAACTTACCTTGCATGTAGATAATGCATGCGTTATGCGGGATCAAGGAAAGTTAGGGGGGGGTATTGTTGTGGGTGTCGACTGGTACGATTTAAGTGACATGCGAAATAAATCTTCTTGCCATCTTTCAGTCTTCTTAAATTGCAACTTACTTCGATGAATCTTTTTACCAGTGTAAATGTAACTGTTGCATCATACATGTAGCTTCAATTGTTCCAAACATCATTCATGTCGTTTCTAATTTTAAATATCCCAGACACATAAACAATGTGGTGGATAGACGACATAAGGAAACTATTTCACATTGCGAACGCAGGGGCCGTAGCCAGATTTTTTTCCTTATTCCCATGAAATAGCTGTACGTAACTGTTTAAATGGAGGGAGGGAAGGGGGATGGAATTTTGATATATGCAGAATAAGAAAAAATTCTGGCTACGGCCCCTGTGGGTGAGCACGAATGAAATGTTTCATTTTATATTATGTTACAGAAGGAGTCGAACCGCATGCTCTGAATGACTGGAAAAACCTCATTTTAGGTATAACGGATATTCGAATAGATAACTGCCATAATAACCTCATCTTTTTCAAAATCCACGTTCCAAATCAGAAAGATATTTCAAATCCAAACTAAGTAAATTACATGAAAAATATGTCTTTGCACCAGCTAATAAAGCAGCCAACAACACCATTATAATTTGAAAACGTTACTACATATCAACTTTGGTTTCGGAACTTTCGTCTACTAATACATATATCAAAAGCAATGAAAGTGCATCTAAGATTTTAAGCAAGCATAACAGTGAACTGTCTTCATTCAATATCTCTATTTCTAAATTGGATCTCCCAACACTATATTGCATACCGAAACTGCACAAGTCTCCTTATAAATTTCGATTCATTGCTAATTCTAGTAAATGCTCCACTACAATTTTGTCTAGAAATCTGACGTCAGCACTTACTGCTATTACAGAACACATTACTAAATATTGTGAAACGGTTCTAAACAGGAACGATGTAAATTTATTTTGGTCTATTAAGAATTGAGGGGATGTGATTGACAAAATGAAATCTGGAAATTTCCAAGCCAATACGATTTCTTCATACGACTTCTCTAATATGTACACCACATTTCCTCATAACAAAATTAATGATCGATTATCTAATCTCATTAAATGGTGTTTTGATCGAGAGCGAAAAACCTACATTTGTACATCTGAGTCGAAGGGTTTCTTTTCCTCGTCAGACTACAAATCATACAAATCATGGACATGTAGTGACCTGTGTAATGCCTTGTCCTTCCTCTTGGACAATATTTATGTTAGATTTGGTGAGGATCTATACAAGCAGAGTGTAGGAATTCCTATGGGTACTAACTATGCGCCTCTTGTTGCAGATTTATTTTTATACACTTATGAAAAAGAATTTATCCAAAATCTCCAAAAGCAAAGAAAATGTGATGATCTGAAATGTTTCAATAATACTTCTAGGTATCTGGATGATATTCTAACCATTGACAATCCTGCTTTTGAATTATATAAGAATGAAATTTATCCACAAGAATTAACACTTAACAAGGCAAACCTTTCAAATACAGAAACACCGTTTTTGGACCTAAATATCAAAATTGTAAACGATTCATACAAGTGTATATGACAAAAGGGATGATTTTGGATTCAACATAGTAAATTTCCCCTGGCTTGACGGTGATGTTCCAAGATTACCGTCATACGGCATTAACATATCACAGCTCATCCGGTACCCTAGAGCATGTACTGATATTTTTGATTTTCGCAGTAGAAATTTACAAATTACCAAAGAATTTTTGGGTCAAGGTTTCCGCTTTCATAAACTAGTTAAGACTTTCTGGAAATTTTACAAAAATTACAGTCAACTTCTTTTGAAATTCGGATCTATACACGCAGCAGAATACATTACTTTGGGTATTACACAACCTGTCGTTTATGGTGATATGATAAACAAAATAAGAAGGATCAAAGGAAGGCAGCATAACCATCGAAAATGCGTCAGAATCATCAAACGCCTTTTATACCGTGGATATGATCCTAATGTCACCAGACGGACACTAGGCTTGGTACTTGACCAATCTACAGTCTTGTACAAGCGCATCCTTGAGACTTTCACTCTGACTGACTGTGACGACGGGACTCCATGACGGGCCCTGTCCAAACCTCTTTAGAGAAGACAGGGCCCCGACCACCTGTCCTCTCTGAATGTCAGTCGGACTCCTCGGGTGATTACATACATGAGCTCGCTACAGCCGGCAGAGCAAGGACTGTATTACGCATGCCCTCTTTTTATATCCATTTACATATCCATCTGTGTTTCTGGGGCCTCTACGTTTCGCGGATTTGTTTGTGTGATGTCATCTTACAATGAGGAGGTTGTTTTACACCACAATTGTACGTTCTTCGAGACCTCTGGGTAATTGGAGAAGTGAGAGGGTTATGCGCACGTAATCCAGGATAACAACACGATTTACTACTTGCGTGAAAAATGGCCGTCCAAAGTCGGCACCGGTTGCCCATTGGTCTCGTCGGTTTATGTGTAGTCTTTTGTGTTTGATGTTTACATGTCGTGTGTCTCTTTTCCATCTCGTGCTGTACTCGTCTTTTGTGTTTTTGCATCGGGTGTTTTGGTGTTCTGCTGTTGATGCTGCAACGGGGTCTTCTTAGAGATCTCCTCCCTTCTTTAAATATCTACACTTATTTCGTGTTGCAGTGTGGAGTTGGTAAAGCAATTCCCCGCGACCCGATGTTTGAAGTGTTTTAATTTCATTGTGTTCTCTAAGGTTGCACTCCACAGTATTGGCCATTGAAAATTGAGCGTTTTGAATGAAAGGCATACAATAGTTGACGTCATATTAATAATTTTATATTGTTCATACAATATAAAGCTACATATCAATAAAAAGTACTCTTATTGCTGATTACTTCTATAATTCTTGATTTCATCTGAACAAATCATGTCAGTCAGACATGCTGCTCAAAGTTATAGCAGTACATTAGAAGATGACATGAAAATGGAGCATGACCCCTCAAATTTGACATCCTTCTCAAATGATTTTCTTAATAAACTGTATGTCTATTTGTTGTGAATTCCTAATTTATAATACGTGCAATTTATTTGAATTTTCACCTGATGCAATTCGAGAAATATGACGTCAAAGTTTTCTTACCTAAAATACAGCACTCATATATTTGCCCATTTCTAGTCACATGACCTCTTACTTTCACATCCGGTCATACTATACATATGAGGTATACAATGGAAATAATGGGCTTTTCTTAAGACAACAAGCTAATTATTTCTTCCAAATATCAAAAATCATAGTTATTTCAATTATAAAGCTCACATAATGAAGCTGGGCCCATCTGTCCCCTATTTAAAAAAAAAAATCATCCCTGGCCAAATTCCAAATGCGACACTGCGGATATTATTGAGTGTAACAAAACTGGGAGGGTTGTGCGCACGTAATCCAGGATAACCACACCTTCTGCTATTTCCGTTGCAGATGGCCGTCCTAAGTCGGCACCGGTTGCCCATTTGTCTCGTTGGTTTATGTGTAGTCCTTTGTGTTGGTTGTTTCTGCTTCATCCAAGATAGATTTCATTTGAACTGCTGGAACTGATGAGAGACCATAAAACAGTTCTTGTCTACCGCCGTTGCGTGCAATTATCAGAAGATCGTTGAGGGTACGGTGCAATCTAGCTCTTTTTCTGAGTTTTAGGTTTCGTCGTCTTCCGCGATACCTATGCTTCCATTTAGTGTTGGGGCGGATTGAAAATACATTGATATTAGTTGAGACCGAGGAAATATTTCCTTGTCTATAAATTTGATCGTTTAAACCAAGGGGTACGCAGTTTGAAGTTTTGTATATACATTGTCGTATTTTACGCTGGAAAAAAAAAGCCAAGGGGCCAAAATTTGTTTAAGGTGTAGGTTAGGTAACCATGGAATTCGGCCCTGTCGTACTTTTGAATGAAATTTTGTATGTTAAAGAACTGATGTCTGCAGTTTCTAAAACTGTTTTCTTTGTTCAAATATCTTAAAAATGACGAAAATATGTGGAATCGTTTGAGGCATAGTATAGCGTATTGAGCGACGTCAATGACGTCGTCACATGACGCCGTCACGACGTTGTGTTGCCAGAAGAAATTTATGAACACTAGTTGTAACGGAAGCAATAAATTAAAAAAAAAACATGAATAAAAGAAAGTATTTACATTTACGATTAAATTAGACGATTTGAAAAGATATGAGCTGGTATAGCCTCAAGGTAAAGAAGATGCGTGGCGTATTTTCATCGGAAACTCGAGGTCCATGTCCTGAAAACTGCCCGTGAACACGCAGTCGGGAGGGTATTTTTCACATATTTGATTTTTTCTGCAGAAGTTAATTTCGTTATATAACAGTTATAAGATCAAAAGATCTTACCATTTAAAAAAAGTCGCATAAAATTGCTTTACTAGTATACATGATAAACCATGAACAGTTTTCTAATTGGTATATCCGATTCGATTTTGGTCCTGTTATTTTTCTTCTTCTTTTTTATTTCTCAATTTTATTTTTATATACGCTTGTGCATTCAAGGTATCCATTATCTAAGTATGTTTTATTTATTAAACGACCATCGAATTGTGTTCAAACTTACCTTGCATGTAGATAATGCATGCGTTATGCGGGATCAAGGAAAGTTAGGGGGGGTATTGTTGTGGGTGTCGACTGGTACGATTTAAGTGACATGCGAAATAAATCTTCTTGCCATCTTTCAGTCTTCTTAAATTGCAACTTACTTCGATGAATCTTTTTACCAGTGTAAATGTAACTGTTGCATCATACATGTAGCTTCAATTGTTCCAAACATCATTCATGTCGTTTCTAATTTTAAAATATCCCAGACACATAAACAATGTGGTGGACAGACGACATAAGGAAACTATTTCACATTGCGCACGCAGGGGCCGTAGCCAGATTTTTTTCCTTATTCCCATGAAATAGCTGTACGTAACTGTTTAAATGGAGGGAGGGAAGGGGGATGGAATTTTGATATATGCAGAATAAGAAAAAATTCTGGCTACGGCCCCTGTGGGTGAGCACGAATGAAATGTTTCATTTTATATTATGTTACAGAAGGAGTCGAACCGCATGCTCTGAATGACTGGAAAAACCTCATTTTAGGTATAACGGATATTCGAATAGATAACTGCCATAATAACCTCATCTTTTTCAAAATCCACGTTCCAAATCAGAAAGATATTTCAAATCCAAACTAAGTAAATTACATGAAAAATATGTCTTTGCACCAGCTAATAAAGCAGCCAACAACACCATTATAATTTGAAAACGTCACTACATATCAACTTTGGTTTCGGAACTTTCGTCTACTAATACATATATCAAAAGCAATGAAAGTGCATCTAAGATTTTAAGCAAGCATAACAGTGAACTGTCTTCATTCAATATCTCTATTTCTAAATTGGATCTCCCAACACTATATTGCATACCGAAACTGCACAAGTCTCCTTACAAATTTCGATTCATTGCTAATTCTAGTAAATGCTCCACTACAATTTTGTCTAGAAATCTGACGTCAGCACTTACTGCTATTACAGAACACATTACTAAATATTGTGAAACGGTTCTAAACAGGAACGATGTAAATTTATTTTGGTCTATTAAGAATTGAGGGGATGTGATTGACAAAATGAAATCTGGAAATTTCCAAGCCAATACGATTTCTTCATACGACTTCTCTAATATGTACACCACATTTCCTCATAACAAAATTAATGATCGATTATCTAATCTCATTAAATGGTGTTTTGATCGAGAGCGAAAAACCTACATTTGTACATCTGAGTCGAAGGGTTTCTTTTCCTCGTCAGACTACAAATCATACAAATCATGGACATGTAGTGACCTGTGTAATGCCTTGTCCTTCCTCTTGGACAATATTTATGTTAGATTTGGTGAGGATCTATACAAGCAGAGTGTAGGAATTCCTATGGGTACTAACTATGCGCCTCTTGTTGCAGATTTATTTTTATACACTTATGAAAAAGAATTTATCCAAAATCTCCAAAAGCAAAGAAAATTTGATGATCTGAAATGTTTCAATAATACTTCTAGGTATCTGGATGATATTCTAACCATTGACAATCCTGCTTTTGAATTATATAAGAATGAAATTTATCCACAAGAATTAACACTTAACAAGGCAAACCTTTCAAATACAGAAACACCGTTTTTGGACCTAAATATCAAAATTGTAAACGATTCATACAAGTGTATATGACAAAAGGGATGATTTTGGATTCAACATAGTAAATTTCCCCTGGCTTGACGGTGATGTTCCAAGATTACCGTCATACGGCATTAACATATCACAGCTCATCCGGTACCCTAGAGCATGTACTGATATTTTTGATTTTCACAGTAGAAATTTACAAATTACCAAAGAATTTTTGGGTCAAGGTTTCCGCTTTCATAAACTAGTTAAGACTTTCTGGAAATTTTACAAAAATTACAGTCAACTTCTTTTGTTCAACCTAGTGTTGTTGGAGATCCCCTCCTTTCTTTTGAAATTCGGATCTATACACGCAGCAGAATACATTACTTTGGGTATTACACAACCTGTCGTTTATGGTGATATGATAAACAAAATAAGAAGGATCAAAGGAAGGCAGCATAACCATCGAAAATGCGTCAGAATCATCAAACGCCTTTTATACCGTGGATATGATCCTAATGTCACCAGACGGACACTAGGCTTGGTACTTGACCAATCTACAGTCTTGTACAAGCGCATCCTTGAGACTTTCACTCTGACTGACTGTGACGACGGGACTCCATGACGGGCCCTGTCCAAACCTCTTTAGAGAAGACAGGGCCCCGACCACCTGTCCTCTCTGAATGTCAGTCGGACTCCTCGGGTGATTACATACATGAGCTCGCTACAGCCGGCAGAGCAAGGACTGTATTACGCATGCCCTCTTTTTATATCCATTTACATATCCATCTGTGTTTCTGGGGCCTCTACGTTTCGCGGATTTGTTTGTGTGATGTCATCTTACAATGAGGAGGTTGTTTTACACCACAATTGTACGTTCTTCGAGACCTCTGGGTAATTGGAGAAGTGAGAGGGTTATGCGCACGTAATCCAGGATAACAACACGATTTACTACTTGCGTGAAAAATGGCCGTCCAAAGTCGGCACCGGTTGCCCATTGGTCTCGTCGGTTTATGTGTAGTCTTTTGTGTTTGATGTTTACATGTCGTGTGTCTCTTTTCCATCTCGTGCTGTACTCGTCTTTTGTGTTTTTGCATCGGGTGTTTTGGTGTTCTGCTGTTGATGCTGCAACGGGGTCTTCTTAGAGATCTCCTCCCTTCTTTTATATCTACACTTATTTCGTGTTGCAGTGTGGAGTTGGTAAAGCAATTCCCCGCGACCCGATGTTTGAAGTGTTTTAATTTCATTGTGTTCTCTAAGGTTGCACTCCACAGTATTGGCCATTGAAAATTGAGCGTTTTGAATGAAAGGCATACAATAGTTGACGCCATATTAATAATTTTATATTGTTCATACAATATAAAGCTACATATCAATAAAAAGTACTCTTATTGCTGATTACTTCTATAATTCTTGATTTCATCTGAACAAATCATGTCAGTCAGACATGCTGCTCAAAGTTATAGCAGTACATTAGAAGATGACATGAAAATGGAGCATGACCCCTCAAATTTGACATCCTTCTCAAATGATTTTCTTAATAAACTGTATGTCTATTTGTTGTGAATTCCTAATTCATAATACGTGCAATTTATTTGAATTTTCACCTGATGCAATTCGAGAAATATGACGTCAAAGTTTTCTTACCTAAAATACAGCACTCATATATTTGCCCATTTCTAGTCACATGACCTCTTACTTTCACATCCGGTCATACTATACATATGAGGTATACAATGGAAATAATGGGCTTTTCTTAAGACAACAAGCTAATTATTTCTTCCAAATATCAAAAATCATAGTTATTTCAATTATAAAGCTCACATAATGAAGCTGGGCCCATCTGTCCCCTATTTAAAAAAAAAATCATCCCTGGCCAAATTCCAAATGCGACACTGCGGATATTATTGAGTGTAACAAAACTGGGAGGGTTGTGCGCACGTAATCCAGGATAACCACACCTTCTGCTATTTCCGTTGCAGATGGCCGTCTTAAGTCGGCACCGGTTGCCCATTTGTCTCGTTGGTTTATGTGTAGTCCTTTGTGTTGGTTGTTTCTGCTTCATCCAAGATAGATTTCATTTGAACTGCTGGAACTGATGAGAGACCATAAAACAGTTCTTGTCTACCGCCGTTGCGTGCAATTATCAGAAGATCGTTGAGGGTACGGTGCAATCTAGCTCTTTTTCTGAGTTTTAGGTGTCGTCGTCTTCCGCGATACCTATGCTTCCATTTAGTGTTGGGGCGGATTGAAAATACATTGATATTAGTTGAGACCGAGGAAATATTTCCTTGTCTATAAATTTGATCGTTTAAACCAAGGGGTACGCAGTTTGAAGTTTTGTATATACATTGTCGTATTTTACGCTGGAAAAAAAAAGCCAAGGGGCCAAAATTTGTTTAAGGTGTAGGTTAGGTAACCATGGAATTCGGCCCTGTCGTACTTTTGAATGAAATTTTGTATGTTAAAGAACTGATGTCTGCAGTTTCTAAAACTGTTTTCTTTGTTCAAATATCTTAAAAATGACGAAAATATGTGGAATCGTTTGAGGCATAGTATAGCGTATTGAGCGACGTCAATGACGTCGTCACATGACGCCGTCACGACGTTGTGTTGCCAGAAGAAATTTATGAACACTAGTTGTACAGAAGCAATAAATTAAAAAAAAAACATGAATAAAAGAAAGTATTTACATTTACGATTAAATTAGACGATTTGAAAAGATATGAGCTGGTATAGCCTCAAGGTAAAGAAGATGCGTGGCGTATTTTCATCGGAAACTCGAGGTCCATGTCCTGAAAACTGCCCGTGAACACGCAGTCGGGAGCGTATTTTTCACATATTTGATTTTTTCTGCAGAAGTTAATTTCGTTATATAACAGTTATAAGATCAAAAGATCTTACCATTTAAAAAAAGTCGCATAAAATTGCTTTACTAGTATACATGATAAACCATGAACAGTTTTCTAATTGGTATATCCGATTCGATTTTGGTCCTGTTATTTTTCTTCTTCTTTTTTATTTCTCAATTTTATTTTTATATACGCTTGTGCATTCAAGGTATCCATTATCTAAGTATGTTTTATTTATTAAACGACCATCGAATTGTGTTCAAACTTACCTTGCATGTAGATAATGCATGCGTTATGCGGGATCAAGGAAAGTTAGGGGGGGTATTGTTGTGGGTGTCGACTGGTACGATTTAAGTGACATGCGAAATAAATCTTCTTGCCATCTTTCAGTCTTCTTAAATTGCAACTTACTTCGATGAATCTTTTTACCAGTGTAAATGTAACTGTTGCATCATACATGTAGCTTCAATTGTTCCAAACATCATTCATGTCGTTTCTAATTTTAAAATATCCCAGACACATAAACAATGTGGTGGACAGACGACATAAGGAAACTATTTCACATTGCGCACGCAGGGGCCGTAGCCAGATTTTTTTCCTTATTCCCATGAAATAGCTGTACGTAACTGTTTAAATGGAGGGAGGGAAGGGGGATGGAATTTTGATATATGCAGAATAAGAAAAAATTCTGGCTACGGCCCCTGTGGGTGAGCACGAATGAAATGTTTCATTTTATATTATGTTACAGAAGGAGTCGAACCGCATGCTCTGAATGACTGGAAAAACCTCATTTTAGGTATAACGGATATTCGAATAGATAACTGCCATAATAACCTCATCTTTTTCAAAATCCACGTTCCAAATCAGAAAGATATTTCAAATCCAAACTAAGTAAATTACATGAAAAATATGTCTTTGCACCAGCTAATAAAGCAGCCAACAACACCATTATAATTTGAAAACGTTACTACATATCAACTTTGGTTTCGGAACTTTCGTCTACTAATACATATATCAAAAGCAATGAAAGTGCATCTAAGATTTTAAGCAAGCATAACAGTGAACTGTCTTCATTCAATATCTCTATTTCTAAATTGGATCTCCCAACACTATATTGCATACCGAAACTGCACAAGTCTCCTTACAAATTTCGATTCATTGCTAATTCTAGTAAATGCTCCACTACAATTTTGTCTAGAAATCTGACGTCAGCACTTACTGCTATTACAGAACACATTACTAAATATTGTGAAACGGTTCTAAACAGGAACGATGTAAATTTATTTTGGTCTATTAAGAATTGAGGGGATGTGATTGACAAAATGAAATCTGGAAATTTCCAAGCCAATACGATTTCTTCATACGACTTCTCTAATATGTACACCACATTTCCTCATAACAAAATTAATGATCGATTATCTAATCTCATTAAATGGTGTTTTGATCGAGAGCGAAAAACCTACATTTGTACATCTGAGTCGAAGGGTTTCTTTTCCTCGTCAGACTACAAATCATACAAATCATGGACATGTAGTGACCTGTGTAATGCCTTGTCCTTCCTCTTGGACAATATTTATGTTAGATTTGGTGAGGATCTATACAAGCAGAGTGTAGGAATTCCTATGGGTACTAACTATGCGCCTCTTGTTGCAGATTTATTTTTATACACTTATGAAAAAGAATTTATCCAAAATCTCCAAAAGCAAAGAAAATTTGATGATCTGAAATGTTTCAATAATACTTCTAGGTATCTGGATGATATTCTAACCATTGACAATCCTGCTTTTGAATTATATAAGAATGAAATTTATCCAGAAGAATTAACACTTAACAAGGCAAACCTTTCAAATACAGAAACACCGTTTTTGGACCTAAATATCAAAATTGTAAACGGAAAGATTCATACAAGTGTATATGACAAAAGGGATGATTTTGGATTCAACATAGTAAATTTCCCCTGACTTGACGGTGATGTTCCAAGATTACCGTCATACGGCATTTACATATCACAGCTCATCCGGTACGCTAGAGCATGTACTGATATTTTTGATTTTCACAGTAGAAATTTACAAATTACCAAAGAATTTTTGGGTCAAGGTTTCCGCTTTCATAAACTAGTTAAGACTTTCTGGAAATTTTACAAAAATTACAGTCAACTTCTTTTGAAATTCGGATCTATACACGCAGCAGAATACATTACTTTGGGTATTACACAACCTGTCTTTTATGGTGATATGATAAACAAAATAAGAAGGATCAAAGGAAGGCAGCATAACCATCGAAAATGCGTCAGAATCATCAAACGCCTTTTATACCGTGGATATGATCCTAATGTCACCAGACGGACACTAGGCTTGGTACTTGACCAATCTACAGTCTTGTACAAGCGCATTCTTGAGACTTTCACTCTGACTGACTGTGACGACGGGACTCCATGACGGGCCCTGTCCAAACCTCTTTAGAGAAGACAGGGCCCCGACCACCTGTCCTCTCTGAATGTCAGTCGGACTCCTCGGGTGATTACATACATGAGCTCGCTACAGCCGGCAGAGCAAGGACTGTATTACGCATGCCCTCTTTTTATATCCATTTACATATTCATCTGTGTTTCTGGGGCCTCTACGTTTCGCGGATTTGTTTGTGTGATGTCATCTTACAATGAGGAGGTTGTTTTACACCACAATTGTACGTTCTTCGAGACCTCTGGGTAACTGGAGAAGTGAGAGGGTTATGCGCACGTAATCCAGGATAACAACACGATTTACTACTTGCGTGAAAAATGGCCGTCCAAAGTCGGCACCGGTTGCCCATTGGTCTCGTCGGTTTATGTGTAGTCTTTTGTGTTTGATGTTTACATGTCGTGTGTCTCTTTTCCATCTCGTGCTGTACTCGTCTTTTGTGTTTTTGCATCGGGTGTTTTGGTGTTCTGCTGTTGATGCTGCAACGGGGTCTTCTTAGAGATCTCCTCCCTTCTTTTATATCTACACTTATTTCGTGTTGCAGTGTGGAGTTGGTAAAGCAATTCCCCGCGACCCGATGTTTGAAGTGTTTTAATTTCATTGTGTTCTCTAAGGTTGCACTCCACAGTATTGGCCATTGAAAATTGAGCGTTTTGAATGAAAGGCATACAATAGTTGACGTCATATTAATAATTTTATATTGTTCATATAATATAAAGCTACATATCAATAAAAAGTACTCTTATTGCTGATTACTTCTATAATTCTTGATTTCATCTGAACAAATCATGTCAGTCAGACATGCTGCTCAAAGTTATAGCAGTACATTAGAAGATGACATGAAAATGGAGCATGACCCCTCAAATTTGACATCCTTCTCAAATGATTTTCTTAATAAACTGTATGTCTATTTGTTGTGAATACCTAATTCATAATACGTGCAATTTATTTGAATTTTCACCTGATGCAATTCGAGAAATATGACGTCAAAGTTTTCTTACCTAAAATACAGCACTCATATATTTGCCCATTTCTAGTCACATGACCTCTTACTTTCACATCCGGTCATACTATACATATAAGGTATACAATGGAAATAATGGGCTTTTCTTAAGACAACAAGCTAATTATTTCTTCCAAATATCAAAAATCATAGTTATTTCAATTATAAAGCTCACATAATGAAGCTGGGCCCATCTGTCCCCTTTTAAAAAAAATCATCCCTGGCCAAATTCCAAATGCGACACTGCGGATATTATTGAGTGTAACAAAACTGGGAGGGTTGTGCGCACGTAATCCAGGATAACCACACCTTCTGCTATTTCCGTTGCAGATGGCCGTCCTAAGTCGGCACCGGTTGCCCATTTGTCTCGTTGGTTTATGTGTAGTCCTTTGTGTTGGTTGTTTCTGCTTCATCCAAGATAGATTTCATTTGAACTGCTGGAACTGATGAGAGACCATAAAACAGTTCTTGTCTACCGCCGTTGCGTGCAATTATCAGAAGATCGTTGAGGGTACGGTGTAATCTAGCTCTTTTTCTGAGTTTTTGGTTTCGTCGTCTTCCGCGATACCTATGCTTCCATTTAGTGTTGGGGCGGATTGAAAATACATTGATATTAGTTGAGACCGAGGAAATATTTCCTTGTCAATAAGTTTGATCGTTTAAACCAAGGGGTACGCAGTTTGAAGTTTTGTATATACATTGTCGTATTTTACGCTGGAAAAAAAAGCCAAGGGGCCATAATTTGTTTAAGGTGTAGGTTAGGTAACCATGGAATTCGGCCCTGTCGTACTTTTGAATGAAATTTTGTATGTTAAAGAACTGATGTCTGCAGTTTCTAAAACTGTTTTCTTTGTTCAAATATCTTAAAAATGACGAAAATATGTGGAATCGTTTGAGGCATAGTATAGCGTATTGAGCGACGTCAATGACGTCGTCACATGACGCCGTCACGACGTTGTGTTGCCAGAAGAAATTTATGAACACTAGTTGTAACGGAAGCAATAAATTAAAAAAAAAACATGAATAAAAGAAAGTATTTACATTTACGATTAAATTAGACGATTTGAAAAGATATGAGCTGGTATAGCCTCAAGGTAAAGAAGATGCGTGGCGTATTTTCATCGGAAACTCGAGGTCCATGTCCTGAAAACGGCCCGTGAACACGCAGTCGGGAGCGTATTTTTCACATATTTGATTTTTTCTGCAGAAGTTAATTTCGTTATATAACAGTTATAAGATCAAAAGATCTTACCATTTAAAAAAAGTCGCATAAAATTGCTTTACTAGTATACATGATAAACCATGAACAGTTTTCTAATTGGTATATCCGATTCGATTTTGGTCCTGTTATTTTTCTTCTTCTTTTTTATTTCTCAATTTTATTTTTATATACGCTTGTGCATTCAAGGTATCCATTATTTAAGTATGTTTTATTTATTAAACGACCATCGAATTGTGTTCAAACTTACCTTGCATGTAGATAATGCATGCGTTATGCGGGATCAATGAAATTTGGGGGGGGGGGGGGGTATTGTTGTGGGTGTCGACTGGTACGATTTAAGTGACATGCGAAATAAATCTTCTTTCCATCTTTCAGTCTTCTTAAATTGCAACTTACTTCGATGAATCTTTTTACCAGTGTAAATGTAACTGTTGCATCATACATGTAGCTTCAATTGTTCCAAACATCATTCATGTCGTTTCTAATTTTAAAATATCCCAGACACATAAACAATGTGGTGGACAGACGACATAAGGAAACTATTTCACATTGCGCACGCAGGGGCCGTAGCCAGATTTTTTTCCTTATTCCCATGAAATAGCTGTACGTAACTGTTTAAATGGAGGGAGGGAAGGGGGATGGAATTTTGATATATGCAGAATAAGAAAAAATTCTGGCTACGGCCCCTGTGGGTGAGCACGAATGAAATGTTTCATTTTATATTATGTTACAGAAGGAGTCGAACCGCATGCTCTGAATGACTGGAAAAACCTCATTTTAGGTATAACGGATATTCGAATAGATAACTGCCATAATAACCTCATCTTTTTCAAAATCCACGTTCCAAATCAGAAAGATATTTCAAATCCAAACTAAGTAAATTACATGAAAAATATGTCTTTGCACCAGCTAATAAAGCAGCCAACAACACCATTATAATTTGAAAACGTTACTACATATCAACTTTGGTTTCGGAACTTTCGTCTACTAATACATATATCAAAAGCAATGAAAGTGCATCTAAGATTTTAAGCAAGCATAACAGTGAACTGTCTTCATTCAATATCTCTATTTCTAAATTGGATCTCCCAACACTATATTGCATACCGAAACTGCACAAGTCTCCTTACAAATTTCGATTCATTGCTAATTCTAGTAAATGCTCCACTACAATTTTGTCTAGAAATCTGACGTCAGCACTTACTGCTATTGCAGAACACATTACTAAATATTGTGAAACGGTTCTAAACAGGAACGATGTAAATTTATTTTGGTCTATTAAGAATTGAGGGGATGTGATTGACAAAATGAAATCTGGAAATTTCCAAGCCAATACGATTTCTTCATACGACTTCTCTAATATGTACACCACACTTCCTCATAACAAAATTAATGATCGATTATCTAATCTCATTAAATGGTGTTTTGATCGAGAGCGAAAAACCTAGATTTGTACATCTGAGTCGAAGGGTTTCTTTTCCTCGTCAGACTACAAATCATACAAATCATGGACATGTAGTGACCTGTGTAATGCCTTGTCCTTCCTCTTGGACAATATTTATGTTAGATTTAGTGAGGATCTATACAAGCAGGTTGTAGGAATTCCTATGGGTACTAACTATGCGCCTCTTGTTGCAGATTTATTTTTATACACTTATGAAAAAGAATTTATCCAAAATCTCCAAAAGCAAAGAAAATTTGATGATCTGAAATATTTCAATAATACTTCTAGGTATCTGGATGATATTCTAACCATTGACAATCCTGCTTTTGAATTATATAAGAATGAAATTTATCCAGAAGAATTAACACTTAACAAGGCAAACCTTTCAAATACAGACACACCGTTTTTGGACCTAAATATCAAAATTGTAAACGGAAAGATTCATACAAGTGTATATGACAAAAGGGATGATTTTGGATTCAACATAGTAAATTTCCCCTGGCTTGACGGTGATGTTCCAAGATTACCGTCATACGGCATTTACATATCACAGCTCATCCGGTACGCTAGAGCATGTACTGATATTTTTGATTTTCACAGTAAAAATTTACAAATTACCAAAGAATTTTGGGGTCAAGGTTTCCGCTTTCATAAACTAGTTAAGACTTTCTGGAAATTTTACAAAAATTACAGTCAACTTCTTTTGAAATTCGGATCTATACACGCAGCAGAATACATTACTTTGGGTATTACACAACCTGTCTTTTATGGTGATATGATAAACAAAATAAGAAGGATCAAAGGAAGGCAGCATAACCATCGAAAATGCGTCAGAATCATCAAACGCCTTTTATACCGTGGATATGATCCTAATGTCACCAGACGGACACTAGGCTTGGTACTTGACCAATCTACAGTCTTGTACAAGCGCATCCTTGAGACTTTCACTCTGACTGACTGTGACGACGGGACTCCATGACGGGCCCTGTCCAAACCTCTTTAGAGAAGACAGGGCCCCGACCACCTGTCCTCTCTGAATGTCAGTCGGACTCCTCGGGTGATTACATACATGAGCTCGCTACAGCCGGCAGAGCAAGGACTGTATTACGCATGCCCTCTTTTTATATCCATTTACATATCCATCTGTGTTTCTGGGGCCTCTACGTTTCGCGGATTTTTTTGTGTGATGTCATCTTACAATGAGGAGGTTGTTTTACACCACAATTGTACGTTCTTCGAGACCTCTGGGTAACTGGAGAAGTGAGAGGGTTATGCGCACGTAATCCAGGATAACAACACGATTTACTACTTGCGTGAAAAATGGCCGTCCAAAGTCGGCACCGGTTGCCCATTGGTCTCGTCGGTTTATGTGTAGTCTTTTGTGTTTGATGTTTACATGTCGTGTGTCTCTTTTCCATCTCGTGCTGTACTCGTCTTTTGTGTTTTTGCATCGGGTGTTTTGGTGTTCTGCTGTTGATGCTGCAACGGGGTCTTCTTAGAGATCTCCTCCCTTCTTTTATATCTACACTTATTTCGTGTTGCAGTGTGGAGTTGGTAAAGCAATTCCCCGCGACCCGATGTTTGAAGTGTTTTAATTTCATTGTGTTCTCTAAGGTTGCACTCCACAGTATTGGCCATTGAAAATTGAGCGTTTTGAATGAAAGGCATACAATAGTTGACGTCATATTAATAATTTTATATTGTTCATACAATATAAAGCTACATATCAATAAAAAGTACTCTTATTGCTGATTACTTCTATAATTCTTGATTTCATCTGAACAAATCATGTCAGTCAGACATGCTGCTCAAAGTTATAGCAGTACATTAGAAGATGACATGAAAATGGAGCATGACCCCTCAAATTTGACATCCTTCTCAAATGATTATCTTAATAAACTGTATGTCTATTTGTTGTGAATTCCTAATTTATAATACGTGCAATTTATTTGAATTTTCACCTGATGCAATTCGAGAAATATGACGTCAAAGTTTTCTTACCTAAAATACAGCACTCATATATTTGCCCATTTCTAGTCACATGACCTCTTACTTTCACATCCGGTCATACTATACATATGAGGTATACAATGGAAATAATGGGCTTTTCTTAAGACAACAAGCTAATTATTTCTTCCAAATATCAAAAATCATAGTTATTTCAATTATAAAGCTCACATAATGAAGCTGGGCCCATCTGTCCCCTATTTAAAAAAAATCATCCCTGGCCAAATTCCAAATGCGACACTGCGGATATTATTGAGTGTAACAAAACTGGGAGGGTTGTGCGCACGTAATCCAGGATAACCACACCTTCTGCTATTTCCGTTGCAGATGGCCGTCCTAAGTCGGCACCGGTTGCCCATTTGTCTCGTTGGTTTATGTGTAGTCCTTTGTGTTGGTTGTTTCTGCTTCATCCAAGATAGATTTCATTTGAACTGCTGGAACTGATGAGAGACCATAAAACAGTTCTTGTCTACCGCCGTTGCGTGCAATTATCAGAAGATCGTTGAGGGTACGGTGTAATCTAGCTCTTTTTCTGAGTTTTTGGTTTCGTCGTCTTCCGCGATACCTATGCTTCCATTTAGTGTTGGGGCGGATTGAAAATACATTGATATTAGTTGAGACCGAGGAAATATTTCCTTGTCTATAAATTTGATCGTTTAAACCAAGGGGTACGCAGTTTGAAGTTTTGTATATACATTGTCGTATTTTACGCTGGAAAAAAAAAGCCAAGGGGCCAAAATTTGTTTAAGGTGTAGGTTAGGTAACCATGGAATTCGGCCCTGTCGTACTTTTGAATGAAATTTTGTATGTTAAAGAACTGATGTCTGCAGTTTCTAAAACTGTTTTCTTTGTTCAAATATCTTAAAAATGACGAAAATATGTGGAATCGTTTGAGGCATAGTATAGCGTATTGAGCGACGTCAATGACGTCGTCACATGACGCCGTCACGACGTTGTGTTGCCAGAAGAAATTTATGAACACTAGTTGTAACGGAAGCAATAAATTAAAAAAAAAACATGAATAAAAGAAAGTATTTACATTTACGATTAAATTAGACGATTTGAAAAGATATGAGCTGGTATAGCCTCAAGGTAAAGAAGATGCGTGGCGTATTTTCATCGGAAACTCGAGGTCCATGTCCTGAAAACTGCCCGTGAACACGCAGTCGGGAGCGTATTTTTCACATATTTGATTTTTTCTGCAGAAGTTAATTTCGTTATATAACAGTTATAAGATCAAAAGATCTTACCATTTAAAAAAAGTCGCATAAAATTGCTTTACTAGTATACATGATAAACCATGAACAGTTTTCTAATTGGTATACCCGATTCGATTTTGGTCCTGTTATTTTTCTTCTTCTTTTTTATTTCTCAATTTTATTTTTATATACGCTTGTGCATTCAAGGTATCCATTATTTAAGTATGTTTTATTTATTAAACGACCATCGAATTGTGTTCAAACTTACCTTGCATGTAGATAATGCATGCGTTATGCGGGATCAAGGAAAGTTAGGGGGGGGGTATTGTTGTGGGTGTCGACTGGTACGATTTAAGTGACATGCGAAATAAATCTTCTTGCCATCTTTCAGTCTTCTTAAATTGCAACTTACTTCGATGAATCTTTTTACCAGTGTAAATGTAACTGTTGCATCATACATGTAGCTTCAATTGTTCCAAACATCATTCATGTCGTTTCTAATTTTAAAATATCCCAGACACATAAACAATGTGGTGGACAGACGACATAAGGAAACTATTTCACATTGCGCACGCAGGGACCGTAGCCAGATTTTTTTTCCTTATTCCCATGAAATAGCTGTACGTAACTGTTTAAATGGAGGGAGGGAAGGGGGATGGAATTTTGATATATGCAGAATAAGAAAAAATTCTGGCTACGGCCCCTGTGGGTGAGCACGAATGAAATGTTTCATTTTATATTATGTTACAGAAGGAGTCGAACCGCATGCTCTGAATGACTGGAAAAACCTCATTTTAGGTATAACGGATATTCGAATAGATAACTGCCATAATAACCTCATCTTTTTCAAAATCCACGTTCCAAATCAGAAAGATATTTCAAATCCAAACTAAGTAAATTACATGAAAAATATGTCTTTGCACCAGCTAATAAAGCAGCCAACAACACCATTATAATTTGAAAACGTTACTACATATCAACTTTGGTTTCGGAACTTTCGTCTAATAAAAGCAATGAAAGTGCATCTAAGATTTTAAGCAAGCATAACAGTGAACTGTCTTCATTCAATATCTCTATTTCTAAATTGGATCTCCCAGCACTATATTGCATACCGAAACTGCACAAGTCTCCTTACAAATTTCGATTCATTGCTAATTCTAGTAAATGCTCCACTACAATTTTGTCTAGAAATCTGACGTCAGCACTTACTGCTATTACAGAACACATTACTAAATATTGTGAAACGGTTCTAAACAGGAACGATGTAAATTTATTTTGGTCTATTAAGAATTGAGGGGATGTGATTGACAAAATGAAATCTGGAAATTTCCAAGCCAATACGATTTCTTCATACGACTTCTTTATTATATACACCACACTTCCTCATAACAAAATTAATGATCGATTATCTAATCTCATTAAATGGTGTTTTGATCGAGAGCGAAAAACCTACATTTGTACATCTGAGTCGAAGGGTTTCTTTTCCTCGACAGACTACAAATCATACAAATCATGGACATGTAGTGACCTGTGTAATGCCTTGTCCTTCCTCTTGGACAATATTTATGTTAGATTTGGTGAGGATCTATTTAAGCAGGTTGTAGGAATACCTATGGGTACTAACTGTGCGCCTCTTGCTGCTGATTTATTTTTATACGCTTCTGAAAAAGAATTTATCCAAAATCTTCAAAAGCAAAGAAAATTTGATGATCTGATCAGGGCCCGTCGTCACAGTCAGTCAGAGTGCAAGCTTTAAGAATGCCCTAGTAAAAGGCTGTAGATTGGTCAAGTACCAAGCTTAGTGTCCGCCTGGTGGCATAAGGATCATATCCACGGTATTAAAGGTGTTTGATGATTCTGACGCATTTGCTATGGTATATCTGTCTATCTTTGATCCTTCATATTTTGTTGATCATTTCACCATAAAACGCAGGTTGCGAAATACTCAAAGTAATATATATTATATATACTGTTGCTTGTATCCAAAACATAAGTACATGCTCTAGCATACCGGATGAGCTGCGAAATGTACATACAATATGACGGTAATCTAGGAACATCACCATCAAGCTAAGGAAAAGGAGCTGTTAAGATGCCCAGGAAATTCGAAATTTCAAAATGCAAAATTTAAGATTTTCTTTTCGGTAGAAATGTCAAGTAACTTGGTCCACATATGAATCTGCTATCAGATGGGATAATTTATTCAAAATAAGACCGATATTTGGGTCAAAATAAGCGTTTTTTTACACAGAAATCAATGGAAAACGGAAAAGTTTTATACAGCATCATTCCCCCCCCCCTCGCTTTACAATGCCACTTTCACCAGAGGTGTTTATCAATAAAATACGTTTTCTGACCAAGTGGGGTTCTGAAGCGAGGGGGGGGGGGGGGGCAATGTCCCACAGGCGAAAAACGAAAAAAGGGGGACGGATGACTATTTTTAAATGTGTCTCTAGAGCGATAAAATAGGTTATAATTGAAACTTTTTTTCATTTTATATCATGGAACAATTTATTCAGAGTGTGTTCTGATCAAATATTTAACCGTTTGGAAGGAAATAAACGAGGAAGTTGTCTATTTCTACACGTGTGTATTTCGCGCCAGAAACCTACATAAGTGGCTTAGAAGAACGAAATAAAACCGTTTTTCAGTTTCCGGATTGCAGAGTTTGCCGATTATATTGATTTAATAACATTAAAGTTAATTTCTCTTATCCAATTTAGACTTGAAAAGGCAACAGAAGTATAATAAACATAAAAATGTGTAAAATAATGCCTTTTTGTCCATTTTCGTTCGATATTCGACTTTTTCCGTCATCTGTACCCCTACCTTTTCAACTCGTAATCATAACATCTTTCACCAAATTTATATACATAAAATACCTACTAGGAATTCTATAATACTTTATATTTTTATCCTGACCAACTTTTATCTTAATTGGAAGGACAACGCACGAGAATCAATCGAGTGATTTCAGGGCTAAATTCGGCCCTTATCTTAACAGCTCCTTTACTGTGTTGAATACACAACAAAATAGCAAAAAATATATATGCTGCCAAATTGATAAAGGGTCAAAACAAAGCTTCTTTCAGGCGACAGAGCTGGAAAGAAGTAATTAATACACTTAACAAACATCAAGTCACGGGGAACGATTTTAACTTAAACTATATTAATAATACGGAAGTGTTCCAACTCTATACTTTCTTGAAAAAAAATTCAAACCAATTTTCATGCACGAGGCTCAAATCCTTTGAATAAACGGCGGAATTTCAGAATTTCATATTGAGCTGCTAGTCTTTACAAACATTCTATAAAATCCATAATGTGCTGTGCCACGGCGTTGTTCGTTCCATTTGTTATTAAAAAGAATTTCTGTTAATATGGATAATGAATAAACTGTGGGTTATCTATAGAGTATGCTCTATCATGCTGCAACATGTCCATGGTAATAGTGAAGCGAGCCGAACAAGCGGGCCCGAAGGGCCTGCTTCCTCTGAGCAAGCTTTAATAGTAACATGTATATACGAAATAAAGTGGAAAAATGTTAGAAAATCACGAAGAAAAGATGCATACTTGGCTTTCAAAAACCTTCAACAAGGAAGTTTAATTTATGGGAGCTGCCATTTTGAAATACCCGTATGCTTTTGACGATCGAAAATTCATCAAGTAGATTGCGTACCGCAATGATCTTAGTAAATAGACATATCAAGAAGCCATCTTGACCTTTAATAGAGAGACATATTTAGGACTATTTCATACGGTCAAGGAAAATTGCTCTCTACCAATGTAAAATAAAAAGAAGCGATGCTCAACAAGACTGCAGCATCCACAGCAAAACACCAAAACACCCCTAGTAAAAACACAGAGAAGACACGCAAAAGTGTCAAGAACGCCAAATACGACATCAAAATGTTATACACAAAAGACTATTCATAAAACAACGCGACCAATGGGCAACAGGTGCCGACTTAGGACGGCCGTCTGCCAGGTAAGTAGCAAATAGTGTGGTTATTACGTGCACGCAACTCTCCCACGTTTTCGGTTATACAGAGATCTCGAAAAATGTTCAACTGCAATTTAAAATTATTTCCTCACTATAAGATGACACACAAACGAGACAGCAAAAGGCAGGGGCCCAAGGAACACAGATGAATAAGTAAATGGTTATGAAAGGAGGGGGGGGGGGTTAAAAATACAGTCCTTTCTCTGCCAGCTGCAGCGAGCTCATGCATGTGATCACCAGAGGAGTCCAACCGACAATCAGAGAGGGCAGGTGAACAGGGCTCTGTCTTATCTAATGAGGTTTGAACAAGGAGGATCAGTCGTCACAGTCAGTTCGAGTGCAAGTCTTAAGAATGCGCAGGCACAGGACTGTAGACTGGTTAAGTAACGCGCTGAGTGACCGTTTAGTGACAGTAGGATCTTATTCATGGTATAAAAGGCATTTGATGATTCTGATGCATTTTCGATGCTGTCTACCTTTGATCCCTCTCATTTTGTTAATGATGTCACCATGAAAGGCATGTTATGAAATACCCAAAGTAATATACTCGGTTAAAACGTAAAAAAAAAACCGGTTGTCAGTAATTTTTATGAATTTTCAAAATGTCTAAACAAGTTCATGGAAGCAAAAAACTTGACCGAGATGTGTCTTGGTAATCAGTTAATTTTGTGCTATAAAAATCCATATCATTTGTTCACGTTCTAGCGTATCGGATGAGCTGTGATATAAAAACATCATTAGACAGAATCATCAAGCCGAAGAAAATTTTCAAGGTTGGTATCCAAGATAATCTCTTTTGTCATACACACATGTCTGAATCTCTTTGTTGACAATTTTGATATTAAGGTCCAAAAAATGGTGTCTCTGTGTTTGTAACGTTTGCCTCGTTGAGTTTCAATTCTTGTGGATAAAATGTTTACTTATATGTTTCAAATTTCGTAAAAATTTCTGCTATGACGTTGTGGCATCAACGCCATTGTGTACGTAGTATGTAATTCCAAAAGACCTCTAGCTAAGAAGAAAAAAACCGTTTTGGGTAATGCTTTCCAATACAAAATTGTGATTTATGATAAAAGAGTACTTTGACATGCAAAGTGCTATTCGTTTCAATTGATTTCAAGTGCTAGGCTATAACTAAGTAAACGTTATAGCTATTGTAATGCAGTATTGTACACAAAACATAACAATGAGAACATGAAGTAGCTGAGGACGGCTTTCGGAATTTACTGATTATCTGGTATCTGATCTAGACAAAGATTTATTTATGTATGTATCTTTATTTTGTTCAATTATCTAATATATTTATTGATATGGTCCATGATCATTTGAGAACATGATATGCAAATAATATTGGAAGGAAGGGATCTCCACAACACGCTTAACACCCGATGGAAAAACAGGGCAGACACCCACAGAAAGAGACGCAAAAGGGACAAGGAACGTACACCAATCCACACCATAGAAACGCGAAACAGAAAGACCACACTAAAACCAACGAGACCAATGGGAAACCGGTGCCATGATGTATGTCAGGCAAATCGAAATAGAAAATTAAAAAATTAATTTGATGTTTATCTCAATAGTGATTATGAAATTACGGTATCAAATAGCGGTAATTTGGGAGAAGAAGTAAAAAGATTTTTTTGTCAAAACCTATTTAGAGAAGACAGGGCCCCGACTATCTGTCCTCTCTGAAAGTCAGTAGGACTCCTCGGGTGATCACATGCATGAGCTCGCTACAGCCGGCAGAGCACGGACTGTATTTCGTCTCTTTATGTGAGTGTCTGCTCTGTGTGTTTTTTCACATGGTGTTTTGGGGTTTTGCTGTGGATGCTGCAACCAACCAAATGTTGTTGGAGATCCCCTCATTTCTTGTCTGAAGATGGTTTTTTTGTTTCATTCCAGATATGTTTGTGAGGGTATTGCTGTATATTCTCATCTTACCTGAATTAGCATGGTGCATCAAGACACATCGTATTTGTGCTACGGACATCAGATGTCAATGTGTCCTGATAAACGAAAAGGAATTACGTGCGATCTGCTCTCACATCGGTCTCCAAAAGGCTCCGGAATTTAACAACAACGTCACGGAGATAGACTTGTCATACAATGAGTTATCACAGTTTCCTGAAAACAACAGTCTTCCTAAAAATTTACGTTACTTGGACATCTCTCAAAACCGGAATTTAAGTTCTATTCCCGCATATTCATTCGATCGTATGTCTCGTCTGGAATATCTTGACTTGTCAGGTTCTTATGAGGAACTTGGTTCCTTAGTATTGTCTCCTGGAATATTTAAAGCGTTAACATCTCTAAAATATCTTAACCTAAAAAATAATCATCCTAATCAAGAATCTTACCCAGAAGCTTTTTCTGATCTATCTTCCATAGAAACTCTTCTTCTCAACGGAAAACCAAAAGGATTCGGATCACTTTTTATCAAATTAAAAAAACTGAAGAAATTGAATATTTCGGGTTATAGAGGACATTGTGATCTTGGTTACATACCAACGGATTACTTCTGTAACATTTCGCATGTTTCAATACTAGATATATCAGATTGTGGACTAAAGAATTTGGAAAGAGGAACATTCTCCTATATTACTTCTCTACGAGACTTGAATGTATCGAAGAACGAAGAACTGTCGTTTAGTATATTAAGAAACTTGACATCTGATCTGATATTCACCAAAATAGAGAAGCTAAGAATAAACAAGATTCATTGTACTTTTGGATTAGGTACTGAGATACTAAGGCACGATATACGGGACTTACAGAAAACCAGCCTACAGGAATTGCACATTGACAGCAATCGATTAGAAATTTTTGAGACCGGTGTGCTGATGTTGATGCCCAAGAGTCTTCGTCTTATTACTATTGTGGATAATAGGCTAATATTTAGTTGGTATTCACTTGAAACAGCATATCTAAAGAACCTTACTTCCTTCGACATGAGTTTACAATATCAATCCCACAGTCCATCCGATATATTACCTCTATGTGATGACATGAGAAATAAAAGACCATTGGCTGTAATCAAGAACTCCAGACACAAAGGAGAAAATGAAATCTACATAAATAAACACAAAAAAAGTTTCTTGAGGTTCTTAAACGAATCGCTCCATAGTTTATCCCTGAATATCAGTATACCCCTTAATTTAAAATTCGCTTACTTCAATAAATGTACCTTCAGATTCAAAATACCTAGAATTGCAATAGGAAAGAACAATCTGAAAAAACTATATGTAAGTCACAACAATTTCTATGAATGGATAGGGCCATTAATAGGACTTAAGGAATTGGAATTGTTGGATCTTAGTCATAATTTCTGCTCAAAGTTGTCTTCGAATTTTTTTGACTATTTTCCAAGCCTGCAAATTCTTCAAGTAAGTGATAACCTTCTTGGATTTAGTTTGGCAACCGATACAGAAGGTTTATCTTTTACTAACTTGCACAACTTAACCAATTTTGATCTTTCTTCGAATAAAATACAAGTTCTGCCGGAGCTTATATTCAAAAACCTGAAGTCTATCGAAACTTTACAGCTGTCAGAAAATTTACTATATTCCTTTGATTCAAGAATTCAGCAGATGGAAAATTTGATGCTTTTAAATTTGTCACATAATCAGTTATCAGGACTATCTCCCAAGCTAACATCTCAACTGGACGTCATCAGCAAGCGCAGGGATAGAACAGAAATCAAGGTGGATCTTACAGGAAATCCACTTCAATGTAATTGTGAAAATTTAGAATTTTTGAGATGGAAAACAAAAACGAGCGTGAACGTCACATTTGATGTTTGCAAAACGAAATTTGGGAAAGCGAAATTAAAAGACCTAGCTGACGTGCTACTGAGATTAGAAACCGAGTGTAAATCTTACACATCTATTATCGTTCTGGGATGTTGTATGATCGTTGTAGCGTTGACGGTGATAGTCTGTGCTATTATATACAGATTCAGATGGAAGCTACGTTATCTATACTACATGACAAAGAGCCACTATTTTGGGTATACCAGGGTTCGCCACGATGACGATGAGGAGGAAGATAATATCTACGACTTCGATGCTTTCATATCATATGCTGATGAAGACAGAAGTTTTGGTCTTTATGAAATGCTAAAGAATGTAGAGGAAGCTGGAAATTTAAGGATATGCTGTCACAACAGGGACTTTATCCCAGGGGTAGATATAGCAGAAAACATAACTCGAGCCATACATTCCAGTAGGAGAACCATCTGTGTGATGTCTCCTAACTATCTTAATTCCTATTGGTGCAGATTTGAACTGAACATGGCGAGAATGGAGAGTATCTACTCAAGAAAGGGAGAGGAAATATTGTTCCTGGTGTTGTACAAGGGAATAGAACAATGTGAAATACCGTCTTTAGTGATTGATCTTATTGATAAAAAATCTTATATAGAATTTCCCGATGATCCTCAGGGAAATGTTGTTTTCTGGAATAACATCAGGAGGACAATCTCGATGCAAATATAGACTGCGAATAGTTGTGACATAGTTATATAATATTGTACAACATTATTTAGGATTATTGTATCAATTATACTACTATTATGACATATTGAATAAACCCTAAACGCTTAAGGTATTCAGTCCGTAATACATTTTCAATGAGAAATATCATTGATACACATGTACCGATTTTCAATATAATCATATAGAATACTTTATACACTAATTTTGCTCATATAAATGATACAATGTTAAACGTCTTCAAATTCAATAGCATCATTTAAGACCTGATCAATTTACAGCATGGACCAGACATGCATGTTTCGGGTACTAAACCCTCGTCAGTGATCCTCAGTCTAAAGAATGTAAAATGGCTAAAGAGTATGAAATTTATTATGTCCAAAAATGTACCAAAAGACGTAGCAGAATGGGTGGGATATGATGCTACAGGACCCACATAACTCAATCAATGACCCATGCTCCGAACTTTCCCGATGATAAAATCATCGATATTTGTCGGAAATGGAGAAATGTTGTTTGAATTTTAACCGAAAGTTCTCTATTAGAGCTCCACTGGAAGCATCACTGATGAGAATTTAATAATAGAAACACGTGTCTGATGCAGGAAAAATTGGCGTGGAATTTTCTTCACGAAGGTATAGAGGTGGAACACTTCCGTATTATTATTAAATCGCTTACCCTTCTAATTCAAGCGATGTTACATATATTAAGTTCAATGTCATAAATCAAGAGTTCAAGGTCGAGGTCACAGTCTTACTTACAAGGTCTTGTAATATAGAACTTAATGTAAACTATGAAAATGATTCCTCTTATGGTTCAAAGTCATGTTTACCAAAATTTATGAGGAATCTATTAGTGAAATATGAAAGCTCTATCCAGTACGGTTATAAAATATAACTAAGGTTTATCTTTTAATAAAAAGGGTCAAACTTCAAGGTCAAGGTCACTAGGTCAAAAGTCAAGATAACAAGATAACAAATGAATGGTCTGATCACAAGGTGTTTTCAACTTGGCACAATTCCTACCTCTTCATGTCGAAAGATACGGTCAAGGTTAATGTTTTTAAAAAGAAGGTCATACTTTAAGTTAAAGTCACTAGGTCGAAAGACGAGGTCTCAAATGAAAGGTCTAATGAAGGTAAATCATTATGTGAAGTATCTTGTTAATTCTAATCATAGTTTAATCTCTAATGGCTAAAATAATAATTCAGACATTTCTAAAAAAACAAAAACAAAAAACAAAACAAAACAAAAAAACATCAAGGTCAAATTATTTTGCTGCATTTGATTTGTCTCATTATGGACTATCAACATGTAAAAGAAAGGAAGGGATCTCGAACAACTGTAAAAATGCTCTGTGGTTATGATTCCAGGGCATCATATGCACATTTTAACATAGGATGTCTCCATGAACATAAGTGTGACACAAATGAGTTAAAGAAGATCCTGACGATAATCTGAACAGCACTCACAATAGAGCACAAAATTGAGCATCGACGGACACCTAGCAAGCTAGAGGTGGGACCAGGTGCCCGGGAGGAGTAAGCATTCCCTGTTTGGCTAGCTCCACAAGGCAAAGACTCGGAAAAAATGATAAGTAATGCGTTTACAAGCAAGATCGGCAATCAGAAATACAAATTAATTGTTGTTAAGTATGACAAAACCCATTTTGTAAAAGAAAAGTCCCGATTCTGAAAAAAAGTACACTGAAACCGATATTATTCAGGTGTTAAACTTCCTGATCGACAGCACTTTTATGGTGTTCGGAGGAAAGGTCTTCCAGCAAATTGTCGGAATTTCAATTCCGGGGACCAATTGTGCCCCATTTCTTGTCGGCATTTTTCTTTACTCGTATGAAGCTGAATTCATTCAATCCTTGATCTCTGAAGGAAAAAGATATTTAGCTTCTGACTTCAACTTCACTTACAGATACATAGACGAAATGTTGTGCATCAATAATCCAAAATTCGCGGAATACCTCAGCAGAATCTATCATTCGGAGCTTGAAGTCAAAGAAACTACAGAGACAAATAATTCAGCATCCTATTTGGACATAATGTTGTCCTACGACACTGATGGTCACATGAACACATCACTCTATGATAAAATGTGACGACCTCAATTTCAGCATCACAAACTTTCCTTTTCTGAGTAACAATATCCCTTCATCACCTGCTTATGGCGTGTTCATATCTCAGTTGATGCGCTATGCCAGAGCAAGTACCAAATATACAGATTTTGTTCTGAGAGCTAGGCGTCTTTCAGATAAGCTTTTCAGTCAGGGATACGTTTGTGACCGACTAACATCGTCATTGAGGAAGTTATACGGTCGATATGGGGAACTCGTCATACACTATGATGTCCCACTCTCCAAAATGGTGGATGATATTCTGTCATAGGCAATTTGTACCGTTCAACCAAAGATTATACTTTACATCTTCCAAAATGGAAGAAACTGGATGTGACAATTCTACCGAATTGAAGCGACGGGTGTTGCATGCAAGGAAGACTCTTCCATGGCACTTGTTCACACTCCCAAATCGGGAATTCGCTTCTTTTCATGTGGTTGAGGTATTTCTTTGTTTGCTTTGGTTTCTGTTTTATTCAGATTTATTATGCCTTCGGTTTATGATTTTCTGAATTATCGATTTTGTGCTGTATATAGGGATATGGTCATTATCCATATTTGTCACAAGTGATGGGCGAGATCAAAAAAGAAGAAGTTCAAATAATGAATATATGAAAAGCGATATTCTAAAATAACCTTTTTTTATATCAAACAACCTGAATTGCACAGAGAAATGTCTTGAAGGAGAAATCTCACAGTTTTAAAAGAGTTCATGAAAACTAGGGAAAGAAAATTTATACATATATTTTTATGCAGTGCAGAACAACTTCGTTTAGCTGTATTGTATTTTTTTCTATTTGCATCAGCTTTTCCCTAGTATATACATAATAAAGAAAATAAATACTTGTATTGGTGCATTCTGACGTTTCACGTTTCGAAGTTCATTCTTTCATTGCTGAAGGCTATTTAAAAAATAAACCCATCGTGCATTCTAATTATAGGGATATCATCCCGCATACAAGAAAATACACAAGAATATAAACGAAATTGTGAGGCGAATAAAGTGAGCCTTGAACCGTTTAGTGCATTTTGTGATAACTCATCAATCGAAGAATCAACTCTTTTATAGGAGTTAGATTATATCTTTTCTCACACCAATGACAACTTTTTTCATCGATACTCGGAGCTAAATTATTTTCAAGATAAAAATACCATGCCCAAACCTTCATTAAAATATCAAATGGATCATTGTTGAAGGCCTTGTGCTTTTTCACCTGCATTGAATGCATCTTTTATTCATTTGAAGACAGCGATTTTTAAACTAAAACGAGTAATTCGGAAAAACCTAATTAAAACACAAACCCGGAAGTGTCTATGACAGTAGAAATCCATTGCCTCTTGTAACCGAGCCTGAGATATGCAAGGTGAGATTTTAGAAATTCATTTTACAACTTATGCCATGCATTTATCCAATAATGTCTTAATTCATTTGTCGTTGCTTTAGGTAGGTATCATAAAGTAAGTACATTCATGCTGTATACCAAAAATGCGCTTATTTTGTGTTGCATACCCATAGAACAAATTAACATTTATAATCTAAGTAGGAAGCAAAGGCTTGAGTGAGCAATTGTCTTAGCGTTTCGTCCGTCGTCAGTCTTTAGTGCGTAAAACTGTGCATTTTCATCTACTACTCCAAAACTTTGGGCATTCAATCACATTTTCTTTTCAGTCTGGCTCTTCAGAAGTTGATTCATGACGGGATGAAATAAATTCAAGAAGGTACCCCTCTTTTCAAGTCTTCTTCTATAGAAGAACTTATGAACTGAAAAAAAAAACCTAATTTGATCAGAGTTACATGCTCTGTCGTCAATACTAGTTCTGCAACTGAAATCTAACTTGGATGAAGCAGAGGTTGCATTCTTTTAAAGAAACTCTGACTGATTCAAACTTGATATTATTGTCTCATTCGCACAGTATAAACTTTATTCTATTATAGAAAACACATCCCCTTAAAGACGATTAATAAAAGTCCCATTTATTAACAAAGGTTTTGATCTTCTAAACATCTCTGATATTTTTCGGGATCATAGCGTATAAAGTATCATTCCTCAATATTTTGAAAATTAAGAACCACCTCTTATTTATTACAAGTACAAGAAACCTATTCGAACTTTGTTTTTTGAAGAAAAGGAGGGGATCTCCAACAAGACTCGGTTGCAGCACCAACAGCAACACACCATACACCCCAAGTGAAAACACAGAGAAGACACACACAGCAAGAGACAAGGAACAGCAAACGAGACATCGAACATAAAAGACAACACATAAACAAACGAGACCCATGGGCAATCGGTGCTGACTAAGGGCGGTCATCAGCCACGTTAGTAACAGATGGTGTGGTTATCCTGGATTACGTGCGCACAACCCCCCCCACTTTTCCGGTTACCCAAAGGTCTCGGAGAACGCACAATTGTAGTGTAAAATAACCTCCTCACTGTAAGATGACCATACAAACAAGACAGCACAACGCAGGGGCCCAAAAACACAGATGAATATGTAAATATATACAAAAATAGGGTAGGGGCGCACGAAATGCAGTCCGTGCTCTGCCGGCTGTAACGAGCTCATGCATGTTATCACCCGAGGAGTCCGACCGACATTCAGAGAGGACAGGTGGTCGGGGCCCTGTCTACTCTGAAGAGGTTTGGACAGGACCCGTCATGGAGTCACGTCGTCACAGTCAGTCAGAGTGAAAGTCTTAAGGATGCGCTGGTACAAGACTGTTGATTGGTCCAGTACCATGCCAAGTGTCCGTCTGGTGACAATAGGATCATATCCACGGTATAAAAGGCGTTTGATGATTCTTACGCTTTTCTATGGCTATACTGTCTGCCTTCTTCTAATTTTGTTTATTATTTCACCATAGAATGCAGGCTGTGAAATACCCAAAGTAATATACTCTGTTGTAGGTCCAAACTTTAAAAGAAGCTTATTGTAATTTTGTAAAATTTCTAAAAAGTCTTCACTGGTTTATGAAGCGGAAACCTTGACCTAAAAGTTACGACATTCTAATGTCAGTGAGGATCTATACAAGCAGGTGGTAGGAATTCCTATGGGTACTAACTGTGCGCCTCTTGTTGCAGATTCATCTTTATACACTTCTGAAAAAGAATTTATCCAAAATCTTCAAAAGCAATGAAAATTTGAGGATTTGAAATGTTTCTATAATACTTCTAATACTTCTAGGTTTCTTGATGATATTCTAACTATTGACAATCCTGCTTTTGAATTATGTAGGAATGGAATTTATCCACAAGAATTAACAAACACAGAGACACCTTTTTTGGACCTTAATATCACAATTGTAAGCGGAAAGATTCATACAAATGTATATGACAAAATACATGATTTTGGATTAAGCACGTTAAATTTCCTCTGGCTTGACGGTGATGCTCCAAGACTACCGTCATACGGCATTTACACAGCTCATCCGGTACGGTACATAAGAGCATGTACTAATATTTTGGATTTTCACAGTAGAAATTTAAATTACCAAGAGACTTTTAGGCCAAAGTTTCCGCTTTCATAAGCTAGTTAAGACTTTCTGGAAATTTTACAAAAATTACATTCAACTTATCTAAAATTCGGATCTATACAAGCAACAGAGTACATTACTTTGGGTATTACACAATCTGTCTTTTAAAGTGATATGATAAACAACATTAGAAGGATCAAAGGTAGACAGCATAACCACCAAAAATGCGTCAGAATAATCAAACGCCTTTTATACCGTGGATATGATCCAAAGGTCCAGACGGACACTATGCTTGGTACTTGACCAATCTACAGTCTTGTACTTGCGCATTCTTAAGACTTGCAGTCTGACTGACTGTGACAACGGGACTCAATGACGGGCCCTGTGAAAACCTATTTAGAGATGACAGGATGACAAATATGGATAATGACCATATCCCTGTTTACAGTACAAAATCGATAATTCAGAAAATCAGGAACCGAAGGCATACAAAATCAGGATAAAACAAGAACCAAAGCAAACAAACAAAAACCTCCACCATATGAAAAGAAGCGAACTCCCGATATGAGAGTGAGACCAGGTGCCCAGGAAGAGTAAGCATCTCCTGCTTGCATGCAGCACCCGCCGCTTCAATTCGGTAGAACTGTCACATTCGGTTACTTCCATTTCGGAAGACATAGAGTACAATCTTTAGTTGGATGGTTCAAATGGTCTATGACAGAATATCATCCACCATTCTGGAGAGTGGGACATCATAGTGTATGACGAGTTCCCCACATCGAGCGTAGAACTTCCTCAGTGACGATGTTAGTCGGTTTCAAACATATCCCTGACTGAGATGCTTATCTGAAAGACGCCTAACTCTCAGAAAAAATCCGTATATTTGGTACTTGCTCTGGCATAGCGTATCAACTTAGATATGAACAAGCCATCAACAGACGATGAAGGGATGTTGCTGCTCAGAAAAGGAAAGTTTGTAATGCTGAAATTGAAGTAGTCACGTTTGTCATAGAGTCAGTAATGTGACCATCAGTGTCGTAGGACAACGTTATGTCCAAATAGGATGCTGAATTATTTGTCTCTGTAGTTTCTTTTACTTCAAGCTCCGAGGGATAGATACTGCTGAGGTAATCCGCGAATTTTGGATTACTGATGGACAACACATCGTCTATGTATCTGAACGTGTAGTTGAAGCCAGAAGCTAAGCATCTTTTCCCTTCAGAGACCAAAAATTGAATGGATTCAGATTCGTACGAGTAAGGGAAAATGTCGGCAAGGAATGGGACACACAATTGGTCCCCATTGGAATTCCGACAATTTGCTGGAAGACCTTTCCTCCAAACACCATGAAAATGTTGTCGATCCGAAAGTTTAACATCTGAATAATATCTGTTTCAGTGTACTTATTTTCAGAATCGGACTTTTCTTTTACAAAGTACAAAACAAATGAAAAAGACGTATAAACATTAATGACGACACATAAAAGGAAGGAGACCAAAGTGCACCCGGCGCCGACTTTGGACGGCAATCTGCAAATGTTGTGTTTATCCGGATTACGTGCGCACAACCCTTCCACTTATCTGGATACACAGAGGTCTGTCTGGATACACAGAGGTCTGCATAGATGCACAATTGTTGTATAAACATAAAACTTGTCACTGTAAGGTGGCATCACAAACGTGATAGTTAAACGCAGCGGCCGCTTGTAAAGCAGATTCTATGTTCTTAGATAAAAAAAATTCTAAATTCTAAAAGAAATTCTGAAAATTACGAAAATAGTTAGAAATTATTTCAATAAAAAAGTAATGCAATCAACTCAAACATGCTATTTCTTTAAAATAAATATCTTAAACTTAAATACCGAATTTCAGACTAATCGGAAGGGAGTTAGACCTATTTACATGTGCGAGCAAATTAATTTTTACAGCGCCATTTACATGAAAAATTAATTCATATTTTAGAAAATCGTTAATGGAGATTCAAATTATAGACTGCAACATTCTATAAAGAAGCAAACGTGAATCCAAAATGGAGATAATATTGTTTAGAATACACTGTAAACAAATCCATCGTATCAAAACCTGCAATGGTAACTGACAAATATGGATAATGACACTATCCAAATACACAGTACAAAATCGATAATTCAGAAAGTCATAAACCGAAGGCAAATACATCCGGATAAAATAGGAACCAAAGCAAACAAAGAAATGAAGCGAACTCCCAATATGGGAGTGAGACCAGGTGCCCAGGAAGAGTCAGCATATCCTGCTTGCATGCAACACCCGCCGCTTCAAGGGATCTCCAACAGGACTTGTATGCAGCGCCTTCGACAAGAAATACCCTAAAACATTAACGCAGAGTGTACAAGCACATCAAGAGACACCAAATTGCAATACTACATAAAGTGATAATTTTCTCTATGTGTATTACATAAAGAATCAACTGGAAAGGGGGGAGGTTATTTTTATTGCAGTATGATTTCATGGAAATATAAAAAAAATTGGCTACGCCATGACTTAATACTGAAAACGAGACATGTGTACTAATTCATACTTACGTTAGGAGCACGACTTCCCATTTCGGATTTTTTTGCATCATTATGTATGCCGTCAATTAAGAGCACGTGGAAGAGATTGAATAATACCAAATAAAAAGTGTGCCCTTTCCATTTTACAAAATGCTGGACGTCTTTACGGTTGTTTAACGTCTTCAAATTCATTAGCATCATTTTAAAGCAGTTAATTTTACAGCATGGACCAAACATGCTCGTTTTGGGTATTTAGCCCTCGTCAGTCTTATTCCTTTGAGTTGAAGAAGATTCAGACGATAATCCCAACAGCATTCACAATAGAGCACTAAATTGAGCATTGACGGACCCTAACAAGCTAGAGGTGGGACCAGGAGCCCAGGAGGAGTAAGCATCCGCTGTTGGCTAGCTGCACCCGCCGTCGAGCTCCACACAGCAAAGGGCATAAGTATGACACAAATGAGTTAAAGAAGATGCTGACGATAAACTCAACAGCACTCACAAGATACTCTCTCTTTTTTTAAAATTTTGCATGGATATCCGCATTCGACGTAAGAAATATGTCAATTGGATTTTGATACTCCACTTAATGTATAATTATCTCATTTCTTTTGGTTTATTTCAGATATGCTTGAAAGAGTATTGCTGTTTCTCTTGATCTTGCCAGAGTTGGTAATTAGCAGTAAGGAACATCATACTTGCGCTACGGAAACCAGATGTCAGTGTGTTCCAATAAACAAAATTGAATTCCGTGCGATATGCTCACACATCGGCCTCCAGAATGCTCCAAAATTCAACTCCAGCGTTACAGAGATAGATTTGTCTTACAATAAGTTTGCACAGTTTCCTAAAAACACCAGTCTTCCTAAGAATTTACGTTACTTGGACATCTCTCAAAACCGGTACATGAGTTCTATTCCCGCAGGTTCATTTGATCGAATGTCTCGTCTGGAATATCTTGACTTGTCAGGTTCTTATGAGGAACTTGGTTCCTCAGTATTGACTCCTGGAATATTTAAAGCGCTGAAATCCCTCCCATTTCTTAATCTCAAGAACAGTAACCCTAATGATAGGTCGTACCCAGAAAAGGCATTTTCTGATCTAGCTTCCGTAGAAACTCTTCTTCTCAATGGCAAACAAAACGGATTCGGACAAGTTTTCGCAAATATGGAAAAGCTGAAGAAATTGGATATTTCAGGTTATGGGGGACATTGTGATCTTAGTTACATACCAACCGAGTACTTCCGTAACGTTTCGCATATTTCAGTTCTGGACATATCAGATTGTCGACTTAAAAACTTGTACCAAGGAACCTTCTCGTACATAACATCTCTACAAGACTTGAATTTATCTAAGAATGAGGAACTATCATTCAGTATAATGAGAAACTTAACATCTGATCTGAAATTCACCAAAATAGAGAAGCTAAGAATAAGCAAGATTCATTGTACCTTTGGATTAGGTACCGAGATATTAAGGGACGATATGAGGAATCTACAAAATACAAGCTTAAAAGAATTGTATATAGACAGCAACCGCATAGAACGTATGCAGACAGGTATGTTAATGATGTTGCCCAAGAGTCTCCGCCGTGTTTCTTTTGTGGACAATAGACTAATATTTGGGTGGTATGCGCTTGAAACAGGATATGTAAAGAACCTCCATTCCTTCGACATGAGTTTACAATATCTAACTCACAATCCCTCTAATATATTTCCTCTATGTGATGATAGTAAAACCCGGAGACCACTGGATGTGTGCAATAACTCTACATACAAAGAGGAAGAAGATCCTAACGTGAAAAATGAAAACGTAGAATCTATGAAAGGATCGCTGTTTAGTTTTTCTATGAATATCACTATACCAAATAATCTAGAGGTGGGTAACTTCAATAAATGTAACTTCAGATTTCCGATACCTAGAGTTGCAATAGGCAAGAACAATGTGAAGAAATTGTATGCACAATATAACTTTTTCTATGAATGGATAGGACCAGTGATAGGGTTCCAAGAATTGGAACTTCTTGACCTCAGTAATAATTTCTGCTCAAAGCTGTCTGCGAAATTTTTCGACTTTTTGCCAAGCCTGCAAATTCTTAAAGTAAGGGATAATCTGCTTGGATTTAGTTTAGCGGCCGATACAGAAGGTTTATCTTTCAAAAACTTGCATAATTTAACTAACATAGATCTGTCTTCGAATAAAATACAAGTACTGCCAGATCTTATATTCAAAAACATTGTGTCCATGGAATATTTACAACTGTCAGAAAATGTACTACAATCTTTTGATTCAAGGATCCAACAAATGAAGAATTTGAAACTTCTGAATTTGTCATATAATCAATTATCAGAACTATCTCCGACGCTTACACATCAACTGGACGTCATCAGCAAGCGCAGGGATAGAGCGGAAATCAAGGTGGATCTTACAGGAAATCCACTGCAATGTAATTGTGAAAATTTAGAGTTTTTGAGATGGAAGAGAAAATCGAACGTGAACGTTACATTTGATGTCTGTAAGACTATATCTGGGAACGCCGAACTTAAGTACCTTGATGAAGTGCTTTTGAGATTAGAAAAAGAATGTAGATCTTATTCATTTATCATAGTTTTCGGAACTTGTATGATCGTGGTTATGTTGACGGTGATAGTCTGTGCTATAGTATACCGGTACAGATGGAAGCTACGTTATCTATACTACATGACAAAGAGTCACTACTTTGGGTATACAAGGGTACGACACGATGACAATGTGGTGAACGATACCACATACGAATTCGATGCTTTCATATCATACGCTGATGAGGACAGAAATTTTGGCCTTCACGAAATGCTGAAGAACGCAGAGAAAGCTGGTGATTTAAAATTATGTTTTCACAACAGGGACTTTTTCCCAGGGTTGGATATAGCAGAAAATATAACTCGTGCCATACATTCCAGTAGGAGAACCATCTGTGTGATGTCTCCTAACTATCTTGATTCCTATTGGTGCAGATTTGAGCTGAACATGGCGAGAATGGAGAGTATCTACTCAAGAAAGGGAGAGGAAATATTGTTCCTTGTGTTATACAAGGGGATAGAACACATGAAAATACCGCCTCTAGTAATGGATCTGATTGATAAGAAATCTTACATAGAATATCCCGATGATCCTCAGGGAAATGTTGTGTTCTGGAATAATATGAGAAGGACTATCTCAATGCAAATATAGGATGACAGAGTATGACTTTGATAGTTTCTTCAAAGATGAGTGATTAATAGAGGTTCTTATATTCATTACTCTCATATAGAATCACAGAATACTTTTCGAAACTGAGAAGCTTAATAGGCGATGTTTGACTAATTGAATCTTGTGGTATTCTGATAGACAATACAATTACTCTTTTCAGAGTTGCTGTCACTTTTTACGGGCGGTATTTGGATGATTGAATGATTATTCCAATTTAACGATTCTTCCCTAGATTGATAAGGCAAAGTTTGGTTTTATTTTATCTCAAAATAGATGAGATAATCAGTCAGTTATTTTTCAACTCAATGATATGATCATTATGAACCTTCTTCCCGTGGTATCCCCATAAAAAGAAGTTATCATGTTGGGACATAGATTTGATCAAGTTTTGTCCTTCAATTTTAATGTATTAATGTACAGAAGTCTTCGCCTATCTTCATTATTTTGCTTTATCTCTCTTTTTCAATTTTCTCTTTTACGATACCAGTGTCAACAGCGGAAATGACTCTCACAATTATATTGAAGAAATGTACCATATTATGTTTAATCTGAGCTTTTCATTAATCGTTTTAATCTTAATTATAAGAAAGGAAGTGGAACACTGAACTTGCAATATCTAGGTAGCCTTTATAAACGTTTAAATTTGTTTATTCATGATGTTCTACGGTCGATATGGGGAACTCGTCATACAATACGATGTCCCACTCTCCAGAATGGTAGGTGATATTCTGTCATAGACCATTTGAACCATCCAAGCCAATATTGTACTCTATGTCTTCCGAAATGGAAGTTACCGGATGTGACAGTTCTACCGAATTGAAGCGGCGGGTGTTGCATGCAAGCAGGAGATGCTTACTCTTCCTGGGCACCTGATCTCACTCCCATATCGGGAGTTCGCTTCTTTTCATGTGGTGGAGGTTTTTGTTTGTTTGCTTTGGTTCCTGTTTTGTCCTGATTTTGTATGCCTTCGGTTTCTGATTTTCTGAATTATCGATTTTGTGCTGTATACAGGGATATGGTCATTATCCATATTTGTCATTCAGTGTCCGAGTGCAAAATAAATCATCTCAATTCAGTTTCATAGAAGTTCTGACTTTTTGTCATGCTTCTTACCTTTTTTTAATCTTAGCTCACAGGAATTCTGTCCACTAATGATGCTCTACTATTTTACGTCATTGTCGCCGACAGACGACGGACGATCACTGTTGTCAAGACAACATATTCATCATTCGTTCAACTGCAGCATCATACCCCAGCCACCCTGCTACGTCTTTCGGTACGCTTTTTCGACATGGTAACTTTCATACTTTTTTTAGCATATTACATTGTTTAGATTTGAGGATCACTGACGAGGGCTAAGTACCCGAAACGTGCATGTCTGGTCCATGCTGCTAATCTATCTGTTCTTAAATGATGCTTTTCAATTTGAAGACGTTTACCATTCATAATATTTTGAAATTTTGTACATCAAATCATTGTCCAGGATTTATCTACAGAATTGTTTACATTTTCAAGCATGGCAATCTGACCAATATGTCGACATTTCTCCATGGCCGACGCAGTCAGAATTTCTACAGAGAAGACTGAACTATTGCCGAATGTGCAAGATGGTTAGAATTTATGACTAATTGTTTAAGACCTCGCTTCAGTCAGTAGAGTAGGACATGTTTTTTTTCCTTTTTTGTTATCCGTTTACACTATGTTAAACGTCTTCAAATTCAATAGCATCATTGAAGAACAGATAAATTTGTAGCATGGATAAGACATGCACGTTTCGGGTATTTAACCCTCGTCAGTGATCCTCAATCTAAACTTTATACTAACTTTGTACTAACTGCGCGCCTCTTGTTGCAGATTTATTCTTTATACGCTTATGAAAAAGAATTTATCCAAAAACTTCAAAGGCAAAGAAAATATGATGATCTGAAATGTTTCAATAATACTTCTATGTGATATTCTTACTATTGACAATCCTGCTTTTTAATTATATAAGAATGAAATGTATCCACAAGAATTAACACTTAACAAGGCAAACGTTAGTTACAAATACAGAAACACCATTTTTGGACCTAATTATCAAAATTGTAAACGGAAAGATTCATACAAGTGTATATGACAAAAGGGATGATTTTGGATTCAACATAGTAAATTTCCCCTGGCTTGACGGTGATGTTATCAAGATTACCGTCATAAGGCATTTACATATCACAGCTCATCCTGTGCGCTAGAGCATGTACTGAATCTTTGGAATTTCACAGTTGAAATTTACAAATTACCAAAAACAAATTTAGGGCAAGGTTTCCGCTTTCATAAACTAGTTGAGACTTTCTGAAAAATTTTACAAAAATTAAAGTCAACTTCTTTTAAAATCCGGATCTATACACGCAACAGAGTTCACTACTTTGGGTATTACACAACCTGTCTGGTGATATGATATACAAAATTAGAAGGATCAAATTGTCAATATTGAAATATATGTTCTTTAGTACCAATTTCATTGTACTAGACACGTGTTTCGGATATTTGAATCCTCGTCGGTAGTACTTCATGTCAAACAGTTTAAATAAAGCCGAAGTGAATTTTCCTGGCGCCATCTACAATGCAGAATTTTAAATTCCTCATGCAAAAATGAGTTCCCCCAAATTTTGTGTTGGGTTGATTCAGAAACGTATTTAAGTGATAAAAATGGCCAAAAATCGTTGGAGGGTAGGCGCAAGGAGCTTAATTCTAAACATGACACGTAATCCAGGATAACCACACCATTTGCCAAAGTCGGCACCGGTTGCCCATTGGTCTCGTCGGTTTATGTGTAGACTTTTGTGTTTGATAATTATGTCTTATGTCTCTTTTCCGTCTCATAGTATGCTCGTCTTTTTTGTTTTTGCATCGGGTGTTTTGGTGTTTTACTGTTGGTGCTGCAACAGGGTCTTGTTGGAGATCCCCTCCCTTTTTTGTAATATGGCTTAAGAGATTGAACGTTCTAAAGTCCAAAAATGAACCGAAAGACGTAGCAGGATGGATGAGATATGATGCTACAGGACCCACGTTATAGAAATTTCAAGAAATGTTGATAACATAAATTTTCGAATGCGTATTTCTGCCTTACCAAGGGTACTTCTTGTCTTTCTGCCCTGTTTATGATGTCGCATTGCAGTGAGGGATCTTTTCATTTGTTTGACAGCTATGGCAGTGGGATTTAAAAACTTTGGGTTTTGGTAGACCACTGTTTATCCAGAAAAATGGGAAAAATGTGCGCTATTTTCCGGATAACAACACAATTCGCTATGAGTTACTAGATGGCCGTCCGAAGTCAGCTCCGCTTGCACATTGTTTGTCTTATTCAACCTGTATATTGTTATATATGCTTCGGTATGTCTGCTTTGATTGTTTGTTCGTCCATTTGTCACGAGTGTTGTTGGGCGTCTCTAGTTGCCTTGTTTGTTGAATTTCTATTGTTTGATGCTCATCGCGAGAGGTATTTTTAAAAATTATTCGGCTGCACCATTTTCGGACCACGATATAAGAATAGGGAAATTCCTACATTGGTACTAGTATAAAAGAGATAAGAATTTTTGTAGTCTTTTGTGCTTGGTGTTTTGATGTCTTATTTGGTGTTCCTTGTCCCTTTTGCATTTCTCGCTGCGTATGTCTTCTCTGCGTTTTCATTTGATGGGTTTTGATGTTTTGCTATAGGTGCTGCATTCGAGTCTTGTTGGAGATTCCCTCCTTTCTTATTTATGCACAAGCTGTACAATTTGTTAGCAGTCTTTTATTCGGGGCATGTGGAGACATTACCGACGCCGTCTTTAGATGACTTTCCACAATTTATATGCGAATGAAGTGACTATCTGAATTAATTGCATACAACAGATCCCCTTATCCGAATATATACGTGGCTTCCGATACGTAGAGATGATGGTGTGCTGAAGCAAAAAGCATTCTCACTGTAAGTGGACAAGTAAGAAAGCAGAGGGATCTAGAAAACATGAAAACGAAGAGCTTAGATATCAAAAGCAATTGTCACGCAGTCCATGCTCTGTTGGGTGAAGCATATATGGTGAGATTTGGACATGATGCGTCACGGAGTCCCGTTGTTATATTGGTAATTGTGAGAATATTTGAGAAGATACTGGTACAAAACGTAAGATGGGTTCATAATTTCATTATCATTTGAAGATTTCAAATCCGAGGCAAAGAGGCTTTAATTTGGTTCATTTCACAGTTTTGATGGAAAAGAAAGAAGGAGATCAACAATAGGGCTCGATTGCAGCAATAACAGCAAAACATTAAAACACCAAAAATAAAAACAATTCTTGTCTATCTTTTATTTCTTTAAGAAAGTTTATGAAGTCGCCATCAAATGAAGGCGATGAAATTCCGAATGATACTCTGAGGTTTGATTTATCCCAAACCTAAATACCTGAATTATTCTGAATAATTTCCAGAATATTTCGCTTCGTTTTTGGTCCTTTGTACTTTGATACTAAACCTGATTTTGGTGTGAATGACAAGCATGGTTCGATCGATGTATGGAGCATTTTGACAGCACCACCTCCCATGCATTCTAGAATGCCTTCTACACTTGCACTAGAGATAGTTTTTGCGGCACACGAAGAGCACTTTAGCTGGAAGCACCACTAATTAGAATTTTGATATTCGAAACACGTATCTGGTGCATAAAAACTGGTTTGAAATTTTCTTCAAGAAGGTATCGAGTTGAAACACCGTCTTATTTAAATAAAAACTTATTTCTTGTTGCAGTGTAGAACAGTTTAATTCGTTGCCCGTGACTTGATGTTTGTTAAGTGTATTTTAAAATTACTTATTTCCAGCTCTGTCGCCTGAAAGAAGCTTTGTATTGGCCCTTTATCAATTTGATATCAGATATATTTTTTTGCTATTTCGGAAACTTGTCATTTCATCGAAATTAAAGCAATTTAACATCTTAGCACCATCCCCCATGCTATTTTGGACATAGATTGTATTTGAATATGCTACTAAATCGAACATACAGGAAATTTGGAGCCGTGCACTCTCTGTAATGTAAATGTACAAATTTGAATTCTGAAGCTAATTCAGAGGGCGCCAGCGAAACGAATTTGCGCGGCTAATGAAGAGCACTTTGGCTGGAATAATCACTGATTAGAATTTTGATACTCGAAACACGTGTCTGGTGCATGAAAACTGGTTTGAAATTTCCTTTAATAAGGTATCTAGTTTGAACACTTCCGTATTATTCATTAGATAAATTGTCCTTCGAGTTTCTGTTTCTCCGTCTGTTTGTCCATTTTTTTTTCTTTTCACGTGAGAAAGTTCTGTTTTGTATTATTTTTTTAAATTCGTTTTTATAATGTGGCTTTTGGAATCTGGTTGTGGATTTTGTATTTGACTTTCATTCCCTCATTCTGATATCGAAATTATTTGTCATAAGAGTTTTTTCTCGTAATTTATCAATTTGATCATGAGGGTCCGACGCAATAGAGTATGTGTTTGCATATCTGAAAAGTTGAGAAATTTTAATGCCTCATGATAGCAATTTTGGAACATTACCATCATGCCAACTATAGTGTCATAATCCTCTTTACTAAACTTAACTAAATGGTAACTCTGACAAGTAAATTTGATCTATGTAATATTCGAAATTTGGGTTATCAATACTTAAAAGTTACAAATCGAGATACAATGAGGCTCCATTTGTAACCATATCGCCTCTCCCCCACAATAATTTTACTAATTAATTATAATATTAATTAGTAATATGTATATCAAAATTGCTAACTTGAGTTAATTATAGATAAGGGGGAATCGCTGTAACTTAATTCACTTGACTTAATAATTGGGAGTCTCCCGACGAAGCCATTAAGATCCCATATTTGGAGGAATCTAATTTCAAAAATATCTTTCTAATCAGAATTCAATTACTGATATTTTGTACAGGTGTAAGCAATTTCTATCATGTAACCACGGTCTATGTAAAAGCTGTACCGAACGTTTTGCATGCCAGTTTCGCTTTCATACTGCTATGAACAACATGTAACGCTTTTAAAATAAACTAGAACTTTTATTCGGACTTCTGTTCGTATGTTTCAATATGACAATTTAATACACCACGTAAGCTACACCCGAAACCCTTTCGGTTCATTGAACATTTACATTTCGATTAATTTAGGCTTTGAATGATATCGTTCTCATAGGGTAACATTTAGTACCCATATACATATTAATAACACAGTATTGACTTCGAAATAAATCGAAGGACACACTTACAAAAATGAGTTTGTTTCATTCATATCTTTTTATCTATTTTTGGGATGAAGTTTACGATATAGCACAAAAAATCATTTACATTTTACAATTAGGTTAATAATTATATTCTTTTTTATTTCATGAAGATTCCCTTGCAGAAAAATGAAATGTAGTATTATCTGTTCATGGTATATTCGATATTCCGGGTGGGAATTTTTTTTCTTTGCCAGGGACCGAACCAATGGGAGATTTACAAGCAAAGTTAGAGTAGGATTTTTCTGCATTGATAATATCTGGTTGTACACTTGTAATTATAGTTTTTTTTTAATTTAAAATCCAAACAATGAATGTGTCTTATGTTGAAAAAAAATGGGAAACCCCCATCGAGTTCAATAAAGTTGACCCATTCTTATCAATGAATAAATCTTTAATTTATTCATCTGAGACATAAAGTAATATAATTTTAATTTGATCGTTATTGTGCTCCTATTCTTATGAATATAAAGCAGTATGCGAACACAATAAAAATCCAAACCACAGACCCGGAAGTTTCATGCGGTAGAAAACTTTGAAGACAGTTATACTGGTACTCTTCCTTGAGCTTCAGATACATTGTATTCGAGGTAAGTTGTAATAAACTATGCCGATTCCTATTCCAATAAATATTAACTAAACATTAAAGTTACTCAGTTTCAAAGTTGAGACGGCAAGGCAAAATTATTAGCTTTTCCATAGGAAGCGGTTGCGTACATCGGAATGAGTAAAATTCCGAAGTGAGACCAGGTGCCCGGAGGGAGTCAGCGTATTCTGATTGCATGCAACACCCGTCGCAACAGCTCCATAGAAATTGTCAATTCGGTGATTGTCTCGATGTCCAATCGGTGTACACATAAGGTAAGTCTTGTTTGGTGATTATGACAGCCATTCAATCACAATCCAGAATGTCACTGATCATTCTGGAAAGGGGGATCTGATATGCTTTTATTATATCCCCGTAGCGACCGAAGAACCCCCTCAAAGATGATTTCAGCCGTTGTGCAATATAACACTGAACGAGTATCTTACATGCAAGCCGTCTGGCTCCAACGACGAAAGCTTCAAATTTAGAACATGCCCTGGCGTACAGTATGAGCTGGGAAACAAAACCGCCATAAGCAGGAGAAGATGGAATGTTGCTACTCATGAAAGGGAAGTTATTTATGTAGAAGCTGAAATCATCACGGTTGTCAAACAGTTAGGTGTTCAAATGGCCGTTTGCGTCGAATGTCAGAAGTATATCCAAGTACGAAACGGATCTGTCGCTCTCGGTTGTTTCCTTGATCTCTTGTTCCTGAGGATAGATTTCATGTAGATGATCCTTAAATTTCGGATTGTTGATGGACAACACGTCATCTATGTATTTGAAGGTAAAATTGAACTGAGATGCGAGGTGCTTTCGCCCATTCGAGGGCAAAGCCTGGATGAAGTCAGCTTCGTATGAATATAAAAATAAGTCCGCAAGCAGTGGGGCGCAATTGGTACCCATTAGGATGCCAACTATTTGCTGAAACACAGTTCCTCCAAACACCACAAAAATGTTGTCAATCAAAAACTCAAGCATCCGGATGATATCGTTCTCGGTATACTTTTTGTTTGAATCAGAGTGTTCCTTCACGAAATAAGTATCCTTCCGCCCTTTGACAAGGTATTTGTATTTCCTATTCTCGGTTTTAAAGAAAGGTATTGCGAATAATATTGACCAGTCTGCTTTGAGCTTTTGGTGTGGAATGGTAGTGTAGAGCGAAGAGAGCGTCTTTTTAAACATATTTCCATTTAGATAATCCAATAATGTATTTGTATTATCATGGTTTTGCAATACAATGCAGGTATAAGTACAGTACATATCCGACGGAAGACCCACATGTTTTAAAAGGTTTTATATCCAAATTTTAATATCATTACCATTCAACATATTTGTTTGTTTGCTGTGGTTCCTGTTTTGTCCTGATTTTGTATGCCTTCGGTTTCTGATTTTCTGAATTATCGATTTTGTGCTGTGGACAGGGATATGGTCATTATCCATATTTGTCATTTAAGGGTTTATTTGTAATTATTTGAACATATTTTAATTTGTACGACACAGCATTGATTTATTTGAATGAATTTACGCTTATACACCGCGTGGAATCGAAACGTATGGTGTTGGGACTCTTTGGTTAACCAAAAAGGGGATGCTTACTCATCCCGGATATATTTTCTCAATTTTTGTCAGTTTTGACGTTCGATGTTTTGTACATTATAATGATTCTTCCCTGGATTGCTGTTCGAATTTGATTTAATTATCAGGCAGTTTTTTCTTCATCCAATGGTATTGATCCGTTGTATTTACATAAAAAGGATTGTACATATTTATGTTCGGACATTGATTTTATTAAACTTTGACTTTCAACATGTTTATGTTTATGGTTATTTCTATAAAAATGTGTAAATATCTATATTCGGCATCGTTTTTACATCAAAATGTACATCGAGACAATCACTGAATGTACATCGAGACAATCACCGAATGCAATTTTCATCAAAATGTACATCGAGACAATAACCGAATTAGACAGGTTTCAATGGAGCTGTTGCGACGGGTGTTGCATGCAATCAGGAGACGCTGACTCTCTCCGGGCACCTGGTCTCACTTCGGAATTTTGTTCATTCCGATGTTCGCTTCCATTCCTGTGGAAAATCTAATGATTTTGCCTTGCCTTCTCGACTATGAGACTGAATAATTGATAGGTACTTCTGTAATGTTTATAATCAAATATTGACTTTCAATTTTAATGTGTTTACGCACAGAATAATATGGATAATGACCATATCCCTGTATACAGCACAAAATCGATAATTCAGAAAATCAGAAACCGAAGGCATACAAAATCAGAATAAAACAGAAACCAAAGCGTACAAATAAAAACATCCACCACATGAAAAAAAGCGGACTCCCGATATGGGAGTGAGACCAGGTGCCCAGGAAGAGGAAGCATCTACTGCTATATTTTACCTATACTAGTATTTATTCTATGCTTGATTATTTTTCGTTTGTTATTGCACATTGTATAATTAGATACATTGATGATCTATTGTCCATCAATAATCCAAAATTTGGAAATTACCTTGGCGCAACCAATCCCGTTGAACTTGAAGTTAAAGAAACGTCAGAGACCAATGATTCAGCGTCCTATAGGGATATCATGTTGTCTTTTGACGCCCACGGAAATATGAACACCTCACTTTTGACAAACGTGACGATTTCAATTTCAATATCATAAATTTTCCTTTTCTGAGTAGCAACATCCCGTCGTAACCAGATTATGGCGATTAACGATTTTGTACTTCTTGATAGGGATATGGTTTCTTCGATATTTAATATATCTGTAAAATTCTTGAACATAAATTGAACAATGTATCGCGTTCACTTACCAGATCTATTAAAATGTTTGTTTTTTACTTTACTCCAACAATTATATTCAAGCATTATATTTCTGTTGAGGCGAAAAAACTAGGAATTTTAAATTTCATGTCCTCTATTTTTGATATCCACACCTCAATTTCAGGAGGTCAAAGAGTTGATTGAACTCTTGAAGTTTTCTTAAGGAATAATACCCATTTTTTTGTTGCACATAGCCGTTTTATTTGTCTCAAAAGGCTTATTCTAGAATTGATCCTTTTTTATTTACGAAAATCACAATTTTGGTAAAATCTGCTCAATTACAATTCGGTGACCTTGAAAATACAACGGATGACCTTGAACAAGTATCAAGGTCATCTCTACATTGATTTGTCACCAGTAGATATATGAACGGGGTTTTGTCTTTATATCATAAATGGACAGTTCAAAATAAACTCATAACATACCCATCATAGTAAAACGTTCTATTAAATGTTGCCATGGTTACCATCTAAAATGCAGTTTCTAGCGAAAGAGATACAAGGTCCCAGCCCACTTTTTACATTTTCTTGTAATTAAGGTACAATACATATTGAATATATAGAAGAATAACTCCAGAAACTTCTGCTTTTATGAAATTTTACACCGTAAAATCCACAAAAACAAGCAAAATAAGGGCTCTTTTGAGCCACAAAATGAAGGGTTTAAAACCTTATTTAAGCACTCTTTTGGACCCCTTATACAAGAGGCATAGCGATAAAGGCTGAAAACCATTTCGGATATTCACAACAAAGAGGATTGAAAGAAAAAAATCGTGGTTATTGCAATTGATAAATGTACCCGTTTCCATGGCAACAAAGGTCACAAACACGCTAAGTCGTACGACATTTCCTAATGCTTCAAACTTTAGAGATGGTAACCATGGCAACGGCACCCCTTTTTTTTTTACATATGAAAGATAATTTTCAACTTAGCACTCCATATTGAACTTCCAAACCGAAAATCGCTAGAATCTATGACATGCCGTGCCAAAGTGTCATTGATTTTTTTGGTTCTTACAGATAATTGCTCTTAATTGCTGTTGATCGATATTTTAAAATTCTTATTTTGGACTTTGTGTTTGGCTGTCATTCATGGTAATTTATGACTATGCAAATGTGTAAATTTTTCGATATATAAAATTGAACAATTGTGAGTAACCTAATATTCGTCCTTATATTTTGTTTTAGATGGCAATTGATGCATCTATAATTCATGCAATATATAAAGGCACGTCAATACAAATTCCATAATAAGTTTTTTTTTATAATTCTGAATGTCAACAAGAGGTAGTTCTTACTTCTAACTTTGGAAAGACGATTGGGCATTAGAATTCATCAAATTCAATAGCATCATTTAAAATCAGACAAATGTTCAGCATGGACCAGTTATGCACGCCTCGGGCACTCAACCCTCGTCAGTGTCCTCAATCTAAACAAGATTTAAATTAATGTTGTAAATCAATGTTTTAAAATTAATCTTAACTAGGTTCAATTTACTTAATGCTGCTCTCCATCATTTCAAATTGATTTTACTATACCCTGAAATGACTTAAAACAATATATTTTGAATAATTTTCATATTTTCCAGGGGCATTACAAAGCATATTAGTTAGGGACAAAAGCCTAACTCGAAGTTGACGAGTTTTTCTTGGTTATAAGAGAGTGGGGGAAATTGGCACTCATTTTCATACATTTTGTTGTATCTCTTGTTAGGTACAATCGAAGTTATTTAGAGGACTTTTGTAATTAAAAAAAATGGTTTTTTTTTTCAGAAAAAGCAGATGTCCCACCCCCCTTCCTCTAAGTTACTTTGACCTTAGGCCAAGATGATGTGAACCCTTTGAGTCATAGGCAATATCATACTAAAACATGAAAGTGATTCATTATATTGTTTGAGGTATAGCCCGAACATAATTAGCATATATAATTTCATTATAAGCATATTTAGTGAAATTGACTTTGGTCACATGACCTTGGATATAGGTGATCTGAAACCTTCATTGTATGGATTATGAGCAACAAAACACTGAATTAGTGATTGGATACACGCTTCAAAACATATAGCCTGAACATGATAAGCATAGACAATTTCAGCCTGGGCATGATTAGCACATACAATTTCATTACTAAAGTAAGAAGTGACAATGTGATAAGAAACATTTAGTCCTGAGAAAAACATGCTAAAATATGAAAACAATTGTAAGAAGGGTTCAGTGGATATAGCCCAGACAAGATTAGTACGTACAATTTCATTAAAAAGAACTAAATGATCTTGACCTTGGGCACATGACCTTGGGTAAGATGATAAGAAACCCTCCAATCCTGAGCAACAGCATACTAAAGCATCAGAGTGATCCAGTATACGGTTCCAGATACAGCCGAAACTCAATAGCATTTACTATTTCATTAAAAAATGTAATACTTGACCTTGACCTTTGTCAAATGACCTTGGATGAAGGTGGTGTGAAACCTTTAGGTCATCAGAATCACCATACCAAAATATGAAAGTGATGAAATCAGGATTCAAAAGATAAGTCTGGACATAATACACGCAACATATACAATCTCATTTAAAATATACTAATTGACTTTGACCTTAATCACATGACAAAGGGTCATCGTGATGTGAAACTTTGGGTCATGAGCAATTACAAACTAAAGCATGAGAGTTATCTGATAAACAGTTAAAAAGATATAGCCCAGACAGGAATGGCATGTACAATTTCATTAAAATGTACTTGGTGACCTTGATCAAATGACCTTGGGTCAAGGTGATGTGAAACCTTTGAGTCATGAGCAAATACATACTAACGGAAGAAAGCAATCCAGTAAGCGGTCCAAGGGATAAAGAGTAGACAGAAATGTATGTAAAATTTAATTAAAAATACACTAAAGAACCATGACCTTTGTCAATTGACATTGGGTCAAGGTGATGTGAAACCTTCAGATCATACAACGTACTAAAATATGAAAATGATCCGGCAATTAGTTCAGGAGATATTGCCCAAAAAGGAATGTATGTACAATTTCATTAAAAATGTAATAAATGACCTTGACCTTGGTCACATGACCTTGGGTCAAGGTGATGTGAAACCTTCGGGTCATAAGCAACAACATTCTAAAATATGAAAGTGATCGGGTACACGGTTCAAGAGATATAGCCCGGACAGGAATGCATGTATAATTTCATTAAAAATGTACTAAGTGACCTTGGCCTTGGTCACATGACCTTGGGTTAAGGTGATGTGAATCCTTCAGGTTATAAGCAACAACATACTAGAATATGAAAGTGATCGGGCAAACGATTTAGGAGATATAGCCCGGACACGATGTGTGACAGACGAACAGACGGACGGACGGACAGACGGACGATGAAGGCAAAACCAATATGTCTCCTCCCCTTTGGGGGGATACATAATTAGAGTTTACAGAAGTGAAAGACTAGCTAAAAGTGTAATCATATTGTTTTGGATTCTAAGGCTGGTAGAAAAGAACAAATGTCAGTATGCGTTTTGGTTATCTGTCCGTATTTAAAAGAAACCCCAAACATGCTGTCCCTTTTGTTCAATTATAAAAGTTTGGAAAACGCATATGGGAAGGACCGACAATGGACGTATATTGGTATTTTCTATATCTCCGCCACTTCTGAAAAGGGTCTGATAAGAAGTCAGTCTCATATATTAATCATACATGTAGTTTTACATGCAATGTTATGTAATTCAACATTGCACCAAGCCATAAGTAGCATATGAGAGCACTTCATATCACATAAAACGATACGTATGTAAACATGATAGGCATGAAAATCCCTGTCGTAACCTTATGAAGCCTTTAAGCGGTATGTAAGGGGCATTGTGAAAAATATTGTGATTTTAGGATTCTGATTTTGGGTTTAAATTTGTGTTTGACTTTCATTCACTGACTTACCAGATCTGCTAAGTGACATTTCAAGGTACGTTTACACTCTTATATGTTTATCCTATTCTTGAGCGAAATGATGAAATTCTTATGACCTTTAATCAATTATATATAGGCATTTATAATGTTCCCAGCGTTAAGAATTTTAATTCTATCTTCTAATGCACTATCTGAACATAGCCGACAAAATCAATTCTGTGCCAGAGTTTTTGAATATACATGTATATAGATATATCGGTCGAATTCTGAAATTGAAGACAATGAACCACAGTAGAATTGACTCAAAATCCTTATGCAATGAGTAGGAAAGTTTCTGTATTCATAAATTCTGCATCAAAAACATCGTTTTATATTTTCAATTTTTATTATTCTACAAAGTTAAAGAGAAAGACCCAACCGATCCATTATTTACAGCAAAGATCAGTGCGACGTGCGTTAGCGCCGAACTCTTTTCTCTTTTGTGAATATTTGTTTCGACGTTTTTCTCCGACTTAGAACATGGTATTTTGTGAAAATATTGAATAATATTAATTCTATATCAAAGAAAAAGTATAACAAATAGTTCACTGTGCGTGTCGATGGTTTTTACCTTTTTGTGAAATAAAATTCGAACTGTTTTTCCGGAGAAAAGTATGCATCAAGCTGAATGTTAGCGCTTGTTGGCTGGATGATTCGCTTGCTTTGAGATTCGTATTTATTTTTCATTCTTTCAAGAAAAAGATTATCACCTATCAATGCAGACAACACGATACAATCCAGAATGATCAGTGACGAAATTTCATAAAAGAGAACGGTAAACGCACAGCTTGCAACATGTAGAAATTATATACTAGTATTCTTTAGATAGATCTGTTATTCTTAGGATTTATTTCATGCTGTTGACTGCAATATACAGGCATCCACAACGTGGCCACTACAGAGGGAAAATCTTCTCATCCGTTTTAGAATGAAATTCATTTTACAAAAGAAAGAACAGTTTTTTTCTACGTACGTGGGTGACCACCGACATACAATAGCACACTACACTTATGAAAGGATCAAAAGAAAAAAAGATTGAAGTATGAGAATTTATTTTACATTTGAATTATTTCTATTATGGTGCATATTTCCATGCTATATAGTATACACTCGAATGTACCCATCGGCAAAAATGATTGAGACATTTGAATTCCGTACTTTGATTATTTGTGTTGTTTTAAAACCTATGCATAAACTTCTTTAAGAAACGAAAGCCTTACTTTTGGTATCCATGGGTGTATAATTCTGGTTGGTTATATGTAAATTCTCGGGAAATCTGCTTGTAAACAAATAGAATTTTACACCCATGAACACCAATAGAAAGACTGTCATTATTTTTTATTTAATTCCTTACTAACTCTAACTACCAGACACTGTCAAAAATATAAAACCATTGGTAAATTCTCCCAACGTTCAACATTTGCACGTTAAATCAAAATATGCAACCCGAATTATTGAAATATAACCAGTCTAGCGTCCAACATGGGGAATTTACTAGTAATGTGATTTTTTTTATTTTATGATTTCGAGTGAAAATTTCAGGTAAATTCGGGTAAAAATTATGACTGATGATATCGTATATTCTCATTCCAGATATGTTTTTGAAGACATTGGTGTATATCTCTATCGTATCTGCGGTGGCATGGTGTAACAAGCATACTCCCCGGTGTGTTTCTGATACCAGATGTCGATGCATCCTGATAAACAGAAACGAATTCCGTGCGATCTGCTCACATATCTGTCTCCGAAATGCTCCGAAATTCAACGACAGTGTCACAGAAATAGACCTGTCATACAATAAGTTTACACAGTTTCCTGAAAAGAAGCGCCTACCTCAAAATCTACGGTACTTGGACATTTCTCAAAACCGGGACTTGAACTTTATTCCCACAGATTCATTCGATCGAATGTCTCGTCTGGAATATCTTGATCTATCAGGTTCAAAGAATGAGCTTGGTGCCTCAAAGTTGACACCTGGAATATTTAAAACCCTAAAATTCCTAAAATATCTCAACCTCAAGAACAGTTTTCCCGAATCACCTAGTCATTCTTACCCAGAGCAAGCATTTTCTGATCTAGGTTCAATAGAAACTCTTCTACTCAATGGCAAACCAAAAGGATTTGGATCAGTTTTTGCAAAAATGAAAAAGCTGAAGAAATTGGATATTTCAGGTTATGGTGGACATTGTGATCTTAGTTACATACCAACTGGTTACTTCCATAACGTATCGCATGTTTCAGTGCTAGACATATCCGACTGTCGACTAAAGAACTTGGATAGAGGAACATTCTCCTACCTTACCTCTTTGCGAGACTTGAATATATCTAAGAATGAAGAACTGTCATTCAGTATAATGAGAAATTTGACATCTGATCTTAAGTTCACCAAAATAGAGAAGCTGAGAATAAACAAGATTCATTGCACGTTTGGAATAGGCACTAAGCTTAGAAGGGACGATATAATTGAGTTGCAAAACACAAGCTTAAATGAACTGCACATAGACAGCAACCGCTTAGAAGACGTAGAGACCGGTGTATTAATGTTGATGCCGAAGGGTCTTCGCCGTATTTCTATCGTGGAAAATAGGCTAACCTTTGGGTGGTATGCGCTTGAATCAGCATATCTCAAGAACCTAACTTATTTTGACATGAGTTTACAATATTTATCACGCAATCCTTCTAACATATTTCCACTTTGTGATGACAGAAGAACCCAGAGACCCTTTGTCGTAAGGAAAAGCAACAGAAACAAAACAACAGAAATGTACCAAGCCAATGTAGGGTCTAAAAAGCCAATACACGGATCGTTTCGTATTTTTTCTATGAATATCACTATACCGCGACATTTAGAGGTCGCTTACTTCAATACTTCTACCTTAAGATACCAAGTTCCAATAGTTTCAATAGGTAAAAATAATCTAAAGGAAATATATGCACAAGATAACACTTTTTATGAATGGATAGGACCATTGATTGGGCTTCAAAAGTTGGAACTTCTTGATCTGAGTAACAATTTCTGCTCAAAGCTCTCGACTTATTTTTTCGACTATTTTCAAACTCTGAAAATTCTTAAAGTGAGCAATAATCTTCTTGGATTTAGTTTAGCAGTCGATACGGAAGGTTTATCTTTTAAAAACTTGCATAATTTAACTTGCATAGATCTATCTTCGAATAAGATACAAGTACTGCCGGATCTTATATTCAAAAACCTTGTGTCCATGGAAAAATTACAGCTGTCAGGAAACTTACTACATTATTTCGATTCAAGTATTGAGCAAATGAAGAGTTTGAAGGTTTTGAATTTGTCACAGAATCAGTTATCAGGACTATCTCCCAAGCTTACACACCAGCTTGACGTCATTAGTGAGAACAACGATAAAGTGACGGTGGATCTGACAGGTAATCCGCTGCAATGCAAATGTGAAAATTTAGAGTTTTTAAGATGGAAAACAAAATCTAAATTGAACATCATATTTGATGCATGTAAAACCAAATCTGGAAAAGCGAAATTTCAGGACTTAGCGGACGTGCTAATGAAATTAGAAACTGAGTGTAAATCTTACACATCTATTATCGTTCTGGGATGTTGTATGATCGTAGTAGCGTTGACGGTGATAGTCTGTGCTATTATATACAGATTCAGATGGAAACTACGTTATCTATACTACATGACAAAGAGCCAATATTTTGGGTATACCAGGGTACGCCACGATGACGACGAAGAGAAAGATGATATCTACGACTTTGATGCTTTCATATCATATGCTGATGAAGACAGAAGTTTTGCTTTTCATGAAATGCTGAAGAATGTAGAGGAAGCTGGAAATTTAAGAATATGCTGTCATAACAGGGACTTTATCCCTGGGGTAGATATAGCAGAAAACATAACTCGAGCCATACATTCCAGTAGGAGAACCATCTGTGTGATGTCTCCTAACTATCTTAATTCCTATTGGTGCAGATTTGAACTGAACATGGCGAGAATGGAGAGTATCTACTCAAGAAAGGGAGAGGAAATATTGTTCCTGGTGTTGTACAAGGGAATAGAACAATGTGAAATACCGACTGTCGTGATTGATCTGATTGATAAGAAATCTTACATAGAATTTCCCGATGATCCTCAGGGAAATGTTGTTTTCTGGAATAACATCAGAAGGACTATCTCAATGCAAATATAGGATGATAGAATATTATCTTTAAACAAGTTGTGATAAAGTTTTTTTCACGGTTGTTATATTTTTGCTACAGTGCTTTTATAAATAGATATTTCATTATTGTTATCAAGGTATCCGTACAATTGAGTCATTTTACTTAGCGTTTTAATAATCTCCATTGTAAAGTATGGTAAATTTTATTCCTGGTAAGGTACTATAAACTATATATTTTCTGAAAGTTTATGATGCCCTGAACACAGATATAAAACTCACAGGTCTTGAAAATCAAAGGTGAAAAACTCTATTTTGTATATAGTATATAGGGAAAATAGACGATTTAAATGCTTCATCAGTTATACCCCTTTGTTTTTCTGGCCAAAAAATTATTATTTCTGAGCAGTGGGCATTATACCTTTTCAGAAAAAATAAAGTTTATAGTATCTTACCAGGCATGGAAAAAAAACCCTATTGTACATCGGATACCTGAATTATTTTGATTTAAAAAAAGTTTTAGGTTCCAGTATATTCATTTCATTCAAAAATATCATCGAAATTAAAGTTTAACATCTTACCATCATCACCTCCAATGCTTAATTGAACATAGATTTTATTTGATATGCTACTGAATTGACCCTATAGAAAATCTGGAGCCGCGCACTCTCTTCAAAGTAAATGCACAAATTTTATTTAAAAAATATGAGCAGAGGACGCTACTAAATGAATTTTGGCTTTGTTAAATAATCACTTTGGCTGGAAGCATCACTGATGAGGATTTAATATTCGGAATACGAATCTGGTGCAGAATAAATTTATTTTAAATTTTCTTCAAGAAGGGAAAGAGAGACCTATTTTTCGAGGAGTTATGCCCCTTGATGACTTGGAAGATTCAGTTTTTGTAAGTTTTCCGGACTTTTTTTCTGCAACGGATGGATATATTCTGATGAAATTTGATACAAAGCTTGGTCTTGGACAGTTACAGAGCAAGTTTGACTTTCGTCACACTTGACCTATTTTTTGAGGAGTTGTGCCCCTTGATGACTCGCAAAATTCAGTTTTTGTCAGTTTTCCGGACTTTTTCCTGCAACAAATAGAGATATTCAGGTGAAATTTGATACTCAGCTTAGACTTGGATAGTTACAGAGCAAGTTTGACTTTCATCACGCTTGTCCTATTCTTAGAGGAGTTATGCCCTTGATGACTCAGAAAATTCAGTGTGTCAGTTTTCCATACTTTTTCCTGCAACTAAGAGATATATTCAGGTGAAATTTGATACTCAGCTTAGTCTTGGATAGTTACAGAGCAATTTCAACTTTCTTCACGCTTGACCTCTTTTTCGAATCGATAAAGCAGATAAAACCTTCCAATTCAAAAGCATAATTTATGAACACATACATTTTCAGCATGGACAAAACATGCACGTTTCGGGTACCTAACCTTCGTCTATCTCAATCTAAACAGTGTAATATGGCCAAATCGAGTGAAAGTTATAATTATTTCCAAAAATGTACCGAAAGACGTAGCAGGATGGGTGTGATATGATGCCACAGGACCAACGTTTTAGAGATTTCAAGATATTTTGGTAACAGAAATTTTCGAATGCGTTTAAGAAACGATCGATCGAAGTTGATCGAACCTGGCTACATATGCCCTCGGGGACTCCTGGTCCAATACCGACACCATCATGACTTATAGAATGTATCACCGGTTTGGATCATTGACAAGGAAACCCCACCCGAGAGCCCGGGATTTGCACAAGTGTTTTATTTCCTTGTCAATGATCAAACTCGGTGATTGATTATTTTCATCCCCGTCAGAAAAACGTCTAAATTAATTATTACAATAAGCGTGTCTGCCATGTTTTGAACCAGAAGCAACAAAACGCGTCAATATTTTATGACGTTATAGTTAACGTCGCATGTCTGGCTTATTATCCATTCATCCCCACGTGGATGATCGATTTGTCATTTTGTGAGGATAACTCTATGAATATGGGAAAAATTTCGTTCCAATCCTGTCTATTAACAAGAACATAACTATAATTACTTTTTGCCAATGGGCATTGAAATCATTTAATAATTATATTAATAGAATGAGGTAACGAAGTAGCCGAATTACTCTGTAAATATGATGTCACGTGTCAAAGCTTAAATACGATGTCCTCTGCTGATGTTATTATTTTATTATTACGACATTAATGCAAAAAAATGAATAGTACAATTAGGGGTTACCATGCGTGTGTTTTACAAAAACTGACAGGGTATCGGCGAATCCCCTGTCAGAAATTGAGTTTTACCGCGAGGCGTTAGCAAAGCGGTAAAACGGATATTTCTGACAGGGGATTCGCCGATACCCTGTCAGTTTTTGTAAAACATCAGTATGGTAACCCTATTCTAATGCTTTGGTCAGTAAGAAGCTAGAAAACGTCTGCTTTAAACGACGTCGCCATAGCAACGCATGACGTCATAGCAAAAACTGCAGTGAAACGTGAATCCCCTTGCAGTTTTTTAATCGCTCGACCAATCAGAATGTGCGTTACAAACGGAGTGCATTAGAATAATAAATAACACTATGAAATCTCTTTGCTCTCAAAGTGTAAAGGCATTTTTGGCTAGAATCATACATGTGGTGGAGGTTTTTGTTTGTTTGCTTTGGTTCCTGTTTTATCCTGATTTTGTGATTTCTGAATTATCGATTTTGTGCTGTATACAGGGATATGGTCATTATCAATATTTGTCACAGAACATGGTTAAAAAGACGCTTCTTGCTGACAGGCATCTCAGTTGCGATTCATCAATGTTCAAGCTGTTTGGTTTTAATTTGCATTTCCAAGGCTGTGTATGCACATTGATTTTCATTGTATTAACCCTGAAAACCAAAGACGATGCATAAAACATTTCATATAAGAAATATTGTATACGATTTATTATAATTTATGAAGATTGTACATATAGTAGTTGTCAGTTCTGTCTTAGATGGCTGTAACGGAGGTTGTATCTGAAACATAGAGGAAAAGGTATTGCAGCTATTATCTCATTCCATCATATTATAATATTAATTCATCTCAGAGGAGAGGGCATTATACCATATAATGTTGTGAAAACTTTTGCCTAATCTTTTTTCAATTGTTTGAAATAAAATATGATTACAATTGTATGATTAAACTAATTAATTCATTCAAAAGTTAAGCATGTTAATTAAACAATGCAACTATTTAACGCGTACAAGTCATTCTTTCATTTTTAACCCTAGAATATGTTATATCTTGTTAGGTAGGATGTCACATACCAACAGTATCAAATAAGCATGGAAATTCCTCTAATCTCTCTCGATGCCCTGTCCCATGCACTGTCCAATGGACAAACAACCTTGTGTCTGTTGTCACAAAACTCATTCCGGTTTCCAGAAAGAATACTTTATATTGCTAAAACATAAAACAATTTCAAGGAATGACAAGAGGATACTGAATTCTTATTATCGTATCCCTTTGAAATTATAAGTATTGAAATATATGTTCGATGGATATAAATTTTAGTGCACTATATGTACATTCATACAAAAGGAAGACGGGGATCTCTAGTATGACTCGTTTGTAACACCCTAAACACTAAAATACGTAAGGACAGAGTAAGGTTAGGAAACACTTCAACAAACAAAGTCTCAGCAATGACTCCTGAGGCCAAAGTAGATCAAATCCAAACAGTAGATATATGAAGAGCAAACTCCTACAGATGAAATTAGAAACCATCAAAACCGTAAGAGAAGACAGGGCCCCGATCATCTATCCTCATTGATTGTCAGTGTAAGTTGGACTCCTCGGGTTATTGCATGTATACGTGTCAAGATTTCTAACTTGACATTCTATAAGTATGAATTCAAATTATTTAAATGGTAATTGGTTCTGAGATACTACAATTCAATCTTTACTTTAAAATCGAGAAAAATGAAATTTTGTTACACGGAAACATTAATGACATTTGAATTTCATATATTTTTCATGAATGTCGCGTATTTTATCAATAAATTACAATCAAGAAAGGACAAACGAGACATCGAACATAAATTACAACACATAAACCAACAAGACCCATGGGCTATCGGTGCCGACTTCGGACGGCCATCAGCCCTTTAGTAACGGTCTAACAACACTTAATTGTTAGTACAATATTCTATCAGAAAACAAAAATGGAATGCATTTGTTACGACGGCGATGGTAAGGAAATAAAACTAAATGAATTTGCCATAAAAAGGTTGTATGTGAATAATACTTGCGAGTGGTGCGATAAATGATCTTTTTAAAGCTAACTTTTCACAAAAATTGGCATAGCGCAGGAAAAAAATTATAACGCATTCGCAAGAAATGTTCCAACACAAAAATCCTCAACCGGTATATCAATGATACCGGAAGAGTTTCCGACAAGTGACGTATTAGAAACGTTATCAGCTTATTACGACGAAGAACATTATCACCGCCAATATTTCAAAATCAAAAAAACGAATCGCACGATAACCATAAGAACTTTTCTACTGTTGCCTTTTTCAGTCTGGTGACACAGTTTTCATTATAACTGAAAGCAGGGTACATACTGTTTCCGTACGCCTTATGTTTAAGATATCCAATTACAGATTAACCTGCGTGATATCCGGGCCCCTTACTTTTGCTGTCTTGTTTGTGTGGTCATCTTTCAGAGGGAGGGTTGTTCGCACGCAATCCGGACAAATTCATTTGTTACTAACGTGTCAGATGGACGCCCTACATGGCACCGATTGCCCATTGTTCTCGTTGGTGACTCTTTATGTTTGTTGTTTGGACGTAATATTTTTTGTTCTTGTTAATTCTATGTTTTCACATAGAGGTGTTTCGATCTATTGCTGTGTGTATTGCAATCGGATTATGTTATAGATCCATTCTTTTGTCATGTAAATGTTTCAAAAGTTTGGATGACAAAGCAATGACTTCAAGGAGATAGCACTCGGTTACAGAATGATTTATTACATTTACTGACAACAATAATACAAATATATTTAAGTTAGTACAGAAACACTATGAAACTAGGCAAGCGATACCCTCAGTGACTTGGAATCAACCAGTAGAGATACAGTACCAACCTAGGGGTGGAATGTGTTATATATAATTATACCACTAGTGCACCATCTATATGTATCCGCATCGAGTAACAAATATTTCCATAATAACTCTATAACATAAATGCAAACTAAATATATATTTTTCTTAGAGTCATTCAAATTATGAATTTCAGGAACATTTAATAAAGATACTTACAGATTCGTCTAAAGTATGGGTAGTGAGACATTCTAAAGTTTCCTTATCCCAGATTTTGAAGGCCTCTTCCTCGTCGCTTAGGTTGAAAGAAAGGAGATAAGGCCCGTTAGGTGTGGAAAACAGTTCAGGTTCTTCATCATGTCCCTGTAGGCGCTTTAACAAGGTACCTATAAATTTATGAGAAACTAATATTACTAGTCTTAAGGAAAAACAGATATACAGAAAAAGTTATATGAAGATGGTAGACTGAATATCATACAATATATTACTTAGATATTTGACGAAAAAATAGGACAAACATGGCATCCCCTGGAATGTCATACATAACAAGGTACATGTACATAATTATGTTCCAGGAATATTTTACCATACTGACAATCGTCTTGAAAACCCACTCCAAGATTTCTGTCATGCTATGTCAAGCTATGTCAATCCGTATATCAATAGGTTGTTGGTTTCCAAGGATGACTGACAATGTATGTATATCAAAACTAATTGGAATATTTGATCAAGTTCTCTAGAGAAATGCATCCTCTAAAGTGAATACAAGGGTTAAGACCAAATAATGCAAATAAACAGGGTTCTTTCTTATGTCAAAGGCAAAAAGTACATGATGTTGACTATGATCCGTTGAAGATATATGTGACCTTGACTATAACATATGACGTGATTGACCTTGAAAATCAATAGATTCTTCCTAATACAGAGACCAAGTAGTGACTGATTATTGATCAATACCCCATAAAAGAATCGAAGGGATCTCCAACAAGACTCAGCAAAACACCGAAACACATGCGAAAACATAGAGTAGACAAGCAAAGCATGAGACGCAAAAGGTACAAGGAATATCAAATACAACATAGAAACATAAAACACAAAAGGCTACACATTAACAAACGACACCAATGGGCAATGAGTGCCGACTTAACGAGGCCGAGTATAATTCGAGTTATCGCGCTTTGCGCACTTCTTGCGCATCGACCCCATTTCAGTTAGTTGTTAACGCGGTAGTTTCAAATAAGCTCTCATATGAATAGAAAACATGAACAAAACCAACATAATCGTATTCTGTGTAATCTAAATTAGAAAAATGACATTCCAAAAGTTAAATAGAGTACAGGTATCATTATTTCGTAAATACGACATAGCAGACGATTTCCGGTAAATGCTATTTTTAGATGCTTGATCGCCTTTTTTAAGCCCAGTTTCCAAACCACGCTTCAGGAAACCGATATTCGCTGGTAGAAAACTAGGCATAAGTTAGAAGGTAACTTGAAGTATCTACGTGAGTAAAAAGGGGCTTCATTGACGTTCCACTCACATATAGAAACTTCAAATTACTTTTTAACCACCTTCGAATGCAATAGCCTCGATAGCGTAGTGGTTTGCGCGCCCGGCTAGCGTACTCTTTGTTAAAAGTATGGGTTCGAGCCGCATTCGTGTCACACATTTTTCTGTTCAGCTTTTTTATTATGCTTCTTCACAAATTAGACGAGCAATAAATGTTGCCATCTATTGAATAATACAAGCTTGCCTGACTTAATAATGTTCAGCGTCTTTATTTCTTTTTTTTATAGTTAACATGCACAAGTTTTATACTCCACCGACCCTCCTTAACCAGTAATCCGCTACATATTGTCTTGGTCGGGACTATGAGAAAATAAAACAAACAGGACCGCCTATGTTGCTTGACCTAGTTATGCAGAACATGGTCAAAAATCAGAATCCTTTAATCTTGACTGTCGATATATATGAGTCTATCTAACCATACACTTTGTAATGTATACTAAGAAAAAACAAAAACAAGAAAGAAACAAAGAAAGAAACAAAAACAAGAAGAAACAAAACGAAACAAGAAATGCATAATGTAAACAAATCCGATACTCGTCATGATCATTCATGAATTACTTGACCTTTAGGAAAATTCAGCGTTGTCGTGACCATTTTCGAGAAGTATATGTTTGTGCTTTTCTACTGGTCATGAAAATGTTATTTCTTGCTTCAGATTGCAGTATTGAATTGATCAAATGAAACTCGGAACAACATCGTATTGACCGTCAACTTCTACAAATCTAATATGTTCGATTTCTTAAAATTGACCAATAACTGTGGGAAGAGAAAGACAAACCTCTCGGATCCCCCTACGTCAAATTGCATTTAGCTCTAAGTCTTAGCATAGATACTTGTAACCACCATGTCTCGTGCTCGCTGATCTTTGAAAAATAACAAAGTTTGAGCAACAATGCATCACATAAAAGATAAAAGAAAAATAGCAATCCAAGGAATGCTTGTGTCGCCTGCGAAGCGGTTTGATTATTATTCTAGAAAGTGGATCAAAATTCTTGAAAAGTAGGTCTAGGTCAAATATCTAGATCAAGGTCAAAAGGTCAAATTTTATGGTCTGTGTAGAAAGGTCTTGTCACAAGGAATACACATGTGAAATACCAAAGCCCTATCCCTTACCAATCAAAAGATATATCCATTCTTAATTTTTTTGAAAAGTAGGTCAAATATGTAGGTCAAGGTCAAAAGGTAAAAAAATAATGGTATGTGTAGAACGGCATTGTTACAAGGAAAATGCATGTGAAATATCAAAGCCCTATCACCTACCAATCAAAAGATATAGCCAATATTACTTTTCTTGAAAAGTAGGTCAAATATCTAGATCATGGTCAAAAGGTCAAATTTAATGGTCTGTGTAGAAAGGTCTTGTCAGAAGGAATACACATGTGAAATATCGAAGCCCTATCACTTACCAATCAAAAGATATAGCGAATCTTATCTTTTTTTCAAAAGTAGGTCAAATATCTAGGTCAAGGTCACAAGGTCAAAAATTATGGTATGTGTAGAAAGGTCTTGCCACAAGGATTGCACATGTGAAATATCAAAGTCCTAACACTTACCAATAAAAAGATATATCCATTCTTAATTTTTTTTGAAAAGTAGGTCAAATATGTAGGTCAAGGTCACAAGGTCAAAAATTATGGTATGTGTAGGAAGGTCTTGTCACAAGGAATACACATGTGAAATATCAAAGCCCTATCACTTACCAATCAAAAGATATAGCAAATCTTATCTTTTTTTTCAAAAGTAGGTCAAATATCTAGGTCAAGGTCACAAGGTCAAAAATAATGGTATGTGTAGAAAGGTCTTGCCACAAGGATTGCACATGTGAAATATCAAAGCCCTATCACCTACCAATCAAAAGATATATCCATTCTTAATTTTTTTGAAAAGTAGGTCAAATATGTAGGTCAAGGTCACTAGGTCAAAAATTATGGTATGTGTAGGAAGGTCTTGTCACAAGGAATACACATGTGAAATATCAAAGCCCTATCACTTACCAATCAAAAGTTATGGGCTGTGACACCCAAAGTGTGACAGACAGACAGACAGACGGACGGACGGACAGACGGACAACGGACAAAGTGATCCCTAAGTGTCGCTATGCTTCGCAGGCGACACACTAAAATGAGAGAAAAACATAAATAAATAAATAGATAAATAAATAAATAAATAAATAAATAAATAAATAATGTCCGCTGACGAAGGCCTAACATGGCCGAAACGTACGGCAAAAAGAAACCAAGTGTTTTTATTTAGATAAGTAAATAAATACATTGTAAATAAGAGATTCGTGCATCCATAGGAAAAATCAAACAAAAACGTACGCGACTTTAAGAAATGAATAATTTACGGGGGAAAAAACGATGTAACACTACTTGAAAAAGGATACTCCCCTCCATATGGGCTCAGCGGAGTCAACAATCCTCAATGATATACACATGGATGTGACATCGCGCTCCAGCCCCCCCCCCCCCCGTCCTTCTCATAATCAGCGGAAATAAAAACAATAATACTAATATTTAAAAAAATAATTGAATAGATAAATAAATAATATCTAAATTAATAAACATTTGTTTTTTTTTATCGATGTTTTTTTTTTCCAGTCCATACCGTGAATCATACAATCAATATGTATACGAATTTTCCTTCCCCTTATTAAAATACATTCATTTTATTCGCAGAATATTCTATATTAGAATTTACATAAAACATTAAGTCTTATATTCAATATTTACAAAAGGTGTGAACAGATACAAAAAAAAAAAAACATAGTAAACATGTTGGAGTAAAAAAAAAAAAAGATAGCGAGAAACAGTGGGCAACCGGGTCTTACGTCCGTATCGTATATTTACGTATATAGAATATAGAAAGGGTCAGGGACAGGAAGCTGATGATTTTTTTTTTCGTTTTTACTGGTTCTTTTTTTTTCAAAATGCATCCCTTGTCGGGCTGGACTCTCCTTTTTTCGGCGAAAAAAATCTAGATCCTCCCTTCACTGAGTCCTTCGTGCACAAGATAACTTACCAGTATTTCCAAATGGGAGCGACAGTTACAGGATCATAGTCCAAATTATAAAAGTTATAAGAACAATTTTGTTTGAGTGTTGTTGAACATGTCTGTTTCATATAAATTTCTACTCCGAACCAAGTTAATCTTCATGAATCTCGGATGCGAAACCGTCCTACTCGGTTATGACGTATCAGATTCAGGCGCGGGTCTATCAATGATGCTATTGAATTTAAAGACGTTTAACATTTTACCTCAGAGGGGGTACACAACATACTAATTAAACTTAGCCTTCTCGTACGACATTTTTATGAATAAAAAAAATCAAGTAGGAAAAGGTGCCATTTTGCTCTATGACACTTGCCTCCTTTTCACGGCAAATATTGCCTTAATTAATTACATGTAATTACTTATATTCCAGATGCTTTGTGGTAGGCGATTAGCTGAACTTCAAAAGTTTCGATTTGTTTTACAAAAACTGAGACGATTCCTTTGTTGTACATATGTCATAGAGGGCAAAATTCATTTATTGCAAAATATTTCTTTATCTAACGAAACTCGAAGAAAGAAAGGTTTTTTCTTAAGACAGATATATTCTAAAATCATTTGATAAGATTTGGTGTGTAATGTGCATATAAATTGCATCTTATATACATCGAAAGTGACCACACGAACATCCAGTAACTTTGGTGATAATTCCATTTCAATTGGATCAATCGGGGGAGGGGGGGGGGTAAGCCCTCGGACTCTTCGGGACTTTTTTACGTTAAGCCCCGTTTACACTGTCAAAGTTTTCTTGTACAAGAAAACTTGGTCAAAGTTGTTGACGCAAACTTTGATAGTGTAAACGATCCAAGAAAACTTTGATCTCGTGACCTTGACCTAGATATTTGACCTATTTTTCAAACAATCTAAGAATCGCTATATCTTTTGATTGGTAAGTGATAGGAATCAGAATCAGAATCAGAATCAGAAATAATTTATTAAAGTGTCACATATCAAATTTACATGTTATAATCACAATAAAATCAATACATAATTTAAAAATTTGATATCCAGCCACACTTGGCTTATGAGACACTATTCACTTGTATCACATTATATAAAAGTTCACATTTTAATTTATAATAATACTCTGCATTCTTTCACATTTTTCTTAGTAATTAAATATGCTTTCACATTTTTACATGGTAATTATCATTTTACATTTATAATAACGTAATAATTATATTTTCAAATTTTCCATAACAATAAATAACATTCACATTTTCCATAGCAATAATTAGCTTTCACATTTTCTCATTATAATAATGTTTTCAAATTTTCTTGTAATAATCATATACTTTTCAACTTTTCTCTTAAGGAAAAAAAAAAAATTAATAATAATAATAATAATAAATGAAAAATTTACACTGATAGGGCTTTGATATTTAACATTTGTACACCTTATAAAAAGACCGTTCTAAACATTCCGTAATTTTTGACCTAGTTACCTTGCCCTTGATATTTGACCTAGTTTCAATAAAAAAATCCGCTTCGCAGCCGACACAAGCATTCCTTGGATTTCTATTTTCTTGTACAAGTCGCCAAAGAACTTTGATAGTGTAAACAGACGACTTTGTCCAAGAAAACTTTGACCAAGTTTTTTGACGGACTTTGACCAAGAAAACTTTCATATTGTAAATGCAGCTTTACACGAGCTGTTTCTATTTTTATGACTGGCGAATAATATAGGGCTTGCATGTGACCTTTATATTGTCGTATTGGTATCAAAATTTTGACCTTGTATTGAATATTGAAGAAGGGGATGGCAAATATGGAAACTTTACGAAGCACAAGAATTCAAAATTGTTTTAAAAAAGAAGTGTTCCATATCTTATATCGGAGAGAAATTTCCTTACATGAATTTAGTGCACTATATATTTTCAATTCGATAAAGAATGTCTCGTCAGTGAGGCTAGATGTCGAAGTTTAAATGGGAATTCAAAAAAACATATATATCTTTTTTTATGCCCCCGGAATTACGGATTCGGGGGCATATAGTTTTTGGCCTGTCCGTCTATTTGTCTGTCTGTCTGTTTGTCTGTTTGTCCGAACTAAAAACTTTAAAATTGGGCATAACTTTTGAATGGTAAGTGATAGGGCTTTCATATTTCACATGTGTATTCCTTGTGACAAGACCTTTCCATTGATACCAAAATTTTTGACCTCATGACCTTGACCTTGACCTTTGACCTACTTTTCAAAAACTTTAACATTGGGCATAACTTTTGAATGGTAAGTGATAGGGCTTTCATATTTCACATGTGTAATCCTTGTAACAAGACCTTTCCATTGATACCAAAATTTTTGACCTCGTGACCTTGACCTTTGACCTACTTTTCAAAACCTTTAACATTGGGCATAACTTTTGAATGGTAAGTGATAGGGCTTTCATATTTCACATGTGTTATGCTTGTGACAAGACCTTTCCATTGATACCAAAATTTTTGACCTCGTGACCTTGACCTTTGACCTACTTTTCAAAAACTTTAACATTGGGCATAACTTTTGAATGGTAAGTGATAGGGCTTTTATATTTCACATGTGTATTCCTTGTGACAAGACCTCTCCATTGATACCAACATTTTTGACCTCGTGACCTTGACCTTGACCTTTGACCTACTTTTCAAAAACTTTAACATTGGGCATAACTTTTGAATGGTAAGTGAAAGGGCTTTCATATTTCACATGTGTATTCCTTGTGACAAGACCTTTCCATTGATACCAAAAGTTTTGTCCCCGTGACCTTGACCTTTGACCTACTTTTCAAAAACTTTAACATTGGGCATAACTTTTGAATAGTAAGTGATAGGGCTTTCATATTTCACATGTGTATTCCTTGTGAGAAGACCATTTCATTGTTAGCAAAAGGTTTTGTCCTCGTCACCTTGACTTTTACCTTTCACGTACTAAACAGAAAATGGCGTTTATACTAACAAAGATGCCACCGGGGGCATTCGTGTTTCACAAACACAGGCTTTATTTTGTTTGAATTTAATGATTATTTAGAAATTATCCACACTTAGTATAATATAAAGAAAATGAAACGATCTTAATTATTTCTAACAACGTAAATGACACAAAAGATAAGTTATGAACACAGATCTCGTATTAAATAGCAAATACTTCAGGTTGTCAGATACGACTTTTGAGACAATCCCCATATTTTTATGCCGAAATACATTTATCTTAATTTGAATAGTATAATTGCACAATGTAAGAAATATACTGTGGATTATCTAATATCAGAAAACTTTCAAGTACCAAAACTGGTCTTGGAATGTGACGTTTTCGTATAATTCAGATAAAAAAGTCAAAATTTATACTTGGAGACGGTCCCTTATTAAATGTAAAATAGAGATTACCCCTTCAACATTGGGTCATAATGTCAAACATTATTATTACAATCACATGTATCATATAGGCTCAAGAAAAAGGCACTGTATGAGGTATAATGAGGACAAGTTCATCCCATAATGCAAATATTATACCTATTACGGTTACTTTGAAACGGTCCCTGAAAAAAACTAATCGGTGACTTGATATTTTTATTTGATAAATCTGAAGAGTATTATTGGACATATTGCTGATATAAATTTAATAAAAATCGCCAGGGCACAAATAGGAAAAAAATGATAAAAACCTTTAATTCTTCTAGAAATCCAATATACCCCCATAGGGAAACGACCGAAAACTTTGAGATGATCCCCTGAAAATCCCAGACGGTAAATTTTCAAACTTTTTTCATAAAACAATCCTCAAAGCATAATTTATTGATGACTTAAATTTTATCAAAATCGCCAGGGCAGAAAGTATTTTTTTTCAAATTGTACTCGGCCTCCTTAAGACGGTCATTTACCATGCCAGTTTATAACGGTATGGTTATGCCATGGGTGAGCAAAAAAGGTTTTTTTTACACAGCCAAAATGGAAATTACCTAAAGATTTTTTTACCATCATATTTTTCCTATTGATGAAGGCCAAGAAGCTAAGAATATGAGGCTGAATTTAATATTTCTTGAACACCGCATGGTCGGTATCCGCACATTCCTCAAAATCAGATGATTGAACTGAAAAGAGTGTATCAAACATGTTTTACTTACCATCTATTACGTTCCAAACAATGATTTTACCATTCCTGAGGGATGTGGCGATTCGCTCGTCGTCCATATATGCACACTCATAAACACCGTAGTTAGGTTTACGGCCCATAATGTGACCCTCAACATCACTGTATCGGTCGAACAACTGGTGCGTATTCTTCCCTAAGTAATAAAAAGCCTTCACTAATGCAGCAAGATACGCCCGTCAAGATTAATTAGTCATTATTAAGTTCACTTGAGAAAATGTAAGTTCCATAACTGTATAATGACAACAGGTTATGCTGAAATTTGAGAAGTGGCGTACCTCCTATATTCTTATCATGAATTACATTTACATGAATTATGAAAAGCCATAAAATGACCTTGACCTTTTACCTGTGATCTTGAAAATCAATAGGCTTTTTTGTATTATTTTACTTATTCCACATGGTAAATTTCAAGTTCCTGGCTTAACGGGATATCACATTCGTTTCAGTAGCCTCCCTTTGATGAGAATTTTTAAGAAATCTCCACGCTGAAGAATTCCGATTTTCGTAACCTAAAATGTCTTGATGTTCTGGCTTTGTAATAATCGCTAAATCGGCATGTCGATCCAATAGCTCAGAGGTAGAGCTCTTGCCCACTATACGGGAAGACCGTGGTTCGAGCCTGAGCGCAGGGGTAATATTCAGAATGTTATTCGTATGTAAAGATGAACCTTTTTTTAATTTGCAAAGTATTGGTAAGCCTAGAGTGATCAACATCAGTCAATTTTTTGCTGAAATTGAACTTATTTGAAAATTTTGTTCAGACTTTTTGACCTTCATACATATGTCGTATCTACTCAGAAATATGTCAGGTGTCAGTATAGTATTTGAATGTAGAGAAACGTATAATATAGTTACATTCATGTGTACCAATATGGTTATATCATTACACATATATGCACATACTGTCGTGATATCACACAAAATCTGTATTCGGCTCTATTTATTTACATATTGAAATCTTTGTGAGTGAAGGAACACTGCTGTGATATTTTAAAAAAATTGGTGATATAAATTCGGATGCTTTTTCTTTGGTCACATAGTAAAGAAAGATAACTCGAACTGCACTTTTAATTTTTTACATGATAATATACACATTCAGTCAGATTTTGCAATATATGACGTGGTCATTGAATGATTTCTTTCTATAAGAATTTACACAATATGATGAGGGAATCATATGTGAAGTTTCATTTGAAAATCTTGGGCTGAAAAAAAATATAACCAAGAAATGAGCATTTCCATTACAATCAATGGATGACTAAAAAGTCTGCTCAGTTTCAAAATCTCAAAATTTTGGATGGTGACCTCCTAATATTGCCCCTTACATCTGAATTACATTAGGAAATCAGAATTATGCTTTTGTTCTGAAAATAAGTGTTGTATAACATGAAACGTGTGATATCACCTTAACTGGTTTGGGTTCTATCTTGTTTACAAGGTAAAAGTAGGCATATACTGACAGCTCTTCCCCATACGCATATTTTTTTTTATTTTTCTGACAAAAGATATTAAACCCATTACATATGTGAAATAATATATACTTTGTCCTTAACGCAAACAAAATTTCAAAACATTTTGATGAAAATAGATTTTTAATGAATTTATAAAATATTTCCACCAAGAAATCTATTTTTACCACCAAAATGACCTTCATCTTGGACCTATGACCTTGAAAATCAATAGAGTTCTTTGTTTTATTATACTCAATCGACATGGTAAATTTGAATTTCCTAGCAAATCTGGTTTGGGCTGTTTCTTGTTTACAAGGAAAACTACATTTATGCATATATTGAACCATTCTTCCCCTTCCACATAATTTCAAAACATTTAGACCCACACAGATTCTTAATGATTTTTTGAAATATTTTCACCCAAAAATCTATGTTCAGCCCCCAAAAGACCTTGGACTTCTGTAACTCATTTGACATATGACCTTGGAAATCGATAGGTTTCTTTGTCTTAACATACTGCATCCACATGGTAATTTTGAAATTCCTAGTACATCTGGTTTGGGCTGTATCTTGTTTACAAGGAAAAAACTACATGTATCCATATATTGAACACCCCACTTCCCCCTCCGCATATATTTTCAATTTTCTGACAAAAAGATCTGAAAACCCGTTAAATATATGAAAGAATATACTTTTGTCTTGAAGCATATGAAATCTCAAAACATTTTGATGAAACAGATTTGTAATGAATTCTTAAAATAATTTCACCAAAAAATCTATTTCTAGCCCAAAAATGACCTTGAACTTTAATCTATGGGAAGAAATTGCTGTACCATAATACGTCCCGTCTTAAGACGAGAGTATAAAAAAAGAAAGATGTATATCTACACCAACGCTCGGTTGCAGCACCCGAAGCAAATCACTAAAACAACTTAATGCAAAAACACAGAGCAGACATGCACAGCAAAAGACGGAAAAGGGAGAAGGAACACCAAAACACGACACAGATATACAATAGACAACACGTAATCTAAAATGACAAATATGGATAATGACCATATCCCTGTATACAGCACAAAATCGATAATTCAGAAAATCAGAAACCGAAGGCATACAAAATCAGGATAAAACAGAAACCAAAGCAAACAAACAAAAACCTCCACCACATGAAAAGAAACGGACTCCCGATGTGAAAGTGAGACCAGATCCCCAGGAAGAGTAAGCATCTCCTGCTTGCATGCAACACCCGCCGCTTCAATTCGGTAGAACTGTCACATCCGGTAACTTCCATTTCGGAAGACATAGAGTACAATCTTTGGTTGGATGGTTCAGATGGTCTGTTACAGAATATCATCCACCATTCTGGAGAGTGAGACGTCATAGTGTATGACGAGTTCCCCATATCGACCGTAGAACTTCCTCAGTGACGATGTTAGTCGGTCGCAAACATATCCCTGACTGAGAAGCTTATCTGAAAGACGCCTAGCTCTCAGAACAAAATCCGTATATTTGGTACTTGCTCTGGCATAGTGTATCAACTGAGATATGAACACGCCATAAGCAGGCGATGAAGGGATGTTGCTACTCAGAAAAGGAAATTTTGTAATGCTGAAATTGAAGTCGTCAAACACGAATTGATTAGAGCTTTGAAAGAGCGAGATTCTAAACATTACTTTATTTACATACCAACAAATACGGTCAGGATAGAGATATGCCTTGAGGAAGATACCCCCTAGTTTCAGAATAATTTTACAAATACATTGCAAGTCAAATATGCCGAAACACTGTGAAACTAAGATATCTTAGAGTCCTAACACCGACAGAGACATCGATCTAGTGGTTAAAATTATCAAAAATAAATTTTCTACTGTTTTAATTTCAGTACACCAAATGCGCATTTCTGCAAGTCATGTGTCATCAGTGACGTTCAAGGCCGGAAAAGAGAAATTCAAATAATAAATCAGATATCGATTTTGTTCAGAGTGACCGACTTTCAAAACTATTTGGTTAATTCTAAATCGTAATTAATGGATGGATGAAGAAAGACTGTCAAGAGAGTACAGAATATTTGATAATATTTTCAATATACACATATCTTTTCATTTAGACAAGAACGTTTTCTTTTTTTTATTTTCTTGTCTTTCTGTTTTTGAAAGATTGACGTAACCTTCTGAATACCTTGTTTGAGATTCCAGATCTCCACCACAGATTCATACTTATTTTTGCTACCATTGTCAAAATGTTTATATCCTCTAGGAATCCCTCGGCTGCGGAAGGCTAGGGTTGTTTCTCCCGGGGAAAGATGACAATGTGCATATTTTGATAACCCCATATCTGAGAAAGTGATAATATCTAACAGTTGTAAGGACCTCATGTTGTACACGCTGCACTTTCCATTGCTATCATACATTACGACTGCAATTTCACCGAACTGATGACACTGAAAAATGAAGAAAATCAATCAAACTTTATAGTGAATACAAAATGAAGCCAAAGGAGATCAGATTCAATTCAACAAAGTGTCGACTTTTATTCACCCATAAGCATGATAATAAGACTTACAATTATGTCCTCTACCTCTTCATGTTTTAGCTCTATTGGTCTTTGTAAGGTCGTTATCAGTTTTCCACTCACATGATCATTTACGTTGACGTCTTTCATGTTTGATGCAGAGCTTATTATTTCTGTTTAAGAAAATATATGAATGTTACAATAGATAACAAAAAACACAAATTGTCAGCCTCTCGGCCTTTATCAAGTGGATAACACGAATAAGAAATGTCTCCACGTAAAATGCATAACTGCTGATACAAAGCCAAGCACAAAATGAATAAGGTAACAATGTATGAATGTTTGAAGAATATACAAACTTAAGCACTGTTCTTTGATAATTCAGTCCTTGGGCCTAAGATAGCCCGTCAAATTCTGTCTGATATATAATCAAGAGTTTCAAAGTTATCAACATCGCAAGATCGTCTGCCGTAGACTTATTTTATCGTACTTCATTTCCATATAGGTTAGCTGTATCTTTAAAAAAGAAATATTGTACATGTAAAACAAAGGAGGGGATCTCAAACACCACTCGGCTGCAGCACCCACAGCAAAACCCCAAAACACCCGATGCACAAACACGAAGCTGACAAGCATAGAAAGAGACGCATAAGTGACAAGGAACGTCAACACACAACACAGAAACATCAAACACAAAGGACTACACATAAACCAACGAGACCAATGGGCAACCGGTGCCGACTTTGGACGGCCAACTGCCACGGAAATAGCAGAAGGTGTGGTTATCCTGGATTACGTGCGCACAACCCTCTCACTTTTCCGATTACCCAGAGGTCTCGAAGAACGTACAATTGTGGTGTAAAACAACCTCCTCACTGTCAGATGACCACACCCAAACAAGACCGAAAAACGCAGGGGCTCAATCAACACAGATGAATATGTAAATGGATATAAAAAGAGGGCGTACGTAATACAATCCGTGCTCTGCCGCCGCGAGCTCATGTATGTTATCACCCGAGGAGTCCGACTGACATTCAGAGAGGACAGGTGGTCGGGGTCCTGTCTTCTCTAAAGAGGTTTGGACAGGGCCCGTCATGGAGTCCCGTCGTCACAGTCAGTCAGAGTGCAAGCTTTAAGAATGCGCTTGTACAAGACTGTAGATTGGTCAAGTACCAAGCCTAGTGTCCATCTGGTGACATTAGGATCATATCCACGGTATAAAAGGTGTTTGATGACTCTGACGCATTTTCGATACATATGCTGTCTACCTTTGATCCTTCTTATATTGTTAATTATGTCACCATAAAATGCAGGTTGTGAAATACCTAAAGTAATATACTCTGTAGCCTGTACTGTTGACAATAATCTTTGTAAAATTTCCAGAAAGTCTTTACTAGTTTGTGAAAGCGAAAACCTAGAAGTCCTAAAAGTTTCTTGGTAATTTGTAAATTTCTACTATGAAAATCCAAAACATCAGTACATGCTCTAGCATACCGGATGAGCTGTGAAATATAGAGACCATAGGACGGTAGTCTAGGAACATCACCGTCAAGCCAGGGGAAATTTACTATGTTAAATCCAAAATCATCTCTTTTGTCATACACACTTGTATGGAACTCTCCATTAATAATTTTGATATGTAAGGTGCAGGAAACCTTTGATAAATCGATATGGTTATCTGAAAATATTATAATTTATGTGTCCTTACTTTTCTCAGAGACAACCTTAACAACTGGAGCATCAGTCGACAAATGACCTTGTAACGTTTTAGTAAACTCCATACTACGTATGTTAAGTAGCTTTAACCTCCCTGGGTGAGCTGATATAACTACATGTTCCTCATCGACATACGTATGAAGTTTGGGTGAGGTACTTTTCTTTTTTCCAGTGATCTATATGAAAGAAAAAGAAGGGTGATTGATCTGGTTTTTAGAATGATAGCCATTTCTATTCAGTCTTAATTTATCATTAAAAATATCATAAATTTTGAGAAGTTGTATACTCTCATTAGACTTTGAAACATTAATTTGAAAACCTCATATCTATCGTTGAATTATAATCCTGAATGCAATAACTAATTTGATCTTGACATAAAGTGAACATAAAATATTGGCACAACATAGGGCGTTCATATTGATACAGTACTGACAAAAACATCGCAGAAGTACCCATCAGTTAATCAGTTTCAAAGAATATTTCGATCCCCGGAATAAACAATGTTCCGAAACAAGACCAGGTGCTCGGGAAAAGTCAGCGGCTCATGTTTTCATGCAACAACCGTCGCGAAATTTACATGAAAGCTTGACAAAATCAATGCATATGATTATCTCAATGTACATATCACGTAAAGATGTCTTGTTTGGTGATGTTGACAGCCATTCTATCGAATTGAATGTACATGTATTAATTTTAGCCAAGTTCCACCATCGATACCAAGTAAAACAAACTTCAATGACTTGAGCTTACTTGTTTTGTTTCCAGCTTGGTTTGGCGTACTACCTCATTCCGTACCAAGTCAAAGACCTGAATAAAATACTCCTCCTTCTTGTTGACCTTCATGACAATCCTTAGCACGATGTAACGTGCATTCGGCATAACGACGAGGCTTCTGGAAGGAAACATTGTGACTGAAGCTACAAGAAACATAACTTGGACTCTATTACAGAGAAAACCATTAGAAACACTTCTCCGGGGATTAATTCTAGACTTTTACAACAATGCGATAATCCATATTCTTAGTAAAGAGAATAATTGCGTTGAAATTGGTTTGAAATTTTCTTCAAGAAAGTAAAGAGATGGATCACTTCCATTTTTATTATAAACACTTCCATTCAATCGATCAATGGGTCACTTCCATTTTTATCATAAACACTTTCTTTTGCAGTGTAGAACAGTTAAACTTGTTCCCAGTGATTGGATGTTTGAAATGTAATAATTACTTCTTTTCATCTCTATTGTCTGATGGAAGCTTTGTCTTGGCCCTTTATCAATTTGACATCATATGTTATTTTGCTTTTTCGGAAACTTCATCCAAATATGTTATCGAAATTAAAGGAGGTTAACATCACAGCACCATCCCCAATGTTATTTTGGACATAGCTTTTATTAACTATGCTACTAAATCGAGCATTGGAACCGCACACTCTTTGCACAAATTAAAATTTTAAACAAAACCATAGGGCGCTACTGGAATAGGTTTGACTACGTCTGAAAATCACTTTGGCATAATTAGCTACAGTATCACTGATGACGATTTACAATCCGAAGCATGTGCCTTGTTCATTTATACTGCTTTGAAATTTTCATCAAGACAGTAAAGAGTTGGAACATTTTCGTATTATTCATTTGCTGATATTTTAAATAATCAACATGTATATGTTCAATGAACTTTCATAAACCCTTAGAGTGCATCAGCAATACTTTAAATGCCGCATACAACCAGATATCACGGCTTTACTTCTTAAAGCTCGATGTAAGATAACTCCAAACATAGAATTCTGATATGAATACAAGTGAATTCCAACAAAACTCCAAAGCAACACCTTAGTAACAAATCCATTTTTAAGAAATCACACAAAATCAAAGACATGAAGATACAAAGAAAGCAAGACACTGGTGACAAACATGCCTCGCCATCAACTGCTTTTAAAATGTAATATTGAAGACATCTATCGGTGAACAATGACACTTTTTGACAGCTACGCTCTCCCTTGTCAAAAAAGAATCATAAATATGCACATCAATAAAATATAATCAAATTATAAACACTTTGAAAAACTGAATTTTTTTGGTCTACATTTTGGCCTTTAATCTGACCTTGATTCGTGTTGATGCTTTCTCATAATTTTAAAATGAAATTCAGATGTTTGTCAAGTGTATTAATTACTTCTTTCCAGCTCTGTCACCTGAACGAATCTTTGTTTTGGCCTTTTATCAATGTGACATCATATATATCTTTTTGCTATTTCTGAAACTAGCCATTTTACCGATAAATATCATCGAAATTAAAGGAGTTTAACATCTTAGCACCATCCCTATAATGCTATTTTGAACATAGATTTTATTTGGATATGCTACTGAATCGACCCTACAGGAAATTTGGAGCCGCGCGCTCTCTGTAAAGTAAATGTAAAAATCTAACTTCCAAAAATTAAAGAGGGCGCTACTGGAATTATTTTTGGTAGCTCCGCTGAAAGCATCACTGATGAGAATTTAATATTCGAAACACGTGTCTGCTGCATGTAAATTGGTTTGGAACTTTCTTCAAGAAGGTAGAGAGTTGGAACCCTTCGACTTTATCAATGGACATTTTTCGTGCTCGCGGACTTCGGACATCGCATTTCGAGGGGACTTTCTGTTCCAATGAACTTAGAGTAACCTGCTTGAAGAATTTGTTTGTTTTCAATTGAATAAAAACATATTGAAAGTTGTCAATTGTCATTTCGTCCATGTGTGTTCTGATTTAACGTTTTTAATCGCGCCTGATTTCTTTTATATGACCCCTACAGTGCGAAGTCCGGAGTGCGAAGTCCGAAGTACGTTAACTTGAAAATTGTCCAGTTAACACAAATCAAAAGAATTAATGATTGGCACATCATGAATTCAGCTATTAACAGCGATAACTATTAACAAAAACTGGAGAAAGTTAAGGTTTTCATAAAAAAAATCCTAAGAAGTAAAATTTTGCCAATTTCAATGGCCAGACCCTGATACTAGACGAGCAACATGTTTATAGTTTCTTTATATGTATTTCCTGATGAAGAATTCCTACAGCTCATAGAAATGCAAAGCAGTTCGTAATAGATTCAATTCAATGACAAATATGGACAATGACCATATCCCTGTCCACAGTACAAAATCGATAATTCAGAAAATCAGAAACCGAAGGCATACAAAATCAGGATAAAACAGGAACCAAAGCAAACAAAAACAAAAACCTCCACCATATGAAAAGAAGCGAACTCCCGATATGAGAGTGAGACCAGGTGCCCAGGAAGAGTAAGCATCTCCTGCTTGCATGCAACACCCGTCGCTTCAATTCGGTAGAACTGTCACATCCGGTTACTTCCATTTTGGAAGATATAGAGTACAATCTTTGGTTGGATGGTTCAAATGGTCAGAATATCATCCACCATTCTGGATAGTGGGACATCATAGTGTATGACGAGTTCCCCATATCGACCGTAGAACTTCCTCAGTGACGATGTTAGTCGGTCACAAACATATCCCTGACTGAGAAGCTTATCTGAAAGACGCCTAGCTCTCAGAACAAAATCCGTATATTTGGTACTTGCTCTGGCATAGTGTATCAACTGAGATATGAACACGCCATAAGCAGGCGATGAAGAGATGTTGCTACTCAGAAAAGGAAAGTTCGTAATGCTGAAATTGAAGTCGTCACGTTTGTCATAGAGTGAGGTGTTCATGTGACCATCAGTGTCGTAGGACAACATTATGTCCAAATAGGATGCTGAATTATTTGTCTCTGTAATTTTTTTGACTTCAAGCTCCGAAGGATAGATACTGCTCAGGTAATCCGCGAATTTTGGATTATTGATGGACAACACATCGTCTATGTATCTGTAAGTGAAGATGAAGTCAGTAGCTAAGTATCTTTTCCCTTCAGAGACCAAAGATTGAATGAATTCAGCTTCGTACGAGTAAAGGAAAACGTCGGCAAGGAGTGGGGCACAATTGGTCCCCATTGGAATTCCGACAATTTGCTGGAAGACCTTTCCTCCAAACACCACAAAAATGTTGTCGATCAGAAAGTTTAACATCTGAATAATGTCTGTTTCAGTGTACTTATTTTCAGAATCTGACTTTTCTTTTACAAAGTAGGTTTTGTCATAGTTAACAACAATAAATTTGTATTTGCGATTACCGTTCTTACTTGTAAACGCATTACTTATAATTTTTGCGAGTCTTTCTTTCAATTTAGAATGTGGAATTGTAGTGTAAAGTGTCGAAAAATCAAAGGCTTTGATCGAATGGACTCTACTAAAATGAGTGGTTTTCCGATGTTCTAAAAGTTCCTTCGAATTCTTTAAAATCCACATCTGGTTGATACCACTGCGAGAATATACTGTCGAACAATATTTTTGTAGCCCAGATTTGATTTCAGATAAAACTTTGGTAAGTAAGATCGATACAGATTTGGTAGAACATTTTGAGGAACCAGCGATGAAACGTTGTTTGTACGGATTTTTATGCATTTTAGGTATGCAGTATAAGTATGGTAAATCTAAATCTAAATTGGTAGTGTCAAAGCCAAAGGAAGCAAGAGCTGATTTGTGGTTATCTATTATTTCAGAGGCAGAAAGGTTTGTTGAGGTGTAAGTGGGATTTCCAGGTGTCGAATTTAAACCCAACTCTTTAACTAGACTGTCGAAATAGTACTTTTTGCAAGTAAATGTGTAATTATTTGAGGCTTTGTCCGCTGGTGTGATGACATAATGTTCTTGGAGGTAGGTAAGCTCTGTGATAACATCAGGGTCTTTAAATATAGACACGAATCTGGTGTTCACAGTTGATTTTATTCGGTTAATTCTAGATAAAAGTAACCCTCTGATTGATTTTATCCATTCGGAAAGGGTGTCGAGCTGTACATCCTCTTTCTTTGCCCAACGTCTTGCATATTCCTCACAAGAGTCCATGATAATTTTGACATTTTGGTTCCATGTAAAGGACATACTTTCTCTGTATTTTGGACCCTTTTTTAACAATTCTCTCAACTTGTCGTTCTTGACTATACTAAGGTCACCAGTAAGAACGTGTCCACAAGGAGAGTAGTTGAAATCCGATGAAGAACATTCGCAAGGAAGTGGATGTAGTGAGGGGTTACTTAAATCAATACACTGCAAGAATCGTTTGCAATTGTAAATTTTAGATGCAACTGTTTGTGTGTAGCTATAGGAAGTACAAGGAGTTTTTTCTTTTGAAATACGGTGGGATTTTTTCTGTGACAGTTTTGTGATTCAAAATTTGACCAAGATTCAATTTATCAATACCTTACAAATCTTACTTTAATGAAAGGACGGTTTGTTTTCTCCTCTGATTTATCTGATCTAACTGCTTGAAATAAACGAAAAGTAGAAATGTCCAAGATGACTCCTTGTAGTCTGTATTCTGGGGAACGTGTATCGGTATATGTGAGGTCCTTCGTATAATCGTAGATTTCGTGTAACTTCCGTAAAGGAACAGAGTATAATTTGGTACGAATATAATGCAGGCCTAGAGGCTCATTCAAAAATGGAACCAAGTCATGGAAGGAGAAACTATGTATCTCAGGCCTATTATATTTTCGTATGCCATGACTTCGAAGTTTTCTTTATGATCTGTTGAATAAGCTTTTACATTTACCGATTGACAACCGGGACTTGTTAAGTTTCCTATAGTGCTGATGTTATCGTTGCACCCATAGGGAGCTGCAGTGTTAAGATTTTTTATCCAGAACTCTTTTCTGTTGCGACGGAGAGGTGTGCTCAAATTGGGATTGTTTGTGGGGTGATATATTTTCTCCAGGATTCTGACTCTCATAGATAAAACAGAATGATCCGCCTGGTCATAATGTCGATATAGGAGTTGACTTCCTTTATTATTTATTTTTGACCGGTGTCCTGACATTCTTCTTCGGAGCTGGCCTTTGGTTTCGCCCACATAAATCAATCCACAAAGTGAGCACTCTATTCCGTACACAACATTAGATGTCATGCAGTCAAGGTTTTCAAAACTATGCGTGTTAAATGTTTGTTTTGTGAGATTACTTGAGAATGAAGTGTCTGTTATTAGGATGTTACAAGTTTTGCAGTTCTTCATGCCACACTTAGAAATTGAGCAATCGCTTGGTGAAAATAGGTGCTCTTTTAGTATATCGACCACTTCAATCTTACAGGGCTTGATTTTAATATACCCATCTGCATGTTTATACCAAAACTCATGGTTGTTACTAACTACAAATGTTTCATCTCTAATGTCGTGTAAGCTAATTCTAGGGACACCTAAGTTACCTGTTGCGTATCTTCATAAATAAAAATGTTCGACTTCAGACAAATACAAGAATAACGGAAGTTTTGCATTAAGATATTCCAATCCATATACTGGACAAACTAATTTATCTCTAGAATTTATAACTACATCAAGGAAGTAAATGACATCTCAATTTGGAGGTAAAGTAGCTTAATAAGGAGCGAGGTTAAATAATATTGAAGTCCAAATTATGCATGTTAAACTTCTAAGGTATGCCAATGTACAATGAAACAGTCCAACGAAAAGAATGATTTAGCCATTGAAGTATATTACCATTCTTATGAAGAAATAAGGTTTCGTAAAAAAGGGTATTCAATCAACTCTGCTGCCAGAAAACAATATTATCGTGTAAATACAAACACTTACACTATTGATCCCTTGGCAGGAGGTTTTTCAGTTGTGGTGTTCATATCAGGTACAAACACTAAAAGTGTCTTCTCGCTCGCATAAGCAACAAACGTCTTCATGTCTGAGGTAAGTACATCTTGAAGTTCCCGGCGATGGCTGAATGTCTAAATAGATATTTAGATGCTAAACATACTGGGTTATCTTTAAATGAGCAAACAGTTTTAGCATTGTCCCCACTTACTTTAAATGATAGTTTCATAGATAATGATAATAATAGTTTTGTCAAATGAAAATATAGATAAGGATCCCGAAGCAAAAACAAAATTCAAACAAAAACAAGACAAACAAAATCTCAATTCTATAAACACATTTATCATCTGACTTTTGCTTTGAAATTGAGTATGGTTTTCCTTTCTTTCTAATAAGAAAATTCTTTTTTTCGATCTTGCTTTACTATTCAGATTATACCACTAGCTTAAGCTAAAACCCACATTCACACACCTGTTCTACTTGATCGTTTTCCAAATCCAATCTTGTAAATATGTTGTTGTCTGCATAGTAGAGATACCGTCCATCAAGACTCATGTGAAAGTTCGTGTGGCAAAATCCATCTTTATTACCTATTTAAAATGAATTTATAGTAAAATTGCACTGTTGCAAGCATTTATATCTACATTTAAGTAAACTTTTTGACAATTGTTTTACTGAAAAAGAAAGAGGATTTATAATTAACAGTAGTTTCAAATTATCTTACTTTTGACAACCTTGTTGACTGTTAGCGTGGTTGTGTCATAAAAGACATAGTTCATCCTCATGTCACACGTAACTATCACAAATCGATCATCACGTGTTACAGCTATATAGTTTATAGATCTGTTCCCTTCCAGCTTTTCATCTTTGAACGGGTAAATAACGTCACTGTAAGTTTTAGTCAATAGATTGAAGAGACAGAATAAGGTGTTGTGTCCGTTTGTAAATGCCACAAACTGTTTACTCCCTGTTGAAAACAGAAGAAAATATAAAATATAAGATTAAAAAATCATGAATAAAGTACCAAGTTAATAATCATTGATATTGACTTAAACTAAAGATGGTTATTGATTCATGTAATTAAGAGTGATTTTGTTGAAAAGCTATTCTTGAAAATTTAAGAAAACATGCCACTATATGTTTTCCCTTCTTTCCTCCGTGTTCTAGGTCTTTTATTTCAGGGGGCCTAAATACTAATGAAGAAATCGTAAACGAGGATTTTAATACTTCCGAATTGTTAAAAATGGATACAAAAATATTACATTTTCTTAAATATCTCTCTTAATTTTCGTCATATTCCTCAATTTTATACGCCATTCGCTAATACGTTCTAATCGAACTCTCGCTAGCATACTGTGATATCCTGTATTGGTGTAATTCAACACAGAAAGCTGCAGAAGTACCGAGTTCAAACTCAAGACAGCGCACGACAGAATGATAATCGAAACATTTCTCAATATTTATACATATTTCATACACGTTACTCATATAATCTTTTTCATTTGTAATCAAGAGAGTGAATCAAATTTCTCCTTTTGTGTATTCTTTTCTTTATATTCAAATATCTGATACTATTTAAGAAAAGTTAAGACAGGAGGATAATAATGAGAAATGTTATGATAAGGAGATAACCAAAATGAAAGTTGAACCAAAATGAAAGATGCAGTGATGACCTACACGAGAAATAGGAAGATCACAAAAATGAAAGTGGAACAAAAATGAAAGATGCAGTGATGACATACATAAGAAATAGGAAAATTAACCAGATGGAATGCATGTCATCACTGCATCTTTGGGATTATCCTGTTCCTCCGACACTTTTAACTCCTTGAGGCTAAGCGAACAATAATATCACACCATGGAAACATAAAGGACAGCAACATATACATGGATTATTAATATCCCCTCGCAATATAGTTGCAGGGGGATATAGTAATGCCGTCGTTCGTATGAGGGTGAGTGTGTACGTCACACTTTGTATACAGCCTAAAGGACACAGCTTTGATCGGATCTTGACCAAACTTCATCAACTTATTTCTTATGGCAAGAGAAAGAACCCTAATGAATTTCAAGGTCATAGGCCAAACGTCAAGGTCATAGATTGGAAATGGCTAAAACCCTTGTATACAGCCTAGAGGACAGAGTTTGGATCGGATCTTTCATACACCTTTTATTCCTGGTGACACGAGAAAGAACCCTATTGATTTTCAAGGTCAAATGTCAAGGACACACATTTGAAATGGCTAAAACCCTTGCATACAGCACCGCACAATTTGTATACAGCCTAGACGACACAGTTTTGATTGGATCTTTACTAAACATCATACACTTTAATGACTTATTGGAAATGACTAAAATCCTTGTATAAAGCCTAAACGACTCAGTTCAGATCGGATCTTTACAAAACTTCATACACTTATTTCTTATAGCAAGAGGAAGAAACCCAATTGATTTCCAAGGTCATAGGTCAAAGTCAAGGTCACAAATAGGAAATGGCTTAAATCCGTGTATGCAGCATAATGGGTACGGTTTTGATTTTGGATCTTTACCAAACTTCATACACTGATTCCATATGACAAATGTAAGAACCCTATTTATTTTCAAGGTCAAAGGTCAAGGTCACAGATTAGAAATGGCTTAAATCCGTCCTAGAGTGCACAGTTTTGATTGGGTCTACACTTATTCCTTTTGGCAAGAGGAAGGACCCTATTGATTGTCAAGATCAAAATCCTTGCACACATCCTAAAGAGTGCAGTTTTTTTTTTCTGATCTTGAGCATGCAAGTCTTGCCTATGACAGGAGGAACCCTATTGATTTTCAAGGACAAATGACAATTGTAGTGTAAAATAATCTTCTCAATGTAAGATGACCATGCAAACAGAAGCAATACGTTAAGACCAAAAGCAACACACTGATGGATATGTAAATGTATATAGAAACAGAGGGCGTGTGGAATTCATTCCGTGCTCTGTCGGCTGTAGCAAGTTCATGTGTGTTAAATTATCATCCGAGGAGTCCGACCGACACAAATAATCAGTAGAGAGCAATTTTTAAGAAAGCGCTTGTACAAGGCTTTAGAATGGTCAAGTACCAAGCCAAATGTCGTTCTGGTGACACCCTTAACAATTCGGCTCTATTAAGATCCTATCTTACCATTTTGTATTTATTACCATTTTTTGCGATCAGATGTGTATTTCGATACTAAAGAGACTAATTCCATGACAAAGTTTATCAGTTTTTTGTCATAATAAGACGTCAAGCGTCTTTGAAATCATTTAAATTGGCCAAAAATCAACAAATACACCGTCAAAGCAATATTCAGATGCACATTCCCCAACTTTCGGTAACGTTTTAGCAAAACTGGTATGATCTATGTCCAATATCAAATGTTGTGGAAATACTTATGGCAATAACTAAGCGAATGATAACTATGTTTAGCTGGAAATATTAAGCGACGTTCATATAAGAGAAAGAAAAACGTACGTACCCTCTCATCGAAGCGGATGTTTATAACTTATTTCTCCCACCATAACAATATCGCGTTTAGTATTTAGGCCCCCTGATTTAGAGCTAATTGATTGACTAATCCATGTACATACCATACAAACGTGTATCCAGGGGATGGAACTTTGAATCTGCAAAACAAAAACTTCAGAAATACATATAATGTACTAAAGAGATACATGCATCTATCGATTTTAAACAGCAAAATATCGCACTGTTTGAATTCCTATTAATTAAGATGTTCGTATTCCTCAGATAGAGATACAGAGAGAGATGGGTATGGTGAGGACGAAAACGAAAGAGAGATATGTGTGTACCTTCTCTGTTTGACACCGTCATTTTATCTGGAAGGTCCAGGGAGGTGTCTGGTTTCCCAGTAGCTGCTGCATGAACACTAACGTGGTCGGCGAATAGTCTAACAAAAGTATTTTCCTGAGGACCACATACACAGTAACAAGCAGACTCTTTCTGGTTTGATGACAATATTGGAACTGTATAAATCTTATCACCAGTTCTTGTTACGGACGTTAGATGTGTACCTGATTTCACTAGTATAGCTTGGTCACCATCTAGATAATCTACACCATCTAGCCTTTGACCAAGTCCTCCAATCTTCTTTATTTCTGTTCCATTCTGTATGTCCCAAGTCCTCAACGTATTATCGTAAGAAACTGTTTCAATAATATTTTTGTTGAATAAATGCGTTTACATAAGATATTTCGTACAACTTTTATTTTCTGTTCTCGTGAAAATATTTGTACTATATTTTTTCAAGAATTCGTAAGTCTTTTGATTGTCGATTTTGCAATCTGATTTCGGGTTTTGTATCTTACTCTCATTCTTTGATCTATACAAAACAAAAGTCCTTTATTTTCCAGAGAATCTAATTGTACTTGTATTGAAGACGAATTGTATTTGAAAAGAAAAGCAAAACAAATATAAACCAATACGACGCAATTCAGTTTGTTTTTGGACATTTGACAGTCATTTGCTGCGCTTTGTTTCCGGAATTTACGTCTATACCTCTGCCGCCTATCTGAATAAGTAGTAGTTCTTCAAGACGCAAAACAAAAGGTCCTCTCATTTTCTATTTAAACTCACAAATATGACGATGGAACAAAAACAAAAAGGGAATATAACAAGTATTGGGTATACAAAGTAAAGTTCAATTTGTGCTCTACTGACTGAAGCAAGATCATCATCAATAATCAAAGAAATCCAACCAAATGTCGTATACCATCCTGCAATGTGCAATATCCTGTTTTTACAATAACTGACGAAAGGGAAATTAAGTTAATGAATTAATATTGCCTCAAATATCCATACCTGTTGCAACTTCCTTCCCATCTTTAGTCATACTGATAGCTTCTATAGTTGCTTCATGGCCAGTCAGCACATATTTCAGGTTCCCTCCTGGTTTTGCCATGACATCAGTATTTGAAACAATAAATGGGTGGCTCGATTGAAAACACTGGTTCTTTATGGAAGTGGCTTCCTGCAATAATATGGTACAATTTTATTTGCTCTTTTCGGTTTATCTATTATTTCAACAAGCTTAAGGTGTCTTGAAAAAAAGAGAGTAAACACTTAGTAAAAAGTACACATATTATAAAATCATGAACTTATTTTAAACTGATTTCAAGTTTGTTACTGTTCCTTATAGTTCGAAAAAGAATATACTTTTTAACCCTTTTGCGAGAAAGTAGCTCGGAATTTCCTAAAAGGCTTATTCTGGATTTGCACAAAAGAATATTTTTGACCAAAGTGCTACTATTAAATATGAACTCATCCTTGTTCAAATGTTAGAATTGACAATTAAATGTTTTGCATACTTGAATAATCACGCACCTTGCCGTCACCTAAACGACTGATCACCTGTCCTGCTAGACTGAATGGGTCAATAACTAATGCCTTCTCTGAAAGTCTTAATACCTGGGCCAATTCTGCTATGGATTTGTCCTCTGGAAATACTGAACGCGCTAAATCGAAATCACTATGTACCCGTCTGCAAAGATAGAGGTTTATAAAAAAAATATTTAAAAGATTGCTCAGAGAGAAACTTTATTATTATGATAATTTAAAAAAAATTCCATTGAATAATAGGATCAAAATCTAATGGATAAGACTGCATTGATTCAATCTGTACCTAAGGGAGGTTGCGTTGATCTTTGCTAAAAGAAATTCATAGTTAAAAAGACACTCGTCCTTCAGTATCTCTGCGTGTCCAGCTTTAATTCTATGATAAGGTAAATTGTTCAATTTCCTTTTATTGTAGTCATCGCCGTATTTGATAGGTTGAGATGCCACTCTCCGATCATCTTCGCCATGCACACCTTTGTTGTCAATGAATGGTTTCTTAACCCCTACGAATGAAAAAAGAAAAAAGTTTCCGTTGCAGTTTGTGCCAGATACTTGATTACAAACGAAGAAAATAGAAACATTTCGTCCATTATCTTTTTTCATTTCATTATGGTGTTTACTGAAGCACGTTCTTTTAAAATAAAATCCGCTAACCATATTAGCTGTGTTAGAATCTGGAAAAAATATGTACGAACCATTTGCCCAAGTTCCGCTGAAGAATTCCGCGAGGACATTGTGAAGTTTGGAAACTGTGTTTGGATCACTACAATACCGTTCTTGTGCTGCCTCAACAAACTGGCGGTGATACCAGTTAAAAACAATAACCCCGTCAGACCCTCTCTCCACTGCAAACAAAAAATAATGTTCTTCAACTATGTACAGAGAAATCCATATATATCAAGGAAGATTTCAGTGAAAGTCCAATATCAAAAACTTTTAATATTTTCATGTCCGCCTTAATAGTAATTTAAATTGCTTCATCATAAAAATATGCTACTCTAATGAAAAAGAAATGCATAAAGCTTTATTAGCTTGAACGCCACACAGTCAGTAGAAGAAAGAATAGATTTCTAATTTTACACACACACAAAAAACGGAACAGACATCGGATTTGTGTAAACTTCTTCAGCTTGGAAAGGAGGTGCCCAACTTTTCCTAACCTAATCACTCCAGTGGAAGATATAGCATCTGTACCATTCATTGTTGTGAGCATCCACAGAAATAGAAATTGCAATAGAGCAATTCTTTGTACAAATGTTAAACGTCTTCGAATTAAATGGCATCATTTAAGAACAGGTAAATTTTCAACATGTATCGGTCATGCACGTTTCAGGTATTAAACCCTCGTCAATGATCCTCAATCTAAATAAAGTAATATGGTCAAAGATTGTGAAAGTTATTATGTTCAAAACTGTACCGAAAAACTTAGAAGGAAGGCTGTGATATGATGCTACAGGACCCTTGCCAGATTGCAAGTACAACATAAAAACGATTGCCAGATTGCCAGTGCAACATAAAAACGTATTAAAGGATTTTTTTTTTCATTTTCTTTAATCCAAACACCGAAACACTGCCAAAATGAATCATTTACATAATGACGTAGTTGTTAATGAAGCGTGACATTTTCTGGTTCGTTTTTTTTTCCTACCGTTATGTGTCGTTGACCAAACGTTAAGTAAGTAAGTAAGTATCAGACTGACACGTGACATTCGAGCATGACGGACGCTTAATTTTGCCAGAGCTCTGTTTGATGAGATTTTTGTGTTTTTCGGATATTATACATCTTCCTCTTTGGTGTATGTGTATAAAGAAGTCACGTAAGTCACGTACTTTACAAAAGTTTGCAAAATTCGCTGAAATATTAACTTTGAAGAAAGAATGAATAAGAAAAACAACACAGGTGGGATCTCATCAATGCCGTCTGATACTCATGAAGTAACGGCCACTTGTCTAAAGGGCATTCAAGACTCATTATGTACGATCAACAAACGCTTGAATAAGTTCGATGATCTAGAGAAACAAGGAAGCGATTTGAAAAATGAGATCTGTGGTGAAAATGGTTTAGATGGAGAACTGAAATATGTTTCTGAACAATGTCAGTACAACGCTGATGATATAACGGAATTAAAGAATGAAAACACAAATCTCAGAAAAGAAGTAGATTTACTACGCTCAGTCGTTATACGTATGGATAGAAAACTGAATGTAATGGATCGGGAAATCACAGATCTGCGAGGGCGTTCAATGCGGGACAATATTCTTGTTCATAATTTCGCGCATAGTCCGAATGAAGACCTGTCGAAGTCGGTACCTGATGCCATTAAAAGCCACCTAGGAATTGATGCGAAATTCGTACGCATTCACAGAAATGGGTTTAAACGTGGATTTGGCGGAAAACCTATTTCAATAACAGGAAAGCTAGAAGATCGCAACCAAAAAGACCAAATTTTAGCTGCCATGAAGGAGAAGAAATCTACAGGTGAAAGACTTCCGTTTCACATCACGGCTCAAGAACCGCCGCAGCTTATCGAAGAAAGAAAAAAAACTCTATGAAAAATCAAATTCTTTCCGAAAACAGAACATTAACACTCGAATATCAGGCAAACACATAATTTTGCCTAATGGAAGTCAGTATGCTGAAGAAATTCCCCTCTTGACAAACGCAGATGTTCTACAAATACCGGAAACGGAACAACGAAACCTCGAAAACGTCCGGATGTATACAACTGAATGCGAGGAGAGACAAGGAACGCAAATGTTTGCTTCCGGTTCTGAAGTGCGCTCCATAGATGATGTTCAGAATTTGTATCGGAAAGTGTGTATTTTGCCAGATTCTGCCAGTTCCGATCATAGAATTCTTGTATATAGATTTAAGGATGAAGCTAGGAAGTTAACCGAAAACTATCACGATGATGGCGAACATGGCGCTGGGCGACGCTTACTCCAGTATATGAGGGACAATGAAATGTGTAACATTGCGGTTGTTATCTCAAAATGGAATGGTGAGAGGAAAATTGGTTTCGAACGTTTCGGCGTTATGGAATATTTAGTGTGCTCCGTCTACAACGAACTGGAGGACTAACGGTACTGTCCCTTTACGTTACATGTGATTAACAGTTAAATTAAAGTTCTCTTGCTCACTTGATCTAACGTGAACTTACAAACTGTACATACGTTTCCTCGTAATACATATGGTTTTATGCTTAAAACGACTTATTTATAATGTCCTCTCTCTCTCTCTCTCTCTCTCTCTCTCTCTCTCTCTCTCTCTCATGTCTGCCCTACATAACTTTCTTCTCCAATCTCTTTCTATATTTACATACATGTATATGTATATTTTTTTTTTTTCATTATTTATATTCTCTCTCTCTCTCTCTCTCTCTCTCTCTCTCTCTCTCTCTCTCTCTCTCTCTTCAGTTTCATTCAAAATTAATTATTCAACCCCTAAACTTTCTATCTCTTGCTTTTACAAAATATTTTCTTTATATAGACCTCTCTTTCTCTCTCTCTCTCTCTCTCTCTCTCTCTCTCTCTGGAAGATTTTTTATTTTCATATATATCACACAAAATCTTCATCAAACATCTCATTGCGAATGGTAAAATAGAGAATGAAAAATCGATTAAACTTATTTTCTTTCAGCCTTTTTATTCCATGCATTTACACCTTGCACTTTTTATGTTTTAACGTGTTATTTTGTTCCGGTGGCGGCATATATTCAGTTTGTCCTTTTGCTGATAAATACAATTTTAATGCAGTATTTGACAATGGGTGAAATAAAGATAATTTCAGCTAACTGTCAAGGTCTAAATGATTTTTCTAAAAGTAAAGATATATTCCAATATTATAGACAACATAATTGTAATATACTTTGTCTTCAAGACACTCACTTTGAACAAGAGGCCCAAGGGGGCCACATCGCTCACCTGAGGAGACTGTATGTATGTTTTCAATCAAAGTCAAGACCTGAAGGAAATCGCTTTTAGTGAAGCTTTGAGAAGGACAAGGTGTATAAGTTACTTCCTGTAAAGTTCAGTGACATTCTGTGCAGTAGTTTAAGAGGATAAGTCAAAAATGTGTCATTCAAATAGAGCCTATAGAGGACATCTTGGATTTCCAATGGGCTCGAAAAACACAAACTAAGTAGAGGGCAATTAGTACTTGCGTCCTGTGAAGTTTCAAGAAATTCTGTGAAGCAGTTTTAGAGGAGAAGTTGAAAATGTGTCAGCCAATCAGAGCCTGTGGCGGCCATCTTGAATTTCCGATAGGCTCCAAAAACGCAAACTTGATAGAGGGTATGAGTACTTGCATCCTGTGAAGTTTCATGAAATTCTGCGCAGCGGTTTCAGAGGAGAAGTCGAAAATTTGTCAGCCAATCAGAGCCTGTGGCGGCCATCTTGGATTTCTGATCAGCTCGAAAAACAAAAACTTGGTAGAGAGCAATCAGTACTTGCTTCCTGTGAAGGTTTGTGAAATTCTATGCAGCCGTTTGAGAGGAGAAGTCGAAAATGTGTCAGTCAATCAGAGTCTGTGGCAGCCATCTTGGATTTCCGATTGGCTCGAAAAACACAAACTTAGTAGAGGGCATTGAGTACTTGCTTCCTGTGAAGTTTCATGATATTCTGTGCAGTGGTTATAGAAGAGAAGTTAAAAATGTGTCAGCCAATCAGAGCCTGTGGCAGCCATCTTGGATTTCCGATTGGCTTGAAAAACACAATTTGGTAGAGGGCATTGAGTAGTTGCTTCCCGTGAAGTTTCATGATATTCTGTGCAGCGGTTTCAGAGGAGAAGTCGAGAATGTGTCAGCCAATTAGAGCCTGTGGCGGCAATCTTGGATTTCCAATCGGCTCCAAAAACACAAACTTGGTAGAAGGCATTGAGTACTTGCTTCCTGTGAAGTTTCATGAAATTCTGTGCAGCAATTTCGGAGGAGAAGTCAAAAATGTGTCAGCCAATCAGAGCCTGTGGCGGCTATCTTGGATTTCCGATCGGCTCAAAAAACACAAACTTGGTAGAGGGCATTGAGTACTTGCTTCCTGTGAAGTTTCATGAAATTCTGTGACGCAGTTTCAGAAGAGAAGTCAAAAATGTGTCAGCCAATCAGAGCCTGTGGCGGCCATCTTGGATTTCCGATCGGCTTGAAAAACACAAATTTGATATTGGGCATTGAGTACTTGCTTCCTGTGAAATTTCGTGAAATTCTGTGCAGCGGTTGCCGAAAAGATATCGAAAATGTTAAAAGTTTACGTCAGACGGACGGACGATGGACGGAGGACGCGCTATGACAATTGCTCACTTGAGCTTCGCTCAGGTGAGCTAAAAACAACAATACTTGTAGGGGACCATGATTTCTTCTTTCCTACCAAGTTTAACGAAAATCTGTTCAGTGGTTCTGGAGAAGAAGTTGAATATGTATGAAAATCATCCCCCCTTCTTCTTGAGTAATCTAAGTAACCCGAGAGAGATAGTTATACAGAAGCTAAAGCAAAATAACAGACCCCCTCCCCATCCTTTCACTGTGTTATTGATAACATTGATCTGTTCTTACATTAATATTTTGAGCTGCTCTCAATATTGTAATTTCATAGTTGTATATCTAAGTCTTCACAACATAAATTTGAAAATACTTATTCATCTTTTTAAAATAATTTAGTTTCCTTTTCCATACCTATTTAATAATTCAAAATATATAACATTCAAATGAATCGATAATCCAAAAATTTAAACCTCAAAAACATAAATCTATATTAAAGAAAGACAACTCTTGCATACATGAACATGTACCAACTTATACGAAACTAAAGTTACCAGGGTACCAGAACTTGAACTTACAAGCCTTGGGTCCATGTTCACAGTAAACATATCTATTCATGATTGAAAAAATACTCATAAAAATCTGTTCAGCAGTTCTGGAGAAGAAGCAGAAAATGTATGAAAATCACCCCCCCCCCCTTCCTTTTTACATAAGAAAAAAATTCATAAAAAATCAAAAAAATAAAATTTAAGCATAAAATACATATCAAAGCATTAAGTAAGTTAAATATGATAAATATGTAGTAAATGAGTGTGTAAAATCATACACTTATTGAGTTATTTAAAGAAATAGTGCAAAAATGTGCATTTCTGACTAAGTCCGAAAAGACGTCAAAAACGCGTCAAAAATTTGACTTCGAAGTGGAACCAAAAATAACAACACTTCTTAAGACATCTCTCTAGATCATCCTGATGCTTTCGGTTTGTCGATACATGCTTCGGTTCTGAAGAAGAAGTTTGTCAAAGGAGGGTACCCCCCGTGACCTACTTTTGGCTGTGGTGGCGCCACCTGTTGACAAATCCTGACGAAAAACAACAACACTTGTAGGGGACCATGAGTACTTCATACCTACCAAGTTTCATCAAAATCCCTTCAGCCGTTCTGGAGAAGAAGTCGAAAATGTGAAAAGTTTACGACGGACGACGGACGGACGGACGGACGGACGCCGGACGGTGCGCTATGACAATAGCTCACTTGAGCTTCGCTCAGGTGAGCTAAAAAGGGGAAAAAGTTTTTGTTGGGGTCCCGCCGGGGTTTGAAGCCACTCCCCATGGGTCCATTGGGCATGGAAAACATACATTATACCTATGTACAATCTTAAAAAATATTCCTTAAAAATCCAAAAGTGGATATCTTGACAAAATTCTTTCACTTGTAGGGCACCATGCATGAGTACCTCATACCTACAAACTGTCATGACAATCTGAAGAGTGGTTATAGAAAAGAAGCAGAAAATGTATGAAAATCACCCCCCCCCCTTCCTTTTTACATAAGAAAAAAATTCATAAAAAATCAAAAAAATAAAATTTAAGCATAAAATACATATCAAAGCATTAAGTAAGTTAAATATGATAAATATGTAGTAAATGAGTGTGTAAAATCATACACTTATTGAGTTATTTAAAGAAATAGTGCAAAAATGTGCATTTCTGACTAAGTCCGAAAAGACGTCAAAAACGCGTCAAAAATTTGACTTCGAAGTGGAACCAAAAATAACAACACTTCTTAAGACATCTCTCTAGATCATCCTGATGCTTTCGGTTTGTCGATACATGCTTCGGTTCTGAAGAAGAAGTTTGTCAAAGGAGGGTACCCCCCGTGACCTACTTTTGGCTGTGGTGGCGCCACCTGTTGACAAATCCTGACGAAAAACAACAACACTTGTAGGGGACCATGAGTACTTCATACCTACCAAGTTTCATCAAAATCCCTTCAGCCGTTCTGGAGAAGAAGTCGAAAATGTGAAAAGTTTACGACGGACGACGGACGGACGGACGGACGGACGCCGGACGGTGCGCTATGACAATAGCTCACTTGAGCTTCGCTCAGGTGAGCTAAAAAGGGGAAAAAGTTTTTGTTGGGGTCCCGCCGGGGTTTGAAGCCACTCCCCATGGGTCCATTGGGCATGGAAAACATACATTATACCTATGTACAATCTTAAAAAATATTCCTTAAAAATCCAAAAGTGGATATCTTGACAAAATTCTTTCACTTGTAGGGCACCATGCATGAGTACCTCATACCTACAAACTGTCATGACAATCTGAAGAGTGGTTATAGAAAAGAAGCAGAAAATGTATGAAAATCACCCCCCCCCCCCTTCCTTTTTACATAAGAAAAAAATTCATAAAAAATCAAAAAAATAAAATTTAAGCATAAAATACATATCAAAGCATTAAGTAAGTTAAATATGATAAATATGTAGTAAATGAGTGTGTAAAATCATACACTTATTGAGTTATTTAAAGAAATAGTGCAAAAATGTGCATTTCTGACTAAGTCCGAAAAGACGTCAAAAACGCGTCAAAAATTTGACTTCGAAGTGGAACCAAAAATAACAACACTTCTTAAGACATCTCTCTAGATCATCCTGATGCTTTCGGTTTGTCGATACATGCTTCGGTTCTGAAGAAGAAGTTTGTCAAAGGAGGGTACCCCCCGTGACCTACTTTTGGCTGTGGTGGCGCCACCTGTTGACAAATCCTGACGAAAAACAACAACACTTGTAGGGGACCATGAGTACTTCATACCTACCAAGTTTCATCAAAATCCCTTCAGCCGTTCTGGAGAAGAAGTCGAAAATGTGAAAAGTTTACGACGGACGACGGACGGACGGACGGACGGACGCCGGACGGTGCGCTATGACAATAGCTCACTTGAGCTTCGCTCAGGTGAGCTAAAAAGGGGAAAAAGTTTTTGTTGGGGTCCCGCCGGGGTTTGAAGCCACTCCCCATGGGTCCATTGGGCATGGAAAACATACATTATACCTATGTACAATCTTAAAAAATATTCCTTAAAAATCCAAAAGTGGATATCTTGACAAAATTCTTTCACTTGTAGGGCACCATGCATGAGTACCTCATACCTACAAACTGTCATGACAATCTGAAGAGTGGTTATAGAAAAGAAGCAGAAAATGTATGAAAATCACCCCCCCCCCCCCCTTCCTTTTTACATAAGAAAAAAATTCATAAAAAATCAAAAAAATAAAATTTAAGCATAAAATACATATCAAAGCATTAAGTAAGTTAAATATGATAAATATGTAGTAAATGAGTGTGTAAAATCATACACTTATTGAGTTATTTAAAGAAATAGTGCAAAAATGTGCATTTCTGACTAAGTCCGAAAAGACGTCAAAAACGCGTCAAAAATTTGACTTCGAAGTGGAACCAAAAATAACAACACTTCTTAAGACATCTCTCTAGATCATCCTGATGCTTTCGGTTTGTCGATACATGCTTCGGTTCTGAAGAAGAAGTTTGTCAAAGGAGGGTACCCCCCGTGACCTACTTTTGGCTGTGGTGGCGCCACCTGTTGACAAATCCTGACGAAAAACAACAACACTTGTAGGGGACCATGAGTACTTCATACCTACCAAGTTTCATCAAAATCCCTTCAGCCGTTCTGGAGAAGAAGTCGAAAATGTGAAAAGTTTACGACGGACGACGGACGGACGGACGGACGGACGCCGGACGGTGCGCTATGACAATAGCTCACTTGAGCTTCGCTCAGGTGAGCTAAAAAGGGGAAAAAGTTTTTGTTGGGGTCCCGCCGGGGTTTGAAGCCACTCCCCATGGGTCCATTGGGCATGGAAAACATACATTATACCTATGTACAATCTTAAAAAATATTCCTTAAAAATCCAAAAGTGGATATCTTGACAAAATTCTTTCACTTGTAGGGCACCATGCATGAGTACCTCATACCTACAAACTGTCATGACAATCTGAAGAGTGGTTATAGAAAAGAAGCAGAAAATGTATGAAAATCACCCCCCCCCCTTCCTTTTTACATAAGAAAAAAATTCATAAAAAATCAAAAAAATAAAATTTAAGCATAAAATACATATCAAAGCATTAAGTAAGTTAAATATGATAAATATGTAGTAAATGAGTGTGTAAAATCATACACTTATTGAGTTATTTAAAGAAATAGTGCAAAAATGTGCATTTCTGACTAAGTCCGAAAAGACGTCAAAAACGCGTCAAAAATTTGACTTCGAAGTGGAACCAAAAATAACAACACTTCTTAAGACATCTCTCTAGATCATCCTGATGCTTTCGGTTTGTCGATACATGCTTCGGTTCTGAAGAAGAAGTTTGTCAAAGGAGGGTACCCCCCGTGACCTACTTTTGGCTGTGGTGGCGCCACCTGTTGACAAATCCTGACGAAAAACAACAACACTTGTAGGGGACCATGAGTACTTCATACCTACCAAGTTTCATCAAAATCCCTTCAGCCGTTCTGGAGAAGAAGTCGAAAATGTGAAAAGTTTACGACGGACGACGGACGGACGGACGGACGCCGGACGGTGCGCTATGACAATAGCTCACTTGAGCTTCGCTCAGGTGAGCTAAAAAGGGGAAAAAGTTTTTGTTGGGGTCCCGCCGGGGTTTGAAGCCACTCCCCATGGGTCCATTGGGCATGGAAAACATACATTATACCTATGTACAATCTTAAAAAATATTCCTTAAAAATCCAAAAGTGGATATCTTGACAAAATTCTTTCACTTGTAGGGCACCATGCATGAGTACCTCATACCTACAAACTGTCATGACAATCTGAAGAGTGGTTATAGAAAAGAAGCAGAAAATGTATGAAAATCACCCCCCCCCCTTCCTTTTTACATAAGAAAAAAATTCATAAAAAATCAAAAAAATAAAATTTAAGCATAAAATACATATCAAAGCATTAAGTAAGTTAAATATGATAAATATGTAGTAAATGAGTGTGTAAAATCATACACTTATTGAGTTATTTAAAGAAATAGTGCAAAAATGTGCATTTCTGACTAAGTCCGAAAAGACGTCAAAAACGCGTCAAAAATTTGACTTCGAAGTGGAACCAAAAATAACAACACTTCTTAAGACATCTCTCTAGATCATCCTGATGCTTTCGGTTTGTCGATACATGCTTCGGTTCTGAAGAAGAAGTTTGTCAAAGGAGGGTACCCCCCGTGACCTACTTTTGGCTGTGGTGGCGCCACCTGTTGACAAATCCTGACGAAAAACAACAACACTTGTAGGGGACCATGAGTACTTCATACCTACCAAGTTTCATCAAAATCCCTTCAGCCGTTCTGGAGAAGAAGTCGAAAATGTGAAAAGTTTACGACGGACGACGGACGGACGGACGGACGGACGCCGGACGGTGCGCTATGACAATAGCTCACTTGAGCTTCGCTCAGGTGAGCTAAAAAGGGGAAAAAGTTTTTGTTGGGGTCCCGCCGGGGTTTGAAGCCACTCCCCATGGGTCCATTGGGCATGGAAAACATACATTATACCTATGTACAATCTTAAAAAATATTCCTTAAAAATCCAAAAGTGGATATCTTGACAAAATTCTTTCACTTGTAGGGCACCATGCATGAGTACCTCATACCTACAAACTGTCATGACAATCTGAAGAGTGGTTATAGAAAAGAAGCAGAAAATGTATGAAAATCACCCCCCCCCCCTTCCTTTTTACATAAGAAAAAAATTCATAAAAAATCAAAAAAATAAAATTTAAGCATAAAATACATATCAAAGCATTAAGTAAGTTAAATATGATAAATATGTAGTAAATGAGTGTGTAAAATCATACACTTATTGAGTTATTTAAAGAAATAGTGCAAAAATGTGCATTTCTGACTAAGTCCGAAAAGACGTCAAAAACGCGTCAAAAATTTGACTTCGAAGTGGAACCAAAAATAACAACACTTCTTAAGACATCTCTCTAGATCATCCTGATGCTTTCGGTTTGTCGATACATGCTTCGGTTCTGAAGAAGAAGTTTGTCAAAGGAGGGTACCCCCCGTGACCTACTTTTGGCTGTGGTGGCGCCACCTGTTGACAAATCCTGACGAAAAACAACAACACTTGTAGGGGACCATGAGTACTTCATACCTACCAAGTTTCATCAAAATCCCTTCAGCCGTTCTGGAGAAGAAGTCGAAAATGTGAAAAGTTTACGACGGACGACGGACGGACGGACGGACGGACGCCGGACGGTGCGCTATGACAATAGCTCACTTGAGCTTCGCTCAGGTGAGCTAAAAAGGGGAAAAAGTTTTTGTTGGGGTCCCGCCGGGGTTTGAAGCCACTCCCCATGGGTCCATTGGGCATGGAAAACATACATTATACCTATGTACAATCTTAAAAAATATTCCTTAAAAATCCAAAAGTGGATATCTTGACAAAATTCTTTCACTTGTAGGGCACCATGCATGAGTACCTCATACCTACAAACTGTCATGACAATCTGAAGAGTGGTTATAGAAAAGAAGCAGAAAATGTATGAAAATCACCCCCCCCCCCTTCCTTTTTACATAAGAAAAAAATTCATAAAAAATCAAAAAAATAAAATTTAAGCATAAAATACATATCAAAGCATTAAGTAAGTTAAATATGATAAATATGTAGTAAATGAGTGTGTAAAATCATACACTTATTGAGTTATTTAAAGAAATAGTGCAAAAATGTGCATTTCTGACTAAGTCCGAAAAGACGTCAAAAACGCGTCAAAAATTTGACTTCGAAGTGGAACCAAAAATAACAACACTTCTTAAGACATCTCTCTAGATCATCCTGATGCTTTCGGTTTGTCGATACATGCTTCGGTTCTGAAGAAGAAGTTTGTCAAAGGAGGGTACCCCCCGTGACCTACTTTTGGCTGTGGTGGCGCCACCTGTTGACAAATCCTGACGAAAAACAACAACACTTGTAGGGGACCATGAGTACTTCATACCTACCAAGTTTCATCAAAATCCCTTCAGCCGTTCTGGAGAAGAAGTCGAAAATGTGAAAAGTTTACGACGGACGACGGACGGACGGACGGACGGACGCCGGACGGTGCGCTATGACAATAGCTCACTTGAGCTTCGCTCAGGTGAGCTAAAAAGGGGAAAAAGTTTTTGTTGGGGTCCCGCCGGGGTTTGAAGCCACTCCCCATGGGTCCATTGGGCATGGAAAACATACATTATACCTATGTACAATCTTAAAAAATATTCCTTAAAAATCCAAAAGTGGATATCTTGACAAAATTCTTTCACTTGTAGGGCACCATGCATGAGTACCTCATACCTACAAACTGTCATGACAATCTGAAGAGTGGTTATAGAAAAGAAGCAGAAAATGTATGAAAATCACCCCCCCCCCCCCTTCCTTTTTACATAAGAAAAAAATTCATAAAAAATCAAAAAAATAAAATTTAAGCATAAAATACATATCAAAGCATTAAGTAAGTTAAATATGATAAATATGTAGTAAATGAGTGTGTAAAATCATACACTTATTGAGTTATTTAAAGAAATAGTGCAAAAATGTGCATTTCTGACTAAGTCCGAAAAGACGTCAAAAACGCGTCAAAAATTTGACTTCGAAGTGGAACCAAAAATAACAACACTTCTTAAGACATCTCTCTAGATCATCCTGATGCTTTCGGTTTGTCGATACATGCTTCGGTTCTGAAGAAGAAGTTTGTCAAAGGAGGGTACCCCCCGTGACCTACTTTTGGCTGTGGTGGCGCCACCTGTTGACAAATCCTGACGAAAAACAACAACACTTGTAGGGGACCATGAGTACTTCATACCTACCAAGTTTCATCAAAATCCCTTCAGCCGTTCTGGAGAAGAAGTCGAAAATGTGAAAAGTTTACGACGGACGACGGACGGACGGACGGACGGACGCCGGACGGTGCGCTATGACAATAGCTCACTTGAGCTTCGCTCAGGTGAGCTAAAAAGGGGAAAAAGTTTTTGTTGGGGTCCCGCCGGGGTTTGAAGCCACTCCCCATGGGTCCATTGGGCATGGAAAACATACATTATACCTATGTACAATCTTAAAAAATATTCCTTAAAAATCCAAAAGTGGATATCTTGACAAAATTCTTTCACTTGTAGGGCACCATGCATGAGTACCTCATACCTACAAACTGTCATGACAATCTGAAGAGTGGTTATAGAAAAGAAGCAGAAAATGTATGAAAATCACCCCCCCCCCTTCCTTTTTACATAAGAAAAAAATTCATAAAAAATCAAAAAAATAAAATTTAAGCATAAAATACATATCAAAGCATTAAGTAAGTTAAATATGATAAATATGTAGTAAATGAGTGTGTAAAATCATACACTTATTGAGTTATTTAAAGAAATAGTGCAAAAATGTGCATTTCTGACTAAGTCCGAAAAGACGTCAAAAACGCGTCAAAAATTTGACTTCGAAGTGGAACCAAAAATAACAACACTTCTTAAGACATCTCTCTAGATCATCCTGATGCTTTCGGTTTGTCGATACATGCTTCGGTTCTGAAGAAGAAGTTTGTCAAAGGAGGGTACCCCCCGTGACCTACTTTTGGCTGTGGTGGCGCCACCTGTTGACAAATCCTGACGAAAAACAACAACACTTGTAGGGGACCATGAGTACTTCATACCTACCAAGTTTCATCAAAATCCCTTCAGCCGTTCTGGAGAAGAAGTCGAAAATGTGAAAAGTTTACGACGGACGACGGACGGACGGACGGACGGACGCCGGACGGTGCGCTATGACAATAGCTCACTTGAGCTTCGCTCAGGTGAGCTAAAAAGGGGAAAAAGTTTTTGTTGGGGTCCCGCCGGGGTTTGAAGCCACTCCCCATGGGTCCATTGGGCATGGAAAACATACATTATACCTATGTACAATCTTAAAAAATATTCCTTAAAAATCCAAAAGTGGATATCTTGACAAAATTCTTTCACTTGTAGGGCACCATGCATGAGTACCTCATACCTACAAACTGTCATGACAATCTGAAGAGTGGTTATAGAAAAGAAGCAGAAAATGTATGAAAATCACCCCCCCCCCCCCTTCCTTTTTACATAAGAAAAAAATTCATAAAAAATCAAAAAAATAAAATTTAAGCATAAAATACATATCAAAGCATTAAGTAAGTTAAATATGATAAATATGTAGTAAATGAGTGTGTAAAATCATACACTTATTGAGTTATTTAAAGAAATAGTGCAAAAATGTGCATTTCTGACTAAGTCCGAAAAGACGTCAAAAACGCGTCAAAAATTTGACTTCGAAGTGGAACCAAAAATAACAACACTTCTTAAGACATCTCTCTAGATCATCCTGATGCTTTCGGTTTGTCGATACATGCTTCGGTTCTGAAGAAGAAGTTTGTCAAAGGAGGGTACCCCCCGTGACCTACTTTTGGCTGTGGTGGCGCCACCTGTTGACAAATCCTGACGAAAAACAACAACACTTGTAGGGGACCATGAGTACTTCATACCTACCAAGTTTCATCAAAATCCCTTCAGCCGTTCTGGAGAAGAAGTCGAAAATGTGAAAAGTTTACGACGGACGACGGACGGACGGACGGACGCCGGACGGTGCGCTATGACAATAGCTCACTTGAGCTTCGCTCAGGTGAGCTAAAAAGGGGAAAAAGTTTTTGTTGGGGTCCCGCCGGGGTTTGAAGCCACTCCCCATGGGTCCATTGGGCATGGAAAACATACATTATACCTATGTACAATCTTAAAAAATATTCCTTAAAAATCCAAAAGTGGATATCTTGACAAAATTCTTTCACTTGTAGGGCACCATGCATGAGTACCTCATACCTACAAACTGTCATGACAATCTGAAGAGTGGTTATAGAAAAGAAGCAGAAAATGTATGAAAATCACCCCCCCCCCCCCCTTCCTTTTTACATAAGAAAAAAATTCATAAAAAATCAAAAAAATAAAATTTAAGCATAAAATACATATCAAAGCATTAAGTAAGTTAAATATGATAAATATGTAGTAAATGAGTGTGTAAAATCATACACTTATTGAGTTATTTAAAGAAATAGTGCAAAAATGTGCATTTCTGACTAAGTCCGAAAAGACGTCAAAAACGCGTCAAAAATTTGACTTCGAAGTGGAACCAAAAATAACAACACTTCTTAAGACATCTCTCTAGATCATCCTGATGCTTTCGGTTTGTCGATACATGCTTCGGTTCTGAAGAAGAAGTTTGTCAAAGGAGGGTACCCCCCGTGACCTACTTTTGGCTGTGGTGGCGCCACCTGTTGACAAATCCTGACGAAAAACAACAACACTTGTAGGGGACCATGAGTACTTCATACCTACCAAGTTTCATCAAAATCCCTTCAGCCGTTCTGGAGAAGAAGTCGAAAATGTGAAAAGTTTACGACGGACGACGGACGGACGGACGGACGGACGCCGGACGGTGCGCTATGACAATAGCTCACTTGAGCTTCGCTCAGGTGAGCTAAAAAGGGGAAAAAGTTTTTGTTGGGGTCCCGCCGGGGTTTGAAGCCACTCCCCATGGGTCCATTGGGCATGGAAAACATACATTATACCTATGTACAATCTTAAAAAATATTCCTTAAAAATCCAAAAGTGGATATCTTGACAAAATTCTTTCACTTGTAGGGCACCATGCATGAGTACCTCATACCTACAAACTGTCATGACAATCTGAAGAGTGGTTATAGAAAAGAAGCAGAAAATGTATGAAAATCACCCCCCCCCCCCTTCCTTTTTACATAAGAAAAAAATTCATAAAAAATCAAAAAAATAAAATTTAAGCATAAAATACATATCAAAGCATTAAGTAAGTTAAATATGATAAATATGTAGTAAATGAGTGTGTAAAATCATACACTTATTGAGTTATTTAAAGAAATAGTGCAAAAATGTGCATTTCTGACTAAGTCCGAAAAGACGTCAAAAACGCGTCAAAAATTTGACTTCGAAGTGGAACCAAAAATAACAACACTTCTTAAGACATCTCTCTAGATCATCCTGATGCTTTCGGTTTGTCGATACATGCTTCGGTTCTGAAGAAGAAGTTTGTCAAAGGAGGGTACCCCCCGTGACCTACTTTTGGCTGTGGTGGCGCCACCTGTTGACAAATCCTGACGAAAAACAACAACACTTGTAGGGGACCATGAGTACTTCATACCTACCAAGTTTCATCAAAATCCCTTCAGCCGTTCTGGAGAAGAAGTCGAAAATGTGAAAAGTTTACGACGGACGACGGACGGACGGACGGACGGACGCCGGACGGTGCGCTATGACAATAGCTCACTTGAGCTTCGCTCAGGTGAGCTAAAAAGGGGAAAAAGTTTTTGTTGGGGTCCCGCCGGGGTTTGAAGCCACTCCCCATGGGTCCATTGGGCATGGAAAACATACATTATACCTATGTACAATCTTAAAAAATATTCCTTAAAAATCCAAAAGTGGATATCTTGACAAAATTCTTTCACTTGTAGGGCACCATGCATGAGTACCTCATACCTACAAACTGTCATGACAATCTGAAGAGTGGTTATAGAAAAGAAGCAGAAAATGTATGAAAATCACCCCCCCCCCCCCCCTTCCTTTTTACATAAGAAAAAAATTCATAAAAAATCAAAAAAATAAAATTTAAGCATAAAATACATATCAAAGCATTAAGTAAGTTAAATATGATAAATATGTAGTAAATGAGTGTGTAAAATCATACACTTATTGAGTTATTTAAAGAAATAGTGCAAAAATGTGCATTTCTGACTAAGTCCGAAAAGACGTCAAAAACGCGTCAAAAATTTGACTTCGAAGTGGAACCAAAAATAACAACACTTCTTAAGACATCTCTCTAGATCATCCTGATGCTTTCGGTTTGTCGATACATGCTTCGGTTCTGAAGAAGAAGTTTGTCAAAGGAGGGTACCCCCCGTGACCTACTTTTGGCTGTGGTGGCGCCACCTGTTGACAAATCCTGACGAAAAACAACAACACTTGTAGGGGACCATGAGTACTTCATACCTACCAAGTTTCATCAAAATCCCTTCAGCCGTTCTGGAGAAGAAGTCGAAAATGTGAAAAGTTTACGACGGACGACGGACGGACGGACGGACGGACGGACGCCGGACGGTGCGCTATGACAATAGCTCACTTGAGCTTCGCTCAGGTGAGCTAAAAAGGGGAAAAAGTTTTTGTTGGGGTCCCGCCGGGGTTTGAAGCCACTCCCCATGGGTCCATTGGGCATGGAAAACATACATTATACCTATGTACAATCTTAAAAAATATTCCTTAAAAATCCAAAAGTGGATATCTTGACAAAATTCTTTCACTTGTAGGGCACCATGCATGAGTACCTCATACCTACAAACTGTCATGACAATCTGAAGAGTGGTTATAGAAAAGAAGCAGAAAATGTATGAAAATCACCCCCCCCCCCCCTTCCTTTTTACATAAGAAAAAAATTCATAAAAAATCAAAAAAATAAAATTTAAGCATAAAATACATATCAAAGCATTAAGTAAGTTAAATATGATAAATATGTAGTAAATGAGTGTGTAAAATCATACACTTATTGAGTTATTTAAAGAAATAGTGCAAAAATGTGCATTTCTGACTAAGTCCGAAAAGACGTCAAAAACGCGTCAAAAATTTGACTTCGAAGTGGAACCAAAAATAACAACACTTCTTAAGACATCTCTCTAGATCATCCTGATGCTTTCGGTTTGTCGATACATGCTTCGGTTCTGAAGAAGAAGTTTGTCAAAGGAGGGTACCCCCCGTGACCTACTTTTGGCTGTGGTGGCGCCACCTGTTGACAAATCCTGACGAAAAACAACAACACTTGTAGGGGACCATGAGTACTTCATACCTACCAAGTTTCATCAAAATCCCTTCAGCCGTTCTGGAGAAGAAGTCGAAAATGTGAAAAGTTTACGACGGACGACGGACGGACGGACGGACGGACGCCGGACGGTGCGCTATGACAATAGCTCACTTGAGCTTCGCTCAGGTGAGCTAAAAAGGGGAAAAAGTTTTTGTTGGGGTCCCGCCGGGGTTTGAAGCCACTCCCCATGGGTCCATTGGGCATGGAAAACATACATTATACCTATGTACAATCTTAAAAAATATTCCTTAAAAATCCAAAAGTGGATATCTTGACAAAATTCTTTCACTTGTAGGGCACCATGCATGAGTACCTCATACCTACAAACTGTCATGACAATCTGAAGAGTGGTTATAGAAAAGAAGCAGAAAATGTATGAAAATCACCCCCCCCCCTTCCTTTTTACATAAGAAAAAAATTCATAAAAAATCAAAAAAATAAAATTTAAGCATAAAATACATATCAAAGCATTAAGTAAGTTAAATATGATAAATATGTAGTAAATGAGTGTGTAAAATCATACACTTATTGAGTTATTTAAAGAAATAGTGCAAAAATGTGCATTTCTGACTAAGTCCGAAAAGACGTCAAAAACGCGTCAAAAATTTGACTTCGAAGTGGAACCAAAAATAACAACACTTCTTAAGACATCTCTCTAGATCATCCTGATGCTTTCGGTTTGTCGATACATGCTTCGGTTCTGAAGAAGAAGTTTGTCAAAGGAGGGTACCCCCCGTGACCTACTTTTGGCTGTGGTGGCGCCACCTGTTGACAAATCCTGACGAAAAACAACAACACTTGTAGGGGACCATGAGTACTTCATACCTACCAAGTTTCATCAAAATCCCTTCAGCCGTTCTGGAGAAGAAGTCGAAAATGTGAAAAGTTTACGACGGACGACGGACGGACGGACGGACGGACGCCGGACGGTGCGCTATGACAATAGCTCACTTGAGCTTCGCTCAGGTGAGCTAAAAAGGGGAAAAAGTTTTTGTTGGGGTCCCGCCGGGGTTTGAAGCCACTCCCCATGGGTCCATTGGGCATGGAAAACATACATTATACCTATGTACAATCTTAAAAAATATTCCTTAAAAATCCAAAAGTGGATATCTTGACAAAATTCTTTCACTTGTAGGGCACCATGCATGAGTACCTCATACCTACAAACTGTCATGACAATCTGAAGAGTGGTTATAGAAAAGAAGCAGAAAATGTATGAAAATCACCCCCCCCCCCCTTCCTTTTTACATAAGAAAAAAATTCATAAAAAATCAAAAAAATAAAATTTAAGCATAAAATACATATCAAAGCATTAAGTAAGTTAAATATGATAAATATGTAGTAAATGAGTGTGTAAAATCATACACTTATTGAGTTATTTAAAGAAATAGTGCAAAAATGTGCATTTCTGACTAAGTCCGAAAAGACGTCAAAAACGCGTCAAAAATTTGACTTCGAAGTGGAACCAAAAATAACAACACTTCTTAAGACATCTCTCTAGATCATCCTGATGCTTTCGGTTTGTCGATACATGCTTCGGTTCTGAAGAAGAAGTTTGTCAAAGGAGGGTACCCCCCGTGACCTACTTTTGGCTGTGGTGGCGCCACCTGTTGACAAATCCTGACGAAAAACAACAACACTTGTAGGGGACCATGAGTACTTCATACCTACCAAGTTTCATCAAAATCCCTTCAGCCGTTCTGGAGAAGAAGTCGAAAATGTGAAAAGTTTACGACGGACGACGGACGGACGGACGGACGGACGCCGGACGGTGCGCTATGACAATAGCTCACTTGAGCTTCGCTCAGGTGAGCTAAAAAGGGGAAAAAGTTTTTGTTGGGGTCCCGCCGGGGTTTGAAGCCACTCCCCATGGGTCCATTGGGCATGGAAAACATACATTATACCTATGTACAATCTTAAAAAATATTCCTTAAAAATCCAAAAGTGGATATCTTGACAAAATTCTTTCACTTGTAGGGCACCATGCATGAGTACCTCATACCTACAAACTGTCATGACAATCTGAAGAGTGGTTATAGAAAAGAAGCAGAAAATGTATGAAAATCACCCCCCCCCCCTTCCTTTTTACATAAGAAAAAAATTCATAAAAAATCAAAAAAATAAAATTTAAGCATAAAATACATATCAAAGCATTAAGTAAGTTAAATATGATAAATATGTAGTAAATGAGTGTGTAAAATCATACACTTATTGAGTTATTTAAAGAAATAGTGCAAAAATGTGCATTTCTGACTAAGTCCGAAAAGACGTCAAAAACGCGTCAAAAATTTGACTTCGAAGTGGAACCAAAAATAACAACACTTCTTAAGACATCTCTCTAGATCATCCTGATGCTTTCGGTTTGTCGATACATGCTTCGGTTCTGAAGAAGAAGTTTGTCAAAGGAGGGTACCCCCCGTGACCTACTTTTGGCTGTGGTGGCGCCACCTGTTGACAAATCCTGACGAAAAACAACAACACTTGTAGGGGACCATGAGTACTTCATACCTACCAAGTTTCATCAAAATCCCTTCAGCCGTTCTGGAGAAGAAGTCGAAAATGTGAAAAGTTTACGACGGACGACGGACGGACGGACGGACGGACGCCGGACGGTGCGCTATGACAATAGCTCACTTGAGCTTCGCTCAGGTGAGCTAAAAAGGGGAAAAAGTTTTTGTTGGGGTCCCGCCGGGGTTTGAAGCCACTCCCCATGGGTCCATTGGGCATGGAAAACATACATTATACCTATGTACAATCTTAAAAAATATTCCTTAAAAATCCAAAAGTGGATATCTTGACAAAATTCTTTCACTTGTAGGGCACCATGCATGAGTACCTCATACCTACAAACTGTCATGACAATCTGAAGAGTGGTTATAGAAAAGAAGCAGAAAATGTATGAAAATCACCCCCCCCCCCCCTTCCTTTTTACATAAGAAAAAAATTCATAAAAAATCAAAAAAATAAAATTTAAGCATAAAATACATATCAAAGCATTAAGTAAGTTAAATATGATAAATATGTAGTAAATGAGTGTGTAAAATCATACACTTATTGAGTTATTTAAAGAAATAGTGCAAAAATGTGCATTTCTGACTAAGTCCGAAAAGACGTCAAAAACGCGTCAAAAATTTGACTTCGAAGTGGAACCAAAAATAACAACACTTCTTAAGACATCTCTCTAGATCATCCTGATGCTTTCGGTTTGTCGATACATGCTTCGGTTCTGAAGAAGAAGTTTGTCAAAGGAGGGTACCCCCCGTGACCTACTTTTGGCTGTGGTGGCGCCACCTGTTGACAAATCCTGACGAAAAACAACAACACTTGTAGGGGACCATGAGTACTTCATACCTACCAAGTTTCATCAAAATCCCTTCAGCCGTTCTGGAGAAGAAGTCGAAAATGTGAAAAGTTTACGACGGACGACGGACGGACGGACGGACGGACGCCGGACGGTGCGCTATGACAATAGCTCACTTGAGCTTCGCTCAGGTGAGCTAAAAAGGGGAAAAAGTTTTTGTTGGGGTCCCGCCGGGGTTTGAAGCCACTCCCCATGGGTCCATTGGGCATGGAAAACATACATTATACCTATGTACAATCTTAAAAAATATTCCTTAAAAATCCAAAAGTGGATATCTTGACAAAATTCTTTCACTTGTAGGGCACCATGCATGAGTACCTCATACCTACAAACTGTCATGACAATCTGAAGAGTGGTTATAGAAAAGAAGCAGAAAATGTATGAAAATCACCCCCCCCCCCCCCCCTTCCTTTTTACATAAGAAAAAAATTCATAAAAAATCAAAAAAATAAAATTTAAGCATAAAATACATATCAAAGCATTAAGTAAGTTAAATATGATAAATATGTAGTAAATGAGTGTGTAAAATCATACACTTATTGAGTTATTTAAAGAAATAGTGCAAAAATGTGCATTTCTGACTAAGTCCGAAAAGACGTCAAAAACGCGTCAAAAATTTGACTTCGAAGTGGAACCAAAAATAACAACACTTCTTAAGACATCTCTCTAGATCATCCTGATGCTTTCGGTTTGTCGATACATGCTTCGGTTCTGAAGAAGAAGTTTGTCAAAGGAGGGTACCCCCCGTGACCTACTTTTGGCTGTGGTGGCGCCACCTGTTGACAAATCCTGACGAAAAACAACAACACTTGTAGGGGACCATGAGTACTTCATACCTACCAAGTTTCATCAAAATCCCTTCAGCCGTTCTGGAGAAGAAGTCGAAAATGTGAAAAGTTTACGACGGACGACGGACGGACGGACGGACGGACGCCGGACGGTGCGCTATGACAATAGCTCACTTGAGCTTCGCTCAGGTGAGCTAAAAAGGGGAAAAAGTTTTTGTTGGGGTCCCGCCGGGGTTTGAAGCCACTCCCCATGGGTCCATTGGGCATGGAAAACATACATTATACCTATGTACAATCTTAAAAAATATTCCTTAAAAATCCAAAAGTGGATATCTTGACAAAATTCTTTCACTTGTAGGGCACCATGCATGAGTACCTCATACCTACAAACTGTCATGACAATCTGAAGAGTGGTTATAGAAAAGAAGCAGAAAATGTATGAAAATCACCCCCCCCCCCCCTTCCTTTTTACATAAGAAAAAAATTCATAAAAAATCAAAAAAATAAAATTTAAGCATAAAATACATATCAAAGCATTAAGTAAGTTAAATATGATAAATATGTAGTAAATGAGTGTGTAAAATCATACACTTATTGAGTTATTTAAAGAAATAGTGCAAAAATGTGCATTTCTGACTAAGTCCGAAAAGACGTCAAAAACGCGTCAAAAATTTGACTTCGAAGTGGAACCAAAAATAACAACACTTCTTAAGACATCTCTCTAGATCATCCTGATGCTTTCGGTTTGTCGATACATGCTTCGGTTCTGAAGAAGAAGTTTGTCAAAGGAGGGTACCCCCCGTGACCTACTTTTGGCTGTGGTGGCGCCACCTGTTGACAAATCCTGACGAAAAACAACAACACTTGTAGGGGACCATGAGTACTTCATACCTACTAAGTTTCATCAAAATCCCTTCAGCCGTTCTGGAGAAGAAGTCGAAAATGTGAAAAGTTTACGACGGACGACGGACGGACGGACGGACGGACGCCGGACGGTGCGCTATGACAATAGCTCACTTGAGCTTCGCTCAGGTGAGCTAAAAAGGGGAAAAAGTTTTTGTTGGGGTCCCGCCGGGGTTTGAAGCCACTCCCCATGGGTCCATTGGGCATGGAAAACATACATTATACCTATGTACAATCTTAAAAAATATTCCTTAAAAATCCAAAAGTGGATATCTTGACAAAATTCTTTCACTTGTAGGGCACCATGCATGAGTACCTCATACCTACAAACTGTCATGACAATCTGAAGAGTGGTTATAGAAAAGAAGCAGAAAATGTATGAAAATCACCCCCCCCCCTTCCTTTTTACATAAGAAAAAAATTCATAAAAAATCAAAAAAATAAAATTTAAGCATAAAATACATATCAAAGCATTAAGTAAGTTAAATATGATAAATATGTAGTAAATGAGTGTGTAAAATCATACACTTATTGAGTTATTTAAAGAAATAGTGCAAAAATGTGCATTTCTGACTAAGTCCGAAAAGACGTCAAAAACGCGTCAAAAATTTGACTTCGAAGTGGAACCAAAAATAACAACACTTCTTAAGACATCTCTCTAGATCATCCTGATGCTTTCGGTTTGTCGATACATGCTTCGGTTCTGAAGAAGAAGTTTGTCAAAGGAGGGTACCCCCCGTGACCTACTTTTGGCTGTGGTGGCGCCACCTGTTGACAAATCCTGACGAAAAACAACAACACTTGTAGGGGACCATGAGTACTTCATACCTACCAAGTTTCATCAAAATCCCTTCAGCCGTTCTGGAGAAGAAGTCGAAAATGTGAAAAGTTTACGACGGACGACGGACGGACGGACGGACGGACGCCGGACGGTGCGCTATGACAATAGCTCACTTGAGCTTCGCTCAGGTGAGCTAAAAAGGGGAAAAAGTTTTTGTTGGGGTCCCGCCGGGGTTTGAAGCCACTCCCCATGGGTCCATTGGGCATGGAAAACATACATTATACCTATGTACAATCTTAAAAAATATTCCTTAAAAATCCAAAAGTGGATATCTTGACAAAATTCTTTCACTTGTAGGGCACCATGCATGAGTACCTCATACCTACAAACTGTCATGACAATCTGAAGAGTGGTTATAGAAAAGAAGCAGAAAATGTATGAAAATCACCCCCCCCCCCTTCCTTTTTACATAAGAAAAAAATTCATAAAAAATCAAAAAAATAAAATTTAAGCATAAAATACATATCAAAGCATTAAGTAAGTTAAATATGATAAATATGTAGTAAATGAGTGTGTAAAATCATACACTTATTGAGTTATTTAAAGAAATAGTGCAAAAATGTGCATTTCTGACTAAGTCCGAAAAGACGTCAAAAACGCGTCAAAAATTTGACTTCGAAGTGGAACCAAAAATAACAACACTTCTTAAGACATCTCTCTAGATCATCCTGATGCTTTCGGTTTGTCGATACATGCTTCGGTTCTGAAGAAGAAGTTTGTCAAAGGAGGGTACCCCCCGTGACCTACTTTTGGCTGTGGTGGCGCCACCTGTTGACAAATCCTGACGAAAAACAACAACACTTGTAGGGGACCATGAGTACTTCATACCTACCAAGTTTCATCAAAATCCCTTCAGCCGTTCTGGAGAAGAAGTCGAAAATGTGAAAAGTTTACGACGGACGACGGACGGACGGACGGACGGACGCCGGACGGTGCGCTATGACAATAGCTCACTTGAGCTTCGCTCAGGTGAGCTAAAAAGGGGAAAAAGTTTTTGTTGGGGTCCCGCCGGGGTTTGAAGCCACTCCCCATGGGTCCATTGGGCATGGAAAACATACATTATACCTATGTACAATCTTAAAAAATATTCCTTAAAAATCCAAAAGTGGATATCTTGACAAAATTCTTTCACTTGTAGGGCACCATGCATGAGTACCTCATACCTACAAACTGTCATGACAATCTGAAGAGTGGTTATAGAAAAGAAGCAGAAAATGTATGAAAATCACCCCCCCCCCCCTTCCTTTTTACATAAGAAAAAAATTCATAAAAAATCAAAAAAATAAAATTTAAGCATAAAATACATATCAAAGCATTAAGTAAGTTAAATATGATAAATATGTAGTAAATGAGTGTGTAAAATCATACACTTATTGAGTTATTTAAAGAAATAGTGCAAAAATGTGCATTTCTGACTAAGTCCGAAAAGACGTCAAAAACGCGTCAAAAATTTGACTTCGAAGTGGAACCAAAAATAACAACACTTCTTAAGACATCTCTCTAGATCATCCTGATGCTTTCGGTTTGTCGATACATGCTTCGGTTCTGAAGAAGAAGTTTGTCAAAGGAGGGTACCCCCCGTGACCTACTTTTGGCTGTGGTGGCGCCACCTGTTGACAAATCCTGACGAAAAACAACAACACTTGTAGGGGACCATGAGTACTTCATACCTACCAAGTTTCATCAAAATCCCTTCAGCCGTTCTGGAGAAGAAGTCGAAAATGTGAAAAGTTTACGACGGACGACGGACGGACGGACGGACGGACGCCGGACGGTGCGCTATGACAATAGCTCACTTGAGCTTCGCTCAGGTGAGCTAAAAAGGGGAAAAAGTTTTTGTTGGGGTCCCGCCGGGGTTTGAAGCCACTCCCCATGGGTCCATTGGGCATGGAAAACATACATTATACCTATGTACAATCTTAAAAAATATTCCTTAAAAATCCAAAAGTGGATATCTTGACAAAATTCTTTCACTTGTAGGGCACCATGCATGAGTACCTCATACCTACAAACTGTCATGACAATCTGAAGAGTGGTTATAGAAAAGAAGCAGAAAATGTATGAAAATCACCCCCCCCCCCCCTTCCTTTTTACATAAGAAAAAAATTCATAAAAAATCAAAAAAATAAAATTTAAGCATAAAATACATATCAAAGCATTAAGTAAGTTAAATATGATAAATATGTAGTAAATGAGTGTGTAAAATCATACACTTATTGAGTTATTTAAAGAAATAGTGCAAAAATGTGCATTTCTGACTAAGTCCGAAAAGACGTCAAAAACGCGTCAAAAATTTGACTTCGAAGTGGAACCAAAAATAACAACACTTCTTAAGACATCTCTCTAGATCATCCTGATGCTTTCGGTTTGTCGATACATGCTTCGGTTCTGAAGAAGAAGTTTGTCAAAGGAGGGTACCCCCCGTGACCTACTTTTGGCTGTGGTGGCGCCACCTGTTGACAAATCCTGACGAAAAACAACAACACTTGTAGGGGACCATGAGTACTTCATACCTACCAAGTTTCATCAAAATCCCTTCAGCCGTTCTGGAGAAGAAGTCGAAAATGTGAAAAGTTTACGACGGACGACGGACGGACGGACGGACGGACGCCGGACGGTGCGCTATGACAATAGCTCACTTGAGCTTCGCTCAGGTGAGCTAAAAAGGGGAAAAAGTTTTTGTTGGGGTCCCGCCGGGGTTTGAAGCCACTCCCCATGGGTCCATTGGGCATGGAAAACATACATTATACCTATGTACAATCTTAAAAAATATTCCTTAAAAATCCAAAAGTGGATATCTTGACAAAATTCTTTCACTTGTAGGGCACCATGCATGAGTACCTCATACCTACAAACTGTCATGACAATCTGAAGAGTGGTTATAGAAAAGAAGCAGAAAATGTATGAAAATCACCCCCCCCCCCTTCCTTTTTACATAAGAAAAAAATTCATAAAAAATCAAAAAAATAAAATTTAAGCATAAAATACATATCAAAGCATTAAGTAAGTTAAATATGATAAATATGTAGTAAATGAGTGTGTAAAATCATACACTTATTGAGTTATTTAAAGAAATAGTGCAAAAATGTGCATTTCTGACTAAGTCCGAAAAGACGTCAAAAACGCGTCAAAAATTTGACTTCGAAGTGGAACCAAAAATAACAACACTTCTTAAGACATCTCTCTAGATCATCCTGATGCTTTCGGTTTGTCGATACATGCTTCGGTTCTGAAGAAGAAGTTTGTCAAAGGAGGGTACCCCCCGTGACCTACTTTTGGCTGTGGTGGCGCCACCTGTTGACAAATCCTGACGAAAAACAACAACACTTGTAGGGGACCATGAGTACTTCATACCTACCAAGTTTCATCAAAATCCCTTCAGCCGTTCTGGAGAAGAAGTCGAAAATGTGAAAAGTTTACGACGGACGACGGACGGACGGACGGACGGACGCCGGACGGTGCGCTATGACAATAGCTCACTTGAGCTTCGCTCAGGTGAGCTAAAAAGGGGAAAAAGTTTTTGTTGGGGTCCCGCCGGGGTTTGAAGCCACTCCCCATGGGTCCATTGGGCATGGAAAACATACATTATACCTATGTACAATCTTAAAAAATATTCCTTAAAAATCCAAAAGTGGATATCTTGACAAAATTCTTTCACTTGTAGGGCACCATGCATGAGTACCTCATACCTACAAACTGTCATGACAATCTGAAGAGTGGTTATAGAAAAGAAGCAGAAAATGTATGAAAATCACCCCCCCCCCTTCCTTTTTACATAAGAAAAAAATTCATAAAAAATCAAAAAAATAAAATTTAAGCATAAAATACATATCAAAGCATTAAGTAAGTTAAATATGATAAATATGTAGTAAATGAGTGTGTAAAATCATACACTTATTGAGTTATTTAAAGAAATAGTGCAAAAATGTGCATTTCTGACTAAGTCCGAAAAGACGTCAAAAACGCGTCAAAAATTTGACTTCGAAGTGGAACCAAAAATAACAACACTTCTTAAGACATCTCTCTAGATCATCCTGATGCTTTCGGTTTGTCGATACATGCTTCGGTTCTGAAGAAGAAGTTTGTCAAAGGAGGGTACCCCCCGTGACCTACTTTTGGCTGTGGTGGCGCCACCTGTTGACAAATCCTGACGAAAAACAACAACACTTGTAGGGGACCATGAGTACTTCATACCTACCAAGTTTCATCAAAATCCCTTCAGCCGTTCTGGAGAAGAAGTCGAAAATGTGAAAAGTTTACGACGGACGACGGACGGACGGACGGACGGACGCCGGACGGTGCGCTATGACAATAGCTCACTTGAGCTTCGCTCAGGTGAGCTAAAAAGAGAAAGAAGGATTAATTCGAAATCAATGGGGCTATGAAGCGTATTTCAGTTCATTTAACTCGCGTTCACGTGGAGTTGCTATTCTTTTTAATAATAACTTTGACTTTATGGTTCATGATAGAAAATGTGACTCGTTCGGAAATCTATTAGCTTTAAATCTTACTATTGAAGAAAGGCAGTTGACCCTTATATCTTTGTACGGCCCCAATCAAGATTCACCAGATTTTTACACAAATATATCACAAATTATTGCTGAATTAGATAACAATGATGTAATTATCGTAGGAGACTTCAACCTAGTTATGAACACTGACTTTGATTACGATAATTATCTCCATATAAATAACCCAAACGCTAGAGCAAAAGTTTTAGAAATGATAGAGGAACATGAATTAACTGATATTTATAGAGAATTTCATCCTGTGAAGACAAGGTATACGTGGCGAAGATGTAATCCCGTTAAACAGGCACGCTTAGACTTCTTTTTAATTTCAAATTCTTTAAGTATTCATGTTAAAAAAGCTGATATTATGTCTAGTTACAGATCGGATCATTCCCCAATTAGTCTTTTATTAAAATTTAATGAATTTCAGCATAGCAAAGGTCTTTGGAAATTTAACAATTCTCTTTTAAAGGATTTAACTTATTTGGAATTAATTAAAACATTGATCAATGATATCAAAGCACAATATGCAGTGCCACTATACATTGCAGATAGTATTCCCAATGTTCCAGATACCGAAATAAATTTCACAATCAATGATCAACTTTTCCTAGAAACCCTTCTTATAGAAATTCGAGGAAAAACTATCTCTTATTCAAGTCATAAAAAGAAAAGTATGAATGAAAAAGAAGAAACTTTAATCCAAGAAATATATATGCTTAACAATACTTCTGAAAATTTAGACATTATACACGACAAACAGAAGGCACTTGAAGAATTACGACAGGAAAAGTTAAGGGGAAGTATGATACGATCTAGAATTAAGTGGTTGGAACAAGGAGAGAAACCAACGAAATATTTTTTAAATCTTGAAAAAAGAAACTATTGTTCTAAAATCATTTCTATGATAAAAACAGAAAATGACAAAGAGATAACAAATCAAAAAGAAATTTTAAATGAAATTGAATCATTCTATAGAAAGCTTTACGAAGAAAAAAAACCATGATGACGGATCAACTTCTATACATGAATATCTACATGGAATAGAAATACCAAAATTGACAGAAGATCAAAAGATTAAACTAGAAGGAGAAATATCATATACCGAAGCAGCTGAATGTTTGAAGAATATGTCAAATAACAAAAGTCCAGGCAGTGATGGCTATACAGTCGAATTTTTTAAAACTTTCTGGAAGCAACTTGGTACTTTCATTGTTAGGTCTTTGAACTATGGATATGAATTAGGAGAACTATGAATTAGGAGAACTATCAATCACGCAAAGACAAGGAATAATATCGTGTATTCCTAAAGATGGTAAATGTAAACATTATTTGAAAAACTGGAGACCGATCTCTCTACTAAATGTAGTTTATAAAATATGTTCAGGTTGTATAGCGAAGAGAATCAAAGGCTGTATTCCCCATATAATTCATTCTGATCAAACAGGTTTTGTACCCGGACGCTATATAGGAGAAAATACAAGATTAGTTTATGATTTAATGCATTACACTGAAGAAAATGATATACCAGGAGCACTATTAGCAATTGATTTCGAAAAGGCATTTGACTCCGTTTCTTGGACATTCATTAAAAAAACATTAGAACTCTTCAATTTTGGCCCTTCTTTTTGCCACTGGATCTCAATCTTTCAAAGAAATTCCCTATCGGCTGTATCACAAGCAGGTTTTCTATCTAACTTCTTTAATCTTGGTCGTGGTTGCAGACAGGGAGATCCGATCGCTTCTTACATATTCTTAATTTGTGCTGAAATCCTCGCCTTGAAAATACGAAATAATAAAGAAATTAAAGGCATAGAAATAAATAAAAAAGAAATGAAAATTTCACAGTACGCAGACGATACCCTGCTCTTCTTAAACGGTACAGAGTCAGCTCTGCGAGCAGCGATAAAAGACATCAATAGCTATTATGTTTTATCAGGCCTGAAAATAAATCTGAATAAATGTCAAATTGTTTGGATTGGAAGTAAGAAATATTCATCTGAAAGGTTATGTCGTGATTTAGATATTGAATGGACTAAACAATTCAAACTATTAGGAGTTATCTTTGACATTGACCTACCAAAAATGACCTTTTTAAACTATGACAAAAAGCTTGTTAAGATTAAATCCATCATCTCTAATTGGAATAGAAGACAACTGACCCCAATAGGAAAAATCGTTTTGATTAAAAGCTTGTTGATATCTCAGATGAATCATTTGTTTATATCTCTCCCAAATCCTTCTTGTGTTTTTATTGATGAATTAACAAAGCTCTTATTTAATTACCTATGGAACTCAAAAGTGAATAAAATCAAAAGGCAAGTAGTTATTCAAGACTATGACAAAGGTGGCTTAAATATGTTGGATATAAAGAACTACATCAAAAGTATGAAACTGACATGGATTCGGCGTATTATTAATGAAACAACATACGAGCCAACATGGAGAATCATATCTGAATCTTACATTGATTTTAAAATGATACTCGAAACTGGATCAGATATGTCAAAAACGACAGCTAAAAGAATTTCAAATAGCTTTTGGAAAGAAGTTCTTATGTCTTTCTCAGAATTACAAGAGAAAATGGTTATCAGAAATTGGGAGGAATATATCGCACAACCCATTTGGTACAATAGAAATATTAAAATCGATGGTAAATCCACATTCAAAAAGGATTGGTACGACAGAGGTATTAAATTTATTGATGATTTTTTAGATGAAAGTGGAGACTTCTTAAAACTAGATATGTTCCGACAAAAGTTTGATATGAATGTTGATTTTCTTTATTTCTATGGAATAATAAACGCCATTTCAAAAGATATGAAATGCAAAAATCAAGAAAAAGGGAACGAAAACCATTTAAAACCATTTATTCCTACAAACTTGAAATTATTTCATGACCGTAAAACCGGATCTAAATCACTATATCAAATCCTTATGGACTCTCCTGTTGAACCAACAGGGAAACTTAAATGGAACAATATACATTTTTTTTCATCTGAAGAATGGACGCAGATTTTCTCCCTTCCTTTCAAAATATCAAAAAATCCAAAGTTCCAATGGTTACAGTTTCGAATCAATCACAATATTCTTACAACGAACACTTTTACATTCAAAATTGGTCTATCAGATTCATCTCTGTGTACCTTTTGTAACAACAATGATGAAACAATTCTGCACCTTCTATGGGAGTGCAAAGAAACTCAAAGACTTTTACTTCAATTCAAAAGAATATGCAATCAAAACGATAATATGTTTTCGCTTGAAAAAATACAGTTTATCTTTGGAGATTTAAACAAGAACAAACAGTCAGAATCGTTTAATGTTGTTATGTTAGCAATTAAAAATTATATATACAGATGTAGATGTCTTTCTGAAACTTTATCGATAAGTAGACTTAAAATTCAGTTACGTGATTTATATAAAACTTTGAAACAAATAGCTTATCAGACAGATACCTTTCCCCTATTTCAAGATACGTGGAATAAGTGGCATTTCCTTGAACAGTTATGAACAACCACCCTTTACATATAACTCTACTCGTGCACCCGAAAAGTCGTTTACACACTGAATATATGCAGCCATTGGATCACCTTCTCTATTATTTTTTTTTCTTCATACTTTCAATGAGTCAGTTCTAATGTCACTTTCTATATTTTTTTCACAGGTTATCATCTTTTGTTCTGAAATATGATTCTTCTTTAAAAACAATCAAAATATAATCGATGAGACGCATGAATGATATTCATTTTGCATGAAATGATGACTTGTGACTTATATATTTGTAATAAAAAAAAAAAAAAAACGTTAAGTAAGTAAATTTACACATTGGTTTGAACGATATACAGATAAGGAAAATACCCTCAATTTGATCATGATAACATAGTGAGCACAGCAGAGCACAGACTAGAAAAAAGGAAGGAAGGAGGGGATCTCCAACAACACTAGGTTGCAGCACCCACAGCAAAATCCCAAAACACCCATGCAAAAAACACAGAACAGATACCCACAGAAAGAGACACAAAAGGGACAAGGAACACCAACTCACAACATAGAAACATGAAACACAAAAGACTACACATAAACCAACGAGACCAATGGACAACCGGTGCCGACTTAGGACGGCCATCTGCCACGTAAATAGCAGACGGTGTGGTTATCCTGGATTACGTGCGCACAACCCTCCCACTATTCCGATTTTCCAGAGGTCTCGAAGAACGCACAATTATGGTGTAAAACAACCCCCCCACTGTTAGATGACCACACACAAACAAGACCGTAAAACGCAGGGGTCCAGGCAACACAGATGAATATGTAAATGGATATAAAAAGAGGACGTGCGTAATACAGTCCGTGCTCTGCCGGCTGTAGCGAGCTCCAATTAGTTATCACCCGAGGAGTCCGACTGACATTCAGAGAGGACAGGTGGTCGGGGCCCTGTCTTCTCTAAAGAGGTTTGGACAGGGCCCGTCATGGAGTCCCGTCGTCACAGTCAGTCGGAGACAAGAAGAAGAAGATAAAAGACAATATAAAGATATAGGAATCATATACTATAAAAGTACAAATAACGAACAAATAAGTATAATGTAATCCGCTATAATTGCAAACGTACTTATCATTTCCTTACACTAAATTTGGATTCATTAGAAGTGTAGGACCTTTTACATTACATGCGGTACAAATTAAAAGCTGAGTTGCAGGGTAAGTAAATGCATTTTATTTATTCATCATTTCATCGATAATAAATCCCCCGAGAATAAGCTAATGACATTCAAATCACTTCACTTGCCCCTTGTGTGATATTAGTGACTCCGCAGATCATGTGAAAGATTTAATTCAAAGAATTTCGTCATACCTAAAGTTCTTGTATTCTCACAACAGTACAGACTGCATGATTTCACTTTATCAAAATTTACATTTCATAATTACCAAAGCTTACCTAGGTACTGTTTATTCATTAGGTATGATCTGAGTCTGACCAATAGCAAGGGTGGAAGGCGTCGGATGGGCGGAGTCCAGTAAATATAAACGTCATTCAATACGTCATCGTCACATGATAGAATATCGTCTAGCTCCGCCTCTGATAACCCGTTCTGTGCTGTGTTTGGTAAAATACGAGAAACAAAACCTCAATCATCGTATATTCATTATCTGATTGTTCTCAAACTTTCTTAAAATTTAAACGAATAACACAACTTACAATGTAATTTCTAATGAAAAAGTTTGGGTTTTTCTTATTTTTATTTTTTTATTAGATCTTAAGGGCATTATAAAAATATTTTTACCTAAAGTTAGATAACCAAGAGCGTGAGCGATGAATATTTTCCCGTGACTTTGTTCTAAATAATCAAACAATTTCAAAATGCTCTCTCTGACTGTCTTCTCCAATTTTACGCTATCCACAGGGCTGTATGACGTCCAGCGGCGTGCCTCGTCAAAGGCTAACTTCAAGTATAGAGCGAGGGGCTGCTTTCGAAAACTCTGTACCAAGTAGGCAAATTGTTCATCCGTAACCGTTCTGTTCCGGTTCATAAACCACGTTCTAAGTATATTATCAGCCTCTGAGATGTTCAGTGGAGGTATTTCTATGTAGTTCTCTTCTGGGAATTTGCCCTTTAATATTGAACAAGAACTAGCCTTAAACAGTGTAGATTTGGAACGTTACTATAATTTGCCAAAATAATTATCTTTACACAAAAATTTCAAAATCATTTATCTTTTAGAGAATTCAAAAATCTGCAGATACAATATGAAAGTAAATTCCTAATTATAGTAAACAATATTGTCCATTCCCTCCATCATCCTGCAATCAGTTTGAATTTGGACAAAACTTGATTTGCCATATATACAGCACTACTCGATTTAATATTTGTCTTCTTAAGCTTAGAATGTTTAATGGAATGTTACCTTCAATATCGGAAGACACTGGTAAATTGGATCCCCAATCGTAGAAACTACTATCTTGATGTTTGGCGGAAACTTTTTGGGAAGCCAAAAGAGCTGTCTTGCATCGTCAGCCGTATCAAACTGGTCCAAGGAGTCGAACATAAAGACCACGGGACAGGACTTCTGAATGGGGTTTAATGATTGGTTCAACTCCCACAGCAAATCTTTCATGTCCTGTTTTATTTGTCATATAAAACACACCTTATTGGCGAATGAAATTTTATCTGATACATAATATTTTATGATTACTTCAATTTGCGTGAAGAGAAAATATTATATTATATAAATAGTCTAAATAAAAAAATCTTTTTTCAATATATAAAGTTGCTTCTGTGAATTTTCATTGCTTCTATTTTGAGACTCCAATTAGGATATATCACAAAAATTAAAGGAAAATATTGCGGATATAAAACACATATCCAGCACGACGGATAGATAAATCTATTTGTGAAGGAACAAATAAGAATATAAAAGAATTACAATAATGTCTGTACCTCTGGCGCAAAAGCGTAAGTACCCTGTGCATGTTTAAGTTGAACCAAGATGCTTTTCAAGAATGGAAAGATGTGAGAGCTATCAAGTGTTGTTCCAATGAATCTGTAATAAAGAGTGTACCAGTGTATCAATTCAAATAATTCCTTTCTTAATTACCTGATAGAATAATTTGTAATCTATTTCTTGGAAGAAGGAGAATAATCATGGAATAAAGATTGACTAGAATTTGAATTGTCTTTGCATTTGAATTGACTTTGATTTTAATTGATTTTGAATTTCAACTGCTTTTCAAATTCGGACCCATACAAACAATAGAGTATAGGGTATTTCACAACCTGCATTCTATGGTGACATAATTAACAAAATAAGAAGTATTAAAAGTAGGCCATGGAAATTGTGTTAGAATTATCAAACGCATTTTAAGCCGTGGATATAATTCTTCTGTCACCAGACGGACACTTTGCTTGGCACTGGACAAATCTACAGCCTTGTGCCAGCGCATTCTTTAGAATTGCACTCTAACTGACTGTGACGATAGGTCTCCATGACGGGCCCTGTCCAAACCTCTTTAGAGAAGACAGGGCTCCGACCACCTGTCCTCTCTGAATGTCGGTCGGACTCCTCGGATGAGCACATGCATGAGCTCGCTAAAGCCGGCAGAGCACGAACTGGATATCGTACGCCTTCTGTTTTTATACCCATTTACATATCCATATGTGTGTTTCCTGGGTCCCGCGTCATGCTGTATGTTTGTATGGTCATCTTACAGTGAGGAGATTGTTTTACACCATTATTGTGCGTTCTCCGAGACCTCTGGGTAATCCGAATAGTGGAAGGTTGTGCGCACGTAATACGGATAACTACATCGTCTACTACTGGCGTAGCAGATGGCCGTCCTAAGTCGGCACCGATTGCCCATTGTTCTCGTTGGTGCACATGTAGTCATTTGTGCTTGATGTTTCTATGTGAATTGGTGTTCCATGTACCTTTTGCGTCTCTTTCTGCGCGTGTCTGCTCTGTATTTTTGGATTTTGCTAAGGGTACTGCAACCGAGTGTTGTCGGAGATCCCCCTCCTTTCTTGACCATGGTTATGTGGTTATCAGCTTCAAGATTTCGTATAAATAAAAAAAGCATACCTCATTATGAGCGCAGCTTTTCCATCCGTCCATTCTTTTACTTTACTGGCAGCCATTGCCATTATTGATGTTTTGCCTATACCAGAAGGACCATGTAGCACTAGGGGTTGGGTACTTTCACCCAAGATATAAGCCTTTATTTTCTGTAAACATACGTATACATATTTCTATGACCATAGTAAAAGCATGTGTCAATGCATGCTTAAAGACAGCCTTGGACGTTTTTCAAAATACGAAGAAGATTTTTAATGAATGCATGTCGTTTTACTTAGAATTTAATTCCTTCTTGTCTGCAGTGATTTTGTTAACCAGTTACATGTATCTGACTGTAAAGAGATGTATGGTATATAAATTCCCTACCTCCAGTATGTCGTCTCTACTAACAGCGTTTGCCTTTTCTCGACAGAATTTCATATGACGTAGACATTCCTCGTACACATTACTATCTACTTCCGACTCTTTCAGTTCTTGTATTGCACTCTCTATTCTATTGCATATGACATCAGCAAAGTCTGACGTCATTTCCTTGAGGTATTTATAGTGTTCCGGATCATCTGGGTCAATACCTGGCCATAATAATAATGAAGAATTAGGGATTATATGGTATCCTTCTATCGCACGGGCGAATAAATTTGCATGTGAACCATATATACATATGTGCATATTTTTGCAAATGCTAAATAGATAGAGTACTTTTTTTAATGAAGAAAAGGGAAGGATCTCCAGCATGACCACCTTGCACTCACCCAGCGAAACAAACACACAATAAAGTGACACATAAATGACATCAGACAAAACTTCAAATCGCAAAAAGACAACAATATTCACCAGAACATCACATGTACAATACAATCGAAACAGACGTACAGAAACATCAAACATTAATGACAACACATGAAAGGAAGGTGACCAATGTACACCCGGCGCCGACCTTTGACGGCCATCTGCTACAACCCTCCCACTTATCCGGATACGCAGAGGTCTCCATAGAAGCACAATTGTTGCATAAAAATAAAACTTCTCACCGTAAGATGACATAACAAACAAGATAGTTAAACGCAGTTGAACCGTCACTATTCTAAAGAACTGCGGCGAGTAACTTTTTCATAAGAGATTCTCACTTCCAAACTAGCAGTTCTCTTAAGACAGAATTCACGAATCTCTGTATCGATTCTCCTATACATGTATTTGTGATTTCCTAATTTTGCTCAGGGATATATTTCAAATTATAAGAATTATAAGAAGAATTAATCAAAGTTAAAATATTGAAGAATATTCACCCTTTTCTCTCCATGGCACTTTGTATGATAAAATATTGTCACTAGGTAACACACTCGGAATATCTTTATTTTTCAAGTTATCTAGAAGTTGCCTCGACTTTTTCCATTTTTCATCTGGACCTAGGCACTCTGAAAAGAAAAGACACAAACTGAAACTGAAATTACCAGTAGCAGTTGGTCACCTTTATAGATCTGGAAAAGTTGAAGTTTACATTACCTATAAATCTGGACAATTGATAGCTCGGTTTGATTTTCTCAATATCTTCTATTGTCCTCTTTACCCACAAACACTGACGTTCTGGTGAAACACTCTGTAGGAGGCCCTTTTGAGTTTCAAGATGAGTAACTGAAAAAGAAAATATCTTATTTTATTCAGTGCTGTCATCCGAAAGAAATAAACTAGAATGCAATGGTAAAGGTATGAAAGCCACAGTAAGACTGAAGCATAAGCAAAGTATATGTCACTTAAATCAAGTTACAATCAAAGAAGGATATGTGCACCGTAAAAACAATCAAATGTTGCCACATTACAGCCTCAGACAGATAAACTAAAGTGATACATGTATAGCAACCATAGGTAAGTCGACGTAAAAGACTTCAGACGAATGAACGATACTTTGATATTGAATCAGTACTTAGCCTGCAAACTTTTACTACTTCTATTCTTGACTAGTTCATCTATAAGATACACTTTACAAAGCGAGGCGAAGCCGAGCCTTCTATAGGCTTAATCAACCCGACAAATCTATGTGGACGGTCAGTAACCAACCTAACATCTGTTTTATTTTGTCGAGGACCAAAATCTTCGTTTTTTGTTGCAGAAAATTGGCCTTTCACGACTTCTTTTACATGCGAATTCATTTATACGACAATGGCGGAATTGCTTACGGTCTATAGAAATTTAGACGGCGTACACGTGACGCGATTTACGTTCTCTGATTGATTCTCGAGAACTTGTCCGTGGCAAAATAATAGTACATATAGGATGTGAAATGAACATATTTAAAGCATTGTAAAAGAAACTCCTCATGAACTGATAGCATACTGGATATGATGTACTTCATAGCGCCCTCCTTTCCCAGAACTTGTGTTGCTGAGGAAACTAACGCTTCCTGTACAGCTTGGTTCTCATCCCACCACTCCGATTTGGCGCCATTTCTCTTCTCCGTGTTACGTGACGTAAAGTCGGGTATAAGTTTGCTGATTGACTGTAAAATGTACGATGGTGGTACTGCATTGTCGTCACGTATGTACCATCTGGATAAATAGAAAAGTGGGTGTTATGTGCTTGATTTATGAAAACTATTCTATCAGTTCACAGATTTTGTATAATTTATTTTATTGTTATATAATTTGAATCCGTATGGATTCCGGGATGGATAAAATGAATTGAAAAATGCAATTTTATCTTGAAAAGTAAGGAATGTACAATAAATGAGGCCTCACTTCAAAATTCTGTTTTTCTGTTCAGGTGACATGGCTGTTAGAAGTTGTTCAAACTCGTCCGCCGCTATATCTCTCGGTAAGGAAGTGTAGCCGTATTTATGTGACAGCAGTGACTGTAAAAAAGATGAAAAGAGATGAAAGGAAATAAGGTGACAAAATAAACATTATACATGACTGGTTACCTTGTTTTACAATAATACGTAAGATAGAACAAGATCCTCGTGTTATCCTTTTTGTTCAAAGATTTCAAAGATGCAAGATTCACATTGATGTCAGGTTAATATGCAGATGTAGAGAAGTGATCTTAAAGCTGTTTTTGGAAAAGTACAAGTTCATGTAATAAGCTTTCTTAGAAGTAAACATCAATGTTCATGCACAAGACAATTTGACTCATGTGTTCATTTTGTTGTCTGTATCATTTAATATTCGCCTTGTGTTGAAATACGTACGACGAAATTAGGGCCCGTGGATATTTTCTGGCACTGTTCTAGTTCCCTGAGGCAGAGTTCTGTCCCTTTGTGATCGTCGGTAGCCTGGTCTCGCACACCCCATCTCATATCTACCACCTGGAACTCGTACCCGTGAGACAGACAGAAGTTCTTGATCTTAGGGTACGCCTCCTCCATCCAAAAGTTACGCTCGTATTTTGTATCTGAAGTAGATTTCAATAAAGCCAAAAGAAAAATAACTATGTAGGCATTTTGAAATACTTTTTCCGGGGGGAGGCAACTAGTTTTAAAATTATAAATATTTTTATTAATGTATAAAAATTCATATCATCCCATAACTTTGAAAATTGAGCCAGGGAAAGTAATTCCCATCGTTGAAGGTTGAGTACTTGGTCATTACCTGTGAATGTACTACTGGTGAAGATACGCACGACCTTGACATTGGGAGGATATTCAGTGGACATGTCCCCCCAGTACACGGGCTTGGTGTCCGGAGCCTTACTGCCGTGTTTTCTTGGTTTGATGGACATGGAGAGTTTGATGGTAACTTTGAAGTCGACACGAGTTTGTAACTCATTGCCTCTTTCTACCATTTCCTGTCTTATCTGGGCTCGTGTTACTGGGATCACCACTTCTTCTGTGTATGTGACCTTTTCAGGAGTGCTGACTTGAGCCTTTTCCGCATTCTCATCCCTTTGATAAAGGAGTCTCAAATTTGTAGATCGTAAATTCTATTATTTTGTAGAGCAGTCTGAATTTGAATTATGCTGTTTTCAGTTTTCGTTTAGTAATAAAATATTGTGGTTGAACTTTTTGGAATATGAAATATTAAGGATCTAATCTCTAATGAAACAAACAATATTTATTTATGAAAACAGTCTGAAAGAAAAGCGTCAATTAATACACTGTCAAATACAATCAAACTTTTACTTAAGAGTTATGAGAAAAAAAAATATAAGTTTGAAAAGAAGGCAAACATAATAAAGCAAACCTTTTATTAAAGAAATAACTTGACACGGCATTAAAGAAAAGATAATCGAACTATATCAAAGAGTTATGTTCCTTTTGGTTGATCAATATTACACAGTTACATGTACTATCAAGTTGAATGCCCTATATAACAATATGAAATGTAACACATGGTCAAAAGATGTAACTTAAGTATTTTGAGACGACATTTACAATTTTTGAATAAAAATAAAACCTTTTCGTCGGTTGTCAATTTGAAATGGAAAATAGACCCAAAAAAATGTCGTCTGCAACATAACAGAATGCCCTTTGTTTTGCTACATTACCTCTTCGATATTGTCTTTTTTTCTTCTTTTATTGTTGAATTTATTTCTTTAAGATACTGCCTGTACATATTCACTTTTCTACCTATTTTGTATATATATCACTCGGACTATCTCTGTTTACATCTATTTAAATGTATACCAATGGATCGATTATTGAATAAATAATTCAACGCTCGATTGACCCGAGATTTAATCCTTAGTTTGCAATTTACTTTCTCAAGTTATATACTCAGCAAAAAGGACAATCAAATTTTTTGCTTTTTCTTTATTTCTATCCCATGTGAAATATTGCATGTTTGAAATACAAAAGAAATAGAAAAAAAAGTACATAGAAAATGTTTTAAAAAACGAGCTGTGCAAATCAAATCTTTTTTTCTCATACTATAAAATAGTGAAAATTTTTGGCAAATTAAATCTTGATCGTCTTATTTGGTTTTACGGTGAAAAAAAAAGTTCAAACGGTATATACTCTTGAGGGAACTTTAAAAAAAAAACTTTAAACTTTCAGAATATTAAGACGCACTATTGACCTTGCCTTTAACCCTCTGATTTGGAAATGCATTCCTTTTTTCTCACCATCATATAAGCTATCTTAATGCCGCTCGGTATGTGTATTTAATCAACAATGATTGTTGTGCGGAGCACATAGCTGAATTTTAATTCTGAAAGACTTATGTAGTATAGTATATAGTTTCTTCAATAGTCTATATGCGTTGGCAGATTAATGATAAGTTTAGGTGTTCTAATTTGGATATATAGGAATTTCGACGTCAGATAAATCGTGCAATGACTGTATACCTCTGTAGATGAGAATGATTTTGAGACATAGTAAAGTGATTGAAATCTGTATACTTTGTCACAATTTTAGTTTCATTCTTTTATTGTGTCGCCTGCGAAGCATAGCGACACTTAGGGATCACTTTGTCCGTTGTCCGTCTGTCCGTCTGTCCGTCCGTCCGTCTGTCCGTCTGTCTGTCTGTCACACTTTGGGTGTCACAGCCCATAACTTTTGATTGGTAAGTGATAGGGCTTTGATATTTCACATGTGTATTCCTTGTGACAAGACCTTGCTACACATACCATAATTTTTGACCTAGTGACCTTGACCTACATATTTGACCTACTTTTCAAAAAAATTAAGAATGGATATATCTTTTGATTGGTAGGTGATAGGGCTTTGATATTTCACATGTGCAATCCTTGTGGCAAGACCTTTCTACACATACCATTATTTTTGACCTTGTGACCTTGACCTAGATATTTGACCTACTTTTGAAAAAAAAGATAAGATTCGCTATATCTTTTGATTAGTAAGTGATAGAGCTTTGATATTTCACATATGTATTCCTTGTGACAAGACCTTCCTACACATACAATAATTTTTGACCTAGTGACCTTGACCTACATATTTGACCTACTTTTAAAAAAAAATTAAGAATGGATATATCTTTTTATTGGTAAGTGTTAGGACTTTGATATTTCACATGTGCAATCCTTGTGGCAAGACCTTTCTACACATACCATAATTTTTGACCTTGTGACCTTGACCTAGATATTTGACCTACTTTTGAAAAAAGATAAGATTCGCTATATCTTTTGATTGGTAAGTGATAGGGCTTCGATATTTCACATGTGTATTCCTTCTGAAAAGACCTTTCTACACAGACCATTAAATTTGGCCTTTTGACCTTGATCTAGATATTTGACCTACTTTTCAAGAAAAGTAATATTGGCTATATCTTTTGATTGGTAGCTGATAGGGCTTTGATATTTCACATGTATTTTCCTTGTATCAATGCCATTCTACACATACCATTATTTTTTTACCTTTTGACCTTGACCTACATATTTGACCTACTTTTCAAAAAAATTATGAATGGATATATCTTTTGATTGGTAAGTGATAGGGCTTTGGTATTTCACATGTGTATTCCTTGTGACAAGACCTTTCTACACAGACCATAAAATTTGACCTTGATCTAGATATTTGACCTAGACCTACTTTTCAAGAATTTTGATCCACATTCTAGAATAATAATCAAACCGCTTCGCAGGCGACACAAGCATTCCTTGGATTGCTATTTTTATAATTATAATCAAGATAAATTATACATTAATCAGACCTATGCTTACATTAATCTACCTATCCTCTATTAATTATTTTTCAGTAATGACCTTCACAGGAGATTTTGAAAACAAAACCAAAATAGTAATCGCTCTGTCAAGTCGTTGTTGGATATTCGAGATAATTGTAAACGATGCAAAAGTAGCAAGTCCCTAGTGGCTACAGGAATGTTAATTTTTAATTTGAAATGTCACCACACTCTGTCCAAAAAATGTATATGCCTTATGTTGCTTCCTTACATGTGCTGTTTTGTTTACATGTTCAATAAAATACTTCCGTATAATAGCGTTTGCAACTCCACCATGGGCCGCTGTCTTTCGATGAACACTTTAGTGTTTATACAGAAAGTCTTAGTTTCCTTTAGGGACAAAGTTTGAAAGTTTGATTTTTCCTATTTGCTTAATAAAGAATATGTAATTATTGCCACAGGCACCAGATTCCTACAAAACGAATAAAATCCGATTCAAAACACTGCTTTTCGAAAGAAAAAAAGGAAAGAAAAAGAGAAAGCAGTTTTTTAGTTCGGGTTAAATGTTTTTGTTGGAATCTAGTGCCTATATCTACTTACATGTAGTTTTCGTAGCTACATCTATTTCCAGAAGTTGTAGATATGCCATCATAGGGAAAGGAAACCAAATGCACATTTCCTTTACATTTTTGACTAAATTAGACATCTTATGAGATAAGTCTGTTTGCATTTTTAATATGTTTTGTTTTGTGTCAATAAAAATAAACCAAACAATGCTGTAGTATCGTGTCGTCATTATTCTACTAAGAACTATTATTGTATGTACATGAATGCCATAAATTGGATGTGCCACTTGTACTTATTTCCTTTTGCAGTGTTGAGCATTTCCCAGTGTCTGGATATTTAAAGAGTAATAATTACTTCTTTCCAGCACTGTTGCCCGAAAGAAGCTTTGTTTTGGTCCTTGGTCAATTAGACATCATGTATTATTTTGCTTTTTCGGAAACTTGTAATTTAATCCAAAAATATCATCGAAATTAAAGGAGGTTAACATCTTAGCACCATTCCTCGGCCATAGATTTCACTTAACTTTGCTACTGAATCGACCCTACAGGAAATTTAAAGTCGCGCGCCCTTTGCAAAGTATATGCACAAATTTAAATTAAATTAAAAAATAAAAAATAAAACCACAGGGCATCACTGAAATACATTTTGCTGTATCAAAAAATCACTGCGGCATTTCGTAAGTACCACTGATGAGATCGTTTTGCTATCCGAAACACGTGTCTGGTGCATTGAAATGGATTACTCGCAATTAAGTCTGAATTGCAATGACAAAGGGAGGTGATGGGCAGCCAGAACCAATCGTACAATAGTATCCTGTTTTGACACTTTAATTGTCCGGAGGATTCCTCGTTGGGACTTAATATTCTGAACCCCCCCCCCCCCCCCCTTGTTTATAGATATCTACTTTACAAATTACAATGATAACATTGGACTTTAGGCATTCAGCTGGACTCTATTAAAATACATATTACAAGACTAATACAAATTATGACAAAATATCTTATAAATTAAACCAGACGTTTAATGACTATTTTAATCCATTTTGGAAAACAAAAGAGACATTTTTACATTTTTCTTGATGGATATCCTACTTAAGGTTACTTCATTTAAACAATATTTGTACAGACATTTTTACAAGTCATTACAAGACTCTTTGCTCCGTACCGATGATGGGCATTCGTTGGACGTTACGGTAATTAAAACAATGATGTGGTATACGGTAACGATGTAAGGGGCATCTTTACGTTAGACGGGACGCGACACGGAAAGGTGATACGTATATTTGTCATATGTAAACCCTCGGGCAATTCTATATAGAAGAGAACAAATAGTTAACGAATATACGTATAATCACAAAAGATAAGTTCGACCTGTCATCAGGATATGTGGTAACTTGGAAGTTTTACCTATTTCAACACTTCTTTCAGCATTTCGTCGTCGGATTTACCCATAATTTTGTGTACCATAGTGGATATATTTGTGAGGAAGCGTAAAATGTGATTCTGTGGGATCGTTTAGATTTGTCACGTAATTTTACGGATATTTATAGAATGTAAGTTTGCATTTTAACATTTGGTTCACTTTATTTTAGCTTATGTGTTTTGCCACATCTTTCCTTTTTTTCAATTTCTCATTTGTAACGTTGAATGAAACCCCGAAAAACAGCACCGTAACATTGAATAAAGTACCAATAGGAAAGTGCCGATTTTGGACTACTGAACAGAAATTTCTCAGATTTTTATTATTTGTCGGTATATTTTGTCACATGTCTTTTATTAATCGACACGTGCGCTTGAATACATTTTAAACGGAAGACCATTCTTTAAAAAGCAAATATTATTAAAAGATTGAATACAGGTGGACACATCTAATTAGCTCAGATTTAAAAAAAAAATATGATGAATTCATTAAATTTGTTTAAAAATACTCAATATTTACAGAATTTATTATTATCAATGACAAGAAACTATAATCAATGTATCCATGCAATATTCTGCACGTAGGAGGAAGTAAGGTTTAACGGCATATAACGGTACCGTAACACGGTTGTATTACATGGGGCCCGGTGTCCAGCGGTGATGACCATGTATATAGGGCCTCTACATAAGGGAAACAGTCGTAAAAAAGACATATAGGCATGATATATCTTAATAAAACACAAGAAACGTTTTATGGAGAGAGACATAAGGCAGAGTGTCATAAACAAAAATGCAAAAACACTATAGCCAGAATGCGACATTTAGTGAAAAAAATAATGCAGAAAAAGACACTATAAATTTACTGTATAGTGTCTGAGGTACCTAAATTAATGCAATATTTCAAGAAGAAAAACGCCTACAAATGACTTTACGTGCCACATGAATTTGTCATACAACTCACTCCAAAAGTAGTTCTTGCTTCAAATAATATCGACAGAAAAAGTAAATGTTTTGAAAGAAAGCAAGGTTTTTACGCAGATTTCATAGATACAAGATAGATTCTTGATACAAATTGCAAAATAGAACACAAAAGAAGTATAAAATTTAAACATTTAAAAATAATAGATAAGGATAATTCCACTTTTCGATTATCATTTTTATTCATTATTTTTCTTTATTATTATTTTATTTTTTTGTATTCAATTTTATTCATTTTTATGTCTTATCTTTAGTTTTCTGCATCTATGCGTCATTTTGCGGCTAAGAAATAAAACAATTTCCTTTCCCATACAAAGTATACAATTCTGATAATGTTCGTCCTCAGTCGTAATATTTTTACTGTGTACTTTGAACAAAAGTATGTCTCTCATAAGTAGTTTGTCTGAAAGTACACAGTAAATATATTACGACTGAGAACGAACTGGACATTATCAGAATTACGAGAGACATACTTTTGTTCAAAGATCTTATTACTCTTTTGTAAACTTGAAGAATCACATTATGGTCTGAGCAATTAAATACAAAGTGACATTTCATCTATCATCGAAAAATATCTTCATAAATAGTACAGGCTGATTGAGCTTCCTTAATAAGATCTGGATAATTTTTTTTTAGATATTTTAATATAATTCATAACGTTTCGACGAATTGGAACATTTATCATAGTCACGTGATCTTTGATGGTTGTTTTTGACATCAGATTATTGATTCCACCTTATGACAACTTTAATAAACATCCTACAATGTTTATATGTTGGGAATGCACGGATCACACTATGGGCGGTATATTTTGTAGGGAAAATTCTAACACAGCATACTGCGTTTGTTAATTGTCCGTTGAATGATTAATTTGCGGTCAGGACATAACTTAATCTTTATCAAATTAAATTGAAGGATAAGTAAGGTGACATTGACAGGTGATAGACTAAATAAAAAAAAAGTTAACTGTATTGAAAAGGTTATTTTTTCGTTTTGTTTTTCACCAAACATCTTTTGTGAATGTTAAAAAGAAATCAAGAGTAAAAAAAAAAATAATAGTTATAACATTAAGATTTTTTTCCCTCAGAGATTTTAGTATAGATTTGACAGATATATCAATAGTTTCTCACTGTGAACTGTATTGACCGTTACGCCTCTTCAGACAATTGTACATGTAATAAAAAAAAGCAAGATTGATACATAAGATAACTTTGCACTCCTATGTTAAGATATGCTCACTTCACGGGAAAGAATGAAAATTATACCTATGGGGATTTTTTTTACATATTTTTCATATATCATCTTGAAACCATCCAACATTCACAATGGTGGTTCATGGAGGAACATGACCAATGTCAAGGACATGACCTGAAGCTGGAGAATAAATCATACTGCTTTTAAAGATGACATGGGAATATCACTAGCAAACCGAAAACGAAATGAGTCGATACAGAATTCATTATTCAGGCTTGCGAAGGGACTATATATAAATTCATCATCAATGTCCATGACTTGTTCATTTACCTCATTCAATGTATACAGAGTAAGAGCACATAATATTTTGACACCTTACTTGAACAATAATTAATACTAACTTAAAGGTTGTCGTAAGTTGTCCACTCAGGTAATGTGAGAAGATGTAATACAAACATAAAAAACATACAGAAATATCCAACATGACCCGATGAACTCGTGTCTGGGATGGTCAGTCACCATCATAGACTATTCCTTTATGTCAAAGACGACAGGCAGGGACACTACTCCAGTTCATGCGACCCCTTCTCAGATGATGTCTTCATTGATCGTAACATTGCGCGAATCTAGAAAAAAATTCCAAGGGGTGGTCCAAGACGTGGAGATTCCAACCTGAAGTTTTGATCTTTATACATAAAGGGGGGTAGCATTTTTAGCAACTCCAGAGGGTCCTGTTCCCCCTCCTCCCCTGATCCCCTCCCCCTTTAGATCCGCGCTTGTGCTATCATGGTCCATCTTTTGGCTGAATTTGCAAAACCGCGGTAAAACCTGCCGTCAATACCAGGGCCTAAAACGTAACAAGTATGTAGTTAATCGGACCTCATGGTCACCACAACCATTAGTCCTGTTCACAGAAACATACCACATCTATACATTCATATATCACAGCTATAATATTCAAAATATGTAACCTTCACATTGTCAAGATTCCTTATGTTAAAATATGAAAAATTCAACTGATAAACACAACGAACTGAAAATCTTAAAACTGGTTCGTTTTTTATCCAGTAGGTATTTGTAATTTTGAATGACTTATGTCGTTTTTGTAATGAAATTAACAATCTATAAAAGCTCAAATGAAATCCTTTGGTGACCGTACATTCATTAGGATAGCATATAATTTATTGCAAAGTTATTTACTACAAAATTAGAAGGGTTTAAAGCAGATCGAATTTTAATCTAAAATAAAAAAAAAAAACAATTTGCACATGAAGATGCCTTCTTCGCGGGGAATGTGATCCTGAAGTTTTCAAAAGTAACATTGTTCGCTGACCAGCCGTGACGAAAGGACGCTGTCCAAATCTTGTTAGAGAAACTAGACAATCATCCCTTATCCCATCTGAAAGTTCGACGAATTTTAATCATGAGTTTGCTTCAGCCAGCAGAACACGAACTGTTGCCCAATGCTCGTGAAATCAACATATATAGGTCTTGTGTTAACTGGGGACCCTCCTGTTTATTGGCTTGCTACCTTATAAACAGAACAGTTTTGGATTAAACCTTCATTCGCTATAAAAAGGCAAATGGCAGTCGAAAGTTGGCGTTGGCTACCAATTGGTCTCCTTCAATTTATGTTGTCTTTCATGTTTCGACTTGTCCATACTTATTGTCTGTTAGTACATTGGTACTAATTGTCTGTTAGTCCATTGGTACTTATTGTCTGTTAGTCAATTGGTACTTATTGTCTGTTAGTTCATTGGTTCTTATTGTCTGTTAGTCCATTGGTACTTATTGTCTGTTAGTACATTGGTACTTTGTTATGGGTCAGAATACCCCAAAACGCCAGCAAAAATCAGACAAAGACAGAATATAAATTTACAAGTTTAATTATGTACAAAATATATATATTTACAATGATTACAACTTACAATACAATGTCCGGATCAAAGTGTCCGTTACGGTCCACAAAGTCTATCGAAGGTATGGTTTCCGGTAATCACAAACGTTCTCGAAAGATCGGTGTCCAAACGTTGTTAAATGGATTAAAGTCTCAACAAATAAAGTGTCCCAGTATATCAGAATAGATGAATGAATCGTGTCTACGAATGTGTACGAATGTCCCCTTAACACAGTTCCTCAGAGGTATTTATACTTAAGAACAATGAATTAACCAGAAGCTTCTAGAACAATGACTCATTACACATGATTAACAATAGAGTAAATTCTAGAAATCACAGTCATGTGATGATAATGATGTAACAAAGAACATACTGGAATATTCTCTAATGAAATAAACATGACATAGTAAAATCTAGAAAGAATTATTATGAAATCATAATATAATATGACTAAGTACATGTGTACCTACACATAAAGTAAAACTAAAATAACACATGACCCACAACACCTCCCCCCTTAAAAAAGTTTGAATGTCAATGAAAACTTAGGTAGTAAATTCTTCAAAAATCACTCATGAAACTCTCGATAGTGCATCTGCAATCACATTGTCTTTGCCCTTGATATGGTTTATAATGATATTGTACTCTTGCAACAATAAACTCCACCTTGTAAGTCTTTGATTCTTGTTTGACATTTTGTGCAAAAATGTGAGAGGGTTGTGGTCAGTATATACAAGAATGGGATGTAAAGTAACATTCAAATAAACATCAAAATGTTGTAAAGCTAACAATAATGCAAGACACTCTTTTTCAATAGTAGAGTAATTCTTTTGACATTTTGTCAATTTCTTTGAAAAATAACAAACAACTCTATCTACACCATCATCATTTTCTTGAAACAAAGCAGCCCCGATTCCTACGTCACTGGCATCAACAGTAAGCTTAAATTGCTTATCAAAATTTGGAGCTGACAGGACAGGACTATTCATAAGAACACATTTGATTTTCTTAAAAGATTCGTCACAGTCATTGGTCCACGCAAAATTCACTCTCTTTTGTAACAGATTGGTAAGTGGACCAACAACTGACGAGAAATTTGGACAAAATTTTCTGTAGAATCCTGCCATTCCCAAAAATCTCATAACCTCTTTCTTATTGGTAGGAATCGGGAACTTTGAAATAGCTTCCACCTTGGCCATGATAGGAGTAACAAAACCTTGACCTACTTTGTGACCCAAATATTCTACAGTCGCGTGACAAAATTCACTTTTCGCAAGGTTCACTGTGAGGTTTGCTTTCGCCAGTATGTCGAAGAAGGTACGCATGATTCGGAGATGATCATCCCAGGTGTCGCTGTAGATGATGACGTCATCGATGTACGCCTCGCATCCTTCGAGATGATTTAGGAGCGAATGAATCATCCTCTGGAATGTGGCTGGTGCGTTTTTCATACCAAAGGGCATTACTTTATATTGGTATAGCCCATCTGGAGTCGCAAATGCCGATATTTCTCTGGCTCTCTCGGTAAGCGGGACCTGCCAATAGCCTTTAAGCAAGTCAAATTTACTGACAAATTTTGCACTGCCAATTTTATCGATACAGTCATCGATTCGTGGGATCGGATAAGAGTCAGTTTTGGTGACTGAATTGACTTTTCTAAAGTCCGTACACAATCGGTAAGTTCCATCTGGCTTCGGAACAAGAATACATGGGGAACTCCAGTCACTATTGCTGGGTTCAATAATGTCATTTTCAAGCATGTACTGAATTTCTTTCCGCATGTATTGAAGTTTTATCGGGTTTAACCGATAGGGATGCTGTTTGATAGGTGACGCATCACCTACAATGACGTCATGATGAGACGCATTTGTCTTTTTTGGAATGTCCGGAAAGATGGTCGTATATTCCCGCATTAATTGGTGCACTTCCTCTTTATGATGCACGGTCAGATGTCCGAGTTTCACTTCCGGATTTGTCAGAATTTCGGAATTCTTCAAACGGACACTTTGAGCAAAGTCTTTTTCAACAGTCTCTTCATTACATTCCGGTTCAACACAATTTTCAAATGTATTTACATTGGCCAAAGTGGAAACTGGTTTTACAAAATTTCGGTCACTTCTATCAAAATACTCTTTCAACATGTTAACATGACACACTCTTTTTTCTTTTCGCCGACCTGGTGTCTTAACCACATAGTTAACATCACTAATTTTACTCTCAATCTCATAAGGACCGAAATATCTAGCTTGCAAAGGATGACCAGGGATTGGCAAAAATACAAGAACTTTATCGCCTGGTTTAAAAACTCTGTTTCTAGCATCTTTGTCATACCATGTTTTCATTTTCATTTGAGATGTTTTGAGATTTTCTTGAGCCAATTTGCAAGCATTATATAATTTCTCTTTGAAATTAGACACGTAGTCTAAGAGATTCAAATCGCTAGTCTCAGTCAACCATTTTTCCTTCAATAACTTCAATGGCCCCCTGACCGTATGCCCAAAAACTAGCTCAAAGGGACTGAAACCCAGGGACTCCTGAACCGCTTCTCGTGCCGCAAACAACACGAGGTGAACCCCTTCATCCCAGTCTTGTCCATACTGGTGACAATATGTTTTCATCATAGTTTTAAGGGTTTGATGAAAGCGTTCAAGTGCCCCCTGGGACTCAGGATGGTACGCAGAAGACTTATACTGCCTGATACCTAGCTCATGCATAACCTGCTGAAACAACCCTGACATAAAATTCGAACCCTGATCTGACTGAATAGCCTTGGGAGCACCTACGAAACTGAAAAACTTTGTAAGGGCCTTAACTATGGTCTTTGCCTTAATATTCCTAAGAGGTATGGCTTCAGGAAACCTAGTCGAAGTACACATAATTGTCAGTAAGTACTGATTACCTGACCTAGTCCTAGGCAAAGGACCTACACAATCAACTAACACCCTACTAAAAGGTTCCTCAAAGGCTGGAATGGGTTGGAGGGGAGCAGGTGGTATAACTTGATTGGGTTTACCAACCATCTGACAATTATGACAAGACTTACAAAACTCAGACACATCTTTTCTCAACTTAGGCCAGTAAAAGTGACTTAAAATCCTAATATAAGTCTTATTGACACCTAAATGACCTGCCATGGGTGTGTCGTGAGCTAAACTCATGATGTCCCCGCGATACGCTACTGGAACCACTATCTGGTGAACGACCCGCCACACTTCATTAGGGGGTGCATCGGGTGGTCTCCATTTCCGCATGAGGATGCCATCTTGTATGTAGAAGCACTCTCCGACTTTGTCCGCTTCTTCTCGGGGAAGGGCCCTCTTGCTTAGTCGGATGATCTCCGGATCTTTAGTTTGTTCGGAGAGGAGCTGCTCACGGCTTAAGGCATCTGTATCTCTGTCTAATGGCGGATGGTAATCATCACCAGGTACTGTCGGAGACTTGTCAACATGAAGTGGTACTGACGTCTCAGGTACGCTGTCATCAATGGTAGACATGAATGTGTCAGAAAGGTCTATACTTTTGGAGGGATGGTCCTCGTTAAGTGCAGAAGTACTCTCAGCCTCTTTCAGTCTGTTCCTGGCCATCGCCCTGGTAACAGCGCAGGCTGGATACAAGTCGTCGTCTTCATCATCGGACACGACATCGGACGTGATTTTCTCACAAACAATCGGATCGGCTACAACTTTGCCGCCAGCTAAATCGTTGCCAAGCAACAAGGAAACGCCTTGAACGGGAAGAGTAGGTCGAACACCTACGATAACAGGTCCAGTAATTAAATCTGACTTCAAATAAATTTTATGAAGGGGAACATCAATGACGCCTAGCTCCACACCCTGTAATAAAACTGACCTACCAGTAAAAGTGTGCTCAGACAAAGGCAATGAACCCTCTAACAATAAAGTCTGGGCAGCACCAGTATCTCTCAAAATCTGAACAGGCAACGCTTCGCTAGAATCACTGAGTGAAACAAATCCCTGTGACAAAAAGGGCTTATAATGATCCTCCACAAAATCATCAGAACTGGACTTAGAACCCTGAATCTCAGGAGTGTCAGAACAAATCGAATCTAAGGCTTTCCTATCATTTCTAACAGACGCACAGGCCTGTGACTTAAGTTCTTTTTTCTTCTTAAGCTTCAAACACTCACCAATAACATGACCTTTTTTCTTACAATAATTGCATGTAGGAAGCGACCCCACCCCTGGGGATGCCTCAGAACGCTCGGACCTAGGACCGGACGTAGAACCACCTTGAGATGGTGACTGGGAACTAATGGACGACTGAGACTCTTGTACATTTTTCTTTGGAAAATCTGAAGTTTTTGCGCTATCGCTAGATTGAGTTTTTGACACAAAATTTTTCTTATGAGTGAGAGCATACGTATCAGACAAAACAGCGGCTTCTTCAAGAGTTTTAACATTTTTGTCTTCCAAATGAGTTCTTAAATCTTGATGTACACACTCTTTGAACTCTTCTATCAGAATGATCTGACGCAAATTGTCAAATGAATTGGGAATTTTCTTAGATCGAAACCACTGATCAAATAAATCTTCTTTTTCTCGAGCAAATTCAACATATGTTTGATTTTCAAACTTTTTGTACTTTCTAAACTTTTGTCTGTACGCCTCAGGTACTAACTGATATGCTCTCAAAATCGTGTCCTTGACCTTGTCATAGTCTGAACTCTCAGCAATACTGAGCGCCGAGTACACTTCAGCCGCTTTGCCAATAAGTACGCTTTGTAACAAAGTTGGCCAAAAATCACGTGGCCACTTCAGATTGGCCGCGATTTTTTCAAAATGTGGAAAATATTTGTCCACGGACTTTTCTTGAAATTTTGGTACTAATCGGATGTTTTTGGCGGCGTCGAATTCAGACTTGACAGGCGAAGGAACAGGATTTTCCTTAGTGCTTTTCCCTAACTTTAACTTTTCTAACTCAAATTGGAGTTCTTTCTCGTGCATACGTTCCTGTTTCTCTCTTTCTTCCTTTTCTCTTTCAAATTGTCTTATTTTTTCTTCTTTTTCAAATTGTCTTTCTTTTTCTTCTCTTTCAATTTGAAATTGTCTTTCTTTTTCTTCTTTTTCAAATTGTCTTTCTTTTTCTTCTCTTTCAATTTGAAATTGTCTTTCTTTTTCTTCTTTTTCAATTTGAAATTGTCTTTCTTTTTCTTCTTTTTCAAATTGTAATTGTAATTTCATTTTCTCTAATTCAAACTCATATTTTGACATTTTGGTTTCGCTTGAAACAGGTTCAACAGGAAAATCGTATGACGAAAAGATTTCCTTAGCTAAAAGCTCTTTAGCCACAATATTTCTAATTTCTTGTTTTCTCATAGAAGATTTTACATCTAACTTCAAGTGAAGACCTAAACCAATCAAATCATCTTTTTTCAATGATTCGAACTCACCTACAGTCGGCGATTTCAAAAATTCAGTGACCGAAAATACCATGATTGATTTCTGCTGGCAAAAGTTTGGAGAATTTTCCTTTTGTCAAAAAACGAACTTTTACGTAAAAATGCAAATATGCAGAGATTACTATCCCGGACGAGCCCCCAATTCTGTTATGGGTCAGAATACCCCAAAACGCCAGCAAAAATCAGACAAAGACAGAATATAAATTTACAAGTTTAATTATGTACAAAATATATATATTTACAATGATTACAACTTACAATACAATGTCCGGATCAAAGTGTCCGTTACGGTCCACAAAGTCTATCGAAGGTATGGTTTCCGGTAATCACAAACGTTCTCGAAAGATCGGTGTCCAAACGTTGTTAAATGGATTAAAGTCTCAACAAATAAAGTGTCCCAGTATATCAGAATAGATGAATGAATCGTGTCTACGAATGTGTACGAATGTCCCCTTAACACAGTTCCTCAGAGGTATTTATACTTAAGAACAATGAATTAACCAGAAGCTTCTAGAACAATGACTCATTACACATGATTAACAATAGAGTAAATTCTAGAAATCACAGTCATGTGATGATAATGATGTAACAAAGAACATACTGGAATATTCTCTAATGAAATAAACATGACATAGTAAAATCTAGAAAGAATTATTATGAAATCATAATATAATATGACTAAGTACATGTGTACCTACACATAAAGTAAAACTAAAATAACACATGACCCACAACAACTTATTGTCTGTAAGTCCATTGGTACTTTTTGTCTATTAGTCCATTTGTAGTTTTTGTCTGTTAGTCCATTTGGTACTTTTTTCTGTTAGTCCATTGGTACTTATTGTCTGTTAGTCCATTGGTACTTTTTGTCTGTTAGTCCATTTGGTACTTTTTGTCTGTTAGTCCATTTGGTACTTTTTGTCTGTTAGTCCATTGGTACTTATTGTCTGTTAGTCCATTGGTACTTTTTGTCTGTTAGTCCATTTGGTACTTTTTTTCTGTAAGTCCATTGGTACTTTTTGTCTGTTAGTCCATTTGATACTTTTTTCTGTTAGTCCATTGGTACTTATTGTCTGTTGGTCCATTCATACTTTTTATCTGTTAGTCCATTTGGTACTTTTTTCTGTTAGTCCATTGGTATTTATTGTATGTTAGTCCATTGGTACTTATTGTCTGTTAGTCCATTGGTATTTTTGTCTGTTAGTCCATTGGTACTTATTGTCTGTTGGTCCATTGGTACTTTTTGTCTGTTAGTCCATTTCATACTTTTTTTCTGTTAGTCCATTGGTATTTATTGTCTGTTGGTCTATTGGTACTTTTTGTCTGTTAGTCCATTTGTTACTTTTTTTCTTTTAGTACATAGGTACTTATTGTCTGTAAGTCCATTGGTACTTATTGTCTGTTAGTACATTGGTACATTTTGTCTGTTAGTCCATTGGTACTTTTTGTCTGTTAGTCCATTGGTATTTTTGTCTGTTAGTCAATTGGTACTTATTGTCTGTTAGTCCATTGGTACTTTTTGTCTGTTAGTCCATTGGTACTTTTTGTCTGTTGATCCATTGGTACTTTTTGTCTGTTAGTCCATTTGGTACTTTTTTTCTGTTAGTCCATTGGTACTTATTGTCTGTTAGTCCATTGGTACTTATTGTCTGTTAGTACATTGGTACATTTTGTCTGTTAGTCCATTGGTACTTATTGTCTGTTAGTACATTGGTACTTTTTGTCTGTTAGTCCATTGGTACTTATTGTCTGTTGGTCCATTGGTACTTTTTGTCTGTTAGTCCATTGGTACTTTTTGTCTGTAAGTCCATTTGGTACTTTTTTCTGTTAGTCCATTGGTACTTATTGTCTGTTGGTCCATTGGTACTTTTTGCCTGTTTGTCCATTTGGTACTTTTTTTCTGTTAGTCCATTGGTACTTATTGTCTGTTAGTCCATTGGTACTTTTTGTCTGTAAGTCCATTTTGTACCTTTTTCTGTTAGTCCATTGGTACTTATTGTCTGTTGGTCCATTGGTACTTATTGTCTGTTAGTCCATTTGGTACTTTTTTTCTGTTAGTCCATTGGTACTTATTGTCTGTTAGTCCATTGGTACTTATTGTCTGTTAGTCCATTGGTACTTATTGTCTGTTAGTCCATTGGTACTTATTGTCTGTTAGTCCATTGGTGTTGGTGTTGTATGCCGTCCCGTGTTGTTTTATCCGGTGTTCATTGTTGCAATCATAAAGTTGTGTTCCACTGTGGTCTATACAAGGCGACTTTGTTGGAGATCTTCTTCATATCATTATAAAAACAGAACAGAAATGGGGAGGACAGAGTTACCCTCTGTGGGAGCACATGACAGTTCTATTGTAAGGTAGACACTGAAAAGTCAAGACAATGTTAAATATAATTACATCGTCGACATAAATTATCAATGGAGAAAATGCCAGCCCGATAATACTATTTGAGATTTTGTGATGATGCTTTGTCTGCCCGATAGTTTTAACTGAGATTCTGTAATGAAGTGTTTGCCTGCCCGATATTGGGATTCTGTGATGAAGCTTTCGTCTGCCCGATAGTATTAACTGAGATTCTGTAATGAAGCTTTTGCCTGCCCGATAGTACTAACTGAGATTCTGTGATGAAGCTTTTGTCTGCCCGATAGTATTAACTGAGATTCTGTAATGAAGCTTTTGCCTGCCCGATAGTACTAACTGAGATTCTGTGATGAAGCTTTTGTCTGCCCGATAGTATTAACTAAGATTCTATGACGAAGCTTTTGCCTGCCCGATAGTACTAACTGAGATTCTGTGATGAAGCTTTTGCCTGCCCGATAGTATTAACTGAGATTCTATGACGAAGCTTTTGGCTGCCCGATAGTACTAACTGAGATTCTGTGATGAAGCTTTTGCCTGCCCGATAGTACTTACTGAGATTCTATGACGAAGCTTTTGTTTGTTATTACTGATTGTTTGTTAGAATAATCAGATACAAAAGTAGTTGGTTTCTTTATATAGTTTTGATTTATGTTATATATCGATTATGTTATTAGCCAATATCTGATCATTGGTTTCTATAAATAGTTTTTATCTATTTTATTTGCCAATATTGATAGTTGGTTTCTTTTGTACTGATTTATGTTATTTGCCAATATATATAGATTGTTGGTTTCTATAATTTTGATTTCTGTTATATATCGATTACGTTTTTTGCCAATATTTGATCATTGGTTTCTATATATAGTTTTTATTTATTTTATTTGCCAATATTGATAGTTGGTTTCCATTGTACTAATTTATGTTATTTGCCAATATATAGATTGTTGGTTTCTATAGTTTTGATTTATTTTATTTGCCAATATATAGATAGTTGGTTTCCATTGTACTAATTTATGTTATTTGCCAATATATATAGATTGTTGGTTTCTATAGTTTTGATTTATTTTATTTGCCAATATATAGATAGTTGGTTTCCATTGTACTAATTTATGTTATTTGCCAATATATAGATTGTTGGTTTCTATAGTTTTGCCAATATATAGATAGTTGGTTTCCATTGTACTAATTTATGTTATTTGCCAATATATAGATTGTTGGTTTCTATAGTTTTGATTTATTTTATTTGCCAATATATAGATAGTTGGTTTCCATTGTCTTGTTGATTTATATTATTTGCCAATACAATACATTTTGTAGTTGGTTTCTTTTTTTTCTTTTTTCTTTTTTCTTTTTTTTTCTAATTTATTCTATTTGCCAAAAGTGTATTCGTTTTTTAATGAATGGTTTTTTTTCTATGAGACAGTCTGACACACTTTCAATACGGTCACTCTCACCTGCAGCTCTTGCACTTGGCTTAGTGAAAGTCTCTTCGTATTTATGATGTCACCTGAATTTCATGACAATCGTGTTTTACTAAACAAAGTAAAATATCTATGATCCTGCAAAAAGTCACCCCTTCTTTCTGATTTATATGAAAGCGTTGTCACAATTAAGTTGTAGCATCAAGGGATGAGATTTTGCTCTCTTTTGTGTGTGTGTTGTGGATATTGCATGAAAGTATCCACCAAATACACATTATAAATACACAAAAAAAATCAGGTACTGAATAAATCAATAAATATATTTATCTCTTAATCTTTAAATTACAATGTATAACGAAGAAAAATAAAAAGAGACAGTTAATCATAAAATATGATGGAGTTTTTTTTGCGCATTGTGAGATAATGCCGCAGTAGCGGTTCTTCTCTTTACATGGAAGAAGAAGATGTAGATGACGCCTCTGGTGCATACACGCACACACTTTGTTTCTTACTAATATTAAGAACTGAACAAATGTGAATTACAATGTAATTATGACTAGTTTCCTAATAAACACGGTAATATAAAGACTTTATATAAGATACAGTAACATTAACAAATTCGACAACAAATCACACTGTCGCCTTTTATGACAAGTAAAACGTGTTCCTATCACGTGGTTATATGAGGAATCCGCTAAGGGGAGGTAAATGTGGCTGGCGAAACGTTGATCTCGATTCAGTAGTATATGACAATAGCTACTATCTCTGTCCGTACTATTTATGCAAATATACGGGTATTAAAATGTAATATTCAAGGAGGTAATAAGTACAACTGATGATACATTAGTGTCATAACAATCTAGATAATTTATATGTAAAAATAAGATAGGTGTGTAAAAATAAGAAAGGTGTCTAAATGTTAATCAGTAAGAATTTATTTATTCCTTTGCTAATAGAATGGATAATAGTGCACTAAGTTTTCACCATTTTGTGTTCTTTTAGAAAATCTGGGTTTTTTATCTTAGTTTTGACTTTGTGGGAATCATGGGATCCTAAAAACTTTTATAAATTAAAGTAACAAGATACATGTCACTTGAATTGGTTGATTTATCCTTTTCAGAAATATATGATCGTGGTCTAAATTCATGCCACACATATATTAATCGGTTTCATACTGTTTTCCTTTATTTTTCTGCAACATAACAGGTGGTAAACATGGCCAAATACCTTTCGATATAAACTTTAAACAAAACTTTGTAAAAATCAAAAGAACGGTTTGTTGCAATACAACGAAGATCAAAGTGATTTTAAGCTTGATTTGACGGTATTATAGCTAAAAGTACAAACAGATCTTTGCAGTATATCCGGTCACGGCAAGCGGACGCAATAACGATAAATTAGTCATTGTGAGATTTTTTTTTACTATATCCAGTGGGACTAGCATTAAGATTATACTTATACGAAGAAAAAACGGTGTTTCAATGAAAATAAATCGTTATTGTGATAAAAATATCATAATATACAAAAGAAATATAATTTTCCTATGTAGAACTCTAGACAACAAAATATTATTTTTGTATTTTTCATATAAAATTTATAAAACAAGCTAACAATTTTCATCTTTCAACAAGATGCTTTCATACAGTGTAATAAACTTACATAAGGTAAAAAAGGAGTCGCATTAAAAGTCTCTTTTTTGTTATTTACCGAGAAGATACTTTTTTTTGTAAAGTATCCACCATGGAAATATCTATGACACTTAATTAAAATTTATTTGAACTTTTCATTTCAGAATTTGAAATGTTTGAGACAAGCCCGGACTGATCGTGAATAATGCCGAGATGCCGAGGAGATTACACGATGTTACGGAAGTTATACTCATCATTGCCTTGTCAGGTAACGTATCATAATGCCTTAATGTGTGCAAATCCATAAAGTCCTACTTTTAATGTAAATCATCCCTGTATTCGAAAGAATTTGTTAATTTTTTATAACGTTTTATATATAAATTCGTTTTTGTTATATTATAAATTTGTATCTGATTTTCATCATATTTTACGTTTTCTATTAATTTATTGAGTCTTTGCGGAATACAGAGGTTTTTCCCCCTTACAGACAGTATCTGACGTAAAACCATTGTGACGTAATGAAAAGGGTATGGTAATGTCGATTCTATACCGTCATTTCCCAGACTTTTTGGATTGTTTCCATAGAATTTGATGACGTCATAATCAGTCTACGTCAGATACCGTCCCAAATGGGAAGTAACTCTGGTTTTCGAAAATAGCGAATATACACAATTCAAGGGCGCAACAAGTTAAAAGATGTAAACAAAAACTTGACATATCATTCCAAACAACTACAAAGGAATAACAATATGAATATCAAATGGAATATCAAATTAAAAGGTGAAAGTATTAGAGTCATGGATTCAATGTCAGGCAATCAATACAATGAATCATGAATATATTTGCATAAATTTAGAATTCCTAAAACACTTACTTAGTAATTATATATACATCAGATCGCAATTGACAGAGGATTACTTCAGCTCACCTGAAATTATTCAATCCAATAGATAGCTGTATAAATATGAAAGCTATAAAGGAATTTCTTTCATCAGATTTTGATTATTTTAAAGAAAGACTAATTTCATGTTCATTTATTTCATTGAAAAAAGAATAGTTTCAAGAACCAACTTTTGTTTTCTTCTTGTGCTTGTTTTAGCACGTACCGATTGTGATACAGGCGAGCTGAGGCCTTTTTAAATATTACAGATTCTGACACTAATCTAAGATATTTATGAATCAATAATACTCCCCATATCCCCAGTGTTGAGATTTATGGGACATTTTAGTCATGTTCTCAATGATTGGTAAGCGAAGGCCATGATGAGATTTTGGCATAAATGATTTCTACAAGGTTAACGATCTACTATAACTGAACGTCAATGACAGACAAAGCTTTAGCACAGTATTTTTCAGTCACGGATCAGTATTTATTTCAAAATAAGCTTATATTAATCCAGTGAGAATTCACCTCATGATAACGTGAAACATGAATCTTTCGTAATAAGGTAATAGTATTTCAGCAGCTAGCACATCCGTGTATTTTACATGCATCAACTCCGCCTACCAAACACGCAGGGATTGACCGATTCCTTTGGGGTTTCTTTAAGTGGTGCTGAAACAAGGAAACGTTTAAAATATGTATAATACCTAAACTAAATTCTTTATCTTCTGTGGTTTGATTAATATGATTAACAGCAATAAATATTGTTGACACCGCTCATTCTCGTGCCGTAATAATGTTTGTTCTGCACCTATTCTAGGACCACTGATCTGCATACACGTACCGTCATACGACAGCGACAATTACTGCACAGTGTGATTTATGTCAATATTAATTCTGTAGTTAAAAACAGATGTGGAAATTTCATTTCCTTATTTGTAATTTATAACACTTGTAACTTGACAAAAGTTCAGAGTTGCATTTCGATTTAAATAATTTCAACAAATAATTAAAGAAATACTTTAAATGTAGAGCTTTTCACCACCTGTTGTGTATAACCGTAGAAATGCATGTGTTTTTCTTGAACATTGCATACTAGTAATCAATCAATTCACTTTATTGCTTCAATCAATAACTCAAATGATAAGATATAAGAACGGCGATTTAATCGATGATCCCTTATAGCAACGCTACTATAAAATATTTTACGTATTTCTAAAAATTGCATTATAACTTCAAAAAACCGATGGATTCAGAAAGTTGTCATAGTGATAATAGTGGAACATACTTGTGTGTGACGAGAATAAATGAACAGACAGACAGGGACCATGAGATCGTAGACACATGAAGGTCAATACTATTTAGACATGCTTAAATGAATTATTATCTTAAAAACGAAATTCATTGTAGGTGGCGCCTTTGAAATTAGTTAATGTGGCGTTGTTCAATATCAAAATGGTTAAAAGCAAACAATGGCGCCCGTACCAGAACTCGGAAAGTACACGTAGGAGTTCTGAAATATTTTCTCTAGAGATTGTATTCTGTCAAGCACCATCAATACATGACTTAAGTAAAAGACGAAATTGTCCGGATCGTAAAAAGAGACATCCTTCAACGAATAACTAGAGAGTAACGGTCTGGAAGATCAACTCACTTTTATTTTTATCTCATAATTGGCAATGGATTACGCTGAAAACATAGTCAAAATTGTACTACAAAACTTTATGTTCTTTGAAAAAAAGAGTTCAATATTTTATGATTCGATATATACAGAATATCTCATTCATGTTATTAACAATGCATGGTCGGAGTAACACTACCATGTATCGTCTTCCGATTGAACAATAGTGACTAGAGGAAAATGTTCGCCCTCGATTTGGTTGTATGTCTGTAAGTTAGTCTGTCAACCAGACTGTCTGTCTTCAAGATTAGGCATAATAAATTATCTTTTTGGATGTCAATTGTCGACTCATTAATTACAATTTCCTGGAATAATTGACTATTTTTGGAAGCTGTCAATGAATGTTGTTGAGAGCATTTGTCAGCTCAAGGATTCTCTCATTACTGAATTACGTAATTTCTACCTTAAATTACATAATGAAATAGTTTCTGGTCACTCTTCGACATGTAGTTGATAGTAAATCTTTCAAGGATGTCTAAGTTTAAATGCCAAAATTTAACACTTTTCCTCTTTGTATCAAAAGTTGAAATTATTTCATTAAAATAGTATTGGAATTATTCTTTCATATCATTTTCATGTCTGAATAACAATTATGATTTATTCTCATTTGGCATATAAAATCAGTAGAGGTTTTGGTGTTACCTTTTGTTACATTAATCTTTGGCTGATCTTGCATATATCACAATACATTTATCACTTCAATGATATCGGCCGGACACGTGAAAATAATACACGAGAGTAGAGGTAATTTACGTAAAAACGCATCTCCAGAAATGAATCATGTCTCCAGATTTACTCAACGGCAAAATTCCAGTAATCTCACCTACACATTTTACATACGGTAACGTGTTATACTCTCACGTCTTTGCTGTAAAGACAGTGGTCAAATAACGGTCAAAAGTAAGGAAATAAGACGAAAGGATGTTTACGAGATATACTATTAGACATTCGTTGACAGAATAAGTCCTGTTTTTGGTCTTTTCATAGAAGCAAAAAGTAACTAATATTGTGGACCATCAGTGATTGAAATACCAACACTAACATAAAATTCAGAAATTTACAATCACAATCAATTGGCATGCACAATTTTGAAAAATACAAAACTAAAATACTCTGTAAAGGAGCACGAATGAATCCCGATCAGAGATAAGGTGCCCGATCAGAGATAAGGTGCCCGATCAGAGACGAGATAAGGTGCCCGATCAGAGATAAGGTGCCCGATCAGAGACGAGATAAGGTGCCCGATCAGAGACGAGATAAGGTGCCCGAACAGAGATAAGGTGCCCGATCAGAGATGCGATAAGGTGCCCGATCAGAGATAGGTGCCCGATCAGAGATAAGGTGCCCGATCAGAGACGAGATAAGGTGCCCGATCAGCGATAAAGTACCCGATCAGAGATAAGGTGCCCGATCAGAGACGAGATAAGGTGCCCGATCAGAGATAAGGTGCCCGATCAGAGATGAGATAAGGTGCCCGAACAGAGATAAGATAAGGTGCCCGATCAGAGATGAGATAAGGTGCCCGGGGAGGGTTAGCATCTCCTGCTTACAAGCAGAGTCGGCGATCTTGTGTTTTTTTCTTTGATAAATCGATTTGTGATGAATAGAATATCTTTTTTTTTACATTTGGTTCGAATTGAATGATCTTATATCGGCAACGAAGTAGTATTCTTGCCAGTTTGTTTCAACAAATGAAATCGTTTTTCGATACGAAAGTGTGGCTTTTACAAAACAAAAAGAAATGGCAACATACAGAAATTATTGACTATAAGTATTTACTGACTTTTTAATTCGGTCTGTTCTTGGCTATATAGTTATGGTGAGGTTTTGGTTGACAAAGGCCGAAGGCCTCCGTCAACCAAATTCTGACCAGGTCCGTATAGTCACAAGTAGATCTCATTTAAAATCAATAATTGAACAAACTAATCTTTAGTTTTCATCATTTGAGAATCGTTGATATGAATTTTTAATATAATAATCCATTTATCAATTTCATTTTTCATTTTTCCTCTTTCAGAAGTTGCCTTAATCATTACAGCGCAATCTAATGAACGTTCGATTTTCAATGGCGTGAACAATCAAAGTGGAGGAAGGACTCCATATTCAAACCAAAGATCTCAATTGAAAAACACTACGAATGGATATCACATAGATTTGGACCTGGGGTTGTGTAGGGAGGGGTGGGTTAAGGGGCACATGAGGAATGTACCAGTCTGCCTCAGACTTAATAAAGAGCCATTGTCATGGTCACAATCAAGGGATCAGTGTCGCCTTGACAAGGCTTTCCTCGTCAAACTAGAGACACCGGTAACAGTTGGCTCCAAAGATATCAGGGACTTCCTACAAAGAAGGAGTAAGTATATCCCGACCTTCTCTTTGAAAGCAAGTTTTTATTCATGTCGCCAATAAGCCATTACACTGTGCAAAACACTGAAAATAAAAAGTTTACGATGGGTAGTCTGAGGTCTCCTCACTGTAAGTCGATGTACAAACAGGTCACTGTTGAGTTTTGTAATTTATTAGAAACTTAATTCTCTTTCAAATCGTGCTTATAATTTAGTCACAAAAGAATTGTTATTCATTCATATACAAAGATAAATGAAAAAGAAATAAAATCTCCGAAAAGAAATGTGGCAATAAAACAGCAAAACGCACACAGACTACAAATGATCACGTAAAACAATCACACCAACAAATATTTAAGACAACGGTGCGGAAGCCCATTAGTGCAAACCATTTTAGCGGGGGTAAAAACATTGTAAGATCAAAGAGGAACCATGTAGAAACAATGCAATATGAAACTTTAATGACAACACATAAGGCGAGAGTCAAATATGCACGCGGTGCCGTCTTTTCCATGTTTATTTCGCACTGTTAGCACATGTCACGTGATGATTATGTTTACGAAGTCAGTATTGCAAAATGTCTGCCAGATCATGAAAATACCAGTAACGTAGGTACTTTTTCATAGACAGTATGGTCAGGTCAGCCAAGCTATTACGAAGTGCCAGACTGTTGTTCCATAAAACATGATATAATACGTCTGTCATGGTATCTTCATGTCAATAGTTAATAGTAGTACATTGTAATAGTTTTTATCACATCACCAATATCCCGAAATTGAAACTTTAAAAGGTGAAATGATAGGATATGTTCCCTTTCAAGACACCAGATTGTGTAACCTGCCATATCAGAAAGACAAACAGGCATTTTGAACAACAAACATCCTAGTAACCAAAAGCTATCAATAAAATGAAACATTTTGCAGTATATAAATGAATTTCCAAAGTATTGGGTGTTCTTGACTTGATTTCACCTCTTTGTTCATGATTTGTGAAACAATTCTATTGAATGAGAAATATATACATGTAATTTCCATAATTTTCAGACATACATGAGTTTTGGAGTGGACTTCATACAGAAAATGATCATTTTGTTTGGGATGAATTAGCTCCACATACTGCGAGGGCATACAATGAGTAAGTTCTTATAAGCATACTTCTTTCCTCCAGTATAAATCATAATGGAAAAGCTAGCAAAGTTCACGCGACCCTATGTATTTTGACAAAATGCTTTATTGCTGAGATTTACACTTTTTCCTTGTTTAAAAGTACTTGATTGACAGGTCATGTTATAAGCTTGTTTCTATGAGGATAGATTACAGTCATTTATCACCACAAAATCACATTCATCGATAGAATACACATTGTATCAATGCGTCAGTCAAAGTAGATAGGTAAAATAGTAGATATGTACAGACTTTTTTTCTAATCAAAATTTTTTCTCCTTTTTTTGCAATAAAAATCCCATTTAATGTTCGTTATTTATTGCGAAATGGTATTTAATATATATGTACTCCGTAATAAAGGTTTGTTTGTTTTTATTTAAGCAAATTGCTGAAGTATTTTAACGATAACAGTAAAATAATCTCTGTATGTTGGTCATTACAACTTCCTGATGGCTCAATATTGGGAACACAAATTTTTAATGCTTACATTCCAGTTTTTATACCAGTTATAATCTGAATAATGCCTCTTCTGTGGTAATACTCATTATGATAATTTTTAGGTTGTTAACTATTAATCATTTATGATGTATTCAAGACTCCAAATGTCAGGTCTTCATTTAATACTTCATACTCTAAGATAAGCCCTATTTGTTCTAATTTCCAAAGACCTCTGTATGGTATTTCAACAAAAGTCCAATTGAAATACACTTATCCAAATAATAATTCATGGCAATTAAAACAAGAGCAGGACAAAAACACACATAAGACCCAGGGATGTACTATGGGTTACATAACTCATAGTATATCAAGCTAGCGGTTAAGCGCGATAATTCCTGTGACCAAAGAGTATAACCTCCAGGTAAAGAAAAAGCCAAGTGTCCATCTCTGCTGTCAGATAGCAGTCTTTTATCTGAATGTGCTACACCAGATATGTATTGTTTGGATAAAAAATTATCTAAGACTAACTCATAACTAGACGAGTAAGACATTATAAAGAAGTAACTATTGGAAAAAGTACTGTAACATATTTTTAAAAAATAAATAAACGATGAATTCTTGATCTTCTTTTATGCCTATCGTATGTGAATTACACATTTCTTGATCTCATTATATTTCAGTGAACTTGAATCCCGGCTTGAGATGGAGAAAATATGGCAATGGATGATATCAGAAAGAGAAACTGACGACAAGTCTGAGGAACAAAGTAGTCAAGGAAGCACAAAGAATTGCGGGAAAATAAGCTTACCAAAACCAGAGAAGACCAGACGAAAACGGTCTATCAGACGACACAAACGTCAAGCAGAAGATCTCATAGATAACCTTGAGTATCCATCACCCAACGCTCACAACGATGGCATGCCGAATCACGAGTTTAATCAAATGATGCAGCCACAAGAAATCAATAGAAACAATATCAATAATCATGTTGATGGGATACCCGGAGCTGATTTTTCACAAATGGGAATGGTGACCAGTTCTAGGGAAATAGCGGATCCCACCGTGGCCTCGATGGCGGAGATGAATCAGAACTATCAAAATAAACAACGGGGTATTCAGCATCAAATACAAGCGTACATACAATCAAATGGTCAAAAGTTTCAGGAAAGGTTGAATAAACGCATACAGGATACCGGTATGACGCAACCACAGGTTCTACAACTTCTCAAACAGATGCAACAGACAATCCGAAATTCTAGAGATTCACTTTTAGACGATAATAATAATAGACACTTAGATAATCTCTCGCCTTTAGACAATATCAATAATAGACCTGTAGAAAATAATTATAGGATGCCCGATATTGATAGAAGACCGGTGTCAGCCGTATCGATGATGAACACTAACACTGGGCGAGCAAGTACTCCTGTGATGCACTCCCCAACGGGTCCAAACATGAAAAGACTTAGTGATGATTTCCTTAAACGAACAACTAATCCAGTGATGGGAAATTTAGCATCAGACGTTGATATCCCCGATATGGACACAGAAAATATTATGGCTCTGTGGAACCGAAGGAATCCAATTAGTAAGCTATTAAAGGACAAAAAGAATGCTTCTCCAACTCAAGTTGCATTTCCAAAAGAAGAAGCGAATAGCTGGATTCAAAAATTCCGAACAACAGTTGGAGAATCAGAAATTGAGCACGTCCCTACGCAAATTCCTCTGATCCAAGGTGCTCCAGACTTAGACAGTGAATCAACATTCAACTCCATAAAACCCTCTAGTCTTTCGTCCAAAATAGACAATACGAAGAAGCAACTTTTCATACATAACGATGACGACAAACAAATTAACGTCAAATCGGTTTCAAAACCAGAACAGGACAGGGATGGAATACTTGAAACTGAATGGCAAAGTGAAAGAGATACCAAAGAGTCGGGACCCTCACCTCCCGAACCCGACTCACTGGCTACAGTTATGCCTCCTCCATTACCGATAAAGTCAGTCAATCAAAATCTAAGAAATGTCACTTCACCAACAACCCCATTACCAGGAACAACGAATATTAAGTTACAACCTCAAACTATGACTACAGAGGAAGATGTGCTCTCAGGAATCAATTTTAATGCTTTATTTGATGAAATAATTAAGGATGATGTTGAAAATGATAAAGCAAATGTGTCAACCAAATCATATAAGCAACAAACACAGAAACCAATGAATACCAGATCAATTTTACCAGAAATTCTAAATACGGATGAAAAAGAAAAAGACGATATTCGGGATGACAGAGACATACACGACAAAGATGATTTAAAGACATCTATACGGACAGCTGCTGTCGATGAAGAAAATATGAAACCTTCAAATCGTATGCCTAAAATTATTCCATCTGTTAATGGAACAATGAACTTACAAGTCGAACGAGAGACGCACATAGACGACAATATACCACCCCCTACGATAACAACTAGCATGGAAAAACTTGGAATAGACATACCGTTACAACATCATGCTGACGATGAATTTACAGATAGCTTAGTCGACGACGACATGAAAAGTAATTCGACTAGTAATGATATAGATGGAGGAGTATTCCCCAAAGAACCGCTTGGGATCGATGTAGGCATACCGTCAAATGAAACTATCGACATAATGCACAAGATCGTCAAAACATCAGCAATTCATGATGATGAAATAGATGATAACAGAGAATTTGAAAATATAGAGAATCTCATTGAGCGTGAAAAGGTACCTAGCAATAATACAAATGATGTCGCAATTTCTGACGACTCGCACGATGATCAGAGACAAGTGCAGGCACCGCCTACTCCCGAAATCAAGAGGAAATTAATAAGGCCGACTAAGGATACTGTGATTTTAACAGATGTTGTTGAAGATGATGAGGAAGATAAGACAGATTCAGATGAGGACATAGTGAAAGCTCATGGTGGATTAGTAGCTGTTCAGAAAAATACCGAAACGGTAACAGATGACGATGATGAACTGCTTTCATCTGAGGAGGACGAGGATATTGATGAATTTACGGATGATAAAGAGCTTTCAACAACTACGGCTTTAGGAAATACTACAACCTTAAGTACCAATGAAACTTCAACAGGTTCCTCGCTGATCAAAAGTTCTGATGATGATATTTTTGATGGAGATTTTAGCACTGATGATATGAATCAAAACACGACGTATGCTTTATATTCAAATATCACAACTACAGCCTCTAATACAGATACAGATGAAATTATATCTGCATCTGAAGACGAATTGCATAGTGCTGAAGATGATGATGAAGTTTCTGACACTTCCGGAAAACCTGACAATTCAACAGAATCAACTTCAGTTCCTAAAACGCCCCTTAGCACTGTGAAAATTGAAAATGATGACGAGGCAGTGGATCATCACAGTGCAGAGAAAACAGAAAAGGTAGAGGAAGAGGATGTTACTGAAAAAAATAAACATCTTACCAAAGTCCCAGTTTATGAAGCGTCTTCTGATTATGAATTCAGTGAACCTAAGATGTTAACAGAGACTCAAAAATCACATGAAGATGATTCAAGTTCAGAAAAAGACTCTGATCCGAACAGTCCATCTGTCTTTGAAGCAAAACCTCCCCGAAGTGAGAAAGACAAATTTACTGCAAGGGGTAAAAGTAAAGAGACTGCATTTGAGCCAGACGATGAACATTCAGATACAAAAGAGGATTCGACTGAGTATTCGACAACCCCAATTCCAGTAATACTTGTTCCACCACCACCTATACCAAACGATAGAGAAATAGATGAATCGAACGAAGTAATTGAAGAAGCTAAAACGAATCTAAGTCCTATGACGAAAAAAGAAGATACTTATGACGATGACAAAGATGACTATGTGGAGAATGGAAAAGATGATGACGGTTTGATCGCTAGGAAAAATGATGACAAAACTACTATAGGTATAACAAAATCTTCTATCAAGAATTCATCAAAGGGGGATGTAAGCAGAGAAACTAAATACAGCAATGAAAAAGAAGACTCAAATGAGGTAACAGAAAATGAAGATAGCAAGCACACATACGAAACAAAAGTTTTGACATCTTCAACTTCAAAACCTTATGTTGAAAGCTCTTACGATATGGATGATTCTGCAGAAAATGACAATATAGTATCAACATCAGGAGAGAACAATGATGTCTCGAATTCTAAAGATAACATTATGCCAATGAGACCCAAAAGTGTAAATACAAATGAAACATCAGATTCGTCTGAGGAAGAGCTGGAGAGCACTAAGGTTGATCCCACTAATAAAGAGCAAGATTCTAAAGAGGAAGAACTCGAGGAAACTGAAACAACTAGAGAACGCATTGAATCTAAAGTTAAAGACCCAAACACTGAAAGTCACGAGGAAGACGACGAAAGCATTGCCACGGAAAAAGAGGAAAGCATGGATTCGGAGAATGAAAGAGAGAGAAGTAACGATAAAAATCAAGTCGAAATTGAATCAAGCGAGGAAATTGCAGAGAATGGTACAACTTCATCATTTGAGGGGGGAAATCTTGTTGATTCTTCCGGGGAGGACGTGTCTTCTTTTCTGACTGAGGTGGATAGTAGGTACACATTAACCAGCATGAAAGAGCACCAGAGCTCAGAAGAGGAGGAGGAAAACGAGGAGATAGAGGATAGTAAAGTTATGAATGATTCATCTAGTAGTATCCCTAATATTGTAACTGACAGTGCCAAAGAGGATTCATCCAATGTTGAAGATGTATCAGAGGAGATAAATAGTGAAATTGAAGAGAAATATGACAATAGAAATATGAGTATATCGCAATTTAATACTACAAACGAGATCGTAGATGATTCCGAGGAGAGCAATGAACATATAACTGTAAAAGAGGACGAAATGAATTCAAATTCGTTCTCTCAAAATATGGCAAGTGATATAAATGATGATTCTGATGAGATCACTGAAGAAATAGTGGATAAAGAGGAAATTAAAGATGATAGGCATATGAATGATTATTCATCCGAAAAGACAGTGGATTCTGAAGAACCGAATTCTGAAGAAAATGAGAAAGAAGAATTCCAAAATAAAGATGAAAATGTTTCGAGAAGAAATATATCCAATGCTTCTTACGAAGACACAAAGGAAGTAGAAGATCACAGTATGGAGGAAAAAGAATATAATGTGATGGTTAACAATAATTCACTACATGCATCGAATGAAGTGGTAGATGACGACAAATTTATAGATGAAGTTTCAAATGAATTAGAAGAGCATACCCCTCTTCTTCGTGTTACTTCAAATGAGCAAATGGACTCATCAGAGGAATATATGAGAAACAATGATAGTAGAGTCGAAATCACTAATAATAAAGAAAACTTACGCAACAGTTTACAGGATGATGAAATATTGAAAAGCGTAGAGAGGGAAAGTGAGGAGGTAATCGAGGACAGTGGTTGGGGTGAAAACATAGACAACTCTCCAAAAGTGAAAATAGAGAAAAAGAGGGAAAGTGGAGAGCAGGTTGAAGATTTTGAATATGCAGATGAAAATGAATCACATTTAAGAAGTGAGGCGGCTGTTCAAGACGAGTATCGCCAAGCTGAGGAACAAGACCTGGAACCTGCTGGTGACAGCCAGTACGTGAATGATGATGTGGAGTATGAACCAAAGGACGGAAACGATGGTGGAGAGGAACAGGATGATGAGTGGAACGATGACACTAACGCTGATATGAAAATGATCGGAAAGGCTTCAATGGAGATGGAGGAGTGTGATAATACAATGTCGTCCATGTGTTATAGCTACCCCATCACAGCTGAGAAAGGAGGTAAATATTCTCGTAGTCAAGACATAGTAAAATGTATCTCAGCCAAACTATGGCATATCATGTGATCATGCTATCTTTTTTTGTTTTGCCATAATTGAAATTATTTGTTGTTACTATATAAAAGTACATGCTATCCTTTTCTGCAAATTTTATGATTGCAGCATCTACGTGTGACACAGACTGGTATGGTCACGTGTTCATGGACAAGTGTTACCGGGCTATAAAGGATATAGACAGAATACCTTACCTGAACTACCAGTATGGAACCAAACTCTGTCAAGCATTGGGAGGCAGGATAGCTGAAATAAGGGACGGATTCGGAGGAAAATTTATCATGCTTACCCTGCTCAAAAGCATGAGAGAATTCAACATGCAAGGTAGTGAATAAATGTTAAATGATCCTATGTTATTTTACTAGTTTAAACAAGACAGTGCCTATAGTGTCATTCTAAGCATATCAAACATCATAGAGACACATACAAAGAAACAAGAAAATCAACTTTGTAAGACAGAATATGTATTATACAAAGATAAATTGTATTATGCAGACTTTGTATTTGAAAAGAAATTCAACTGTATTTTAATTTCATTGTGATTAGGTGAACCACCGGGAGTATGGGTGAATTCTGAACCAATAGGAACCAGCTGTACAATGCTAACAAGGAGCGGACCTCTAGCAGTCAGCTGTGATACTAATAACATGGCGGTTACAATATGTGAGAAAACGGCAACCAATCCCGGTGAGGCTCAATTTCCAATGTTTTAGCCATAGAGAAAAATTCAAAACATTTAGTACTTAATAAAGAACACAGAAAATAACATTTTCAATTATGTTGGTCTCTGAAATGAGTAGAAACAAATGCATTCAGTCTTTTTTAAAAAGAAGGGAGGAGATCTCCAACAAGACTCCGTTGCAGCATCAACAGCAAAACACCAAAACACCCGATGCAAAAACACAAAAGACGAGTACAGCACGAGACGGAAAAGAGACACACGACATGTAGACATCAAACACAAAAGACTACACATAAACCGACGAGACCAATGGGTAACCGGTGCCGACTTTGGACGGCCATTTGTCACGCAAGTAGCAAATGGTGTGGTTATCCTGGATTACGTGCGCACAACCCTCTCACTTCTCCAATTACCCAGAGGTCTTGAAGAACGTACAATTGTGGTGTAAAACAACCTCCTCATTGTAAGATGACATCACACAAACACGACCGCGAAACGCAGAGGCCCGAGAGACACAGATGAATATGTAAATGGATATAAAAAGAGGGCATGCTTAATACAGTCCGTGCTCTGCCGGCTGTAGCGAGCTCATGTATGTAATCACCCGAGGAGTCCGACTGACATTCAGAGGACAGGTGGTCGGGGCCCTGTCTTCTCTAAAGAGGTTTGGACAGGGCCCGTCGTCACAGTCAGTCAGAGTGCAAGTCTCAAGGATGCGCTTGTACACGACTGTAGATTGGTCAAGTACTAAGCCTAGTGTCCGTCTGGTGACATTAGGATCATATCCACGGTATAAAAGGCGTTTGATGATTCTGACGCATTTTCGATGGTTATGCTGCCTACCTTTGATCCTTTTTATTTTGTTTATCATATCACCATAAAAGACAGGTTGTGTAATACCCATAGTAATGTACTCTGTTGTATGTATAGATCCGAATTTTAAAAGAAGTTGACTGTTATTTTTGTAAAAGTCATAAGTCATATTGTTAAACTTTTTTACCATGTTTACAGGATTAACTTTAGAGCATGCAAGCGATCACCAACACATGACGTATCCCGTATATTTCTATTCTGATGATGCTAACAAAGAACTTACATGTGGAATAACTGGCCATGCAAACGAGTTACCGACGCTATGGTTCAAAGATGGTCGCCTGATTGACATCCGGGTCAAGAAAAGACTTGAAAGCGTCTTGCCACACCAAGGGGGAAGGCCGATTTCTCCGCTTCCAGAACCCGGTAAGGCACAACAGTTTGTCTTTTTTTGAAATAGGAATATTGGCAGCAAATTTGAAAACACGAGTTTAATAAACACGGAAAATTTTGAATTATATTTTGATGAGAATTTCTTTTGCATTTCCAACGTATATTCATTGATTTCCGAAAGAAAAAAATCTGTCTTCTGAAAGAAAACTTTTGACATTGTTTGCTGAAATATCAATAATTTGATATTGTCGACTAATATATAAATATGTTTACATTTCTATTCATTAGCTGAGTCGCCGACGTCTTCCCTAATTCTTGGATCCGTGTTAAAGAAGACATTACAAAGATCCACTGATCAGTTCTTAACAGATGATGTATTCCAAGGGACATATTGGTGTGAGGTGTGGGATCTTAAACCATTTACACGACATTCATCTGCTCCTTATAGCGTCAGGTTTTCCGGTACGTATAAATGTAAGATAAAAAACAAATATGAATAAAAAAGATTTTATGAAAAGGTATACAAAAAGAAAAGCAAGAAGACAAGAACACTTGAACAGAAGTAACTACTGTTGTATTTATTAAAATCTACAAAGTCTATCTTTCATCTATCAATCTATCTGGTTGCATGATTATTAGTCCTCTATTTTCTTTTTGAACACTTTTGAACATCTATATATCAACTCTATTCAACTATTAAACAACACATGGACAGATGAAACGGTATCTTCTGAGGCCGATAATGTATTAAATGAACTGCAAATCATGTTGATGAAACATCTACTAATATTTGAAATATAGCTAAAAGCAATATTAGCTGTCAGCAGCTGAAATTATTTTCTTGCAAGAAGTCTCTTAATACCTTCTAATTGTTATTAAAACATGATACACAAGTCATCCGAGGTAAAATAAACTTGTTACATAACGAAACGCAGCATGAAATCATACGTCTACAGAGCTGTCTGCACTACGATGCCTGGTTAATTTTACTTCGACAAATAAGTCCGATCTCCGCCGAGTGACCACATGTGCTATGTTTGAGATAAATCAGGTCAAATCCTGCGCAGATTAACGACTTTTATCTTTGAAAATTGAGCTCTATATGATCTGCAATGTAAAGTCTTGTGTAATGTGAGTATAGATCGTCCTTATTTTGCTATCTTAACCTCTAAATCAATAAAAGAATACTTTCTTTCCTTTTCACATATTAATGTGCATGTTGGAATCGGTAATGTTCACTGACCAAATTTAGCTTGCGCCTGGGCAAAAAGCAAGCTGAGAAAGGTCAACGTAAGGGCACATGAATATAGGCGGGCTTTACGTTGAGATTTGCTGGGGCTGTAAGAATTCAGAAAACTGCTATTCTTGTCCAGAAAGTCGTAAATCTGACGTTTTTTCAATCAACCTTTTTATCAAACCGTCATCATTTTCTATGAGTAATAACATACGTGAAAATGAGCAAATAAAAAAATTGCAATTGCTGACAGCTATAATTGCTTTAATCAATTAGCTTTAATAACTTTAATTTTTATATGAGCTGTACTAACATGTATGTTTGACATATGTTGAAAACATGTATCTTTTTTTTCAGACGTGGTAACAATGGTTGGTACCGTTCATTTGCCTTTCATACGCAATGATGACGTCATTCTTCATGATAAAATACAGAAGAACGTGAACACCGTGCGTAACGTGGAATATGACCTTAACTTCATCAACAGTATCATCTTACCCAGTCTGAGGAGGGCAGTACCTGACATAAAGGAATTGTCCACATATGCTAAGGAAATTATAGGGTGAGTTAACAAGTATACTTCTGAGCAGCTATCTTGCATTTTATTTATGAAAAATTGAAGCGATCCCTTTATCCAATTGCATGAACAGGAGATTGTATCTTTCCCTGACATGGTCGCCATAGCACTCTCTATATAGACATTACCTCAGACAGTGCATGTATTTTAGATATTCGTTTTCATTTTCGTGCGTGAACATCAACGACGGGTGCGTTAGCCAAACAGGGGATGCTTACTCCTCCCGGGCACCTTGTCCCACCTTAAGCTTGATAGGGGTCCGTCGATGCTCAATTTTGTGCTCTATTGTGAGTGCTGTTGAAATTATCGTCAGGATCTCTTTTAACTCATTAGAGACAACTTGGTAACCGGACAAGTGGGAGGGCTGTACGCACGTTATTCGGATAACCACACCATTTGCCTATGATGGATGGCCATTCGAAGTCGTTGATTATTGCAAAGTATTTGTGTTAATGTTTTGAAGACGCATTTAGTATTTTTTCTTCCTTCTCTCTTCAATATTTCCACATTCTGTTTTCGCATTTTGGGTGCTTCAGTGTTTTGATTTGAATGTTGCAGCTGAGTCCTCCTGTGTTAGAATTTGATTATCAACTCATATGTAGGAAAAGCAAATAAACATCAAAACGTATGTTTAAAAATATTACGTGTATGTTATGGAATGAACGGAATATGTCTCGGATTCAGGAGGTATCAAAACAAAAATTGTAAATTCTTCTTCCACTCCCTATCACTTAATTTTGGTTATAATGTATTTTTGAATTTGTAGATTTTTAGGTTCCCTATAGCTTATAATGATAATATAACAATTATTCTCTCGCTCTGTTTATCTATAAAAGATCCACGTATCATGGAATGCAGTTTAATTGTAAATAATTGATATTTCACATTGGTTACGAAAGTTACGACACGCTACATCTGCACTTCAAAATGATATTTACTTCATGTTTTGCTGATTTTCTTCCTATAGGACAAAACCATTTACGCTGAAATTTCACACCTACATAAAGATGAATGGAAACTATTCAATGGCGACAGAAATTATGATATTCCGTACTCTTAGACGTTTTTACAGAGAAGTGGTGCGCAATCCAGAGGTCCTTCTGAGGTTACCCAGAAAAACGCCCTTACATCTAATACGCTCTATGAATGTCAGGAGCACAGGTACCATCAAGCACAATAGATTATTCGTTCACATAAAAAGCGACTGAATCTTTATTTGAGTTTCTTTTTGGTAGCAATGTTTCAATTTCTTTTCTTTATCAATTGTAGTTTCCTGTCCACAAACCCTACTTACCGACACTATAACTGGTCACAGTGCAACTTTCCCGTCCTCTGCCATTGGGATGAAAGTAGACAGCTTCGAAATTTGTGGTGCGTACTCCTGTTTATCAATGTACTAGTATTGGTTAAGAAACACCGACATCTTCAGCTTATATGAATAATATCTTACGTTCAGTCGCTTACTGGTGTTAAGTTTTGAAAAATTTCGACTTAATTCTTATGCTGGCATTGAATTTATTTTACAAACCCCTCACTTTTATTTGCTTTTTGCACTCAACCAGGTGGAGAGAGATCTGGACAAGCCTTCTGTACTGGCGACTTCTCATCCGGGGCTTACTGGACAGATGTCCATATATGGAAATCATGTGGTCAATCCCTTCCACCTCCACCAAACACTGTCAACTTAAAAGATAGTGATGAAGTTGATGATACAGATGAGAAAGAAGACGATGATAGCAATGATTATGATACACTTGTGTCTCCAATGACACCAGAGGAAAGACTGAAAGAACTTGCTGAGGTACCTTTAGAAAAATAAAAAAAAAAATAAATAAATAAAACAGCTTTCGTAATCTACCAAACATTTTGTTTAGTAGCCATGATACATATCAAAATGAGACATTGTTATAATTATATAACAGATGACAGTGGGAGAGGATAACGTTGAGGGAGTGATGGAGGAGACGGCTGATATCACAGAGAGCGTGGACGACCTTAATGAACTAGACGTGGAGTATATAGCGGAGATCATGAAGAAGACAGCTAATACAGCAAGGATAGGAAAATTCGTAAGTATTCTCCATCGTGATTGGCTGAAAAGTAATATATTAGATCAAGCGGGTTTTATCACCATGTTTGGTTGGTCATTAGTATGTTTAATAAACCGGGTTTGTTGTGAAAAAGTAGATTTATGAACATTGTAATGTTTAGTCTTAATCAGCTCTTGTCTTGAAAAGGTAACATAATTTCTAACTCTGAATAAAAGATATGGTAATAGATAGTTTTTTTCATCGATACTAAGTATTTGGTTTCATTACCTATGAATGTACAGGTTGCTGCCAAAGCTATGAGAACAGTCGACAGGGTCCTCTCTATGCACCACAGGAGAGCTGTCAAATCAAGGAAAGCTAGCCAGTAAGTTTCTAGAAGCATTCTTGAATTTTTTTATGACAGTGCATTTCATAAATATGTGATTTTTTTTCCTGATTGAACGCCACGCGTTTTTTTGAATTGCTGTCACTGGCATATCTCATTTTCAAATAACATCTTTTCCGACTCGTGTAGGATTATAAAGAACTTCGAAAAAATAGCCGAGGATGCTGAGATAGACGATGATTCTGGACACTTCCGAATGGTGATGAGTAACATCGCTTTGGACGTGTACCAGCTCCACCGTCATAAGAGACCCGTGCTGGGATTTGGCGCTAAAGCTGCCCAGACAAGACGAATGGACAGTGATTTCTCTCCTAACCGGATCTTCACTATATACGACCAGACGGACATGTACAGAGATGTTGATGTCGCCATACAGCTTCCTCCAGATCTAATTGACGAAGCTACTGCAGGTATAAATCAATTCTATTTAGTTTTGATTTCTATGCAGATTTCCGAAGACGTGCATTTTTGTTCATTTTCTAACTGACTGATGTTTAAAAAGTATGTCTTAAAAATTCCGGATATTTTCATAAACAGGAAAAAGAAGATTATTTATGATGGTATACAAGAAAGGGAACCTCTTCCAAGATGATTCTATTCCAATTAACGTGAGCGGTAAAGTCAATGTAGATGGGGGACACGACCTCAAACTTATCAACAGCTACGTCATTTCCGCTAGCCTTGGCGGAAAAAAGATCCAGGGATTGTCTAATAAAGTGAAAACTATTTATAGACCTTTAACTGTAAGTATTAGATTGTGAAATAGATATTAAAACTTATATTAAGGTGACAAAATAGTTAATATAAGAAAAGCGAAGCTACAGCATTATTACCTGAAATTTTACATAAATTTATATTTACCCAGAATCCTGATGGCAGTCAGAGAACGTGTGCTTTTTATGACTTTGCCATGAATAATCTGTCTGGAGGATGGTCTTCTGCTGGATGTGTATTCAATGGAACCAGTAACGGACGTGAAATCTGTCTCTGTGATCACCTGACCAATTTTGCAGTGCTTATTGTGAGTGCTTTGTATTTTTATTTTGGTAAATTTGCTCTTTTCACATTTGTCCTTATGATTGGGAAAATTCATTATCTTACTGCAATGTATGTGTTTTTAGCATTTATAGCTGTAAATATACTTTATTTCCGTAACCGTAACACATAATGTTTTTCTCTGTATTTTCAGGATTTCTATGGTCAGAGGAAGCCTGTGGAGCGGGAACACGAGGAAACTTTGTCTATAATATCACTTATTGGTCTCAGTCTCTCTATACTTGGACTGTCTCTCACAATTATATCATATTTATTCTTCAGGTAAATGCAAAATTCATATTAACTCAACTCTAACAGTTCAGAATACTTTTTGATCGATTTGAACAAAAGTTTTGAATGCATATTAAGAAAGAAATCCAAAGAACTGCATACTAATAAATGAACGATGATTACGACAAAATAAGTGATAAATGTGAATAGCAAACAAGTCCGTGCATCAAAAAATCATATTTTCTTCATTTTACAGGAAGTTGCGCCAAGGACGTGCGCAACAGACCTTGTTTAACCTCGCTCTGGCGATGTTATTTTCATGGGTGGTATTCCTGGTTGGCATCAAACAGACCTACCACTACATAGGCTGCCTGATTGTGGCTGCCCTCCTACATTACTTCATCCTAGCCTCCTTCATGTGGATGCTAATGGAGGCGTTTCTTCAGTACCTTACATTTGTAAAAGTACTAGGTACCTATGTCAGGCGATATACCCTAAAGTCAGTGCTGGTTGCCTGGGGTAAGTGTTGTTCAAACCATCTTCGTGTAGCTTTTGTTTCCAACATTGCATGTTTTGTCACTACTCAAACTCTAAAAATTGTCCCTCTTCTTTTCATATCCATTCTTGTTTGATATTATTTAGTTTGCGTTGTTTACTCTACATTCGTCTCCTTTTACATTCATGTTGACTTTCGTTGTCGTATTCCTTTGTCTGTTGTTGCATGGCCTGCACGAGTTTCTGCTTCCATTTTAGGTTTACCCGCCGTGCCTGTGATCAGTGTATTGAGCATAGATTACACACTATACAAAGGAGGCGATCAATAGTACGACTTTTATATATCTACAATTTTCATATATTTTTATTGAGTAAATTTAGTTATGATTTATTTTCACTTGTTGCAAAAGAAACATCAACTCTTTGTATAAAAAGGACGTATGGATACTAACATTCTTTTAAGAAAAGAACATTAGGATTTTTTTTAACATCGAGAAAATTCAACTTATCTCAAGTTGTTTCTCTTCTTCCTAACTGACTACATTATCTCTTATAGCTGTTGGATGTCATTGGATGCCTTTTACTATGCTTTCGCTATACCGGTAGGAGTAATCATTCTCAGCAACCTTATTGTTTTCGTCATCACGGTCGTCAGTATCTATAGACGGCCTGCAGGACTCCGCAGTAACCAATCAAAACACAAGATGGCCATAACGAATCTACAGGCTGCCATAACAAGCTTTGTGCTACTAGGTAACGACTTCAATTCCCCTTTGAATCAAATGAGATATAAGTTCAATTGCTTATCTTTGAATCATGGTCCGTCCAAATCGGTATATCTTTGAAGATACTTATCGCAACGTCTCCAGTATTATTATATATCATGTTCAGTGTTCAATTTATTTGTTTCATTTTGTTTTCGTCCTTTGAATATACAAGGAAATTTAGCACCACTAGTGGTAAACGAATATAAATAAGATTTATTCTGTGTTATTTGAGTAACAAAGTCCATTTTTCCTACACTTTTTAAAATATTTCTTATGATATATCTTACATGGAAAAACGTAATTCATCTGTCTTGAAAAAACATAATATTGAGAAACTTGCAGAAAATGATCTAGTAGTGATTCTGGACATGCAGTTGTAGCTCCAGCTATCTAGCATGTAGATGCACTGGATTATCTTTATAATATTAGGTGAAATAGCTGTATATGAATTGGGAGGGGGGCTACGCTTTTTCATACTTTCACCATTTCCTAAACATGGTTCGGATTTCATGAGGCAGCAATTACATTGCGATCAAATTGAAGTCGTTGTTTAAGAATTTGGCAAAAATCGAAAGTAAATTTACTTTTACATAAGCTTGTTATCAGCATATATATATTTCGATTGAAACCTGCAAAGAAGTATATTTGGAATGTACAGTGTTTAACAGTAGATACGTCTCCTTGTACTCTATTGGGTGTTGATTCTCATCTTGCCTGATTTATTAAAGTTTGTTGTTTGTTTTTTCTTAAATAATTGTCGTGGAATCGTGCATCATAAGAATCGAAATACTTTTGCCGATTAGATAGATAATACAGTAACGTGATGTTTATTGAATAAGTTAGTATAACCATAGTATAACCATATTGGGCGCCGAACAAAATTATCCCTTTTTGCCGCCTTAATGGAGTATTGCATCATAATGTACTTTTCATTTAGGAATGGCGCCGCTTTATATGAGAATTGTCATTTTCGTTTCAGGATTATCTTGGATACTGGGTTACTTTGCAATCTCGGATGCTAGGCTTCCCTTTCACTATGCCTTCACAATTTTAAATTCCCTCCAAGGATTTTTTATTTTCGTGATATTTGTTGTACGAAAGAAACAAGTACGAGACCAATGGCTGATAGCGTGTTGCTGCAAGACACCGGAGCAGCAGAAGGCCCAGAGGTCGCTGTCGGCTTCCGCTTCCATTCCCAGCACGTGCAGTGCCAAGAGCACGCGCAGCAGTTCTAGTACGTCATCGCTGCAGCAGAGAAGTCGTCCGGACCGATCAGACAGTTGTCAGACGACAACGAGCTTTATTAGTGCTGAATACGACTCGATCTATGCTTTGCCTTACTCCAAAGTGTCTCGAGATTCTTTGTATTATAGAAAATTTTGATATATATTGTTTTTATCTGAGTTTGACTTAATGAGTGCGTTTTACCAGATGTCTGTGATCGTTATTTTACAGTTATGTTATTTTGTTTACTTAATTCGTCATCTTATTATAATTATGGTTCATACTGCAGTGCATGATAAGATTTCATCATTACATGAGAAGAAAGATTTTGTTAAATAAAAAAAAGTAAGAAAGGACATGGTTTTGACTTTCCAATTTTTGACAGAACAGTCAGTTTCACAAGAATACGAAAAATTTCAAATTTCTTACTTTTTGATCGCTTAGTACTTCTTCTGAACTAAAATCCGTTATAATTTGTTTCTGAATTTGTATTCAGTATATAGAAATGATAATCGAATAAATAATAAAGTGGAAGTGGAAATAGTACTTTTGGACAGACAGAAATCTGTTTTGTATCTTAGTATTCCCAATCTATAATGATAAAAGCTGAATTAACTTTCACACAGGAATATTTGTCTCTTGGAAAATATGACCATATATAACCATGCTGTATCGTTTCAATTGTAGTTGTATGTTTTATCGGTGATATATGTATATCAATAATGTGGATACGGTCAGTTACCAACAGAAATAATGAATTAAATGTTAATGTCCAAATATGATTTTAAATGTAATGTACAGTTATTTATATTTGTTTCAGTTCATTTATTTGCTTTTCATATACTTACGTTAGAGTTGTTCACACTTCACTACATACACGTGTTTCCTAAGGTATCTATAGATATTTGTGTAGTTAACGATGAATGACCATGTCGTCATTTTGTGATGTTCAATGAGAAAGCTTATCACTGACTTGTTTTTTGCACAATCACTTCATTTGAGGCCTTATCGGAAAAGATTTGAATAAATTTTGCTATCTTACTGAGTTTTCGATTATTGTTACTTTTTGACCGGGTTGTAAAACAATCCCGGTGCATAGATACATGTATGCGATATTGTCAGTCCGTCTGACCGCCCATCTTTCTTCCAACGTTTTGGTTGAATGTTAATCACTGTGTAGCATCACGTGACTTAAGTTGGTGAAACCACGAATAAATAAAAAGCTTAGTCGGGGAAAAGAAAACAGGAACTGCAATAATTGCTTTCATTAAATTTTATCTTTTCATAACCTATATCCTTGTATAAACTGTTATTTTTACAATCATGGACTCGTTAGTAAGTTAAACGCCTTTTTTTACAAACATTGTGACCAAAGCTGTAGATATGTGCGTGGAATCCACTACAACATTGTGTTTAACATGGTTCGACCACGACATTCCTTTCGTCAGAATGTTTGTAAAAGCTACAATGATTTCTTGATTGACGAACAAAGAATCATCAAAATATAATTCCTAACAAGGACATCGGCTATGAAAAGATAAAATTGAATCAAAATAACCTTCACAGTACCTGTTTTCTTTCCTCCAAACGGTATGCCTCCATTTTGTGTTCGTGGTTTCACCAACTCAAGTCACGTGATGCTACACTGTTAATTCAAATTCAAATTACCATATTAAATTGCATACGCGAAATGAAAAACATAATGAAGAAGAGGTAGAATATATAGATCAACAGATAGTCGTTATAATAGTAATAACGATAGTTTTACACAGATGTCATGACTACAATATGAGAGTTAATAAGTTAAATTATAGTACATAGTAGTATGAATATATAACACTGTAGGGAAATTCAAGGTTTTGATATTTCTTTTTATTCGAAACATTCTTTAAGATAATTACATGTTTTCTTGATACTTTGAATTGTTTCAGGGTTTGTAAAATTTTAAATTATCAGAAAATATGGTTTTCATGTTTATTTTTGAAAAGATCAGAGTATTCGTTTCTTAAATGGTCTTATAAAGGTTAGTCAGAGATAAAAATTAATGAACAGTATAGATTTTCTCTGAGAATTATAGGTCTTTTGTATCTCCCAATTTCAATTTCTAACATGTGAGCACTATTGCGTAAGAATTGATCTATCTGCTTTTCGAATTGGTAGTTTATAGTAGTCTATATAGATATAACCTCAGACAGTGCATGCATTTTAGATATTGTTTTCATTTTCGTGCGTGAACATCGACGACGGATGCGGCTAGCCAACAGGGGATGCTTACTCCTCCCGGGCACCTGGTCCAACCTCTAGCTTCCTAGGGGTCCGTCTATGCTCAATTTGGTGCTTTATTGTGAGTGCTGTTGAGATTATCGTCAGAATCTTCTTAAACTCATTAATGGTAGTATTGAATATTGTAGGTATTATCAAGAAGAATTTTTTTTTTTATTTAAAATTTTATTTTCATTCCATTGGTATACATATTCCATCAACATTTTAAAACAGGTGATAGACTTAAATATGATATTTTGTAACAATTTCATAATAAACTTTTATTCATATTTATTCAATTTTATTCAATATTTCATTGTAAAATTTTTGAGACACTACTCCATCTTTCCTGGATTTTATTTGCTGCAGATAGGTGATACAAGTACAGGGAATATGTATCTACTTTCATATAATTGTATAGGTAAGATTTACATAAGTTCCACATGGGTATTCTATTTGTCTGTCTACATAAGGTGATAAATTTTTTTACAAGAATGATAATGAGATTTAAGCCAGATGGATATGTTGAGTCTAAAATTCCTAATAGAAATAAATCAGGGTTCCTTTCTAGTTTGATATTATAATTTTGTTGAAGGGAATTAATCAAACATGTCCATAGAGTTTGGCTATGCACACAGTCCCAGAAAAGATGGAGCGGTGTTTCTCGAGGCCCGTTGCAAAAGGTGCAAGATTCATGTTCAAGCAAACCTATTTTAAACAATTTAGAGTTTGTGAAGTATACATGATGAATAATACGAAACTGAAGTGTTTGTAATTTGGTATCTTTTGAAATAAGGAATGGCAAAGAATGGATGTGTTTCCACTGATCTGTGTTGATAGATTTTGATAAGTATTTTTCCCATTTTTCATGACTTGTAATGATTTGGCAATTCTTTATTATAATTTTCTTGTAAAAGTAAGGAGTTGGCTTTTCTGTATTTTTTAGATAATTAAAAGATTCATGATGTATTTTATTCAGTTTTTTCCCATATATTTTTACAATTCTCTTCCATTCTCTTGGTATTGAACTTATCAAACTATTATAAGTTAAGATATCAATTTCTAAACTCTAGGAACTTTTTATTAAATCACAATTCATAATATTTCCCACACTATCAATGATATCATTGATGTAGAAGATACCACTGTCAGATAATTTCTTGAGAAAAATAGGAGCCTTATCTATTTTTATGTTTTCATTATACCAAAGAGGTTGGGAGAGAATATTTTCAGGGGCTGTGGAGAGATTTTCTGAAAAATCAGACCAGATATTAAAAACATCATTCCAAAAATTTCCAAAATCGACCTTACTTAACATTCTTTTGAATCCATATTTTGTTAGTGTAAATAATTTATCTCCTGAGAAATCTTCCATGTCGTCAACAATGATTCTTTTCCAATCTGAAAAATTGTGAATATCTAGGATTTTTCTTATCCATGTTATTTTTAAAGCTTTACAATATGAGAAAATATCAGGAACTTTTAAGCCCCCACTTGCGTAGTCTTGAAATAAGGTATTTCTTTTGATCTTATCTATTTTACCATTCCAAAGAAAATTAAAAAACACAGATTCAAACTTTTTTAGAATTGAATTTGAAGGACTTGGAAGTACTGTTAGAATTTGAATTATAATTGGGAAAGCCATTTGTTTGATAACCGTAACTTTTCCCATAAGTGATAAGTTTCTAAAGGACCACAATGAAAGCAAATTTTGAATGGACAATAATTTTTCGTCGAAATTTTCAGCATAATAATTATGATTAAGGAGGTTATATGTTATCCCCAGAAGTTTAAATTTTCCGTCATGGTTCCATGTTATGTTTTCATCAGTTGGGAGTTCCTCTCCACAGCCCCGTTTTGCCCCAATCCATACCGCCTGAGTTTTTTCAAAATTTATTTTTAACCCTGAACATTCACCAAATAATTTTATTACGAAAAGAGCACGGTTTAAAGATCTTAAATCATTATCAAGTATAAAAGTGGAATCATCAGCATACTGCGTTATCAAATATTCAGAGTTTTTAAGTATTATACCTTTAATATTTGGGTCATATTTAATTGCTGCGCTTAGTAATTCAATACAAATTATAAAAATGTAAGGAGACAAGGGGTCCCCTTGTCTAACGCCTCGTGTCACTGGGAAGAAGGAGGAAAGATAACCGTTATTTTCAACTGTTGCTGTTACATCTGAGTAAAGAGTTTTAAAACAATCAAGGAAAAAATCACTGAAACCATAGAATTTTAAGCATTTTTCAATAAAAGACCACTCTAAAGAATCAAACGCTTTCTCAAAGTCAAGCATAACCAAGATACCCCCCATATTATTTTTGTCTGATTTTTCTATAATTTCATTAACAACCCTCGAGCTTTCTCCTATGTAACGACCCTTGACAAAGCCTGTTTGAGTTGGACTAATAATTTTGTTTAAGTGTGATTTAAGCCTTTTTGATATTACAGCAGAAGTTATTTTGTAATCTACATTTAAAAGGGTGATGGGTCTCCAATTTTTAATAAAGCATTTTGATTTTCCTTCTTTCGGTATACATTTAATAATTCCTTGGCGTTGACTGATAGACATATATTTTTCCGACAAAGATTGATTGATAGACTTAAGAAGAAAGAAATTCAGGTCATTCCAGAAGAATTTGTAAAATTCTACGGTAAAGCCGTCTAAGCCTGGCGACTTACCATTATTCATATTTTTCAGTACTGACAAACATTCTACATAATCTATTGGTCCATTTAAGTCAGATACATCCTCTTCTTCAAGTTTAGTTATGTACGGGTTATTGTCGTCAAAGAACGAATCATTATGAATTTTATTGAAGATAGACCCTTTCGTGTTATATAAAGAGGAGTAGAATTTTTTTTGTTCATCAAGGATTTCATTTAGATCAGTAATCTCCTTCCCATTATCATCTATCAGTTTTGGAATTAATTTTTCTGTATATTGTCTTTTTTCCAAACTGCAAAAGTATTTTGAACTTTTTTCGCCCTCTACTCTTCACTTAGCCTTAGTTCTAATAATGATACCCTCAATTTTCCTTTTCCTTATACCTTTTAATTTTTCTTCAGTTTCGAAAATTTCATGTTGTAACTCATTTGTATTTTCAAATTGGTATTTCTCATACAATTTTTCCAAATGACTAGTAAGTTCGTTTTCCTCATTTTCTTTTTCTCTCTTTTTAATTGATGAATATTTTATTGTGTTACCTCTAATAATAAGTTTTATTGTTTCCCAAAGAAGTTTGTAGTCAATAGAAAATTGTATGTCTTCCAAAAGATCATTTTCGTTTGTACTATACTGAGAAATAATCTCATTAATAGTATCTTTTACCAACTTAGTATATTCAATATCACCCAAAAGACTATTATTGAATTTCCATGTTCCCTTACCACGTTCTTGTTTTATAATTTCTAATTCAATATTTACCGGTAAATGGTCTGACTTATATGCAAGATCCATAGAGGCATTTGTAATTTGAGATTGTAAAGTAGACGATACGAGAAAATAATCAAGACGACTTCTTTTTCCATTTGGGCCAAACCACGTCTGTCTACGCAAGTCCGGATTCAATTCTCTCCATGCATCAATTAAGTCGAGATTTTGCATCATATTCTTTATTTCTGCATTTGCTTTAACATTATTTTTTCCTTTGTAATTCACTGTATCAATATCATAATTTAGAGGGACATTCCAATCTCCTGCAATAATTACTGTATCATTTCCAATGAGATCTATTTTATTTTGAAGAGTTTGAAAAAATAAAGGGTCATCGTTATTTGGGCCATAAACAGCACCTAATGTGATATTGCAATCGTACATTTTTATGTCCAAAAGCAAAAAATTACCATGAGTATCAGAGATCTCCTTTTGAATTTTGAATTCGAATGAATTTTTAAATAGAAAGGCAACCCCACGACTATTAGATGAAAAAGAGCAAAATTTAGCCTCTCCTCCCCATTCATTTTTCCATAAATTTTCCGTTTTTGTATCGCTGTGCGTATCAACCAGAATCGATATATCATACGTTGATCTGCATCTATGAAACACATCCCTTCTTTTTATCGTATCACTTGCAAGGCCCCTACAGTTTAAACTACCTATTTTAATTCTAACCATTATCTACAAAAATATATACATGTATAATGTTTCCTAAAATCACAGAAAAAGCAAATTGATTATATGGAAAGGATGGAAATGCAAGTCTGGAATGAAATAAAACAACAAACATAACCATGAACCTGGCAAAGAATGAATAAAGAAACACCATTCCCTCAAAAAAGATCAAATACACATGTAGAACAGAAACGCTTTCAGAAGAATTTTACTGTAGAAGAGAAGTTTTCCGTTTTCATTCCGTTTTATGCTTTCAATTTGTTTGTATATTTTACAACCGAATGTTAAACATCTTCAAATTCAATAGCACCATTTAAGAACAAATAAATTTGCAGCATGGATCAGACATGCACGTTTCGGGTACTTATCTCTCGTCAGTGATCCTCAATCTAAACAATGTAATATGCCAAAGAGTGTGAAACTTATTATGTCCAAAAATGAACCGAAAAACGTGGCAGGATGGCTGGGATATGATGCTTTAGATATTTGAAGAAATTTTGATAATAGATATTTTTGAATGCGTTGTTTCACAAATAGTGGTTGCCAGTGACAAAGCTATCATTTTATTCCATATTGCTTGGCGCAGAGGTAGTGAACTTGGATTCATCTACTGATAACAAATTCTATATATGTCCCATTCAATATCTATTTTACCGTAGGGGGTTTGGATTGGATACTTTGTATGTTAATTCTTTATCACTTGAGCTTTTGTAATTTATATCATGACTTTGTCTTGGTAACCACCAGCGGCGTAGCGATGCGTGCACAAAGAAGCACATGCCTGCACATTATTTTCTGCGATCTTTCTACTTAGTTTAGAACTAATTTTATTTCCTCCTGATTGAAGGAATTTTGAGAATTTACAGTTGTATGATAAATTATACAAAAGAAAACATATGGGACTAGACTTTGATGTTTCTTATGTAAACTCCCTGTGATAAGTTATTTAATGTGTTACATCGACTTGTGATCAATAATAAAAATCAAAGAAGTACCCAACAGTTATACAGTCTCAAAGTCAAGAAGGCAAGGCCAAATCGTGAGAATTCCCATCGGAACGGCTGCGAACCCCGGAATGAACAACTGAACAACACTGCGAAGTGAGACCAGGTGTCTGGGTAGAGTCAGCGTCTCCTGATTACATGCAACACCCGTCAAATTACATTGACCTTGGTTTTTGTGTCGCCTGCGAAGCATAGCGACACTTAGGGATCACTTTGTCCGTTGTCCGTCTGTCCGTCTGTCCGTCCGTCTGTCCGTCTGTCTGTCTGTCACACTTTGGGTGTCACAGCCCATAACTTTTGATTGGTAAGTGATAGGGCTTTGATATTTCACATGTGTATTCCTTGTGACAAGACCTTGCTACACATACCATAATTTTTGACCTAGTGACCTTGACCTACATATTTGACCTACTTTTCAAAAAAATTAAGAATGGATATATCTTTTGATTGGTAGGTGATAGGGCTTTGATATTTCACATGTGCAATCCTTGTGGCAAGACCTTTCTACACATACCATTATTTTTGACCTTGTGACCTTGACCTAGATATTTGACCTACTTTTGAAAAAAAGATAAGATTCGCTATATCTTTTGATTGGTAAGTGATAGGGCTTTGATATTTCACATGTGCAATCCTTGTGGCAAGACCTTTCTACACATACCATTATTTTTGACCTTGTGACCTTGACCTAGATATTTGACCTACTTTTGAAAAAAAGATAAGATTCGCTATATCTTTTGATTGGTAAGTGATAGAGCTTTGATATTTCACATATGTATTCCTTGTGACAAGACCTTCCTACACATACAATAGTTTTTGACCTAGTGACCTTGACCTACATATTTGACCTACTTTAAAAAAAAAAGAATGGATATATCTTTTTATTGGTAAGTGTTAGGACTTTGATATTTCACATGTGCAATCCTTGTGGCAAGACCTTGCTACACATACCATAATTTTTGACCTAGTGACCTTGACCTACATATTTGACCTACTTAAAAAAAAATAAGAATGGATATATCTTTTTATTGGTAAGTGTTAGGACTTTGATATTTCACATGTGCAATCCTTGTGGCAAGACCTTTCTACACATACCATAATTTTTGACCTTGTGACCTTGACCTAGATATTTGACCTACTTTTAAAAAAAGATAAGATTCGCTATATCTTTTGATTGGTAAGTGATAGGGCTTCGATATTTCACAAGTGTATTCCTTCTGAAAAGAACTTTCTACACCGACCATTAAATTTGGCCTTTTGACCTTGATCTAGATATTTGACCTACTTTTCAAGAAAAGTAATATTGGCTATATCTTTTGATTGGTAGCTGATAGGGCTTTGATATTTCACATGTATTTTCCTTGTATCAATGCCATTCTACACCTACCATTATTTTTTTACCTTTTGACCTTGACCTACATATTTGACCTACTTTTCAAAAAAATTAAGAATGGATATATCTTTTGATTGGTAAGTGATAGGGCTTTGGTATTTCACATGTGTATTCCTTGTGACAAGACCTTTCTACACAGACCATAAAATTTGACCTTTTGACCTTGATCTAGATATTTGACCTAGACCTTCTTTTCAAGAATTTTGATCCACTTTCTAGAATAATAATCAAACCGCTTCGCAGGCGACACAAGCATTCCTTGGATTGCTATTTTCTTTTCATAAAATGTGTGTAATTTCTATTGAATCATACAAAGGATATAGCATTGATACTAAAGAGCATATGTATAAATTCTCCCACATTTTTGCACGAAGAGAACACGAACTTGCCAAGTACTTTAGGTTGTGACTACGGATTGATTGAGATATTCGAAAATACATCTTTCAACGTTATGAAATTTGGATTTGAAGAGATACCTACATTATACAATGTACTTGCAAAAACCACACACACACACACACCCTCTCACACACACACACACACACACCCACGTGTGTAACGGCGGAATAAACCATCATGTTATTCACGTCAAAGGAACTTCGTCATGTAGAGCTAGGAGAAACTGCGTCAGACGCATTGTAATTCATTTCAAAGTGTTCGATTTTTGCACTTTTAGATATAAAGTTAGACGGTTAACATGTTTAAAATGATTAACGGAACAAAGAATCGGTAGATACATCCACCTCGCGAGAATTTAGAAGCCAGTGTAAAGTGCGTATGTACAAAAATGACACGCTGTAGTATGTATGTAAATACAAATTTTACTATAATGTTTAACGTCTTCAAATTCATTAGCATCATTTTAGAGCAGATAAATTTACAACATGGACCAGACATGCACGTTTCGGGTAATAAACCCTCGTCGGTGATCCTCAATCTAAACAATGTAATATGACCAAGATCTCTGAAAATTATGTCCTCAATATACCGAAAGACGTAGCAAAATGGCTGGGATATGATGCTACAGGACCCAGGTTTCAGAAATTTGAGAAAATTTGAGAAACTTTATTATCTGACAGCAGACTTATCATAACGTGTGTACAGAAAGTAGAAAACCTGAATGCACGACAGAAACCGTAACTCATTATAATAATTCCAGTCTTTCTTGGATATTAACGATATTGGAGGTCCGCCGTAATCATGTGATATTGTGTGAGGATTGTCTGATTGACGTATTATCATGCAATGTCACTTGGTATAAATAGTGGACCAAAACAAAATAGGTTTTAATGTTATTTCAACTATGAAACAAATGAGTGCCATCCTTTTTTCTTTCTTCCAATCTTACTGGATCGTCTGCCAAGGGGAAACTTTGGAGGTTACACGTATGTACATTTTGAATTACAAGAAATATTTATTTTGAATTAAAATCCGACAGATAAAAATCAAAAGGGTTCTCGAAAAGCAAAAACCGAGAGGAGAACAAAGTCAAATAGAAAATGACTCAATATTTTATATCTTTGATAATGGATTATAATTTTCTCTCGCTCTATCTCTCTTTTTTAAGAATAATGCGGAAGGATTCCAACTCTATACCTTCTTGAAGAATTATTATGCACCAGACACGTGTTTCGGATATTAAACCCTCATCAGTGATGCTTCCTGCCAAAGTGCTTTCCATAAACCACCAAAATTCATTTCAGTAGCTGGTTTTATTTTTAGAATTCAATTTGTGTATTAACACGGCTCCATATTACTGTAGGGTCGATTAAGTAGCATACATGTATAAGAAGTACCGAAATATAAAATTGATCAATGTTCTTTAATTTTTATTAAAAAGGGGCGAAATATTTATTTTTCTGCTGTAACAACCATCTTGGAGTGAGCGACTGAAATAAAATTACTCTTGATTCAGATAAGATTTTTCACAAATATAGGCACGAATTTAAGTCAATTTGGAAGCGTGTGACAAAATTTACATGTTGTAAGGGTATGGCCCTGGAGGTTAAATTATAAATAATATTCTAAATAAATAATATAATCTACAAATTCATAAAAGATATTTATTTCTGGATTTTGCGGGAAATCCAAATACACGAATTTTATTTGGTATGGCCTTTATCATTTTCTTTGAACATTAAATATTATATGTCTCATTCATAATGTCTTTAAATGGCAGAGCTGAACACAATCATTCTTCATGCAATTAGACCAAATAAATAATTTCGGCAAATCATTATCAAACGTTAAGGACGCTAAACGTTTGTAGATAAAATCTAATGTGAAATATTCTAATTAGACTCGGATTTATAATTAACGTTTTAATATAATTCACCATGATACTCTTGAATTCCTTATCTTCAGACGAGTCTTCATGCAGTGATGCGTCACAGTTTTATCAACTCGATCTTGACCCTGTTACAGTGTTATGGCGACATTACCTTTGGTATGGCTGTCGTCTATTCTTCATTCCTTCGTCACCCGACCACAGGATCTGCTTTACCCTCCGGAACATTAACTCACGTACAAATAACAGAAAGATTTACATATCCTACTTACAAGGATCCGATGAAATCCCTTTACAGGTTAGTTTATACAACACAATCATTGCTCTCTGAATTAGAAAATTTTTGAACCATACTACAAACGTGAATGGCCAAAACAAGAAATTATAGTCAATTATCAAATTAATCATGCATGATCTTAACGTCAAACCAGCAAACTTCAGGTGATTCCAATTTCCTGAAAGCAAAAACAATTTGTTCATGGCGTTTGAGTTTATGAAATCCCTGAATTGCATTATTCATTTATGTCGCAACCTAAATGTCGAGAATATATTTTTTTTACTTTTATTTCTGTTAATTTTATTTTAATTCTTTAATTAACTGATCAATGCTAACTGATGAAAAATTATAATTCACTTGACAAGTCTACAGTCTTGTACAAGCACATCCTTGAGACTTGCACTCTGACTGACTGTGACGACGGGACTCCATGACGGACCCTGTCCAAATCTCTTTAGAGAAGACAGGGCCCCGACCACCTGTCCTCTCTGAATGTCAGTCGGACTCCTTGGGTGATTACATACATGAGCTCGCTACAGCCGGCAGAGCACGGACTGTATTACGCATGCCCTCTTTTTATATCCATTTACATATTCATCTGTGTTTCTGGGGCCTCTACGTTTCGCGGTCTTAATGGTGTGAGGTCATCTTACAGTGAAGAGGTTGTTTTACACCACAATTGTACGTTCTTCGAGACCTCTGGGTAATTGGAGAAGTGAGAGGGTTGTGCGCACGTAATCAAGGATAACCACACCATTTGCTACTTGCGTCACAAATGGCCGTCCGAAGTCGGCACCTACTGCCCGTTGGTCTCGTCGGTTTATGTGTAGTCTTTTGTGTTTGATGATTACATGTCGTGTGTCTCTTTTCCGTCTCGTTCTGTACTCGTCTTTTGTGTGTTTTTTTTTTTTTCATCGGGTGTTTTGCTGTTGATGCTGCAACGGGGTCTTGTTGGAGATATCCTCCCTTCTTTCATATGCAACACGCAATTTCATTGGTTTATTACATCAATTTGTGGCAATAAAATCATAAAGTTGATAGAATAAAGTAAGTCATTCTAAGGGAAGTTTACATGATACATAAATGAATGACAAGAAAAGGGAATGATCTCCAGCATGACCATCCTGCACTCACCTAGCGAAACACACCCACAAGAATGTGACACATAAATGACATCAGACGAAACTACAAACGACAAAAAGGCACAACAATATTAACTATAACATCATACGAAATAGACGTATAAGAAACATCAAACATTAATGACAACACATAAAAGGAAGGAGACCAATGTACACACGGCGCCGACTTGGACGGCCGTCTGCTATTAGCAAATGGTGTGGTTATCCACATTACGTGCGCACAACCCTCCCGCTTATCTGGAGTCTCAATAGACGCACAATTGTTGTATAAACATAAAACTTCTCTCTGTAAGGTGACATCATAAACAAGACAGTTAAACACAGCAGCCTCTTGTAACACAAATTCCACTATAAACACTCAATACATAAAAACAAATTGTCCTCCTGGCTTTTTTGACGTTACTTCCATGTCTACTGGTGGTAACTATCAGCTATATGGATGTAATGCAGACATGTTTCAAATTTGTGTTATCACTTGATAAAGGCCAAGGGGCCGAAAATTTGTAGATATATTTCAAACAATACGCAAAGACGGTAATTAGATGTGAAACGCTTGCAGTTAATTTTTAAAATTCATACTTTCCTGCAAAGTTTGCAATAGGAGTATTTTATAAATATTTTGTATACACCTGAATCTGAATCTGAATGACGAGAAGTTGCAGTTGCATTGGACTATGATAAATATGGAAAATGACCGTATCCCAATACATAGTACAAAATCGGTAATTCAGAAAATCATAAACCGAAGGCATACAAAATCAGTATAAAAGAAGAACCAAAGCAAACAAACAAAAACCTCAACCATATGAAAAGAAGGAAACTCTCAATATGGGAGTGAGATCATGTTCCCAGGAAGAGTCAGCATCTCCTCCTTGCATGCAACACCCGTCACTCAGTTCGGTAGGATTGTCACATCCGGTTAGTTCCATTTCGGAAAATACAAGTATATTCGGTGGTTGGATGGTTCAAATGGTCTAAGACAGAATATCATCCACCATTCTAGAGAGTGGGACATCATTGTGTATGACGAGTTCCCCATATCGACCGTAGAACTTCCTCAGTGACGAGGTTAGTCGGTCGCAAACGTATTCCTGACTGAGAAGCTATCTGAGAGACGCCTAGCTCTCAGAAACAAATCTGTATATTTGGTACTTACTTTCGTCTACAAATACTTTCGTCTACAAATACTTTCGTCTACAAATACTTTCGTCTACAAATACTTTCGTCAAATACTTTCGTCTACAAATTATTTCGCCTACAAATACAAGAACTTTCGTCTACAAATACTTATATTAAAAGCAATGAAAGTGTCCCTAACATTTTGAGCAAACATAACAGTGAAATTTCTTCATTCAACATCCCTATTTCTAAATTGGATCTTCCTACAATACCAAAACTGCACAAATCTCCTTACAAATTAAGATACATTGCTAATTCTAGCAACTGCTCAACTACAAGTTTGTCTAGAAATCTGACGTCAGCAATCACGGCGGTAAAGGAACACGTTGCAAAATATTGTGAAACTGTTCTTAACAGGAATGATGTAAATTTATTTTGGTCTATAAAAAATTCCGGGGATGTGATTGACAAAATGAAATCTAGAAATTTTCAAGCCAATACGATTTCTTCATACGATTTTTCAAATATGTGCACCATGCTTACTCACGACAAGATCAATGATCAAGTGTCCAAACTCATTAAATGGTGCTATAATCGAGAGGGGAAAACTTATATTTGTACATCTGAATCAAAGGGTTTCTTTTCCGCTACAGAATACAAATCATACAAATCATGGACATGTAGCGACCTGTGTAGTGCCTTGTCCTTCCTCTTGGACAACATTTATGTAAGATTTGGTGAGAATCTCTACAAGCATGTTGTAGGGATTCCTATGGGTACAAATTGTGCGCCTCTTGTTGCAGATTTATTTTTATACACATATGAAAAAGAATTTATTTAAAATCTTCAAAAGCAAAGAAAACATGATGATGTGAAATGCTTCATTGGTACTTCTAGGTGCCTGGATGATATTCTTACTATCGATAATCCTGTTTTTGAAAAGTATAAAGATGTTATTTATCCACAAGAATTGACTCTAAACGAGGCAAACTTTACAGACACAGAAACACCATTTTTGGACCTAAATATCAAAATTGTCAATGGAGAAATTCATACAAGTGTATATGACAAACGAGATGATTTTGGATTCAACATAGTAAATTTCCCCTGGCTTGACGGTGATGTCCCTAGATTACCGTCATACGGTATCTACATTTCACAGCTCATCCGGTATGCTAGAGCATGTACTGATGTTTTGGATTTTCATAATAGAACTCTACAAATTACAAAGACACTTTTAGGTCAAGGTTTTCGCTTTCACAAACTAGTAAAGACTTTCTGGAAATTTTACAAAAATTATGATCAACTTCTTTTGAAATTCGGACCCATACAAGCAACGGAGTATATTACTTTAGGTATTTCACAACCTGCATTTTATGGTGACATAATTAACAAAATAAGAAGGATCAAAGGTAGACAGCATATGTATCGAAAATGCGTCAGAGTCATCAAACGCCTTTTATACCGTGGATATGATCCTAATGTCACCAGACGGACACTAAGCTTGGTACTTGACCAATATACAGTCTCGTACGAGCGCATTCTTAAGACTTGCACTCTGACTGACTGTGACGACGGGACTCAATGACGGGACTCCATGACGGGCCCTGTCCAAACCTCTTTTGAGAAGACAGGGCCCGACCACCTGTCCTCTCTGAATGTCAGTCGGACTCCTCGGGTGATAACATATATGAGCTCGCTACAGCCGGCAGAGCACGGACTGTATTACGCACGTCCTCTTTTTATATCCATTTACATATTCATCTGTGTTGCTTTGATCCCTGTGATTTACGGTCTTGTTTGTGTGTGGTCATCTAACAGTGAGGAGGCTGTTTTACACCATAATTGTGCGTTCTTCGAGACCTCTGGGAAATCGGAATAGTGGGAGGGTTGTGCGCACGTAATCCAGGATAACCACACCGTCTGCTATTTACGTAGCAGATGGCCGTCCTAAGTCGGCACCGGTTGCCCATTGGTCTCGTTGGTTTATGTGTAGTCTTTTATGTTTCATGTTTCTTTGTTGTGAGTTGGTGTTCCTTGTCCCTTTTGCGTCTCTTTCTGTGGGTATCTGTTCTGTGTTTTTGCATGGGTGTTTTGGGATTTTGCTGTGGGTGCTACCTAGTGTTGTTGGAGATCCCCTCCTTTCTTTTTTACTCTGGCATATCGTATCAACTGAGATATGAACACGCCATAAGCAGGCGATGAAGTAGTCACGTTTGTCATAGAGTGAGGTGTTCATGTGACTACCAGTGTCGTAGGACAACCTTACGTCCAGATAGGATGCTGAAATATTTGTCTCTGTAGTTTCTTTGACGTCAGGCTCCGAAGGATAGATTTTGCTGAGGTAATCCGCGAATTTTGGATTATTGATGGACAGCACATCGTCTATGTATCTGTAAGTGAAGTCAAAGTTAGAAGCTACGCATCTGTTCCCTTCAGAGACCAACGACCGAATGAATTCAGCGTCATGCGAGTAAAAGAAAATGTCGACAAGGATTGGGGCACAATTGGTTCCAATTGGAATTCCGGAAATTTGCCGGAAGACCTTTCCTCAAGACACCACAAAAACACTCAGGAAGTCCAACATCTGAATGATATCTGCTTCAGATTACTTATTCTTAGAATCGGACTTTTCTTTAGCAAAGTAGGTTTGCTATTGAAGTTGAAGACGTTTAACATTTGTCATAATTAACAACTATAAATATTTATTTACGATTGCCGTTCCTGCGAGTCTTTATTTCAATTTAGAATGTGGGATTGCCGCGCAAAGCATCGAAAAATCAAAGGCTTTGATCGAATGGACTCCAATGAAATGCGCGGAACCCAGATGCTCCAAAAGTTCCCTCGATTCCTCCAAAATCCACATCTGGTTAATTAATACCGCTTCGAAAATATACTGTCGAACAATAATTCCGAATATAAGATTTGATTTCGGTCAAAACGTTGGTGAGTAAGATTTATACAGATTTGGTTGAACATTTTGAGAAACCATCGATGAAACGGCGCTTGCACGGATATTATGCACCCTAGGTATATGTTTTATATGTCTACCTTTGATCCTTCCTATTTTGTTAATTATGTCACGATAAAATGCAGGTTGTAAAATAAAAAAGGTAATATACTATGTTGCTTGTATGGTATATATTATACAGGAAAGATAACTCTAGCAACTTTTTTATTTGAAAATTTGAAGCTGATCAGATTTGCCGAGCTGTAACATAGAAGTATTGATGGATACCTCAGTGTTTCATGCTTTTTTCTACTTTTTATGTCCCAGTACATGAATATTACATAAGTTGCATCCCCCCAAAAATATTCTGCAACAGTAATTTTTTGAGATTTCCATTAGGTGTAAAAATTTTGTGCATTGTCTCATGAGACTGTCATCATCTTCAATATCAGTTTCTGATGAAGTATTGATGGAAAGGTGTATCAAAATTACTATCATATGCCTCAAAATCACTCATATTTTCAGTAAATAATAACAAATAACTGAAAAAAAATATTCAGATTTTTATTTTTTTCTGTCATTTATACAAGCAGACACTCGTTACCCCTTTTAAAGAAGATACATGTATAGATCACAAAACCAAGCCAGGAATTTGCATTTCCGGTATTTTTGTGACATATCATGAAATTTGATCGATAATTTCGCATAGAACCGGACATTTAACCCAAAAAATAATTATATTGAAATATTTTTTTATTATACATGTGATTATTTCGATGAAGATTTTTTTGGTAGAAGATCCGGCCGTAGTCGAAAATTAAACTTTTATGAGTTCTTTGTTGGCACATTTCTTGACAAACTTTTCATTAAATATGGTTAGAACGTCATAAAAAAGACTTCCTAGACGATGAAAATGAGACGTTGTATTTCAAGATAGGTAGTAGATAATCTGAAAGCTTTTGAAATTATGTAAAATCTTATAAAATTGGCGGTTGATTACTTTTACACCTATTTCAACCTATTCCAATCCTTCAGAAAACTGCTCGAAAGTAGATAATATTTGTGACGTCATTTATACTAATGACGTCATCAAAATTGACGTTAATGAATTTCCTGAAATGTCAAGTTGTGTACTCGAGTAGTTACGATACGTATTTTCGTTATGCTTAGATCTATTGAACCACTCTATGTCTTCCCTGTATATGACAAATGTATATGTCTTCCCTGTATATATCGGTATGTATACAAGTGATGTTACGAAGAAAAAATAAGAGAATAATCTAAAAATCTTTTAAAGAAGGCATATACAATGTATGTGGGATTTTGGGGGTTTTCGGTTTATTTGTTTGTTATATACATGTATATGTATGTTATTTCCTAAACTGTTCCTAATACGGGAATGAAATATGTAAACAAAAATGCATCGGTTTTCTAGAATTATCCTGTACGATAGAGTAATTGGAAGATGGGTAGAAAACGTGATTGAAATAATGAAAATTCGAAACATAAAAGAAAGACGTAATATGAATGCAGCATAAAGGAGCAAAATAGATCGACACTCAAGAAGAAACATTTATGATCTTATTTTCTTAAAGAGGAGGTGGGGATTTTTGAAGACAAAAAAAAAGATGAAAAACTTGAAATAAATTAAATGATTAATTTGAAATAGATGATTGACGAACGATATCGGACCAGCGAATTTTGATTGAGGTTCAGACTATTCTGGATCAATTCTCTGTCCATTTATTTTCATGTAATATAAAGTCTAGCGCATAATATAAAGGATAACAGGGAAACGAGACCGTAATATACTTATTTATTTAAAGATACCGTGTCCCTGAAAATAAATTTTATTGAAAACGTACAATTTATTCCGACGGGTCTGGGTTGAGAAAAAAATGAGACATAAAAAGTTTTATTTGAAAATATGCAGTAAAGACCATAATATTGTCAAATTTGTATAATAAAATCTCCATATACCTCAATTGTAAAAACACAATACAATGACGTTTTCAAACGACTATAGCTGCGAATGTATGCGTTAGATTCGCATGAAAATTTGAATTTATACAAATGAGAACGTAAACTTTTATATGAAAAGAAAGATTTTGCATTTTAAAATTTTGTAAAATTAAATGATTTTCAAGGACACTGTACATTAAAAGTGTAAGTTATAAAAGCTTTATCATCAAGGTCTGAAAAAAAAATCACGTCATTAAAAATGTTGACCGCAAAAGGGGGAGAGTCGAGAGCATGCTCCCCTTCTCGCCCTGGCTTTATCCCTCCTTTTTAGATTCGCCAATTATTCGATTTTGCAAAAATGTGAGAGAGAAAAAAATGATGCTTCAAAAGTACGCGAACACTGCAATTCATAACATTCGTACATTAATCACCTTTACTACGGTCCATCGATCGAGAAACTAATAATGTTGTGCATCTATGACATCGTTTTGTCACATTCATGGGTATGGGCAGATTTGGATCTGTGGTTTTCTTATTCGTGTAACGTACCTAAATTTTCATTCCTCTAAGCGCGAATCATTACGTACATGTATTCGTATTCCATACCTCGATCTCTATCTTATTCACACTAATACACGCTGTATTATTGTAACGGTAGACCATGTAGTCGCAGACATCGTCGCTATCGTCTCTAAAATATCCAACTCGCCGACTATCGATTAATTCTATCTCTGAGAATCGATTAATCGGAGTAAATACACTTCTTTGAAAAATGTTCTTTCTTCACACAAAATGACACAAAAAATGTGAATCGCTTATAATTCAAGGTCTCAAAATTACCATGTACTCGGACAGACAACTGCTCGTCATGGGCCAGTGATAAGAAACGGTGGGAATGCGCAACTTCGTTATGTAGGGATGTAAAATCACACAACTCGTTTCATAAATACAGTGTGAAACAGAATATGATTTCAGATTCTTAGATTACTAGTATATATCTATATCTACTTCAACATTTCCAGGTCTTTGGTTCAAAAATCGCTACAGACACCGTGACATGCGGAAAGAGAGGAACACGGATGATAGTTGGATTAGGATCGGCCTTCGATCATGTAGATAACAACTCCAGCATTTCATTCTCCATTTTCCAAAAAGACAAAAACTATGGTGATAAGATATCTTTTATAATTGTTGACTGGATTATTTTAAAGTGTGAGATATTAAGCAGCTGTAATATGATCCTAAATCACATGCCTTTGATATTAAATGTGTATTAATTCCCTTTGGTGTACATGTACTAGTTTCTACCAATCAACTCGAGGCTTTGGTAATTTACTTGATCGTTTCAGTACCCATAACAAACGACTGTTACCATGGATACTCAACATTAGACTATGTGGTGGATCAGCAACCAATTAATATCCAGTGGACCGTGAATGACATGTCAAGCTGTCATCTTCATTTTAGACCATCCTCGGCACTCTCCAAGATCTGCGTTACCGTGGAGGAAATGATGGACTTCACATCCAATGGTACCAGAATATATATCAAATACCCGGTGAATGGCGAACGTCTCTCCCTGAAAGTAAGAGGTCTTAGACATGATCGATTTTTGTTCATTCAAACTGCCGGAAGTAACGGATGTTGCTAGCAGACAGAATACACAAGTTTACTCTCACCGGACACCTGATCTCATCTCCATTTGGGAATTCGCTTTTGCTTCTTCGCAGATTTCCTAAATCAATTTTATTCTTTTATGCATGCAAAAGAGCTACTTGCTCAGGGCTATACTACACAACGGCTGAAATCATCACTGAGGAAGTTCTTCGGTCGCTACAGGGATATAATAAATATATATCAGATCCCCCTTTCCAGAATGATCAGTGACATTCGGGATTGTGATTGAATGGCTGTCATACTTACCTGATATGTATATCAATATGTTCATCACATCATGAAATCATTGAAAATATCAATAAATGAGCGAAATTTCGATACAGAATTATGATATCAAATAGCGCTCCAGGTCTTGCCCATGAATATTTTTGTACTAATCGATTGATTTCGGATCGGCGTTTTAATTTGCATAAAATTATCGTGGGCGAAGCCTGGAGCGTAGATGAATTTTGAAGATTTGTGTGTAAAATACGATAATTTTCCCTTGTTTTGTGTCATTCAGGGAAAATGACGTCAGAACCTGCGCGTGACATTATGAGGGCTCAAAAATATGACGTGGTATTTTCTCAAACATTCAACATTGCAAAAAGTGATAATTAATAATTCGTCGAAACTATAGGGCCGATACGGGGGTCAGCGCACCTTGTCCTTTGACCTTTGAGTGTTTGCGATATCGTGAAAATTAATTCTAGTATCCAAATTATTTTTTTAGAAAGAGAGAGAACTATCGAGTCCATTTTTTTTATTTTTGGCATTGTTATTGAATTTTAATGTAGGTAAAAAAAATCCTAACCCCTGATTGAGCTTGCTACTCTAATTTTTGCATGTCATGCATATTCAATTTTGTTTACATTACATAGAGATGTACACTTATATGTATAATACGGAATACATTCTTTGTATTTATTCCATGCAGTCAGTATATTTTTGGCAGTTTTCTTATCCTAGTTCCAATTTCATGACAATAGCAAGACAGCTTTTCATTTTCAAATGAATTTATTTTAAGCACTGATATTTATACAAGTTCGTTTTTACACTTGACTTGGGATATTAGAGAGAGAAACGGTTGCGCAGCGGTCGTTCGCGAAGCGAATTCATACATAGAAATGTCTCCAAAAACGAAAAATGAATAAAAACCCCTATCTAGCCCATTTACCTTCATTACTGTACACAACGGTACCTTAATTCTGTCACGAGTTGGAAAATTCCGGAAATGACGTATTTTACGAGGGCGCATGTGTGTGGAAGAGGAAGTAGAGGAGGGCGCATGGACAAGTTTTGCTCTTCCTATATATACATGGGAGGTTTGATGGATCCGTAGACAATATTGATAAATGTTTGATAATTAACTTTTCAAATACTTTTTAATTCCTTAAGAATTCAATTTCTCTTTCTTCATCTCTTTCAACTAACAGGAAAGACATCCAAAATTTTGTTTCCTCGGGTTGTTTAAATCGTCCTCTATGAATGTATTTCCATCTTATACATGTTATCGCCTACATCTCAAACGGTAGACGTACATGTACGTACATGTGTTTGAATTAATTGCATGCAGCCAAGGTCATTCGTATTACCTTAACAGTCTTGATTAAAGTAAAATGATCAAGACTTGCGAAATTGAAAGCAAAATGTCTCATGAATTTGGTTGGAAGATTGTACATTTACTGTCACACATATATTATCGTTGTCTACCAATTTTTCGAAAGACCATCGTAGAGTGGTTTCTTGATTGAGTTGCATGTATGTGACCTTCCCCTTACCTGAACAATATCAAATTATCCCTTCCTGTTTATTTACAGACAATCAATAACTACAGTTCACCTGGAGAAAAAATATGTGTGTTAATTGGAACGACTCTCATGGTCAGATTCTACAATGCCGATAGATTGGAACCTGGACAGAATGTCAGCGCTACATTGCACGTGGTTGAAGAGAAAATCGGATACCATGAAGGAGATTCTATAATACGTGAGTACCATTTGGACATGCATGAATATTTCAATGCGCTGTTAAATTTGTTGTCTTTAGACACCCATGACACCGTCTAAGGTGAATTGTATCGGGTAAAATTTGGAATGTGTTTGAAATTGTCTTCAAGGAGGTATAGAGTTGGTCCCAGGAACCCTTCCGCATTATTAATAAAGGAAAGGAGGGGGTCTCCAACAACATTAGGTTGCAGTATCCACAGCAAAACCCCAAAACATCCGGTGCAAAAAACACAGAACAGACACCCATAGAAAGAGACGCAAAAGGGACAAGGAACACCAACTCACACCATAGAAACATTAAACATAAAAGACCACACATAAACCAACGAGACCAATGGGCAACCGGTGCCGACTTAGGACGGCCATCTGCCACATTAATAGCAGACGATGTGGTTATCCTGGATTACGTGCGCACAACCCTCCCACATTCAGATTTCCAAGAGGTCTCGATGAACGCACAATTTTGGTGTAAAACAACCTCCTCACTGTTAGATGACCACACACAAACAAGACCGTTAACAACAGGGGTCCAAGCAACACAGATGAATATGTAAATGTCTAAGAAGAGGACGTACGTAATACAATCCGTGCTCTGCCGGCTGTAGCGAGCTCATATATGTTATCACCCGAGCCGTCCGACTGACATTCAGAATGGACAGGTGGTCTTCTCTAAGGCGGTTTGGACAGGGCCTGTCATGGAGTCCCGTCGTCACAGTCAGTCATAGTGCAAGTCTTAAGTATGTGCTCGTACAAGACTGTAGATTGATCAAGTACCAAGCTTAGTGTCCGTCTGGTGACATTAGGATCATATCCACGGTATAAAAGGCGTTTGATGACTCTGACGCATTTTCGATAGTTAATATGTCTACCTTTGATCCTTCTTATTTTGTTTATTATGTCACCATAATATAAACACTTATTTCTTGTTGCAGTGTGGAGCAGTTAAAATCGTTCCCGTGACCTGATGTTTGTCAAGTGTATTAAAAGTACTTCTTTCCAGCTCTTTCGCATGAAAGAAGCTTTGTTTTGACCCTTTATCAATGTGATATCATATCTACATTTTTTGCTATTTCGGAAACATCTTATCACCATCCCTCCAATGCTATTTTGAACATACATTTTATTTGGTACTGAATCGATCCTACAACTTTGGAGCCGCGCACTCTCTGTAAAGTAAATGCAGAAATTTAAATTCTAAAAATAACACAAGGGGGTACTAGTGAAATTTCTTTGGACTGCTTATGAAAAGCACTTTGACTTGAAGCATCACTGATGAGAATTTAATATTCGAAACACGTGTCTGGTGCATGAAAATTGGTTTGAAATTTTCTTCAAGAAGGTATAGAGTTGGAGCCTTTCCGCATTATTCGTACTTTTTTCTTCAAATTATTGCGCGTTATATGGTCGAGCAAACAAAGTTTTCTAGAGATTTTTTAATAAAAAAAAAGATTTCTTCGATGTCAGAATTTTTTTATTTACGATTTTTTTTCAATATCTTATAAGGCTTATGTTTAGGTGACAAAGTTATAGGATAATGCCTTTTTTTATTTATTTATTATTATCTATTTTTTTTTTTTTTTTTTTTTTTTTGTAATTGCTTTTTTCTTTTTTCTTTTTTTTTTTGTAATTGGTTCAGAGGAGATAAGATAGACGAACAGACAGAGGACAAACCGACAGACCAAACGGCTGTATATTTAACTGTTGGATATTTACAAACAAATTTGACTTTCACTCAGTGATTTACCACGAGACGATTATGAACGATAATGGAGGTGGTCAAAGTGCCAGCGATACTTTCCGGCCCGACAACCTGTCAGTCGGACTCCTCGGGTGATCACTTTCACTCAGTGATTCACTACTTCACTACGAGACGATTATGAACTATAATGGAGGTGGTCAAAGTGCCAGCGATACTTTCCGGCCCGAAAACCTGTCAGTCGGACTCCTCGGGTGATCACTTTCACTCAGTGATTCACCACGAGACGAGTATGAACTATAATGGAGGTGGTCAAAGTGCCAGCGACACGTTCCGGCCCGACAACCTGTCAGTCGGACTCCTAGGGTGATCACTTTCACTCAGTCATTCACCACGAGACGATTATGAACTATAATGGAGGTGGTCAAAGTGCGAGCGATACTTTCCGGCCCCGACCACCTGTCAGTCGGAATCCTCGGGTAATCACTTTCAGGAAAACATGGTACAGATTTTTTTTTTTTTTTTTTTTTTTTTTTTTTTTTTTTTTTTTGCTGACATTGTGAAAAGCAATGCAAACTTGGTAGTCGTAGGAAAAGTGATATCGAGAACACGAAAAACCTCTGTAGAAGAACAAGAAAACTAATTGACGCAAGCGTCAAAATTTCGGGCCGAATAAATAATGCCACAAGACCCCAAGTAAAGACAATCTGCCAAAATCATATCTCCAAGAATTGAGGAGTATGTCCGCCCTCTATGTCTTTTTTACATTCTTATTTGTATAGCTTACCTTTCAATTCATTTTGCTTACGTCCTTCTTTTATGTATCTTGTTAAATTTGTTTTTCTTTAATTTATATTACATACATTCTTATTTGTTTTGTTTACATTTCATTCGATTCCTCTTTTTGGCAATTGTATTCTTATATTTTCATTCGTTTTCTGTGCATCTTGTCTTGCTGACTTTCCTTATCCGTGTATCTTGCATGCATGTAGTTCAGTCGTTTGCTTACATTCGTTTTCTATCTTCCATACTTTGCGATTTCTCTATATCATTCATCTATTCATCATCCCTACATTCGTTTTCTATGTACATTTTCTTGTGTACATTCTAACTCTAATTATGACACCAGAGGGTAGCAACTGTAGGACCAATGAATTCTCCCTGTCGTTCAAAGTATAAAAGGCGGACGCGGAATCGGTTTTCAAACTGCCGGATTTTAAAATATTAAGTTCTCTTGCTTTTAGCTTACATTGATAACGGTAATTATCTTAACGAATTTATTGACACATATATTCTGAAGATCCTCATATATGATTCTTGCAAATAAATGTTGATTCTGTTGTTTTGGCGACCTACTAGTACTTGACGCGGAATTTCAAGTTCATGTAAGCACTACATGTTTTTTCATTTTCGCCAAAAGCATATGATTCCGACAGATATCTGTTTATATTCTGAAGTGTATTTTCGGGACAGGGAATGCTTACTCCTCCCGGTCACCTGGTCCCACCTCTAGCTTGCTAGGGGTCCGTTGATGCTCAATTTTGTGGTCTATTGTGAGTGTTGTTGAGATTATCGTCAGGATCTTCTTTAACTCATTCTATACAAAATGGTGTCTACAGGGGATCAATAATTGTTTGAATTATTCATCAAAGAAAGATGGACATTAAACCATTTGAAGAAATACAAAAGATTTATGGATTTAATAATTTCTTAAAATACTATCAATGACAAATATGCATAATAACCATATCCCTATAAATTACCATGTCCCTATACATAGTACAAAATCGATAACTCAGAAAATCATAAACCAAAGGCATACAAAATCAGGATAAAAAGAAACCAAAACAAACAACGAAAAACCTTAACCACTTGAAAAGAAGCGAACTCCCAATATGGGAGTGAGACCAGGTGCCCAGGAAAAGTCACATCTCCGGCTTGCATGAAACACCGGTGGCTTCAATTCGGTAGAATTGTCAAATCTGGTTACATGTACTTCAATGCCGGAAGATACAAGTACATTATGAAGTTGTATGGTTCAAATGGTCCAAGACAGAATATCATCTACCATTCTGGACAGCGGGACATTATAGTGTATGACGAGTTCCCCGTATCGACCATAGACCTTCCTCAGTGACGATGCAAGTCGGTCACAAACGTATCCCTGACTGAGAAGCTTTTGTGAAAGCTGCCAAATCAAACAATAGTGTGTTCCCATGTAGCCATATATTTCAAAGAGCGTGAGTGAAATTGTAGTGGATCGTAGGAGAACGTGTTTCACCAAGATATCCTACGAATAGGATATTACGATCTGTTAAGCTTTGCCAAGGTATGTTACGCTCTACTACGCTCCATCACGTTCACTACACTCCATTACGCTCTCTCAACCGGGACAATCGTAGCAAATTTTTTGAGAATCAAAAGTTTACCACGATCTCTGCGATTTCCTACGGTCATCACGTTTCCTCCACGCTCTCTAACGATAGTATTGATTCAACCCGACGCCTTCTTACCTACGATCCCTACGATTCACCTCAATCGGGGCGATCGTGGCTAAGTGTAAACCTAGCATTAGGACAACAAACTTCTAGTATAATTTACAAATCTATAAAATGTGTTTACATGAAAGTTTAAGAAATAAATTTTTCCAATATCCTGATAATAGAAAAATGAAATGGAAACATGAGTTTGGAAATGAATGAGGAATGCAATTATAATCTCTTCTTCTAAGCAAAAGCTCCTCCGACACCTCTTAAATTGACTTTCTCGCTACCTGGTCTCACTCCCATATTTGGAGTTTGCTTCTTTTCATGTGGTGAAGGTTTTTGTTTGTTTGCTTTGGTTCTTGTTATATCCTGATTTTGTATGCGTTCGATTTATGATTTTCTGAATTATCTATTTTATATACTGTGTATTGGGATATGGTCATTATCCATATTTGTCAATCAATAAAGAATCTTGAATTGCATATTTTCTACAAATGCATTTTATTCAGTCTCAGTATAATCATGATAAGTGAGACAAATGTATGTCCTTCACATCTATTTTATTGAATGAAATTCATCAGTGGTTAGAAAATAATCTAATTCGTAAAACATGCTTAATTTGATATTGATACATGTAACATGGTGGGCAGTATGTAAGCTACATCAATTTAACAAGAAATGGATTTTAATAAGTGAAAATGGTGAACTTTCTGTTTACTGAATTACTAATTTTTAGAATATTTTTCTCAGAACTCTTCCCTTAATAATAATATCAAAATGGCCTTGATGTAATTCACAAATCTAAAGAATCTTTGATATTCCTTATTTTCAGACGAATCATCATGCAGTGAGGCGTCACAGTTTTATATTGACCTTGACCCTATAACAGTGTCATGGAGACATATCTTCCGGTATGGTTGTCGTCTGTTCTTCATTCCCTCGTCACCCGAGTACAGGGTCTGCTTTACCCTCCGGAACATTAACTCTCGTACAAACAGCAGAAAGATTTACTTATCATACTTACAAGGATCCGATGAATTCCCTTTACAGGTTAGTTTATACAACACAATCAAAGTTCTCTAACCGGTTGAAATTTCTTGGAGAAAACAAAATGACCAAAACAAGAAATAATAGTCAATTATCAAATCTCATGCATGGACAATCCAGTAACCGTCAGATGATTTCAAATTTCTGAAAGCAAAAACAATTTTTTCATTGCGTTTGAGTTTATGAATTATTCATTTATAAGGCTGTAGATTGGTCCAGTACCAAGGCAAGTGTATGTCTGGTGACAAAAGAATCATATCCACGGTATAAAAGATGTTTGATGATTCAAATACAATTTCGTTGGTAATTCTGTCTACCTTTGATCCTTTATTATGCAGGTTGTGAAATATCAAAAGCAATATTCTCTATCGAGTGTATCGATCCGAATTTCAAAAGAAGTTGACAATAATGTTTGTAAAATTTCCAGAAAGTCTTTACTAGTTTGTCGAACGTAATAAGTTAATTTCTAGTATGAAAATCCAAATGTGTATCAACCAGATGAGGATTTAAAAGAATTCGAAGGGAGTTTTAGAACATCTGAAATCCACTCATTTTAGTACAGTCCATTCGATCAAAGCCTTTGATTTTTCGACACTTTACACTACAATCCCACATTCTAAATTAAAGAAAGACTCGCAAAAATTATAAGTAATTGTTTAACAAGTAAGAACGGCAATCTCAAATACAAATTTATTGTTGTTAACCATGACAAAACCTACTTTGTAAAAGAAACGTCCGATTCTGTAAATAAGTACACTGAAACAGATATTATTCAGATGTTAAACTTTCTGATCGACAACATTTATTGTGGTGTTTAGAGGAAAGGTCTTCCAGCAAATTGTCGGAATTCAAATGAGGACCAATTGTGCCCCACTCTTTGCCGACATTTTCCCTTACTCGTACGAATTTTGTAACAGAAAATTTGCTGGTCCACCAGCAGTGACACTCACCAAGATGTTCAAATGTTAAACGTCTTTAAATTCAATGGAGCTTGAAGTCAAAGGAACTACAGAGACAAATAATTCAGCAACCTATTTGGACATAATGTTGTCCCACGACACTGATGGTCACATGAACACCTCACTCTGTGAAAAACGTAATGACTTCAATTTCGGCATTACAAACTTTCCTTTTCTGAGTAGCAACATCCCTTCATCGCCTGCTTATGGCGTGTTCATATCTCAGTTGATACGCTATGCCAGAGCAAGTAATAAATATACGGATTTTGTTCTGAGAGCTAGGCGTCTTTCAGATACGCTTCTCAGTCAGGGATAAATTTGTGACCGACTAACATCGTCACTGAGGAAGTTCTACTGTCGATATGGGGAACTCGTCATACACTATGATGTATGTCCCACTCTCCAGAATGGTGGATGATATTCTGTCATAGACCATTTGAACCATCCAACCAAAGATTGTACTCTGTGCCTTCCGAAATGGAAGTAACTGGATGTGACAGTTCTACCGAATTGAAGTGACGGGTGTTGCATGCAAGCATGAGGTGCTTACTCTTCCTGGGTAACTGGTCTATTTCCCATGTCATCTTCTTTTCATATGGTGGAGGTTTTTGTTCGTTAGCTTTTGTTCCTGTTTTATCCTGATTTTGTAAGCCTTCGGTGTCTGATTTTCTGAATTATCGAATTTGTGCTGTATACAGGGATATGGTCATTAACAATAATTGTCATCAGTACATGCTCTAGCATATCGGATGAGCTGTGAAATGTAGATACCGTACGACGGTAATCTAGGAACATCAGCGTCAAGGCAGGGAAATTTACTATGTTGAATCCAAAATCATCTCTTATTTTTAAGAAATGACTGTCTTACTTTTGGTAGCCAACCAGAATTATACACCCATGAACACCAAAAGTAAGACAGTCATTACTTATATTAACATTTATTCTAATTAGCTGTCATTTTTATTTGCACATCACACATTTTGCCTGTAACAGCGTCAAATATATTTTAATGTTAGTAAATTCTTCCTACATGAAAAACTTGAACGTGACGTCACAATAGAAACCCAAGTTATTGGAATATGATTCTAGTTGCCTAACAGGCGTTTAACATGGGGAATCTACTAGTAATGTAAATATTCTATGTTAAATCCAAAATCATCATCTCTTATGTTTACTATATTGAATCCAAAGTCATCTTTTGTAATATCACATGTCGGGTGCATAATAAATTGGTTTGAAATTTTCTTAAAGAAAGTATAGAGTTGGAACAATAATGAATTAATTTATGTAAATATGAACTAATGCGGATAATACGAAAGTGGAAATGCATACAGTGGGACGCAATTGGTCATTGGCGAATTTTATGTGTCATGGACGCAGGACGCAGAGGTAGATTTATCCCTGAATTTACGCTGTTTACTTATGACATGAAAGATACTTTTTAATACGTGATTACGCTGTTTACTTATGACATGAAAGATATTTTTAATACGTGAATTACAACATTCCCATGTAATATATATAATCACATTTATGACAATCAACGAGTTTTTTTTTTTTTTTTCGTTTCATTAGTACCGTGTGGAACATAAAATGATTTTAGATCCTTATATTACTAGTATATATTTTTATTTTAACATTTTCCAGGTGCTTGGTTCAAAAAGTTCTACAGCTGCCGTGACATGCGGAGAGAGAGGAACAAAGATGATAGTCGGAGTAGGGTCGGCTTCCGATGTAGATAGCTACTCCAGCATTTCATTCTCCATTTTTCAAGAAGACAAAAACTATGGTGATTAATTATTTCTAGAATAGTTGACTGAATTATTTTCATTGTACATGTAATGGTTTCTACCAATCAACTCGCCGCTGAGCCTATGGTAATTTACTTGATCATTTCAGTACCCATAACACACGACTGTTACCATGGATACTCAACATTAGACTATGTGGTGGATCAACAACCAATCAATATCCAGTGGACCGTGAATGACACGTCAAGCTGCCATCTTCGTTTTAGACCATCCTCGGCACGCTCCAGGATCTGTGTTAGCGTGGAGGAAATGACCGACTTCACACCCAATGGTACCAGAATATATATCAAATACCCAATGAATGGCGAGCGTGTCTCCCTGAAAGTTAGATGTCTAGGACATTGTCGATCTTTGTTCATTAAAACTTCGAGAAGAAAGGAGAGGATCTCCAACAACACCTAGTTGCAGTACCAACAGCAAAATACCAAATCACCCACTGTAAAAACACCGAGAAAATACGCACAGAAATAGACGCAAATGGCACAAGAAACGCCAACTTACAGCAAAACATCAAACACAAGTGACTACCAATAAACGAACGAGACCAATGGGCAATTTGTGCCGACTTAGGACGGCCGTCTGCCACGCCAGTAGCAGACGGTGTGGTTATATGAATATGCCAGAAGTGACGGATGTTGCTATCAAACAGAATATGCTTACTCTCCCTGGACACCTGATCTCATCTCCATTTGGGAATTCAATTTATGCCCAAATTGATTTATTGTTGGAAATCACTAGAATTGCAATTTGTAACTAACGTGTACGTTTTAATTGGTCCAACTAAATTCAAAGAAATATTTTTTTAAAAATTCAGAGATCTCCAATGGATCGGAGTATTTTGCTACTCCATGTATATTCGAAGTGTATTTTTCTACATTGGATAGAGATTCACACTTACGTATATTTCTAATACGGAATGTATTCACTAAATTAATTTCGTACAGTCAGAGTATTTTTTGGCGGTTTTTTTTTTTTATCTTAGTTCAAATTTCATGGCCATCGTACGAAAGTTTTTCATTTTCAAGTGAATTTATTTTAAGCACTTCGATTTTTATACGGCGCTGCATCAATTTGATTGGGTCACCTATGATAAATAGCGTTTTTACACTTGACTCTGATGAAATTGTACATTATGATATCGCTGTTCTCTGTGTTCATTTATTCTGATGTTATTGTCTCCATCTGCTGCTTTTTATCGTTTTGTGAGAGTTTGTTCCGAAGTCGCTGTTTCAATGTTGGTGTTCTCCTCTCTATCTTTGTTTTGTTTTATATTTCTCAATAACTTGTGAGTATATTGATTGCGATGCTTTAATTTCGATTTTGGATTTTTTCTTTGGCTAACATTCACGCATACAACCGACAAGATTTGTTCGTCATCTATACATGGGATATTCGATGGATTCGTAGACAATATTGGTAATCCTTTAATCGTTAACTTCTTAAAGTTCTTATACATGTACAAACTAATTAATTCCTTAAGATTTTATACTTCTGTTTCTTCTTCACTATCTATGAACTGATTTTTAAAAAATCCATTGAAGAGCGTTTAGATCGATCTGTTTTGTTCCCTCAGGTTGCCCAAATCATCTTCTGTGTATGCAAATGCAATTTCCTTCTCATAAACGCTTATGCCTCAAACGCATGTGCTTGGAAAATTTCATGCACCAGAGATCATTCGTATCACCTTATTATGTTAATTTTAATTAGTCTGAATTAACGTCCAATGATCAAGACTGTTTCTAAATTGCAAAGATACGTTATTATTACCACTCAGGGATATCTAAATACCAATGGATCATAACGAGACCAAATTTCTGCATGACAACGATAAACGTTAACTTTCCCGGAGCCAATAATGTACCCATTGGTCTCGTTGGTTTATGTGTGGTCTTTTGTGTCACATGTTTCTATGGAGTGAGTTGGTGTTCCTTGTCCCTTTTGCCTCTCTTTCTTTGGGTGTCTGTTCTGTGTTTTTGCATCGGGTGATTTTGAGATTTGCTGTGGGTGCTGCAACCGAGTGTTGTTGGAGATCCCCTTCTTTCTATTACCACGAAATACACACTGTGTGGAAATAAACATCACGCTCTTGATCATCTTGATTATTTCATTCAAAACTTTTGTGCATTTCATGTGAACATATTTAGAATAAATAAATGAATTAATTAAAAAGGGGAAAAATGAAACTCTGCTTATATTATTGCCTTAAAAGACAGATTCCTAAAAAGCCCCCATCCTCCCTTATCTATTTTTCGTCACTGGGACATAGTCCCCTACCCTAATAACAGAATCCCACTTTGTCAAAAGATATGTATTGGTGATATACATGTGCACACCTTCTGTAAAAGTGGCATTCTGTAGTAAGGGGAAACCGTGTTTTAAAAATATTTTCCATTGCTTTTTATAGAAAAAGGTATATTTTGCCCAAAATTGAGAAAAAAAATTATGCACGATAAATCATATCATGAAACCAAGAACTGGCATTAATTTAGTGAAAGAATTGAAAATTCAACTTTTTCAGGGCAGATTTTACGACTTATCTTATCAGCTCCTTATAGTGGAATCTTGACATATCTCAATAGACCATTTTCCGATCTTGTAAGAAAGCACAAAATGTCCGAGTCAACATCTTTAAGCGTTGTTTTTCATTATGACGTCACTATTAAAAGACGCAAGTCCATTGAGACGTAACAATGAAAAAGTGTGCAAAAATTACCTACCTCGGATATTTTTCGTTATTTTGTCAGCCATTATGAATTTCGGCAAGTGGTCTAGTCTCGTTTTGCAACGCAGATCGTAACAAAATAGAAATAAGGACAATGTTATACATGACATAATTTTCAATAAGCATGACAAATATGGATAATGACCATATCTCTGTATACAGCAACATATATGTACATATATGTTACTGTAAAGATTGAAAGCAAAATGTCTCATAAATCTATGGTTGGGAGATTGCCACACATTTTCGAGTATAATGGTTGTGTTTTTCGAGCAACCCTGGTAAAGTGGTTTCTTGATTTTGATACATGCACATGAATGTGAACGTCTCTTTACCTGGACAATATCAAATTATCCCTCCTTGTTTATTTACAGACAATCAATAAATACAGTTCAACTGGAGAAAAAATATGTGTGTTAACCGGAACGACTCTCATGGTCAGACTATACAATGCCGATAGATTGGAGCCCGGACAGATTGTCAGCGCTACATTGTACGTGTTCGAAGAGAAAATTGGGTACCATGAAGGAGGTCCTATAATGCGTGAGTACAATTTGGACATGCATTTTTAATTTTATATGTTGTATTCATTTTCGTGCATGAACAACGACGGCGGGTGCGACTAGCCAACAGGTGATGCTTTATCCTCCCAGGCACCTGGTCCAACTTCTGGTTTGCTAGGGGTCCATCGATGCTCAATTATGGGCTTTATTGTGAGTGCTGTTGAGATTATCGTCAGGATCTTCTTTAACTCATTTGTGTCACACTTATGCCCTTTGCCGTGTGGAGCTCGTAAAAAAGTTAACCGCGAGGGGTTTGACAGTAGGTGTTTTGAATATTTTCCCTACCATGATCGCCATAACACTTTCTATATAGACATAACCTCAGACAATGCATGCATTTTATATTTTATATGTTGTATTCATTATCGTGCATGAACATCGACGGCGGGTGCGACTAGCCAACAGGGGATGCTTTCTCCTTCTTGGCACCTGGTCCCACCTCTGGCTTGCTAGGGGTCCGCCGGGGCTCCATTTTGTGCTCTATTGTGAGTGCTGTTGAGATTATCGTCAGGATCTTCTTTAACTCATTTGTGTCACACTTATGCCCTTTGCTGTGTGGAGCTCGTAAAAACGTTCCCCGCGAGGGGTTTGACAGTAAGTGTTTTGAATATTTTTCCCTGACATGGTTGCCATAACACTTTCAAAGTAGAGATGACCTTAGACAATGCGTGTATTTTATATATATTGTTTTCGTGCATGAACATCGACGGCGGCTGCGGCTAGCCAACAGGGGATGATTACTCCTTTCTTGCACCTGGTCCCACCTCTAGCTTGCTAGGGGTCCATAGGTACTCCATTTTGTACTCTATTGTAAGTGATAGTGAGATTATCGTCAGGATCTTCTTTAACTTATTTGTGTCACACTTATGCCCTTTGCCGTGTGGAGCTCGTATAAAAGTTCCCCGCAAGGGGTTTGACAGTAAGTGTTTTGAATATTTTTCCCTGACATGGTCACAATAACACTTTCAATGTAGAGATAACCTCAAAAAATGCGTATATTTAATATATATTGTTTTCGTGCATGAACATCGACGGAAGGTGTGGCTAGCCATTATGGGATGCTTACTCCTCCCGGGTACCTGGTCCCACTTCTAGCTTCTAGGGTCCGTCAATGCTCAATTTTGTGCTCTATGGTAAGTGCTGTTGAGATTATCGTCAGGATCTTCTCTGACTCATTTGTGTCACACTTATGCCCTTTGCCGTGTTGAGCTCGTAAAAAAGTTCCTCGCGAGGGTTTTTCCCTGACATGGTCGCCATAACACTTTCTATGTAGAGATAACCTCAGACAATGCGTGTATTTTGAATATATTGTTTTCGTGCATGAACATCGACGGCGGATGCGGCTAGCCAACAGGGGATGCTCACTCCTCCCGGACACCTGGTTCCACCTCTAGCTTGCTAGGGGTCCGTCCATGCTCAATTTTTACTCTATTGTGAGTGCTGTAAAGATTATCGTCAGGATCTTCTTTAAAAAATTTTGAGATACAACTTAAGGTGGATTGTACGTATAAGGTAAAATTTAGAATGCGTACTTCATACTTTTACTTCAGATTATTGCGCATTATTTGGTCAAGCGATGAAAGTTTTCTAGAGATTTATGATAAAAAAGATATTCGATGTCGATTTTTTTCCATGAGGAACTTAGGTGACTATTTCTAAAGGATGATGTGTTAAAAGGTTTTGTAATTGGTTAAAAGAAGATGAAATAGACAAACAGACAAGAAAAACCGACAGACCACAAGACTGTACATATTTACCAACAATTATGAACTATAAAATCGAGGTAGTCAAAGTGCAAGTGATACCTTCTAGTAAACATGGTACAGGTGATTTTATGATGACAAAGCAATGCAAACTTATTAGTCGTTGGAAACATAAAAAACTCTGTAGTGTTTGAAAATCAATCAGAGAAGAAAACCTCCTTTACTCATGTTGTTCATTTGACCTAACTTTTAGTTTCGCAATGTCGTATGTTAACAGTCTGTCATATTTGTTTTAATAATTCTATGAAACACTACTTATTTTGATGCTTATTTGACATATCATCCTGTTTACAGAGTTTCCGGTATGGATAGTGATTTTTGCTCTATCCATCACGTTCATGTTAACAACCATTCTGTATGTCATAATCATACAGTGTAGAGAACAAAAGGTGCCCGAGGAGGACGAGGAGGACGAGGAGGAGGAATCCAAAGCTCAGGAAGACATAAAAGATACAGAAATAAGCTCTGCTATTGCGTGGGTATCTAAGGACTACTATTAATGGATCATCCAGATAACAGAAATGGCGATTTGAACAACTTATCATTTAGCAAATAAATCAGTACAGTATACTTTAAATATATGTAGAATGTGAATTATGACTTATATCTTTTTTAGGTTTATAGACCCGAAAAGAACATTTCAATTTTGGGAGATATTTAATGATATTTTCATTTTCCTGTCATTGATAAAAACCGTTTAACATTTGCCATGTTTTTTTTTAAATTCATATTTTTATATAAAATGGAATGTAAACATTACACATTATACATGACGTGGACAGATTATGACGCAGGCGATGGTGGATTGATAATTATCAGTAACGAAATATGTTCGGTCGTGATTATTTAGTGCACAATTTTAACAAATAATGTACGAGGCCGAAAGAGATGAAATCAAAATAGTAATAAATATATGAAGATTGAAACTTTAAACATGACATAAAAGTTATGCCAATGGACTAGCTAAAGACAGCTATACCATCATGGAAATACCCTTAGTTTTAGAATAATTCTTTTTTTTTTTTTCATGTGCATAAGCATAGTGATACTAGGCGAACAATATCTTCAGGGACTATCAATCCACAAGCAGAAATACCAATAATATGCTCTCTCATGATAACGTAGTGCACCATATGCGCAAGTTATGATCTTGTTATTGAAGGCAATGCTTCACAGAAATGTTCTATTTCACAAAAAAAAAATCCTTCTGACAATGCCGTGTGTACTCAAGTACTGATCTCATTTGCACAGTTTGTCGAAGAAGTAGCAATCTTTATGAAAATAAAACAAGTGCCTACTGAAAAATCCCATCTTTGTTAAAGGGGCAACGATCGAATATCTGCGTGCAACGATTTACATCGAAAGGATATCAATGATAATATTGAAACATGTCCTTTGACAGTTACTACAACAAAATTTGAAAGTTTTGATTTCAGCTTTGAATGTTTGTGAAGTCACTTTCTGAATGTATAAGCTGTACTCACTTAACTCAATAAATTCTAAAGGATATTTCTATGATTTTTTGTACAGTGGAATTTCGATTCAACAAAGAATAAGTTCATCATAAATCTATCAGGAACGAAAACTTCATTTTAGACAGTCTCTTTCATTCAATCATTGAACATTAAATATTCCTTTTTCAGTTTTTTTTTTAAATGGAACAGACTATAACCACAGGTGAGTTGTTGAGTACTGTTTTGTCTCAAGGTTGATCGAGTGATTTTCGAAAGAAGAACGATACGGACTGAGTGATGATCAGACATATTAAAATCGTTTTGTAAACATTGCTGATGCTATGAAATGCAGCGCTTCCTAAATGAATATGTACATGTACCTACATCCTACACAAAATTTACTACCACAAACAAATAACATGAACAAATGTATATTCAAAACATAACCAAGAGGGCGCTCCTTAAATACATTGGCCGTGTCAGAAAATCATTTCGGCATTTGATAAGTACACCTTATGAAGATTTACTATCCGAAACACGTGTCTGATTAATTTAAATTGGTTTGAACTTTATTTCAAGAAGGTAAAGAGTTTGAACACTTCCGATTTTGCCATTTTGTAATGCTGACTTGGATTTTTTTTTAATTTCTTAAGAGAGAGGACTTCAATGAATTTTACGCATTTGTCATACGTTCTCTTATCCGGTAGGTTGTGTGTCATATGATGTACACAGTTTATTTGAAGGCACTTACCATGTATGACCTAGATCACAACTTTCACTGCGAAAAGTGGGTCTAAATACAAAAGGTATGATACCTCTGAACATAAGCACGATATAGATTAATTTTAAAAATGAATCCAGATCTTCGTAATTATATCTATAATATCAGAGAAGGGAGGAGATCTCCAACCAAATCCTGTTGCAGAACCAACAGCAAACCACCAAAAACACCCGATACGAAAACACAAAGACGAGCACACCCAAGAGACGAAAAAGAGACATACGAAATATAAATATCAAACACAGAAGAACGAGACCAATTGGCAGCCGGTGCCGACTTTGGACTGTCATTTGCCACGCAAGTAGCAAATGGTGTGATTATCCTTGATTACGTGCGTACAACCCTCTCACTTCTCCGATTACCCAGAGGTCTCGAAGAACGTACAATTGTGGTGTAAAACAACCTCCTCACTGTTAGATTACTACACACGCAGCTGCCCAAGCAACACAGATGAATATGTAAAAAGAGGGCGTATGTAATACAGTCCGTGCTATGCCCGCTGTAGCGAGTGTAAAACGTCTTCAGACTCAAGTATGTTATCACCCGAGGAGTCCGACTGACATTCAGAGAGGATAGGTTGTCGGGGGCCCTATCTTCTCTAAAGAGGTTTGAACAGGGCCCGTCATGGAGTCCCGTCGTCACAGTCAGTCAGACTGCAAGTCTCAAGAATGCGCTGGTAAAAGACAGCAGACTGGTTAAGTACCAAGCCCTGTATAAAAGGCGTTTATTATACTGACGCATTTTTGATGGTTATGCTGTCTACCTTTGATCCTTCTTATTTTGATTATCATATCACCATAAAACGCAGGTTGTCTAATACCCAAAATAATGTACTCTGTTACGTGTTTAGATCCGAATTTTAAAATTTTTGTAAAACTTCCAGAAAGTCTTATCTAGTTTATAAAGCGGAACCTTGACCTAAAAGTTTCTTGGTAATTTGCTAATTTCTACTGTGAAAATCTAAAATATTAGTACATGCTCTAGCATACCGGATGAGCTGTGATATGTAAATGCCGTATGATGGTAGTCTTGGAACATCATCGTCAAGCCAGGGGAAATTTACTATGTTGAATCCAAAATCATCTCTTTTGTCATATATTGTATGAATCTTTGCGTTTACAATTTTGATGTTTAGGTCCAAAAAATGGTGTTTCTGTGTTAGAAACGTTTGCTTTGTTAAGTGTTAATTCTTGTGGATAAATTTCATTCTTATATACTTCAAAAGCAGGATTGTCAATAGTTAGAATAGCATCCAGATACCTAGAAGTATTATTGACACATTTCAGATCAATTTTTCTTTGCTTTTGAAGATTTTGGATAATTTTTTTCTATGTTTATCATTTTCCTCGTTAATTGTTACAGACAAAGTTATCAATTTGACACGAATATGCAGTCACTGACTTTATCCATTTCCTTTAGACGGTGTACTTTATATCGCATTTGCATTGATTATAAACGCACAGTGTAGATACAGTATGTTTTGGAAGACGTTTGTGTATTCAGAGGAGATCTTCGAAAGTTATCCGGATTATAATACAACATATGGTACAGATAACCGTTCATAATGGACACCGTGTTTCTCACACCCGGACAGAGATATCTACAGATTTACCCGTTCTGAGACTTAAATAATCTTATACCACCATGAGGGAGGGATGGCGATTTCTCAAACCGAGTGTACAAATTTTGCAAGTACGTGACGAGGTTTGCCGAGTCATGGACAAGCAAAATTTTTACACGAGGGTTTAGAATTAGCCATCCTTCCCTCATGGTGGTGTTTGATTGTTTTTCTCACACGTTATCGACTATGTAGAGTGTCTGTCCCACCTCTAGCTTGCTAGGGGTCCGTCGATGCTCAATTTGGTGATCTATTGTGAGTGCTGTTGAGATTATCGTCAGGATCTTCTTTAACTTATTTGTATTTGTCACACTTATGCCCTTTGCCGTGTGGAGCTCGTAAAAAAAGTTCCCCGCTAGGGGTTTGACAGTAAGTGATTTGAATATTTTCCCTGACATGGTCGCCATAGCACTTTCTATATAGATATAACCTCAGACAGTGCAATGCATGTATTTCATATATTGTTTCTATTTTCGTGCATGAACGTCGACGGCGGGTGCGGCTAGCCAACAGGGGATGCTTACTCCTCCCGGGCACCTGGTCCCACCTCTAGCTTGCTAGGGGTCCGTCGATGCTCAATTTGGTGATCTATTGTGAGTGTTGTTGAGAGTATCGTCAGGATCTTCTTTAACTTATTATAATCATCAGTTTGGAAACGCTGGGAAAAGATATAATGGGGTAAGACAACATTTTCGCGTGCCTTTTGATTGTGACGTCAATTGTGACGTCATACATAATTGATGCGTTTGTCGATCAAAATACGAAAAAGATCATATATATATATATACAATCTCAGTTTTGAGCGCTTTTAGACAGTGGGAGAAAAATAATCAATCCCAAGATGTGATCAGGGACACAGAAATCCAACCCTCGTGTCCAGGATTTGCTTTTGTCAACGACTCGGCGAGCCTAGTCGTTGGTAGTGTGCTGGCTTGTCCATGCTCAGTGGAGAGCTCTTGATATAAGGTTAGGTACCAATCACAGACTGTAACTTTGATTATTTAAACGAGGTGAAAGGACCCTTATTGTACGTTGCATACATTTGGTTGCAACGGTGTCGTTTTTTTAATCACAGCACATAAATTTAGTGGCAACGGTGTCGTTTTCAATCAAATTGCATGAAGATTCGTAGAAATTCTAACAGGAATAACGCATTTGTAATGGCTCGCTTCTTTTCATGTGGTGGAGGTTTTCGTTTGTTTGCTTTGGTTCCTGTTTTATCCTGATTTTGTATGCCTCCGGTTTCTGATTTTCTGAATTATCGATTTTGTGCTGTATACAGGTATATGGTCATTATCCATATTTGTCATCTTAACAAGATAAAAAGGAAATTTGAGATCTATAGGAAAAGATGATAAACCTTAGTTCACGAACGAGACAACACTGACCAAATCTGCTCGTGTAAGTAATTGGTTGTTCTTTACCATTAAATGTCTGAGTGAGAACGGCAGTTATTGCGGTTCCACCGGCGTCACAATCTAGAATAAATTATTTTGAACAGTCAGGCATAGTCGGTATTTGGGAACTACATAGCTTTGATTTCAGCTCAACGAAAGAATTTTCACAATCCTTTGTCCAAACAAATGGTCTATCAACTTCTGTTAGCTTATGGAGGGGTTGCGCTATCTTTCAGAATCCTTTGATAAATCTCCTATTATATCCACATAAACCAAGGAAAGATCGCGTTTTAGATGTACCGTTTTAGAAGCATTACATTACGCGACTACTTTGATCTTCTCTAGATAAGTGAAAATGCCTTCAGCGTATATATATATGTCCAAGAAAAAATTGTATTTCTTTGCCTTCAGCTTAAGTCCTGTTGAAAGCAATCTATCAAATACAGATTTGATATTTTGTATCATTTGTTCGAATGTATACCCTCCACAATGATATCCAGATAAATCAAGCATATTTCCCATTGAAGTCCTGAGAGGCATGTCTCCATAAGTCTTTGAAATGTAGCTGGAGCGCATATAAATCTAAATGGCATTTTTCTGAACTGAAAATGACCTTTCCTTGCGGAGAATGATGTTTTGGGTCGATCCTCTTCTTTGACAGGGACTTGCCAGTAGCCAGAACATAAGTCTAGAGTTGAAAACCATGTATTTCCAGCTAAGTTGTCTAAGGATTCGTCAATACAAGGAAGCGGGTATGCGTCTTTAACTGTAACTGCGTTCAGTTTTCTGTAATCTATACCGATGCACATTGAACCATCCTTCTTCTTTGCAAGCACTATTGGTGACGACCATGAGCTTGGTGAAGGTTCTATGATTTGTTTCTCCAGCATTTAGTCAAGTTACTTGTTCGTCTCATCTGTTAGATGAACAGGAACGCGACTGATTAGTTGCTTAATTGGGTTTGCATTCCCTGTGTTGATGTCATGCTCTACAGTAGTTACTTTGGGCTTGGTACTTGACCAATCTACAGTCTTGTACAAGCGCATCCTTGAGACTTGCACTCTGACTGACTGTGACGACGGGACTCCATGACGGGCCCTGTCCAAACCTCTTTAGAGAAGACAGGGTCCCGACCACCTGTCCTGTCTGAATGTCAGTCGGACTCCTCGGGTGATTACATACATGAGCTCGCTACAGCCGGCAGAGCACGGATTGTATTACGCATGCCCTCTTTTTATATCCATTTACATATTCATCTGTATCTATGGGGCCTCTGCGTTTCGCGGTCTTGTTTGTGTGATGTCATCTTACAGTGAGGAGGTTGTTTTACACCACAATTGTACGTTCTTAGAGACCTCTGGGTAATTGGAGAAGTGAGAGGGTTGTGCGCACGTAATCCAGGATAACCACACCATTTGCTACTTGCGTGACAGATGGCCGTCCAAAGTCGGCACCGGTTACCCATTGGTCTCGTCGGTTTATGTGTAGTCTTTTGTGTATGATGTTTACATGTCGTGTGTCTCTTTTCCGTCTCGTGCTGTACTCGTCTTTTGTGTTTTTGCATCGGGTGTTTTGGTGTTTTACTATTGATGCTGCAACGGGGTTTTGTTGGAGATCTCCTCTCTTCTTTTTACCAAGATCCATGTTGTCTTTTGCAAATAGATGCTGATATTCCTTACGGAACTGTCTTGTGGCGACCATTTAACCACTGTCAAGATCTGTAGACGATCTCTTGAGCCGCTCATTTCGGCAAAAGGAAATTAAAGCTCTGTATTGTAGATGGCGCCAGGAAGATTCACTTTGGTTATATTTAAACTGTTTGACATGAAGAAAAGGGAAGGATCTCCAGCATGACAACCCTGCAGACACCCAGCGAAACAAACACACAAGAAACTGACACAGATTGACATCAGACAAAACTACAAACCGCACAAGGACGCTAGAACATGATATGAAATAATCGAAACAGACGGACAGAAACATCAAACATCAAAGACAGCACATAAAAGGAAGGAGACCAATGTGCACCCGGCGCCGACTTTGGACGGTCATCTGATATTAGCAGATGGTGTAGTTATCCGGATTACGTGTGCACAACCCTCTTACTTATCCAGATAAACAGAGGTCTCAATAAACGCACAATTGTTGTATAAACATTAAACTTCTCACTGTAAGGTGACATCACAAACGAGAAAATTAAACGTAGTGGCCTCTACTTACACATATTCTATGTAAATGTATCTGAGAAATGGCATGCGTTTTACAGTCTTTGCTCTGCTGACTGAAGCGTTCTCAATATCAATCACCCGAAAAGTCTGACCAACTTTCAGATAGGACAGAGAATCAGGACCCAGTCTTCATTGATGAGATTTAAACAATGCCCGTCATGGAGTCCGGTCGTCGCGGTTGGCTAGTGTGCAACGTTGGAAAAGACACTGGTACAAAACTGCAGATTGGTCCAGTACCATGCCCAGTGTTCTTTTGATTACTTTAGGGTCATATCCTCGGTAAAGAAGGCGACCGACTATTTTCTTACATTTTTGGTTGAAGTTTTATCATCATGAGCCTTCTGATTTTGTTTATTACGTCACCGTAAAACGAAGGCAATGAAGTACTACTGACGAGGATTAAATGGATATAAAAAAGGGCGTACGTAATACAGTCTGTGCTCTGCCGGCTGTAGCGAACTCATGTATGTTATCACCCGAGGAGTCCGACTGACATTCAGAGAAGACAGTTGGTCGTGGCTCTGACAACTCTAAAGAGGTTTGGACAGGGTCCGCCATGGAATCCCGTCGTCACAGTCAGTAAGTGAACAAGTCTTAAGAATGCGCTGGTACAAGACTGTAGATTGGTCAAGTACCAGGCCAAGTGACCGTCTGATGACATTAGGATCATATTCACGGTATAAAAGGCGTTTGATGATTCTGACGCATTTTCGATAGTTATGTTGTCTATCTTTGATCCTTCTTATCTTGTTAATTATGTCACCATAAAATTCAGGTTGTGAAATACACAAAGTAATATACTCTGTTGACTGTATTGATCCGAATTTCAAAGGAAGTTGACAATATTTTTGTAAAATTTCCAGAAAGTCTTGACTAGTTTGTGAAAGCGAAAACCTTGTCCTAAAAGTTTCTTGGTAATTTGTAAATTTCTACTATGAAAATCCAAAACATCAGTTCATCCTCTAGCATACCGGATTAGCTGTGAAATGAAGATACCATAGGACGGTAATCTAGGAACATCACCGTCAAGCCAGGGGAAATTTACTACGTTGAATCCAAATCATCTCTTTTGTCAAACACTTTAATGAATCTCTCCACAAACAGTTTTGATATTTAGGTCCAAAAATGGTGTTTCTGTGTTTGTAGCGATTGCCTTGTTTAGAATCAATTTTTGTGAATATAAAACAGGATTGTCGATAGTAAGAATATCATGCAGGTAACTTGAAGTATCAATGAAACATTTCATTTTTCTCTGCTTTTGAAGATTTTGGATAAATTTCTTTTCATATGTGTATAGAAATAAATCTGCAATAAGAGGCGCACAATTAGTACCCATAGGAATCCCTACAACTTGCTTGTAGAGTTTCTCGCCAAATCTTACATAAATAATATCCAAAAGGATCCAACAGGTCTCCAGATGTCCATGATTTGTATGATTTGTAATCTGTGGCGGAAAAGAAACCCTTCGATTTAGATGTACAAATATGTCCCCTCTCGATCAAAAGCCATTTAATGAGTTTGAACAATCGATCATTTATTTTGTCGTGAGGTAGCGTGGTGTACATATTAGAAAAGTCGTATGAAGCAATCATATTTGCTTGAAAACTTGATTTCATTTTGTCATATTGAATTACCCTCGTTAGATTTCAATCAGAATTTGATATTATAGTGTTACATAATAATTAATTAGTGAGTAAAAATCAATTGACGGTACATTTATTATTTTTAAAATTCAATGATTGTCGTTGAAATATTTCTTACAATATTTTGAAATAACAAATTCAAATAGAAATTAAAATATTTGGCAGGCTTTCGGTCAATGATATTGCATTTTTCAGTCATAATGTACATCAAATTTTTTATTTAATGTATTCAGATAGGCGCTATTTATAATCTTTTTGAGTAAATCTATTGTTCTAGGTTATCATGCCGTGTCTAATTAGTGAACTCAACCTCCCCCCCCCCCCTTTTTTTTTCTTTTCATTATACAAAGAGAGAAGTTTAAATATGTTTTAAGCTTCCTTCTTTGGCCCTGCTTACTTGGATGCTATAACTTGCATTATATGAGTAAAATGGTTCATGTAATATTTGAATATGTTTAAACTGTACTAATTAGCACGGCACCGTGTATAAAGCGCCACCTACAATGTATTCCATACTTTCGCTTTTAAGTTGTCCTTTGTGTTTCTGAGAAGCAGTATTTTTGTCTCCGTCTGTTTGTCCTATTTTCTTTTCTCTTTTCTATATCTTTTCAAAAAAGTTGTTAGCCGTTTGATTGTGATTTTCTATTCTGATTTCGGGTATTGTATTTGACTTTCATTTACTGATCAAATACAAAACCCGAAATTAGAATCCAAAAATCAAGATCAATAGGCATATAAAACATGGAGGATAAGAACCAAATAATTCAAAAACAATATTCTGCAAAGGAAAGCAATAAAAAAAGAACAAACAGACGGAGATAGTAACACAGAAGCCAGTTCGTGCCATGTTATATTTTTTTTACTATCTCGTAGTTACGAGAAACTTTTCTCGTAGTTACGGGAAAAAATTCTCGTAGTTACGAGAACAAATTATCGTAGTGACGAGAAACTTTTCTCGTAGTTACGAGAAACGTTTCTCGTAGTAACGACATACGTTTCTCGTAGTTACGAGAAACTTTTCTCGTAGTTACGAGAAACTTTTCTCGTACCTACGATAAACGTAATTACGAGAAAAGTTTCTCGTAACTATGAGAAACGTATCTCGTAACTACGAGAATTTTTTCTCGTAACTACGAGTATTTTTTCTCGTAACTACGAGAAAATTTTCCCGTAACTACGAGAAATTGTTCTCGTAAGTACGAGAAACGTTTCTCGTAACTACGAGAAACGTTTCTCGTAACTACGAGAAAAGTTTCTCGTAACTACGAGAAACGTTTCTCGTAACTACGAGATAGTAAAAAGAATATAACATGGCACGAACTGGCTTCCGTAAAACACGAAGGTCAACTTGATATAATTAGAAATCTCCAGAGACCAGTGCCGGTATGGAATGCACTGTAGGTAAGCGTTGCCGTGCTAAGAAGTACAATTTTAACATATCCAAATATAGTTGGCCCCTGGACTTAGCATTTCATGAAATTCTAATTTTCCTAACTTTTCTCGGCTGTTGTTGTAGATATTGAAATAATTTTCTATTTGTGGATACATCTTAGTGTTAATATACAGATCAAGATTGAGTTTGGTTTTGATTGACCTATTTTTACAAGAGTTATGGCCCTTGGACTTAGAAAATTTCATGAATATCTCAGGTTTCCAGTTTTTTTTTTTTTTTTTTTTTTTTTTTTTTTTTTTTTTTAGTTTTATTTTCCATTTTATTGCAGATTTTGAAATTATTTTTTAAATGTGAATACATATAAGTGTTATACAATTCAAGTTCGAGTTAATGGCCCCTGGACTTAGCAAATTTCATAAAATTCTCAGTTTTCTTGTCTTTTCTTGGCTGCTCTTGTAAATATTGAACTGATTTTGGTATGTATCTATGTCGCTAAAATAAATTGATAAAACAGATTCTTCTGGACTTAAGTTATTGCATCATTTTTTCCCAATTTACCTCACAATCATCAATTATCAAATATTCTAATACATTATCTTTACTCAAAATTGCAGTTTTGTAAGACTATTTGCACTGCTATAGGTATATATAATCAATAAATCAAATATAACAATAAATAATAAGTCTAATAGGAAAACATATTGCACAATTGCTTCGGATGTCATTTTTTAAGAATGACGATAGTTTCTCAGATTTCGCGATATTCTGTCTGTAAATAAAACATTAGTGTGCATATTTTATTACTTTATTACCTGACACGATGAGTCCAGCAAACATCCTGCTTTCATCAATATTCTTTTTGTTAATGCAGGATGGATTGAGTAAAGGAGAAACAATCGCTGTAGATCGTAAGTATTTATTTTTATTCATGTACCTTGCTGTGTTTCTTTATCACATATCCGTCTTGTGAATATATTGCTTTTTCCATTTGGAATGACCCTCCCTCTCATGATTTCATGTAGTTTGGAAGAATCAGCTCTAGCATATTGATAGGACTTTTATCAATATATAAGAAAGGCAGTATCGACAATAGAACAAGTTAATTTTAAGGTTATTATATAGAGATTCCCTCAGAGAAAGAAAAAAAAACAACCTGAAATTAGATTCCAAAAAATCACAATTAAAAGGCTCACAAGTTCTTGAAAAAACAAACAACAGAACTTTCTCACGACAAACGAAAAATAGGACAAACAGACGGAGTGATGAACAACTATCTCCAGAGTCCAGTGCAAGTATGGAATGCATTGTAGGTGGCGCTTTGAAAGCGGCGCCGTGCTAATAAGTACAGTTTATAACACAAATGCAACATAAACCGAAAAAAGTTGTTTTTCAATAATTTCCTACCTGGCTGCAGTTTTATTTATTTATTTATTTATTTATTTATTTATTTATTTATTTATTTATTTATTTATTTATTTAACTTTTTTCTTCTTTTCCTTTTATTTTCTTCCTTTTTTTTTTTCTTGTTGTTGTTTCTTTATGTAGGATAAAGTGATAATTATCCATAAAACAACTAATTACGTTGTTTATTATCACCATCTACTCTTAGTTTGGCATTTACTGTTCTTAATTGGGGATACTTTCGTGTGGTTTTGTGTATTGGAGCACGTTATTTATCCAGCATCTCTTATTGACTGTATGTTTTGCGTCATTTCAACTTTTAAAAATTTACGAGACGAAGCTCTAGGAGAGACGTTTAACAATGGTGAAACATGACAATGTTGTGTATTTTCATCTTTGTTTCTTTTTAGCTTTTTTATTATTTGGATTTCGAAGAAAGTAGATTGGGTGGGAGGGGGGAGGTTACTAACTATTCAAAACGCAATCATAGTCAATAACAGATACTATAAATTGGAGATTATTCCGGCGCCTCCGTCACCAAAATTAATTTTCCTTAAATTTAAACCCCCCTTTTTATTATATTAACAGTGCAAGCACGCTCAAAATTTACTTTATTTGAACTTTTATTTACCGGGGTTTAAGTATTTATATGTCAATTAGCAAGTAGACGGTGAAAGAAATTAATTATAATGATTTAACTAGGGATGGATCATCTACGGTTTCCGTAGCCGGAATAACCAAGGGGACGGATCGACCTGAATAGAATAGATAGGATAGAAAAATATCAGTCTCGGGTGGGATGATCAACGTCCCAACCTCAGCTAACGCCTCGGTTGGGACTTGATCAATCCCATCCTCGACTGATACTTTTCTATCCGGAACTCAAAGTGGTGCTAGATTCTATTAATCTATCACGGCGTTGCGACTGAGACAGGGGAATCTCATCCAAGTGTAAAAGATTTGCAATCCACGACGAGGCTTGCCGATTGTTTATGTTTCCAAAACTGTGTTGTTCCCTTCCTTTAAAACTGACATGTGGCTTCGAAGAGGGATTTTCCATTAAGTTATTGATCTTGCTGAAATTTAAAAAAATAAAAATGGGTAGAAGTAGTGTAATTTTTCCTTTGAAAGATGATATAATTTTGTAGATGAGGAAAAAAATTGTACAGGAGAAATGTCAGGAAACAACAGTTTTCTCTCCGTGCAATGGAATAAGGCCAATACTATTCGCTGTGACGTGTACTTCGCTCCGACATCACCAGAATACAGGGCGTGCTTAAGGATTCGGGAAACAGACGTGTACCAAGCCAAAATAATTGTTGAATACATAAAGGATAATTATCATGCTGGAATAGTTATACGGGTAAGATGGACTGAACATACTCTCACAATGTATTGTGTTTACAATGACAGAGAATGATAACTCATCGTATGGATTCCAAATACTTGTATGTTAAAAAAATAAAAAGAATCATAATGTACGTGAGTAAGGGAGTAAACAATGCATGGGCTCCCTCCAGCCATCATAGCACGAACTGTTTTTCGGAAGCTTTTATGCTTTTGAGTTCCATTTACAAATTAGGTTACAGTAAACAGTTTTTTTTTTCATGACGGCAATACGAAAAATAAAAAGTCTACGGGAAATTACCATGTTAATTTCAAGCCACCACCATATTGTTCTCCGTGTCAACAATAGTAAACAGTGACGTCAGAGCCCCCGACGTCACACATTTTCAGTGATTTTACTGTAGAAAATCCCTGTAGACTTTTTATTTTCCGTTCTATTTCTAACTTAGCTGACGCACAGCAAAAACAATGGTATTTTCTGTTACGACTAAAGGAGTACTATAAAATTGGTATCCTTTTGGAAGATGACATTATCATATTTAAGAGAAAACCGGGAAAACAAGGTGCTCTGGAATTAGTGAACAGGACAGTAGTAATATCTTTGATATCTATCCGCACCATCAATATATGCGCGGTGACTTTAGTAATGGTCTTGTTTAAAATAAGGTGATTATCAATTTATCATAAATTCTATAATTTATATAATAAATACTTTTCCTCATTTGATTTAAACGTCAGAGTTCCCTTTTTTTAGGTTATTTCAGACAGAAATGCTCCTAACTCAATTATCTGTGCTAAACAAGGAACAAAATTATATGTGCGTTTACGTCAGTCCCCTATTGGAGGGAACTCCCCGCAGCCTACGGACTCTACTATGATTCCCCCACAGAATTGTAGTTCATCACGTGATCAAGTGACCACAATGAACTCCGGTCAGTCTTTGGATCATGCAGATGGACAACAAAATCAAAATTCATCGTTTACAATTTACACAGTAAATGCACATAAAGGTACGTTTATACCGTACTTTGAACATCTTATCAATTTTTCATTTTTTTAAGAGGCTGGTAAGAATAAATCTATTCGAAGGATAATTGTTCACTCAATACCAGAGAAGAAATACAAATCGTAGTTCAGGAGGCAAATATCTAGGGGTATATGACACAATTTTGCGAGATTCATTAACAAGGCAATCGCGAGCCCCGAATGGAGGGAGATCCTCTGACTGCATACAACACCCGCCGCGAATGCTAAATAGAAACAAAATCCGGTAGTGTCCAACAACAACAACTACTTCTACTACTACTACTAGTAGTCTACTACAACAAAATGCTTTATCCTCATAAATACAACAAGTGCTTTGTAGAGAAATATTTTCAACAAATAACAAATTTATAGGATGCATGGCAGTCAAATTTCTAAATGTGCAATAAATTCATAATTTTAGCGACCATAGAACTTCTTAGGCGACATCTTTAATAAGTCTCACTGGCGAGCATCTTTAATTGCCCTCAATATAAAGTTGATGAACAGGCCAAAGGCAGACGAACAGTGAATGTTGCTGCGCATAGGGGACAAGGCTGTGAAAGTGAAATTAAAATCGTCACGTTTATCATAATATAAAGTTAGCAATGAACTTAGCCAGAGTAAGTGGTTCATAGTTAGCAACTCGTTTGAGATTTCACTTCTGTTAACACAATAAACTGTTGCATATTGTTTCCTTTATTCATTATGTGCCTCGTTTTATTTTTGTATATGATTTTCGGGAAAAACAATATTGATTTTACTACTGCTTTTGTCACTAATTTGTAATTGATATGAATTTATCCATCCAATCTTGTTATATTTTTTTAAATAACAGTAAAAATCGAAGAATATTGTAACCATGGTTACAGCCGCCTTGACTATGTAGTGGACAGACTACCTTTGTTGGTCATTTGGAAGATATGGGAAGTGACCTCGTGCACCGTTAATTTTCATCCATCCTCTGGTCAGACTGTCTGTGTCATCGTTAAACATCTAAACATATATAACAGTATAGGGACATTTGTTGACTTCAAACATTTGGTGGATGGAAAGCTTTCACGAATCGATGTAAGATTTCTTCTTTCTAGATTTTTTTCAGAGAATTAAACAAACAAAAAAGATACAAGTACCACAGTGAGCGTTAACCTGTCCGCGCAGCTCACTTCAGAAATCGGAAAATTGAAGTTTTGTTTACTTTGTCGGAAAATTTCAATATAGGGGAATATATTTCGAACTCTCGTAACTAGTTGTGTAAGATATATGTCCGTACGGCTAATGCTATAATCACAGTGACAGAAAATAGTTTTTTTTTTTATTAATATATGAGGAGTTTTCTATGTTAATTTTAGCGTGACGTCGCCGATCTTTAAAATTGAGTCTAAAAATCAACATAGAAAGTTTTGCCACAGGAGCTCGATGCCAACGATCCACAAGAATACCCGCCTCTACTTACCTTATATACTTTGGCGATAGAGAGATGTGAAGGGGCGGCTGTCATTGAGAGTTTTTGGCATCGAGCTCCTGTGTATTGGTCGTATGAATGAGGAGTTTTCTATGTTTAAAATTTTATAGCGTGAAGTCGCCGATGTTTAAAATTGAGTCTATGGAGAACGTCGACGACGTCACGCTAAAATTAACATAGTAAACTTATTTCTTTCATTTTGAGAGTAATATTTGTCGTACAGACACATAACTTACACCGTTAGTTACGCCCCCTATATACATTTTAAATATATTAAAATATGTCGACAATGTAAATAAAACTTAAATTTTCCGATTTCTGAAGTGAATTGCGCGGACAGTAATGACGATGTTCATTTTTGCATCGTTCAGAAGTTACACCCAAGGAAAACTAATTCATGTTCATGTCGTGTTTCATGTTATTCCTATAGAAGTTGGACTTCATCAGTTTTCCGGGGATGAAAGTATGCGCAGGAAAAAATAAGATGTTGGTAGCGAAGTTCTGTAACATGGACTATCTGTACCAAGAGTGGAACTCAAGTATTGCATTTGAAGTATTAGAGGAAACGATTCCTGTCGAGTCAGGTAAGGAATAAATTCAAAAATCAAAATCACTGGCCATATTAAACCAAGAAAAATGCAACCCCCAAACACTCTTCCCATTCAAGACCGTATTTGAATGGTTCATTTCTTTTAAAACAGCAACTGTAATTTTCAAATGAAGGACAAAACCATTCACTATCAAAACAAACTAAATTTAGCCACCCCCCAAGTTATGTCCCCGTTGAGGATGGTGGATTTTGTGCCTTAAAACCCGCTGTGATTGACTTTAGAAATATAGTGTTCGTTTTATCATCAGAAATGTTCCCGTTGTGGACGGTATGAACGGATTGCAAAGTAAGTTTATAAGTTATTGTATGCCCCTATGAAATTAATAACTATGGTAGAATGTGCCTTGCATATCTTATGCCTAAATTGTATTGATGTTTGTGAATTATTTGGGTATAAAAGAGATAAGAAATGAATATAACTTGATGAAGATCACTGGGTCACTATGTCAAGGTCACTAGACCAAAGGTCATGCCTACTATTAAGGTCAGGGTGGCGACTTTTAATAGAAATGAGGTAGAAGAGAGATGGATAGGTTCATACATTTTGTATGTAGAGGAACATCTCCTCGAACTATTGAGACCAATAAATCAAAATTTGCCCGTCTCGATTTTTGGCTATAAACGTCCATTTTTTGGCCTATTTTAACATTTTTGTCATTTTAGAGAAAACCACATCATAACTTTACATACCTCTGAAATGCATGAAATTTCAAAAATTCATATATATCCTTATTTTTCAAGATTCTTATAGCTTGTGGATGAATTAAAGGCTATTTTGAGAAATTCTGATAAAATAATCAGTTCTAAGGAGAGTATTTTCTTATAAAAACTATATGTTGCTGGTTGACATGGCAACACCTCATTATTTTCATTAATAGCTAGAAGGTCGCCAGCTACACATTTTTTTCTACATATATATCTATGGTATTGCTTAATCCTAAAGCAGTCAAATTAATATGTACCCGAATTAGTTTTTGAGCAAAATGACTGTTTCTATAAATAGCACAATAATTCATGCAAAAAATCAACATTTTGACCCAAAAACATAGAGTTTGACTTATAGTTCGAATTTCTAATTATCTCACTTTTAAAGAGTATAATGGATAGTAAATATTCTGATGATTGAATCTTTGGTAGCAGAACCCATGCGAAAATGACAAATGTTTTCCTATTTTCTGAGATTTTTCATTGAAAAACATGAATTTTCCCCAAAAATATCCATTCAGCAATGAAAGTTTTAAGGAGTATTATATTTTTCTAAAATAATATACCATCTGAGCTTATACCATGTATCTTGTTACGGACAATCTACGTGTTTTATATTGCTTCTATTGCGAATAGTTCCGGAGATTATGCTTCAACAAGAAACTTTACCAAATTGTTAACGACGAATGGACGGACGGAAAAACAAACGGACGGACGGACCGACCGACCAATAAACAGACAGACCATCTTCAATCTAAAGACCGGTATTGCTTTGCAATCCGTCCATAAACTGTAAATAACTGTATAATGTTGTGTAAGTTTTGATGTCAGGTACGTCTTCAGTGTGGATTGTGGCCTTGAAATACTACTCATATTTTGGATGACTTAACTAGTATGTAGCGTTATGTTGTCAGACATGTCATCAGTGTGGATTGTGGCCGTTTTACTACCCATATCGTGGCTGACTTCACTTTTATTTTTATGTTATATATATGCTTTTTTTGTCAGATATGTCTTCAGTGTGGATTGTGGCCGTTTTACTACCCATATCGTGGCTAGTAACGTTATATGCGTTTTGTTGTCATATATGTCTTCAGTGTTGATTGTGGCCGTTTTACTACCTATATCATGGCTGACCTTACTAATGTTGTATGCGTTTTGTTGTCAGACATGTCTTCAGTGTTGATTGTGGCCGTTTACTACCTATATCGTGGCTGACTTTACTAATGTTATATGCGTTTTGTTGTCAGACATGTCTTCAGTGTTGATTGTGGCCGTTTACTACCTATATCGTGGCTGCCTTTACTAATATTATATGCGTTATGTTGTCAGATATGTCTTCAGTGTGGATTGTGGCCGTTTTACTACCTATATCGTGGCTGACTTTACTAATGTTATTTGCGTTATGTTGTTAGATATGTCTTCAGTGTGGACTGTGGCTGTATTACTACCTATATCGTGGCTGACTTTACTAATGTTATATGCGTTTTGTTGTCAGACATGTCTTCAGTGTTGATTGTGGCCGTTTACTACCTATATCGTGGCTGACACTACTAATGTTATGTACGTTTTTTGTCAGACATGTTTTCAGTGTGAATTGTGTTTTACTACATATCTCTACAAACCAACTGGCAATATTGTTTCAGGTGACTTTTCAATTATCCAAGACAGACAGCTCCATGGTCTTCTTAGAAAAGGACCTAAGTATAGAATCCCATCCAAGATAGATTTTGTCAAATGCCGTGAGGTGCTTACGGAAGCCTTAGATAGTTATACGAAAAGATGGTGTAAATCAGAAGGAGTCGAACCGCATGCTCTGAATGACTAGAAAAACCTCATTTTAGATATAACGGATATTCGAATAGATAGCATCCTTAAAAACCTTCACCTTTTTTTCAAAATCCACGTTTCAACTCAGAAAGATATTTCAAATCCAAGTTAAGTAACTTACATGAAAAATGTGTCTTTGCACCAGCTGATAAAGCAGCCAACAATACCATTATCATTTGAAAACGTTACTACATATCAACTTTAGTTTCGGAACTTTCGTCTTCTAATACGTTTATCAAAAGCAATGAAAGTTTATCTAACATTTTGAGCAAGCATAACAGTGAACTGTCTTTTTTTAATATCCCTATTTCTAAATTGGATCTCCCAACACTATATTGCATACCGAAACTGCACAAGTCTCTCTACAAATTTCGATTTATTGCTAATTCTAGTAACTGCTCCACTACTATTTTGTCTAGAAATCTGACGTCAGCATTTATTGTTATTAAAGAACATGTAATTAGATAATGTGAAACTGTTCTAAACAGGAACGATGTAAATTTATTTTGGTTTATTAAACATTTATGGGATGTGATTGACAAAATGAAATCTTGAAATACGATTTCTACTTAGGACTTCTCTAATATGTACACCACACTTCCTCATGACAAAATTTATGATCGATTATCTAATCTCATTAAATGATGTTTTGATCGAGAGCGGAAAACTTATATTTGTACATCTGAATCGAAGGGTTTCTTTTCCTCGACTGACTACAAATCATACAAATCATGGACATGTAGTGACCTGTGTAATGCCTTGTCCTTCTTCTTGGACAATATTTATGTTAGATTTGGTGAGGATCTATACAAGCCGGTTGTAGGGGTAGTATGACGCTAGAGCATGTACTGATATTTTGGATTTTCACAGTAGAAGTTTACAAATTACCAAGAAACTTTTAGGTCATTGTTTCCGCTTCTATAAACTAGTTAAGACTCTCTGGATATTTTACAAAAATTACAGTCAACTACTTTTAAAATTATTCGTATCTATACACGCAACAGAGTACATTACTTTGGGTATTACACAACCTGTCTTTTATGGTGATATGATCAACAAAATTAGAAGGATCAAAGGTAGACAGCATAACCATCGAAAATGCGTCAGAATCATCAAACGGCTTTTATACCGTGGATATGATCCTAATATCACCAGACGGACACTAGGCTTGGTACTTGACCCATCTACAGTCATGTACCAGCGCATTCTTGAGTCTTGCACTCTGAACTGTGACGACGGTACTCCATGACGGGCCCTGTCCAAACCTCTTTAGAGAAGACAGTGCCCCGACCACCTGTCCTCTCTTATGTCAGTCGGACTCCTCGGGTGATTACATACATGAGCTCGCGTCGGCAGAGCACGGATTGTATTACGTTCGCCCTCTTTATATATCCATTTACATATTCATCTGTGTTGTTGGGCCCTTGCGTTTTGCGGTCTTGTCTGTGTGTGGTCATCTAACAGTGAGGAGGTTGTTTTACACCACACTTGTACGTTCTTTGAGACTTCTGGGTAATTGGGGAAGTGAGAGGGTTGTGCGCACGTAATCCAGGATAACCACACCATTGCTACTCTCGTGGCAAATAGCCGTCCAAAGTCGGCATCGGTTACCCATTGGTCTCGTTGGTTTATGTGTAGTCTTTTGTGTTTCATGTTTATATGTCGTGTGTCTCTTTTCTATCTTTTGGTATGCTGGTCTTTAGTGTTTTCACATTGGGTGTTTTCGTGTTTTGCTGTGGTGCTGCAACAGGGTCTTGTTGGAGATCCCCTGCCTTCTATATCATGGCTGACATTACTGATGTTAAATGCATTTTGTTGTCAGACATGTCTTCAGTAGTGTTGATTGTGACCGATTTACTACCCATATCGTGGCTGACACTACAAATGTTAAGTACGTTTTGTTATCAGATATGTTTTCAGTAGTGTTGATTGTGGCCGTTTTACTATCTAAATCGTGGCTGACTTTACATTTGTCTCATACACACGTATGTGTTACAGAGAGGGCCTTCTATCACATATCACTTGACAGCTGAATCACATATCACGTGACGCTAGCGGCGACGTCGCAATAAAACATCGATTTTAAGATAATTTTTCAATGTATTCTTGTGTTATATTTTGAAAAGCCTTATATTTGTAGTTTATTCTTATAGAATAAACAATTTGCGAGGGCGCTGAATTCGTTTATTGCAAACTTTCGCGATTAGATCAACTTGACATTTTTTCAAATTTTCAGTTTTGGTTTTGGCCCTTAGACATGAGAGAAAAATGCTCTTTCATGTTCTATGACAGATGCATCGATTGCGTCCTCGGGGTCTCAAAATTTTGCAAAACCCTCGGGTTTTACATGATTTTGAGACCCCTCAGGTGGAACCGATGTATCATTCATAGAAGACAATGAAAGAGTCTTATATTCTTCACAATGGATTGTAAACGTTTGTACCTATATCATGGCTGACTTTACTAATGTTATATGCGTTATGTTGTTAGATATGTCTTCAGTGTGGATTGTGGCTGTATTACTACCTATATCGTGACTGACTTTACCAATGTTATATGCGTTATGCTGTCAGATATGTCTTAATTGTGAATTGTGGCTGTGTTACTACCTATATCGTGGCTGACTTTACTAATATTATATGCGTTATGTTGTCAGATGTGTCTTCAGTGTGGATTGTGGCTGTATTACTACCTATATCGTGGCTGACTTTACTAATGTTATATGCTTTATGTTGCTAGATATGTCTTCAGTGTGGACTGTGGCCGTTTTACTACCTATATCGTGGCTGACTTTACTAATGTTATTTGCGTTATGTTGTTAGATATGTCTTCAGTGTGGATTGTGGCTGTATTACTACCCATCTCCTGGCTGACTGCCATCATCATCTATATACGCAAACGCCATCAACTAAAAGATGACCAAGTTTTCCACGATGATCTCACCCCAAAGTCATCACAAAACACAACAGAACTTACGACAGAAGTATCGTGTGTGAGGGACGACCAGCCTAGCTTTATGATGTACCATTTATCATAGAGCTTCAACAATCGTTTGATAAACGTTGAACTGAAAGTTTGCAGAGCGAAACTCATGACTACCAACTACAGTGAAGTACAAAATTAACATTAAATTGAAAATTGTAAAAAAGAAATTGAAAATTCTGAAAGTTTCAATAACTGAAGTATTAAAGGATATTTATTAGTTTATATTTTGATCATGTCATTGACTTCATTTATCTATCTCTTAGGTATAGCATATATGTATATTCCCTCAATATATGCTGTCAATATATTATTCAATATAGTTAGTTTTTCTTTGAAAAGGTCTTCATTTGTATTAACTGTGTGTACATGCATTTTGTTTGAATGGGGTTTCGCACCCATTTCCTTTTTTTCGTATATATATGATGGTTTTAATAGTAGTTAGACCTAGAAGACAAATACTAATATAGTCAAAACAGATGGAATGTGGGATAATAGAAAATAGAAATAAAAGGAACAGTAAAATTACTGTTTTAATTTATGTTTAGCAGAGGTTATCGAGAAAGTTTCGTAAGATAAAAGCCATCGCTTTAAACATCAGTCGACCACTAGTAAACTGAAACTATGACAACTGTCATAGAAGAAATTTGACTTAAGGTCCAGAAATTAACAGCTGATGCTGTCCAACAGCCCTTCCCACTTGAAACCAATCTTACATTTAATCAAGAGCAGAATTTTGGTAATATGAACCAGCTGACACATAAATCCCATACAAAGAAGAAATTAAAGGTTTGTTATCTTTATTTGTCTTCAGATTTCATCATGTCTACACGGATGAGGCACCTGCTTAACGTAAGACACCAAAAATAATTACATCATCGCTACACATTCAATGATTGTGTTAAATCTAAACAATATGGAGCACATAAATCGTGAAACATAGGAATCAAAACGTTTGTAACATTACAATCATTCTCATACCACATGATCATTTGATAAAATGAGAGTTCATGGCATGTCAATAAATAGAAAAAAATCTTTACAAAATAATAGATAAAGCGTGTATAAATGAGTATGATTCTACATCACAAAAGCTGACATTCTGAAAATATACTTAAACTTGACCAGCAATTAACGTTAGAAAGTTGTCATTAAAAACACAAAATCTTAATTAAGTCCTGTTACCAAAGTACTTTAAACAAGTTCAAGTACCATTTGATTGTTGTGTAATTCATTCTTCACAGGAATTCAATGTCATCATCAGATATTGAGAGAATCCCTGTCCTAGAGATAAAATATCTTCTGTGAGCATATCTTGTCAAAGTAAAACCTGTTACATGAGAAAAAAAATTACTAGACAAGAATGGAAAATCTGTCAAAATAATATAAAATCTGCTATCTACAGTTTTATAAAAGAAAACAAGGTATAACTACATCAAATACAGGCATAAATTACACATACTAAAGTACAAATCATGTAGACAAAGAGTTCCACTTAATCAGTTGCACATAAAACAAACTGTGATATCTTCCCAGGATGCACAGCATCACCTTTTACATAATTTGAGACAAAACATTGTACAGAATTACATGTAGTATTATGATTAAACACTACTCATCATAACAGATCAAATATTGCGCAATTTTCAATTACCAAGATATCAAAACATCTCAAAATACGAATGGCATTAGCAAGATAAATAAAATGTTATGATCGCTGAGCGATATAGTCCCCTACCGGCGGCATATATTTATGTCCTGCAACTCTGCCTATGAATTACTCTTCAATTAAACATGTACATGTATGAGTTTTAATTAAACTTACTGTCTGTGCAGCTCAGTTCTGAGGTTTTATCTGCTTAAGCTTTATCGATTCGAAAAAGAGGTCAAGCGTGACGAAAGTCGAACTTGCTCTGTAACTATCCAAGACTAAGCTGAGTATCAAATTTCACCTGAATATCTCTATTTGTTGCAGGAAAAAATCTGGAAAACTGACAAAAACTGAATTGTGCAAGTCATCAAGGGGCATAACTCCTTGAAAAATAGGTCAAGCATGACAAAAGTTGAACTTTCTCTGTAACTATCCAAGACTAAGCTGAGTATCACATTTTACCTGAATACAGTATCTCTATTTGTTGCAGAAAGAAGTCTGGAAAACTGACAAAAACTGAATTGTGCAAGTCATCAAGGGGCATAACTCCTCGAAAAATTGGTCAAGCGTGACGAAAACAAAACTTGCTCCGTAACTATAGAAGACCAAGCTGTGTATCAAATTTCACTTGAATATCTCTATTTGTTGCAGAAAAAAGTCCGGAAAACTGACAAATACTGAATATTCCAAGTCATCAAGGGGCATAACTCCTCGAAAAATAGGTCAAGCGTGACAAAAGTCAAACTTGCTCTGTAGCTATCCAAGACCAAGCTGTATATCAAATTTCATCTGAATATCTTCATCCGTTGCAGAAAAAAGTCTGGAAAACTGACAAAAAGGGAATTTTCCAAGTCATCAAGGGGCATAACTCCTCGAAAAATAGGTCAATCGTGACGAAAGTCAAACTTGCTCTGTAACTATCCAAGACCAAGCTGTGTATCAAATTTCATCTGAATATCTCCATCCGTTGCAGAAAAAAGTCCAGAAAACTGACAAAAACTGAATTTTCCAAGTCATCAAGGGGCATAACTACTCGAAAAATGGGTTAAGCGTGACGAAAGTCGAACTTGCTCTGTAACTATCCAAGACCAATCTGTGTATCAAATTTCATCTTGATATCTCCATCCATTGCAGAAAAAAGTCTGGAAAACTGACAAAAAGTGAATTTTCCAAGTCATCAAGGGGCATAACTCCTCGAAAAATAGGTCAATCGTGACGAAAGTCAAACTTGCTCTGTAACTATCCAAGACCAAGCTGTGTATCAAATTTCATCTGAATATCTCCATCCGTTGCAGAAAAAAGTCCGGAAAACTGACAAAAACTGAATTTTCCAAGTCATCAAGGGGCATAACTCCTCGAAAAATTGGTCAAGCGTGACGAAAACAAAACTTGCTCCGTAACTATAGAAGACCAAGCTGTGTATCAAATTTCACTTGAATATCTCTATTTGTTGCAGAAAAAAGTCCGGAAAACTGACAAATACTGAATATTCCAAGTCATCAAGGGGCATAACTCCTCGAAAAATAGGTCAAGCGTGACGAAAGTCGAACTTGCTCTGTAGCTATCCAAGACCAAGCTGTATATCAAATTTCATCTGAATATCTCCATCCGTTGCAGAAGAAAGTCCGGAAAACTGACAAAAACTGAATTTTCCAAGTCATCAAGGGGCATAACTCCTTGAAAAATAGGTCAAGCGTGACGAAAGTCGAACTTGCTCTGTAACTATCCAAGACCAATCTGTGTATCAAATTTCATCTTGATATCTCCATCCGTTGCAGAAAAAAGTCTGGAAAACTGACAAAAACTGAATTTTCCAAGTCATCAAGGGGCATAACTCCTCGAAAAATGGGTCAAGCGTGACGAAAGTCGAACTTGCTCTGTAACTATCCAAGACCAAGCTGTGTATCAAATTTCATCTTGATATCTCCATCCGTTGCAGAAAAAAGTCCGGAAAACTGATATTCGGACAGACAGACGGACAGACAGACTGAGAGGAAACTAAGAGTCCCCTTCGGCATTGCCGGTAGGGGACTAATAACAATGGTAAAATACTTCATACTGATGTCCAGTCATTGTAACCCTGAATTTCCAAATATATAATTTCAAGTTATTTCTTATTTCATACATCTAAAATAATATTTCTTATTTCATACATCTAAAATAATTTCTGTGATATATTTCATTTCAGAGTCTTGGCTGATTCATAACACTGTCTTGAACAAACATTCAAGAACAATGTTCAATAAACATTCATAAGTAAGAAGAGGTTTGAATATTAATCATTGTAGAATGAAATACATTTACTGGGCAATTTCTCAATCAGGGAATGTTCAGAAACTTCATTCCCAAATATTGTTCAATACCGGTAATTTTCCATAAAAATTTTACATTTTCAGCTGATAAACATTATTGCTCATTCTTTGGTAGTTGATATGAATAAAGTCTTTGATTCACAAAACAAGCAAACAAATATACAAAATAGAAAATACTTCTTTCTATCAAAATCAGATCACCATGTTATGAGAAGTATTAAATGTTCATACATGTACAAGCACTATAGAAACCATTTCATTAATATAACATATACAATGTACAAGTCTCAGGTAAGCCCTTATATTTCTATCACTTCATGTAAACAGACTATATCCCTACATACAAGTACAAGTAAGGATTTTATGTGGTGGTCATGTGCAGTTAAAGGATAAAATATGTTTGTATCCCACCAATTCTAATTCAGGATATTTCTGAATATATTTTTTTCAAAAGAGGCAAAATGTTCAATTTTTGGCATTTTTAAAACCGAATTTAACAAAATATATTATTTCCAGTCAATTGCATTGACCTTTGACCTATGTCCAAAGAAAATAGAATTCCCTTTCTATTATATGATAAGAACTTACACAAAATGGCCATGACAAGCTTACATTTGTAAAACCAGTTATTGAATTGCAGACAGGGCAGATGTACAGACAGAGGAGATGCATAGACAAAGGAGATGTACAAACAAACAGAGGAGATGTACAGACTGACAGAGCAGATGTTACAGACAGATCATCCAAAGACTGTACGACTTTTGACAAAATAAGTCTAAAGTACATAAAAGACACTACAATAATAATGTACAATGATAATGACATATATATAGGCTGAAATGAGAGCACTTTATATAAATGGCACAGCACCAATTAAAGCACATGCTATCTCAAAGCACAAAATATCTTTGCTTTTAAGCACATTCTAATTGCTTCATAACTGAACTACCTATTGCATCAACACAAATATCAATCTTTAGTTTGAGAGCTTTCCTTGTAAAATGAATAAAAATACACGTGATCAGACCCTTCCTTATAAAATTGGCTGTTATACAATTTCTAAAAAAAAATCTTTGATTTTTAAATCAAATATATACTGTATATAAATCATAAATGATATGTAATTCTTTGTTACATTGTCTGAAACCATTAGATTTAACATAAAGACCAAATGGGTTGAATACACATGATTATAGATAAGTCTTCATACTCCATTTAAAGTTTCCAATATTTGCATAGCACTCTCTATTACATCACTGGGATTTCAAAGCAAGTACCAATCAGTAGATATATGTATATGTTTGAATCAAATAAATATTCATTCTCTAAATAAATATTTTTGGTCTACCTTAACTGCAAAGTAATCATTTTCTTTTCTATATAGACAAGGTAACCTCATAGAAAGCAGATATCTGAGTACAAAGTCCATAAACAGATTAACAAACACATTGGAAGAAAGTTAGAGCTAGATTGACAAAGATGGGTGACTCTCTTTCATGTTATCATTGAATACTAATAACCTGTATAAAATTTTGTAAAACACTGATGCTCCGACACAGAAAAATTTGAAAAAGATGTTAATAATACATCTTACATGTAAATGAAGAAATTGAATGAAATTATCAGACAGACAGATAGAAAAACAAGCTATGACTAAAGAAGCATAAAATATTTACGTGAGTCACAACTTCAGATGTGGAAAACCATAAACAGTATCCAAGGCAACATTGCTGCAAGCGATTTCTGCAAAATGACGGAGATGAGTGACACAATGTTACGTTGATGATGGGGTGTGTGAAGAGGCATGAGACATGTGTCTAATGTATGTATCAATGTCAGTTTGGTTTACTCTGTACACAAGTGAAAGTTATCACATAAAATCATAAATATGGCATAGCTCATCACTGAACTGTGAGAAGTCACATGGGCACATTTGTCCAATCACGAATTTGCTGATTATCACATGGTCTATCTGGTCCAATCAGAATAACATACTTTGTCTTCTAATTTTACCTGAAACAAGAAGAAATAAATTACATGTAGAATGACTTTTTAATCTGTGAGGTGAATATATGTACATGTACATTAAGAAATAAGAAATATCCTGTTATTTCATTGCTAAATTTGAAGCAGCAATGTAATTAAGGATTTGCTGACAAAAACAATAGCTTGATTCAGGATAAGAGAGGCTGCTCCTCCTGTAGCTTCATGTTCATTTTATTTTCTGTATCTTGCAGGCCACCAAAATGTCATTTTTTTCCCATTGTATTAGACTTGACTTGGTTTATAGCTTTGAATTAAACAGAATGTGACAGAAAGTCAAACTTGATAATAAGTAAAACACAAATATTAAAAGAATAATTCCAAGGAATGCATGTTTTGCCTGCGAAACATAATGACACTCAGAAATCACTTTTACAGAATGTGACATCCAAGTGTGACAGACAGACAACGGACAAAGTGATCCCCAAGTGTCGCTATGCTTCGCAGACGACACAAAAATTATCTCTGTAAGCTCTGCCTCCCCTAACCATGATCACAATTGACCCCTATATTTCTACAGTAGGTCAGCTATAAACTTAATAGTAACAAGCCAGTAATTGCTACCTTACCTGATGAAGCTAGAGATGAGGATCTCATTCCTGGGTCTTTATGTAATACAATACCCGGTATAGTGAACACTGACACAGCTACAAAAGTTAGGTACTTTCAATCAGATTGATGTGTCACACAATTGAAACAAAAGGCAAAGAATTTACAAAACAGGAAAGATTTTTTTTTTCATATACTGTAAACGTGGTTATTTTTGCTGGGTGAAAATATCGCAAATATAACATCAAGACGTTTCATGTGGGGGAAATATCAGCGATAAAAAATGTCTTTTCCATTGTAAGAATGCAGCAGGGATATTTTCGCATGGGGGAAATTTTTCCGAAATCCCTTGATTGGCGAAAAACACAAAAATTACCCCCACGTGAAAATGTCCACGTTTACAGTACTAGAAAGTTTTTTTCATATACATGTACATGTACTAGAAAGTTCAATGAGCTTTAAGTATTTGAATACCATCCATGCAGCTCATATCAGAATTTGGAAATTTTCATATCTTTTCTCGTTTGCCTAAAATTATTTGGAATAGAAAGTTACTGTTTGACACAATTCATTCTCTGCTAACTTACATGATGTATATACATGTAAAATGGTGAATATAAAATTGTGTTCCTAAATACTATAAAATCAGAAATCATTTTTGATATAGATTATTCTATATCAATATTTTACAAATTAGAATATCAAACCTAATCAAAAGTAACAAGAAATGGGACCTTTGAAAAGGTATCAATTTTATAAAAAAAAAAAATATATATATATATATAATTATACTCTACTTCTAGACAAGATCATTTTTCAATATCAGTGAACATTCCATATAGTGTAAATGCATGTTACTTACTGTCTGGGAGCCTATGAACACTTGGTCCAAAACTATTAAAGAAAGCATGTCTCATTCCCTCTGATGCTGAACTGCGCTTCCTGGCTTCAAACTGTTAAGGATAATCATATTTAATTAAAAATGTCTATTTAATCAAATAACATAACAATGGACCTCACTGCAGATGACGCACAAGACTGAATATGAGTGAAACATGAAAAACTAAAATTAGACGATACATATAACACTACATTTAATAAAGACGTCACAAATATTACTATAAATGAACCATGTAGAAATGGTATTATGCATAGAATAAGTGTCTTAATTTCTGTTTTGTTATGGGTATGCAACACACAACAAGTGCATTTATCGTACATACACTGGCCGTGTGTTGCATACCTGTAACAAAATACATGACATTTCTTCTATATACATGTTTATACACTACAATTGTCAGTTTCATTCTTGTTTTCTGAAATCACGTTTTTCCAGGTAAAACGGTGACATTTAGGTCACCAAAGGTTCAGTTTGCAGGTTAGAACAGCCGTCACTACATGTTTCTGTAGAGTTTATGCATTGTGACGTAACGAGTGTTTCATGCAGAAATACAACATGTTCCTTTCAATAGTTTCATCTCACGGAATTTGTTGGTTGTGCATATATACCATAATAATATGGAAATGACATCTAATATCTATAGATTGATAAATTCAATAAGGATATATATAGCCTATTTGTTAATCATTGTGTGATTTGCATAAATGAACCTGTAGCAGAGGTGAGCAAACAATTAACAAAGCACCTATGTACATCATAAACTTTAAAATTTCAAAGGGCCAAATAAAACTACAATGTAATTTCTGAGTGTCAAAGTGAAATACTGACCAGTAATAAATGTGATAATAGATCTAAACCATCTCCATCTAATCTGTAAAAAGATAAAAATCAAAAGTTCAATAGATTTTCATATCATTTAATTTCCATTGTCATTTTCAAGAAACGAAGATTCTGATTGGCTGAGAAATTTTGTTGATACATCGATCAACACAATTTTTCACGGAAGTCTATTTATAGCACTATTTTTAGAACTGGGGGTTCCCTCAAACACGAATGAACTCGTTGCTGAAAATACAATTTGTAGATGTTTGCTTATCATTTCAATGGTACCGTTTCTTTTCTACTTACTCAAAAATTAACAGTGCATGTAGAATTTGCTCAAACTAGTCCTTATTCCAAAGATATAGAGAGACGATCTTTCGCTGTTTGAATCATGGCGGCTGCCATAACTTGTTTTGGCAGACGTATCACTGCGAAACCTTCCGACTTACGAAATATAGTGCGGTGATTGATTGTTCTTAGATCCAAGAAAACAGTCTGTTTTTCATGATTAAATGATAAGAAATAAATCTTATATTTTTTCTGTTGATGCAGGTATCATCCGAAAAATTGGACAGAAAACTTTTGCATCAACGCGCTACGCGCATTGATGCAGTTTTCTGTCCAATTTTTCGGGTGATACCTGCATCAACAGAAAAAATATAAGATTCATTTCTTAACTCAAAAAAGAAATATTTCAAATTACGTATATTCTATTACAGTATAAGTCTCCTACCAACATAATCAGGATTTGTTATTACTAATGATAATTTGCAAAAAAATTGAGAACTAGCATTTTTCCTAAGCTGAAACTTCTACTCGGCACAATATATATATATATATATATGTATTTTAAAACAAAAGTAACATATAATATCATCCATTGCCACTATACATGAATATGCATGAAGTAAAATACTTTAATAGATATGAAGATATTTCCTCACCTTGGTGCTACATTTATAAGATTTTCTGCTTCATAATTTGGGAATTTATATGATAAAAATTCCTCGTTTTTTGAGATTCCAGGAAACGTCTCTTCAGTGGGCGTTCCCAATATTTTGAAAATGTAGTGAAGTTCATCTTCTACAGTCGACCCTGGAAACAGCGGCCTTCCGCAGGCCATCTCGTAAAATATACATCCTACTCCCCTACAAAACATCAGACTCCATATTATAGAATATAAATAGACTAATTATTTAAGCCAAAATAACAAATAATTAAGATTTAATCATTCGAGAACAGTTATTAGAGAATTCAGTTTCCCATTCTTAAGGGAAGAACAGGATGTCAGCATTTTATCTGAGGTCAAACAGTTGGGATGGGGGGGGGGGGGGCAAATAAAAGCAAATCTGTGTGAAAGTACAAAAAGTATTGATATTTTTTACAGTAAGGAGTTAGCTTATTTCCAGACGATTAAAACATTCCTACAGACTGTTACTCACTACATACAGACTGTTACTTACCACATGTCAATCTGTGTGGAATACTCTGTAGATCCTAGAAGAACATCTGGTGGTCTATACCTGTAAAACATGGAAAACAGGTACATGTGTAACAGGTGTGGTTTCACATGTAGAAGTTAAAAAGCAGGTAGATGTACATGTATAGAGTGAGTCTAGTTACCTGTAAAACGTACAAAGCATGTGCATGTACATGTATAACATGTGTGGTGAAAACAGGTATATATGTATTCTAATTCATTCTGTTTGTTTCACGCATTCTGATTGGTTCACAGGATTTCTACAAGCATGTATAACGACGATATACATGCCGCAAACCGACTCACTTGACATACTTTAAAATGTATTCCTACGTAAATTTGCACGTTACAAGCTTTAGCGCACTTTTTGCATATGACGTCATGCTTCCCTTTGTTCTTCGCTCCTGTGACGTCATACTGTGACGTGAAACTACAAGGAATGATCTTGTAAATGGCATTCTCCACATGTTAACAACAGAGCAAGTAAGTTTATTATTGATTATACTTTGATTTTTTGCCATTGTTATAAATACGACGCAGTTGTATTTCGTATTTTGCAGCGCAATAATTTCTGTTGGTCATTGTTAGTCCTCCGTAGCAACGTCACCTCTAAAGCGATACGTGAGACCCTCTGAGGGTTATAAAGACTTAAAATATGTCACATGAATTAGAATAGGGATAAATGTACTGTTTTTTGTGTTTCCGACAGGTATATGTTGGATATACTGTTGGAAACATACGTTATACCATCGGGGACAAGCCCCAACGGTATAACTGCGTTTCCAACAGTATATCCAACATATACCTGTCGGAACCACAAAACACAGTACGTTTATCCCCTAATTATAACAAATACAGTATGTACAAGTAATTGTCTCAATTTTATTTTGAGAATTTTCTTTTTGATTTTTCCCTTGCAAAATATAATGTATCTATATTCCCTAAATTTCTTTTGAATTTAAAACTTCTTAGTCATAGACTTTAATTTTCCTATTTACAATTTTAACATTGTTTCAATATACTCACCATAATGTGACAACTTCATTTGAATAGGTCTTTGTAGGTATTGATTTAGCCCTAGCTAGACCTGTCAAAAGCACAAATTTGATATACTGACAGAAATTAATATGATCATTTATGTAGGACAAGTATGAAATAATATATACGAGAGCTAGATTTTCATCTAGGAAATAACTTCTTTATTTCAGATTCATTTGAACATGCTGTTTGTGAATGCATTGCACGTTAGAACTGAAATGTATAAATGTACAATGGATAGAATTTTCATATCTTTTTTCAAATAAATAGGATGAAAACTTGTAAAATGTACTAAAGGATGGAAATAAACATTATATTACAAAAATAGCAATCCAAGGAATGCTTGTGTCGCCTGCGAAGCGGTTTGATTATTATTCTAGAAAGTGGATAAAAAAATTATTGGTATCAGTAGAAAAGTCTTGTCAAATGAAATTCATTTGAAATATCAGACCTTTTAATTACAAATTAAAGGATATGGTCATTCTCAAATTTTCAGAAAAGAGTGCCAATCATCTAGGTCAAGGTCACTACGTAAAAATTGGTAACAAAAAGGTCTCATCATAAGAAATATTAAAGATCATTCACCTACCAATTAAAAGATATATACAACCTTAGAAAAGAAGGTCAAATAGCTAGGTCAAGGTCAAAAGGTTAAAAATTATGGTATGTGTATAATGGCATTGTTACAAGGGAAATACATGTGAAATAGCAAAGCCCTATCACCTACCTATCAAAAGATATAGCCAATATTACTTTTCTTGAAAAGTAGGTCAAATAAAATACTAGTATTATGTCTGTGTAGGAAGGTCTTGTCACAAGGAATACACATGTGAAATATCGAAGCCTTATTTTTTTTTGAAAAGTAGGTCAAATATCTAGGTCAAGGTCACACGGTCAAAAATTATGGTATGTGTAGAAAGGTCTTGCCACAAGGATTGCACATGTGAACTATCAAAGTCCTAACACTTACCAATCAAAAGATATAGCAAATATTATCTTTTTTTTCAAAAGTAGGTCAAATATCTAGGTAAAGGTCACAAATTTATGGCATGTGTAAAAAGGTCTTGCCACAAGGATTGCACATGTGAAATATCAAAGTCCTAACACTTACCAATCATAAGATATATCCATTCTTAATTTTTTTTTGAAAAGTAGGTCAAATATGTAGGTCAAGGTCACTAGGTCAAAAATTATGGTATTTGTAGGAAGGTCTTGCCACAAGGATTGCACATGTGAACTATCAAAGTCCTATCACTTACCAATCAAAAGATATAGCGAATCTTATCTTTTTTTCAAAAGTAGGTCAAAAATCTAGGTCAAGGTCACATGTTCAAAAATTTATGGTATGTGTAGAAAGGTCTTGCCACAAGGATTGCACATGTGAAATATCAAAGACCTAACACTTACCAATCAAAAGATATACATGTATCCATTCTTAATTTTTTTGAAAAGTAGGTCAAATATGTAGGTCAAGGTCACTAGGTCAAAAATTATGGTATGTGTAGGAAGGTCTTGTCACATGGAATACACATGTGAAATACATGGAATACACATGTGAAATATCAAAGCCCTATCACTTACCAATCAAAAGTTATGGGCTGTGACACCCAAAGGGTGACAGACAGATGGACGGACGGATGGACGGACGGACAACGGACAAAGTAATCCCTAAGTGTCGCTATGCTTCGCAGGCAACACAAAAATGCTCATAAATGTCTAAAATATTAGAATTTCTTTTTCTGAAATAATCTATTTCACAGGACATCATTTTCACTAACCAAAATCTGCTAGTTTGAGTTCCCCTCTTTCATTTATAAGTAAGTTTTGTGGTTTTAGGTCCCGATGAAGCACTTGTTTTTTATGGCAGTATGATAAACCTCGTAAAAGTTGAAAAAGGAAAATCTGAAAAACAATGTAAAGAAAGATAACTCCTGCTTCCTAGTTTATCGTCTATGAAAACTCATACTTTAGTTTTGTTGATCAGTGTGAACATAGAGGTATTAAATTCTCGATGACGCTCAATATAAATTATTTTTACAAATCTATATTTAGACTAACCTTGACATTGGTCATACTCATGATGTTACCACAGTCATCCATATATTGCTTGAGATCTTTTTCCTGTTAAAGGAAAACACAATGTAAGTCAATAGGAAATATTTACACAAGTTTATCCTGTACATGATACAAAACACCCACATAGAGGTCTGTTCTATAAATAAACACAGCGTCAAGCCATGACATAGATTTGACAACATCCTTGTATATACTGATGTACCAAACACCATCATATTGTAGGGGAAAGTGTAAAACTTGTGGTTTGTCCGGCTGATCAAGGTGCACATGATAAATTAACAATGATTATTTTCCTTACAAACTAACCCCCGCCCCATCCCCACCCTTTCTCAATAATCATCAAAAGTAAGACAATACATACGTTTATTTGCATTATTTTTAAAGATTACTTTCCTTATTAGTATCACTTATCATCACATCAAATTTTCATTTATGTTTCTGTCACAGAACACTCATAGAATCACACCTAATAAGTAGATAACTTTTACTTACAAAACTTTACATGGAATAAAATCTGAAACTTTGTAAGTTACCAAATATTCAAAGGCTAGAGTTACTTTTTACTTACCAAATATTCAAAGACTAGAGTAAGAGACTTTTCTGTGTGTATAATACCACAATATGATAAACTTACCAAATATTCAAAGACTAGAGTAAGAGACTTTTCTGTGTGTATAATATCATGTAGTGTTACTATATTGGCGTGCTTCAGTTCCCTGAGTAAAGATACTGAAAAACAAAATGGTATTCTATAGTATAAGAAAAATATTTATATATAATAAAATGGTAATATTCATGTAATATCTTTTCTCCAATATCTCTTTGGTAAAGAATCCCAAAATTTCCCTTGCCAAAACAACAAGGTATACTAGTATACATATCAGAATAATTTGGAAATACTATTTCCTTGTTTCAAATTAATTGCATTTTAAAAGTGTATCAAGTAAAATATTGGTCTTCTAGTAGAATGATAATAAGCATTTCTAAATCGAATTTAACTGAAGGATATTTTTTCTAAATGAATCCAGATCGAACCTTCTCTGATGGCCGTACATGGTGCACCTTCATCATGCTCCAGGCGGATTTCTTTTAGAGCTACCAAGTTGTCTGTTAGACGACTTTTGCCCTTGAACACGGTGGCGTATGTACCCTATTAAAGACATATAATAAAATGTAGGTCTTTTGCAATGGCGGCGATGAAGGAAGGATGATCTTGACCTACAGACCAAAAATGAATTTGGACTTTCCTATGCAATATTCATGCATCTAAATTTGCTTTGAATTTTGGAAAATAGGTCTTGAGTGATCCTTTTGGAAACCAATCTTTTAATTTTAATTTCTTTAAAAGTGACTTTGAGCTTTTTAGCCGAGTTGCAAAACTCGGCTCTTAATTTGATGTGAGACGGGCGGGCGGGCGGGCGGTTGGGCGGGCGTCTGGGCGGGCGTCTGGGCGGGCGGGCGGGAGGGCGTCAACAATTGGTTTCCGGACTATAAGTCAACTACGAAAGAAGCTATAACAATGAAACTTCATACACTTACTCACCATTAGTCAAGGATGAGCCCTATTGATTTTGGGGTCAAAAGGTCAAAGGTCAAGGTCACAGGACTCAGATGATTGAAAATGGTTTCCGGACCATATTTCAGCCTGTATTGCACCTATAATCATGAAACTTGCCAGAAATGTTTCCCTTGAATCAAGGATGAGCCCTATTGATTTTGGGGTCAAAAGGTCAAAGGTCAAGGTCACAGGACTCAGATGATTGAAAATGGTTTCCGGACCATATTTCAGCCTGTATTGCACCTATAATCATGAAACTTGCCAGAAATGTTTCCCTTGAATCAAGAATGATGCCTATTGATTTTGGGGTCAAAAGGTCAAAGGTCAAGGTCACAGGCCTTTTTTGATTGAAATTGGTTTTCGGACCATATTTCAGCCTGTATTGCACCTATAATCATGTAACTTGCCAGAAATGTTTCCTGTGAATAGAAAATGACCACTTTTGATTTTGGGGTCAAAAGGTCAAAGGTCAAGGTCACAGGACTCTGATGATTGAAAATGGTTTCCTGGCCATATTTTAGCCTGTATTGCACCTAAAGTCATGAAACTTGCCAATAATGATTCCCATGAATCAAGAATGACCCCTATTGATTTTGGGGTCAAAAGGTCAAAGGTCAAGGTCACAGGACTCCGATGATTGAAAGTGGTTTCCGGACCATATTTCAGCCTGTATTGCAATTATAATCATGAAGCTTGCCAGAAATGTTTTCCATGGATCAAGGATGACCACTATCAATTTTGGGGTTCAAAGGTCAAAGGTCAAAATGGTTTCCCGACTGAATTTGAGCCTGTATTGCACCTATTATCATGTAACTTGCCAGAAATGTTTCCTATTAATTTTGGGGTCAAGAGATCAAAGGTCAAATTCATAGGACTCGTTAATTGAAAATGGTTTCTGAATTATATATGAATGTGGATCAACCTGAAACATGCTAATAATGTTTCCCATCTGTCGAGACCATATTCAAATCATGTATATTTTACTTATATTCAAGTTTTGCAACTCGGCACTTTGCATCTTTGATGCATTTTAAGCTTATATCTAATTTAAAACTATATAATGAAAAAAGTCTGTTAAGGTAGGTTAGGAAATTCTTCAGTTAACCTCTGAAAACTGAAAGTGTAACAGAACAGAATGACAAGTAAAGCGGTCTATAAAAGATAATCTGTCTAAATCTTAATGCAGCACAGCAACATCACATTCTGTGTTCAGGTTTGGTAACAGATAACTCTTCAAGTGTTTCTTTTAATGTCAAACAGAAAAGTAAAGGTCAAGGGTCAAAGTCAATAACAAACGAAATATTTTTTATCTCAAATGAGTATTTGGTATGTCATCCACAAAATGTGGAGAGGAATGGACCTACAAAGCCAAAAACATCGCTCTTAACACTGTTCAAACGGTTTTTAGTTTTATAACTCTTAGCGCTATTTCTCTCAAAATAGTCTTGCCATTTAGGGCAACCTTATTGTTATAACTAAATATTCACAGTTGAAAATTTCAACGCTCTAATAATTAACTACGAGTATACAGTACAATGTCATAGATGTAAATAAGCACAATATTATATACTAGTATGACATATATTTTCCCTATGTAATCCACAAGTAAGCCCTACACCAGGAAGAACTTTGTCGTGTTTATAGTTCAGAGGTTCTCAAATGTAAACGTTTAATCAATAGCTATTGTGTGTAAAAACCGAGGTACACTTTAACATATCACAACTATACATGTTCTGGTTATCTGTCTACTCAGGATTTAGATAATAACGTGATACACATATAACTTGGTACAATATCGACGTACCACTATACAATGTAATGACACGAGGACTAGACCAACAAAACGGGACTTTTAAAGTCCTTATAAAGTTTACACGGTAGGAGTAGTACAGGTGAATGTGCTGGTCCTAAATATAGACATACAGTCCATTATAAAAATCGTTCTGTGATTTAAGTGGTTTATGTGTGGACTACATTATTATTGATATGGCATCCGCGTTAGACGAGGAGCCCAATAACCAGTTGGTTTTAGCAAAGACGAAACTAGAACTTTTGTGTGATGTTTGTATAGAGGAACCCCTCGTGGCCGTCTATCACTGTGTGGAGTGCGACCAGAACTACTGTGAGAACTGTGAGTCTATACACGGGGCGATGAAGATGACAAAGGACCATAAAATAGTGATGATAGAGGACGGGGTGGTAACAGACAAACCTAAAGACCATATATGTGGTAAGAACAAGAGTTATCTCTACTGTGGTATATGTAACCGTATTATATGCTCCAAGTGTGTGAGAAGGTTACATCGTCGTCATGGGATCCACGTGCCCCAGCCCTCCTCCCCCCATCCCGCCATTTCGGGTAACCTCAGGACTATGCTACAGTCAAAGTTAGAATATTACGAACAACAAATGAGGAAAGTTGAACCAGAAACCAACATCAAAGTTCAACTCCTCAGACAAAAGGCCAATGAGTTGAAAGCGGAAGTTGACGTCATCCACAAGGAGGCGATGGATGAAATCAAAGAAATAGAGCGGGAAAATGTTCAAAAACTAGAGGATTACAAAGAGAAACTGGTGCAGAAGAAAAACCGTTATGACGAGAGACTGGTAGAACTCAGAGATAATGTCGAGTTACTGAACGATGATAGTATTGAAGAATTCAAAGTTAAGGCCCAAGAGGAAGTAGAAATCTTACTTAACCCCGAGGAACCGAGGCCTGTGACCCGCACATTCAGTTCAAGCAAATATGAAGAAAAGTTTTTAGCACTTAAAGATAGACTAACAAAGAGTTTTGACGATTTTGCTGCCCAAATAGGCATATCATCCTCTGATAAAAAGAAGAAAAAGAAGTCAAAAGCCTAAACTGAAATTTTCTTAACAACAGAGCTAATCAAGTTTTGAAGTAAGGATTGAGTTGTCAATGTTTTATACGGTATTTGAACTATTGATTTCCATCGTTTCGAAATATTTGTATAGCTTTGTTTTATCTTTGTATTATCTTGTATATTACTAGATTGCCTACTTTCATAGGCTTTATTTTTTACACAGCCTTACAAATGTACATAGCAGAAAGTTCACGTTTTTATACATTAAGGAAGTTTCAACACGAGTTCCTTTTTGTTCAACAGAAAAAAAAAAATCGATTTGCATATGTAATATACATATTATTTATGTTTAAAACGTTTGACATTACATTTGAAAAGTATATGTTGACATTTTTGTTCTGCAAATGTGTAAAGTACCACTTACATGTACGAAAATATATTCAGATACATCAAACGTGAAAGGGAACTAATTAATAAAGGCGTAATGAATGTGGTGTTATATGTGAATGCTTTGTTTTATCAATCTAAGACTGGGAGTAATGTATTGGCGTACATTCTAACAATGCTGTATACTTACCTCTCCAAGTTTGTCTAATTTTGTGTAGGATTCTATTTTTCCAAACCCAATTTCGGACTGAAAAAGAAAGAATACATAAATACAAATTTCATATACATACACAGAAAAGTGCTGCAGAAAAATTGAGCAAATAAAGTAATCATTACGATTTCATGGATACTAGTAAGTAATGCTAATATATCCATTCTCAATTGCTTTTTTTTCATGAGAAATTCTTTCATTTTGATCTATTTTTAAATGAAGTTTTAATCTTGAGATAGTTGGACTTGATCTATTTATCGTCTGTATATAGTGCAAAAACTCAAGATTACCATTTCCAAGTGAACGTGTATAAAGTCCAAAAAGCACAAACTTAGTAACGAATAGACTATTCAACTACAATTGTGACATTGACCATGTTGACATTAGAGAAGTAAAAGGATCGGAAAGAGATAAATGAAAGAATTATTCGAGTTTATTTCATAATTTGTGTATCTTTATGATAATGACCTTGCTCATTGTACAGGTCAATAGTACTTGTTTAAGTTTTACTACAATAATATATAAGTACAGTCTACAGTCGACCCAGAACATAGTATTTCTTTATGAAACAGACCACGTGTGGCAACTAGGCCACAATTAAAAAATTGTTTGTTTCCCCTCCCCCCGGATCTGTTTTTTCCAAGTGACTCGGCAGGCGGGTACTTTTTTTTTTTTTTTGCTGCCAGAACTACATGTATCAAATATGTTTAAACTCGTTTGAATCCAAATTGCACATTACTGGACTCCTTACAGCTGCGCAGTCATACTCTGTGTTTCTAATCATAATATGATAAAGACTAAGAGCTGGTAACCACGGCGATTTCTCGCCTCTTACTTCGGGAAAAATCGCCGCCTGCTTTCCGTAAAAAATATCCATTATGTCTCAATTTCTATTGCTGGTTAAGTATGAAATGTCTATTTATTTTATTGAACACGTTCAAAAGAAAATTACGTTGTCCTGTAGAACCTACTCTATATAAACAAATTGTCCCAAGATACACGATAAATACTTCCGCAACAGTTGCATCAAGTGTTTCAGCCGGCGCAACGGCTCATTTTACGGCAACGTCAAATCTGCGAGAATAAAGATGCATTATACATGCACGGATCCAGTATTTTTGGTCAGAGGGGGTCCAAAATTGTAGTAAGTCTACCTATGATGTAGGTATATTTCGGTGCACATCATGGGGAGGGACAAAGTGTGCACTAAGGATTGATTTTTGAGGGCGGGTATTGTTAGCTTCTGAAATTGTTTTAGATATGAATAGTAATTTGTCTTGCTTCGTTTGAGATGATTATTTATAACAATGAATATTTCACTTCTAGCTTGTATCGGCGAGCGGAGCGAGCCGCAAAAATTTTGATTAATTCATATTTTGTCTATATTTCATGAGAATAGATAGATAAGTCATTTTCCCAAATAATTTGATATCTTAAAATGACAAAACCTTGAAAAAGATGAGGGAGGTTACATCCTATGAAGTAAGGGACTGTTGAAAATACGAGTTCATGAGACCCAAGATTATTTTAGTATGAAAAAAATGAAAATGATTAAGGAATTTTGCAGGAAAAATAATTGTGCACAGTATTTGTAAATGGCGAGCGAAATTTTAGGTTTCAAAGCCTTTTTATGCATTTTAGACCCCTTTCACTATTAGAAATGGGTCATTTAGCTGGACCCCATCTCCGAAAATCTCAAGGGGGGGGGGGGTGTCCAGATCCCCGGTCCCATCCTCCCTCTGGATCCGCGCATGCTATAGAACGATTACATCTCAACTTTTTTTACGGCTTGTAAATATTCAATATTGAATTTGTATAGATACTGACCACGCGCAACCAAGAATCACGGACTATAAAAGACCGGTGTTTTCCAGTGCATGATTAAGGTGAAATAAGTTTGTATACTTTTCTTTCTCGGTCTGTTTATTGTATGTAAACAGCGAAAGTGAAAAATAATTATACGAACAACATCAAGAACTCATTGTAATATTGAGTCTATTGATAATGACGTTCACGATGCAAGAAGTTAGCACAGACCGCTGAAAACCGCTAGAGAAACGTAGGTTAATCATAACCGAATACGTACAGTACTATGATCAGGTAGTAGTTTTCTTATTCACTCGATTTTATGCATTTAGATAATATGCCTGAATTTTGGCCCACACACAGCGGATCCTTCCAAATGAGCGATGGGTCTTTATAGCGTTCAAACGCTGAGTTGATTTACAATTCTATTTGGATATAATATTGTACCGTAACGTTGAAACTGAAAGTGGACATGGCCGTGATTCGATTTCTGGACCAAAAAAAAAAAAAAAAAAATCGGACTTTTTGGCTATAAAAAAATCTGACTCGGCAGCGTTTTTCCTGACCCGGTCGGGGCGAGGGGAAACAAACAATTTTTTAATTATGGCCCTACAAAGAAAAAATTCTTAACTAAGTGTAAAGAAACGATCAGCTGTATGAGCAGACAATCAGGCCATAATTAAAAAATTGTTTGTTTCCCCTCGCCCCGACCGGGTCAGGAAAAACGCTGCCGAGTCAGATTTTTTTATAGCCAAAAAGTCCGATTTTTTTTTTTTTTTTTTGGTCCAGAAATCGAATCACGGCCATGTCCACTTTCAGTTTCAACGTTACGGTACAATATTATATCCAAATAGAATTGTAAATCAACTCAGCGTTTGAACGCTATAAAGACCCATCGCTCATTTGGAAGGATCCGCTGTGTGTGGGCCAAAATTCAGGCATATTATCTAAATGCATAAAATCGAGTGAATAAGAAAACTACTACCTGATCATAGTACTGTACGTATTCGGTTATGATTAACCTACGTTTCTCTAGCGGTTTTCAGCGGTCTGTGCTAACTTCTTGCATCGTGAACGTCATTATCAATAGACTCAATATTACAATGAGTTCTTGATGTTGTTCGTATAATTATTTTTCACTTTCGCTGTTTACATACAATAAACAGACCGAGAAAGAAAAGTATACAAACTTATTTCACCTTAATCATGCACTGGAAAACACCGGTCTTTTATAGTCCGTGATTCTTGGTTGCGCGTGGTCAGTATCTATACAAATTCAATATTGAATATTTACAAGCCGTAAAAAAAGTTGAGATGTAATCGTTCTATAGCATGCGCGGATCCAGAGGGAGGATGGGACCGGGGATCTGGACACCCCCCCCCCCCTTGAGATTTTCGGAGATGGGGTCCAGCTAAATGACCCATTTCTAATAGTGAAAGGGGTCTAAAATGCATAAAAAGGCTTTGAAACCTAAAATTTCGCTCGCCATTTACAAATACTGTGCACAATTATTTTTCCTGCAAAATTCCTTAATCATTTTCATTTTTTTCATACTAAAATAATCTTGGGTCTCATGAACTCGTATTTTCAACAGTCCCTTACTTCATAGGATGTAACCTCCCTCATCTTTTTCAAGGTTTTGTCATTTTAAGATATCAAATTATTTGGGAAAATGACTTATCTATCTATTCTCATGAAATATAGACAAAATATGAATTAATCAAAATTTTTGCGGCTCGCTCCGCTCGCCGATACAAGCTAGAAGTGAAATATTCATTGTTATAAATAATCATCTCAAACGAAGCAAGACAAATTACTATTCATATCTAAAACAATTTCAGAAGCTAACAATACCCGCCCTCAAAAATCAATCCTTAGTGCACACTTTGTCCCTCCCCATGATGTGCACCGAAATATACCTACATCATAGGTAGACTTACTACAATTTTGGACCCCCTCTGACCAAAAATACTGGATCCGTGCATGTATAATGCATCTTTATTCTCGCAGATTTGACGTTGCCGTAAAATGAGCCGTTGCGCCGGCTGAAACACTTGATGCAACTGTTGCGGAAGTATTTATCGTGTATCTTGGGACAATTTGTTTATATAGAGTAGGTTCTACAGGACAACGTAATTTTCTTTTGAACGTGTTCAATAAAATAAATAGACATTTCATACTTAACCAGCAATAGAAATTGAGACATAATGGATATTTTTTACGGAAAGCAGGCGGCGATTTTTCCCGAAGTAAGAGGCGAGAAATCGCCGTGGTTACCAGCTCTTAGTCTTTATCATATTATGATTAGAAACACAGAGTATGACTGCGCAGCTGTAAGGAGTCCAGTAATGTGCAATTTGGATTCAAACGAGTTTAAACATATTTGATACATGTAGTTCTGGCAGCAAAAAAAAAAAAAAAGTACCCGCCTGCCGAGTCACTTGGAAAAAACAGATCCGGGGGGAGGGGAAACAAACAATTTTTTAATTGTGGCCTCATTATAGTATCCTGACGCTTTTATTATGTAATTTCCATTCCCAAAGTGAACCACACACTTCTGTAGCTTCTCTTATTTTGGCATATTGCATCATTCTTGTCTTCTGCATTTCATATTTTACCGTTTCAGACTGTTATTTTTAAGGGATTTTAACCGAATCTCAGATTTATGAGAAGCTATTAGTGTGTTAGTTGTGTTGACCTTGGCAGCTGTATATGAGATGTGGAGTTATACCACACTTGAGGAAGAGAATATTGCATTGTTAAGATAGTAGATTGATGTTGTATAGAGATTGTTTATACAGGAAGTCAACAGAGCTGGGTGGAGTCAACTCAGATGCTTATGTTGCATATCAATCTACAAGCTGTGAGCCGCATGCATGTATTTAATTGACCCAAATGGACATTTGGATGATTAACACGAGGCATCTCTAAATGCTTTGACAATAAAGCATGGGAGCCCTCCCCTTCTACAAATCAGCTCGAAAGATGACGACCTTGTGTGTTTGCTGCAAAATTCTTTGCATGGAATTATTCCATAAAAAGGTGTTTCTGAATGATAGATAACCCTATACAGCATACTATACAGCTGAATTTTACAAGGATCAACCAATCAATCAATCAATCAATCAAATTCCAAGGTCAATGTCCTGGGGTCAAAACGTTCTGTACCAATGCAAATGTCTTAGCTTAAAGTTATGAAAAAATTTAATATTACAACTAATATTCAGAAGACGTAATAGAACAAACTAAGATTCTTTGAAATTTCATTCAACTTGGAAATCTGAAGGTATCACAAAAGATCCCGTCAGCTCCCTTGGCTTAAAAAGGTCACAGTAGATTATTTTTGTCGGTAAACATTGATCCGAATATAACAAACACAGTGATAAAAGTATTTGTAAAAGTCATCATCATTTGTCTCTGGATTTAAAAAAGTATCAAAATGAAGACTTCGGTGATTTATCCTCGATTGAAAGTTTCGAACAAAAGCTGTAATCAAGCCTTTAAATTGACATAAATATGTTTTAAACATCTTACAAGAGGAATTTTGCGAAAAAGAGATGTAGTTCAATTTTGCATATTGGATTTCTGTATTCCTATTCCTGTTATTTAAAGCCTATATCCCTCATATTAAGCAATTGTGTTGCGATCCAAGTTAGAAGTTTTTTTTTTATCTTAATTCAAGTATGACCTTTATCTGTAATATAATGGACCCATTTTTTGCAATGGATACAGTATCTTGCTGCAGATAACATAATTGCACAATGACCCATCACGAAGATTGGACTCTATGACGTGTTCAGTCAAGAACTTGTTAGAGAGGTTGCCCCTGGCCAGTTTTAGATGATTCTCTCTACTTAGTGTTATTTCGCTGTATAACTCTTTTGTAAAATCTGTGCTCCTGATGTGTCTGGATGAGAGTTTAGAATGATTTGTTGTTTCAAATGATGAACAAGCTAAATATCTTTAATCCACCAAGATTATAAAATATGCAATAAGGTTAATATTATACAAAGCTGAGGATTGTGTAAATGCTAAATACGGGCCTCTATAGAACCTGTTTAATAACATTTTGGTAAGTTGAGGAACAATAAATTATCTTTTCATGAACAGATAGGAGTATGTGATAATGTTTTCCTATTGAGTGATAAAAATGTGCAAATTTATCACGATGAATAAAGACATCACGATGTCCTTATTTGACCTGAGAAAATGTTGACCTTTGACCAAAGTCCATACAAACTATACTTATTAATATTTCCAATGAAAGTTTGCAGAGAAAAGAAAGCTGATTGGTCGATTTCTTACTTAAACAAGAGGACAAATGGAGAACAAAATAATCAAACTTGAGGATTGCTTCCAATAACGAATATCGTCTGCTTCAATAGTTCTCCTTTAACTGGTTTTAGACATGAGTTTGATTGTAATGGGTTCCCTTGTGAAAGCGACAGCGGAAAAATCGAACATGACCAAGTGCTTGCTTTCAAAAGCCAATATCTAAACCATAAACAAATACTGAAATGCTCTCCCTTTATGGCCAGGGAACGTTTATACTAATCCCATCAAGGAAGTAAAAGTGACAGCAGTAAAAATCAAAGTCTGAATGTCTGGAAATAAGCGACACAGTTTTGAAGGCTGGACTCGACCTTTAACATAAAGTTAACTAAACGCGGCTTTAGGACATTTGTTGCAACATTTTATATATTGGTTTTCTATTCCTTGATCTCAATGCGAGGATCGAGTTTTAATCACCGGTCTCCCATTGTCATCTTCATCAACATGCTTGTGCTGATCATTATCACGGAAATACCATGTTGTTGTGAGGATAATGATTCCTTAGGAAATTCTATCACATCATCATCTTAGAACATTCAATTAGTGTTCCATGTAGGACAGGCTTTATCCGTTTATCTAACAGTTTTTACCTTATTTACAGAAAGTAAGGAGACTTAAGGTGAAATTAAGCAGCGAAAACACAATTTCCTCACGCTTGCAAGCATTATCTTAGGTCTTTCATCATGTTTACAGTACAATCGAGAGCATACCATGTGATTACAATGAAAAGACAGCAAGCGTGGGCGGCCGATTTCAAACTTTGATAAACATTTTGCTTCTGAGAATGCGTATGAAATATGATTCTTGTCCAGCTAGTCAATATACTTGTAATACATGAGCAATTATACATGTACAAGTCTTCCATAGCAATACCGGAAGATTAAGGTTTAATATACACCCTTATTTACTACAAGGCAACGTAAAAGAGTTTAAACTTACCAATGACTTCCGGCGGGAGCGTCGACTGAGCATGCCCTCTGGACTTAAACTCGCTCTCGTCAGAAAATGACCCGGAAGTCGCATGTCCGCCGGAAGTGATAAACGCTTTGTCACCTCCTGTAACAAAAATCAAGAAAAATACTATTAAATGAAAATATGTGTCCGTCTTAGAGTTAAATATGACCTTTACCTTAATCTGAGCATATCTTGAGCATGTATGGTGGCTGAATTGCTTACTTAGGGAGGAGCGCAATACAAATATAGTACAAGTCAAATGTCATTATCAAGGTCAAGCAATGCCCCAAATAGTATAAATAACACAAGACGAGCACGATTTATTCTTTTAGTTCTATCAATTCATTCATCAAAAGGAGGCAGCGTTGTCAAGTTAATTTTGGACGGCACGATTCCACATAAACAAAGGTAGAAGTTTGCCTGCTTGTGATGGCTTCCAGAGAACAGACAGGTGCTTTATTATTTCTAATTGATTAAGCGCTTCCTCGTGATGTTTCTTGCTATGTAATAGCTAATAGCTGTAATAGTTAGTATTCTCATGGAACATGCCTTCTGGGCATTCATACCAATTTACTGAAATTTCTGCTTTGAGATGGAGGGATGACAACGATTGAAAGGGAACAGTTTGAGAATCGGTTATGATATTGTGTTCAAAGCCGCTGTCCCAAATGCGGAGTAACGTCCACTTTGCTCTTCCATTTTCAAAAGTTTCGTGATCGATTTGAGGTGAACTACTTTCAAATCAATATGTTTCATAAAGAACCCAAAATTGACTTTGATGATGGTTTTGTAATTAATCAATTAGGACGGCTTCCGGTTGGATTTGGCACCGCCTCCTCGTATGTCGTACAGTAATTGTTCTAGTTAGCATATATTGACAGTCTATTTACATATTGGGATGTTTGTATCTGGTGATATTGACAAATGTTTATATAAAGGGTTTCTGCATGCAGTATCAGCCAAAACTCTTGAATACTGACGAATTTGGCACGTACTATATGTATTGCATTGTCGGTCACTGGTCAACTACATTGGCATTTATTCAGAGATTACGTGACGCCCGGTCAATGACGGACGGGGCACCTTACATCACATTTATTTCAATATCAGCAACCCTAATAGTCTGAATACAGCAGTCTAGTAAAAGGATCAAATCTGACGGTGACCAAAATAGTTCTCTAAAAGGATTCGAGACAAATCGATCTGACCATTATGTTGAGTCATATTACATGTCAAAATCAGTTAAATCACGGTAATTTTTCATTATTAATGACGATTATCCTCATGCCTAGAAACGGACACTTTCAGATAAATGCGTCCCCGTATAACGTATGTTGTAGACGAACGTCATAACAATCCGATTTAGGTATCATCTCGTCTTTTGTACTCTGTAATGTTTATGATAGTTATGTCAATACCAGACTCTGTATCTATAACACATAAATCTGTAGCTCCATCCTACAGAGTATCATATTTTTCCTGAGGTCCACATATGTAAAATGTAAATAATGATAATAGCGAAAGCCGAAAATAACCATGGTAGCATATATGAAGACGTTTAGAGGCATGTCTGCAACCTTTCAAAACAAAAGCAGAACAATCCTGAAGGAATCAAGAGGTATCCTTGTGTGGCTGCCCGAGTAACGGCACCGAACCTGTCACACATCAAGGAAACTAGGAACAAAGTTTTAGAAGACAATTCTTTATTCAAAGGCAGTCCTTATCGGTACGTCTCATAGATTTGGAAATGGTCAATTGAATCTATCAAAAAATTGAGAATGTTGATGAGGTATGAACAAGCACAGAGACAGCTCAATCCCTCCTTTTTAAGACTGTGAGTGGAGACCAAATAATATACTTTGCATATACATATCTACTGGAGACCAAATAATATACTTTGAATATACATATCTACTGGAGACCAAATAATATACTTTGAATATACATATCTACTGGAGACCAAATAATATACTTTGAATATACATATCTACTGGAGACCAAATAATATACTTTGAATATACATATCTACTGGAGACCAAATAATATACTTTGAATATACATATCTACTGGAGACCAAATAATATACTTTGAATATACATATCTACTGGAGACCAAATAATATACTTTGCATATACATATCTACTGGAGACCAAATAATATACTTTGAATATACATATCTACTGGAGACCAAATAATATACTTTGAATATACATATCTACTGGAGACCAAATAATATACTTTGAATATACATATCTACTGGAGACCAAATAATATACTTTGAATATACATATCTACTGGAGACCAAATAATATACTTTGAATATACATATCTACTGGAGACCAAATAATATACTTTGAATATACATATCTACTGGAGACCAAATAATATACTTTGAATATACATATCTAATGGAGACCAAATAATATACTTTGCATATACATATCTACTGAAGGAAAATGCCTTTCAATAAAATTTCTTCTAACAAACCTTAGCGTACTCGCAATAAAATGAAGTAAATTATACCGGAAAGAAATATGTTATTCACATGATACACGGGTACCTGACAACCTCGTCAAATCACATTCAAGCTTCAATTCTTATGTTATGACTACTTCTGACAACATTACTTGTCCTTTAGAAGACAAAATTCAAAGAGAATGAAGTTACTTAACAGTACCCATGAATCATATTGATCTACATATGGACCTACAGTTACCAAAAGCCATATTGACCTACAGTTCCCAAGAGTCATATTGACCTACAGTTCCTAAGATATTGACTTATACTTCCCAAGAATCATATTGACCTACAGGTCCCAAGAATCATATTGACCAACAGTTCCTAAAAATCATATTGACCTACCCTATTAAGCTTCCGAAGGGAGGCATCCTCGTCCGAGTCAATATCAGATCCGCTGTCGTCCGGACACAATTTGAATCGGGCAGCATTTTTCTTCTTATGTTGTACCGAGGTATGATTACGAACGGGTAAAAACTGCTCAATGAATTTCTGCATAGCGCTCGGCATGCTCATTTACCAGTATAAACTAACATCACAATACCATCAACCAAACATGTAAACTGCATGGTGAAATTGTGAATACCGATCTTCTAAATCCACTAACAATGGCGTAATTGTAATGCTATGTCGTGCCAAATTATTTGATGTATGTCTGCATTTCCTATTTCTAAACTATCTATTTTCTCTCGGAATAAAATTCATCTTCTGTTCAAAGACACTGACATGCTTGGCTTCTCTTTCGGCTTTTCAACTTGGGAAAAATTAAACCATCAATAGATATGTATGGTTTCCGTCTACAGTCCATAAAACATGTGTTTTAGCGCCCCCGGAACTACCAGATATCCGACTTTATAAAGTGACCTGTATTTCACACTAACGATCGGATCACATCAATGTTTTAATATAAGTCTTTACTCCCACTTTGGAACCAATATTTAATAATTCCTGGAAACCGTTGTTATGGTAACAGTTCTTACTTCACACCTTTGAAAATGACAACCTCCCCAATTATCGGATACGTATACATTTAAGCAATCGGCTTGCTCATACAATGCTATATAACAATATTGTCTGAGTATTGATGGAGCGCCAGATGTCTTGCGCACACAGGCGCCCCTCTTTTTATATATTTTTTGTGAATATTGGAGGCATTTTGTGTAAAGGGAACGTAATTTGCATAATTGACTCTTCCTGTGTTTATACCCCTAACGTTTCTCTGGCTCGTTCAATTCTTCAGTCTGTTCAGCAAACATAGATAACTTCATCAATATCACTCTATCAAAACTGTGAAAATCCCGTCGGCAAAATCAAAGACGTTCAATTTCTGGCACAGTATGTGTACATATACAAATTGATCCTACAAAAATAGGCTCATGTATCGATTAGCTACTTTAACAGTTATCTGATCTCCCATCACAAAGTCAACCTTTACAGACTTACTCGGACGCTGGGGTCATATTCTAATGATCAAATATTGGTGTATTTGTTTTCATCTTCCACCACAAAGGTTCAAGAAAATTTACTCTGGCAGATATTCTCTTTTCCTTTCTTCGTCGTAACGATCCTATCGTACATAAAATCTCGAACTTTCATTAGATTCAATGCTAACGACCAAATCATCAATTCAAACAAACATCTTGAAAATCAATAGAGTTTAAAAGCATCATATGTCTCTTACGATAACACCCCCCCCCCTTAATATTGAATTAATAATAAATACTGACGAACATACGCCGGCTTTATATGCTGTTTTTGATTTTTAAGCAATTATCAGTGACCTTGATCTACAACTCGTGGTCTAACATCAAACACAACATGTATGTAAAGTTTGAAAACAAGCCCCACAAAGAGCGAGGTAAGCACGATCTCAAAACATGAACAACAGCGTTACTGCTGATATATCTCCATCAAATGCAGTTACAAATGGATAATTTGGAATGATTTATTCAACAAAAGATGCTCCCAAAAAGATACAGTCGGAAATAGGTCAAATGTCATGGTCAAGGTCAATATTGGTCTGTGAATGTAAAGTCTTATAACAAATACTGGCCTCAATCAAAGATTCATAGTAATACTAAGGCACTACATGTTTACCTCGACGCATGGTCTGGCAGAGTTGAAATGTTTCCGTTAGTCCGTCCGACTGTTAGTTATTTTTTTTGTAACAAGATAAAAAGAGGAGACATGATGTCTCTGTAGCGTAGCATGACGTCTCTACAGGGAGACATTAAGTTTTGTCGCCCGCCATGTGACCTCTATAGACCAATCAGATTTCTTTATTGGTCCTATCAATTATGTAAGGGTAATAATGAGTATATAAGTCATACCTCGGTAATTCGTCTGGGACAGTAAGGGAGTTTAACAGGTGAGACATAATGTTACTGAGTATTAAAGTCACCATACTAAGGCAGTTCTTCTCGGACTGTTACGGAGTTTATCATTTGATACATAATGTTACTTAGTATTAAGGCAGTTCTTCACGGACTGTTACGGGGTGAGACATAATGTTACTGAGTATTAAAGTCACCATACTAACTAAAGGCAGTTCTTCTCGGACTGTTACGGAGTGAGACACTATGTTACTGAGTATTAAAGTCACCATACTAAGGCAGTTCTTCTCGGACTGTTACGGAGTGAGACATTATGTTACTGAGTATTAAAGTCACCATACTAAGGCAGTTATTCTCGGACTGTTACGGAGTGAGACATTATGTTACTGAGTATTAAAGTCACCATACTAAGGCAGTTCTTCTCGGACTGTTACGGAGTGAGACATAATGTTACTGAGTATTAAAGTCACCATACTAAGGCAGTTCATCTCGGACTGTTACGGAGAGAGACATATTGTTACTGAGTATTAAAGTCACCATACCAAGTAATTAACAGAGTTTAACAGGTGAGACACGTCACTGAGTATTAAAGTTACCATACTACGGCAGTTCTTCTCGTACTGTTACGGAGTTTATCATTTGAGACATAATGTTACTGATTATTAAATCACCATACTAAGGCAGTTCTTTTCGGACTGTTACGGAGTGAGACATAATGTTACCGAGTATAAAGTCACCATACTCAGGCAGTTGTTCTCGGATTGTTACGGAGTGAGACATAATGTTACCGAGTATAAAGTCACCATACTAAGGCAGTTGTTCTCGGACTGTTACGGAGTGAGACATAATGTTACCGAGTATTAAAGTCACCATACTAAGGCAGTTCTTCTCGGACTGTTACGGAGAAATACATAATGTTACTGCGTATTAAAGTCACCATACCACGTAATTAGCAGAGTTTAACAGGTGAGACATGTCACTGAGTATTAAAGTTACCATACTACGGCAATTCTTCTCGGACTGTTACGGAGTTTATCATGTGAGACATAATGTTAACGCCTGAGGCATAACGTTACGGAGAATTGAAGCAGTTAGGCAGTTTAACAGTATAGACATTATGTTACTGAGTATCAAAGTCACCATATCTCAGAAGTTCGTCGGGGTCAGTTACGAAGTTTAATAGGTGAGACATGTTACTGAGTATTACAGTCATCATACCTCGGCAGTTCTTCTTGGACTGTTACAGAGTGAGACATAATGTAACTGAGTATTAAAGTCACCATACCTTGTAAGTTACGGAGTTTAACAGGTGAGACGTAATGTACTAAGAATTAAAGTCACAATACCTGGTAAGTTACTGAGTTTAACACGTGAGACCATCGTCGGAACCCACGGTCGGTCACGCTAAGGTGAGTTTAGCGTGACCGACCGTGGGTTCCGACGATGATGTGAGACATTATGTAACTTAGTATTTAAGTCATCATACCTTGTTAGGTTCGGAGTTAAACGGGTGCGACATAATGTTACTGAGAATAACAGTCACCATACCTTGTTTTAAAGTCACCATGCATTCCTCGGCAGTTATGGAGTTGAACAGGTGAGAACTAATGTGACCGAGTATTAAAGTCACCATACCTCGGCAGTTACGGAGTTAAACATGTGAGACATAATGTAACTGAGTATTATAGTCACCATGTATTCCTCGGCAGTGGTGAGAACTAATGTAACCGAGTATTAAAGTCACCATACCTCAGCAGTTACGGAGTTAAAGATGTGAGACATAATGCAACTGAGTATTATAGTCACCATGTATTCCTCGGCAGTGGTGAGAACTAATGTAACCGAGTATTAAAGTCAACATACCTCGGAAGTGACGGAGCTTAATTAACACGTGAAACCTGATGTAACTGAGTATAAAAGTCACCATACCTCGTAAGGTACAGAGTTTAACATGGGAGGCATAATGTTACTGAATATTAAAGAAACCTTACACCGGGAGTTAGTCTGGGTCAGTTACGGAGTTAACAGGTGAGAAATGATGTTACAAAGTATAAAAGTCACATACCTCGGCAGTTCGTCTAGGACGGTTACGGAGTTTTAACAGGTGAGAAATGATGTTACAAAGTATAAAAGTCACATACCTCGGCAGTTCGTCTCGGACGGTTACGGAGTTTAACAGGTGAGAAATTATGTTAAAAGTATAAAAGTCACATACCTCGGCAGTTCGTCTCGGACAGTTACGGAGTTTAACAGGTGAGAAATGATGTTACAAAGTATGAAAGTCATATACCTCGGCCGTTTATCTAGGACGGTTACGGAGTTTAACAGGTGAGAAATGATGTTACAAAGTATAAAAGTCACATACCTCGGCAGTTCGTCTCGGACAGTTATTGAGTTTAACAGGTGAGAAATGATGTTACAAAGTATAAAAGTCACATACCTCGGCAGTTCTTCTCGGACAGTTACGGAGTTTAACAGGTGAGAAATGATGTTACAAAGTATGAAAGTCATATACCTCGGCAGTTCGTCTAGGACGGTTACGGAGTTTAACAGGTGAGACATAATCCTCCCTTTCACTGGATGTCCCCGATATCTCCTCACTCTCTCCATCTGACAGTATCTTTGGATTTTCATGCACAATACCTAAAAAATTGCATAGCAAAATCAATTTAAAACCTTTTATAGTCATAAAAGTAAGACAAGAATGGCCTTAAACTATGCTTGTTGGGTAACGGTGAAGAAAAATGACGTTACATTTTCAATGAATGTCAACATTGCCTTTAGACTTTTGGCATTTATAAGGGTCTTCAGTTGATCGATGGAATTTCGCATATTCTATACACGTGCAGATTTTGACATTGGACCCAAAATCAGTAAGTTTAAGTAAAGTTTCGTCACTGTAGGTAAAAAATGACTGAGTTATAAGAAAAGCTGTTTTCAATTGGTCAGGTTTAACCTTGACTTTTGAACTTTTGACCCTCAAATCAATAATGTATATGTGACCTTGTCCTTAGTTTCTTTATTTCAAACTGAAATGTTTATGTATACATATATGTGACCACATAATAACTCAAAAATAAAGTATGATAGACGGACAGACACATTCGTTCCTAAATGGATTACCACCACACAATACATGACCTTAAATATTCATAGATGTATGATGACAACTAGATATGGAGAAACTTGACATATATGTCAGTTACATAATTATAGTAATTGGTATATAATGACTTTTAATACTACAATCTCATATATCTATAAATACTTATCTTAAATTTTACATGGTAATCATTTTATACATGTACAATTATTATTCGGATGTTTCATATGTTGTCAGACAGAAAAATTCAATGAAGACTCAAATTCAGAAATAATTCTTTGAAATATCCAAGAATTTCCTTTCAACAAGCCGTATGCAGCTAAGAACTGGTACATATATACAAATTGAAAATATAGTAGTAATAAATAATGGAATTTGGACATGATGCTGATGATGATGATGATGATGACGACGACGACGACGACGATGATGATGTCGATTTATTTTTATGGAAGACATAATGATAGATAACGTGTGGTGATAATATTCTGTTAATAATTGAGAAATAAAAGCGCAGAAGCTTTCAAGCATAATCATCGTGCTCCATGTAGCCCCATTACACCGTAATATCAATTATTAGGCCGAATAGTCTAGTTCTCTCTAGTCCCTAATGAAAGAAAATCATATTACACCTAACAATAAAGCTACATTTTGTACTTCCATGCATCATAACAACGCTCTCTCTACGATTATTTCCTGGAAGAAACGCCTCCGTCTACATGGCGCTAAAACTAATAATATGATTTACCGCCAATCCCTGACTTTACAACCACATACTATGAATTATATACCTGAGAAATGACTCTAATTATTATTTTATCAATGAGAAGTAATGACTGATTTCTACATGTAACACCTGAGTCTACTGTCCGTATTTATCACCCGTCGGCTCATCTATATTATCTATATACCTGCAGATCACAGTTCATGTACTAGCAACACTAGGGGCTTTGTCAATAGAACTAAAGTATACATTGTATCATGCATCATCATTTAGTAAATGATGAGACTAAAGTACTCGTTCTTTTGGCTTACCCAGGAGTTTGTTTTTCTCTATAAGAAAGAATAAATAACTTAAGAAGAACCTACTCAAAGGTGAATTTATGAAAGTTTCTTTTTCTTTTTTTTTTACAGTTTACTAACTCCAGTCAAGACCAGTTCATATTTCTAAACATTTCGTTGGAAGTATGAACAAACCAAAGAAAGTTTCAAGAAACTTGAAATGGACACCAAGAAAAGTGATTTAGGGAAGATTTACAACAGAGATAAAGTGTGGTAGACAAAGAAAGATAACTCTGATTAAGTGTATAATCCAATTCCTTACTTTATTCAACCAGCAGCGTTGCTACTGGCGGAGTCATGGTATATTATGATATAGAAAATCACAGGTGTGTTACAAACACGATTAAATAAAACGTATCGATCTTCCGTCAAGGAAAGCGTACGTGTATTAAACACATAGAAAATGATATTCAATTAATATCTATATATTTAATTCACCTTGATGTTTGATAGATAAAAAGCATCGTCATATACATGTTTCATGACACACCTCGATTCGGTTTTCCTGGCATGAAAAGAAACAAAGATAGACCCATCACGATACAGAGTTGTTATGATTGGAAACATTATACATGTGTAATACTAGTAGCTGAAGGAAAACAATGTCCTCGAATGTCATAGAATATGACATTCAAATGTCTCAACGTCAACAAATACTGAACCGAATAAAGATTATGTCACAATAAACGTATATAAAATATGAATGTCCTCGTCGCTTATCAATTTTATTCATTTTTTGTATGTAATATTCAAAGGTCGGTGTTACTTGGTCAAACATTCGACATCAACAGAAAATCTGTTACAATTTAAAAGCAGTATACGAAGATGAAAGGCCGCTCTCTTCCCACTCAAAAGCTTTGTCCAATGTTAATTTTTAGCACATGGACAGACGGACGCTCGGACACTGGTGGACAAACCACCTATATCAGGGTTATGATCAGGGTCGAGTAAATGCGCAGCTCCAATATTTTTTTTAAAGGTGGGGTAAGTATAACTCTATCATCAAGAAGTCACTGGTAATTTATGATCTTGATCGGGGGAAGCACTTGAGGCTAATCATTTAATTTACAACTTATCATCAAGTCTATGAAGAAAATTCTGACGTTTGACAATGCAAATGATCTGACATAGACTTCAAGAAAAAAAAAAACTCACACAAGCTGAATAGAGACAGCTGTTGGCAGCGATCTCTTCACGGTTTGTTTTTGTTGTGTGTTTTACTTGTTTCCCAGTGGTAACAGAATCAGATCAGATGGGGTGACTTCACATGGTTGGCTAATCAAAAACTTGGTCAGATAAATGTATATTCGAACACTCCCTCAGCCTGATTACTGCGAACAGAAATCATTGAATTCCCACCCAAATATCTGGTCAGATCGAATTTATGATAAGGCGTAGGGGAAAATAATTACTTGTAAGATAGAATAACAAAAGTACCGGTTTTCTGGGTTAGTAGTTCATCTATTCTGTCTTTTGTTATAGAAGACAATATAGGCCAAACACATTATTTTGCAGTTCAATCAAATCTGTGAAATTGGGCTTGGCATTTATTAATAAAGCTAGATAAATAAAGTTCAAACACAGATATTTTTTTAGACTAGATGTGTAAACTTATAGAAGACTAGATCATTGGTGGTATCTTGAAAATAATTTATCCTCGGGAAAAACTGTTTTGATCCATCTAATATAAGTATTCTCAACTATCATATCATTCCGAATTTAATCATTATCATCAAAAGTTCTGAATTTACAGTAAAGCCTATGAAGATAAGGACAGTTCCCTGTACACCCATCTACACTATACTGTGATAATATCTCTCCTGATGATACTAAATCAAACACTCTTATACAGACAGATGGGCATGGTTTATCCTTGCTAATAAAATAACAATCAAGCTTGTACAATATGAGGCCAGATATCTCTAAAGTCTGATATTCCTTCAAAGAACAAGACTAACTCAACACGAGTAAGCGCCCCATGGCTCAGCATGCAGGCGCATGGAGATCTGCCGCATACTCAACGTTTATTAACGCGATCAAAGTTTTCATGGTACTGTGGTTTGAGTATATAGATTTATAACAAAAGTGATTTAGATAAGTTGTTCAAGAAATGTAGCAAATACAAAAATAGATTGTGCGAAATATCGAACATTGTACTAAAATTTTTCGTTTTCATTTAGATGAATTTCAAACAAACATCAAAGTATACTAATTGTAAAGATACAAAATCTTGCTCACTTGCTTGACTAACGAACACTCACCAAGACGTGCATTTCTGGGTAAAGTTGAGCACTTGTGGTCCTTTGGTTCCTCTTTAACAGGAGTCTTTTTCTTCTTGTCACCTTCTGGTCCTTGGTCCGCGTGTGGTCCGTCCCGTCCCCACAGTCTCTGTTTGATTCTATTGATCCACGAGAGACTCTGGCTAAGTGGTCGCTTCTTGTCCAGCTTATTTAGGTGGAGTACCTTTCTGTGATGTACAGTACTATTGGTCCCATCCAGGTAATGTGTATGGTGATGATGTATGGTGGTATGTAGGTTAATATTCATCCTGGAGTTATCACTTTTAAAACTCCTCATACTTCCTCTAGAACACATCAGCTTCTAATGAACACAGCTGGCTTGTCAAATACACCTTTATTTGAACGAATTAACCTCAATATAAGTCATTCCCCGCTCTAATGACAATTTCGATGTTTGACTTTCGATATGCCAATATCATAAAATCGCGCACAAATGTTACATATCAATAAACTACGGTAATAAGCCAATGTGTGCTCGGTTATAGAGAATTTCCTTTAGTTTACAGTGGACTCCAATCTTGGACATACAAACATAGCAATACTAACATTGCTACGAGGCCCTGGTGGTACAGCACACCTGTTCACAAATAATAAATGTAGTATTTTTAAAAAGATATCTCCTAGAAAAAATAATAAATCGGCCCAAAAATTTCCTTTTTGCATTTACGCTCATGCATCTGATCATAACACTACGAAAGCTTGCCATCCGTAGTACATTCCATACAAAAAATTAAATTACAAATCCTTATTTTCACAAGTTTCAAATCTTCATCTCAAGAAAAATCAACTGACTTGCAAACCTCCTGGCATAAAAAATAGCAGCGTTCAAAACTTGAAGTTTAAACTGACTTAATCTAATTACTTCTTATCAAGAGCAGCCAGCGGGTATCACTGGTAAAGCGGGAGCATCCCTCCGCGGGGTTCAATATCTGCCAAGTATACTACAAGATTACAGCGAATAAACCCCGCATCGGCATCCCAATCACGCTTGTACCGAATCCGATCATCTTACCTCTCATTGAAAAAAAGCTAATGTACTAGCATCCATCAATTAAACACCGATCTCCCCAGCCAATCAGCGCACTGACCGATCCCAACAACAACCAATTAGATGAGAGAGCTGATACCGTGAGTGACCATGCAATAATGTGACAACATACAATAATCAAAGTTAATTATCGATAGTTATATTAAGGTGATAAATTACCATGGGGATTGCATCCCAGATCCGTGTATTACGATAAGATAATACTGCTGCGGATGGCAGACCGGCAGATCAAAGACCCGAACAAAGAGAGGGGAGACAATCCTGTATGATTATGCTACAGGTTGTAGGTGACATAAGACCTAGATCAGTGGGGGAGGCTGTCATCATGGTATCCTAGACTTCCTTATACATTCAGATCAATACAACGAGATTTGGTTGTCAAGTCTTGCCTCTAATTCCACAAATTTTCATAACGAATTTCCTCTGTAGGGAAGAGAGACATACAGACTTGCTTTTTGCATTGTCATCAGGTTATTCTAGCATCCTCTAAAAGGATTTTTATGGATTAAGATCAAGACCTTGCTACATCCAGAATGTAGGAAAAGTAAGATAGCACAGATACATACTAAAATAGATCAATCCTAAGCATTATCAATATTATGTAAAGATGAGAACATCGTAAAGACCCCCTAATCGCCATGTGTTTTAATTTGCTTGGTTCTAATACAATGGTAATTACTAAAGTATTAATCATGTCTCCTATGTAGCAGAGCACTTCTCATGTTTTAAGTAGCCTATCAGACCGTTTTATTTCGTTATCTATGAGATAGTTGTTGAGGCAATAAAAAGCGCCTGGTTTTCTATTACCGGAGAGTCGGACAACCTACACGAAGAACGGGCATGGCGTCAAATTACTATCCCAAAATACCAGAATCCCCAAACAAAGAGTACAAATCTTGCTTCAACCTTAAAACAATACATACCCTGTACAACACAGTACATGAAGAACGGGTCTGGCGTCAAATAACTATCCCAAAATACAAGAATTAATATAAAAAGAGTACAAATTTAGCGTCGACTTTAGAAAGCAACACAACACAGTACACGAGAAACGGGTCTGGCGTCAAAAAAGTATCCCAAAATACCAGAATTACCAAACAAAGGGTACACACTAGATAGAACACAACAGTAAATTAGAGTCAACAAAGAAAGATAACCGATCTGGTGTCAACCTTAAAACAATACAACACAGTACATGAGGATCTGACGTAGAGCAACCAGTATCACCAAGCAAAGGGATCCAATCTGGTGTCAACCTTTAAATAATACAACACAATACAACGCAGTACATGAGGATCTGGCGTAAAGCAACCAGTATCACCAAGCAAAGGGAACTAATCTGGTGTCAACCTTAAAACAATACAGCAAAGTACAACACAGTACATGGGGATCTGGCGTACAGCAACCAGTATCACCAAGCAAAGGGAACCAATCTGGTGTCAACCTTAAAACAATACAGCAAAGTACAACACAGTACATGGGGATCTGGCGTAGAGCCACCAGTACCACCAAGCAAAGGGAACCTATCTGGTGTCAACTTTAAAACAATACAACACAGTACCTGGGGATCTGGCGTACAACAACCAGAATCACTAAGCAAAGGGAACCAATCTGGTGTCAACCTTAAAACAATACAACACAGTACATGAGGATCTGGCGTATAGCAACCAGAATCACCAAGCAAAGGGAACCAATCTAGTGTCAACCTTAAAACAATACAACACAGTACATGAAGATGTGGCGTACAGCAACCAGTATCACCAAGCAAAGGGAACCAATCTGGTGTCAACCTTAAAACAATACAGCACTGGCATCTGGATCTGAGGATCTGGCATCGAGCAACCAATATCACCAAGCAAAGGGAACCAATCTGGTGTCAACCTTAACATGCTTAAAACAATACAGCAAAGTACAACACAGTACGTAGGGATCTGGCGTAGAGCCACCAGTATCACCAAGCAAAGGGAACCAATCTGGTGTCAACCTTAAAACAATACAACACAGGACATGAGGATCTGGCGTAGAGCAACCAGTATCACCAAGCAAAGGGAACCAATCTGGTGTCAACCTTAAAACAATACAGCAAAGTACAACACAGTACATGGGGATCTGGCGTGGAGCCACCAGTATCACCAAGCAAAGGGAACCAATCTGGTGTCAACCTTAAAACAATACAGCAAAGTACAACACAGTACATGGGGATCTGGCGTAGAGCCACCAGTATCACCAAGCAAAGGGAACCAATCTGGTGTCAACCTTAAAACAATACAGCAAAGTACAACACAGTACATGGGGATCTGGCGTAGAGCAACCAGTATCACATTAAAGCAAAGGGAACCAATCTGGTGTCAACCTTAAAACAATACAGCAAAGTACAACACAGTACATGGGGATCTGGCGTAGAGCAACCAGTATCACATTAAAGCAAAGGGAACCAATCTGGTGTCAACCTTAAAACAATACAGCAAAGTACAATACAGTACATGAGGATCTGGCATAGAGCAACCAGAACCACCAAGCAAAGGGAACCAATCTAGTGTCAACCTTAAAACAATACAGCAAAGTACAACACAGTACCAGGGGATCTGGCGTAGAGCAACCAGTATCACATTAAAGCAAAGGGAACCAATCTGGTGTCAACCTTAAAACAATACAGCAAAGTACAACACAGTACATGAGGATCTGGCGTACAGCAACCAGAATCACCAAGCAAAGGGAACCAATCTGGTGTCAACCTTAAAACAATACAGCAAAGTACAACACAGTACATGAGGATCTGGCGTACAGCAACCAGAATCACCAAGCAAAGGGAACCAATCTGGTGTCAACCTTAAAACAATACATCGAAGTACAACACAGTACATGAGGATCTGGCGTAAAGCAACCAAGCAAAGGGAACCAATCTGGTGTCAACCTTAAAACAATACAGCAAAGCACAACACAGTATATGAGGATCTGGCGTACAGCAACCAGAATAACCAAGCAAAGGGAACCAATCTGGTGTCAACCTTAAAACAATACAGCAAAGTACAACACAGTACATGAGGATCTGGCATCGAGCAACCAGTACCATCAAGCAAAGGGAACCAATCTGGTGTCAACCTTAAAACACTACAGATAAAACAATAGTAAAATAGAATCATCAAACAATTAGAATCAATCTGGTGTCAATTTTATACGACATAGCACGAGCGGAACGGACCTGGAGTCAAATAGACTACTATCACAATGTTGGCGTCTACCTTAATACATTATATATTACAAAGTACACAAGGAAAATACTTGGCGTCAAACACCAATAAATAACTTATTTGGCGTCAACCTTAAAACATTACCTACAGTCCAGTTCACGAGGGACGCGCCTGGTGCCAATCAACTACCAGTCCTAGTATACCAAATCACCATACAGAGAAACCTACATATATCAGCATGTTAGTAGACCGAATTCAGACCGTAATTGTTGTTTAAAAAAAACAACAATGACGGCCTTAATTCGGTCTACATATAAGGTACGGGCCTGACGAACAACTATCCTAAGAACCTACATGACGTCAATATTAAAAATAACTAGCCCTCAGCTTAAAGTACGTTCAAAAGATCAAAGAGACTGGACATAATGAACAAATACGTAAGGTCTAAGTGGATTTACAGGTATATCAATATACAAAATAGTATAACTAATTTTATTACAACTAACTGACAAATAGTCAGGATTTGGTCATAGAGATCGTAGTCCTGTGAATAAGACTTGGACCTTGTAATTTTGAGTTGTTAAGACTTGGACCTTGTTATTTTTTGTTGGTAAGACTTGGACCTTGTTATTTTGAGTTGATAAGACTTGGACTTTGTTATTTTGAGTTGATAAGACTTGGACCATGTTATTTTGAGTTGTTAAGACTTGGACTGTTATTCTGAGTCGATAAGACTTGGACCTTGTTATTTTGAGTTGGTAAAACTTGGACCATGTTATTTTGAGTTGGTAAAACTTGGACCTTGTTATTTTGAGTTGGTAAAACTTGGACCTTGTTATTTTGAGTTGATAAGATTTGGACCTTTTTATTTTGTGTTGGTAAAACTTGGACCTTGTTATTTGGAGTTGGTAAAACTTGGACCTTGTTATTTTGAGTTGATAAAACTTGGACCTTGTTATTTTGAGTTGATAAGACTTGGGCTGTTATTTTGAGTTGATAAGACTTGGACTGTTATTTTGAGTTGATAAGACTTGGACCTTGTTATTTTGAGTTGATAAGACTTGGACCTTGTTATTTTGCGTTGGTAAAACTTGAACCCTGTTAGTTTGAGTTGATAAGACTTGGACCATGTTATTTTGAGTTGTTAAAACGTGGACTGTTATTCTGAGTCGATAAGACTTGGACCTTGTTATTTTGAGTTGATAAGATTTGGACCTTGTTATTTTGAGTTGGTAAAACTTGGACCTTGTTAGTTTGAGTTGATAAGACTTGTACTGTTATTTGAGTTGATAAGACTTGGACCTTGTTATTTTGAGTTGGTAAAACTTGGACCTTGTTAGTTTGAGTTGATAAGACTTGGACCATGTTATTTTGTGTTGTTAAGACTTGGACTGTTATTTTGAGTTGATAAGACTTGGACCTTGTTATTTTGAGTTGATAAGACTTGGACCTTGTTATCTGGAGTTGGTTCAACTTGGACCTTGTTATTTTGAGTTGATAAGATTTGGACCTTTTTATTTTTAGTTGGTAAAACTTGGACCTTGTTAGTTTGAGTTGATAAGACTTGTACTCTTATTTGAGTTGGTTAGACTTGGAACTTGTTATTTGGAGTTGGTCAAGTTGGCTTGCCCTAATGACATAAATTATGTAAATTTTAGGACTATGATGCTGAGCTTATATGATACAAAGATCACAAAACGCAGCTTGGAAAATAAAAAGTTTTCCAGCAGAAAACTTGCTAATAATCATTTTGTGAAATACTCATCACGGAAACAAGTTTGCCAATCTGTGCAATTCATCTAAGATAAATCAGTAGGTCAAACTCATTATTTTCACTTTACACCAATAACATCCATATGGCACTTCAAAGCTTATATTGAACACGGTAGTATTATGTAAAGGTCCAAATTACCTCGTCCATGTGAGCTAAAAGTCCAAAAAGCAGTATGTATAGATGCATAGCTGTCCTGCTTGTTAACAATGTTCTGCTCTACATACATTTTTTGTATCTAAGCATGTTCTAAAGACACTGAGATATGAAACCACCATGATTACAAAGTACTGTTACGGACGGACGATAGAAAAAGTTCAGTCCGTATTTTGATACCCCTAACACATGTAACAGATGACCACATGCATCATCAGACATGTCAAACGTTGTCACATATTACAACTTGTTGACCAATCTAATCAACAGGAAATATAATTCGATCATAAAATATGCATGCATATGTAAACTCGTCTCTTTGAAAAGTATGTGGTTAAGTAGGAAGAGACTTTGCTAAAAAGCTTACACATTGTCACTTTCTATGTTATTATAGTGTTTTTCCTAGCTTACATCTGTTTTCAATAGATTTTCCTTGAAATGTTGACGTTATTTACAAATAAATACATGATAACAGAGAAGTAGATAACGAGTATATGTACCTTAGTACGGACATACATCCAAGTACTCCAGTGTTTGTATCAAAAGTGGAGCATAAATCCAATAATATAAACTGATCCGGAAGGATGCGAACCTTACATCGTTTGTTTATCCGTGCAGTGTTATAACAACGGTATGCAGTGGGTCTCCGTTACTTCCTTCATCGTACTGTGTCACTGAGACCAACTCTGTTACTGAGAGATGGGTGCCACGCCAAGGTTACCCCATCACTACAGACATTCAACATCATCAACCACGGCTGATATATAGACCATGAAGGAAAAAAACTAACGAACAGGCATAGTGGAATATCAAGATTCTTACTTAAAGCTATCCGGAGCTTCCAAAATGTAAATAAATATGATATTACGAACCCTAATCGACAACATCGAACCTCTTCAGCTTGAAAAAATCTAACAACGTATTAAAACGCCTTTTTAACGACCGTAAATCTAGAATAAAATGTAATTGCTGACACACCCATGATACGATGATGCAACTACAGATCGACAGGTTGTAAAGGCTATGGGTCCTTTATTCTCGGGATAGAACAGTCAAGTTGACCAGAATTCGTTGGTGAGTCAACTGAATTCACTTGCTACATTGCAACAATTCGAACACGAAAATTGTTTCCACATGGACTATGCATGGTCTGTTGAGCACCATCGACCATGGGTACTGTATATCAAATCTATAGTTTCAAAATAATTCTTGAGTCATACATGTATCCATTGTTCTGCAAGTAACTAGAACAATGAATAGATACTTGTGTTTATCCCGACCACTTGTTGATGGTAGCGAGCGATGGGAATGTTTTACGTTGTGCCAATGTTTGTGAATGAAGCTTCTTCTTTTATCTTCTCTGACCTGATATCATACCAGCTGCAGTATCAACAGGAAGTCATCAGAGATTATCCATTCCATCTGTAAGAGGCTCAACACAGGGCCAACAGTTCCTCTGACGGATTGCATGCCAGGCAGGTGTAACATGTTACTATATTGAATCAGGACTGATACAGATGCGCGATTTATGGATTCTCTAATATCTATTGCGGTATAGGCGCTTTGTCCAGAGAATTCAGTCGATAAGGCCAATCAAAAAGCTAATCTAACTGAAGAATACATGTAATGTACGTATTGTCATCTTTCTGTGTAAAACGGTAAACAAAATTAAAATGCCAAAATATTACAGTTTAATTAGTTGAGGACTCAATAACATTAACTTGATTAAGTATGATGTGTCTCACATTCTCAATGTTCTTAAAATAGCAATCCAAGGAATGCTTGTGTCGCCTGCGAAGCGGTTTGATTATTATTCTAGAAAGTGGATCAAAATTATTGGTATCAGTAGAAAAGTCTTGTCAAATGAAATTCATTTGAAATATCAGACCTCTTAATTACAAATTAAAAGATATGGTCATTCTCAAATTTTCAGAAAAGAATGTCAATCATCTAGGTCAAGGTCACTACGTAAAAATTGGTAACAAAAAGGTCTCATCATGAGGAATATTAAAGACCTATCACCTACCAATTAAAAGATATATACAACCTTAATTTCTTAGAAAAGAAGGTAAAATAGCGAGGTCATTGTCAAAAGGTAAAAAAAAATATGGTATGTGTAGAAAGGCATTGCTACACGAAAAGTACATGTGAAAGATCAAAGCCGTATCACCAACCAATCAAAAGATATAGCCAATTTTACTTTTCTTGAAAAGTAGGTCAACTATCTAGGTCAAGGTCACAAGGTCAAATATTATGGTCTGTGTAGGAATGTCTTGTCACAAGGAATACACATGTGGAATACCAAAGCCCTATCACCTACCAATCAAAACATATATACAATCTTAATTTTTTTGAAAAGTAGGTCAAATATGTAGGTCAAGGTCAATAGGTAAAAAAATTATGGTATGTGTAAAAAGGCGTTGTTACAAGGAATACACATGTGAAATATGAAAGCCCTATCACTTACCAATAAAAGATAAAGCAAATCTTATCTTTTTTTCAAAGTAGGTCAAATATCTACGTCAAGGTCACAAGGTAAAAAATTATGGTATGTGTAGTAAGGTCTAGCCACAAGGATTGCACGTGTGAAATATCAAAGTTCTAACACTTACCAATCAAAAGATATATCCATTCATAATTTTTTTGAAAAATAGGTCAAATATGTAGGTCAAGGTCACTAGGTCAAAAATTATGGTATGTGTAGGAAGGTATACATATGTGAAATATCAAAGCCCTATCACTTACCATCAAAAGTTATGGGCTGTGACACCCAAAGTGTGACAGACACACAGACAGACGGACAACGGACAAAGTGATCCCTAAGTGTCGCTATGCTTCGCAGGCGTCACAATAAAATGGCCCACTACGGCCCATTCTGAAATAATTTTATCACGAGTTGAATCAGCACCGTTAAGAGGGATAACTCTCACTGAGTAAACTTACTTATTATGATTCCCTCCAAATTCCCTAAAAGGAACATTTGTTACATATCATCATAAATGCACACAATCTCCGATTTCATTGACTGAGGAGGAAATTTCCACGAAGTATATTGCGAAATGGTAAGCTAACTATTGGTTACATGTATTTTTATAATAAAGATACCTTCATCCTTGAACTTTGAATTCAAAATCATATTTTACTGATATCTTTCACATTTTCTTAATCTTCTCTTTCAGTTATAGTATCACGTTTATCAACATCACTTCGTAGCGATATTTTCTCAAGCAGAAAATATTTTACATCACACATCAAAATAAATACTTGATGTAAAAAGGTTTTTACGCCATGAGCATGCAGGGTGCATCTAATGAAATCAATAAAACACAAGACTCCAGTGCATCAATCAGCAACATTTTTGCTTCTATCCTGTAATTATCTCCCCCCACACTAAGCTGTGTGACCATAAATTGTCGTGAGAAATCACATTAAGACACGAGGAAATCATTCACCCTTATAAATAATCTCAGAATCAACCCAAATTCAATTACACAAAATATCAGAGCACAAAGATAAATGTGAGGTGAGAGACAGCCTCACTTCCAGTCAATATATAAACCTTTATAACTGTCGTCATTACATCAGAGAAAATCATAGAAGATTGCCTTAGGAAACGTCACAGGAGATAAGAGGAATCCCTTTTTCGTGGACGTATGTCGATGGTTATGATAAATCATCTACATGTGGCATATTTCTACTTCAACCCCGGGGCTAACAATACAAAACATTTGAAGGACTAATAGACAAGACAGGTTGTACAGACGGACCCTCGGACGAACGGAGCTAGAAGTCTTTGTCGGCTTAAGGAACAAATTAGATTTCACCCGATTCCCCACTGTCTGGGACAAAAAATTAACGATGTAAAAGATCAAGGTCACTATGGGTCTGGCAAATGTTTAGGTATCAGAATTATGATGGATGCACGTGTAATGCATGAAACGACTATAGAACAGGGACGTATCCCCCCTTAACGGTGTGGTTAAATACTGTACAACCCGGACCTGACCTTGACCTTAGAACAGGGACGTATACCCCTTAACAGTGTGGTTATTGACCTTTGACCATTTGAACCAACAATCAATACTTTACTTGCACACAAACTATATGTGGAGCTCTATCAATGTGGATCAACAATTATTGAAGTTATACTATAAAACATCGTTCTCCATCCATGTTGAGTTTGACCTTGATCCTTGTTCGTTTGACCCCAAAGATAAAAAAAGGTTGCCAGAGTCACCTAATGTTCGACTGCATAGCATAATATCTTTAATGACAGCCAATTTCTTAAGCTCACTTTTCCCCCAATTTATAGAATTATACACAATTGTATACATGTACTAGTACTCATTTTATGAAAGTTTGATCAAAGATACATCCACCATGTAAGTTTGGATCATGTAGCACTTATAATTTGCTTAATATTGGCCATTAAAGGCAAAATATTGCTATCTTAAAGTTTACTTTATCATCTCAACATTTGCCTTATCATTTGAAATAATTTTAAAAATCCCAACCCCAAGGGCTACATCCCAATCTAGTAATATTAAACAAAGTACAATTAACCTTGACCTATGACCCCAAAATCAATAGGTATAGCATTCTATGTGTGAAATTTGTGTATGTGGATAGACACACTGACAGACGGACGGACAGGAAACCAGTATACCCCCTCCTTCGAATTCGTTGGCGAGGGGTATAATGATACAAGAATAAGGAACCCGTTTCTTTTGCACTGCAAATAAATTTGCTATTATGACCTTCCAACAAAGAATTTATTAAAATGGTCCAAGTCAAAGGTGATGGTGAGTCTGTGCGTGAAAATGATGAAATATGAAAAATTCGAAGAATGATTGAATGAATGAATGAATGAATGAATGAATGAATGAATGAATGAATGAATGAATGAATGAATGAATGAAATTACGAGCGAATGATATGAACGAAAGAATAAATGATTGAAATTGAATATATGTACACGATTGAAGTCGGACCATGAATTTCATCAATGAACACAATAACCGAAAAGACCGACTATTCTACTTGTAGCGACTACGCACATACCGTTACTAGCGTAGAGAAGTATGTATTTCGCATACCAACGTCCTCTTGAAACGATACCCCGAACATCTCAGTAATATATGTAACAATAGAAGTCGTGAGTACGTACGCAATGTTGGCGCCGAGAGTACTGAATCGTCACGTCGACGTCATAAAATGAAAGTTGTGTTTTGAATTCGATAATTTACTGACCTGCACCATTTTCTTTGAATCCATTTGTGTTTTCCTCTACAGTAAGTTCGGCAAAACTGTCCTCTATACTCTGGTCGCCGCGGAAAGTTAGTGATAGGCGGCGCTTCAGTCGCTTGATCATGACGTCAGTGATGCTGTCAAACGCAAAATGGACTGCATCCCGTCTCCTGCGTTACAAGATCTCGTCCCACTGTCTAATAGATCTGTAAATATATATATAAGAGAGAAATTTAATTTTGTTTTCCAATTTTGGTTCTTTGCACATGTACAAGGAAGGACAAAGAATAGAATCGTCATTAGATGATACGAATTGAACAGAAACCTTTGATCACAGTATCTCATTGCAAAGTCTGTAAGAATTCCACGAAAATTAAGTTTAAAGCTCTAATAATGCGGCATTCTTGTTTCTGCTAGAAATAAGTCCAAGTTTGTACGGAAAGCGGAAGCGCTTGTTCGATCCTACTCAAATCAAATACAGAATGACAGTTTCTTTTCGTGCAAGTAATATAGACCCGTGTAGAATTAACACCACAAAAGGCTTTAAAAGGCTTTTACTGCGATTTGCTATATCAGGTTAACGTGACTCTGCTTTGAGCCATAAGCTTGAGTGACCATAGAATCTTACTATATTGGACTCCGTGTCGTAATTAACTTTCTTCCTTTGTAGCTATGCTATTTGATGTATCCAATATTTATGAATTGCAGCAATTATAGGCTACAGAAGTAGTGAAGTTGTTTCTATCTCTGGCATTGAGTTGATCGCTTTGTAAAGCATTTAAATGCGAAATATTTTAGGCGAAATGGGACGTTGATAAAGTAAAAGGAAAGAATAAAGAAAGCTTAGCATTCCATAAAAAGACGTAGATCGATTACCGTTTTAGCCCAAAGCTTTATAGATTTCACTTAATGAAATTCAACATGATTTCATATATGAGGTCAGATAAAGTACATTGCGTTTAATTCTTTGAACCCCGATAAGGCCGTCCTGTCATCAAGAGCAATTTCCATGCATGCTTCGAATATTCTTTACGCCTACGGTGTCCAAAAGGTATTACTGTTACTATCTATTGTGACTTTGACCTTTCACCCTTGACCTTGAAAACCAATAAGTGTCGTCCTCTGGTCATAAAGAAAAGAAGTCTGATTAGCATCTACAACTGTAGTCTTTGACTTCTTGGAGTATATTACTGTTCTTATGACCTTGACATTTGGATTTTGACTTTGAAATTCCTTTCATAATGAGCAATGAAGTTACTTTGTGCAGGGGGATATTTCATAGAGTGTTTTAACAAAAGCATTAAAATGCTTTTAGTTTATCCAAGTTCGTGTATGTTAAGTATCAATAAAAGACATAGTTAGGCCACAATTAAAAAATTGTTTGTTTCCCCTCCCCCCGGATCTGTTTTTTCCAAGTGACTCGGCAGGCGGGTACTTTTTTTTTTTTTTTTGCTGCCAGAACTACATGTATCAAATATGTTTAAACTCGTTTGAATCCAAATTGCACATTACTGGACTCCTTACAGCTGCGCAGTCATACTCTGTGTTTCTAATCATAATATGATAAAGACTAAGAGCTGGTAACCACGGCGATTTCTCGCCTCTTACTTCGGGAAAAATCGCCGCCTGCTTTCCGTAAAAAATATCCATTATGTCTCAATTTCTATTGCTGGTTAAGTATGAAATGTCTATTTATTTTATTGAACACGTTCAAAAGAAAATTACGTTGTCCTGTAGAACCTACTCTATATAAACAAATTGTCCCAAGATACACGATAAATACTTCCGCAACAGTTGCATCAAGTGTTTCAGCCGGCGCAACGGCTCATTTTACGGCAACGTCAAATCTGCGAGAATAAAGATGCATTATACATGCACGGATCCAGTATTTTTGGTCAGAGGGGGTCCAAAATTGTAGTAAGTCTACCTATGATGTAGGTATATTTCGGTGCACATCATGGGGAGGGACAAAGTGTGCACTAAGGATTGATTTTTGAGGGCGGGTATTGTTAGCTTCTGAAATTGTTTTAGATATGAATAGTAATTTGTCTTGCTTCGTTTGAGATGATTATTTATAACAATGAATATTTCACTTCTAGCTTGTATCGGCGAGCGGAGCGAGCCGCAAAAATTTTGATTAATTCATATTTTGTCTATATTTCATGAGAATAGATAGATAAGTCATTTTCCCAAATAATTTGATATCTTAAAATGACAAAACCTTGAAAAAGATGAGGGAGGTTACATCCTATGAAGTAAGGGACTGTTGAAAATACGAGTTCATGAGACCCAAGATTATTTTAGTATGAAAAAAATGAAAATGATTAAGGAATTTTGCAGGAAAAATAATTGTGCACAGTATTTGTAAATGGCGAGCGAAATTTTAGGTTTCAAAGCCTTTTTATGCATTTTAGACCCCTTTCACTATTAGAAATGGGTCATTTAGCTGGACCCCATCTCCGAAAATCTCAAGGGGGGGGGTGTCCAGATCCCCGGTCCCATCCTCCCTCTGGATCCGCGCATGCTATAGAACGATTACATCTCAACTTTTTTTACGGCTTGTAAATATTCAATATTGAATTTGTATAGATACTGACCACGCGCAACCAAGAATCACGGACTATAAAAGACCGGTGTTTTCCAGTGCATGATTAAGGTGAAATAAGTTTGTATACTTTTCTTTCTCGGTCTGTTTATTGTATGTAAACAGCGAAAGTGAAAAATAATTATACGAACAACATCAAGAACTCATTGTAATATTGAGTCTATTGATAATGACGTTCACGATGCAAGAAGTTAGCACAGACCGCTGAAAACCGCTAGAGAAACGTAGGTTAATCATAACCGAATACGTACAGTACTATGATCAGGTAGTAGTTTTCTTATTCACTCGATTTTATGCATTTAGATAATATGCCTGAATTTTGGCCCACACACAGCGGATCCTTCCAAATGAGCGATGGGTCTTTATAGCGTTCAAACGCTGAGTTGATTTACAATTCTATTTGGATATAATATTGTACCGTAACGTTGAAACTGAAAGTGGACATGGCCGTGATTCGATTTCTGGACCAAAAAAAAAAAAAAAAAAATCGGACTTTTTGGCTATAAAAAAATCTGACTCGGCAGCGTTTTTCCTGACCCGGTCGGGGCGAGGGGAAACAAACAATTTTTTAATTATGGCCTTATATTTCTTTGTTTCTATTGTACAAATATGTTCCCAGTCAAATTACATCATACGAACCCTACACTTCTTAGAGCACGTGTTTGGTGTGGGCCATCAATGATCAAGTATTATGAATTCTCATTGTTATTCCTGATGCATGATTGATATGTTACTGTCATATTTTAATGACATCTGCACAGACGAATCGATTTTCACATTGATTGCTTTCTTTAAAGTATTTTTCCACCAAGGAATTTATTGTAGAATGTCATCACTATGGCGTTATGAAACCCGACTGTACATTTTTATTCTAATTTGCTATACACGCCCGAGAACCAATACAGAAGAAGTCATAAATTATACAGAGTATTGAGACGACTTCATTAATTTTGAATGCTTCTCAAATTAGCTTATTAATGAATTTTATATTTGTAGAACGAAGAATAAAACTTCCTACTCTACCATCTCCCTGTGGTATAGACTTACAGGGCAGACAGACAGGTATAATGCTAGTTCACAACAAAAATCGAATTCAAGGAAATATTCTCTTCTTCTTAAAAAGGTATACCGGAATATTTGATATCAATGAAGCCTTGGAAATATCCGTTGATATAACACATACATTTTTTTCTGATTTGAACTTCCCACAATGGCCACAGAGTAATTTCAATGGAAACTGAGGAGCTTCTTTAATTTTTGTCTAGCGCAACCTCACTAGATTGCGCTAGACAAAAATTAGGCACGGTCCATTTGATAATCTGGGGGGGGGGGGGAGGGCTTGGGTTTTTTTTTTCGAAAAAAATAATTTTTCTCTGAATTTTGATGAAAAAAATAAATTTGCTTATGGTGTGACAGAAAAAAATAATCTTGCTCTTACAAGTAATCTGAATTTGAAGAATAACCATAAAATTCGCTTAAAATTCCTGAATAATTTCGGCTCGCTTCGCTCGCCGCAGTTTAAACTCTCTATGAAAAATTTTTGGCTCGCTTCGCTCGCCATCATTTTCTTCTGTAATGGCAAGTTGATATTTTAAAATATCAAATGTATGCATGTGACTGAAACAAGGGGCTTCCTTAAATGCTTAAATACATTTTCAATATAAGTTATTACTATTATTTAAGATACATGTATCACCATAGTGTCTAATTTGGAAATTGGAAGGAGAATTTAATTAAGTTTTTCATAAGTTTTCATTTCTACATGTAAAATCTTGTCTAGAAGACCCATCCCTCAGGCCCTCTTGCATGTTACATAACCTAATATATACATATTGTTCACTGAAATTTATTATATATCATATTGCAAAAATCTTTTATCTCTCTCAGTTTAGAAGTGAATACAAGTTTTACATAAAAATAATGTTCAGAGTAATTTAAGTAAAAATAAAGAATTTCTATCGAAAAAACACAAACAATCTCAATATTCACATCAATTGTTGTAAAGAAAATTTCCTTGCTCCAACTTCGCAAGAAAAAAATAATTTTGCCCCCGTATCTGGCGAAAAAAATAATCTTGCTCCGACAAAAAACCCAAGCCCCCCCCCCCCCCCCCCCCCCCCCAGAATATCAAATGGACCATGCCTTAAAGAAGCTCCTCAGTTTCAATTGAAATTAGCCACAGAGATAAAGTCTTAGACCGAGTACAACGATTTGGACTTCGCAAAACTACATATATCACCACTTGACTCATTTTTCTGACATAGTGATGTGAAAGACGATACACTCATTTTTTGATGTGAGTAATTTGCCTTAGGTTGATAACTGGCATTTTTCCTCCCTTAAACACCTAGTTTCACACAGTGACATATGTGATGTAGCTCTGAGTTAGTGTTTTAGTACAGTTATCAGTTGGAGTAAGGTGATATGGGGTCAGCTATGTATGATCTAGATAAGGCCGAGCTTCTATGGTCTCCCCACTTCTCATGTACTTTACGCAGATGTTCTTATCCTACTAAATACTTTCCCATAGATGTGTCTAAAGGTCATATTGGAACTTTCTTGATGTTTATCTAGAATAACTTTCCAAACTCTATATAAGCATCACCTGGATGATTTTTGAATGGTATATCATGTTTAAGCTGTACTTCACTTCTTTTTAAATATTAATTTACTAATATAAGATGCTAATGATGTCATAGGTAGGTTTGACATTGAGAACACAGACACATTAGATTTACCTTTATCATTTATGATTTGTCACTCAGTATAGAAGAACATCAAGTTTCACGAGTAACTGTGGCTGATACATTCAAGGCAATGCAAAGCACAACATTCCCTCACAACTGCATCTTCTGCATGACCTCAGGCCATGAAACTTCTTTGCATTATTTCAAAATAATGGTATATCGTAGGAAACAAAATATGAAATCCCTATCACTTACCATTTAAAATTTTATTAACCGATGTCTAAGTCATCATATAACTAATAAAATGTTATATATACACAGGTAAGATCAGCATTCATTGGCAGTCTCTATTTATCATTTTTATTACTCTATTTATACATGGTTTATGCTCTAGTAATCTCAGCAGAAATTGAATTGATGTGAGATATACAATAATATTATTAAATGCTTCATAAAAACACTAAAGCTAGATATTGTTGTCTCAAATATTACCCTAGAATTACAAAAGAAATGATCTTTCTTTTTTATAATTTCTTAATGTTTATTTTTTTTTTTTTTCAATTTCTCTTTCTTTTTCCTGAAACAAATTGATTAAATACCCACAAAAAGTAGGCAGCATTTGAATTTTTTTCCCATGAATCCTTATTATACTGATGTATGACATTTATCTTATAATATGATTCCTAGTTTCCTATCTACATTAAGCTTGTTATTGATCATATTAACGTCTGATTAAAGTTCTACAGCAATATGCTTTATCATGGTATAACAGAGCTTTAACTTCCTCATATTGATGTTCACAACCTATCATTAGTTCCCTGTCCTAAAAACTTTATCAATTACATAACAGAGTAGATATATCCATAAACATATAAACAGATAGTGGCCTACGTGAGCATAAAACTGAACAGATATTGTATTTATGGTGTACAAATCTATACATCAAATCTTGTGAAAACCAATATCCCTATAACCTTTACTGTCTTTACTTGGCCCACTGCTTTCATGTTTATGAAACATTTAATTACAGGTCTAGATAAATTGAAGTTCATACTTGGTCAAAGAAGTTATCAGTAATGATGCATAGTAGCAAAAATATCTTAGATATATTCTTTTACAGGAGGATCAACGTTTAATACTGACATTCCATTAACCTGAGTCTGGGAAGAATTAAGTTATTTGCATAAGTTGCTTCATGGTTGAAAATGTATAACGCTTTTCTGTCCGTAGTTAAAAGATACAGTGCCCTTGTAATACGTAAAATGCTGTTTGTGGGACGTATCGAATCCTTGATTCATGAAAAGGCTTCTTGACTTAGATGAATGTTAAAATCTAGTTTTCATTCAAGATCAGAATACGTGTCATAAATGTTACAAGGTAAATGCAATTCTTCTGAATGAAAAGTGTCCTCTCTATTATTTTGTATTCAAGGATTTTAACCATTTGTAATCTGTGACTTTGACCTTTGATAATCAGTAGGGCTATTCCTTATGCCATAAGCTGCAATTCTGTTGAAAATGTTTCCCCCATAGTGTATGCAAGGATAATGACCTATACAAGTCTTTGACCTTGACCCTTTGACCTTGAAAATTCAATGAATTCTTCCTTACATCATAGCCAATCAGTACACTAAAATTGAAGAAGTTCTACAGAAAAATCTGCCCTCTAGATTGAACACAAGAATTCTACAAGGTATGTCATTCGGTCGACCTTGACCTTTGATCTATGTCTAGAAAAATATATAGGACTCTTCCTTAAGGTGTTAAGGGTATAATAACAATAATATCATGGAAAAGCTAAAAATTATGCACTTCCATATCATACATTTTTTTTTTTTTTTTTTTTAGATATTTCATATTTTTTAATGTTTCATTCAACTTGCCATGAAGATGTACATTGCACGGTTCAAAACATTGCCAAAGTCATGCGTCTTCGGCCAACTTTGTGGTATTTAATTTTTCCGATATCAAAACAACCGGAAGTAGAGTATTATACCTCTGTCCTCTAATGCCTTAATTGTCATGTGCAAAAAGTGTGTTAAGTTTTATCAAAGTCAGATGAAAAATATCTCCCTAAAGTGTATTTAAGGTTTTAGGGGTATATTACTCTTCTTACAGTTGTTTTGCATAGGTATAGAATATTTAAACACCAAGATGTTGGCTGAGGTCACATGAACTTGGCAATATTGAGGGCCATACATTTTCATGGTGAACTGAATGAAGCAGAAGAAAATATGATAATGAAGTATTTAAAAAAAAAAGGTATTGTAGTACATAAATGATAATACTACCTTTTTGAAGAAATTGTTACATTGCATTATCATGATTATACCCCTTATACCTTGACCATTCCCAACTGTAAGTTGTAACATTGACCTTTAACCTATGATAGGACATGGAAAATAAAGAGGGTTCTTCCTTATATCATAAGCAATATGTGTATGAAGATTGATCAAAATATCACATGTAATATGGGTCCCTTGGTTTTGAGTGTTTGTAACAATACTAACTCAAACTCCCAGGTCAAGGTCAATGTCAAAACTTTTGGTATCCAATGGAAAGGTCTTGTCACATGGAATGCAAACATCATGACATGGAATATGATAGCCCAATAGTGTGACATACATACACATTTGCACATGAATGGTGGTGTACTACATATTTGTATATGCCCCTAAAACTACAGGTAGGTTGCAAAGGGACACTCGAGGCTTCAAAAGCATGTGCCCAGAATTTGGCAGTTTGTCTCTTGTAACAGCCATCAATGAAAGACATGATAAGTACCCATATATTGGGGTTTGGTTTTTTAATAAAGGCAACACAAGCGTAGCATCTCCTCTCCATTGCATGCTCTATGCTATCAGCAAAAGGATTTTGAATTAAAGTCCAAGTTGTCCTTGACCTTTGAACCTTGACCTTGAAAATCGATAGGATTTATCCTCTTCCTAGGGGGAATGTTTCTAGAAGGTTTGATGATCCTATGATGATTTCCATGCCTTCTATGCTCTTCACAAGGATTTAAGCCTAAGTCCACTGTGACCTTGACCTTTTACCTTGAAAATCAATAGGGTTAATCCTCTCCCAAGAAGGGAGGGGGCATTTTCTATGCTGTTCACATTGAAGGATTTCAAGCTTAAGTCCACTGTGACCTTGACCTTTGACCTTGGTTTCCAATATACAGTTTTTGCACACTGTTCTTAAGGCGCAAAAAGTATGCGCACCATGCTAAAGTTGAAGTCATTAAACTTTTAAAGTAGTTTACATAACTTTATGAACCAGACCTTAGTACAATCAATACATCTAGACCTACAAAATATATGAAAACCAGTGCAGCCAGATTTACCATTCAATCGTTAATCGGTATTGCAACAGTGTGAAAATGGCAGTCCAGCGCATGTGTTCTTTGGATGCAGTAGCCCAATTACTGATCTAATACAGCATTGTTCTCAAAACATGATCTACATCATTTAATACTCACTTGAAAGATGATGTAGATCATGTTTTGAGGAAAATGCTGTATTGGCCTCACTAGTAGAACATCAGTAGCTTTTTTCAGGAAAAATTATTTGAATTTCAACATCTAGATTTTCATATATATCCCTAAGAGTGTGAGGTACCTAGAGCTGCAACGAGTCGGGAACTTCTCGATTCGGTTCGATTTCGATTTTTATGTCTCGATTCGGGTTTTTTCGGTTCGAGTTTTCTGCAATATTATTTTCCATGGACATTTAATTTTTTTCCTTTTATTTGAAAAATTTAATTGAAAATCTCATCTCAATCTAAAGAAAAATGCATAGAAATACCCAGTTTATGTGAGAGCACTGTATGATATACATGTATATGTTTATGTATCACGTGTAAATATTATTCAAGCCACCCCCCCCCACCTTCTCTCTCTCTCTTCACAGAACAGCCTTTTGGGGATATAAATTCGATACTGTGTACAAAAGATATATGATAACTAACCAGTTTGCACAAAGGAGTGCATAGGTAAAATACTTTTAAAGAGGCAATTTTCAATTTGGGGTAGCACTCGCGCGCTCGTTGAAATGCGGTATAAGTCGTCGGTTTGAATTTCCTCTGACCCTGTATTTTCGTACAAATTGCTATGTAAATGCACTTGAAAGGTTCACTATTTATTCTAAATCACCACCTAAAATCTTTCTTATTGGGAATCCTGCAATTAGTGAATACTTTAACAGGTTGGGGAAAACTTCAAATGGAACTATTATAGCTTAATCGGGCTATAATAGCTAGATCAAGCTATTGCTTACTTACATTTGTCAGTACAAAATTAATCTAAAATGAGAATTTTTGAAAAATGTTCACTGATTCCATTTGTAATCAATATATATTAAAACTTTTCACAAGAAACCTATATTCAAATACGGACCAATGATGAGCAACAAGATTTTATAAATATGAAAAGTTTGAGGTTCCTGATCTCCTTATCTGTTGACATTTCTACAGGGGTTTCTATATAAAAATTGTAGTATTTCATCAGTACTAGTGCGACTTGTAAACAAAATTTTAAGATCATAAATTTTTCATTTTTTTCTTAAGAAAAAAATAGTTTTATGATAGCTAAATGGAGCTATTATAGCCCGATCGAACTATTATAGCTCGATCTGAAGTATTCCCCAACCTGTTTAAAGCTGAAATTAGAACGTTTTTCTGCATTATTTAGACTATTCGACTCGAATCGTTTCTAACCACTACGACTCGCGATTCGAGTCGGAGCTAAGAATCGCGATTCTCGGGGCACCGCGGTGAATCATTGCAGCTCTACTCACTCAGTAATGCTCTGGTATTCCATTTTAACGGCTGCAGTTCAAATCACGGTTAGGGCACGAGTGCTAAGTTAACCTCACTTCCCTTAAGTTAATGAGTTTCAGTTTTGTTTCTACAAACTCGTACGTAAACCAAAAATTAAAGTAAAGAAATTTGAAATTATTTGGATATCAAACCAGCAACTTGTCATGGTGTGTAACGGTCCTTAAATCGGCAAATGAAATATTGCGATGCATTGGGCCATCACTAGAAAACACTGAGCCGACATGTCTTGTACAGTAAGAGGGTATGGACTTTAACTGAATGATAAATATTCAGTTGCATAGATGATCATGCGAGCGCCTATTTGTATCCCTGATGCAGATTTATTGACATTTTCATGAGTGTGTCTCACTCCTCCTAGATGATCCAGACAACTTGTTTGAATTTGCTTTATGATGAATACAGTACTTACATGTCCATTAGAAATTCGAAAATTAAGAAACTAAAAGTAACAGTTTATCAATTTAAATAAACTCAGTTGAACTAACCTAATCACTCATTTCATCTACAGGGCTGAAAAAAAATCCCTGGTGCTCATTGTCGATTTTGCTAAATACAATGGCGTAAGGTCCCCTATGCAAAAAAATAGATTTATCGGTTATAATACAATACTGAGGGGACCTTACGCCATTGACTTTCGTGTTAACCATAGTAAATAGGGAACCTTACGACATTGAATTTAATAAAAAGGGATCCTAACGCTTTTGACTTTTCATAATTGGAGGAGGGGGCGACAGAACTGGGCGAATGATATCAGAAAGGGATGAGGGAGGGGAAGGAAAGGGGCGGAGAAGGGAGAAAAGGGTGGGAGGTGGTAGGAAGAGAGGAGGTGACCTTACGCCATTGACTTTCTACATCAACCATAATAATGAGGGGACCTTACGCCATTGACTTTCTATATGGACCATGATATAGCGGGGACCTTACGCCATTTACTTACTCTATGTATCATAATACAGAGGGGAACCTTACGTCATTGACTTTCTATATGGACCATAATAAAGAGGGGACCTTACGCCATAGACTTTCTTTATGGATTATAATACAGAGGGGACCTTACGCCATTGACTTTCTATATGGATTATAATACAGAGGGGACCTTACACCATTGACTTTCCACATGGACCATAATAAAGAGGGGACCTTACGCCATTGACTTTCTATATGGATTATAATACAGAGGGGACCTTATGCCATTGACTTTCTATATGGATTATAATACAGAGGGGGACCTTACGCCATTGACTTTCTCTATGTGGACCATAATACAGAGGGGACCTTACGCCATTGACATTCTATATGGATTATAATACAGGGGGACCTTGCGCCATTGACTTTCTACATGGACCATAATAAAGAGGGGACCTTACGCCATTGACTTTCTCTATGTATTATAATACAGAGGGGACCTTACGCCATTGACTTTCTATATGGACCATAATAAAGAGGGGACCTTACGCCATTGACTTTCTCTATGTATTATAATACAGAGGGGACCTTACGCCATTGACTTTCTATATGGACCATAATAAAGAGGGAACCTTACACCATTGACTTTCTATATGGATTATAATACAGAGGGGACCTTACGCCATTGACTTTCTATATGGATTATAATACAGAGGGGACCTTACGCCATTGACTTTCTCTATGTGGACCATAATACAGAGGGGACCTTACGCCATTGACATTCTATATGGATTATAATACAGGGGGGATCTTGCGCCATTGACTTTCTACATGGACCATAATAAAGAGGGGACCTTACGCCATTGGCTTTCTCTATGTATTATAATACAGAGGGGACCTTACGCCATTGACTTTCTATATGGACCATAATAAAGAGGGGACCTTACGCCATTGACTTTATATATGGATTATAATACAGAGGGGACCTTATGCCATTGACTTTCTATATGGATTATAATACAGAGGGGACCTTACACCATTGACTTTCTATATGGATTATAATACAGAGGGGACCTTACGCCATTGACTTTCTACATGGACCATAATAAAGAGGGGACCTTACGCCATTGACTTTCTATATGGATTATAATACAGAGGGAACCTTATGCCATTGACTTTCTATATGGATTATAATACAGAGGGGACCTTACGCCATTGACTTTCTCTATGTATTATAATACAGAGGGGACCTTACGCCATTGACATTCTATATGTATTATAATACAGGGGGGACCTTGCGACATTGACTTTCTACATGGACCATTATAAAGAGGGGACCTTACGCCATTGACTTTCTCTATGTATTATAATACAGAGGGGACCTTACGCCATTGACTTTCTATATGGACCATAATAAAGAGGGGACGTTACGACATTGACTTTCTCTATGTATTATAATACAGAGGGGACCTTACGCCATTGACTTTCTATATGGACCATAATAAAGAGGGGACCTTACACCATTGACTTTCTATATGGATTATAATACAGAGGGGACCTTACGCCATTGACTTTCTTTATGGATTATAATACAGAGGGGACCTTACGCCATTGACTTTCTCTATGTGGACCATAATACAGAGGGGACCTTATGCCATTGACATTCTATATGGATTATAATACAGGGGGGACCTTGCGCCATTGACTTTCTACATGGACCATAATAAAGAGGGGACCTTACGCCATTGACTTTCTCTATGTATTATAATACAGAGGGGACCTTACGCCATTGACTTTCTATATGGATCATAATAAAGAGGGGACCTTACGCCATTGACTTTCTCTATGTATTATAATACAGAGGGGACCTTACGCCATTGACTTTCTATATGGACCATAATAAAGAGGGGACCTTACACCATTGACTTTCTATATGGATTATAATACAGAGGGGACCTTACGCCATTGACTTTCTATATGGATTATAATACAGAGGGGACCTTACACAATTGACTTTCTACATGGACCATAATAAAGAGGGGACCTTACGCCATTGACTTTCTATATGGATTATAATACAGAGGGGACCTCACGCTATTGACTTTCTATATGGATTATAATACAGAGGGGACCTTACGCCATTGACTTTCTCTATGTGGACCATAATACAGAGGGGACCTTACGCCATTGACATTCTATATGGATTATAATACAGGGGGGACCTTGCGCCATTGACTTTCTACATGGACCATAATAAAGAGGGGACCTTACGCCATTGACTTTCTCTATGTATTATAATACAGAGGGGACCTTACGCCATTGACTTTCTATATGGACCATAATAAAGAGGGGACCTTACGCCATTGACTTTCTCTATGTATTATAATACAGAGGGGACCTTACGCCATTGACTTTCTATATGGACCATAATAAAGAGGGGACCTTACACCATTGACTTTATATATGGATTATAATACAGAGGGGACCTTACGCCATTGACTTTCTATATGGATTATAATACAGAGGGACCTTACACCATTGACTTTCTACATGGACCATAATAAAGAGGGGACCTTACGCCATTGACTTTCTATATGGATTATAATACAGAGGGGACCTCACGCTATTGACTTTCTATATGGATTATAATACAGAGGGGACCTTACGCCATTGACTTTCTCTATGTGGACCATAATACAGAGGGGACCTTACGCCATTGACATTCTATATGGATTATAATACAGGGGGGACCTTGCGCCATTGACTTTCTACATGGACCATAATAAAGAGGGGACCTTACGCCATTGACTTTCTCTATGTATTATAATACAGAGGGGACCTTACGCCATTGACTTTCTATATGGACCATAATAAAGAGGGGACCTTACGCCATTGACTTTCTCTATGTATTATAATACAGAGGGGACCTTACGCCATTGACTTTCTATATGGACCATAATAAAGAGGGGACCTTACACCATTGACTTTATATATGGATTATAATACAGAGGGGACCTTACGCCATTGACTTTCTATATGGATTATAATACAGAGGGACCTTACACCATTGACTTTCTACATGGACCATAATAAAGAGGGGACCTTACGCCATTGACATTCTATATGGATTATAATACAGAGGGGACCTCACGCTATTGACTTTCTATATGGATTATAATACAGAGGGGACCTTACGCCATTGATTTTCTATGCGGACCATAATACAAGGGGACCTTACGCCATTGACTTTCTCTATGTATTATAATATAGAGGAGACCTTACGCCATTGACTTTCTATATGGACCATAATAAAGAGGGGACCTTACGCCATTGACTTTCGTGTTGACCATAGTAAAGAGGGAACCTTACGACATTGAATTTATTAAAAAGGGATCCTTACGCTTTTCACTTTTCATAATTGGAGGCGGGGGCGACAGAACTGGGCGGAAGATATGAGAAAGGGATGAGGGAGGGGAAGGAAAGGGGCGGAGAAGGGAGAAAAGGATGGGAGGAAGAGAGGAAGGGACCTTACGCCATTGACTTTCTACATCAACCATAATAAAGAGGGGACCTTACGCCATTGACTTTCTATATGGATTATAATACAGAGGGGACCTTACGCCATTGATTTTCTATGTGGACCATAGTAAAGAGGGGACCTTATGCCATTGACTTTCTATATGGATTATAATACAGAGGGGACCTTACCCCATTGACTTTCTACATGGACCATAATAAAGAGGGGACCTTACGCCATTGACTTTCTATATGGATTATAATACAGAAAGGACCTTACGCCATTGACATTCTATATGGATTATAATACAGAGGGGACCTTACGGTATTGACTTTCTATATGGATTATAATACAGAGGGGACCTTACGCCATTGAGTTTCTATGCGGACCATAATACAAGGGGACCTTACGCCATTGACTTTCTCTATGTATTATAATATAGATGGGACCTTACGCCATTGACTTTCTATATGGACCATAATAAAGAGGGGACCTTACGCCATTGACTTTCGTGTTGACCATATTAAAGAGGGAACCTTACGACATTGAATTTATTTAAAAGGGATCCTTACGCTTTTTACTTTTCATAATTTGAGGCGGGGGCGACAGAACTGGGCGGAAGATATGAGAAAGGGATGAAGGAGAAGGGAGAAAAGGGTGGGAGGAAGAGAGGAACGGACCTTACGCCATTGACTTTCTACATCAACCATAATAAAGAGGGGACCTTACGCCATTGACTTTCTATATGGATTATAATACAGAGGGGACCTTACGCCATTGATTTTCTATGTGGACCATAATAAAGAGGGGACCTTACGACATTGACATTCTATATGGATTATAATACAGAGGGGACCTTACGCCATTGACTTTCTATATGGATAATAATACAGGGGGGGGGGGGGCCTTACACCATTGACTTTATAGATGGACCATAGTAAAGAGGGGATCTTACGCCATTGACTTTCTCTACGTATTATAATACAGAGGGGGCCTTACGCCATTGACTTTCTATATTGATTATAATACAGAGGGGACCTTACGCCATTGACTTTCTATATGGGCCATAAGAAAGAGGGGACCTTACGCCATTGACTTTCTTTATGGATTATAATACAGAGGGGACCTAACGCCATTGACTTTCTATATGGATTATAATACAGAGGGGACCTTACACCATTGACCTTCTACATGGACCATAATAAAGAGGGGACGTTACGCCATTGACTTTCTATATGGATTATAATATAGAGGGGACCTTACGCCATTGACTTTCTATGTTGATCATAATACAGAGGGGACCTTAAACCATTGACTTTCTATATGGATTATAATAAAGAGGGGACCTTACGCCATTGACTTTCTCTATGTATTATAATACAGAGGGGACCTTACGCCATTGACTTTCTATATTGATAATAATACAGAGGGGACCTTACACCATTGACTTTCTATATGGACCATAATAAAGAGGGGACCTTACGCCATTGACTTTCTTTATGGATTATAATACAGAGGGGACCTTACGCCATTGACTTTCTATATGGATTATAATACAGAGGGAACCTTACACCATTGACTTAAAGAAAAGGGGATCCTTATATGCTATTGAATGCATTGACTATAAGAGGAGGGGCGACAGAGGGGAATAATGGGTGCAAGATGGGAGGAGGGGATCACAGGATTATGACACATGTTTTATACAGAGGGGACCTTTCTAACAGAGGGCAACTTACGCCATTGACTTTCTATATGGACAATTATACAGAGGGGACCTTACGCCATTGACTTTCTATATGGACAATTATAAACAGAGGGGACTTTACGCCATTGTCTTTCTATATGGACAATTATATACAGAGGGGACCTTACGCCATTGACTTCCTATATGGACAATAATATACAGAGGGGACCTTACGCCATTGTCTTCCTATATGGACAATTATAACAGAGGGGACCTTACGCCATTGACTTTCTTTATGGACAATACTATACAGAGGGGACCTTACACCATTGACTTTCTTTATGGATTATAATAAATAGGGGACCTTACGCCATTTACTTTCTATATGGATTATAATACAGAGGGGACCTTACGCCATTGTCTTCCTATATGGACAATTATAACAGAGGGGACCTTACACCATTGACTTCCTATATGAACAATTATATACAGAGGGAACCTTACGCCATTGTCTTTCTATATGGACAATTATAAAGAGGGGACCTTACGCCATTGACTTTCTATATGGACAATTATATACAGAGGGGACCTTACACCATTGACTTTCTTTATGAACAATAATATACAGAGGGGACCTTACACCTTTGACTTTCTTTATGGACAATAATATACAGAGGGGACCTTACACCATTGACTTTCTTTATGGATTATAATAAAGAGGGGACCTTACGCCATTTACTTTCTATATGGATTATAATACAGAGGGGACCTTACGCCATTGTTTTCCTTTATGGACAATTATAACAGAGGGGACCTTACACCATTGACTTCCTATATGGACAATTATATACAGAGGGGACCTTACGCTTTTGTCTTTCTATATGGACAATTATAAACAGAGGGGACCTTACGCCATTGACTTTCTATATGGACAATTATATACAGAGGGGACCTTACACCATTGACTTTCTTTATGGACAATTATATACAGAGGGGACCTTACACCATTGACTTGTTTATGGACAATAATATACAGAGGGGACCTTACAACATTGACTTTCTTTATGGACAATAATATACAGAGGGGACCTTACACCATTGACTTTCTTTATGGACAATAATATACAGAGGGGACCTTACACCATTGACTTTCTCTATGGATTATAATACAGAGGGGAACTTACGTCATTGACTTTTTATACGGACAATTTTACGAGAGGAACTTTACGCCATTGACTTCCTAAGGTCGAAAAGGGACGAGAAAGGGGAGAAGTGGTAAACTCCTTGTCTCTCTCTCCCCACCCCCATAACAGAGGGACCTTCCGACCTTGTCTGGACAATAAGTTAAGTTGGTAAAGCGTTAAGTACGTCGTGGTCAGTGAAGCATGAGACTGACAGGTTCGAATCCGACGAGCGCCAGGTGAAGGGACGATTACCAACTTAGAGCCTCGCCAGGTGATGTGGGCCTACACCTTGTATATAGACAAGTAACCCCAGCCTAGTCTTTCTGAAGGGACTATAAAACGGGGGTCCCCTGTCTCGGATAGGCGTAGGAACGTAAAAGAACCCTCACTGCTTCGGTGGGTCCGTTGCATAGGTCAAAATTCCAACATACAGCTTATTTCTGACGGTACGCCTATCAAACTGAACTGAGCAGAGGGGACCTAACGCCATTGACTTCTGTTTCGATATGCAGTAATACGGAGGGGACCTTACGCCATTGAAAAAATTTACAGAGGGACATTACGTCATCGACTTCCAATAATCTTAAATAGATGGGGGACCTTACGCCATTGATTTCTTATATGGACACTTATATTGACTTTCTAGAAGGACAGTAATATAGAGGGGGGCTTATGGCATTGACTTTTTATATGGACGATTATTGTTCAGAGGATACATTTTGACATTTCCTTTCCATATTGACTGTAATACTGAGGGTACCCTTATACTCCAAATTCTTTCTATATTGACTAAATACATTTGTTACTTCACGCAACAAAAGTAATGATTGGGTATTCAAGAAGACTCGGTGTCAGCATCCATATGAAAGGAGGGAGGGGATCTCCAACATGACTCTGTTGCAGTACCAACAGGAAAACGCCAAACATCCCATGCAAAAACACAAAGACGAGCACCCGACACAGAAACATGAAACACAAAATCTACACATAAACCAAAGAGACCAACAGGTAACCGGTGCCGACTTAGGACGGCCATTTAATACGCAAGTAGCAGAAATGGTGTGGTTATCAAGATTACGTGCGCACAACCCTCCCACGTTTGCAGTTACCAAAATATCTCGAAGAACGCAAAATTGTAGTGTAAAACGAGACCAATGGGTAACCGGTGCCGACTTAGGACGGTCATTTGTTACGCAAGTTGCAGAAATGGTGTGGTTATCCAGATTACGTGCGCACAACCCTCCCACGTTTGCATTTGCCAAAATATCTCGAAGAACGCAAAATTGTAGTGTAAAACAACCTCCTCACTGTTTGATGACCACACAAACAAGACAGTTATATGCAGAGGCCAAAGCAACGCAGATTAATACTAGTATATAAATGGATGGGGTTAGGGGCCCGTACGTAATACCGGTACAGTCCGTGCTCTGCCGGCTGCAGCTAGCTCATGCTTTTTTTTACACGAGGAGTCCGACTGACATTCAGAGGAGCTATCGGGCCCAGTCTTCTCTAAAGAAGTTTGGAAAGGACCCGGCTTGGATTCCCATCGTCACATTTAATCAGAGCGCAATTCTTACAAATGTGCTGACACAAGGCTGTAGATTGGTCAAGTACCATGTCGAGTGTCCGTTCACTGACAGCGGGATCATATCCACGATACAAATGACAAATATGGACAATGACCATATCCCAAAATACAGTAATAAAAGGATGATTCAGAAAATCATAAACCGGGCCATACAAATCAGGATAAAACAGGAACCAAAGCAAACAAACAAAAATAGCAATCCAAGAGATGCTTGTGTCTCCTGTGAAGCGGCCTATTTTTAAAAAGTTGATAAAATATGTAGGTCTAGGTCACTTGGTTCAATATTTGTACATTTATCAGTGGGAAAGTCTTGTCAAATGAAGTCGCATGTGAAATATAAAACCTCTTACTTATCAATTAAAAGCTATGGTCAATCTGTTACTCTCAGAAAAGGTCAATCATCTAGGTGAAGTCACTGGGTACAAATTTTTGGGAATAAAAGAAAGGACTCATCACAAGAAATACATGTTTGAAATATCAAAGCCGTGTCACTTATAAAATAAAACATATAGCCATTCTTAATTTTTTTTCAAATGTAAGTCAAATACCTAGGTCAAGGTCACTAGGTAAAAAAAAATTGGTATCTGTAATAAGGTCTTATGAAAAGGAATACACATGTTAATTATAAAATTCATATCACTTACCAATCAAAAGTTATAGCCAATGTTAATTGTTTGGAAAAGTAGGTCAAATATCTAGGTCAAGGTCACTAGGTCAAAATTTATGGTACATGTTGTAAGGTTATGTCACAGGAAAAACACATGTGAATTATAAAATCCCTATCACTTACCAATCAAAAGATATAGCAAATGGTTTTTTTTTTTGGAAAAGTAGGTCAACTATCTAGGTCGAGGTCACTAGGTAAAAAGAATTTGGTATCTGTACAAAGGTCTTATGAAAAGGAATACACATGTGAATTATAAAATCCCTATCACTTACCAATCAAATGATATAGCCAATATTAATTTTTTGAAAAGTAGGACAAATATCTAGGTCAAGGTCACTAGGTCAAAAATTATGGTATGTGTAAAAAGGTCTCATCACAGGAAATACACATGTGAAATATCAAAGCCCTATCACTTACCGATGAAAAGTTATGGGGTGTGACACCCAAAGTGTGACAGACAGACGGACGGACGGACTGACTGACAGACGGACAACGGACAAAGTGATCCCTGCGCTTCCACTACATGGAAAGAAGCGAACTCCCATTACATGAGAGTGAGACCAGGAGCCCAGAAAGAGTCAGCATCTCCTGCTTGCATCTATCAAAATCTATATATTGTGTACTTTATCTGGCATATTAACACGCCATAAGCAGGCGCTGAAAGAATGTTGCTACTCAGAAAAGGAAAGTTTGTGATGCTGAAATTTAAGTCGTCACGTTTGTCACAGAGTGAGGTGTTCATGTGACCATCAGAGTCGTGGGACAGCATAGAGTGTAACTTTTAATGTCTCAGTAGAAAGTGATAGAATCTATTTCTTCTTCCATGAAACATAATGGTGTAAGGTCCCCTCTGTATTACAGTTCTTATATAAAGTCAATGGTGTAAGGTCCCCTCTGTACTATGATTCATATAGAAAGACAATGGAGTAAGGACCCCTTTGTATTATGATTCATATAGTAGTCAAGGGTGTAAGGTCCCCATTGTATTATTGTCCATATAGAAAGTCCATGGTGTAAGGTCCCTTCTGTATTATTGTCTATGTATAAAGTCAATGGTGTAAGGTCCCCTCTGTATTATGGTCCGTGTAGAAATTCAATGGTGTAAGTTACCATCTGTATTATGGTCCATATAGTAAGTCAATGGTGTAAGGTCCACTCTGTATTAAGGTCCATACAGATTTCGTTAATAGTGTTATGTTCCCCTCTGTATTATTGTGAACATAGAAAGTCAATGGCGTAAGGTTCCCTCTGTATTATAATCCATATAGAATGTCAATGGCGTAAGGTCCCCTCTGTATTATAATACATAGAGAAAGTCAATGTCGTATGGTCCCCTCTTTATTATGGTCCATATAGAAAGTCAATGGCGTAAGGTCCCCTCTGTATTATAATACATAGAGAAAGTCAATGGCGTAAGGTCCCCTCTTTATTATGGTCCATATAGAAAGTCAATGACATAAGGTCCCCTCTGTATTATAATACATAGAGAAAGTAAATGGCGTAAGGTCCCCTCTTTATTATGGTCCATATAGAAAGTCGATGGCGTAAGGTCTCCTCTGTATTATAATCCATATGAAAGTCAATGGCGTAAGGTCCCCTCTTTATTATGGTCCATATAGAAAGTCGATGGCGTAAGGTCTCCTCTGTATTATAATACATAGAAAAAGTCAATGGCGTAAGGTCCCCTCTTTATTATGGTCCATATAGAAAGTCAATGACATAAGGTCCCCTCTGTATTATAATACATAGAGAAAGTAAATGGCGTAAGGTCCCCTCTTTATTATGGTCCATATAGAAAGTCGATGGCGTAAGGTCTCCTCTGTATTATAATCCATATGAAAGTCAATGGCGTAAGGTCCCCTCTTTATTATGGTCCGTATAGAAAGTCGATGGCGTAAGGTCTCCTCTATATTATAATACATAGAAAAAGTCAATGGCGTAAGGTCCCCTCTTTATTATGGTTCATGTAGAAAGTCAATGGCGTAAGGTCCCCTCTGTATAATAATCCATACAGAAAGTCATTGGCGTAAGTTCCCCTCTGTATTATAATCCATATAGAATGTCAATGGCGTAAGGTCCCCTCTGTATTATAATACATAGAGAAAGTCAATGGCGTAAGGTCCCCTCTTTCTTATGGTCCATGTAGAATGTCAATGGCGTAAGGTCCCCTCTGTATTATAATACATAGAGAAAGTCAATGGCGTAAGGTCCCCTCTTTATTATCGTCCATATAGAAAGTCAATGGCGTAAGGTCCCCTCTGTATTATAATACATAGAGAAAGTCAATGGCGTAAGGTCCCCTCTGTATTATAATCCATACAGAAAGACAATGGCGTAAGGTCCCCTCTGTATTATAAGCCATATAGAATGTCAATGGCGCAAGGTCCCCTCTGTATTATAATACATAGATAAATGTAAATGGCGTAAGGTCCCCTCTTTATTATGGTCCATATAGAAAGTCAATGGCGTAAGGTCCCCTCTGTATTATAATACATAGAGAAAGTCAATGGCGTAAGGTCCCCTCTTTATTATGGTCCATATAGAATGTCAATGGCGTAAGGTCCCCTCTGTATTATAATACATAGAGAAAGTCAATGGCGTAAGGTCCCCACTGTATTATAATCCATACAGAAAGACAATGGCGTAAGGTCCCCTCTGTATTATAAGCCATATAGAATGTCAATGGCGCAAGGTCCCCTCTGTATTATAATACATAGATAAATGTCAATGGCGTAAGGTCCCCTCTTTATTAAAGTCCATATAGAAAGTCAATGGCGTAAGGTCCCCTCTGTATTATAATACATAGAGAAAGTCAATGGTGTAAGGTCCCCTCTGTATTATGGTCCATATAGAAAGTCAATGGCGTAAGGTCCCCTCTGTATTATAATACATAGAGAAAGTCAATGGCGTAAGGTCCCCTCTTTATTATGGTCCATGTAGAAAGTCAATGGCGTAAGTCCCCTCTGTATTATAATACTTAGAGAAAGTCAATGGCGTAAGGTCCCCTCTGTATTATAATACATAGAAAAAGTCAATGGCGTATGGTCCCCTATTTATTATGGTCCATATAGAGAGTCAATGGCGTAAGGTCCCCTCTGTATTATAATACATAGAGAAAGACAATGGCGTAAGGTCCCCTCTTTATTATGGTCCATATAGAAAGTCAATGACATAAGGTCCCCTCTGTATTATAATACATAGAGAAAGTAAATGGCGTAAGGTCCCCTCTTTATTATGGTCCATATAGAAAGTCAATGGCGTAAGGTCCCCTCTGTATTATAATACATAGAGAAAGTCAATGGTGTAAGGTCCCCTCTTTATTATGGTCCATATAGAAAGTCAATGGCGTAAGGTCCCCTCTGTATTATAATACATAGAGAAAGTCAATGGCGTATGGTCCCCTCTTTATTATGGTCCATATAGAAAGTCAATGGCGTAAGGTCCCCTCTGTATTATAATACATAGAGAAAGTCAATGGCGTAAGGTCCCCTCTTTATTATGGTCCATATAGAAAGTCAATGGCGTAAGGTCCCCTCTGTACTATAATACATAGAGAAAGTCAATGGTGTAAGGTCCCCTCTTTATTATGGTCCATATAGAAAGTCAATGGCGTAAGGTCCCCTCTGTATTAGAGTACATAGAGAAAGTCAATGGCGTAAGGTCCCCTCTTTATTATGGTCCATGTAGAAAGTCAATGGCGTAAGGTCCCCTCTGTATTATAATCCATATAGAATGTCAATGGCGTAAGGTCCTCTCTGTATTATAATACATAGAGAAAGTCAATGGCGTATGGTCCCCTCTTTATTATGGTCCATATAGAAAGTCAATGGCGTAAGGTCCCCTCTGTATTATAATACATAGAGAAAGTCAATGGCGTAAGGTCCCCTCTTTATTATGGTCCATATAGAAAGTGAATGGCGAAAGGTCCCCTCTGTATTATAATACATAGAGAAAGTCAATGGCGTAAGGTCCCCTCTTTATTATGGTCCATGTAGAAAGTCAATGGCGTAAGGTCCCCTCTGTATTATAATACATAGAGAAAGTCAATGGCGTAAGGTCCCCTCTGTGTTATAATACATAGAGAAAGTCAATGGCGTAAGGTCCCCTCTTTATTATGGTCCATGTAGAAAGTCAATGGCGTAAGGTACCCTCTTTATTATGGTCCATGTAGAAAGTCAATGGTGTAAGGTCCCCTCTGTATTATAATACATAGAGAAAGTCAATGGCGTAAGGTCCCCTCTGTATTATAATCCATACAGAAAGTCAATGGCGTAAGGTCCCCTCTGTATTATAAGCCATATAGAATGTCAATGGCGTAAGGTCCCCTCTGTATTATAATACATAGATAAATGTCAATGGCGTAAGGTCCCCTCTTTATCATGGTCCATATAGAAAGTCAATGGCGTAAGGTCCCCTCTGTATCATAATACATAGAGAAAGTCAATGGTGTAAGGTCCCCTCTTTATTATGGTCCATATAGAAAGTCAATGGCGTAAGGTCCCCTCTGTATTATAATACTTAGAGAAAGTCAATGGCGTAAGGTCCCCTCTTTATTATGGTCCATGTAGAAAGTCAATGGCGTAAGGTCCCCTCTGTATTATAATCCATATAGAATGTCAATGGCGTAAGGTCCCCTCTGTATTATAATACATAGAGAAAGTCAATGGCGTATGGTCCCCTATTTATTATGGTCCATATAGAGAGTCAATGGCGTAAGGTCCCCTCTGTATTATAATACATAGAGAAAGTCAATGGTGTAAGGTCCCCTCTTTATTATGGTCCATATAGAAAGTCAATGGCGTAAGGTCCCCTCTGTATTATAATACTTAGAGAAAGTCAATGGCGTAAGGTCCCCTCTTTATTATGGTCCATATAGAAAGTCAATGGCGTAAGGTCCCCTCTGTATTATAATACATAGAGAAAGTCAATGGTGTAAGGTCCCCTCTTTATTATGGTCCATATAGAAAGTCAATGGCGTAAGGTCCCCTCTGTATTATAATACATAGAGAAAGTCAATGGCGTAAGGTCCCCTCTTTATTATGGTCCATATAGAAAGTGAATGGCGTAAGGTCCCCTCTGTATTATAATACATAGAGAAAGTCAATGGCGTAAGGTCCCCTCTTTATTATGGTCCATGTAGAAAGTCAATGGCGTAAGGTCCCCTCTGTATTATAATACATAGAGAAAGTCAATGGCGTAAGGTCCCCTCTGTGTTATAATACATAGAGAAAGTCAATGGCGTAAGGTCCCCTCTTTATTATGGTCCATGTAGAAAGTCAATGGCGTAAGGTACCCTCTTTATTATGGTCCATGTAGAAAGTCAATGGTGTAAGGTCCCCTCTGTATTGTAATACATAGAGAAAGTCAATGGCGTAAGGTCCCCTCTGTATTATAATCCATACAGAAAGTCAATGGCGTAAGGTCCCCTCTGTATTATAAGCCATATAGAATGTCAATGGCGCAAGGTCCCCTCTGTATTATAATACATAGATAAATGTCAATGGCGTAAGGTCCCCTCTTTATCATGGTCCATATAGAAAGTCAATGGCGTAAGGTCCCCTCTGTATTATAATACATAGAGAAAGTCAATGGCGTAAGGTCCCCTCTTTATCATGGTCCATATAGAAAGTCAATGGCGTAAGGTCCCCTCTGTATTATAATACTTAGAGAAAGTCAATGGCGTAAGGTCCCCTCTTTATTATGGTCCATATAGAAAGTCAATGGCGTAAGGTCCCCTCTGTATTATAATACATAGAGAAAGACAATGGCGTAAGGTCCCCTCTTTATTATGGTCCATGTAGAAAGTCAATGGCGTAAGGTCCCCTCTGTATTATAATCCATATAGAATGTCAATGGCGTAAGGTCCCCTCTGTATTATAATACATAGAGAAAGTCAATGGCGTATGGTCCCCTCTTTATTATGGTCCATATAGAAAGTCAATGGCGTAAGGTCCCCTCTGTATTATAATACATAGAGAAAGTCAATGGCGTAAGGTCCCCTCTTTATTATGGTCCATATAGAAAGTCAATGGCGTAAGGTCCCCTCTGTACTATAATACATAGAGAAAGTCAATGGTGTAAGGTCCCCTCTTTATTATGGTCCATATAGAAAGTCAATGGCGTAAGGTCCCCTCTGTATTATAATACATAGAGAAAGTCAATGGCGTAATGTCCCCTCTTTATTATGGTCCATGTAGAAAGTCAATGGCGTAAGGTCCCCTCTGTATTATAATCCATATAGAATGTCAATGGCGTAAGGTCCTCTCTGTTTTATAAGCCATATAGAATGTCAATGGCGCAAGGTCCCCTCTGTATTATAAGCCATATAGAATGTCAATGGCGTAAGGTTCCCTCTGTATTATAAGCCATATAGAATGTCAATGGCGCAAGGTCCCCTCTGTATTATAATACATAGATAAATGTCAATGGCGTAAGGTCCCCTCTTTATCATGGTCCATATAGAAAGTCAATGGCGTAAGGTCCCCTCTGTATTATAATACATAGAGAAAGTCAATGGTGTAAGGTCCCCTCTTTATTATGGTCCATATAGAAAGTCAATGGCGTAAGGTCCCCTCTGTATTATAATACTTAGAGAAAGTCAATGGCGTAAGGTCCCCTCTTTATTATGGTCCATGTAGAAAGTCAATGGCGTAAGGTCCCCTCTGTATTATAATCCATATAGAATGTCAATGGCGTAAGGTCCCCTCTGTATTATAATACATAGAGAAAGTCAATGGCGTATGGTCCCCTATTTATTATGGTCCATATAGAGAGTCAATGGCGTAAGGTCCCCTCTGTATTATAATACATAGAGAAAGTCAATGGTGTAAGGTCCCCTCTTTATTATGGTCCATATAGAAAGTCAATGGCGTAAGGTCCCCTCTGTATTATAATACTTAGAGAAAGTCATTGGCGTGAGGTCCCCTCTTTATTATGGTCCATATAGAAAGTCAATGGCGTAAGGTCCCCTCTGTATTATAATACATAGAGAAAGTCAATGGTGTAAGGTCCCCTCTTTATTATGGTCCATATAGAAAGTCAATGGCGTAAGGTCCCCTCTGTATTATAATACATAGAGAAAGACAATGGCGTAAGGTCCCCTCTTTATTATGGTCCATGTAGAAAGTCAATGGCGTAAGGTCCCCTCTGTATTATAATCCATATAGAATGTCAATGGCGTAAGGTCCCCTCTGTATTATAATACATAGAGAAAGTCAATGGCGTATGGTCCCCTCTTTATTATGGTCCATATAGAAAGTCAATGGCGTAAGGTCCCCTCTGTATTATAATACATAGAGAAAGTCAATGGCGTAAGGTCCCCTCTTTATTATGGTCCATATAGAAAGTCAATGGCGTAAGGTCCCCTCTGTATTATAATACATAGAGAAAGTCAATGGTGTAAGGTCCCCTCTTTATTATGGTCCATATAGAAAGTCAATGGCGTAAGGTCCCCTCTGTATTATAGTACATAGAGAAAGTCAATGGCGTAAGGTCCCCTCTTTATTATGGTCCATGTAGAAAGTCAATGGCGTAAGGTCCCCTCTGTATTATAATCAATATAGAATGTCAATGGCGTAAGGTCCCCTCTGTATTATAATACATGTACATAGAGAAAGTCAATGGCGTATGGTCCCCTCTTTATTATGGTCCATATAGAAAGTCAATGGCGTAAGGTCCCCTCTGTATTATAATACACATAGAGAAAGTCAATGGTGTAAGGTCCCCTCTTTATTATGGTCCATGTAGAAAGTCAATTGTTTAAGGTCCCCTCTTTATTATGGTCCATATAGAAAGTCAATGGCGTAAGGTCCCCTCTGTATTATAATACATAGAGAAAGTCAATGGCGTAAGGTCCCCTCTTTATTATGGTCCATAAAGAAAGTCAATGGCGTAAGGTCCCCTTTTTATTATGGTCCATATAGAAAGTCAATGACGTTAGGTTCCCCTCATTATTATGGTCCATGTAGAAAGTCAATGGCGTAAGGTCCCCTCCTCTCCTCCTACCACCTCCCACCCTTTTCTCCCTTTTACGCCCCTTTCCTCCCCCCCCCCCCCCCCCCCCCCTCATCCCTTTCTGATATTCTTCGCCCAGTTCTGTCGCCCCCTCCTCCAATTATGAAAAGTCAAAAGCGTAAGGATCCCTTTTTATTAAATTCAATGTCGTAAGGTTCCCTCTTTACTATGGTCAACACGAAAGTCAATGGCGTAAGGTCCCCTCAGTATTGTATTATAACCGATAAATCTATTTTTTTGCATAGGGGACCTTACGCCATTGCAAATAGCGACATTCTGCTCATTGTTGTTCCAAAGTGGGCCGCATAAAACAATTCCAATAAAGTTAATTTACTTATAAAGAGAATTATGCATTATGACATGTAAAAGAATATAAAAACAATGGTAGAAAATCTCTTACTAGAAAATTCTATCCTTGCTGGAAAAAATTAAATCAGACCAGACGAATAGATCTAAATTGCATATTTTTTTAATGTTTTAAGCGGAGACCGGAAGTACTTAGCGTCTGCTACGAAAACTGAGGAAACGTGGAAAGCTAATCAAACCAACTTGATTAGTTGATATGAATAAATTTGTGGCTATTGCTTTAGTTTTCTTTGGCTGCTGCAGTAACCTAGTTTTTCTAGAATACTTGATAAGGTAATTTTTTCCTTCAGACAAAAAAAAAAACCCCGATATATACTCTTGTCCACACCACAACGAAGCTGTACATTTCTGTATCTGGTACGTTGCAGAACCAAATTCTGGTTTTTACGCAACGGCAGAGAGAGTCGCTAGGTTTTAGTCGCAACGGTCAAAGCGGCAGCTCATGACTATGTATCATCATGTATACTGGTCGGGTACGTATTATCGCCGGGCACATATTATCATCACTTTATTAATATCCAGTGGCGGATCCAGCGCCCCCTTTGCCGGGGGGTCAAAGGGCGAATTTTGCCGATTTTTACTGAAAATGGGCAAAAATATACCTGATTTAGGAAAATTTGGGGTCAGTGCCGGGGGGGCGGGCGCCCCCTCCGCACCCCCCTGAATCCGCCACTGAATATCTCAGCACATGGTTGATGTAGGAATTTAATTTTTTCACCATGATTACATCTTTTAAACATGAAAGGGTATACGAAATTTCAAATAATTCCATAACCTGCAAATACTAAATTTTATGATAGAAGTTTGGTAAATCTGAATGTATTTCCTCTGCCCCCATGGGGAAAGGGTAGGTTACTAAATCTTCCAATACCTCTTTTGTTTTTGATTTTTTTTTGCATCAATTTTTCACAGACGAAAAGAAGAAAGTTCAAAAATTCAAATAATGTGAATTTTGTCGAAAAAGTTCAAGATTTTCAGTAAGAATAAGTGGAGGTGGCGATAATATGTCTCTCCTTTCTTTCAAACATGGCCGAACTTTTACGTTCATGAATCGTCGGTAAACAAGAACCAATCATCAGATTTTCATGAAAGTTGGAAGAAATGTGTATTAAGGGTTCTTCTCCCTTCTGAGCAAATTTCATTTCATTCATGAAGAATTAGATATTTTAGAGCAAAAAATGTTGAAAAAAGAGGCGATAATATGTGCCCGACCAGTATCGATAAATCCACTTGAAAGTTGAATGCAAAATTCAAATTCAATTTGTTTATTGGCATATAACACATTTATACAAATGGCTATGGCCCAAGTAAAACAAAACAAAAAAAAAAAAAAAAAACCTCAAAAAGAAAAAAAAAAAAAATTGTACAATGAAATAAAAAAAGCATAACAAACAGTAATTAGACATACATTTTAGGTATTATAGTTTTAAAGTGATATGATGTAAACATGACTAAATTTCAAATACTTGGAATAGACTAACAAAAGTGGTATAACCTCAAGATCATGATTCAAATGTTTCAGAAGTTTGTATACAAAGTAATGGAGGAATGGTTATTAAGTGGACTATATTTCAATATGAGAGGATCTGAGTTTAATGCATTCAGTCAGAAATGCATGTGTAGATTGATTCTAGTTACTAGGACATCAAGACCAATCAGAGCCAAGCTCAAGAAATACGTCAAACTATAGTTATTATCGGAGATGCTATTTTTAGAAATTACAGAGAAGTACGATTCCAGATTGCTAAAAAAAGCATCTCCGAAACTAACTATAGATTGACATATTTCGGGAGCTTGGCTCTGATTGGTCTTGACGTCGCCACACACTAGCACATTTGACACAAGCAAGGCGGTGAAACGGTGTTATAGGAGTCAATTTTAAGTAGCGATAACAATGTCTGTTCTGCAGCATGTTACAAGAAAAGGAAAGAAGTTGTCAGTAGTGATAAAACGATTACAGCCAATTAATAATCCATTATGCCCTTCCGATTATCGATTGTGATTTAGTTTCCGATTGCCCAACACTAATTGTCGGTCAATGTCAAATTTAAGGAAGGCAGATCGATTTCAACTATTCACGTGAAATTTATGTCTAAACATCCGGGATAATTAAAGTTGCGTGAAAATAGGTCCAATTCTCAGACAATTAATATGCAGGAATCAGCTGCAACGAAGACAAGATATAACCAAATAAGAAAATATTGTCTTCGTTGCACTGTAACTAGATGGATTTGCTAGTGATAAGATCAATAGAGCGGTAGATATACAAGATGATTGAAACTGTCATTTCTTCCATTTTGAAGAGGGATTTTAAGCAATAAAATTGTCATACATGTAGATGGAAATAAAAATATGTCAGAAAATGGGAAATGACCTAATTTCGATCCATGCAATGGTATTTCATACGTCACAATCAATTTGGGCCTACTCCCAGTAGAAACTTATGAATTGCTGACAAGGTATTCCGGTAAGAGTATCAGTCAACAGCAGCGACGACTAATAGAATGGCCCATGCCAGAATCTCAAAAGGAATTATGGTCTGTACAGCTCATTTCAGAAATTAGGATCGTCCCTCCTAAAGCGGAATTGTCTTACAATGACATTAGCGAAAGGAAAACATCTGGGATTTGCTTCTACCATGAAGAGGCTTGCTGATGAAGTATGGACAAAAGCAATAAAATCACAGACATGAGGGTTGAATGGAGCATGCATGTGTCTAGCTTATGATCTATTCCCTATGATGATTGATTTACCAATTTGCACATTTTATGATGATTACTCTGATCAGTCATCCATAGTAGGAGAATTACAAGCTACTGGTACTCATGCGAACATTAACTACGACAACATAAAGGACTGACGTGTTTGGGTGCTTCATGCAGTCTAGATCAAAATGTGGCATAAACATGTATGATAACTATTATTACATAAATTAAACTACATGAAAGTGTGAAGAATCTCGTGGCGTAGTTGTTACCACCGTGGACACATTTTTGTGTGTCACACTTTTCCGAGTGGGTTCGAATCCCGGACGAGGAAAATCTTTTTTTCCTTTTGTTAATTTATGTATCATGATGTAATTGACCATGTTGTCCATCTGCCCAGAAGAGGATGTAGGAAAAAAATTGGGGGTACTTATAAAAATGTTTTTGATACATTTTTTTTCAGTTTTTCTTGGGGGGTATTGTTTTGGAAAAAAATGGCGGGCAACTGTATGTTATCATTATTCAGTTGAAATAAAAAATCATTTTTTATTACAAAACTTTGCGAAAGCTTCGTTGGCTCACTGTCGTCTATGAAAAGTCATAATTTTAATTAATTGCCTTTTATATGCCCGTCAATGTCGTTTTTGTACCATAAATAGGATGATTCTTGCATAAAAAGATAAAACTTCTATAACAATTGACTTTGAAGTATGGACTTATGAAGGTTAATGTTCAAGGTCAATCCTTGCAAGCATCAAACGCTTGGATTTCAATCTTAACCTTAATCTTGGGTCGAACAACAGTGGCGGATTTAGGGGATGCTCCTGCACAGACCCAATATTTTCCCGGCAAAAAACAGGTACATCAGTAAAATCAGCAGAATCGGTAAAATTCGCCCCTTGACCCCCGGCAAAGGGGGCGCTGGATCCGCCACTGAACAACTGAGAAGAATCTGACAAGTTTGCCATATACCTTCCTTGCGCTCCTGACACGGAGTATAGGAACACAATAAAGGTGTAAATTTTGGCCATTGTTGCAAAAGGCTGTGAATTTTGTGCCACGTTCCTGAGCAGGCGTAGTCCTGGACCAACGCCGGCAACGGCGTAGCTCTGCCTGAAAAGTGGAGGGGCACAACATCCCAAAATTTCTAGCAAGCAAGAAAAAAAAACCCAATAAATAAATAAGATAAATAAATAAAATAAATAAATAGATAATAAAAAAAAAACAAGGGGGGGGGGGGGGGGGAGAAAGAGATTAAAAAAATATGGGGTTTCCTGTTCGGTATGCACAAATTTTAACATTTCTGGTGCAATTCTAAATTTTGAATACATGAATTCATAAATGTCTGGCGAGTGGTAGCAAGCCAGGAATTATTTTTAGCAAAATATTGACTTATCAGAAAATATTTTCTATACCCTCTATCATTACATGTAATAACATTCTATTTAGATTGAGTTAAATGTCTTCATGTACATGGATAAAGTAATATGTATAAAGGATGGTTCAGAATAGCTAAATTATTCAGAAAGTCTATAAAGAACTGGCGAGCAGTAGCGCGGCCCCCGCTCCCCCCCCCCCCCCCCCCATCTCCTACGCTCTTGTCCAGGACAACAGCTTGGAGTAATTTTGGGATACAGAGATGTCAAAAGGTAAATTTTCAGGTCAAAATTATGAAAGGAGACTAGAAACTGCATTATTGACTGAATCAATGGGGCCGGGGGATGTTGATCTCTAGGTTCGATCAGTGTAGGACGCGCGGCAGTTTCAAAGGTTCGATCAGTGTAGGACGCGCGGCAGTTTCAATTTATCTAGAATTTTTCGATATGAAATACCGCCTTTCCCACGATATCTCAGAAAAAAACTGACTTTTATATAATTTCCTACTCACAGTTCAGAAAAAAAAAATTATGTAGCCGATGGGATTCGAACCCACGCGGAAAAGAAAAATGCGATTAGTTTCTGGTACGATAACCGCTGAGCCACGATTTCATTACCACACTGATGTAAAACTTAGAGCTTTCAAATTCCCAAATGGCTATTACTGTATCAATGAGAAAACAAACAAAAGAACCAAACAAACAGAAAAGGCTCAAGTACTTATCATTTATTGATTTCTCCTGTTTTTTTTTTTTTTGTTGTTCAAATATTTCAATCGGCTCTTGCTTTTTTCCGCTATTTATAACTCATTTTTCCAAGTACTGCAACAGGGGACGTCTCAAAGTTCATTTCAAGGAACGGACACAAACAGAGCGCCACCTGGTATCAAAATTGAGGTTAGCATTGACGAAGCAATAATGGCATTAGGACGAAAGAATGATGGCACAACGAAAGATGTCATAACGCATAGTAGAACGACAATTATGCATTGACGAAGGACAAATGTAAAATGCAAGGAAGCAACATTGCATAAAGAAGGAAGACAAATGCAATAAAGTCAATTTGAAATGAAAGCAAAACAAATGAACATGGAATAATCAAACATTGAATGAAGCAACATAGCATGAAGCATGTAAGCAAGTCAAATAGCATTGTGACCCTAATCCCCCTCCATATAAATATACACACTGTTTTGCAATATTTTGTTCACAAATCATAATGTACTAATTTATATATATCTGACAACATACAACTTAATCATTTTAATTATTTGATCTATTAGTTGTCGCCTGCTATGCATTCAATTGGGAGCAACATATAGCAATCACTTTGTCTTGCTTCCATCTCTCTGTGTGACTGTCTGTCTGTCTGGTAGTCACTAGGGCTGGATATCAAAACCAAGCTTTCAATACAATATAATGCAATACAAAAAGTACTGATATCCCATATATAGTATCTAATTTTCAATTTTTTTGAATGCACAAATTTATTTTCATATTTTTACTAGTATTGGAATACCTGAATGATTTGAATTTCAGTTTTTGAGAAAAAGTAAATTTAGAAAAGAATGGTCATAAGCAGGGAACTCAGATGAGCAATATTGGTTCATTTGGGACTCTTGTCCTCTGTTTAATCAGAAAAACAGTTTTATTTGAAATTTTGATTTCTTTGAGTCTTTATCTGACTACACTGAAAATGCTTATTCATCAATTATTCCTTTTTGTCTTTTCAGTGCTTTTCCAGGATGTGGGAATTTGATCACATTCACTCAGTTTCTATTTATCTCAATAGAAGGGTTAATTTTTACCACCAAATTCTTCACAGTGACCCCTAAAATTCCTCTAAGGTAACTTCATTATGTTTACTGAATGCAATATTGTGTACAGGTATGACTTGAAAGTTCAGAGCTTTTTGTTAGCTCACCGGGACGAATAAGTCAGAAGAGCTAATGCCATACCCTAGGCATCGTTATTGTTGTCGTTGTCGTCTGTAGACAAAACTTTAACCTGGGCTATATCTCTTGAACTATAAGGGATAGGGCTTTGATATATCACATGCAGATACCTTGTGATGAGACCTTTCATTTGAGACCATGACCTAGTGACCTTGACCTTAAACTATGACTTACTTTTTGTGTTGCCTGCGAAATATAGCAACACTTAGGGATCACTTTGTCCGTCTGTTTGTCCATCTTTGATTCTTTCTGTCACACTTGGATGTCACACCCTATAAAAGTGATTCCGAGTGTCGCTATGTTTCACAGGCGACAAATGCATTCCTTGGAATTATTTTCAAAATCTTTAACCTGGGCTATATTTCTTGAACTATAAGGGGTTGGGCCTTGATATTTCACGTGGTGATTCATTGTGATGGGACATTTTGTTTAAAACCATGTCCTTTGACCATGTGACGCTGACCTTGGGCTTTGACCAACATTTCAAAAACTTTAAGATGGGCTATACCTCTTCTACTATAAGGGGTAGGGCTTTGATATTTCACATGTATGTACTATGTGATGGGACCTCTTATTTGACTCATTTTGAGACCATGTCCGTTGACCTAATGACCTTGATCTTGGCCTTTTGACCTACTTTTGAAAAAATTACATTTATTTTTCATGCATATATTTACTATTACCAAGACCTTTCATTTTAGACAATGACCATTAACGTAGTGACCTTGACCTTAACCATTAACCTACTTTTTTAATTAAAATTACTTAAACTTTGGCTCTATCTTTAGCTCTCTAAGGGATTAGACTAATGTTAGATGCATAGACTCTTTATGACAATGCTTTTTGTATTTTAGAAGTTTTTTGATTTTTGACAAAAACCTGCTACGACAAGCTATGTAATCTTTGATTACCCTATGTTTTTAATATGGGTTCTGACCTTAAAGAGCTTTATAGAAGAGGGTAAAAATGTGTGGTTTTTCTTTTTTTGATTAAGTAGATATTATTCTTTAATTTCAACTGTAAACTTGATGTGAATGATGAAATTGTTTCATTATTATAAATTAATGTATTCTGTTTTATTGCCAAATGATATTGTAAAGCATCAATAAACCTTGAACAATATGTACATGTTTACATCTATCTATTACAGAGAATATGTTACCATGGTGATTTACTTCTTCTTTGTCCAAGTATTCCAGAATTACTCTCTATCGTTCAATATTTCTATGCCACTACAGATGATCTTCAGAGCTGTGAGTATAACTACAGTATAAAGAACATATTTTTTATGTGCCTTGCTTTTAATGTTTTTATTGTTTTTCTATTATCATTTTTTTAAAATCTTATTTCTATTGGCTTTTATTTATCTCTTCAATGATCTTCAGTAACTTAGACTAAATATATGATACAAATAGTATAAAGAATTTTGCTATAGAACACTATTGCACCTTGTTTGATTTACTTCAGGTTTTCAAAAATCGCTGGAATCATATTCAAATGTTTTTTTTTTTTTACACAAGAAAGTATTTGTATCTTTTCTTCGAATCTCAAGTGGTATCATGATTTGTCTATCATGAAATTTTATGTATTATTCACTTTTCGGCTAGATTGCGAAGTAAAATCCAGCTTATGAAATAGCAATGTCCATCCGTCTGTCCTTCTGCATCAACAGTTTGGTTTAGCTGTTGCATTTAGATTAGTTGTGACAGAGCTATAACGGGTGCAATCTTCAAACTTGGTACAAAGATAAAGTATGGTGAGAGGAATTGAATGCAGGTATTGTTTTTGACCTTGATCTTGAAGTTTGACCTTGACCTTGAAAAATGTAATTTTGCGTTTAGGTTAGTTGTGAAAGAACTATTAGTGTAACAATTGTCAAACTTATTACAAAGATAAAGCATGATGAGAGGATTTGAACACAGCTATTGTTTTTGACCTTGACCCACAGGGGTTACAGTACACAAAGAGTACAGAATAAATAGTATTTATTCTGTACTCTTTATGTACTGTAGCCCCTGTGCTTGACCTTGAGGTTTGACCTTGACTTTTAAAAAATTAATTTTGTGTTTAGGTTAGTTATGAAAGATCTATAAAGGGTACAATATTCAAACTTGGTACAAAGATAAAGCATGGTGAGAGGATCTTAACACAGGCATTGTCCTTGACTTTAAGGTTTGACCTTGACCTTGAAAAATGTAATTTAGAGGTAATCTCTATTGTACAAATACTATATAAAATTTTACATGCAAACTTTGCATAGTGATAGGATATATTGAGTTGACTTTATATCGGGTATTGACCCTGACTTTGCCATTTGACCTTGACCTTGAATTTGACTTTACTACCATAGTAAGGTACCAATAATATATCACATTGAAACTTTGCATGGAGATAGATTTAAGCAAGTGGACTTGATTTCTGGTATTGACCTTGACCTTGAGATTTGACCTCGACCTTGAAAATAAGATTTTGAGTTAGACTATGTTGTACCAATATTACAATTATATGAAACTATGAGTAAAACTTTATTGTACTAAATTAGATAGCACATGAAAATTTTACACGAAGGTACAACAAGATAACTGGACTTGATTTTAGGAATTCCCTTGCCCTTGAAAGTTTATCATGAACTGGACATATGTCATTACTCTATGAAGTATCACTTTAAAACTTGCAACAGAGGTAGACCATGGTTTGTGGAAGTGATTTCTGGTACTGAAGTTAACCTTGAGGATGGACCTTGACCTTGAAGATATGATTTTGAACTAGACTAAAAGTGTGTCAAAACTGAATAGAATCTCACTTTGTAACTTTGAATGGAGATATTAATATTGCACTCTGTTGCTTTCAATGGACATAATGTTTCAAAACACAATCTGCTGCCAGCAATCTGGCCGTTAATACCATCTTTAGCAGTATCTTGTTTTCTCATACAGATATTGAGTTCTCAAATAACATGTTATTTTACAGGGCTCAATGATGTCAAGCATAGTTCTAGGTCGAGTTATACAGAAGAGAAAGTAAGTTTTTATTAGCTGAGTTGCAAAACTCGGCTCTTAATTTGATGTGAGACGGGAGGGCGTCAACAATTGGTTTCCGGACTATAAGTCAAGTATGATATATGCTAGTGCAATGAAACTTCATACACATACTCACCATAAGTCAAGGATGACCCCTATTGATTTTGGGGTCCAAAGGTCAAGGTCATAGTACTCCTATGTTTGAAATTGGTTTCCGGACTATAAGTCAAGTATGAGACATGCTAGTGCAATGAAACTTCATACACATGCTCACCATAAGTCAAGGATGACCCCTATTGACTTTGGGGTCAAAAGGTCAAAGGTCAAGGTCAAAGTATTCCAATGTTTGAAAATGGTTTCCTGATGATGTAAGAGGGTGTAAACTGAAGTTATATTCTCTTAACAGCTCTTAAACTGTATTAATCTGAGTTCACTGACCTTTTATCCCACTTTGTCATATGGATGAGGGTCCTCCCACGCCCACCCATACAACAAAGTTGGATAAAAGGTCAGTGAACTCGAATTAATGCTGAATGAGTACTTATATTTGCACAATCATATTTAATATCATAGCTTCCTCACAGCATGTCAAACATGTATGTATACATCATTACATGTAATATGACTTATGTATCATTTTATATCATGTTAAGTGATGTATGATATCAGGTATAGTTATGCCAAGAATATATCTGTGTTACTGATCACCATGGTTATAGCAGTGTCTACCATAGCTTCCTCATGTCAAACAACTTTATATATGTATTATGTAATATGACTTATGTATCGTTTTATATCAATCTAAGTGATGTATGATTTCAGGTATAGTTATGCCAAGAATATATCTGTGTTACTGATCACCATGGGTATAGCAGTGTCTACCATAGCTTCCTCATGTCAAACAACTTTATACCTGTAATATGACTTATGTATCATTTTATTTCATGTTAAGTGATGTATGATTTCAGGTATAGTTATGCCAAGTACATATCTGTGTTACTGATCACCGTGGGTATAGCAGCGTCTACCATAGCTTCCTCACAGCATGTCAAACATATTCCAAGGGAAAACGATGTGAGTTTATCCAAGTTATAGGTAAAACAGAGAAGTTATTTCTGATTCAATATGATATTTTTTGTAGATTACATTAATTATTAGTAACTTTCAAATTTTGAGCTATATTAAAATATAAATATAATGTATTTTTAGTTCACCTGAGCAAAGCTAATGTCAGCTATTTTCAAAAGCATACTGTCTGTTCATCTGTCGTAAAATTTTCACATTTTCAATTTCTTCTTCAAAACCAAAGAAGGGATTTTAATGAAACTTGGTAGGAATTAAGTACTCATGGTTCTCTTTAAGTGTTGCTAATTTTTCGTCCGGATCTGTCAGCATTTTTACGTCTCTATGGATGTTGTTTAAAATTCAGATTTTTAACTGTTTCTTTGAATAAGTTTATTAATGTGTGGTTTGCACTAACTTGCTGCATACTTGTCCCTTTAGTGATTTTATTTTGATCTTTGGTGAAGATTTTTTTTTTCCTGATTTTTTTTTCTTTTTTTTTCCTTGTGTAAAAAAGGAAGGCAGATTTTCATACATACTGGAATTTAACTTACCTTTGGCCAACTTGGAGTTCAGAACCAAAGCAATTATAGACAAACCATCAGGATGATCGAGAAGGATTTGTCAAGAAGTTTTGTTATTTTTGGTTCCACTGCGAAGTCAAATTTTTGACATGTTTTTGACATCTTATTGGACTTTGTCAGAAATGCTCATTTTTGTATTTATATAACAATTAACTGAATAAATTTATGGTTTTATGCACTGAATTGCTCTAATATTACTAGTCACATTTAAGTTTCTAAAAGCTTTTATATAGTAATTTGATTATATTTGTTTTGTTTTGTTTTGTCTTTTAATTTTTGTGAATTTTTAAGTACTAAAGATTGATAGGGAATTTATTTTCATTATGTATTCAAGAATGGTTTTTCTTAATTCTTGCATCAATGGACAAGTACAAATACTTTAAGCTATCATCTTTCAATTAGTGAAGAGTGTTCTGTATGTGAGTACCTTTGGGCTTCTTGTTATAATGTACCTCTCATTTATAGTCTGTAGTAAGCGAAAAATAGATTATTAGTACTTTTTATTTTATTTATTTCTTTGCCTCACAGAAACCAGGTGATGAAGATAAATTTAAGGACATGATGATATGGAGTATTGGTAAGAAGTTTAATCATGACATGTTTATTACATTACATCTCATGGGACTTACATATAAAAGAATTGTTGTCTGTAAATTGCTTCTTTTTCGTCAGTACAAATTTTGGTCAATTCGTTAAAAATGACCATTTCATCAGTACGTATATTAGTCATCCAATGGTACAAAAAATGTAAATTCCGTCTGTTCAAATGTCAACTTAACGTTTGATTCGCCGTCAAATCAGCCGTATGTGTGTATCTTCATTGTTTGTTACAATTGGAGACATGTTAATCACCTAGCTTTTTGCAAAAACATATCGTTTGCTTATTAGAAGACTAGAGTACATTATCATGATTATATGCGAATCAGCTTCTTCCCCCCCCCCCCCCCTTCCGCAGTGCTTCCAATCCTATTTAAGTTTATCAAGAGACTGATTCGATTTTTCCTTACCACACTTTATTTTGTCAGGAGTATTTATATTCTTCATTACGTAATTTCGTCAAGGAAGTGACCGAAACAAATAACGAAAATTGGTATCTGACAAATAAAAACCAATTTACAGTATGTCATGACCATGATCAAAGGTCAAGGCCAAAGTACTTACAGGTTAAAATTTTTGTTTAACAATAATAGTTTACTGCCTGCATGGATCTGAATAATGCATCACAGATTTGTTACCCAGGACCCGAGGATATGTCATGACCTTGATCTAGGTCATAGGTCAAAGATCAAGGTCACAGTACATGTACTTGCAGGTTGAAAAATCTTGTCCTGGCAATTAATTTTTGAATCTGCACAAAATTTTTTGCCCGTTGGACCTTAGGGTATCTGATAACTTTGAAACAAGGTCACGGTCACAGTGCACTTGAATAGTAAGATTTTGAGATGTTATACAGATCAAGTTTGAGTTCAGTTTTGATTGAAGTATTTTAGGTAGAGATGCAGGATTTAGATTTATCGTGTAGGGGACATATATGGCTCAGCAATCAAAAACTTGTTTTCTTTTGTTAAATGTCGTATTTTCTATGACAATTTTTTTCTTTCTAACAGGAATATTGATGTTAGTAGCACAACTTTTCCTCTCAGCTGGCCTGGGAATTTTCCAGGAGAAAACTTATGGCAAATATGGTAAACACCCAAAGGAATCTCTGTTTTACAATGTAAGTTAGTATTGATATTATTTACTGATAAATAGACAAACACTTTAATACATTACGGAGGGATGCTGACTGTCTGCCTATCTCTTCTGTCCATCTGGTCGTCCATCTGTTCTCATATTCACTGACTCATATGTAGGTCAAGCCAATAAAAATTATCTCAAATTAAGGATTGCTTTATCATTCAATGAACTGAATTTTAATATTTTCATTTTCAAATTTGAAGCGAATCAACACAGTTATTTATTAAAGTATTATTAAGATTCTTTATAGCTATAGCTTTTGTTTGGTTTCATGACTTTTGATCTTACAAACTTGACTTTTTTTCTATTTGAATGATTTTGCTGAATACATGTATACCATCTTTAGAGATTTGTTATGAACACATACATTGTAATTTTAAAATCAGTAAGTATGGAATTCGTTCATGCAGTTCTACTATAATTAAGATTGAGGAGTTTAGCAGCTTTCATTTTATAATAATCACATCTTTTTCTTTCAGCATTTTCTACCTCTCCCTGGGTTTGTCTTCTTGATGTCAGATATAGCAAAGCATGCTCAGTTATTATCACAAACTGGTAAGAGCTGTAATTTATGTAGATTTACCTCATCTTAAAGGGAATATAGTGTCCCAGCTAGCTCATTAATCTTTTAATTTGAAGATGAATCTAATTGCCACAAATTTATTATCAACTTTTTCATGTAAATAGTGTAAATAAGTGATGCAGTTTTACAGTGTCAACATTTCAAAAAAATACATGTAAAAACTTCATAGAAAGATATCATAAATCTTCCTATGTTCCTATTGTCATAGCAAAGTACCCTGACCGGGCTGAGCTAATTCAATCAAGCGACTGAGATGAATCGATAAAATTTTAGGATAGATAGATTGCGAATTGCATATAGTAATAAGAGTAAATACTCCAGTATTTTTACCTGTAATTTTGTAAAGCTTATATCACCTGGACAGAATTAAACTTTTCAGATAACCAGGTGAAAATAAGATCTGCCTGGTCAGGTCAATTAGCTACAACAATATGAAAATGATATCATATATCATATATATCATCAGATAATTGTCAAATGAAACTGGGATATTCACTGTGACAGGAATTTGATTTGTTACATCACTGCAGAAAAAGTGTAAATGCCTTAAATCCACTCTTAACCTATGAAAAGAAACAAACTTTGCAAGTTTTGATTTTAAATCCTAAATGTACTTGTATTTTGAATTTCATCTTTACTGAAAATTTGTATTTTGACAGAGCCAGTGGAGTTAGCTTTAGGAATAGCTGTACCAAAGATGATCTTATTCCTGATTGGAAATACTCTGACTCAATATCCTTTTCTTAAAAAGCCTATCATAAACCCAGCAACACTTCTCATATATATGCAGATATTATGCCAAATTCACTTGTTCAATTACAAAGAAACTATTTATATATTTTGCATTTAATTTTAAAAAGTAAAACTAAGCAGTACATTTTGTACTCATTAAAAGTGACTTTAATACATGTTAATATACATGTATAGCTATTCAGTATATTCAATTACATCATGTACATGAATTTTATTATTTAAAAATCTCCATTTACATTTTATTTTGAATTGGAAATTACTGTAGTACTAGTACTTGCATATTCTATCTCATTTGTTCTTAGCAATTTCTCCTTAACACTTATGTAAGTATATATGTATCCGTAGTGTGTTTGTGTTAACCACCGAGTGTACAGCGTTAGAGGTGACACTGATTGTTACACTGCGAAAGTTCGTCAGTATCGTTATATCTATAATCCACTTCCAGAACCCTTTTACTGTGTTACACTGGTTTGGTACGGTACTGGTGTTTATAGGGACGCTCATCTTTACAGAACTGATATCTATACCAGGATTGTCTGCTGATAAGAAAGAGAAGGAAAAATCAAACTGATTACAGTATTAGTTTTATTGTTTATCCTAAACTCTAGTTGTCGTACAGTGAGTCTATGACTCTCAAATTTTTATTTATTACTTTAAGAAGTATATGTTTAACTTATTTCAGTGATGCTAGTGATTTATTAGAAGAAATTTATATATACATGCATATGAATAGCAGTTTATTATAAATTTATTATTTACATCTTTAAGTTGTTAATTTTACAATCATTCATTTTTTTGCCCTCACTGATGAAGAATGTCTTACTATCAATATTGTCATTTTTATGTTAATTATATACGGTAAGCATGAATTGATGAATTATCATGTCAACTCTTTTAAAAACTCTTAGCACCATTGTCTAATTATGATAGCACCCTGCTGATTTGACAGGGTTGTCTGAAATTTTGTTTTTTAAGCTTATAAAGATGTATATTATATTATAAAAATAAAACACTAGAGATTTAAAATCCCACCCAATATAATTATTTCCTGTGGACTTCTCTACTTTAACCAAAGATATTCTTATTTGGTACACGTCTTCTTCCCGATCTCTACATGCTCCCTATTTTATTATTTTGCGACTTAAAACATGACTATGACGTCATCCCATTGTCTAATCAGTTCTTTCTATGTGATATTGTCTCAATATGATCCTTTTTAGTCCAAAATTTTACCTGTAAGTGTCCATTAAGTTACCTTTAACTGTCCATTATTTTTAATAATGGACAGTTAAAGGTAACTTAATGGACAATCACAGGTAAATTCCTGGGCAGAAGGATCCTCATTATGATAACACGATATCACACAGAAACAACTGTATATCCCAACAAAAATATATATCCGAGCTTTTTTTTTTATTATTTCGATATCAAATTTCATAGCTATCATTCTGTTTTGTGAAACATCTTCCTTTAATAATGAACAAAAGATCCAGATCCATCAGAAGTGCAGATATCGTAATTTTCATTGGGCGACATAACAAGATCTTGCGTCCGAAAAATGTATTAAAATGAAATAGAAAAAAATGAAATACACGTAAAATGAAGTCAATAAAACTACAAAATGTTGAAGTCCGTCGAAATCCAAGATGAAAGATCAGTTCTCTCTCGGTGTCTGTAACTTAGAAAAAAGTAAAATTGTATAAAGACAGAAAAAACAGTCTAAATCCAAAACATCTAACAATGATAGTATTATGTCTTTTTTTCAAAGTATTTTAGATAAAAGTAAAACTGAGTTCCAAACGAAAAAGACATTGCATATCACAGACGTGGCTACATCGAAATGAATAATTTTCTCAACAACTCATTGATTAACCTTGACATGAAAGTGTCCATTATTAAGACAAAAGAAGTCGATCGGTTGACTGGCCAGGAATTCAAGCTACGCGCATCTGATCACCATCTCTTGACCAATGGTACGGTTCTTGATTTTGAGGTGTCCAAATTTCTGCAAAAGGATCTACCTGTTACTGTCCATTATTAAAACAAAAGATGTCATGTTTTAAGTGGGAGAAAAGCCTCAAACTATCCATTATGTCAGAGAAAGAACTGATCTCGGCCCTGACGGGCCTCGATCAGTACTTTCTCTGACATAATGGATAGTTTTCGGCTTTTCTTCCTAACATAACAAAACCGGGATCATGAAGAGATTTGGGTTTAATCAGATTGATGTTCTTCCTATTTTAGGTTGAATTTATACTTTGTGACCTACTTTGTCAAATTTTTTTTCAGAAAAGAAATTCTCCTGTCAGGTCTTTAATATTTATTCTAAAATTCATGAACTTTTGAGTTAGATCAAAGACCTTGAAAAATTTACTTTTGCAATATTTTGTGCAAAGAACATTTATGGTACATGTATATACATATAGATTGACAGGTCCTCCCGATGCTTCTCATCTACAAATAAATATCATAATAATAGTATTGTTCCAAGTCCATGACCTTGTGGACTGAACCTCAGAAATACCCCCTACAATCAGCTGTTTGTTATAATATATTTATTGTTATTCTTTTGTATGTTTATGTGTGTGTTTGAAAATTTTAGATTTCTGTTTGTAAGTTATTGCTTGTTTAAAGATACTTGTAAACAACAAAGTGGTGATAACAGAATTTTAGTACAAAAGTGGTCAAAGTCATGCTTTCAGTGCAGCTTATGACCTATATTTTTCAATTGAATGATTTTCATGACAATCTTTATATCAAGCCAAGTACAAGTAATTTGTACCAATTTTTCACCTTTTATGCAACTGCAATATATACTTTGGCTTTTTTATTAGAAATTCTAACTGACTTAAAGCTTAAAGCTTTTTTTCTTATCCCAAAATTCTTTGTTCGCTCAAACATACATAAATGCTGATTTTCAAATAAATAAGTTTAAACTAACTTACTTAGCTTTGGAAAGCAGTATTTCTGCTCTGTACTCCAAGTTATTTTATATCTACAGTAATGTAACACATTTATATATTTATAATATTGCTGAAGATTAAAGGAGGATCCCATTTTTGGGTGTAAAATACAAAAACTCAAATTATTCTTGACACTTAACTTGCTTTAAAATACAAAAACTCAAATTATTCTTGACACTTAACTTGCTTAAGGATGAAACTTTGAAATTTTGTATGACAAACAGGGATAGAACTTCACAAATAGATTGACTCTGATGAATGGAAGTTCTCCCACTTGAGACTGAGAACTCTCAAATTTTCTCTGGGTAAGTTAAATCTAATTGACGTCATCAGTCTCATCCTGTGATGTTGTTGCTACCAAAGCAAGATTATGGAAGTAAGGCAACAAACAGGTGATTATAGCATACACTTAAAATTGTTTTTCTAGTAGACAACTTGGGAGAACAGCAATCAAACACCACCGTGAGAGGGAGTGATGGCTAATTCTCAACCCTGGTGTAAAAATCTTGCTTGTCTGTGACTCTGCAAGCCTTGTCATGAACTTGCAAAATTTGTACACTTCAAAGTGAGAAATTGCCATCCCTCCCTCACGGTAGTGTAAGATTAAATGTTTTCTGGGCAAAAAAGTCAAGGTTTAAGGTCAAAGATAAGCTTTATGTAAAGTTGGAGAATCATTATAACAGATTAACATAAGCTTTATTGAGCTTTTAGACTTAGTAGGAGAGCTCAAGTTTGACCAAATCTTTTTGCCAAGTTACCATCTTGGTCTCTGACATAAAGCTTTATATTTACAATTCTAATAATTTTCAGGGACTGCAAGCTTAAGAATGTCCTTAATATACGAGATAAAGCTTATTGCAAGTGGTATAATTATATATAGTATATGTAACAAATCTACATGTAGTTTTTGCTGTTCTATAAAACTTTTTTTTTTCATACTTTTATTTCTAACTATATTAGAATATTGGGAATTAGATTCAGAGAAATTTTGTGTCTCAAATAAAGACTCAAAAATTAAAACGTAACTGTCCTAAGTTATATACCAATGTGATATACAGTGTATTGATATCGTCATATGTTGTTCACCTGCTTAATGAAATCCAGTGATTAGAATAGATACTCTATAGGATTTGCAAGTTATGAAATAAAATATTTTGCATATGATGTAACATTTTGTTATTGTTTGGTAAAAAACTGCATATTCACAAAAATCCAAGAAAATTGTTTTGAAACTTGTGATACTTATTTTCTTTTTTTTTGGGGGGGGGGGGGGGGGGGCAGATTGAAAAGCAATTTCTGTCTCTTAAATGATGATGTCTGTCTGTAAGGCTGTCAAAAGTTTTGATTAATGTTTCTGGTTAAAAAAAAAAAGGTAGACACATAATGCTTTAGATGTCGTTTTCTCATCACATCTCATTATATCTTCCCCAATGAGGTGTTTTTGCAGTCATCTCTGTTTTGTGTCTTGAAATCTATATCCAATCTCTCTCTTATATTATTATATTGTTGCTCATGGTAGAAATATCAGGTATTTTCTATCAACTTGAACCAATGTCAAGGTCACTTTAGACTTCAACTTTTATGATGAAAATGTTTTGCTTATATAGTGTCTTGGCAATTTCTCTTAATTAAAACATACATCTGATCACTTTTATATTTTAATTTTTGTTGTGCCCATGCCCCAATGATTTCAAAGTCATTTTGGGATTTTGCAATGAATATGTATTTATTTTAGTATATTATATTGATTCCTTTGTCTTTTTACATATTCATCTGTGTGTGTTGTGAATTCATGAAGACCTCTGGGTAACTGGAAAAGTGGGAGGGTTGCGCACACGTAATCCTGATAACTACACCATTTGCTACTGGCGTGGCAGATGGCAATCCTAAGTCGGCACAAATTGCCCATTGGTCTCATTGTTTTATGTGTAGTATGACTTTCTATGTAGTATTCGGTGTCCCTTTTGCGCCTCTTGCTGTACCTCTCTACTCTGTGGTTTTGCATGGAGCGTTTTTTTTATTCAAAGGAAAGATGGGGATCTCCAACTAAGACTCTGTTGCAGCACCCACAGCAAAACGCCCCATGCGATCAAAATTACAACGTCGGGGTTGTATACAAGTATTTTAGGCATTTCCTATATGTGACCTTCACCTTTGACCTTGAAAATCTATAGGGTACTTCCTCTTGCCAAAAAGAATAAGTTTGTAACTGTGTCCTCTGGGCTGTATACAAGGATTTCAGCCAATTCCAATCAGTGACCTTGACCTTTGACCTTGAAAATCAATCCCCTTGCAACATAGTTGCAGGGGATCATTCCTGTGTAATGAGTGAGTTTCAGGGATAGCCACCAGTAACCAACAATTCTAAGATTATGTGTGATATTTCTTCTCATTTTGCCTCTAAAATTTAAATAATTATTCAAGTTCATACTGTTAACATTGAAATGCATGTAATATGGTAATAATTTCAGTGTTCTATGTATGCTCATGAACAGAGGCATAGCATGTAAAACCATTCATACAAGAAAGACAACTTTTGCATACTAGCAATGAAATTTTTATCTATGTTTTTTTTCGGTGATTTTTGTAAAAATATTCATGGGTTGATATACTTTTCTTAATGTCAGTATGCTTTATACATAAAAGGTCACCATCATGCATTATTAAATGATCAGGAATTACTGCCGATGCTGTTTGATACATGTAGGGTGTACCTCAGAGTGAGTTGACCGCTAACGCTCTAAAGCAGTCTATTCGGGATTAGCGCGTGCGTGACCATGCAGCGCTTGTGTTGATTTTTGTAGTGTTAGATCTTTGACTTCGCGTATCATTACAATATATGCAAATGTTAACAAAATTCTGATAATTTAATAAAGCAGTTATTGACTTTTTATTTCGGTCTACTCGTGACTATACAGACCTGGTCAGGTATTGGTTGACCAAGGCCGAATATACAGACCTAGTCAGGTATTGGTTAACCAATACCTGATACCAAAAATATTCACCTTTTTTCCTGATTACCCACCTATGACCTTAAGGTGCCATTACTTTTGACATGATTAATTGACATCGACTTTGAAATTTGACCTACATTTTCCGTGATTAAGAATGCTAATTTTTATCAAGTTACCTTGACCTGACCAACTTTTTATCCCGTGACGTGACTTTACAAACTTTTTATCCAGTGACCTTGACCTGACCAACTTTTTTTCCAGTGACTGACCTGACCAACCAACTTTTTATCCATACTTGTATATCGATCTTGACTTGACCAACTTCTTTATCCAGTGACCTTGACTTGGTCAACTTTTTATCTAGTGACCTGATAACATTTTATCAGTGACCTTGACCTAAGCAACTTTTCAGCCAGTGACCTTGACCTAACCGACTTTTTATTAAGTAACATCCACCTGACCAGTCATCCAGTGATCTTGACTTGGCCAACTTTTTATCCAGACCTGACTAAACTTTTTATCCGTGACCTTGACCTGGCCAACTTTTATGACCTGATCTAACCTGACCACATTTTATATCCAGTCTCTACAAAGAAAATTTTTTGATATTGACATTGGGAGCGTGCATTTTGTATTTTAAATCACACATTTATTCACTTCAATTCATGACTTTACAGTGCACGCTATGTCAAAATATACATCATGGATATTATCCGATCTTCTGCTTTACATATTAGATATAATATTACGCGAATCTGATGTATTGTTGTGAAATATTAAAAACGACTGCTCCGAGTACCTGCTTTACTTCCTGTTACGCATGAGCAGACGTCATTAATTTTCCACGTTGATAACAGCTCTGTTTACCGGCAGCTCCGATACGTTTTTGCCCTAAACACAAGGAAAATGGTGTTAGATATTGAACTTTTTCGTTCGGACAAAGGCGGAGATCCTGCTAAAATAAGAGAAAACCAGTCAAAGCGATTTAAAGATGTCACACTTGTGGATAAAGTGGTCGAAAACGACACCGAATGGCGAAAAAGTAAGAACTGAACTGTCATTTTCTACAACTCTGCCTCTGCTATTTCAACAGGGGCCCCATAACCCTTCCTCGGTACTTCTTGTTTTTATGTTGTTTTTGTTCAATTCAAAAGTATACCTACATTATCAAATTAGAAGGTTTTTGTTATTCTTAATGATGCAATGATTGCATCATCATCTTTGGAAAACGGGGGGGGGGGGGGGGGGGGGGGGGGTTCATTGCAGTAACATATTCATTCTTTAAGTTTAAACCAGATCTTTACATACTCCCATCGATATCTGTATGTCACTTAGAGATCTGTTGAATGGAGTCACTACATGTAGGTTCAAATCTATGTCATTGTAATTTGTATGGCTATTAAAATGTGCTTGGGTCTGTGCCCCGGTCATAGAAAATTCCTTCGATGCTGATTTGATTTTGAGATCTTTTATTTAAAGTCGGCACTGTGTAAATAAATAACTATAAATAGATCTCTCTCTAATCCAGCAGAGAAGGAACTTTTTATGACCCAAGCACCTACGTAGCTAGTACATAAAACAATGTACACAAGAGATTGACACACAGTTATTTATTAATTGATTAGACTGATGTAGTTTTCAGGTGCCCGGTCCGGGAGTTGAACCCCGGCCGTGCAGGTGATATTCAGGCTCCTTGCCGAGTGAGCTGAAGGGACATCCCGATAGCTCAGTCTTAACTTGTACTGAACTATCGGTACCTGCAACTACCGGATCCACTACAAGACCCTGGCATGTAAAATAGAGTACACATGTACATGATGTAATCTCGTTTGAGATTTGTGCACGCATCTACAAAATGTATTTACCAGGTATATAATGCTGTTTTTTACTACTTGTAAAAACAGCATTGTAAATACATGTAGATGCGTGCACGAATCTCAAACGAGATTAGTACACATGTACTTTAGAGCAGTCTTCACGAAAACTTTTTGAAACCACTACATGTAGTCCGATGAAAATTTCTACAAGTTTTTTGTATAATTTATACAATGAAATTCCACTAGCTTGACAAAATTTCAACTTGCCACATGTGTTTCGGTCGTGCTAGTGAGTTTTGGTAAAGACTGGGATAAAGTCAAGACCTATATAAACCACAAAAAGAATTTAAATGCCTTTTCTTGTTTTTCTTGCAAAACTTCATCTAGATGTGAAACTGATTTAAAATACGACCTCATCATTTAGTGAAAGTTGAATATTTTTTTCTATTAGCTGAAGCCAAGAAATTTTCCATTAAGCCTAGTTGTAACTTGTATTATGCTTTACATAAGTTTTTGACAAGAACTTTGCTTCTGGAAATTGTAGGCTCTGAGTCTCAAATAAATTCAAAATGTAGCGCAGCATACATGCATGTTGTATGGTGATGTTTGTTAATTCATTTCTCAGAATTATCTTTTCTTTCACCACAGAGAGATACAGAGCAGATCTCCTGAACAAGCAAATAGGAGTTTGTAGTAAAGTCATTGGTGAGAAAATGAAGGTACTGTATATATGTTTGTTTAAACAGATACTTGATTGTCATTTGTGTTTTTAATTTAAAATTGTATACTGTAAATGTGGTTTAATTTTTGCTGGGGTAAATTTCGTGATGAAACAAGGAGATGTTACGCTTGAGTGAAATATTTGTGACATATGCTTATCTTCCATTGTAATAATACACAGGGCTAAATAATATTCACATGGGGGAAATTTTCGCAAAGTCCATTGATTTACGAAAATTACCCCGCAAAAATGTCCATGTTTACAGTACATGTATGGTACTGTCTTTATTGTGAAGTTTCATCAACACAATTAGCTTTCTCATCATGCTTAAAGAATATTAAGTTAGTCTTCCAAGTCTATCCAACATTATCAAATTCTTATCTGAGCTACATGTACTGAAAGAATTTGGTAAAATAATGGGAATTTTAAAGTTCCTCGTTTACCACACTTACAGTATGTAAAATTTCTTGCAATCTTACTGGTTGTGGTTGTGTGTATGTATTATTTCAATATCCTGCTTTTACTTCACAAACAAAAAACATTGGCAAGATGAAATTGTTACGCTGGAATACAGAATTTTACAAGGGAGATGAAAAACATACTTGTACAGAAATAATTCAGATATTGGGTCATCATGGTCAATGCAACTTTTTCCTTGCCCCAATTTATTTTTCTCCCTCTCCCCCTTATAGAACACTGTATAACTAATTTTGTTTCAATCTAAGCAGTTCTGATTTCTATTTACCATTTTTTTGTTTACTGAGTTACTTTATAATTCATTCTTTTTCTATTCACTGCTTTTTTTTCTTGTACCAAATAATAAATGTCTAATTTCTAGCAAAATCACATGATGTTATTTTAAGTTCTAAATTTAACCATGGCTTTAAATTAATTCTAATACTTGTGCCTATAACATTTAGGTCATTCAGACATATAAATAAAATTCGTTTAAATTGTGTTTTATTTCAAATTTCAGGCCAAAGAACCACAAGGAGAGGATAAGACTGTTCCTGAAAACATCACAACAAATATAGAAGGATTTACTAAAGAGGACATTCAGGTACATTTATAGAGTGTCATAACAATGTCATCATCACATACAGTATTCTATCCCGGTAATAAATTTGCTTGTTTGATCATGTTTGTTCTGTGACTGCTAAATGATCTTGGTTAATGGAACTATAAACCAATTACTTTTACTAGGTTTTAGTTGAAGATAATTTGTGGTTCTAATATATAGGGGGTCATAATTTCATCAAAAATGAATTTCACAAAATTTCTATTCATATTCATATCGAAATGTGGTCCACATGTAACATCAATTCAGTAATTAATCTTTTCCTCCAAACTTCATCATGTTCATAGTATAGATAAATCATATTATTAAATGTGGTTATGGTTTACAGATTTGAAGGCTTGCACCATGTGTTCTCAAACATTTTTATAGCTCTCTAGCTCCTTTTGTTTTCAGCTTCAGAGGACAGGTTCATAAGGATATTAAAATGCTATAAAATGTTATCTATTTTCCTGTTCACAGTCCTTGGCAGTCGTGCAAATCAAAGAGCTGAAATCCCTGATAGAACAGCAAAAAGTTCAGAATGCTGCCGACCTGGTCAAACATGAAACGGACAGGAATGAAGCTCTGAAGGAAGTGGCTAACTTAACACACGAGACGTGTATAATCAGTAACGATGAGGTATTATTACTACAGTTTGTATCTTATATGTGAATACTACAAAACAAAATAATGAAAGGTTCTTTCTATGAAATTATGATATGATTCAAAATAGTGAAGAACAAAATTTCAACAGAATTTGAAAGAATTCAGGCCTTATGTATTACATGCATACATATATGTACATTTAAAACATTTACAGATGTATAGAGGTTGAGATTAATACTAGGCTCTTTTACAATCTACTGAGTGAGACATGAAAATTTACACGAGTGACAGAAACTTCGTCTTTTCTCGAGTGGAGCGCAGCGGAACGTGGTTAAAGATGAATAAATTCCGTCACAAGTTTAAATTTTCATGTGTAACTCAGTATTAAGTGAAAGAATCTATTTCTTCTTTCTTCTATGAAAAATAAAAAAAAAAGTGAGTTCAAATAACTTTCTGACAAGACTACTGTGATATCACAGTAAGATTCTCTTTTATCATTAGTCAAATGGAGCCTTTAAGACATTTTACAAGTATGTGTCTCAAATAGACTGTCTCACAGGGGACTAGCAAAACTGGAGAAGAAATCACTTTTCTATTCCTTGATTATGATATTTGATTCCATTGGCATAATAGTGAGAAATCAAGAGTGCTATGGAGATAGAACATTATTAGCTCACCTCGACGAAGTTGAGTGAGCTTATGCTATAACCCCACGCGTCCGCGTCCGTGTCCGCGTCCGTGTCCGCGTCCGCGTCCGGTTAAGAAGTTTGGGGTAGCTCAGTATCTGACAAAGTATAAATGCTACAGTAACCAAACTTGCACAAGTGATTCATCTTTGGATGCTGAGGTGAACCCATGCATCAGATGCAGCATCTGACCTACATTTTCCGCTTGAGTGACTTGGTTAAGAAGTTTGGGGTAGCTCAGTATCTGACAAAGTACTAATGCTACAGTAACCAAATTGGCACAAGTGATTCATCTTTGGATGCTGAGGTGAACCCATGCATCGTATGCAGCATCTGACCTACATTTTCCGCTTGAGTGACTTGGTTAAGAAGTTTGGGGTAGCTCAGTATCTGACAAAGTAATGATGCTACAGTAACCAAACTTGCACAAGTGATTCATCTTTGGATGCTGAGGTGAACCCATGCATCGGATGCAGCATCTGACCTACATTTTCAGCTTGAGTGACTTGGTTAAGAAGTTTGGGGTAGCTCAGTATCTGACAAAGTACTGATGCTACAGTAACCAAACTGGCACAAGTGATTCATCTTTGGATGCTGAGGTGAACCCATGCATCGGATGCAGCATCTGACCTACATTTTCCGCTTGAGTGATTTGGATAAGAAGTTTGGGGTAGCTCAGTATCTGACAAAGTACTAATGCTACAGTAACCAAACTTGCACAAGTGATTCATCTTTGGATGCTGAGATGGACCCATGCATCGGATGCAGCATCTGACCTACTTTTTCCACTTGAGTGATTTCGCTTTTAAAAGCCAATATTGAGCAGAGTATAAGTGCTACATGTACCAAACTTGCATATTGGATGTATCTTTGATCAAACTTTCATAAAATGACCTTGACCTACTTTTTCCGCTTGAATGATTTTGCCTTTAAAAGCCTATATTGAGCAAAGTATAAGTGCTAGATGTTCCAAACTTGCATATTAGATGTATCTTTGATCAAACTTTCATAAAATGACCTCGACCTACTTTTTCTGCTTGAGTGATTTTGCCTTTAAAAGCCAATATTGAGCAAAGTATAAGTGATACATGTACCAAACTTGCATATTGGATGTATCTTTGATCAATCTTTCATAAAATGACCTTGACCTACTTTTTCCGCTTGAGTGATTTTGCTCTATAAAGCCAATATTGAGCAAAGTATAAGTGCTACATGTACCAAACTTGCATATTGGATGTATCTTTGATCAAACTTTCATAAAATGACCTTGACCTACTTTTTCCGCTTGAGTGATTTTGCCTTTTAAAGCCAATATTGAGCAAAGTATAAGTGCTAGATGTTCCAAACTTGCATATTAGATGTATCTTTGATCAAACTTTCATAAAATGACCTCGACCTACTTTTTCTGCTTGAGTGATTTTGCCTTTAAAAGCCAATATTGAGCAAAGTATAAGTGATACATGTACCAAACTTTCATATTGGATGTATCTTTGATCAATCTTTCATAAAATGACCTTGACCTACTTTTTCCGCTTGAGTGATTTTGCTCTATAAAGCCAATATTGAGCAAAGTATAACTGCTACATGTACCAAACTTGCATATTGGATGTATCTTTGATCAAACTTTCATAAAATGACCTTGACCTACTTTTTCTGCTTGAGTGGTTTTGCCTTTAAAAGCCAATATACATGTACTAAGAAATATGTTTGAATTGAATTTTGCTGTCACGAGGTGAGCTTCGTAATCTGTGATTACCTATGTTTTTCAGTCTGATTTAACATTCAAAGATGTACTTCCATTTACATGTAGATTAACTCTGTTCATTCATTTAGATTAACTCTAACTGCAAATATATTTTAAAATTTAGAGAAGGTTAAAAAATCATTCCAGCTGTAATAATGAGTTGATGTTACTTTTTTCCTTAGGATGAAAATGGTGTAGAAAGGACGTATGGGGACTGTGAATCTCGTAAGAAATACTCACACGTGGACCTGGTGGTAATGGTTGATGGAGTTGACCTTGACCGTGGGTCGGTGACCGCTGGAGGTCGTGGGTATTACTTAAAGGTACAGAAATACTGTAATGAAGTGTCAAACTGAGATATTTCTACAAAGAACTTCTCTTATAAGGAAAATTATGCAAATGATACATTATTGGCTTACTTTTTGACAACTTAAGGAGCATGAGTTGTAATTACTCAGAGTGATTGTTGTACCCAGTATATCTATAATTTGGAAAAACATGTTATGATAAAGATTTATAATTAATCTTGACAGTAAAGGTGAATACAAAGCTATAACATCAGTTTTTCGGAAAACCTTTTTTCAGCTACTAGCCCGAAGATAAATTTTACTAGTTTTTTGTATAGTTTCTTAAAGAATTTCTGCTAGTCTAGCAAAATATTTGGTAGCCTCGGGCGTCGGATTAGTGAGTTTTGGGAAAGACTGTAACATCAACACAAAAAAGGAAGTGTGAAATTTTGATTTGATGGTACTTGTTTTCTCAGGGCCCATTGGTTTTCATGGAACAGGCTTTAATTAATCTGGCAATGAAGATGTTACATGACAGGAGTTTTGTCCCCTTATATACACCATTTTTTATGAGAAAAGAAGTGATGCAGGAAGTCGCTCAGCTCTCACAGTTTGATGAAGAATTGTACAAGGTAATTAGGATTTAGAATATTATAACAAGTCAGTAGAGCTCATGTTTGCAGGGATTTTTCAGGGTATTTTACTTTGGGTCCAGGGTCCGGTAAAATTGGGAAAAATCGCGGCGTTTTAATGGAATTGGGAATTTCCAACAGTTTAATTTGATTCTTAATGGAATAAATCCTTACACAGAGATATAACTCCTTCTTATTCAACATGTTCAAAGTGTCTTCAATAAAATAAACAAAGTACTAGTAAAACCATCTATACTTTAGATTGTACTTCAAAGGACATAATAATAATCTTCTAGGATCAGGAACAGGCATCTGTTCAGAGTCAGAGGGGCTACTTTAATGATCATGATCAATCAGGATTCAGATTCAAAGTCAGTGTTTGACGAGGGACATTCCCACTGTCCGAGTCGCCCTATTCTGTTTACTGAACATGAACTACTTTCTATTGTTTCACTATCCAAAATTTTATTTTGAAGAATGTATCTCTCCTCTACAAAGAAGATGTACTCCCTTTTGTCATTTTTTGGTATCAAATTTGCTGTTGTAAGACGACATGGTCATGGGTTCCCAATACTGGAGATACGATTTGATGATTAAAGCGTAAACATATACCGGATACAAGATTTCTGACCAGTTTACACATTGATCCTCAATGTCGTATTTCTGCAATGTATTTCAGTCGTCATTATTTTGCTCTTTATTGAAGAACACTTCCAAAAAATTAGGAGGTTCAAATTGGGAAATTTCAACCATAAATTGGGAAAATACAGGCCATTTTGGCGTTGGGAATGGGTCCGATAATCGGACCCAAAAACGGACTTGAAAAATCCCTGGTTTGTAAAAGATAAAGCAAAAAATGTACATCAAATGCAGTACATGTACCTTTGATTGAAGTTTTTGTACATTTTCAGGTACATTTCATACATTATATCTGGTATGGCATTCTAATGTCTACCTTAATCAATAGATGAGATTTGATATACATACAAAACAGCGTAATTTCATAGTATGTAATTACAAAATTTATGATGCTGTAAATTTGTTCCCATGTAACTTAATATCTCCTTACAATGATGTGTAGGTGATAGGTAAAGGAAGTGAGAAGGGAGATGACAGTACCCTGGATGAGAAGTACCTGATAGCCACGTCAGAACAGCCAATTGCTGCTTACCATAGGGACGAATGGATACCCACTGAATCACTACCAATCAAATATCTAGGTTACTCTACATGCTTCAGACAAGAGGTTGGCTCACATGGACGAGATACAAGAGGCATCTTCAGGGTCCATCAGTTTGAAAAGGTTGGGTTCTTGATTTGTGTTAAGGTTTATAAACTCTATTTGTCAGTTAAAGTGGAGTTTAGTTTAAGTGCATAATGGAAATACCTGTATTTTTGCCTCCTTTTACGATTTTGGCATAATTTGTACGATTTTCAACCTTAAATTATGCCCTACAAATTTGCTATTCCATTTTACACCTAAAATTTGCTATTGAGCAAATTGACGTTTTCGATTTTTAATGCTGGATTGAACAAATGTCTTTCATATGGTATTGGCAATCGCATTAATATTCAAAATTTGTAACAATTGTCGAAACATACATATGCACAAGACAATGTTTTTTTTCCTCAAATTACATTTGTGGTTTATATTACGCTTCAGTCCCTAAAATTACACTTTCTTGAACAAAATGTTACACATGGTGAGCAACAGGAAGGCAGGTCTGTGTATCCAAAATCATCGAGTTGGTAGCAGTTAGTTTTTGACATGTCTTTTTTGCAAAAACTTTATTCTTGTCCTTACTTTTTGAATGTAATATGTACAAAAAGTAATATGTAGGGATTTTTATATTTACAGTGACAAAGACTTATCTTTTGATACAAAAATATTGACTTTGATTTTGACATTGAAACTACTTTTGATACTTCTTCCCAGTACTTTTATGATAACACCTTTTATACTGAGAAAGTTACCAAAGGGCATTCAGGTCAAACACAATTTGTTCTAATGTTAAATATGAGTAAAATGTAAAAATATTATACATGTATTTCTGAGTTTAAGATCCATTCTGAGGTTTATCAGTACTTACATGTACATTGTGTCATAATTTTGTACTTGCATCACAATTTGAGAATAAGTCATGGTAAATGTTTGTTTTCTCCACTACTTATGATTTAATATAATTGTATATATGTCGTATAGGTAGAACAATTTGTACTGACATCACCGTTTGAAAACAAGTCATGGGAAATGTTTGATGAGATGATAAAAAATGCAGAGGACTTTAATCAGCTCCTTGGAATCCCTTATAGAATTGTCAATATTGTCTCAGGTATACTACATGTGCATTAAGAAAATACAGTAATGGTGGTCAGGATAATTTCATTTGTAGTATTCTTTTCTGATATTATCGAGTTGTATTCAATACTATAACAAATAAAAAAAAATTATGTGTATGTACATGTTAGTCTCAGTTGTTTAATAGTGTTGTCTACAAATACCTTTACAGGTGCACTGAACAATGCTGCGGCCAAGAAGCTTGACCTTGAGGCGTGGTTCCCAGGATCAGGGGCATTCAGAGAGCTTGTATCCTGTTCAAATTGTCTAGACTATCAGGCACGGCGACTTAAAGTCAGATATGGTCAAACAAAGAAAATGAACCAGGAGGTGAGGTGGCTGTTAACAATGCATATTCTTTGATTCATTTTCAATTTTGGATCAATGAAAGTGAAGATTGTTCTCCAACCTTAGCAAGCAAGTGGCAGACAGCTTTTTTGGGGCTTTTGTTTCACAAACAATTCCTGGTCTAGGGTCATGTGTAGACTCATATTCACAAGCTGTCCTTTTGTGAAAAACTAAAGGCAAAGCTCAAATCTATCACATAGATGTGGTAAAAGATTAAATTCATGATACCATTTTGCAAATTCTTTTGATTTTAAGTTTTATCTGTAAGAAGGGATTGTTACAATTATATGTGCTGAAGTTTATTTTGAAGTTAAAGGTGAAGTTGACTGCAGATGCCCACTTTGCCATAATCTTCTGTTCACCATGACCACAAGTATCTCTTTAAATTTCAGGCAGATTATGTACACATGCTGAATGCCACCATGTGTGCCACGACCAGAACGATATGTGCCATACTAGAAAACTACCAAGAAGAAGATGGAATTGTGGTTCCTGAACCTTTACGCATGTATATGCCAAGAGGTATGCCCTTAGTCATTGAACCACATCCATTTAGATGTACTACAATATGTATATACATGTAGAGCACATCATTCTTAATCTTGCCTCCTTGATTCTACTATGTATTTGCCATAGCATCTCTAGATATCTTTGATCTATTTTATGATATTAATTTAATGTAAATCCATTTTCTATTTAGTGAACACTAGTATAGACACAATCACATTATCTACTGTACCTGATTTGAAGCTTAGTTCCGGGGGATAATACATTGTGCATGTTCCTGTGACATCAGTTGATTGTTGTACAAAGTTTTGTTCAGAATTAGATTTGTCTAATTAAAACAATCAAATCATGTCACTAGTGCATGTATAAACAGTTGTTTGTAACCTCGGGTTGAGCCTCAAATTTTGTACCAAAGATAGTGTGAAGGTGTCCATTGTACAAGTACTGTGTACCATAGTCCTTTTTAAGCATGATAACACAAAACAAAAAGAGAAAAAAGATTAATGAAAAGTGAATATATGAAAAAAATATCTGACATGATTTACTAATCCATTATTTTTAAAAATAAACTTTTAATTTATTTTTTGTAAGGAGTTCTATTTTCAAAACAAACACACTCAAGACTGATTTCCCCCCTTTTCGGAATTTCATTTTTATGTTTTAATAAAATGTCTGACATGATTCTGTAATCTGGAAAATTTTTAATCCGAACAAAATCAGAACCAATTCGTCTGGACTATTGAAATATTACTGGAAGTGCTTAATCCAATAACATGTGAATTATGCTAAAATTAATACATGTTGAGTAAATGTTAATTCTTCATGGTTGAATGGATAGCAAGCTTGGTGATTCTCTTTCATTGATATGTACCATGAATATTTTAAATTAAATATGACATTTTTCTTCATTTTGTCTTTTACCTTGAATTTCAGGATTTGAAGAAAAAATTCCATTTGTTAAACCAGCACCAATAGATCAAGAGGAAACCAAGAAACAGAAGAAACATAAAGAACAGCAAAAAAAGAAAGACAAAAATGTGACTGATGGTGTACAGAATATGAATATAGATAAATGACATCAAACCCAAAGTTAGACATTAAATTTTAATTACAGGCAATTGTGGAATAGAGATTTTACTGACAACAGAAAAATGTGAAATCTCCTAATCTTATTCAAAGGCTACGGTGCACTGAGAACCTGCATGTACTTGAAGTACATGTACTCTAATTTACATGTATGTGTCAAAGCAATTAACTGTGTACAATTTGTATCTTGCGTTTCAAGTGTGGAAACTTATTTATTACTTACTAGCAATACAAGTGCTGTTTATAAATAACTAGGTGTATCTGAGAATTCACTGCTTGTTATTCCATGTTTTTGAATGTTATTTCTGAAATTCATATTTATTGTCACGGGCAAACCTTGGAAAAACCTACTTAGAATATGATTTATTAAATTATTGAAACATCTCATTTAAATCTATCTATACTTGGACCTATGTAAAGAACTTCAGTTCAGTATACCATTTTCATATTAAAATGTACTGTGTTTTACTTACATTTTATGTACACCAAGACCGGACATTACAAATTTGACGTTATTTCTTATTATTGTGACATGGTAACAGATCACAGTAAGAAATAACTTCAGAAGTTGTGATGTTTTGGTGTTTACATGTATATATAGTGCAAGTCTAGCAGTAATATGAAAATGATTTATTGCCTCCTCACAGTGGAATACATGTAATACAGTGATTTTGAGGCCAATGGCTGTCCATCTGACTTTCTGAACAAAATATTTGAAAACTTACTCTTGTATGTTGTCTATTCGGACTCAAAAGGTTTCATATCACTGACCCAGGATCATATGACCGAGTTGAAGGTCACTTGTACTGTTATAACGAAAATGTATTAGGATGTATCTTTTAAAAAGGACATCATACAATTACTTGTTACCTTAAATCGTACAATTTCTCACACACATTATCATCTGTTTTAGTATGAAAAGGCAGAATTTCTGACTGAGTGTTTGAACATAACTTTTTACCATACAGGATACAGCTTAGCTATTCCACAGGTACATACATGTACATTGCTTGTGACCTTTCATTCGGTACACTGACCTTGTGACCTTGGAGTATGAGCTACTTGTAGTGAAATACACTATCGGCAATACATTTCACAAGTTTCTTTCTTGGGGAAACAAAAATTCATTTGGTATCATGATCTTTGACCTCATGACCTTTATGTTGTCTGATGGGATGTCTGATTCGATATCAAAGGGTGTCCAATACGATACGAAAGGATGTATAATGTGTGATGACTGATGGGATACGATATGACAGCCAAAGATAGTGATGGACGTACTGTATAAACACAGTGCAATAAACTGGTTTTCTGACAATGATTGCAAGTTAAATTAAGAACACCATTTCATCTGATTATACACTTTATATCCTTTGATGTGATCCTTCATTCAAGATGTTAACATGTTTTCATGGATGGTCACCGAACACTTTAATATCTACATAACATATAATCAGTTTCCTTACTGCTACAGTACCTGAAATGACTGGTACCTCACATGTCTAATGTACAGGATGAATTGTAGCTGCATATACAAATCAAGGTCAAACCTTTTTGCAATAATTAACTTTTATAAGATAAGAGACAAAACAATATTTCATATATTATTTATTGAAGCCAAGTAATGAATCAAAAAACATTATAATCTTAACTTTCGTAATCTACACATTTAATACCACAGTAAAACAAAGTATCTGCACTCTCAAAGTATCTGCACACTATGACATATAACATATATCAGCATTCCTTTATATCTCCATGCGTGTACCGTATACATGTATTATCATATATAGTACTACCTTTCCATTATATTCTCTCATTTAATACCACTTTTAGAACAAAGTATCAACAAATTGGTACCTGTCTTGTTTGTGCTGTAATGGCAATGGTATCGGTGTGTCACACTTTTAATACAAATAGCCCTCATACATGTATCAAGTCAGAGAGGACCGTGCATTTCCTCTATTTGTTTTTAACAATGTTGACTTTACTCTGGCTTGTAACTTTTGAAGATCAATTGATACAGGTTTCATATTTAACGTGTACATTTGTATTCGCTAGAAACATTAGGCATGGTAGAAAAGTTCTGTTCAAGAAACCCTAGAAGTATCAGCACAAACTTATAATACATTGTAGCCTGCTCAACTACATGGATTTACAACATCCTATCATTGTATGTAAATATGTAAAAGTTGTATATGTAAGTTACGTACACAAGTGTTGCCCTTGCCGGACATATATCTTATACAAAAGAAAACTCATGCTGACAATTCATTGTTCATTTCACACTACATACTACATTTTAATGTCAGACATCTATGAATTACTGCATTTATCATAGTCCTCTTGTTTCCTTAGATAGCAGTATTCTAATGTTGAAATTTTAAAGTACAATTTTATAGAAGATACACAGTCATATATTTAAAGTCACGTGTGACCTTGACCCTGATGTAAGTGACAGAGAGTATCATAGTTTACCACAGATATGTTCTGTCACACGTAGTGCTAAATAGTTGATTCAATTAGCTTAATTTAGACCGCTCTAAGTCACAATGAATAATTTATTACATAACCTATCGTGCTGATTATGCTAATTGATACACTGACCTTTGAAGCTTTTTGTAAGCATTCCAAACAACTTGCATGTAGCTAACTCAATTTCACTTTTTCTTCATATTTACCATTCAATCTCAAAATTTCTCCACCAATCATTTTACTAAAGTTAATTGTATCTGACTTGCCATAAGTTGCATTACGTAGAATTGACCTTGCAGCTATGAAAAATTGAGCGTTCAGTGATATAGACCTACATAATGACTGTGAGTGGCTAGATCACTTTACACACCTTAGTATTAGAATTGGCTTTGTCAATCAATCTAATCCACCATAAAATTCAAAGTTTATGTCTGCGCATTGACTCCTTATGTACACATAATCATAAATCTACATGTTTTTATGATGTAAGAAAGCTTGAATATCTTAAGCTGCCCAGACCTGAGAAATATATAGTATAATAAATGCAGAGCATTCTGAAAGCTTGGTCCTAAAGCAGGCATAGCTTGAATGCTCTGAGTTTAAATTTGATAGTGAAATAATACAAGTGCTACAAGTTCATGTATGACAGAGGTATAAATATAAATTAATCATATATGTGTGTAAGGTAGAACTGGTCTGATCCTAACATACATGTATATCATATAATGTACTCTGTACTACACAAAAAGGTACTGTTACAGTAGCACTATCAACAAAGATAATGAAACATACAAATTTCATAAATTAAGAATTAAAGTGGACTTCCACACACAAATTACATTTAACATACATATGAAAATCTACACGATAACAGAATAAACAAAGGTCAAATGATTATAACTTAATCTGATGCTAATTCTGACATTATTTTACATGACATGCTATCATAATTACATGTACCAAAACCAAAGAGAATATGTAATCATATATAATACATAGATGTGTATATATGCACTTTACAATCTAATCTATGGTTTACATACACAAGTTCATCATAAATGTGTGTTTGAGAAATACATCACAATATTTACTTTGATGAACATGTACAGTAAAAATATATTAGGGAATATTTAGAAAATTATTTATATGTTAACAGAATTATTGTTACATATACATTACGCATCTTTTGACAAACAACTCTCTATTCATGTGATCTGCATTTAAAACGTAAGCCTCTGTTATTTATTATGTTCTCATTGAAAAGAAAGAGGAAGTAGTATGGACAAAGATTGACCAAATGACAATTAAGAACTGTAACTCCATACTGAATACATGTACCATATATAGTATATAGGAATGATCAGTGTACATACACGATTTATTCAAACAGACATTAAAGCAGCTAAGATTTAAACAAAAACAAAATTATTTATTGATTTCATCAGCAAGTACATGATTGTATAACTTCGTGTAGTTTTTAATTCTATGCAGCATTACTGACATTATCAATGTTTGAAACATATCTACCTGACATTAGAAAGTCACACAGAATGTTATATTGTACAGGGAGATACATGTAGAACACTGAAATAAATATTTATCACCCAAATTTTACATATTTACATGACACATACCAAGATTTTTCAGTACCGGTATGTTAAAACATCTTCATTAAATATCTTCTCCTTGTGTGATGAACAGAAAATGTATTCATAACAAGATAAAATCTTATAACTCTTTCAACAAATTCATAGATACCAAAACCTGCCACACATACCCTCTAAAACAAATTTACATACTCTACACACTGAATGAACATTACATTAATCATGAATCTTGTGTTTTGCTCTCCTCTAGTTCTTTCTTGTTTTCTTTGAAGTCTGGGATAGGTAACGCTACAGATTCTGACTTTGATTTTCCCTCTACTTTCTTCGCGTCAGCACCTGAGGATTCTGATGACTTAGAAGCTTCTTCATCGTCTAACGATGGCCATTTTGGACCCTGATCTGACTTACTCAGTCTCTCGTTTAACGCCTTTAAGGCTACTTGTCTGTAAATAGGCACAAATAATACACATATGCTACAATAAGTTGCATTATACATAATACATCATACATGTAGTATATGCAAGGTAAAGGTTCATATGCAAAACATTACATGTAGAAATATATAATTCACAATTTTAACACGGTTTATCATAAATCATTTTACATCAAACACCTACAGGTATGATAAAGCAGCAAATAAGTACATGTAGTAAGAAAACGTTGTGTCTTCATCATCTTAAATTTTGTATTTACTTGTAATCAAACTTTCAAAGTTCCAGTTTAAAGATAATTACCAGGTAGGTAGGGTTAATGACATTTCCATTTAATCATTTTAATGGATCTTAAATTTAGATTAGGATAGAAATGTCCTGATAATTTTCAATCAAATAATGAGTACTTACAGTACTCTCCAAATTTTACCAAATGAGAGAAAGAAAGTAAGAAATTGACTATGTAAGTCTTGCTTATCCTACCATACCTCCTTCTTTCAGCATCCTGTGGATCTGTGCCTGGTAATGTAATCTGTATAGTGGACGAGGAACTGATGTCATACTTCCTCTGAGGCTTCTTACAGATCTTTACTTTGACTAAGGCCAGGAATATTGTGTTGGAGAGAATAGATATAATGGGTTGTAACTGGCTGGGAAAGAAGCTGAAATGGTTAAAAATGAAATATTTATATTTCTAGTAGATTCCCCATGTTAAACACCATTAGGCAACTAGAAATATATTCCAATAACTTGGGTTGCTATTGTGACGTCACGTTCAAGTTTTGCATGTAGGGAGAATTTACCAACGTTGTTACAGGCAAAATGTCCAATGTGCATACAAATAAGAATGACCTATATTTAGAATAAATGTAAATATAAGTAATTACTTTTTTACTTTTGGTGTTCATTGGTGTATAATTCTGGTTGGACACATGCAAATTTTCCGAGAAGCACTTCGCGGTTCACAGAATTTGCTTGTGACCAACCTTGAATTATAGACCCATGAACAACAAAAGTAAGACAGTCATTTCTTAATTTTAAAAGTTACAGTAACAATATCTTTGGATTAAAAGTAGATCCAGAATAGTAAGAAAAGTCTGTATCAAAAGTAAAAAGCATTTGTCACCATGTTATCATTACCTAGCAAAACTAAAGTTATCTCCCATGTCACCTCTATTGCCGTTTCCATGTTTTTGATAGAACCGCAAATATATCCAACTTATCAGGATTCCAAACCCGAACATAAATGGATATGGCCCCTCTAGAAGTTGACAAAGTCTCAGGGTAATTGCAACTATCAGTAAAAGAAGCGGAATGTGCGTATTTCGTAACTTTCCAAAAGGTGATGCTAGAAGAACGTGATCTGGCATTACTTGTTTAACAGCTACGGAGAAACCTGCAATAAATCCAGCTTGTCCACAAATGTGGGTGTCAAATAAATATTCTACATTCTTTGTCACCATGTACAGCGAAAGGTACAGAAATTGTGTTGCTATAGCAACAAAAGTTGTAACTACCACATAAAATATAAGCATGTCCATAGCACCCCATAATGGCTCCAACAGTTTACCACATAAAATAATGACTGCAATGTCAATAATGACGTCCCAGAAATGAAGTTCTATGAAACTGTGAGATGCATAGGTCCACACCCAGGCGAAATGACCAGGTGTAACAGTTATGTGATCGGTTATGGAATGTATAAATGTAAGAAAATATCCGAAAACCAACAAGACGGCGACAGTTTTCACGACAACTGAGCTATTTCCTACAGCAATCGACGCCTGTTGCTGCAAGTTTTTCATCATGGGCATCGCCATGTTTACGGAAGTGACGTCATTTTAGGTTCGTGGCTATGCATCAGATTGGAAATCCCCTAACGTGTTCGAATGTACGTGTCCCAGAAGAGATCTTTGAAAGTAACTTTTTATATTAAAATCTGCATTCGTTTTCACTCATCTCAAAAGAAAGTTTTTAAAACTTAAAATACAGTTGCAATGCATATAAAAAAGATTACATTAGTGCATAATTGAAGTATGTATTGGCTCCCAAGCAAAGATGTGAGGTAATTTATGGGCAAGTCCACGATTTTAAGTAAACGCTATGAAATTTAAAACAAATGAAATAATAAACGACAAATAAAAAATAAAACAAGTTTTTTCCTTTACATCAGAGGGGAATTATTGGACAAAACCTTATTCGGACAGATAAGTTTATATTCGAACACGTCTTACATTTAATGGCAATGAAAAGGTCCGAGGAGTTACTGATAAGTCATATGACTAAAATCATGTGACCTGTTTGTTTTGGCGGAAGTCGGAGACCACGAGATTTTATGTGAAAAGATTTATGTCATAAAACGCCGGTTCTTAGGGACTTTGTGTGCACAGGGGACGGTTTTATCGTCAGAACGTGTAATATCGTACAATGTTTTAGAGAATGTCGGGATAGATTTCTACATTGTGAGAATGTCACGCTGCCATTGATCGATACAAGATCAAAGTTGGATGACATTTTCAATAAATGATAATTTTCATGTACTATAGCAAGAAATATTTTATTAACAGTAGACTGGGTAGACAAGGAAGTGTTACTTGGAATAATGTCCTTTTTAATGGACTTTGATGTACTTAAACTTTCAAGTTATGTGATTGATAATCGCGAAGAATGATTTACATAATTTTCATGAAGTTATTTTATGTAATAAAACTGTGATCTTCCTACTATATTGCAGGTTTCAAAATGGAGGATAATATATGACAGGATCAAACAGAATATTACTGAAGAGTTTCTGGAACATTTTCTATCACCATCTTCATCAAACACTCGCTGTCGATATACTGTTCTTTGACAATGTGGATATAGTTTATAAGAAAATATAAACTGAACTGTTGTAAAATATTTGGACATTTGGTACTATGTCAGAGGTGCTATTTAAAGTCATCATAATCGGTGATCCTACAGTGGGGAAAACATCATTTGTACAGAGATATGTCAGCGATTCTTACCGCAGGGATTATAAGATGACGATTGGGGGTAAATTTCCTTGATTTATTCGATTTGTGTAATTTGTATTGCTTCTTTAGTTACATTACTCTACACTTTGGGAGAAGAGTTATTTTTTGCTGAGTGTCTTTCAGAGAATCTGCAAAAAATATATACATTTGTATCCATGGTATCTGTCAGTAATAATGTTTTAAACCAAGGATATTATTTACAAGTGGTTTTCTTTGCCTGGATGGTGTCCATCTGTTATTGACAAAAGATATATGTATACACTGCTCAGTCTAGCAATATTGTTTTAAATAAAAAAAACCCTGTCTGATTAGATTATATTTATAATATATGATACATAGGTGATTCTTAATACAGATTACAAAGTACTAAGTATTTATTCAAGACAGTTATTTAAAGTTATTAATAAAGCCACAGAATGATGAAGAAATAAACAATCATTTTAACATTTTCTTACAGTTGACTTTGCCCTAAAAGTTGTGAAATGGTCTGAAAATCAAACAATCAAGCTACAGCTCTGGGACATTGCTGGTAAATGTGTTTAGATGCTGTGTAACTCTATCATGGGGACTTAAAATGTTGCCAACTTCTGACAACAAATGACTATATGAAAACTGTATATACTTATCAGTTAATAGATATTAAGTTTTCTTTATGAAATTAATGATAAATATCTTCGAATGTAACGCTATGTTATACTATTTTTAAAAACTTTACCTTTGAATCAATCCATATGTTAAACTTTGAATATATTATAGTGTTTAAAGTGCACTGACATATATCATATTATGAACATGATGAATCAGCATGTGTCAATATAATGTCATTGTATATTTTTTTTTTCAGGCCAGGAAAGATTCACTTCAATGACCAGAGTGTACTACAAGGATGCCCATGCTTGTATAGTTATGTTTGACCTCACTCAGAGGTCAACGTTTGCCAATGCCATCAAATGGAAAAAAGATCTGGACCAAAAATGCTCTCTTCCTGATGGGTCATGTGTACCATGCTTACTCTTAGCTAATAAGGTTTGTAATTATTGACCTTGTTGCTGACATTTGACCTTGACCATACTGACATTTGACCTTGACCATAGTGATAAGATTTGTAATTATTGACCTTTATGCTGACATTTGACCTTGACCATACTAGATTATAGTGATAAGATTTGTTATTATTGACCTTGATTCTGACATTTGACCTTGACCATACTGACATTTGACCTTGACCATACTGATAAGATTTGTTATTATTGACCTTGATTCTGACATTTGACCTTGACTATACTGACATTTGACCTTGACCATACTGAAAATATTTGTTATTATTGACCTTAATTCTGACATTTGACCTTGACCATACTGACATTTGACCTTGACCATACTGATAAGATTTGCTATTATTGACCTTGATTCTGACATTTGGCTTGACCATACTGACATTTGATCTTGACCATAGTGATGAGATTTGTAATTATTAACATTGATACTAACATTTGACCTGACCATACTAAGATTTGACCTCGACCTTACTGACATTTGAGGTTGACTATTCTGACATTTGACCTTGACCATGCTGACATTTGAGCCTGGCCATACTGACCTTTGACCATGTGACCTTTCTTGTTGTAATGGTTTAAATGAAGAAAATTCCTTATGCATTAGAAAATGCTTTGATATATATGTATTTGCTTTTATGATTAATGATAATTAATTGTTCGCTTTTCAGGAAAAAAAGGCAGTCTCTTTTATTGCCATTTTATGATCAGTGAGTTTGTGCAAAAAAATATCGTAATACTTATTTCTGTACTGATGATTGAGTGAAAAAATAAATGGAAATTATAATTATTGATGTTGACCAATCTTCTGAAATAAAAAGAAATTGATTGTCATTGAAGATACATAACCATGATGTCATTATGTTACACAGTGTGATCTGAGTCACAGAGAGGTAGATCAGAATGAGATAGAGGACATGTGTAAAGAACACGACTTTGTGGGCTGGACAGAAACGTCCGTCAAAGAGGGGAAAATGATAGACGAGTCTATGAGGTTTGTTATTGATACTTGTAGATTCATCAGTATGAATTATAGTTCTTTTACTTGAAAGGTATGACCCTAAATATCTTAGATAAATAGTACATGTGTAATAAAATTTCATATTTAGATTGAAAGTGTTCTTGATGAAATTAAGCATATTCAGGGTTTTATAATTCTTGATTTTTGGCATTGACAAAATTCCTACCAGACTTTTTCATTACTAAACATTGTATCTATTTATCGTTATGCAGATTTTTAATAGAGGAGATGATGTCAAAGCATGCTGAGTTTGATGGTTTCTCTAACAGTATGATGGCGTCGGGTGGCCCAGGAGGTATACATCTACGATCCACCAACCCTCCTCTACAACCCACATCACGCTGCAGCTGCTGACAAACTGTTAACTTAGGATAACTCACACTTGTGTTTCTCAGTATCAATTAGATTTTCAAATTTACCTACTAGTTCCATATTATCTAGGGAATTAAGTTATTATGCTGATTAAAGTACTTGTTCTGTATATATATTTCTATAAAGTTTTAAGTATCCAGCTTGAAATATTTGCATGAACACCCTATTCTTCAGAACCAATGAAGGCATTTTGTTGATAATGACATTTTTTGTGTCAGATTTTTAAAAGAAACATTGAGACTGAATGCTTAATTCTCTGCTGAGTAAAATATGCCCATTTGAGCCTCTCGTGATTTTAAAAAGTTTTGGTTGTTATATGGTCTATATACAGCTTATTTTCATGAAATTTTAATTTTAGATTAATTGAATTGTACTAATTTTTGATTTTATTAATTGCTTAGAAGGTTTGATAGTGCAACATTTTGTTTCTCTGATTTTAATTTCTACAAATCTTTTGCAACGCTTACATGATAAAGATGTTCCTTTAAACATCTATAATACTGATTGGTATTGGCACAAAATATTGTGGAACTTTTACGGCAACATAATTATGATTCCTGCAATGTAAAGGTTTTTAAAATATATATGTATGTATTTCATACGTTGTGCTTTCATCAAATGGAAAGGAATGGTCACTCCATAACAAGAATGAACATCCAGTGAGGGTAAAGGTCATCGTTAAGGTCAAGGTCAAACATGCCACAGGCAGCATACACATCTTTGAACATTCTAGTGTGTATGATTTTGGTCATTTCTTATACCTCCTGTCATTTATGTGTAATCCATGGTTTTTTAAAAGAATCCACTAAATCTTTTGATTTGATAGTACATTGTATGTACATACACATATAAGTCCCGAGTGCTTTAAAAGTATTTAAACAGTTTCTTTGGCTAAACTGAAGCTTCAGTCTATATACATGTATTTATCTGTTTAAGTTATGATTACCTCATCAAGGCATAATACTTTGCTTTACACTGATGTGTATGTATCTTCTCAGAAAATTATGTAATCTAAATTCCTCAATCTACAAAATGTCAGGACTTTGTACTGAATTTATATATTTCATTCTCTTATTCTTAGTTCTAGAGATACGGCACAGTAAACATACTGTAGTTTCAAAGTAATGATCATCACTAAGTTTCAGAATTATTAGCTGAATTTATTCTCTACATATAAAATTATGAAATTTTTAGGGAAAACTAAGAAAAATGCTTTCATTTGAGAGCACCTGATTGTTTTACTGATGTTTTACTATCAGTGTTAATTCAATTATACAGGGTATTTGATTACAGGTCCAATAATATATGCAATTCCCCATATAGTTACATATCTTACTTTTGTCTATAGTGCTATTTTATGTTTGCTGTATATGAGCAAGCTTACATCATAGTTAGCTGATTTTTAGTTTCATAACACATGGTTATCTTCTTAATACACACTTACATGTACATAATACGATCCTCCTTGTCTGATGTATTATTCCATTGAAATTATAAAATGTTGCCAAGCAAGATACAAAAGTATTGAGCCTCATTTCCAATTCACCAAACCATGAAACTCCCATCAAAAGATACCGAAATTGCAAATGAAGTTACTAAAGGAATTTATCAACTGCAAGAAGCAATTCACCAAATATGAATTGTTCACACATGCTGTATTTTGACTGTAACTTTGCATGTTATTAAAGAGTCGGCACATTAATTTAGTATATATGTACATGTATGTTGTTAGTACAGCATATTTTTTTAAACTTCCAATATTACAGATTGTGCTCAAATATTTCTTTGACTACATGAGTCATGCCTGGGATACAATTTTGAATATATCTGTATTATTATGTAAGATACGTTTTATAGAATCTGCTATTTTATTGTATGATTTTGTATTGAAAAATATTTTGATTTGTTGTGCAAATTATCTTAAAAAATGAGATATTATGAAAATGATATATGTATGAATTTTAAAAATATTAAAGAATATATTATGTAGAATGGTGTGTAGACAGAGAGAAAAATGATAAATGAAAGGGGAGAAGACAAGTATTTATATTCTGGAAATGGAGAGAAGTGAAATTACAAGTATCAATATTTTTTTTACCTCTAATGTCTGTTTTATAAATGTTTAGCTTTTCAGATTCAAATTCATGCTAGCTTTATGTTTTCCTTTTTTAATAAATAAATTAATAGCAAACTAAAAAAAAAGATCATTTTACAGTTCATTTTACCATTATATGCTCATCATTTGATTTGTCTAATGATAATTTTGTATGGCAAACTCTGTCTGTCTTTAACACTTATGAGTGTAGATCATACCTTGAAGGTCAAGGCCAACATGTATTCTTTATGGGATGCTGATATGTCCAAGGTAACTACTGACTTGATGGGAACATTTGTTCGGGAAATTGTCCAAAGATAACAGATTATTATGAAAAGAAGTCAAGTGTGCTAATTTACAATTACACAAAGGAGTAGGTTAAGAAACTACCGATATTGGCCTTGTTCAAACCTAAATTTTAAAATTGTTTTATTTCATGTTATTTCTTTATGAAAGCAAAGAAAAACTTTGATAGTTCAGAAAAATACGACGTTCGGGAATCTGCACGTGCTGTGACGTCATCTATGACGTCGTTAATCCATGACGGTATGCAGATTTCCGTGTTTTTAACATGTTTTAGAGTCTTTATCCTGAAACTTTATCCATAGCACACGTTGTCACAGAAATTGAATTGGTATTAAATTGAAGATCATACTCAAACCTTGTTGTACAGAGAATTTCGTTTCTGTGACGCGCTGTGCTGTGCATCTATTTTAAAGTTTTCTATGTTGTACTTCTACCAACCTGAGAGAGATTTTGCGTGTACAGCTCTCTTTAGAAATAAGAAAATCGATAAATATTTTTCAGTGTCTACAGATTTTGAGAATAACTTTTATACAGTTTGATTGTTCTTGATTTCTCGTAACTACTAACATAATAAGTGCTATTATAACATATTTACCAGGGCCAGGAATTAAGTTTGATAGCGCGATTTTTTAGATATTTCTTAGATTCAGTACATCGTGTACGTTAAATTAAACGAGTTTCTGTGTATAAATATACAATGTACATATCAGTACTGAATTTATATTAAAACTAAAACTATCAAATGGTCTACATTTTATCAAAAGTTTCAAAAGATAAAGATGACAAAATCTTGATTTTTTCAATTTCTGAAGTGTGCTGCGCGGACGGTAGCAACAAAACAAGATGGACGATATAGGTATACGTAAATTACGAAAAAAAAAAAAAATAAGTTGAATGAAGAATGTATTTAAGCATTCATACCTGTGCATTCTGCAAGTGTAATGGAAGGTTAATATATAATGAATAAAATGAAGAAATATTCGCTCATCATCCAACATTATTATTTTCAAACGCTAAACAGAAATAGTAATAATTGTGACTACAGTTCCTACCTTCTCAAATTCAAAACGACAAACAGAAAAACGAAATTTCTATTCAGAAAATGAGAGAGAGACTCAGAGAGATAGTATCGGAAAATGTTATTATTATTGGTATGACTTATAAACTCCAGTTTAGATTATGCAAATATGATGTATGATACTCTAGCTTATTACTTAGCTCGTGGTCATGATTAGATTCAAAATGTACCCGGGATCTGAGTTCGTAATGTATCAAGAAGAAGGAAACAAAACGGTCTGTTTCGTATTTTCATTAATCCAACATCAAACTGAAAGTACTGGTCTGAAGAGAAATCATGGGCCGGGTCAGCACTAGTGTTGAAGACATTTAGGAATCGATAATGGATTAAATTCAGGAAAAAATATTTCAAGAAAATTACAGCATGACATTTACCGAAAAGGTTGCATTTTTGTCTGCAAGGAGTAAATCTGAACATAATTGAGCGACATGGGTCATACTCGAACATGACCTTTTTTGTAAAGGCTGTGTAAAGGAAGTAAATCGATGAATTCGTTGTAAGGGTCTCTTTAAAATGTTCAGAACCATGTTTAGGGCGGACGGACGGACGGACGGACACACACACGGGTAGACCGATTTAATCCAGAATCTATTAGTAAACCGGCATGAATAACCTATTAGAAAGCTTGACTAGGAAGTTCGATGGACGGACATGTTCATCGCTCAATAGCCCCGAAATTTTGACAGGATGTTAACATAATGAGACGAACTTCTTAAAAATTTGCTTGTGTTCATGTATCATGATCCAATCGTAGCCTAGGTACATGTACAACACACAATTCTTTGTTTTTGTGTTTTTATCTATTTCATTTTTTTTCAAAAAAAAAATTGTAACATGCAGCTTCTAGTCCGACTTGCAGACCTACGACGGTGTTATCTGTTTTTTCGTCTTCGGTCTGACTGCTATGCATAGGCAAAACTTGAGAATTTCGGTGCGAAAATTTTTTGGCAAGTTGTCTTTTTTTTTTGACAAATTCAAGTCTCTTCAACCAAAAAATAATTCATCCAGTCCTCCTGCCCCTAAAAAATCCCCTCTAAGCCTAGTTTCGCCTCTTCTTCTCTTCCGATTTTCCTCTGATCGACCAAATTGGTCATGCACACAGAGGTGAAACCAGGGCTAGAGGGGAATTTTAAGGGACAGGAGGACTGGATGACTTATCTTTTGGTTGAAGAGACTGGGATTTGTCAAAAAAAGGATGAATTGACGATTTTTTTTTCGCACCGAAATTCTCAAGTTTTGCCTATGCATAGCAGTCAGACCGAAGACGAAAAAACAGATAACACCGTCGTAGGTCTGCAAGTCGGACTAGCAGCTTCCGGCTTGAAAATCGATCTTTTTTCAACTTTGCACACAGATCAACATTTTTTCTAGTGTATGCTAAATGCTGATATGGAATTTGAAGACGTTAAACATTAATAAAAGATGAAATATCACCGCATCGGATGTGCACTTTTCAACTATACTTCGCAAACGATTACATAAATGGACGATGCGATAATCTGAATGTTATGATTTGTTAATTTTCAAATCCAGTAAAAATACACAATAACTGGAAATGAACACAATCTAAGTTCTGTAGAATGTAAAAGATACATTTACCAGGCACTGAAATGGATTATTATGAGCTAAAGACAACGGGTCCCGTTGAATTTAAGAAACTGTCCAGGAAGCAAGTGTTGTTGTTTTTCCAGGTGTCAATACGTTATCTATTCAGAGATTTTAAAATGAAACATTTCATTCGTGCACATCCAAAGGGCAGTTTTTTTCTTATTCTGCATATATCAAAATTCCATCCCCCTTCCCTCCTTTCATTTAATCAGCTACGTACTGATATTTCATTGGGATAAGGAAAAAATCTGGCTACGGCCCCTGCGTGCGCATTGTGAAATAGCTTCCTTATGTCGTCTGTCCCACACATTGTTTATGTGTCTGGGATATTTTAAGATTAAAAATGACATGAATGATGTTTGGAACATTGAAGCTACATGTATGATGCAACAGTTACATTTACATTGGTAAAAAGATTCAGAAGTAAGTTGCAATTTAAGAAGACTGAAAGATGACAAGAAAATTTATTTCGCATGGCACTTAAATCGTACCGGTCGACACCCACAACCACAGGCTGCCGATGTTTATCTATTAAAAAAAATAAACCAACCTTTTGTTGTTTTCCTCTTTCCCTGTACGTATGATAAAAAACAATAAAAAGGTTGGTTTATATTGTTTAATAGATAAACATCGGCAGCCTGTGCCCACAACAATAACACCCCCAACCTTCCTTGATTCCGCATAACACATGCAGTATCTACATGCAAGGTAAGTTTGAACACAATTCGAATGTCATTTAATAAATAAAATATACTTTTATTATGGATACCTTGAATGCACAAGCGTATATAAAAAAAATATGAGAAATAAAAAAGAAGGACCAAAATCGAATGGGATATACCAATTAGAAAACTGTTCATGGTTTTGCATGTATACAATTAATACAATTTGATGCGACTTTTTTAAAAGGTAGAATCTTTTGACCTAATAACTGTTATAGAACGAAATTAACTATGCAGAAAAAATCCATTATGTGAAAAATACGCTCCCGACTGCGTGGTCACGGGCAGTTTTCAGGACATTGACCTCAAGTTTCCGATGAAAATACGCCACGCATCTTCTCTACCTTGATGCTATATATACCAGCTCATATCTTTTCAAATCGTCTAATTTAATCGTGAATGTAAATTCTTTCTTTTCTTCTTGTTTTTTTTTATTTTAATTTTACTGTTTCCGTTACAACTATAGTATATAGTGTTCATAAATTTCTTATGACAACACAGCGTCTTGACGGCGTCATTTGACGACGTCATTGACGTCGCTCAATACGCTATACCATGCCTCAAATGATTCCACATATTTTCGTCAATTTTCAGATATTTGAAAAAAGAAAACAGTTTTAGAATCTGCAAACATCAGTTATTTAACATACAAAATCTCATTCAAAAGTACGACAGGGCCGAATTCCATGGTTACCGAACCTACTCCTTTGTCAGTTTGCCCATTTCTGCCCTGCTACCGCTAAAATTTGGTTTCGCTAAAATAAGTAAACATACATTATTCCATTGCAAAAATTTACCTTACCGGTATGTGAAAACCATCTACAAAAAATCTTGAATCATTGGCAACAATTGTGTGAAATAATTATCTAATCATTACAGAGATTAACTAGTTATGACCTGCATAATATCTATACACAATTTTTTTTGCTATTACTGATATGCAGGTATGACCTTGCTCAAAAGTCATGTAAAGGTTTTATGTCCTGGGTGACCATTCTAGAATTAATTCCCATTTCAAAATTTCTTTTCATTGTGACCTTGACCTTGTAGATTGTTACAAGTCAATAAAAACTCAACAACAATTCAATGAAATATGTACATGTGTACTCATTCTTGAAGATTTTGAAATTTCTTTTTACTTGAATCATGACCTTGATAAAGATCTTGGACAATTTTTTTTTATCATGGGCAACAAATCTGTGAAACAAATCTCATACAGAAATTGAAGTTACGGCCTATACAAGATTTTACAATTTCTTTTCACTGTGAGCTTTCAAAACCACCCTTGGTATAGATCATGCCACACCTGTGAGTCATTGGCAACTATTCTGTGAAATATGCAAATCTATGAATAGATTGATAAAACACCGCTAAAGACGGTATGGCCGGATTGCAAAGTAAGTTTTTGTCACTAACTGGGTCAAGGTCAATACATGTAGGTCAAATAATACAGCATAAATTGAAAGGTTTTGTCAGAGGCAACCTACATGTATACAATAAAGTTTCTACTGCATACAGTTCCATAGATTTTGCTTAAACCAGGAACTTTAACCAAAATCCTTAACTAGGTCAAAGTCCAAGGTCAAGGTCACTAGGTCAAATGTTACGGCATAAATTGAAAGGTCTTGTCATGGGCAAGCTTCATGTATAATATAAAGTTTCTACTGCATACAGTTCCATAGATTTTGCTTTAACCAGGAACTTTAACCAAAATCTTTGAGTAGGTCAAAGTCCAAGGTCAAGGTCACTAGGTCAAATGTTATAGCATAAATTGAAAGGTCTTGTAATGGGCAAGCTTCATGTATAATATAAAGTTTCTACTGCATATAGTTTCTTAGATTTTGCCTCAACCAGAAACTTTAACCAAAATCTTTAACTAGGTCAAAGTCCAAGGTCAAGGTCACTAGGTCAAATATTACGGCATAAATTGAAAGGTCTTGTGATGGGCAAGCTTTATGTATAATATAAAGTTTCTACTGCATATAGTTCCTTAGATTTTGCCTCAACCAGATACTTTAACAAAAATGTTGACGGCAGACGGACGGACAGACAGACGGACATCGTCAATCTATAGGCCGGAATTGCTTTGCAATCCGGCCAAAAAGTTTATTGACCAAACAAGATTTTACCATTTCTGAACTTGCATACTTTACATTTGGTCAAGGCCATGAAACACCCATTTGATCCTTGGCAAGAACTCTGCAAAATATTTATTTATCGATAATCCAACGATTCCATGCTGGGGTTAAAATTAAAGATCAGCATAATAGACAAATGGAAAATTTCCTACAGAAATACAGACACCAGCTACCACTTTTACTACAGCTGTAACTTCATCTTATACTGGTGACCTTGAGGAACTTACAGGTATCAAAAGAATTCCAGAGTTGACAATAGTGACCTTTGAGGTTATAATTTTACTGTTATATCATGTGCACTTGAACGTTGGATTATCGATATATAAATATTTTGCAGAGTTCTTGCAAAGGATAAAATGGTGTTTCATGGCCTTGACCAAATGTAAAGTATGCAAGTTCAGAAATGGTAAAATCTTGTTTGGTCAATAATTGGCATACTCGCAAGTACATGCAACACTACTGTTGATCATTCGATATTGGTCATTCTCTGGTACATACATCATATTGTATTGAAACAAAGGTATTGCTATTCATTTTCTACTTCATACATTTTGTATATGTGTCTGCACCTTATTTGATATACTTTGTTAACAAATCTAAAGCAAAAATCTTGTAGACAAACAATAGGCAATGACAGCAAAGGTAGATTTCAAAATGGATAGGAAATCAGTAGCATGCCCCGGCAATTGAGTTTCATATTCAACATGTGTATTCCTTGTGACAATTTTTGACCATTTAACCTTTGGCATTTTTTGTGACAAGCACCCAAAAGTGGGAGATCACAATTCTCAGAGTTTGCATGTTAATTTTTCTTTTTTTTTTTTTTTTGACAAGAAATTGAATAAACATCAAGTTTTATATTTATTATCATGTAAACATACCATTAAAATATTTGTATGTTATAAAAAATATTATGTATACATATCACAAAAAACTGACATTGATATGCCGATAAATTAAAATATATAACAACGTATAATGTGATGTGATTAACAACTTCACGTAGAGTGAATTCATAATGCATGACTGTGCGGAAATAACTTCCATGACTTTGGACGGGATGATTTGAGTATATTGCATTGCATACTGGGTATTACATGTATAATGAATATTCATTCATCAGATATGAAGTCAATTTTCAGACCTATGAACAGAAAAGTGCAAAGAAGTTGCACTGAATGGAAATTAATTCTATCAACCTACTTGAGTTTGTGACGGGTATCTCCAATAAATACACATCAATGAACCTGTGAGACTTCTTTTCTCCTCTCCCAACGAAAGTGTAATGCCAAACATCACCAGAAATTAGGTCAATGACCAAGGAGAGGAGATAAAAGCATACACCCTAGGTTAACTGCAGATAGGCAGTATATATTGAATCAGTGTTTTCATGATACATTGAGCTTGGGATAACAAATTTTGAACAAATTTTGATTTTTTGAAAAAATATAAAACAAACAAAAATGTGCTAACTAATTTTGATACTTTTCACCTCACCACAAAATACCCTGGCTCTGTATGTAACTAGCACATACAATAACATAGGAGGTGTATCTATCTAAAATCAGTTTCATAGTAAGTTTAAACATCCAATTCTAGGAAATGCAAAATATTTACAATTTCAAAAGAAGTAAGGTCTTATTGCATATTGCACATGATGAGTTGAACTTTTTCATTAAAATTTTGTTACTGACCCATTGGGTTTTAACACTGTGTTTTAGGATGATCGATGAATATCAAGTTATGACAACACATCATACCATATATGGGTATATATGATTCTTCCATATTGGCTAAAATACTGTAGATAATGTTTTCCAGTAAATATCACAGTTATACAACCTAATTAATATTTAAATACATTAAGATATGTAAAGAAGATAAGAAGACTCAACAACCGCTATAAATAAAGAGGGCTTTCTTAAACTTGTCTTAAAATCTTTATACACATTAAATCTGTTGGTAAAATAAGTAGATAAAATACCTTCCCCTTTAAAAATATTGAATACTTTAAGACAAAACAAGTATTAAAGCCACAGAATAAAAGCTACTGAATGATAAATGCATATTTCTTTCAATAAAATGTACGTAGCACTTAAAACGTATGGACGGATAATGAGTGTCACAGGCAAAGGTCATCATGTGCTATACACAGTATTTACGTTTCAGTGTCTCCAAGTAGTCAGCGTTTGATTTGGCATATGACATATTTAAAGCACCATCATCTGTACTCCGTACTACTGGCTTATAGCTGTCATGGGGGGCTGAAATACAAAAATATTTTGTCATTATTTCAGTATTGCATGACACAATTGATATATAAAATATCAAAGGCATGCATAGGAATCTTTGAAAGATTACATTGAAGGTTACAGAATACGTTTGTGTTTGGAAAAACATGTACATCTCAAAAATACAAACAAGAAACTGAACTAAATTTGACATCTAGCACACTATTTTTCATATTTTATCCGTATCTAAACATTCAAAGCAATTCAATGCCACCCAAAGCTTTCCCCTGCAAAGAGCTACTATCTTTTTTTCTATCTATCAGAGAGCTTGATTGAAGATCTTTATTCCAAATCATCAACAAGCGCATCAGTATCAATCAAAATCTGAATCATAACTACACTTGAATCTGTGGCATACTGCTTTAAATCACACTTCACAACAGCCTTGATTGCTTAATACTGCCACTACATGTACATATTCACAGACCTAAGTCAGCAGGAAACTACATAGCCATGGTTTATTTCCCAATAAATCTCTCTCATCCCATTCACTGATCAAATGTGTCACAAAGACATGACACCGAGAGCTGAAAATAATTTGATTGGTTAATATGATGAAGGGAGCCACTGGGTAAAACACTCTACATGTACTTGGTTGTTTTTTATATTCAAAACTGTTAACTGCAGACAAGAAGTTGAGATGTGGTGCAAAATCAGCTGGTAGAAAGAACTTAAGAGGTGTGAAAGAGTTGGAGTGTAATGGAGTTTGATGGAAAATGTCGACAGGAAACTACCATTAGAGTCAAATAGAATTTTTCCCTTCACAGAAGAACTGTTAAAATGCATTTTCCAATGTAACATGTTTCAAATCAATGAGGACATCACTCTTTTCACTGTTACCTCATTAGGTCCAAGACAACAACTCTATGAAGTATCATTCAAATTCATTCAGAGGAAGTATTAAATGGCATAGACTGAACTTTACAATGTCATTAGTTTGTGATCTCTGTAGCTCCATGCATGTAGAGGGTAATTGTGAGGTGCATTCAAAAAGATAAACATATCTTAAGGGTGGATAGGGTGAAGTAACATACTCATTGTGACTGAAAAGTTGCTAATTTAGTGTTCACCATGACAGAATGATAAAGAAGTGCAGTAAATCACAGACACTACCCAAGTAGACATCATTTGATGTATTTCATCAGTTTTAAATCATCTTATGTCATAATCAAATATGATTGTCACTGCATATTGAATTGTTCACTTTGCCTTAATCTGGCAAAACAAGAGCATTAGTCAAGCTGATTAAGTTAGCTAAAGTAGACCACACATCTTACCTAGTTCCAACTCTACTTGAAAATCTAAAGAATGTATACACATAATAGATAACCTAGCTATACCTAGACTCAACCATGTCTTCTGTTCATGACTTCTCTTTATTATACTCTATGCTGATAGGTTATAAAGTATCTCTATTCAGAGATTTTTCCTTGCCTTTCATGAGTTTTAAAATTAGATTTATTATGAAAATATTGCCCATAAATCTTGAGATTTGCACAAATTTTGAAAGTTGAAACTTGTGTTTATTTCTTTCATTAGTCACTGGCTAACAGGTCTCCCAATACAAACACTAATATTGGTCCAAGACAAGACTTATACATTGTGAAGTTAATATGTGTGAGACACATGTACATTATAAACTACACATCACTGGTTCTCACCTGCTTCTAAATGCTTGCTTATACTTCTGTCTAATTCTGCTTTCAGTTTGCTCTGGAAGAGGTCGTCCACCGTATTTGACAGACGACTTACGTCAAGCACCTGACCATTCAAGGTGCCAGAAAATGTTAAGTTACTGAGGTTGTTCATTGTACGATTCCTCTGTCTTTCAATACTGGAAGATAATCAGAAAATATTTTTTAGAGTTCATCTTGTGAAAGTTTCATTCTTACAGCTGCAAAATTGCTTCAAGAAGAAAATTTTGGAAAAATTCCCTGATAATTTTCAAATATCAGTAAATTTGAAGGAAATATTTTTCATATTATTTTTATCAAATCTTTGTGAGTGAGCAGGTTTAAAAATTAAACAAAATGAAAATGTGCAGTCTACTGCTTCTTGTTGCAAGCTTGTGTAAAGAACATGCAATGTAATTGAAAATAGCCACTTTCAAAAGATAAGTGAAGAAAAACAAAACATATCTAGCAAACTTGACTTTACAGGCAATTACCAAAAAGTGTCAAAAGGTAAAAGATAAATAGCAAATAAAAAGGTGCTAGCCTAAACCGTGTCCATGCTGTTACGTTACAGACATGCAGTTTGGCCGCACTTACACTAACTTGGATTTATAGTTGAACGCCTTGTCTGCTTGTGACATGAGTTGGTTACTGAGCCGCATACGCCACTGCATCTCACTCTCGTATAAATCCTTGTAACGTTTGGTCTCCATGTCTTTACTCTCTATCTGAGCCAGGGCCTGCTCGTACTTAATCCTCAATGACGTATGCTCCTCCTGAAATACAAGTATATACACTCACTTATCATACTTTAACATTACAGAATGTAGTCTGAAGTGTATCTACCAGGAAGATATGATGGAATCTTAAAATTATGCTTTGTCTTGTGCTACTGAAATTCTTCTTTTTGAAGTCTAATACTTTTGCAACAATTCTAATCTTAAATCAAATATTAGCATGTCAACTTTTATACTTTCCCGTACACAGCACTTGTAAATGGTAGACTAGTATTTTTACCTGTATTTTCTTCCTCTCATCTTTGAGTTTATATTCAGTCTCATCGCGTGACGTGTCCAGCCTCTCTCTGGCTCGTGCCTGCTCCTCCAGGTAATTATTGACGTCCTCTAACTTCCTGTTGAGCTCCAGTCTGTACCGGGCCTCCATCTCCCTCTTTACACGCTCTAGCTCCTCCTTGTCTACGTAACCATTATCTACTTTGTTCTGAAAGTACAAGTTCATCTACTATAATATGACATGTACAGTACATGTATGTGAATAATTATTACTCATTTCTTTAACTAACTCAGTTTCAAACTATTCAGTTTCCTATATCAAACATGACTCTTGCATTCTGTTCATTCTATCCCTCCATGGTGTATGAAAAGTAACACCGACATCAGTGATTAGGAAGGAACGTTTGTAAATGGGCCATTTTCAATGATTTTCATAATTTCAAAGGGTCATTTCATTCATAAGAAGATACACAGACTTCAATGGGCCTTCTTTGTATTTATATGGCTATGGCTTCTGTCCATCCTAGCCACTTAAAGTAATGCACTGCTGTAAAATCATGGAGTGAAGATTAATTAAAATTATTGGTATTTTTCAAATACTGTAAATTTTTCTTTTGTAAATAAAATCATAGTAATATCAAAATTAAATTCCTAAGTTGACATTCTGTATATGATTAAGACAGAGAAAAGATATATGAAACAAAAAAAGGATTCTATGATTTTAAATAAGGGGATGCACTTCATTGTTCATTGTATTTACAAAAGTTGTCATGCGATGTACATGTATATACATACTTATTTGTTGGGTGAATAAGGTGAAAAAACAAACATCATCTTTAAAAGTGTGAATATAAATGGAATTAGGTGTTACTGATAATTAACATGTAACATGTTAAAAGTTTAGTCATACATTGCATACATTCATATACTGTTTACAATACATTTTAAACAGTACGGAGTATAAAATATAAATATACATATACAAGTGATAACTGACATTTCCTGAAAAGTAATCAATGCAAATCAACTTAACTTCCTTGCAACGCAAACTTTTCCAAACATCATGCAGTATACATGACAAAGTCTTATGAATACCATGCATCATAATACATAATCTATAAATAAAACAAAACCCATTTAACCATCCACCTACAAAAATCAACAAACAGGTGTTCAGTATTCATGCAAGCATTCCAACTCAGTGAATGATAATAAGTCACATGATCTGAAGATCCATGCTTTTTTCCAATGCATCCAATCAGAGTCCAGTATACCTTTAACAACCTGTATTCTTCCTCTACTTTTGCCTTTGACACCTTAAGTTTCTCACATCCTTTTTCCACTTTCTTCAGTAAATTAAGTTCACTTTGGAGTCTCAAATTTTTATCTTGGATTTTCTCCTTCTCTTCTACCTCACGTTCAAGTTGGATTTGTAAGTCATGAAGCTTTCAGTGAGACAAAGCACAAGAGGTCAAAAGGTTAAAGATAAAAAATCCACCGTAGGATCAATTACTCATATCAAGTGAAAATCACAGCAGAAAAAACGAGACAATGGAAGTTATAAATCATTTACATTGTACAAATGTAAAGGCTACAGAAAGTGCTAGTGCCTAGTTCTATAATCTAGTTTAGATGTCAAAACTGTGTTACATGAATATCAACATGGTTCTATGACGTGACGTAGTTTGATGATACAATTAATATTTTCTAAGAATTTTGTTATACAGAAGAAGCATTTTTGTTGCATAAACTAGTGCCGTGGCTTTACCTGCTGCCTGACAGAGGATATAGTACTTTCCATGGTCATTCGTTCCCGTTCAAAGTCAGAGTGAAGTGTACCAAGACGAGAATCTTGGCCGTCTACAGCCTGAAGTCAGTAAAGACGCAGATAGTGTTACAGAGATGTAAATGAAGGTTTGATTATACAACATGAAGGAAACAGGTAGGTTGGAGGCAAAAAGGAAAACAAAAAGATATTGTCCAGATTCAACATCATAAAAAGTTTGAATATCATCAAAGTGTCAATAGCTTAAAAATAGGGAATGTGCAGACAAAGTAAAGAACTGGTCCAAAAAATGGTAGAAAAGAAAAATGATAAACTATCACTGTAATTTGTTAACTTATCAGAAAAACAAAAATGAATGCACTAATTCAGTAATGACAATGATGACAAAAGTAAATGATCATAGTGATATTGATAAGCAGTAGTTTCACTTGCTACTGTACATACACATTTTATAATGGAAAGAAAATAAATCAAGCAAGTTTTATTAACATTCTAAGAAAAATTAGAGCTAGAAAATACTAAACAAAGCTGATTAATGTCAAATAACATACATGTATCATGAAATACCACAAAACTACTGGTATCAACAAATTTTGTTACTCTTAAGCTACAAATTGCTTTCAAACAATGTTGACTTCAAATAATTTTTATTTTCTTCCATGACTAGTTCATTTGATTTAAGAATTAGAAACTGATTGGAATGGAATTATGGATGAGTGTAAAATAATCTAGCTAAGATCAGGTCTAGAGGAGCTGTAAGTACATGTACGATAGTTAATACATGTATCATTAGAGTGGCTTAAAAAGCAGCAAACTTCAATGTCGTTCTTTTTCCCAGATGCAGATAGATGTTTAAATGCATCCAGAGCTGCATGTGACAAATTGTTCCACCAACCTAAAAGTGTCCTTTGTCTCAAATAAATATTTCATAGTATGAATTTATTAGGATTTTGAAGAGAAGTTTGCCACTTTTTTCTGGGAGACAAATTTAGAATTTTAAGAAAAACACTAGTCTAACTCGTTTAGCCATCATACATACACTGTCAATGGTAACATTGGGTTCTAGCTCCTGAAAACATGCATTTGTTTAAGATAATCACTGATTGGTCGGAAAATCTTGGTAAAGGAAGTCTGAAATCACTGTTATCAATTTGAAAAAATATTACTCAGATGGCTTGGAGATGTCAATTCTAATATTACAAACTGTGACCTACTGACCTTCAACCTCTTTTTGGCGACCTTGAGGTAAGCTTTCAGACTGGTTACTTCTTTCTGAAGTTGAGTATTTCTGAAAACAGAAATGATGCAGTTAGTTATAAGTGTAGAAATGTATGCACAATTATCATAGGTTTATGTGAAAAGTAATAAAACAAAATTCAATGTACATGCATGTATGAACATTTTATTGATGTCATTTACATCAAAATGGGCTTCAACTTGACCTCCATTCACATTAATAGACAGACGGATAGACAGACTCATATATCATCTGCTAAGCATGGATGAATAAACACTTTTTGAATACAAGTATGTATATCATTTTTAAAACAGTTTATATTTCTTAAAAAGTTCTAAAAATTCTGTGGAAAATGGAAAACAATGAATATACTTTTCGATTTCAGCTTCCAGTTTAGTTTCTGCCGTCTTTTTCTGCTCTATAGATTTCCTGTGTTTTCTCCTCTCCTAAAATAAATAGTATTATTTTCATCAAACATAAAGAGATAATTTGCAAGTAAGGAGAATTAAGAAAAATAAATTGATTTAATAACACCACAGCTTCTCTATGTAAAACATTAAAATTTTGTTTTGGTCATATCCATTATAAGTCCAGTAGATAATGTATTGAATTTAACGCTTCATACCTCCTCTAGTTGGTTGAAGGCTTCCTGTTTACTTTTCTCATAGGACGCAATCTACATAAAGTATAAATGAACAGATAAATAGATGTAATACTATCTCTAAGTATTGAAAATATTACCGTATGATCAGAAAAGAGAAAGGCATAACATTACATGTTAAATTCGTCATTATACATAACTCATGACCTTTTACTGTATCTGTTATTTACAGTGCTAATCAAAAGTAGAAAAAGTTTCCTTTTATATAGAGAGAATGAATTGTATAGCTATTCAGCTCAATCATATAAAATGCTAAAAACTTATAAAAGAAATAATTTTCTCAAAATATTCTCTACAAAATATCAGTTTTCATGATTAGAATACTACAAGCAGACCTACAGCTGAGAGCTGTGAAAAGTTACACTTTTACCAGTTAGTCTAGTATAGCATGTTATTTATATCCTGTCACCACTTACCCGCAGGCCGAGTTTAGATCGCGATATAACCTCTTTCTCCCACATATCTTTATTTTCCTCGGCCTCTTGAGTAAGGAGGGATTTAGTGGTGTTGTCTTCCTATAGATATGTACAGCAGAAAGTAATACCCAGAACCAGGTTAGACAAGAGCAAAGTGTTACAAGTAAGCTACATGCATAAATAAACCTAATAAGCATAGCTGATTGCACAAATAGATCTATGTGTGATACTGTTATGTTATATGAATAAAGCTATCTACGTGATACAGCCATGGGATAATGCTAATTAGACATACACTGATTTGGCCTTTTTGATAAACATAGTTACTTCCCTTTTGAGTCAGAATCTAATTGTGATTTGTCATAAAATCCTACAGAACCAGGCCTAGTAATATAAAAGGGAAATGATGTTTCTACAAAAATTGCCGGTGCTTTTTCATTACATAATATCACAAATAAAACATACTGCAGACATGGAAATTTTCCAATGGGGGTAATTTTTGTGCTTTTCACGATTCTATTAATCATTTAATTTCCATTGTTATTATTAAGAAACGACGATTTTGATTGGCCAAGAAATTTTGTTGATACCTGTATCAACACAAAAAGGAAGTACACTCTTAGCAATGTCATAAGCAACATCGTTAGCAACACAATTTCAAAGCTGCAAATAAAGGTTGAAAAGTGACGAAATGAAATGATAAGTAATCAATGTATTATTTTTTTAGTTGATCGAGGTATCAACAACAAAAATTGAGGGAAAACTTATGCATCTTGCGCTACACACACAATGCAGTTTTCCCTCAAATTTTGGTGTTGATACCTCGATCAACCAAAAAGATATTACAATGATTCCTTAATTATCACGAAAATTATCCCTGCGTGAAAATTACAACTAGTATAAAAGACGCAAGAATACTGCTGATTTTACATAAATTTCCCCAACGTACACTGTTGTTATGGTCAGTTAGCGAAAATTTCCCCCTGCGAAAATAACCACGTTTATAGTAAGCCATTGAATGTTCATTCTATTCTCTTTGTCATTTTCACAACTTTCCAAAGCAGAACTGGATACAGTATTTACAGCAATGTCAGATATATAAAACATGCTCATGCCAAAAAAGTTTGTGATTAGTCTTAGTCAGTCAGTACTAAGTATTCTGTGTGTTGTAAAAATGTGAATGCCAATAAATATCATGTCTCAATATTATTCAATTTCGATCTTTCCTTCTAAAGTTTAATTTGAAATTTTGACTACGATTTTACAGAATTTTGCAGTATCAAATGTGCCATCTGAAATGTGAGAAGTTCAATGTGTACCTACACAGAAGTTATCACAACAAAATAGACAAGATATACACCTAAAGCATGAAGAAAGGGGATTAGCAGAATACACATACAAAGTCCCTGAGCCATTCTAAGCTACAGACAAGCTCTAAATTATCTTACAGTGCCAGAAGCCATTCCCATTAACTACAGGCATGCTCTAAAATTATCTGTAAAATGTGGTGTTTGTGACTTACATTGGAACCTAGTTCTGACGATGCACCATGCTGTATGTTATTTATAGACATGTGTTAGATCATAACAAATAAATAAATAAACAACATGTGCTAAAATAATAATAAACTTTTATGATGGCAGTCCTATCACACAATACAAACATATATCAAATAATATACATACATTTGTTCTCATGTACACATTCACAAAACAGTGATACAACTCATCCAAATGAGTAAATAAAATAAGAAAACAGAGAATTTAAAAAGAAACATCCATATATCCTATAATACATCCATCGTTAATATTATTCTAATGTAACAATGTAGGTTTAACATGTTTTTATGTCACTAAATTTGTATCAAACATTATCAAAATGAACTCTATGTTAATTTTTTCAAAATGAATTATGAACAAAAAGTATGTATTCTAAAATTGCATTGATCACAAATTATTGACAAATAAATAAGAATCATGTCAAGGAAATTTTCGAAACATGAACAAAATCTAAGCAAGTTATATATGTAATATGAGAAACTACAATCAATGACCTTGAAAAGAGTGCATTCAAAATGTTTATAGTGAACATCATAGAAACGATCTGATTTCAATTTGACAGATATTCTACATATGATGCTTTATTCTATCTTAAACTGACAAAACTAATACATACCAGCAATTTGTCTTCTAAATGAGCATTGGTTGATTTCAAATTGGCACAAAGGGCTTCTAAACTACTTCTAACCTGAAAGTCAAATATTCATAATAAGAATCTGTTTTGACCACTATTCATTTTTTTACATTTCTCCTAAGGTAGGTATCTTTGCATACATTTACTTGGGGAAAATCAAAGGACTGAAGGTCCTGAACGATACTTCTATTCAAAATTTATAGTCAGCAGAAGAATGTTGAATAATTTTATTGTTTATGTAATGATGAATTGATGATGGTTTTTTATACATAGGATGCATATGCATGTGAAGCTAATAATTTTCATTTCTATGAGCTCATCGTGTTCTATAAACAGCATAATTTATAAACTGTTTATATTTACTATAAGTGGTATACTTTAAATTACATTTTATTCTGATGACTTAAACCCCGAGCAGTGTCTTAAAATTAACCCATTTGGAAACTAGAAAGACGTTAAGACCATGCATGCATGTTAAAAATAGAAACTAGAAAGACGCGAAGACCATGCATGCATATTTAAAATTACAATCTACAATATATCTGATAAAAGAGCGGTTACATGTAGTTCCAGCGTAACTTTAAGTTTATTATCACTGGTAATTTCCAAAAATTCTCATTTTAATTACCAGAATTTCCTATTTCTTTCAACAAGATCATGCTTCGTTTCTACTTTCGTTTCTCATCGGTATATATACTCATCAAAAAAAGTAACGCATAGTATTTGTTCATTTCATCCTTAGTGCACATATAAAATAATCACATTTATCATTTTAATAGACAAAATCAAACCAAATGTACAAAATGGTATTTTTAGACCCTAAGCTTTCAACGAGAACCTCTTTAGTGTTTTAAAATGTTAGTTAAAATGAACCAAAAACAATATGCCCTCGATGTTCTTTTAGAGGCCAAATTGTGTATTTTTCGAAGATCCGTATGCGCTTGTTTTCCATATCATTTGAAAATGTTTTGATTCGATTAACAAACGGATACACCATACTTAACAGCGATAATCTCATAACATTTGGCGGTATTACTACGCATGATGAAGTTTTATTCTAGGACGTCGTCCAGAGTTCGTCGCATTCCTTGAATTTGCGAATCAGTTTTATCGAGAGAAATTTGTTTCATAAGGAAAAAAAATCTTCTAAATTTGACTTTTTGATCCTTGAACTTTACTGAGTATTTCTCACAAATGGGAGTCATTCGATCACGTCGCAATGTTTAAACGCATGGCATCGGACATTGTAAGCATGCATTGCATTAAAGCGGAAGTGACCTGAAGAAGTTAACGTCCAAAATTTATTATGGGCATCAATGAACTTTGACTTGAGCAAAATTCAAATTCCTCATAAACATGTAAAATGCATAAAAACATAAAAAGTCGAAAATTCAAAATTTCATGTTTTTACCTAAAAAGAGATTTTATGATAATCAAAAAATCGTAATTAAGCCCTAAACTGCTCGTCCTATCTCTATACCATCATCAATGCAAACAAATAAGGTCACATAATCAATAGCTTGTGCATATCGAATAATAATAATACATTGTAATATTGTTATATGCGTTTCTTCTTTTGAAGAGTATACATCATGTACATAGGGAAGACAACTCTTTACATTGTATAAGTTAAAAGAAGTACTATATTACTACGGCACCGGCGAGCAGTGAAAGCAAGAAATGAATAGTTGATTTTTTGTGATGCATTTACTTTATATGCAATTGAAACTTTTTTCAAGAAGGAGGATAATCTTGATCTTGCATGTGTCAGACAGCAAATTCCTAAATTAGAAAAAGCACTATATTTTGAGGTGTATGGATATATTGCAAATCGGCAATGTCTCAACTGTTACGATAACATAAGGAGACTTCCTGAAAGGAAGTATCCTAAAAAGCAGCAACAAAATGAATTAGAAATTTCATTTTTCTTTGCCTTTTCCCAACAATCCCTCCTCTATACAAATGTAAATACCACATATATACCTTCTGTGAATCCTGTAAATCTTTATGTAACATTTCTGACTTCTCTTTCTCATGTTTAAGTTCCGCCTCCATTTTGGCACCATTTAACTTCAGCTGTTGGTAGCTCTCCTCCAATTCTCCCTGTTAATCAACAAATCAACAATATGCATGTGCTCGATCAAAAAAAAAAAAAAAATCATGGAAAACCAAAAGCAGAATTTCAAAGCTTAAACCTTGTTTCTAGATTAACTATGAGCCAAAATATTTGCTGAAGATATCTTAAATCATAAAAGGAGAACTCCTGGATACATTTAGATATAGTAAAAATTGTCAAATTATCTACACACATAGTCACAACATGATTACCTTAGACTTGGAGAAGGCTTCCATATTTACTGAATTGTTCATCAGTTTTTGAGTATTAGCTTCGTTACTAACAATAGAGCGTTCCAGTTCAGTGGTTAGCTTGGTCAGCTGATTTTTAAGCTCCTGGTTCTCAACCTTAAACTGATCTAACTTCTCCTTATTCACGTCTGCTTCCAGTCTGTACTGTGATCTCTGGGCTTCAAGCTCCGACTTTTTCTGTCAACAAAAAGCATTAAATCAAACATAACCCATCTGTCTAAGTACAACATTTGTATTATAATCTAATGGTTATCTTCAAATCAGAGACTCATTCCTGACATTCACATATGATTATCTTAAGATCTCAAAATCAGTTCTTACATTATCATGTTATAAAATAAGTATCGGAGGCCATGTCCTTACATTTTGATATGCAATGAAATGGTTATCTTAAGATGAAAGACAGTGTCCTTGCATTATCATGTAATTATCTTCAGACTATACATTCAATCCTTACATTATCATGTGTTTCCACAGCTGCCTCCAGCCTGGCCATCTTTTTGGTGTTTTCCTGATTCTCCACCTCCCTCCTCCTGACATCCTCCTCCAGCTGATTCCTCCGACTCTCCAGGTTACGATTCTCCTCCTTCAGTCGCGTACACTGATCTGACAGGGACGTGTTCCGCTCCTCCCATATTGCCCGTGACTGATATGAAGATGGAAATCAAATATAGCACTTTGCTTATAATTGATGTCTCTAGTCATAATTTATTTAGAGGCTTTTTGAGAGTCTAATCAAACAAGTCATACAAAAAAATTAAGAAAACCAATACATCTAGAATGAAGCAGAAGTAAAATCATGCTACTGAATTTTCAGATTACATTTAGATCATTGTGGATTGTACCTTCTCATGGTCCGTCTTCATAGAGGCTATAATACTGTTATACTGCTCTGCCTTACTGTCGCCTGATTTCTCCAGCAATGCATGCTGGGTAGTCTCAAGCTGCTGCCGTAACGTCAGACTCTCATGTTGAACACTGGTTAATCTACAAACCAGATTTCTCATGTTAAAGCAAACAATGGACTTTTAAATTCATCATTCAATGTAATGCAATCTTTGGATCAAGTAGGACTTTCTTTTTACTGATTGATGCTAAGAATAAAGTGCATTTTCTCTGAAAAATACATTTAGCAGAATGTGTTACATGTATACATACTTTTCCTGAAGCTGCTCATTCTTGGACTGTAGCTTGTTGTTCATCTCCTGAGAAAAAAGTTTGATCAAATCATGAATTTCTTCATCAGACAATGCAAAAGAGACTACTGATCCAGTAAAGTATATGTAAATTCAAAATACTGGTCCAGTAAAGTATATCTAAATTCAAAAACTGATCCGGTAAAGTATATGTAAATTCAAAATATCAAAATTCTCTCTATCAAGCTCTTTCCATATTTTCTTATTTTGTTTAAGTAACACTGTGTATGATTCATGGGAATCACAAACATTTCTTAAAGCCTCTCATTATGAACCAACATCATACAGTTCTTTATGATTGTGTTGCCTTAATATTAATTATAACAAACCTTTTCCAGTCTATAATTAGCATCAATGTTTTCCTGAGCTCCTTTATAGAACTGTAAGTCTTTCTGAGCCTGTTGTAGCTGATTACTCCTATCTAGCAGTGTGGTGTTACTTATGTGTAACTGAAAAATATGGATATGGTATTCATAAGCACTCCTGTATGTATTAAACAAGACATACAAATAAAGTCCTTATTTTTGCTTATTGAGCTAAAAAAGAAACAGGCTGACAGCAAATTACACTAATGATACTGACAAGCATGTTTGAAAATGGCCTGAAAACTGGACACTACATGTACTTGCTATCTGGTTATAATGACAGCTTTTTTTTACTGAAGATTCATTTTTCACTCCATTCTGTTTGTATATACAGAGTTATTCCCATTTGGGACAGTACTGACAGGTTTTCAAGTGGTGTTTAAGCAAATAAGACTTGTCAGAAGACAACATTGCTCTTGGTGCAGTATTTTTTTCACTAAAATGGCAATTTCATAAAAAATAAATGTGAAGGTCACGAAGTCAAAAGGTATTTTAAATGAAAGCTCTGGTCACGAGAAATCTATGTGTTAAATATTAAACCCTACCACTTATAGTTTTAAAGTAGATAAAAGGTCAAGGACAAGGTAACTAGGTCAAAGGCAATGATATCAAATGAAAGCTTTGGTCATGAGGAATTCATATGTGGGATATCAAAGCCCTACCCCTTATAGTTCAAAAGTAGGTCAAAGGTCAAGGTCACTAGGTCAAAAGTCATATATCAAATGAAATTTTTTGGGATGTACACTAATATTTCGTGCTAATCATTCAATTTCGAGGATATAGTGAACGTTATCATTTTAGAGCAACATTTTGCTACCAATGAAATCTTAAATTACAGGGATAATAAAGGGAAATAGGCCTTTTTTGGCCAAAATATAGGGAAAATAGGGCTTATCCAAAAATATAGGAATTTTATAGGAAATATAGGGTCGCTTGAATGCCTGTACTGACATAAACAAATTGTGACATCATAAAATTCTATGGAAAACAACATAAAATTCAGGGAAAACATGTTTCAAATTCATCATTTCTGTAGGAATTCTATTACATCATAACATATATACATCATATACCGTCCAGAATGGGAAGTTACTTTGTATATTGAAAAGATCTAATAGCATACCTCATTTTCTACAGATGTGAGTTTACTGTCCAGGACCTGTAACCTCTGCATCAGAGCCTGTGAGCTGTCCTTTAGGGCTGTAATCTCCTTGTCTTTGTTCTCTAACTGACGACTCCACTCCTCATGCTCGTGTTGTAAACGTCTGTAATAAACATGTATAAATATGTTATGTCATTTATCATAAATAGCCCAATAATAATAAGATTACACTATAAAGGTTGTTTGGAAGGACTCTGTGAATGATGCTGTAAATAAGACTCACCTCTCGGCATCGTTCCTGGCCTGTTCTGCCTTCTCGACCTCCATAATACTGGCATGCTGACGTGTCTTCACTGACTCCAACTGAAAACAACGAACACAGTCGATAGAGTGCTTTATTATCATGATTTATAGCTTATTCTATAGAAAGTAGCAAACTTCATATGTGGTGGTTAAAATATGATGTGGGCAAATATAAGTACAAATTTACATGTAGTAAATACATGAGAGATTCAATTTCTGTTTGACAGCTCTATTTATGTTATGTGATAAAATTAAAATGCCGAAATTGGAATAAGTCTGTGTAAATCTCCTTTTCTACACCTCTGTCCCTTGATGCCCTTTTATATATACATGATGTATGAATTTGATAATCTTATGATTTCTATACCTCTGCCTCTATTTTCTCCCTTGATGCCCTTTCCTTCTCCAGTACCGAGTTGATGACTGTGGCCTCCGTCCTGAGATTACTGAGCTGTAGCTGGTACTGCATGGAGGCATGTGATAGAGCCTCCTCGTTTAACTTGATGTCGTTCTTTAGCTCCTCTATTTTATTGTGAAGCTCCTCATTCTCTGCTGACAACATGGCTGCCTCCTCACGATGACGCATGCGCTGCTTTTCAAGCTCCACCTACAGGCCAGAGTTTCAGTAGTGAACAGAATAGGATTTAAAGAAGGGGGTGGGACATGTCAAGACTTTAGGCATAAGGCAACAGGTAATAATTTCTTTCTTCATGTTTAAAGTAATTGCATTTTCCCTCTAGTAAGCAAGTAAGAAAGATACCTTGATAGCACTATTTTCTGCCTTAAGTTTATGTAGATTTTCAGTCACTGCTTTTCTATTCTCATCAGCTGACTCTAGTTTCTGTTCAGCCTCATTCTGAAAGGCAAATTCAGAGAATGGTAAACTGGTACATATTTAATCAATGACATTTTTGAAATTGCAACTTGATATGATTATAATATAAGAAAAAACACAGCCATTGTATTGTACAGATATGATCTCTCTCTCTGTATATTTACATATGCCAATTCATTTGTATAGAATTTACACTGTGATTATAGGAGTATAACCACAGTGGCGTGATTTGAACTATGACGTCATAGCAAGTTGGCTTGATTTGAACTTCGATGGTATGTAGTAACAGAGCCTTAGCAACGTAGTTGTAAACATATTTTAACGTCATTAAAGCGTGAAAAACTAGAATGTAAATATATATAATAACTGTCTTTTGGAATGTGATTATACTGTGATAACCTACAATGGATCTAGGAATTATGTTTCTCATAATTCCTGGATCCATTGTAGGTTATCACAGTATAATCACATTCCAAAAGACAGTTATTCTATAAATAGTTTCAAAGCATAAAAACGTAGTACAGAAGTTAGCTGTAGAAGTAAAGTCCCTGAAAAGTGTCAACGCTACACATAAATGTACACTATATATGCAATCTTGTCAGGTAAAACAGCAAATTCAATAAAGTTCGTTTAACATCCTGCTTACTGTTTAGATTAAAACTTTCTTGCTTAAAATATTCATTGTAAAACCTATTATCATATTACTATACATGTAAATAGATTCAAGGAATATTGACTAAATGAATGAACTTCTTATCCAAAAGTTGTATAAAATAATTTTGAGAATATATTAGCTGTAACTTATGTTTGTAAACTCCATAATATACTGCTGGTTGCTGCTACTTCATAAATATTAAGTAAATATCCTAAAGTCTTCATTTCAGTAACACCAGCAGTAAGTGATCTGTCATAGGTATGAGGTCCAATTTTGATTACATACTATTGCCATATTAGAATATTTTCTTGCCCTGCCATTTTGTAGAAATCAGCAAAGAATCCATTGGAATGTTACATTAGTATTAATAGTTAGAGAGAAGAAAAAGACAGGTTAACATTAATGAAAGACAGATCACAAAAGAAAACAAAGCTGTTCAGGAGGAGGTACAAGCATGTTTGATCCCAAATATGAGACCTTGACCCTCATCTTGAAGGTCACCTTGACCTAAGTATCATATTATGCCACCACCTTCCATCATGTTTAAATGAGTTACAGAGATATTATGTTAAAGTAAAATTTCAGACAGATGGATTCACAATGGGAAGACCAAGTGACCCTTATATGTACTGTCATTGCTTTGTAGGTGACATAGAAATTTATCTTAGAATTCAAGAGCAAAAGAAGAAGCTCTACATCTACTAGGTCTGTATCTACAAGAGTTACACTGATGACATTGACACACTCACACACACAACTTTGTCAAAGTAGACATGTAAATACAAACTACACCACCACCACTGTAACACTCAATGTGAAGAAAATGTCTAAAGCAGTCATCTGCCTTATAAATGTAGCCGTATATCTTACTTCATCGTCGTCCTGAAATACATTGTTATGGAAACTTAGACTTATAGCTTACAGGAAGTTAATTGTGCTTCACTCTAGATGCAAGAATTTGCTCTTAAATCTATTAATACATGTATGTATACAAAAAGTACTATACAGTATATGTAATGTATACTAAAGTATTTTTTTTTTCTAAATATTCGCTGAAGACACAAAATGATAGGAAATTCATACATTAAATTTGGTACCATACGGTAAATGCGGGAATTACCATGATCAAAATAAGCACTTCAGACATAAATGTTTTACATATGTAATCCTCATCCATATTGTCACTATGTTTATCATGTACATACATGAGTTTGCTCTTAGTGACCATGGCAATAGTCCATTTTCCAGAAATATTTATGAACATTTTAAACCTTGATTTTATATGCACAGACACCAGACATCACATCATTTGGCAACATTTCTAATTGTGACGTCATATTTGATCGCACTGACTTTATGCGTTGTCATGTTTTCTATTATGACGTCACAATGAAAATGACGCCAAATTCTGTGATGTCTGGTGTCTGTCCACCTAAGAAATCTAATGGAAAAATCAGCTATTGACCTTGAAACAGATAGGGTTCATTTGGTGGTTAGCTTGTTTAAGTCATATTCACAAACCTCAGGGTACATATACAATCATGTGTAAACATGTAAATGAGTCCTATTATATAATTTCTGAAATTTTGTTTCAACAGATAATAAGACAGTTAAGGCAGGTAGTCATTGATGTGAAGTCAATCTACATGTAGCAAAACATTCATGTTGAAAGGGTAAATGTTTAGATTATAATTGGAGCATATCAAACAGGTTCAAGACAAAAATATCTGTACTGCCCGTAATGAACATTTCTGTATATATATTATACATACTTTTTCCATGGATGACCTGAGCTGTTCCTCCTGTAGTACATGGTGGAATTTCTGTTGGTCCTCCACCAGTTGTTCCTGTAGATGTCTGGCATTCTTCTCATTCTGTAACTGTCTATGTAAATCTGTCTTCTCATCCTCCAACTGAAAATCATATCATTTACTGTTATATGTAATAAAAGGTACTTATCATTACATGTGACTGAACAGTATTTCAATAATGTACATGTATCTATTCTGTCTTTTTGATATACAGATCTACTTCCCATTTTGTATGGCATCTGGCATATAAGATGTTTAAGATGTCATCATATAACATTATGCTAGGTTTACACTTAGCCACGATGCCCTACGATGTCTACGATTGAGCAAAATCGTGGAGCTCCACGATTCTATAAATAAAATTGGTCTTCGCATGCTCTCCGACGCTCCATCACGCTCTGATACGCGCTGTAGCGTTTTGTTACGATTGTAGATAAGATCTGTTACGATTTGCATCCCGTTCTCTCAAGCTTCGTTACGTTCCCGCACGATTACCAAGATGAGCTATTACGCTTTGCCACGCTCTATCACGGTTCCCTACGCTTATCAAGTTTTGTTGCGATCTGTTACGATGCAGGACTACGATTTGCCGCGATTTAACACGATTTGATATGAAATAGACAACCAGTTTCAATACCACTTGCAATATCTGAACAAGATTAAGCTTAATATCCAGAAGATGAATATTTTATATCGCAAAACGGAGGAAATGGCTTTGATGAACCTTATTTGATCTTTCTTTTTCTCGATTATTAAAGTTGATATTTTTCTTGAGCAATTCAAATCTTTGATTGCGTGTATATATTTAACTCGTTCGAAGACAATTAATGCAGCACCTCACTGATTATCAAGACTTCTTCTCTTAGTCTTCTTCATATGTTAGAAATTGTTGAGGATGTTAAAAACACTTTTAATCCATCAAAAACGGCTTGTCTTATTATAATTTTTATTATAGAAATATTGGAATTGCAACGAATCTTGTAGATCGTGGACTGAATCGTGGAAACCATAACAAATCGTCAAAGAGCGTGAGTGAAATCGTAGTGGATCGTAGGAGAACGTGTTTCACCAAGATCTCCTACGATCGCATATTACGATCTGTTGCGCTTTGTCAAGATCTGTTACGCTCTACTATGCTCCACCATGTTCACTACGCTCTCCTATGCTCTCTCATGATGTAAGGATCAATCGGGACAATCGTAGCAAATTTTTTGAGAATCAAAAATTTTACCACGATCTCTGCGATCTCCTACGATCATCACGATTCCAACGCGCTCTCTTACGATTGTCACGATTCAACCCCACGCTCTCTTACGATCTCTACGATTCACCTCAATCGGGGCAATCGGGGCGATCGTGGCTAAGTGTAAACCTAGCATTAATTTCTGGGATTTGTTAGGTACTAACTGTTTTAATGTTGTTTGTAGCAGATCTGAGCTCAATCTGTAGATTCCTCATCTGTAACTCTGCTTTCTGTTTGGCCTCTATCTCACTGAAAATAGAGTATAATACATAAAATATGGGGCATAGAAATGGAAACAATGCAGAATTTAAGTATGCATCATAACAGTTAATATGCTTATTTATCACTTTGAAAGTTTTTCTTTTCAGGCAAAGGCCAAGGTATCAAATGGCAGTGACAACGAATGCATTTGAAAATTTTATATGAAACCCCTACCTTAACCAGAAGTCTCTGACGAGACTGTAGCTCTCCTGGTTTGTTTTTTCTAAAACATCAATTTCCTTTTTTTTCTTTTTAAACCAAGACCATAGGGAGCAGGCGCTCTAACAAATTATAAGTAGCATGACAAAACTACATATCCATTATACTGCAACTATAATAGCACTCATATAATTCATAATATCCGAGATAAAGTATTTCTAAAAAGAATGTCACACCCATTTTCCAAGATCCTAGGGGCCAAGGACTGCTAGCTCAAATGAACTACCAATGACACATCAAGACTTGGATAAAGAATTAACTCCCCATCATAAATAGCTTTAAACGAGAAGAGAGCACAACTATATAGGAAAAATTACCACACCAATTTTCAAAGACCCTAGGGGAAAATAAGGCTAAAACAAAATATAAGGTGCACATCTATGCCACAGACCTGTATAGTCATTACAAAAAGAATTAATTCTACATCATTTATAGTGTCAGAGGAGTTGCAAGCACAAGATTACATTTACTTATATAGGAAAAATGACCACACCCATTTCTGAGACCCTAAGGGTCAGGGGCTAAAACATAAAAACAGGTGCACAACTAGACCAGAGACCCATAATATTGCAATAAGAATTTAGTCAGAGGAGTTGTGAGCACAAGATTACATAGAGTTATATAGGAGAAAATGACCACACCCATTTCTATGACCCTGGGGGTCAGGGGCTCAAACAAAATATCAGCACAACCAGACCACAGACTCATCACATTGCAGAAAGAAGTAAGTCTCCATCATTTATAGTGTCAGAGGAGTTGCGAGCACAAGATTACATAGAGTTGTATAGGAGAAAATGACCACACCCATTTCTAAGACCCTGGGGGTCAGGGGCTCAAACAAAATATCAGGTGCACAACAAGATCACAGACCCATCATACTGCAAAAAGAATTAAGTCTTCATCATTTATATTGTCAGAGGAGTTGCGAGCACAGATTATATAGAGTTATATAGGAGAAAATGACCACACCCATTTCTAAGACCCTGGGGGTCAGGGGTTCAAACAAAATATCAGGTGCACAATGAGACTACAGACCAATCATATTGCAAAAATAATTAAGTCTCCATCATTTATAAAGTCAGAGAAGTTTCTAACACAAGATTACATAGAGTTATATAGGAGAAAATGACCACACCCATTTCTAAGACCATGGGCGTCAGGGCGCTCAAACAAAATATCAGGTGCACAACAAGACCACAGACCCATCATATTGCAAAAAGATTTAAGTCTCCATCATTTATAGTGTCAGAGGAGTTGCGAACACAAGGTTACATAGAGTTATATAGGAGAAAATGACCACACCCATTTCTAAGACCCTGGGGGTCAGGGGCTCAAAAAAAAAAAAATCAGGTGCACAACAAGACTACAGACCCATCATATTGCAAAAAGAATTAAGTCTCCATCATTTATAGTGTCAGAGGAGTTGCGAGCACAAGATTACATAGAGTTATATAGGAGAAAATGACCACACCCATTTCTAAGACCCTGGGGGTCAGGGGCTCAAACAAAATATCAGGTGCACAACAAGACCACAGACCCATCATATTGCAAAAAAAATTAAGTCTCCATCATTTATAGTGTCAGAGGAGTTGTCCGGACAAGATTACATAGAATTTAATGACCACGCCCATTTTATAAGACCCTGGGGGTCAGGGACTGAAACTAAATGTCAGGTGCACAACTAGACCATGGACCAAGTAAAATGCAAAAAGAATTAACTTTCTATCTCTAACAGTTTCAGAGGAGTTTTCCGGACAAGATTACATAGAATTTAATGACCACGCCCATTTTCAAAGACCCTGGGGGTCAGGGAGTGAAACTAAATGTCAGGTGCACAACTAGACCATGGTCCAAGTAAAATGCAAAAAGAATTAACTTTCTATCTCTTACAGTTTCAGAGGAGTTGTCCGGACAAGAATTGTTTACGGACAGACGGACAGACAGACAGACGGACAGACGGACAGACGTACAGACGGACAGACGGACGGACGCCGGACAAAGGGTGATCGCATAAGCTCGACTGGTCTGAGACCAGTAGAGCTAAAAATGAGGGTCTTGTTATAAGCAATGGAAATGTGAGGTAAGAATTTCTGACATATACATTGATGGAAAGGAAAACTCCCTTGATCTTCCATACAGGGGCTTGAAAATTCTTTTTTTGTCGTTTGCGATTTGCAGCAACTGTGTTCTATATACCTTGTTAACATACCTTGTATATTGTTCCTCCTTACGTGATAGCTGTTCTTTGGTTTTTGCCAGGAGTGTCTCTGCGTTTTTCCTAATTTCCGCTTCCTCATTCAGGCTGTATTCTAGATTACGGATTTTCTGTTCCATGTCCAGTTTAACCTGCTCCAGGTTGGACTTGTTTCTGGTCAGGTTATCCACTTTTCTATATGACATTAACAATTGGTTAAATTCTGTTTTTGAAACAACACTTTTGAACCCTTTTTTTTCTTGTATTCTTGAATGCTTTATAGATTAATGCAAAAGGCACACTTTGGTGAAATATTCTATCAAATTTTAGAATTTTGCTCTCCTCTCTATATATTTTTCTAATTTAATCATGCATATCTATGGCAACAATATCTGCAGCATTTTCAGTTAGCATATCTATCTAGCTAGATAGATGTTCCTACCCCTGTCCAAGAACAATCCTAATACTACTCTCTAATTCTACTGATCTTACTTTGTAAGTTCATTTTTCTCCTTGGCGATGGACCTGTACTTGTTTTCTGTTGCCATTCTCTGGTTCCTCTCCTGATCTAACCTTTTGTTCTGGTCATGCATGTATTCTTGTAGCTTTAATACTGCCCCTGGATCTGATCATAGTAAGAGAGACATATAATTTATCAATAGATAATAAATGGAGAAAGATTGGCAACATAAATCTTAAAAAGAGTCATATTCTAACAATACATGTACACCGTTTAGACAAAAAACAAAAGCAAAGCATATTTAATATTAAATGGAGAATGATTGGTAACATAAATCTTTAAAAGAGTCATATTCTAACAATACATGTACACCGTTTAGACAAAAAACAAAAGCAAAGTGTATTTAATATTCGTGATAATCAATATAGTATGTAAATGGCTTTAAACCTTAATTCTGCCACTACATTCTACCCAAGATGTTTCAGACAATGTATAGATACCTTTTCAAACAAGCTTGTAAATTAATGATTCACTTTATCAAATTAAAAATAATCCACAGTCACAACTTTCTTTTAAGTTTCTTGTACATTGTTCCCAAAATATGAGAAACATAAGTAATGATGACAGACCACTGAGGTTCATGTTGGCTAGGACATCTTTGCCGTAGGGACTGTTGGTCTGGTATATCATACTGTCACCATTCTCTGTGGAGGTATAGGACAGCACGTCGTCGTCAGGGAGATCTAGTCCCTTATACCCGTAACCATAGGAACCACCAGGCAAACCTCGCAGGAATGTACCCATGTCCGGCCTATAGGTAAAAAGACAAGATGTATCTGTGATACACTGATGTTCGCATAAAAACAAATTACAAATAATACAGGCATATGTTCCAAACTCCAAGGTAAAGCCAAAACGGTGGCAAAATTTAGGTATCATGAGAGAAATATAAACCTGTTGAATCAAAATCCCAAGCACAAATACCAAATGACTTAAGATGAACTAGACAAAGTATTTGTAAAACATATGCTGTAACGGTTTGAAACTTATGACAACAATCAAAGAAATGAAAAAGTAACCTAAACAAAACCCCTAAAATCAATAAGCATCCTCCATTTTGGTTTACCATTCATTCACATTACACATATATATCATAATTTGGTTTGAATAAGATATGAAATCCACATTTAAAGTCTGTTACTCCAAACAGTGACCTTGATCTTTGACCTCATGATTAATAGGCTTCCTCAACTTTTTGAAAGTAATCATACATCAAAAATAGTCTGGATAGGTGATATAGATCTTGATATCATTTAATTTCCATTGTTATCATTAAGAAACGACGATTCTGATCGGTTGAGAAATTTTGTTGATACCTGTATCAACACAAAACGGAAGCAACGTAATAAGCAACGTCGTTAGCAACACGATTTCAAAGCTGCAAATAAACGTTGAAAAGCGACGAAATCAAATGATAAGTAATCAATGTAATATTTTTTTGGTTGATCGAGGTATCAACACCAAAAATTGAGGGAAAACTTATGCATCTTGCGCTACGCGCACGATGCAGTTTTCCCTCAATTTTTGGTGTTGATACCTCGATCAACCAAACAAATATTACAATGATTCCTTAATTCAAAGTATTTTTCCTAACAGTGATCTTAACCTCTGACCTACTGATCCCAATAGGCTTCTTACCCTCATAAGTAAGCATATATACACATCTGGTTTGAATACGTGATATAAATCTTGAGTTATCATCTGGAACCCATGATTTTCCTAACAGTGTCCTTCAAGTCCTTGACCCTTAACCTACTGACCCCAAATCAATAGGCACTTTCCCCTCCAACTTCCCCTCCTTAATAGTAAGCATATGTCTCAAAGTTTGGAAAGGTGAAAGGTTCTTGAGCTATCATCTGGGAACCATTATCATAACAGTGACCTTGGCCTTTGACCTATTGACCCAAAATAAATAAGCTCCTTCTCCTCCTAAGATGTGAACATGTATCAGAATTTGATTCTGATTGGTGGAAGGGTAAAGAAACTATCATTCCTAACAGTGACCTTTAGCATCTAACCTATTGACCCCAAAATCAACAGGCGTTTTCCCTACCTTACAAGTAAACATATATCAAAACTTGGTTTGGATTGGTGAACAGGTTTATGAATTATCATCTGGCAACTGCAAGTGTTATGGGGGGCAGAATGTCGAAATATCATAATGAAGGAATGATACACAAAGCAAACTTTTAATTCCCGCACCAAAAAATAAAAAATAAAAAAAACCATAGCTGATATCAGCTTCCTCTGAAAAAGGTCAAGTAACTCAGTTAAAACATCAAAGTTTTGCCTCGTTTCAAAATTGTGCCAAAAAAAGTCAATCCTTGGATCTAGGTCACAGCAAGGATTAATCATTACCCATAATAAAACATTTAGTCCCCATTGTTCAAAAGTTATCACTTTGTTTAAATTTTCTAATTAAGAAACGGGTAAAACGTCAAAATCAAGGTTATGATAAAAAAAATGTGTTTGTGAAACACGAATGCCCCCGTTGGCATCTTTGTCAGTAAAACAGCAAAAATGTCAAAGTAGTTCACACTTGGAGGTCAAGGTCACAATGTCATATTTGGTATCAATGGAAAGGTCTTGCCAAAAGGAATGCAAATGTGGAACATGAAAGCCCTATCACTAACCATTCAAAAGTTATGGCCAAAGTTTAGGTTTTTCGAAAGTAGGTCAAACTCAAAGGTCAAGGTCAAGAGGTCAAAAATTGTTGGTATCCACGGAAAGGTCTTGCCACAAGGAATGCACATATCAAATATGAAAGCCATATCACTTACCATTCAAAAGTTATGGCCAAGGTTAAAGTTTTTTCAAAAGTAGGTCAAACTCCAAGGTCAAGGTCACAAAGTCAAAAAAATTGATATCCATGAAAAGGTCTTGTCACAAGGATTACACATGTCCTATCACTTTCAAAATTCATTTCCAAGTTAAGTTTTTGCAGACAAACAAACGGACAGACCAAAAACTTGTCCTCGAATCTCCGATTACGGGGGCATAAAAATGTTTGCATCAAAGAATTTCTCAAGAATCAGATTAAAGTTACCATAATTATGACTCTAAACTTTGTTTTGGGGGATATTATGTAAAGAAATATCATAATTCATGTTCATTTTAAATTCAGTATTAAGAATTTCCCTTTATATCTTAGTAAAGTGTTTCGTGTAATGTAAACTTTGTAAGGTATAGACAAAGACATATATAATACAAACAGAAAGATCTCAAAGACGTTCTCTGCAAAGATCAAGAGCAGGTGTCATATGAAGCAAGCCACAACAGAGAAAAAATACAAACAACTCCAACTCAGCCTTCAACATACCATGTAAATGTTAATGTATAAAATCACTGTAAAATATTCCATTTGTTAATTCCCGCACCTTTAAAAGTAATAACACCTTTACCATCTTTTTACAATCTTAAAACAGTTTTCACTACAACATTACAAACCTATACAGTTCCATTTTCATCCTGTGCTCTCTAATGAGTCGATAAAATAGTTTTTGACATATTGAAGCAATTGTTCTTGTAAATATAAGTTTGAAAGGACGAAGATAAAGTCGACATGTGGATAAAACATGTGAACATAAGCTCTCAGGAGCTTTTGACCGACATATACGAACCGACATCATCGAACCGTATTGTCCCAATCTTTATGAATCGCGGCTCCGATACGTCCTAACCGTAATGTATTGGAGCCGCGATTTATGGAGGAAACGCCTGAAATATTTTTTTTATTCATTTATTTTTTTTAAGGTTTTTAAACGCCTGAATATTTATTATTTCCTATTTTGAAAGAGAAACGACACATTTTTAACACTTGTCTTTTTATACAACTAATTTTGGAAATGCAAATCGTGGGTTTTTTTTTCAACTTTATCTTGACAATTTTTCACGAACATACATATCTTTTGATAGATCTTGTTTGATCGTAATACTCTGATTCTGGAACGTAACTAAAAATATAGCATTCGTGATCATCTAGCTAAACTAAGTTTTGCATCAACTCCACAATTCAAAACGCCTTGGATTAACTTACCATCACGAGACTGTACGCTGTGTCACCATCCACACCAAGAATGTTTATTTGTTTGTGAAAACTTCATTTCGGGAAATCTTGACATCTTCATTGTTTGATGACGTCATAAGAAATGAACAAAAAGATGCGTGACGTCTCGATCTCAAATGACGTCGGACGGCCACATTGATCTATGTTTCAGTTGAAATTGGGCAATATCTAAATAATACATTACCTTTCAAAGTCCAGATCGACGGAATCGTCATCGTCTACGCTCATACCATCGCTGTGCATGACGGGATGTGTGGTGAGGGGAGGGGTAGGGCGTGTCTTGTGAGAAGCAGGACTTCGTCCAAATGACGTCACACCTATACTCAGATTCTGGTCGAAAGAGGGGCCCGGTTCCGAGACGGGCTTAGGGGTACTGTGCAGGTCGGTGTCTCTATAAAACAAAATAAAATAGTGTTCCAGAAAGGTGGAATTTAAAGCATGCAATAGGATACATCTGCAAGATGATACACTTCTGGGTGTTAGAACAAACAACAGGGTCAATACAGATAACTGATCCTTTGCAGCAAGCACTCAGAGATTCGGTCACTATACAAATACATGCATTCTATAGCTTGTGAACATTCACAACATACTAATAAAGGTTTCAAGAAGGAACAGTTAATGTCCTTAAGATCAGGATAGTTCTCCTTTTTCTAAAGATGGACTAAAACTAAAATTGTACTTAAGCTTAGCATCTAAACTTGTGGGACTTAAACTGTCAACGTAAGTTGGCGGCAATTTTTTGACCGCGAGTCTAGCTTAGTTTTCGAACTAAATTGAATTTAAAGATAGTTTACTTGGGCGTATAAATAGAAATAATTTTGATCTTGTATTTAGATACATGCATGAAGATTTATTCAGAGATCCATTCAATCCTGGAGCATATCAAACTGTTATCGATATTGTACCGGCGCGTGGCTTTAATAGACTCAGTTATCTCTCAGATTCTATCCTGTTCTCCGTATATCATGCAACATAAATATTTCTTCATAGTCAATATTTACAATGAATTTACTTTCAAGTTATTAATGATCGATATAAAATACAGACACTGCATTCTTTCTTATTTGACACAAAATCTTAACATAAGAAGGTCAGCTTGGGTAAATTTTTGTAGGATGATTAACCTGCCTGGTTGTTACCTAGGATTTTGATTATGCCAGGTTTCTCCCACAGGAACGACTTTAACTACCACAACCTTGACAACAGACTTTAAAAGAGAGCGACAGACATTTTTTGCAACTATCTATACTTGTCAATTCATGAGTCTTTTGTTTTCTTTTGTTTTGTTTGTTTTCCCCCCTTTTTAAACCGTACCATTTTAAATGCTTGTAAAAATGAAGAAACAGGGTTGGGCAAGTTTGAAACAGAACACTATCACAACTTGACCTTAGGGGCTATCATATCGGTATTTAAAAGGCCTAAGGTAAAGACTGTTACGTTTAAATCAGCAAACATTTCAGAATAAATAACAAAGGTTATGGAAATAGTTTACATTGGAATCTCTGGCCCAGAAAAAGATGGAATAGCGTCCTTGTTCCTTAATTGATATTTAACAATGATTAGAAAGTAAATAATGAATTAAGAAGGAATATATTGACCTTAGTAAGAGATACGACCATCTTGACAGAACTCCACACTCTGAATGTTTACGTTACAGATCGGGTAACTTAAAGCCATAGAGAAGAAGCGAATACTATCAAACTTTAATTCCATACTTATATTCTGACATCAAAGAAGCTGAAAATTAAGGTGAAATACTAATACATTTTGTACTATGCACTAATGAGTAATAGAAACCACATTTACAAACAGAATTAGTGCCTCATCGCTCTTTCAAAGTTTGTCTTTTTGACAAATCTAAAGCAGTAGATACAGAGAAGTTTTGGTGGGTACCTGAGATACCGGGACAGAAGGTCCGTGCATCCTGAACTATCAAACGTATAATCCATGATGTATAAAGCCGAGATCCCACGGAGATTTCACATTAATAATGTATAGACACTCTCTTTACAAGGTAAATCAGACAGCTACATTCACTTTGATGCATCAAAAACTTGCACTTCAATAATCACTACATGTTTTTACGCTTATTTGTGCAAACTTTGGTCCCTTTTCGCATTAAAGTAGAAATATTCCTTAAAGTGAAACAGGTTTCACGAAGGCATGTAATAACTCCGATCTACGTTAAGGTAAATAACTAAATGCTCCAAAAAGATCATCAATAAATTCTATCCACAATGCGTGACATTATTGTCATGCGGAGATGCCTTGGAATTCCTTTAAGCTTAGCATCCGTTATATGGCTGTAAATGGAATCCCATCTTCACGCTTCATTGATCATGCTCTTTTACAATTGTATTCACCAAGCGGGACGCTGACGATTATCAAGGGAGGTTACTCGATCCTCCTGTGACAATACAGAACCATTGACCACTTTATACGAAGAGCTATTAAATCCGTTTAAGTTAAATCCGTCCAAACTTGAATGCAACTTTTTTAAAAGTGCAAGCTCCAGAATTTGATGTAATGCAAAAAGATACTTTGCTTTCCGGAGAGCTACCGGGTATATAGACCCCGAGTCGTTGTTAAATGTTCCAACATTTAAATCTCAAGAACTTGAAAAGGATTTTATCATTTGAGAATAAATACTGAACAAATGAAATGCGATTATTCACTTTCTAACGAGACCTATAAATACCATTCCTGTGCAGATCATTCAAACGAAGAAAGAAAGTTCTGGGGGATCAATCGAGTTTACTTTCATTCTTTTAAACAAAAGATCTCGATGACAGTTACACGTTTGAAATCAGCCGTGTGAAAGGTTTTGTTTTCTTTACATTTATAGTTCAACGAACATTCTGTTTCAGTGTTGAATTTACATAAGAATTTTCGTTCACTATTTTGTCGGTAAACAAACAGTGACACAATTCAATGGTATTTGACATAATATTTGACATAAATATCACTAGAATAAATGTTTGCCTTAGAAATTGTGACCAAGTTTACACATTCTGTGTTAATCCCAAATATTTGGCTTATCCAAATTAGATTGTTCGTTTCGATAATTGATGTAAATATGAAAGAATACCGCCTCCTGTAAAGTGCTACCTACAGTTATATCATCATTTGACAAGTCCTGATCTTACCACCAAAAGTGATGAGATTCTTTGTGGGATTTTTATCGAGATTTACTTTTCATTACAGAAACAGACACTTCTACGAGACGTACATTTGTATTAGGCAGTAGCAGTTACCGTAGTCAGTTCTTGACCAGAGAAAATGTTTGTAATGCACATGCCTCTTCTGCAACAGTTCGACTCTCGCAACATCAATCAATATTATAAAAGTCCTCCTCTCTTGTTAAGTATCATATATATCAAAATGTGCTCTTGAGTTTCATCTGGAAACCAATATCTTATAATAAGTATAGTTTTCCTAACAATGACCTTCACATTTGATATATTGACACAAATATCTATAGGTTTCCTCTTCTTTTGTTAAGTAAGCACATGTCCAAATTTATTTTGAGCAGATGAAAGGGTTCTTCGTTAACAATTTCAAAGTATTTTTCTTAGTTATGATGTAATGGTTTTCAACCTCATGCTGGACATTAGTAAAGCCCTGGCCATAACCCGCTGTGCGTGCTTTTAGGACGTACGTGTTTGTGGAGGCTACGTGCGCTGCGTTTTTCTGAAGACGCAAGGAAGGAAGTGGCAAGAGTACGGAAGGAGTGCGTCACGCACGTCGCACGCACGGTTACATGCATCATATGTAGTGGAAAAAAGAAAGTGCGTTGCACGTACTTACGACTTGCGTGCAACTTGCTTACAACGTACTTTCTCCGTACGTCTTCTACGTTATTGTAAGGATGTCGAATTTACACGTACTGCTAACACACGGAGTCCTCACTTCCTTGCGTCGAAGGTGCGTTGCACGTACTTTCAACGTACTTACAACGTGCATGTCGTACTTCTTGCTGATTTCGTAGACAGAACGCAGCGAAAGTTCTGTATGCACCAAAACTGCTACGTCCTGTCTGCGTGTTCCCAAATCCGCAAGGAGGACGTACGGGACACTTACTGACAACGCACGGACACCGCACGGATATCCAAGGTTTGCCTACGTTTTTGCACGTACACAGCACGTACGGCGGATTGTGACCACACTAACAGTGACCTTGACCTTTATCATATTGACCCCAAAGGGCCTGATTTAGCCCTCAAATCACTCAATTATTTCTCTTGTGGTATCATTCCTTTGAGGATAGAAGATGGTTAGGATTAAAGTAAAATGTATTAGAAGATTCCTTATAGTTAGATGTGTTGCACGATTTTTAAAGAGGCAGAGGGTAACAATGACGAAAAACGCCAAATAGCGAACAAAAAGAAACAAAAATGTCCTGTAGCATCATATCTCAGCCATCTTGCTACGTTTTTCGGTATATTTAGGACATAATTTTCACAGATTTTGGTCATATTGCATCGTTTCGACTGAGGACCACTGACGAGGGTTAAATACCCGAAACATGCATGTCTGGTCCATGCTGTACATGTAGCTGCTCTAAAATGATGCTAATGACTTTGTAGACGTTAAACAATTTCATTGATTTACAAAAAAAAACAACATGTATTTGTGAAACACGAATGCCCCCGTTGGCATGTTTGTCGGTAAAAGAGCTGAAAAGTAATTAACATTTTGAGGTCAAGGTCACAAGGTCAAATTTGGTATCCATGGAAAGGTCTTGTCACAAGGAATACACATGTGAAATATGAAAGCCCTGCCACTTACCATTCAAAAATTATGGCCAAGGTTAAAGTTTTTCAAAAGTATGTCAATCTCCAAGGTCAAGGTCAAAAGGTCAAAAAATTTTGATATCCATAGAAAGGTCTTGTCGCAAGGAATACACATATGAAATATGAACGCCCTATCACTTACCATTCAAAAGTTATGGCCAAGGTTATAGTTTTTCAAAAGTAGGTCAAACTCCAGGGTCAAGGTAACAAGATCAAAAATTTTTGATATCCATAGAAAGGTCTTGTCACAAGGAATACACATATGAAATATGAACGCCCTATCACTTACCATTCAAAAGTTATGGCCAAGGTTATAGTTTTTCAAAAGTAGGTCAAACTTCAAGGTCAAGGTCACAAGGTCAAACATTTTGGTATCCATGGAAAGGTCTTGTCACAAGGAATACACATATGAAATATGAAAGTCCTATCATTTACAATCAAAAGTTATGGCCAAGGTTAAAGTTTTTGCGGACAAACAGACAAACAGATAAACAGACAAACAGACAGACGGACAGACCAAAAACTATATGCCCCCAAATCTTCGATTACGGGGGCATAAAAATGATGTATGTTATGTTTCGATCTCTTTTATGTTAAAAGTGAAAAAAAGTTATTTTGAAGATGGTAAATACATAAAATCGGCGAACTTCGCAATCCGGGAACACTTTGTACTAATCAGCCACATAGAAAGCTTTTTGGCGCAAAATACACACTGTGTAGAAATAGACAACTTAATATCGTTCATTTCATATGCATCTGTTGTCTATTTCATAAAATTACACTCAGAATGGTTTATTTCACTAGATAAATGCAAGAAATCAGCAACTTTTATAAATCTAAGGGCAATAAAGACCAGTTGTTGAAAAAATAGCCCATCCCCTTTTTCAGTTTTTGACCTGTTGGACACTGTTCAATCCCGAGTTACAAAATCACACTTGGTCAATAAATCTGTTTTAGTGATATACACCTTTGGTGAAAGTAGCTCGGGTTGGAACAATATTATAGAAAAACTTTTCCATTTTCCATTGATTTCTATGCAAAAAACGCACTTTTTAACCCAAATATCCCTTCTAACCCTTACAATAAATAGTATTTATAACAATAAAGTATACTGAGATGTGGACCAAGTTTGTTGACATTTTTGATGCAAAACTTTCTTAAATTTTCATTTTGACTTTTCATGTCAGATTTTTCGTTTTACTAGTATTCGTACAGCTCCTTAATTTGGATCCTGATAAGTAAGCACATATTGCTTAGGCAGATGAAAAGCCTTTTCTGTTAATATGACGGAAGGACGAAATTACGTAAGAGGAAAACTGTCATCTCGACTTCTACTTAGCATAAATGAAGGAAAAAACCCTGTATTTTACACGAGACAGTATAAAGGCAATTCCTTATCCGTCATTTCTTAATTTGATACCTATTTATGGTCCTGTTCCTTGCTGAGATCACACAGTCACCTTACAGGGATTATCTCAGTCCAAGCAGGGGTCTACACAGATTAACGACTTATCACAACTGTCATTGTTTACTATAAACCAATCATTGTTTACTATAAACCTATCACTGTTTACTATAAACCTATCATTGTTTACTATAAACCAATCATTGTTTACTATAAACCCTCCCAATCAGCAATTTATAGTGGACGATCAATGAGTAAGTCTATCTTAATCCTAGGATTATGTATCACCGGGTAACTAACTGAGGATAATCTAACACGTAACATATGTCAAACTGCACATTAAGTTTATATATATTCGAATGCTGGTTTCGACGTTAAAAAATCTAGCAATTTTTTTTCGGTATTTTCTTTTATCTACGTCGAGACTAATACATGTATTGTCAATTTCTAAATGTAAAAGCTGCAAATGTATCCTCAATTCCACAAACCGCTGTCTGGAGACTTAATAGAACTTCATAAAAATTCCAACCTGGTTCCAAAACAACTGGTACAAATGTTTACAATACTAAAACTGAAATCAAGTCTTTTTCGCACCCTAGGAGAGACTTTATTTGTATAAAATCCAAACAGTGATTATTATACCTATATTGTCTCAGTATTTAGTGCATCCCCGGGCTATACTTTATTTGTCCAATATACCACATATTTGATAGAAGACATGACTTGATGAATAGATTCTAGTGCGAGCGATTTAACAGGGCAAAAGATAAAACCATGTCTTATGCTTACTATAAACAAACTCACAGGTGTAAGATGACTGTTTAATACTCTCTAATAATAAAACATAGTATCTGTTAATCAAACAACAGCTGAACGAAACGCTATAAGTTCTTTGTTGGCGACTGTCGCAGTCCGAACGCCATCATATGGTAGTGAAAAAGACCACAAGAGAAATCTTAGCCTAACTATGTTTCAATTAAGACATGTATTTTCTGCAGTAAAACTATATTATGTTCGTCCTCGATGTCTCTGGATAAACTATGACATCAATAAACGTTGTTCGACTCTGACGTCATTTATTACGCATTTTACTGCTGGTGAAAAGAAGAACTTTCAAACGGCATTAGTTTAAACGCCAGCCTGTCCAGTGGGACTCTGGAATCATAATGCTCAGTATTACAGACGATTTTTGTCTTATTCTACCATAACTTATCACAGATCCTGTACATAGATCCTATATGATCCACTTATAAAAGCTTTTACTTACCACGTGCCAAAAATCTAGTCATTTATCCTGGCACTATTTCCAGTATCAAGTTGCCAAATTTTCATTTCAAAACATCCATGATTAAAAGAGAAGGAAACGAGAATAAAATCTGCTTACTTTAGTCAAGTCCTTATTAGTGCATATGTCTACAATCTGGCGGATTAACGTTTACTGGGGTTTGGATTACAATGGATTACATTAAGATACATTACAAATCTACTAATAATGCCTTATAATCCATTCTTAAAGAGGAGACAAAATAAGCATATAATAATATCACACACGGTTTGTGGACAATATGCCAATGCTTATAAATGCGTTTTGTTTTTGCCTCCAATCATAGTCAAATGTTAGAATGCACATAGGTTACTGGCCTTGAGGTAATGTGTTGACTCAACAAAGTGTTTTAAAGTGCCTTTTAAAATAACAAAGGAAATAAATAAACTGCAAAACATTACAGCATGCAGCCATGTACAGCACTGAATTGTTAAAGCTAAGGATACATTTCTGGTTGACGAAATACTATAAGTGCACTGATTAGCAAACCAACTAGCAAAAAAGTTGGTATTTCGAAGAAAACAAAGTCAAAGAGGAAATAACTGACAAATCCTTCGTAAAACTACTTAAGGCACAATAATTTTATTTGACATTTACAAACCGGTATACAATGCTGATTTCACTTGTCAAAGAAAGCTATAGTACATTGTACACTGTTTTGTCCAGAGTCAGAATTAAGATTTCTACTCCGTATTTTTCTCTTGAAGAGAGAAAATAATCCAAAGTACTCGAGAATCAATTATTTGAAATCCAAGTGTGGCATACGCAGCCTTCGATGTCTAAATCAATATAATTGATAACAACTTGAGAGCACCGCCCCTTTTATATCTAACAGACATATGATACAGGGGTACATCTAAACAGATCAGACACTTTCTATATCGGCATTGATACCCTAGACGTTAATATCCTCTATAATTATACCTTAATAAAGACTCCCGTTGGTAAATGACTGAATGTATGATTGAATCTCTATCAAAGAGACGACGTTGTGATCCCAGACCTCAATTAAACACAGAAAGGGTGACTTCCATTTCCTGTACCGTTTACCTATCAATTGATTTAAACGATCGATTATCAATCAACCCTCCTTCTACCGGATGATCCACCTTTACTCGCTTCAAAGTGATGATCCTTAAGCTGTAGTTAAATTAGTAAATAAAGCTTACCATTGTTTATTTTCACTTAATCCTATTCCAAATTATTCTAAAATCAAAGGCAGACATATACATATTTCTTCCATTTCTTATCGACCAATTACATTTCTCCCTTGGGTATATCGACCAATCAAATGATCGCACAAGAAAACGTTGGTAGGGTATCAAACATCTCATTCCTTACTGAATAATAGATCACTACCAAACAGACATGATGTCAGGAATGCACCCAGGAGCATTCTTACCATATATATATAATCAGTTCATATATGTTGATATTGAATTAATTTAATTAATTTCACCGAATACTTTAGTGCTACAAATAAAGTGTACATACAGGGCAAACACCTTTAGGAGCTTCATATTTAACTCTGTTATTCTGAGTTGTAATATGATGTTTTATCCCTTGGGTACTACATTATTCAGAACCAAACAACACATATACACATCAGACTTACTAGGTAAGGAACACCATCTGTCAGGTACTGTAGCATCACGTAAGGTTACTTCATTATTCCACACAGCCATTTCAGAAACGCTTTCGCTTTTACAGAAAAGACTTCTTAGAAAATAGATATAGTAAACCTTGGAACTGCATAAACGTTTCATGTCCTCTATTTATGTAACATTACACCTCCATGCAATGACAAAACACCCCCCCCCCCTCCGAATACATATTCGCATTTATGTTAGGAAACTAGATAACGAGTGGAAACATTACAGCTTCAATCTCAAAGCATGTCTTCCAGATAAGGATTCAATAATTTCGTATGGCAGCAGAGAATTTTACAGGGCAACCCGATCTGCCCTTGATAAAATGACCTGGGTTAGAAAATTCAGTGCATATCATTTATCTATCAACAGACCTCTTTAGAGCTTCCATAGGATCATCCTCAAACTCTGTTTTACTCTGGACACCAAAACTGGTGGACACCTCTATAAAATCCTCTCTTACAGGCGAGATGGTCTCCTCCACAACTGTCGTCTGCTGGGGCGGTGTCTGTACGTCGTTTGTGTACTGAGGCGAAGCTTGTTTTGGGTCAGGCGATTTTCGTCCCTGTATCAGAGAAAGAAAATAAGTCAGACTTTGTGCTCAGGAGCAATTTGTACTTTGAAAAAAATTGACATCTCTTGATTCGGAGTCCAGGCGAATTTATTTTGATAAAATTCAGTTACACACGTATGTGAAATCTATAAAGTGTGATTCTACATTGTACATTAAATGAAGATACAGAAGAAGTAGTGCAATTGGTTACCCAAACCACTGATTTCCTAGTTTGTTCTACCATCTACAAGTTTTACATGTAGTGCATAAGTGGAAAGTTATATATGAAATCGTTACCGATACTCTCGGTGTGTAGGTATAATTGTATTATCGTGAAAAATATAAATCCGCCACCCAGGAAACAAAACAGATGAAATTCAAAATTCATGCACGTCTGTACACTATTCAATGTAACAAAATGGAAAAGGGGGATTTATCGCATAACTAGTTTTTAAAAGAACAAGTCAATTTTTTTTTCAAATACGAGTATACAACGCACTAGGCGATATCTTTAAAATTTCCTCTCATAAGCTAAGTACAAAACTTAACAAAATCACCACTAAGAATGCTATATACAAAATAATATAATCCAGACCCACAATCGTTCTTTATAAATTATTGCATGCTAAATTAACGATCTACTGTAATTTTAACCAAAAACGTGCAAACATAATTAAGTAATCTGAAACAAAAGAGAAGAAAATTCTAGACCTGGTTAAATGCGGTTATATACTTTCAGGCATATATGTATTACATAATTTTACAATACCTCAGTTTTGACAAAGTCTTTGACACTCAATAAGTTGACTTTCTTTAACTCCTTCTGATAAGAGAAGCATTGTCACAGTCTAATACACTAATCATATTCTTTATCAATAAGTTCATCACCAGGGTTCGATTCAAGTTCTGGTTCCCACAGATTTTAAGGTAAAGGCTACAAAGGGTCTTACGTTTGTAAAAAGGTATACTTTGTGATCTATCATAAATAAAGGAATTTTAGATTAAATAGGTAAAATTCTGATATTATGATGGATAAGGTTTAGATATAAAAGATATGTTGGTGTATATGCTTAGCTACACTTTTATAATAATACCAATGTATGTATCATCATAAATGGATGGACAGACAAACTAAAATTTCTACGACATCAGACATACGGAAATATGACACAACCACTAATGAGGTATCAAACATACTAATGTAGGGACTAATAAACAAAGAGACCCTTCCTTGGGAATTATAGATATACAATCAAATATCTTGCCGTGATAACAGTACCTCCCGTCTTATCAAAAATACGAACGCACGGACTTAACATTCCTCTTTGTTTAAGGGATATAGTAAATGAATTCATAACTTACATATGTACGGGCTTGACTTTGAGGATCTTATTATTGCACGCAGGCATGGGAGTGTCATCATTTAATATTTTGTGGATTGTAAATCAAAAATATTTATTTTTACTATTTGAGTTGTGCAACGATTTCCAATATTTGTCAACAGAAAAGGAGATCCCCTTTATGTGGTACCAAACATGCCGTGGTACCAATACTACGACGTACGAACAAAGGGTACCTTCCTGTAATAAATTGTGTCGAGTGCAACAAAAACCAGTGATGTGTATCGGTTAAGAATGAAGGTGGGGACAAACGGATAGAGACAGTGCTTGACAATAAGTAAAATAATTCTTAAAGTAAGTTTCAATACTAGAGGGTCATCAATTCAAGTTCATGTACGTTATAGTCAATTCAAAATTCTATTGAATTCTGCTCAACTTTAAAATCAATTCTGTTTCACAAAGAGTCATCTCTGACACAACAAAACCAGTGACAAAACTCGAAATATATGACGACCTCTTTATGTGTAATAATAACTTTTTTTTACTATATGCTTTATACTGGCATGAGGAATTCCATTAGTTGAATACGTTCAAAATACGGGGTAATACCGGGTTCTCTAGCAACAAGTTATTATCAGAGCAAGAGATCACTTACCCTTTTGGGGAAAGACACAGAGTCTGGTGATTTAGGCGAGGTTGGTATATCGTACGTATGTCCTACATCATCCGGCTCCTCCTCACTGTTATCGCTAGGCATCATATTCATCTCCTCCTCTCTCTGAAACAATATAACAGTAAATATAATAACTCCTCTCTGATACAACAAAATATGTAACAAATTCTCCTCTCTCTGAAACAATATAACAGTAAATGTAATAGCTCCTCTCTGACACAACAAAATATATAACAAATTCTCCTCTCTCTGAAACAATATAACAGTAAATATAATAGCTCCTCTCTGACACAACAAAATAAGTAACAAATCCTCCTCTCTCTGAAACAATATAACAGTAAATATCATAAGTCCTCTCTGACACAACAAAATATATAACAAATCCTCCTCTCTCTGAAACAATATAACAGTAAATATAATAACTCCTCTCTGATACAACAAAGTATATGACAAATCCTCCTCTCTCTGAAACAATATAACAGTAAATGTAAAAGCTCCTCTCTGACACAACAAAATATATAACAAATTCTCCTCTCTCTGAAACAATATGACAGTAAATATAATAGCTCCTCTCTGACACAACAAAATAAGTAACAAATCATCCTCTCTCTGAAACAATATAACAGTAAATATCATAAGTCCTCTCTGACACAACAAAATATATAACAAATCCTCCTCTCTCTGAAACAATATAACAGTAAATACCATAAGTCCTCTCTGACAGAAAAAAAATATAACAAATACTCCTCTCTCTGAAACAATATAACAGTAAATATAATAGCTCCTCTCTGACACAACAAAATATATGACAAATCCTCCTTTCTGAAGCAAAACCAGTGACAAAACTCTCTCTGTAATATATAACAACTACTACACTCTCCGAAACATTACAATAGTAAACTATAAGTCCGTCTCTCTATGAAGAAAAATACTGTAGCAGCCTCCTCCCTCTGAAACACTGAATACAACAGTAATATCCTCTCTTTGAAACATAATATGAACTCAACAATTTAATGTATAACATTCTGAAACAGAGACAAAGTAACAATATATATAACAACTCCTCTTTTCTGATAATCGAAAGTACAGTTATACATGATAAGATTATAGTTGTTTCCATTTCAAGGAAAGCATAAGTTAGAATTTTGTGAAGCAAATGTACCTGTTCATAAGCTTTAGTAATCTAATTCATCATCGAACAATACAACACGTGTGTCTCTGTAACTTGACCAGTTGAACACTCTGTGAATGATCTTATATTGTCTTGTGTATGCACGATTCAGACCATCAATAGAAATGCCACCTTACTCCTTCTGCCAATCAATATCTCCACATCATATAAATCTATAAACCTCGATCGTATCAAACTCATCACACCCCAAATCAAAACAGAAAGAGCAAATACAGTTTGATTTTTACCTCAGATTTCCCCGATTTTATTACCCAGGAGTTTCTGTAATTGCTATAAATGACCCTATTTCTATGAAATTAATTATCTTTGTACATCAATATGTATTTATTAGCTAGGCGGCAATATCCTGGGAATTAAATGTATCAGAAAGCAAACACACAGTAATATTGTTTTTTGGTTTTATTATGATCATTTCATATATATATCAACATACATAATCACAAGGAAATATATGAAAATATAGCACAATATACGACTTATTACATATTCATTCAATAGCACAACATATTTAGCACTAAAAGAATACAAATGCAAAGAAAGCAAAATACAATAAAAAAAAAAAACTGTAGCACTAGTGATTAATAACAAAGAGCACTTCTTATCACATTAGTGTTCAAAATGTCACATACATAGCACAGTCACTGGGATGAAAATCAACTTCCGCTGTCTGACTTGGCGTTTGCGCTGTGAGATGGCGGAGATAGGTCTGACGTTACGACATCGGCTCCTCTTGTTGGCGTACCACTTTTTGACCTGCTCCTCGCTGATGCCTCCCTCGGTAGCCAGACGGGTGATGGTACGTGGGCCGGGGTATGGGTGGTCCATGTTGTCTCGATACCAATCATCCAGCAGCTGTACGGCTTTCCTGGCTAGGTTTGGTCGGGCTCGCCGGGGTGTATCCTGTTGGATTGTCTCGGATGTCTCGGGTTGGGTTCGCCAGAGTGACTTTGGTAGTATTCGCCGGGTAATATCTGGTCGGGTTGGTGTGGGTGTCTCTGATTGGGTTGGCTCCGGCGTCTCAGGTTGGGTTGGTCGGGGTGTCTCTAGTTGGGTCGGCTGAGGTATCTCTGGTTGGGTTGGTCGGGGTGTCTCTAGTTGGGTTGGCTGAGGTGTCTCTGGTTGGGTTGGTCGGGGTGTCTCTAGTTGGGTTGGCTGAGGTGTCTCTGGTTGGGTTGGTCGGGGTGTATCAGGTTGGGTTGATGAGACGATGAGTAGTGCTACCTCCAGAATGGCTAGGCTCCTCTCGACACGGTCGTTGATTTTGTGACGTAGGTAGTTGTAGTAGTCGTTGAGTGAGTTGTGATATATGGCGTCGTTGTTGAGTAGGGCATGGCGACGTTCAGACTCTAGCATCGAGGATTGGTGGCGATGGAAAGTGGACAGTTCCTCAATACTCTCTGGGAACGATGGTCTGAGGGTGGCGAATAACTGCTGAAGTAGTGTATCTCGGTCCAGTGGCGAGGGTTGCAGTGGCTGTACAGATGATATGGGTAGTGTATGGGTAGTGCAGTCGTCTCTTGGTTTGGTTTGAAGTTGGAGAAGCATTGAGTCCTTGGTGAATGGCGAGTTTGATGTGGGTGAACCTAGAAGTGAGTAGAGTGAGTCGTTGTATCTGGATTCCGGCGGACTGCCGACGGGTGTGCTGGACAGAGCTGAGTCGAAGTTGAAGTCTGATGAGTGGAACTGAGTAACTGGTGAGTTTGAGTAGTTGGTAGGCGTTTGTGGAGTAGACGAAGCTGAGTCGAAGCTCAAGTCTGATGAGTGGATCTGAGTTAGTGGAAAGTTTGAGTAGTTGGTAGGCGTTTGTGGAGTGGACGGAGCTGAGACGAAGCTGAAGTCTGATGAGTGGCTCTGAGTTAATGGAGAGTTTGAGTAGTTGGTAGGCGTTTGTGGAGTGGACGGGGCTGAGTAAGAGACTGAGTACATAGGAGTTGACGATTGTTGGTTGGTAGAGGTTGGGTCGTCAGGATCAGGTGGTGAAGTTGATAGGTCTCCAATGGTAGCAGCGATGACGTCATTCAGAGTGGTAGAACTAGTAATGGTGAGACTGATATCCATCTTCAGACTGCAGACAAGTGTACAATGTACGATAAGCGGGTACGGTCTCTTATATAACTGTAGATAACAACAGTGTTGGTGATGGGAAAAAAGTTTTTGATTGGTTTAATCATTGCCTAATTACCAATAGTGAAATCTAATTGGACAACATAGATAACCAATCATAAACGTCTTCAAATTAACGTATCAGCTTGGGTTCATCATATTATCTATACGTATTCACTTTGAAATTGAAATTTAAAATCATAATTAATTCTCAGCTTCTGTGGTTATTAGGTAATGATAATATTAATTGATAATATGCAAAAGTAATTATTATCTTAATTTGGACATTAAAGTGAATATGTTTTAAACATACTTTAAAATCAATGTTTGGTCAATTAGTATAATTGTCAATTTTTATAGTGGACAAATTTATAAATTATCAGTCTCCCATCAAAAGTAAAGAAAACACAAGCTAGGGGAAATATGTATTGGATATGGAATTTCAACTTCGGAATCTAATGATAGAATGATGGAAAACAAAGTACAGAAAACTATCCTTCTCCTCCTCCTCGTCATAATCTATTTTGCACATAAACGATTTTTTGTCTGATTCCAATCAGAACTGCATCCAGAATGTTACCGTTTTCAACTTACACATTAGGTCCTTGTACTTTTTCAAGACATGGTCCCAACTTGTCGTATTTGCATGTATGCATTGTGAACGTGCAAAAAGTGGTCAAAATTTAGGGATCCCATTGCTTGTGTCAGAAATTTGTGATCACGCACGAACGCTATGTAGCATCTTAGTAAATGTAGATCTTCAGCTGCTTTCGGGTTACGATTCCAACCCCTCTGTCGTACGCACTTGTTGCAAAGAACGCACAATTCACTGATCCTAAGTATGAATTATGACAAGATAACGTGACAACCATATGGAGACCGTAAGAATACTGTCAGTGTGTTGAAAGCAGGTACAACCCCATAGCAGTGTGTGCAATGAATGGAGACTGCAGCTCACGAGCATGAGTGCGACGTGCGTTGACGTACGCCCTCCTTGCTTTCGCCATTTCATTTACTATGTTTCCACCGAAAAAATGTAGCGACAATTCGTACGGATGAAAAAGGCACGTTGGACTCAGAAGTTCTAGTCGGCTCTGTCGTCTACTGAACTAACTTGCAGGAATAATCTCGTAAAACACTGGTACTTCCCTAATCAATTCTTCTTTTAAAATGAAACGCGCAGAATCAAGAAAACGTCAAAACCTCGTTATATTTCGCATAACAAACGTGAGAAACTTCCTAAAAAAAACCAGTTTTACATATAACTTTCCGATGACATCACAGAATAAATCCTGAGTAGTAAAACATAGCTACAGGTAGGATACTCTGCAGAATTTGCATCGCTTGTGACATTGTCTGAAACACGTCGTCGTCGTCGTCAAAATTGTCATAGATACTTCTGATTTATGCTGCCTTAATTATTGATATACATTTGTAATTATCCTCTGTACGAGAATGTGCGACAAAATTAAATTTCATATGTATGTATGTCCGTTCGTCCTTAAACCTTTGCCATAGCTTTTGAAAAATTAATAATGATAGGGTATCTTTATTCCACGTGTAATCTATTTGGTGTGACCCTTTCAGTGGTTCCAACGTTCTTGACCCTGTGACCTTGACTCTGGAGTGTAGCAGGTATTGAAAAGTGTACTGATGGTCTAAACATTATAACGTGTATGTTATTTGTAATTCTGCTAAAAACCCAGCAAATTCATTTATCCAGAGAATTATTTCACAGGAGCAAGCTTTATATTTCTTGTTACTCAACCCTGAATTTTTCCGCATGTGTAATCAGATCTGAATTTATTCTTGAGAAAATATAGTTTAAAACAAAAGTCATGCAAGCAATACATATACATTTTGTATATCAATGCCCCATTGCAACAATTTGATTATGAATACTAGTATATAGAGGATAAAGATTAGGTACAAAATTCACTTCTAAAAGACCAATATTGGAGTTTCTTCATAAAATAAGGTAATGAAAACTTCTAAAACAGTATCCTTTCTGACCTTCACACCTTCTTTAATTCATATGATCCAAATTTCTTCCTTGGACATCAATGGAAAACCAACAGTAAACTTTAGAACAGCCTACATTTCCTTTACCAAGAGTAACAACAGTTTTTTGTAATAATGGATAATAATAGTACAACAACAGTAAATACTTAATTTTGGTTAATTTAACCCACACTTCCACACATGTACCATAAATCCAGATAATGTACCTCATAGTTAAGATACAAGCAGAGAATAACACAATACTTACTCTTGACTCCTCTTCAGCTTCCCTCCTCAGTAGCTCCTCCTGAGCTCTCTGTTGCTCCTCCCACTCTTGCTGTCTGAGAAACTCAGCCTCTCTTTCAGCCTGCTCCTCTTGTAGCCTCAGTATCTCAGCCTCTTTCTGCAGTCTTTGTCTCTCAGCCTCCTCCTGCATTCTCAGTACCTCAGCCTGCCTCTTAGACTCCTCAGCTTTCAGTTTTTGTAATTCAGCCTCTCTCTGGGCCTCCTCTTTTTGCTGTCTGATTATTTCAGCCTCTCTTTCAGCCTGCTCATCAGCCTCTATTTCTATCCGTCTTCTCCTCTCTGCTTCAGCATCTTCTTGATGTTTCTGTGCCTGTAATGAGATAATGATGTCCCAAATATTTCCATATTTTTGAAGTACCTCAAAACCATAACAGATTTGAAATTTATCTTTTCCAAAGCAAACAGAAAATCGTGCTTAGTGCCACAAGCACTAACAATTTGATGTAGTACCTTTTCTTTCATCCTGTCCATCTCCCACTCACTGATGGATTCTTCCTCCACGTCCTCTGTGATAGAGTGATCTCCCTTTGAAGATGTGTGGTATGAGTGATCTTCTTTACTTTTCTCTTTTCTCTCTCCATCAGGCATAAACACAGGGGGAGCATTGGTTTCAGATGGCAAAAGACCTGCATCCTGTTTTGATAAAAAAAAAAATTCATATGCAGGTCATTAAATCATACATGATTTCATTGATTTTACACAGATTAAAGTTAGCTTGCCAGTTCTTTCTGAATTGACATTTTGCCTTTTTAAAGACTTTCTCTTAATATTTATTTCCTCAGATTATAATTTCAGACAATTTTCTAAATGTCACATACTTCATCAGAATCCCAGTCAGAATCATCATCTTCTTCTTCCTCTTTCTCTTCCTTTTTCTTCACCTCTATCACTGTCTGCTGTGTGGTGCCACTACCAAAGCTTGCCATCAGTACAGGGTCTACACTGGTAGCCTCCTGTATAGGTGATACTGACTCCTCCCCATCATTCACAGGACCCTCCTCCTCCTCCTCCTCATCGCTATGTGGCATCTGTACAGCAACAGAAATATAGATCTTGAAAACTTGACAAAGTTTCCCTTAAAGACATTTCAAGCACAATTACTTTTTACAGTTAAGTAAGTTTTGTTTTTTGCAGATGAACAAGGCCACTTCACTAGTCTACTGTTTTTCATAAATAACAAAGGAGGATTCAAAAGGAAGTCAAAGAATTTAGATTAACCATGTTGTTTACATTGTGTCACCTATTGTTATATATACCTTATATCCAGGACCTCTTGGGGTGATACCACTGGTGGTTGTGGAGTCCCAGTGACTTGACTGTAAAATGACACAAATAGATTTAAAATTATATTGAATAAGAAAGAATATGTGTGGTGTTCAGCAATACCAAAGTAGGGAACATGAAAATTCAAATTCATCTCATTTAATAATTTCACATGGTAAAGGGTCTTGCCAATTTAATTGGATAGGCAGCAGAATTCAACTCAATGTTATAATCATACAAAACATTACTCTCACTCCACTCTGTAAATTCTAACATAACAAACTGAATGATTGTTGATTAGTTTGAATATAGACAAACATAAGTCTGAGTTCTAACAGAGGAATATGACAATTCATAGGTTAAAGATCTATTAGGTAATATTAGCAGGAAAAGAAATCTGGAATACGAAAGCGTGAGCTTCTAAAAATCTCATCAGGAATTGTGTTATAAGGCTTACATGGTGACACTCCAGAATATGATAGAAGATTTTTTTTAATGAAAAAGAAGAAAACCTCTAAAAACATAGTAACTGAATGTGAAATTCCTATCAGTAAAGTGTAATTTAAATCTGTATTAAAGGTGAAAAGAGCTTGAACAAGTGTAAAATAATTATACGGTATAAATAAATAAATTTCAAAGAAATGTGAAAGAAGTATTTGATGGATCGTTACAAAATGTGAGTGTGTAAATGTATAATCTCCCCAGTACCCCTACCTCTTCCTCTATATTTTCGGCTACCATTTCTTCAACCTCATCCTACAAGTGCCAGTGGAAATATTGCATTTACGATTTCTATTCATACTTAAAAAATTGAGAGAAATAAAAATAAATTGAAAGCCTGCTTTTCAAACCGAATTTACGAGTACTGCTAAAGTTCAAGCATTTGTAACATGTTTATTGTGATATCTGATGATCAATTGGGTTTAAATCAGAAAACAAGAGAAATCTATCTTTTAAAATGCATTTCTTGGAACATTTTAATTAATTGCGTTCAATAAGAGAATACATGTATATGTTTATTTTCTTTGCAGATTTTCAAAAAGTTCAGTAGACTGAATGTCAGCTATTACATAATATATTTCTGGTGCCAATGCATCCATGTCTCTGTATAACAATTACTGTATATGTGTAATGACATTGAGTGTAAGTAATGAAAAATATTTGTGTCCTAAAATTATATTACCATAAAATATCATACATGTGCTATGAAATACACAAAAACACTGTTAGCATACATATGCAATTTGATTTCTATAAGTAGCATGCAGACATCAATGGTACTTTTCACTGCAAATGTGTGAATACAAACTTTTACTTTGTAAACATGTGAATACATCCTTTTACACTGCAAACATGTGAATACAAACAACACACTGCTGTCATCTATGAAGATATTATAACCAAAGATTTGTGACATTAGAACACTCCACTCAGCTATAATAGAGTGAAACCTTTTGCTGTGACTGTAGGTGCTGAAAGTACATCATATTGTTATAGGCATCAACCTCTTCATCTGACGGTACCTGCTCCATGGTGTTCTCAGACAAGTTGTCTTCCCTGATAACAGGTTTATCCTCCAATGGTGACTTGAGAAACTGTTCAACTTCATCTATAGCTAATACTCGAGCAACCTCTTGATCTGTTTCTGGGTCATCACTATGGCGACTAAGAACATCAAGACGACCTTGAGTGACCTCTTCTACCTTCCTTCTCTGATTGTCTGATGAATTAGATCTTGATGAGTCATCCTCTATAAATTCTGTGACCTTGCTAGGACCAAGGTCAAGGTCAGCGACTTCATCGGTACGGCTTACTGATACAACATCTTCACTCTGGCTGCGATGATAATCCATCATAATAGGGGAATCCCCTACCCCTCTGAGGTTTCCATCTCGATTATTGGCCCCTTCTTGCCTTGGAGTCCCTGAGAAGTCATCAGAGTCACTTTGTACATTACGATCATCGTTAAAATCACCTCTGTCCTCAGACGCCATATACCTGCTAGCCCTGTCTTGGTACTGATCAACAGCTGGATCTCCAACCTCTATCTCTATGTCCTTCAAGGTTTTTTAATATGGAAGTTTATATTACAATGAAAGAGTTTATGATAAATAACAAACTTGATCAGGCGACAAAGAGAATTCCTAAAATGATTCTCATTATTTGCACGTAATATATTACATATTACTTTAATTACAATAGACCAGTCTTTAACTTCTGATCAGATGTACAAGTACATGCCAAATTCAACATATTCATAATATGCCAACAAGATCAATATAAACATTGGCTCTCTCGTCATGCATGTTATCAAAAGATCCTATGAATACAATCTAATGTTTATCTATCTGCATATAAAACATAATATGACAATCTATCTGCACATACATGTACATGCACAATTTAATGTAAAATAATGTGTATACAGATCTGTAGCAACTCTAGAAAGTTTTGTAAATTATATATCACATGCTGTAACAGTTTGTCTTTTGTGAAAGAAAATGTGACCTTGACCTTTTGCTCCAAAATCTCATTTACATTCACTCTTAATAAGTGTTCATATATCCAATTAGCTTTTGACACAATGAGGTTTCTCAAGTCATCATCTGGAAGCCAATATTTAAAGGTCAGTTTCTCCTCATAGTTACTCTGATTTTTTACCTATTGACCCTAATTTCAATAGAGACCATATCCAAATATCGTGATGGTTTTTGGTTAGGTTGTTAGGTACTATTCAAAGTCTATTTCTCACGTTAGAGACTTGAGTTATGACCTATTGACCCCAAAATCATATTCAGGAAAGTGCAAGTTTGATTCATTATATGGAAATTGAAAGTATTTTTTTTTTAATTGTTAAAAATTCTTTTCTGAAATAAAAAATTTATAATACATACTGAGTTTGATCAGTTTCATTAAAAATCTTTAAAACAGGATAAATTCTCTAGTAACATGTTTAAAAGTTAAGGATGAGATATACTTGTCTAAGACTCAGAGAAAAGTATATCCTTATTTCTGTTTATACAAGATAGATTTCATAGGTCAGTATATTCATTACATGTAACTTAAAAGCTCTCAGGGCTTTTTCATTAAACATATTACATATACAAAAACATCATAATAGATGTCATAGTGTTAATAGATGTTATTGCGTTAACTTACTTCCCGAGCAGATGGAGGATTATCAGGATCTAACTCATTCTCTACGTCACTGTCCCACTCCGACACCTGTCATAATGTCAACTAAGTAAGTCACAAACCACAGTAAATAACAGAGCTAAATGGTTAAATCTACTGGTATATGTATTTGACACACTAGTATGAACTCTAAACATTTCAGAAAATGAGAAAATGTAGCAGTATCTAATATATGTAACGACAACATCCAGAAAATTTGGAATTTGTAAACAGAAAAACAAATAGCTACAACAGAATCTCTAAAATATATAATACCAATACAAAGGAATCAGAAGTAAGAGGAAGTTACTCACGTCCTCAGATTTTGATGTTGTGTCTTTGTTCTTTAGAACTTGTTCTTGACTGTGCTGCTCAAAATATACATAAAAATAGCAATCCAAGGAATGCTTGTGTCGCCTGCGAAGCGGCTTGATTATTATTCTAGAAAGTGGATCAAAATTATTGGTAAAAGTAGAAAAGTTTTGTCAAATGAAATTCATTTGAAATATCAGACCTCTTAATTACAAATTAAAAGATATGGTCATTCTCAAATTTTCATAAAATAGTGTCAATCATCTAGGCCAAGGTCCCTATGTAAAAATTGGTAACGAAAAGGTATCATCATAAGAAATATTAAAGACCTATCACTTACCAATTAAAAGATATATACAACCTTAATTTCTTAGAAAAAAAGGTCAAATAGGTAGGTCAAGGTCAAAAGGTAAAAAAATATGGTATGTGTAGAAATGCATTGTTACAAGGAAAATACATGTGAAATAGCAAAGCCCTATCACCTACCAATCAAAAGATATAGCCAATTTGACTTTTCTTGAAAAGTAGGTCAAATATCTAGGTCAAGGTCACAAGGTCAAATATTATGGTCTGTGTAGAAAGGTCTTGTCACAAGGAATACACATGTGAAATATCAAAGCCCTATCACTTACCAATCAAAAGATATATACAATCTTAATATTTTTGAAAAGTAGGTCAAATATGTAGGTCAAGGTCAATAGGTCAAAAATTAAGGTCTGTGTAGAAAGGTGTCATTACAAGGAATACACATGTAAAATATCAAAGCCCTATCACTTACCAATCAAAAGATATAGTGAATCTTATCTTTTTTTCAAAAGTAGGTCAAATATCTAGGTCAAGGTCACAAGGTCAAATATTATGGTCTGTATAGAAAGGTCTTGCCACAAGGATTGCATGTGTGAAATATCAAAGTCCTAACCCTTACCAATCAAAAGATATATCCATTCTTAATTTTTTTGAAAAGTAGGTCAAATATGTAGGTCAAGGTCACTTGGTCAAAAATTATGGCATGTGTAGAAAGGTCTTGTCACAAGAAATACACATGTGAAATATCAAAGCCCTATCACTTACCAATCAAAAGTTATGGGCTGTGACACCCAAAGTGTGACAGACAGACAGACGGACGGACAGACGGACAAAGTGATCCCTAAGTGTCGCTATGCTTCGCAGGCGACACAATAAAATTAGAAAGTGTAAAATACAGTGACATAGTGATGTATCCATCTAGTACATGAAAGAAATCAGGTCAATTTCAAAATTTTAAATTTCAAAACATTTTAAATAATTATAAACCATTTACTGAGAACCTGACATGATTATTACCTGTTTCCAGTTTTTGAGTATACCAGGTCTGGGTGTTGGCTCCAGGGAGGGGACGGTAGAATCCCACTCACTATCCTCTTTGTCATCCTCCTCATCCTGCTTGTTAATGACCTTGACCCCTGACCCCTGTTGCTGTGGTAATGGTAGGCTATCGTCTATATCAGATGGGTCACTGATGTCTGAGGTGTCACTTATACCCAGCTCATCCATTAGGGCTGGTGTAATATAAATATTGGTATTAAAGACACATGGTACCCATGACTTGTCAACATTAAAATAATTACTTAAAAAACATCTCTATTCATGAATGTGAATTGATTCAACAGTTGTTACTCTCTTCGAGTGACTGAGAATTCAAAGCATGACTGCATCAAAAATTTCTACAATCAAACACACGTATTATTATTTTAAGAACACTACATGTAGTTACTAGTTACTTTATTTCAGGCATGACTTACAGTACTTATCAAAAATCTCTTTTGAAAAAACTGAGCATATTTTCATTACGTGTACTAGCTATGAATAAAAGTATGTAAATCATTACGCTATCATAAAAAAAGCTTTGACATCTACCATAAAATAAGTGGCTTTCAAAAATGATTCAAGAGACAATACTAAAGGAATCAAATATTTTAGAGAAAATTTGTCAATAATTATTATCATGTGTAAAGCATCTAGCAAAACACAAGTAAAGATGTGTATAGAAATACCATACAAAACACTATAATGAGCAGTTACTGTGACCATATGTGCAAACTTATCCAGAAAATACTGAATAAAACATGTTCATGTGATAGTATAACATCTAAAACTGATTTCCTTATCAAACAGTTTCTATCATTTTTAATCTTAGGTATCTTTCAATAAAAAAAAAGTAATAACTAATCAAATATCTATACTATCTTTAAAATTACAAAAACTAGCTATTATATTAATTTGAAATCATTCATTAAAAGATGTTGCTATAAAAAACTGGCATCTATTTCCTCCTGAATATCTAGCATTTACTGGCGACATAAACAACTATTGTGCAGATTTGATTTACAAACCAAATGAACTTGGCAATATGTGAGTGCACACATACCCTTTTTATCTTCAGGTTTAGTATCGTTGACGATGCTTTCTGAGAAAGGATAAAGTAACATAGGAGAAAGCTAGGTTAACAGTATAAGCATCATAACACCTCTTTATTTCCACTTCAGAAACCAAACAACATTGAGTTTTTGAAAGAAACTTTGAAGGATGGAATTTAGTAATATTTGGTTTAATTTTCTAAGCCGACCCACTTCCATAAAATCAAAATATCACAGCCACACATGAATATCTTACAGTATCTTTCTGTCTCATACAGCACTGTAAAAGGATTTCATATCTTATAACTCTCGTCTAATTGTAAGGAAGACAGGTATGTATATATTCCACAGAACCGGTGTCTGAGTCTCGGAAGACTCTCTAGAAGGTAAACTCTCTTTCACTTTTGTCATGTCTGTGGGATGAATCTAATCTTTCCTTCTGTATGGATTTTTATGTCAGTATAATCTATATTAACAATACCTTCTCCTTAGTCATGCGAAAAATTAAAGGAGGGAAGAACAATAGTCAAGTTACAGCATACAGAGTTGTATCATGTTATTGATCAAGCTATTTGAGTTTTCAAATTTCTGTTACAAGAAAATAAAGTTAGGAAAGGGAGATCAACGTAAAAGCAGTACATAAACTCTTTTAAAAGGTTCCTATACATGTTCAGTTTGTGCAACATTCATTAGAAACAAGTCTTTATAACTATACAATTATAAAAAAATAGACATATCATATGAAAATATGAACACAACTTTGGTGTGCCAGTTGAAGTATAGGGAAAGCTAAAAGGGACTAATATGTTTGTAATCAAATTGATGGGAATATTGTCAATTGAAGTTCTTATTTCAGAAATTATATATACAATTATAATAGTCAATCAAAGTTGGAAAGGACAAAGACGTAGAAAGCTGAGGATGTGAGAGAAAGGAAATAATCTATTTCCCATCATGCAACAGTGACACATCTACAGAAAGTGACAGATACAATATAACATTTACCATTCTGCTTTTGTATGGCCCCTTCACAAAGATACAAACATTATATAATGTTAGTATTAGTATATAGTATACAGTATACATTAATTTGAACATTATAATCATTCATGCAACAAAGGATACTAATGGTACACACCATACATTGTATATTCAATCACCTTTATGTTTATGCGATTTACTCTAAAGACTTGTTCATTTCTACATGTAATTTCAATTTTCCTTGACAAATTGCGTTTCAATTGGTCAGCATTATTTCTTCTTAAAGCATTTTATGAATTTGATTAATTTAATTTTAACTAATGTCAATTTTTTACAGTCATAAACAGTTTTCTGACCTATTTAGTATGATTTGCTACCTTCACAATTTCTTATACCATTATTTAAAGATATTAATTTAGCTAAATAACACTAACATGTTGAAATCTATATGACCTAATGCTATAACATATCCAATTTAATTTCACATCCATGGATGAATTTTTAAGTATCCATGACTTTAAGTCAGCATGAGATGTCATTATGATGAACCTATTCTGTTATTTGGTATATTGAGTTTTTTCTTTTTAACATTTCAAAAATTTACACGCCTTATCCTTACCGATATCATACTTTACAAATAGCAACTTTACCACTAAATGACAATGACTTTTGAAATATGCTTTAATAGATTTTATATAACTCAATTCAAATCAATATTAAAAGCAATTTTTAAATGACTTCATCGTAGTTCATTACAGTCTTACTTCCTAACTTCCTATGAGTTTGTTCAATATACATATACATGTACATGTATGTATATTATGATTAAATGATCATTTGCTAAATGATACAAACTAGCCCCTGGTGACAGTTTTCTGTTAATTATTGCTGAAATTTTTTTTTTCAAGCTATGTTCATATCAAAAAGAAACAAGAGCCCCAGGGGGGCACAACGCTCACCTGATATCCATGCACACTCTGAACATACTGACATTGAATAATGTTAGAGCCAGAGCCATAGTCAGAATTTTTTGGTCCATATGCCATAAATAATTAAAAAAAATATCATAAAAATTCCAAAAAAGTAAAATGCAATAAATGAGTGTGCAAAATGGAGAAAATGAAAATGGAAAAAGAAAAAAGAAGGTTTTTTTTGTATTCAGATGATTTAAAAGTGCTTAAAAAGCTTGCAAAATGCAAAAAATGAAAAAAATCAAAGCACTGAAGGTACTGAAAGCGAATAGCTTAAATATCACTATATGTGTATCATTTATTATACATGTATGTAATCAACCTTTCCTTCGTAGACAAGTTTATGAAAATATACAATAATACTGAAATGCAAATCCATAAGGATTTCATTAGAATTAAAAGAACACAGTTCTCGAACTTGCATTTTCCAAAGAGTCAATACTACTAGTGGCCGACCCAGAGGGTTGACTAATGGAATAGGGCAGGTAAGTCAAGTGGAAGGGGAAGTGGGTTGTTGAGCAATCTGAGACAGTCTTTAACAAATACTAGTATCTTCCGTTAAATTAATACTCCTTGAATTTTCCAAAGATCAAATGAATAAATAAATTTCCTTTCATTGGAAAAGGCTGTAAATACATAACTGGATAATTAAAGGAGTTTACCCGATTAGAGGCTGCTATGGAGCCCTATGCAGAAATATATCAGCGACTGCCATGGACATGGGGCGACTCGCCCCTATGCAGAAATATATACACCCTGGACTGGCAGATCATGAAGAGTATATACCGGCAGTGTAATGAGTTCAATTTCTAAAAAGATTAAAATGCATTCAAGGCCTGTATTTTTTTCATTATGTTTGTACGTCCTTGATAATGTCTTACACGCCAAAATTCTTCTTCCATTTCCAATCTAAAACCTGAAAACCTATACATATTCTTCAGTGTCGTTTGGAATGCCTCAATCCCTAGAAATGGGCGATGTTCAGTAAATAAATGTAAATTTTAAAAGAATACGCATACGGACGTCGTGGGGTAGTCGTAATGTTTGATAAGAGCTTTTTGTTATAAACAACTAAGCCGTATCTTCTCGATTTTTTTAGACATAGAAACTTTTTAAGTGTTTATTTGCATCCCTGGGACTAAGCCGTATCTTCCTATGCAGAAGTGGGGGTGACGAGACGGGTGCATGCAACGCGAAATGGTTCTAATTTTCTTTTCTTTTTTTTTTTCATTTTCTTTCTGAAAATATGTAAACTGGCAAGGGTGACAAGCTCGAAAATTAAAAAAAAAATTTACAGAATTACTAGTGTCTAAAAGACCAATGATAAACAAAAATAATTATTACAGTTTTATCCTTCAACTCGGCGAGCGGAATGAGTCGGTAATTTTTTGAATATACATGTATGTACCTGGGTATTTATATTTTTTTCAGTTTTATAAAGTTTCTAGAAAATGATATGGTGTAATAATGAACGGAGACTTTTTCTCTACTTTTTTTAACGTTGAATTTTCAATTATGACCTCTCCCGTAACAAAATTCGTTTATGATGAATTGTCGTTGTATTCCCTATTTCTCTCTTATACTTCACATCCACATGTTCAATTTTCGGTCAAACAGAAAGGTACAGCTTAATACTGCTTTGGCCTCTCCCCGCCGTATTGATCCACGCATGTGCATTGTCCTATTCTTATCTTACGTTTGTTTATCCCGATGGATTTCTACTAGTACTGGCGTTAAAAAAAAAGCTTGTCATCGGCCGGCGTCAGCAATCATGAACCAATCTCTTTCGCGGAAGGGGGGGGGGGGGGTAAATAGTAGACGTATCAGGATTTTTTTATATACGCCCCAGGACGTATTTATGAATGGAACATTCCTGCATATTAATTAGCGCGCCAAAGGAAGCTTGCACTAAAAGTAGGACTCATATGCAGGATCGGATAAAATAAAATAAAGAAAACGAACGAATTGTAAGAAAGAGAAATAAGGAGAGAAGAAATAAATTCATATACAGATGCAAAAATCTTACGACTGAAGTACTGAACCCATATATCGAACCGTTTTGTTCTCAAAGTCGGTCCCGGAATCCTCCAATTAGAAATGAACATGACGTTATCTTCGTTTGCAGTCGGCCGTTTCCGTCGACAGCTTATGTGCGGAAGTAAAAAACATCCCTAGTGAGTCCAGCTTCAGGAAGCCGACAATAAGTAACACGACATAAACAGAGTTACATCTTTTACACATTTCAAAGCAGCTGTGACCCTTCTCTTTCAGAATACTTCATACGTCACACGAAGTGAAGTCCTGTGATTTGATTGGTTCGTGCTACAAATTATACAGAATCGGGGCTCTCTAGCGTGAAAAAATTCAGGTGATCTCTTAAAGCTATTCGCTTAAAAATTGGGATGCCAGTGCCTGAATTTGAACCCACAATCCTTGGGTCTATGTGCACGCACAGCATATCTAGATTAAAATATAAAAAAAAAAAATTCAAAAAATAAAGTTATAGCAAATAATGTATATAAAAGAATTGAGTAACTTTATCTGACAAACATGCAATAAATGAGTGCAGAAGATCATATATTTACTAAGTTATTAAAAGAAATAGTTAAAGAAAAATAATAAGAGCACCCTAACATCTCTCTCTTTCGGGGAAAGGATGGACAACCTAAAGAGGCATCAGATAGGATGTCATCCTTAAGAAATATTAAGTGCAGAAAACCACTGTTAGATGGAGTAAATGAAAGAAAGATTAGTATTTACTCTGATTAGTTCATTAATATACAAGCCAATTAGAAAAAAAATACTATTTTGTCCAGTTCTTATTATATCATCTAATAGAAAAAAAAATCTGTCAGCAGATGTTGTTACAGAAATTTTGACCCCCCCCCCCCTTTTTATACTCTATAGAATACAAGAATTATTATAAATTCAAATTGTACATGTTGTTAATCAAAAATGCTATCACACAAGCATTCATTAATTTAATTTTACCTAGGATATAGGTTTCAAAATATCAATATGAACTCAAGGGAAATTAATATGGAGAAAATGCCAAACTTCATAAAAAATTCCAAAGTTCAAAAAGTGGCAAAAATGGCATTAAAATTATTCAGGTAAGTTAAAAATAGCATTCAAAGCTTAAAATATGGATGAAAAATGAAAAATAAAGAAAACAATTTTTTAAGGCCCAGCCGGGATTTGAACTCGCTACCTTGGGACTCATTGACAAAGAAAACATGCCTATTTACAGTATTAAAGAAATCATTAAAAATCTAAAAGTCAAGATATTGAGAAAATTCTTTCACTGTTACATTCCTTACAATAAATATGATAAATGTTAAAACAATCATTCATGGGAAGAACCATAAAATGCCAAAAATGATGAAAATGACCATCCTCCCTTCCTTTTTTACAGTATTAAAAAAATCATTAAAAATTCAAAAATAAACCTTTCAGCAAAATTCTTTCACTAAAGCATTCCTTTGCTTAAAAATGGCTAAATTAAACTAAACTGGAGCAGAATTTTTCAATAAGAAAGAAAATATTAAGAGAAATATCAATTTTTGCATTAAACATAGGGTAATCACAGATTACGAAGCTCACCTCGTGGCAGCAAAATTCAATTCAAACATATTTCTAAATACATGTATATTGGCTTTTAAAGGCAAAATCATTCAAGCGGAAAAAGTAGGTCAATTTCATTTTATGAAAGTTTGATCAAAGATACATCCAATATGTAAGTTTGGTACATGTAGCACTTATACTTTGCTAAATATTGGCTTTTAAAGGCAAAATTACTCAAGCGGAAAAAGTAGGTCAAGGTCATTTTATGAAAGAATGATCAAAGATACATCCAATATGTAAGTTTGGTACATGTAGCACTTATACTTTGCTCAATATTGGCTTTTAAAGGCAAAATCATTCAAGCAGAAAAAGTAGGTCAAGGCCATTTTATGAAAGTTTGATCAAAAATAAATCATATATGCAAGTTTGGTACATGTAACACTTATACTTTGCTCAATAATGGCTTTTAAAGGCAAAATCACTCAAGCAGAAAAAGTAGGTCAAGGTCATTACATGGAAGTTTGATCAATGATACATCCAATAAGCAAGTTTGGTACATGTAGCACTTATACTTTGCTCAATAATGGCTTTTAAAGGCAAAATCACTCAAGCGGAAAAAAGTAGGTCATGGTCATTTTATGAAAGTTTGATCAAAGATACATCCAATATGCAAGTTTGGTACATGTAGCACTTATACTTTGCTCAATATTGGCTTTTAAAAGCAAAATCATTCAAGTGGAAAAAGTAGGTCAGATGCTGCATCCGATGTATGGATCCATCTCGGCATCCAAAGATGAATCACTTGTGCAAGTTTGGTAACTGTAGCATTACTACTTGGTCAGATACTGAGCTACCCCAAACTTCTTAACCAAGTCACTCAAGCGGAAAATGTAGGTCAGATGCTGCATCTGATGCATGGGTTCACCTCAGCATCCAAAGATGAATCACTTGTGCAAGTTTGGTTACTGTAGCATCAGTACTTTGTCAGATACTGAGCTACCCCAAACTTCTAAACCAAGTCACTCAAGCGGAAAATGTAGGTCAGATGCAGCATCCGATGCATGGGTTCACCTCAGCATCCAAAGATGAATCACTTGTGCAAGTTTGGTTACTGTAGCATCAGTACTTTGTCAGATACTGAGCTACCCCAAACTTCTAAACCAAGTCACTCAAGCGGAAAATGTAGGTCAGATGCAGCATCCGATGCATGGGTTCACCTCAGCATCCAAAGATGAATCACTTGTGCAAGTTTGGTTACTGTAGCATCAGTACTTTGCCAAAGACGCGCGTGGGGGTATAGCATAAGCTCACTCAACTTCGTCGAGGTGAGCTAAAAATGCAATGTCGAAAAAGACGTCAAAAACGCGTCAAAAATTAGTTATTGGATTTTAACAAAATGAACAAACTTGAATCGTACATCCTTCTAGATCACTTAGATACAATTAGTTTTTCAATCCATTCAGTGGAACTGGAGAAGAAGATTTTTGAAGAGGGGTACCCTCTGAGGCCTATTTGACCCCGCCCTGGATCCACCCCTGAAGGGATCAAGCCGAAATGAACAAACTTGGTAGAGGACATTTAGTACTTCATGCATACCAAGTTTCATCAAAATCCCTTCAGCCGTTCTTGAGAAGAAGTTGAAAATATTAAAAGTTTACGACAGACGGACGGACGACGGACGCCGGACGCCACACTATGACAATAGCTCACTTGAGCCTTTGGCTCAGGTGAGCTAAAAAAACAACAGACACTGATGTTTTTGGGTCTAGTCAATAATTGTAAGATAAGCTACATGCAAATCCTTCATTCCCTGACATGCGTGTCAACCCAGAATCTTTTACATGAGTACTTTTCCTTAATGTGCTTTCTATTTACCTTTTTGTCTGTCCTTATCAATGGGAGAGAACTGGCTGTTGGTGACCCCTGTGGGAACGTAGCCTCCTGATGCCTGAAACAATCACACATTTCTATGGTGAAATTAACAAATTATAAAAGTTTTGATATAAAATGGATTAAAGATTTGAATATCACTTGAAGTTCTATGATTCAATGCTACATTGAAACTACATGTGTGAGAATGAGATTATTTTCATATCATCAGTATTTCCTTTCTTTGACATAATGCTTGCATTCCAGAATATTTACCTGCTTAATTTCTAGTTTTGGTCGTTTAGCGGCAGATTCGTTATTTTCATCTTCGTCTACATCAGTATCCTCCTCTGTCTGTTAATGAATAATTTTTACATAATTTGTTACGTGAATAACATTTTACTTTTTTTGTCTTGAATTGAGAAGAACATAATTTTCCTCGGGTTTCTATGAAAATTAATTCATTGTTGTTTTTCTGACAAATATTTCTTTCTCAAGAATAATTGAAATTTTTATTCAATAGGTGATTAAAAAGCAGAAATGAAAATATGCAATGTCTTTTTTTTAGATTCCTTTAACTTTTACTTCTTGTTCCATAATAATGCTACTTACCAATACTTTGATGTCATCATCAGTTTTAAACGAGACCCTTGGGGTCCCGTTGGCATTTTTGCTTGGAGACGTTTCGTCATCAGACCAGTCATCCTCTACTGATGTAGCAGATTGGAGGGATTTAGCAGAGCTCTGTTTACCACGGAATATTGCTTGATTCTTTGAGGCGTTCTTATTGTCATCATTATCTTCTTCTTCCTCCTCCTCCATGTCATCATCATCATCCTCTACAGGATTCGTGTCTGCAAAATAGTTTTCAGTGTAAAATAAAAACATCACATGAAGTAATCATCAATCTAAGTCTCAGTATACAAGCTAGATTGAGACTTGACATTTTTTTTTCTACAATGAATACTTCTTTTATCATTATTTCTCCTATAATATATAACATTTAATTGTGATTATTTACCTTTCCCATGATTTGAATACATGTATATCATACAAAGTACCATTACTACCATTAGTCAAAGAAGACAGCATTATTCAAACTCTCTCAGTCTCTTGCTATACCTTACTACCCAATCCACCTCCTTGTTCATTTGACCAGATCAGATCATTACCATGCTTATTATGTCCCTTTGTATACATTGATGTATAAGTGCTTACAGAGAATGCAGTAGATCTTTCTTTTATCATGATTTAATTAAATGTAGATTTTCTGTCTCAGAAATTACTCATCCATTTAAAAATTTTGTTCATCTTGACATTTTTGAAAATTTCTTTAAATTAAGCCAATATTTTACAATAAAATAAGAATGGAATATCTAATTATCATAGTTTACATGTACATATCACCAAAATAGAATTAACATACCTCTTGCATAGTTTATAAAAAAATCATATTCAATATATGCATTCTCATCAAAAGTACATGTATGAAACACAACACATACATATGAATAATTTTGGAACTAAAACATTGATATACATGTAAGTAAACAATTTTTTTTTTAATTTTGTCCGTTTTATTTTCATCCTTTTTGTTATTAAGCTGACAAGAACCTTGCTATTTCTTGCAAATTCTAAGCTGAAAAACCGGAGAATTGTATACTCAAAATAGAAACAAGATATCTCAAAGGTTAAAGTTTTGCTTCACCAAGAAATTCCTTATATAATGTATTCCTATGGGATAAAAATAAACATTAGGCAAACTCAATATTGTATACAATTATATATGTCCAACACAAAAAAACAAAAAACACAAACGCACACAAGAAATATTGAAAGTACATGTATGTTTAAAGTATAACTTGTTATAATTCTTTATATGTATTATACCTGAGTAGGACTTGGATTTTTTCAAGATGGATTTAATTATCACTGCAGATGTAGACATGTTCTATTATACATACGTGTAAAATGATTCTGAGAAGCTTTTTTTGCATCAAAATTATTAAAATAACTGATGCTCAAAAAATCTGCTGAATACATTTGAGACATTGAGATAGTCATTATGATTAACGTCTGTTTAAAATAATACAAGTTTCCTTATGTGCTTACTATACATGTAACAGAATCAAAGTTAAAAGATTGTTTGTTTCCCAAACCTTTGTCCTGAACGAATGTTTTGTCTTTATTTTATAGGACATAACGAAATATTGGGATATCTTTGCTGTAACATTTTTGACTTTGCAGTGCTTGGTATAGTTGGTGCATAAGTAAACCATCTTCAAATTATGTCTAGCCAAAGAAATTCTACATAAAATTATGCATTGAAGTATATATAATTTAAGAGCGTTGCTAGGATTTTAGAGTACTGAGTAATGATAGATAGATAAATAGGTAAATACATAATGTACATGTAGACAGAAGTAAAATGATTAAAAAATTGAAAAATCATCGTACCTCCCCCTCCATCATCACTAACACTGTCTGATGTAGGCGTGTTCTTCAAGGCTGGGGCAAGGCTGATCTTAGGTCCATCCTGTAATATTGCATAAACATGCGATAACATACAAATATATTACATATGTGTTTCATTCTGTTATACATTTCAGTCTTTGTTGATATTTATAAATACATGAACATACGAAGGCCATGCATGAAAAAACACTTTTTTATTACAATTGAACATTATTCTGAATTTTTTTTCATTCATATATAGTATTTATCTATTTCCATGCAAAAGAATATTTTTATTGTTAAACATTGATTCTCTGGACCTATATTTAAATGATGATAAAATACGGAAATGAATTTTCCATGTAAAGCTGAAACAAAACAAGAAAGCAAAGAAAACAAAATCCATATACTATGATATGCAGATGAAATGTGACTACATTTTATAACAACCACACATGAGTGAACATATTGTGAAATCTATCCTGTAAAGTATTGTGTACAATGATTGCACATCAAGTGCACATTACACTTGTATCCTACACATGACATCCTACACGTGTGATAAGACAACAGCCAGACACATCGTATGTCTGTATTACTACCACGCTGCTCCTACGTGAGCCTACGTAAGGCGAACTAACCTCCTCAGGGAAATCCCCCTCGATATCTGAACACTCTGTCTCATTCTGATAGCAGTGAAAATAAATCATAACTGGCTTTACTTTATTATTTATAGTAATCAGGGGCTCTGATTGTATAATTGCACTATTCTCAGTCAGAAAGTGCTTCAGTTTTCTGTAAAAGTACTGGTCATATATTAAGTATATTTTAGACACAAAGACTCAAAAACATACTGAAACATGCTGAAAATTCAAATGAGCTGGTCATAACAATATATCATTTTACTTATGTGGAGCATTGTGTCAGAGCATTATTTACTAGGTCAAGGTCATGAGGCCCTTATTCACACTTGGTAAAATAGTGTCAGGTCGGCGCCATGGTCTAGCATATAGGGTGTCCGTCTAGTAATCGTAAGATTGCGGATTCAAGCCTTGCAAGCACCATGGGTCGGCTGACATATACTCTTCAATTTTCAGTATTTATATACAAATATGTCCTTGTCAATGTATTGTTTACATGTCTGTGGTGTTTTGAAAAAAAAAATAGTGTCAGATCATTTATTTTAATGTCAATGTCAGAAGTGTACTACACTCTGGTATACTTACAAGACAGATAGATACAACACATCATGACAGAATTTGAAAGCTTTATAAAGACATGTAATCCCTAATGTCATCATTTTCTTGATAATAGCTTTTTATCATATATCATTTTGTGCATAATCATTAAGGATAATGTAATTTTGTGTCAGTTACCATAGTAGATGTATGTGTTGTTAATCTATAGACGTGCTGAGTAATAATTACATGTATATATCTTTTATTTTGTAATGTATGTGTATAAAACCAGTGTTCAATTTTCTCAGATTCTAGAGGAAGAAATCTGAATAAGAAAGAAATGTTAAAAAGAAATCACGAGGGCCATATATTTTACAATCAAAAAGATAGGTGTAAGAAAACAATTGACATACAGTCATGTCAAAAGCAATGAGCCAAATGATCCTCAATAAAGGGGCATTAAACATTTATTATATATTTAAAACATGTAAAATTAGAAAATAAGCATGACAAAATTTAATTCTACTTTCCTTTCTGATTATAGCACTTTAGTGATCATGATAAAATTTCAATGTGTGCATGTAAATATCAATATACCATCTGTTCATCTACTGAGTCTTGTTTCATCTGTAATTTACATGAAGAACATATTGTTACTCAGAAAGTGTTCCCACGGCAACAGAGTGTAATGAATCAGAGAGAGTGGTAGACCATTTCTCCACAGTGAAATGATTCAGATTGTGTATTACACCACTTTGTAAGAGTGATCTAAGATCTGAGTGTAGAGTTGCCACACTGTGATAAAACCTCTAGCGTTTCTATTTATAGTCCATACCAGCCTGAAACTTTCCGGGAGGGGCGGCCTTCTCCCCTGGAGCAGTACAAGCATATAGAGACAACCGTCATATGTGTAACAGAGATTTATCTAATTGCCATTGCTCTTGGATTTTTTTAATATTTAGAATAATTCTGAAACTTTACTACTGGATAGTAACATTTTCTATTAAAGAGAAGCATTTTTAAGCTTTCAATGAAATTAAAAACAAGGGAACAATAAAGAAAATAACATATAATACATAAAAGGTATTAGGTAGGATAATTGTATGACAACAATGTTATGTCGGCAAAATGGTCAACGATGGTAAAATCTAGTACTTCTATAAACTTTTACCAGTAAATTGAAAGCTTAATTATGAATAATCATAAATTTGAGAAATATCTGTTCAGCCCCTTACCTTCTTCTTAACATCAATACCAAGACTAATGCTATCGTCTGCCCAAGAGTCATCTCCCTTGTCCTGACCTGACTGACGACTTAATGTCTGATCCTCGTCCGAGTCATCTGGAATTTATACGTAACGGAAAATTAATAGAAATCATCCATAAAAACAAAGGAGTGCAAGAACTTTAAACTTACATAAATCCAAAATTGAATAGTTACTATTTCCAAGTAAGTGATTTGTTTTTATATATGAAAACTGAATTTAAATAAGTAATGTTCTCTGGGAGAATATAAAAGACAAGTTCCTACCATGCTCTATGGATGCTTTGTTGGCTGCCGGCAGCATGGCAGTGAGTGACGCGTCGTGAGCCCGTGGTGTGGTGGAGGTGCTGGGAATGCCGACAGAACTACGTGGTGTACCTGGTATACTACTACCACTGGTAGATCTCCTAAGCTTACTTAGATGGTCACTGAGTAACTGTGTACATGCATGCTGACCTGTCATGTTAGCTATGTCCTCAGCAGTAAATCCTAAATATACAACATTATTACTTAAAACAAGAATACATGTATTCATAATGCTCAAAACAAGACAGACAAAGATTGCTTAAATGATCATACATACATGGTACAAAACTGACATGATGAAAGCAGTATGTCCTCCTCTTCAACAACAATAATTTGTTAACATGACTTTGTGAGATAAAGAAGCCTAAGATCAATCTCTTACGGCATTCAGAAGTTGTAAGATGAGCTCATTGAAAATTTTACTCTTTTAAATGATGTAGAAAGTACAATATTCCACACTAAGTTATACATACCTTTTTTATCCTTAATAACTACATTAGCCTTGAACTGGAGAAGTAATCTGACAGGAGTTATCAGCCCTTCATAACAAGCCAGCATCATAGGTGTCCTACAAGTACAAATATGCATAAAAAGTTGTGACACCATGATATTTAGTACTATGGTTTCCCCAATCAGAAGGGCATTTGGGTTGTCATTTGAAGATGCATTCTATAAAAACATGTATATGCAGCACCTTGTAATTAGGGGATGTAGTTTTTTTGTTCAAGAAATATCTTGCTGGCGGTGGTTTATTGTCTAGTAATTCCCCCAGTTGCATGAACCAATCAAATTATCACCGAGCCAAGAAGTGCATGAACCAATCCAATTTATATCACAGAGTAGTGAAGTTAAATAATTTGATTGGTTCATGCAACTCAGGGAATTACTGGTAGATAAACCATGGCTAGCAAGTTGTTACATTATTTCTTTTCTAATATTGTTCTGCAGACAACAATAGGCAGAGCTTAGCGGACTGGAATTTTGTTAAAAATTTTACACCAGGCAGGTTCTATCCTAGGTAGTTTTACTTGTAGTGCTATAGTCATGTTTTTATTTGTTACCACAGGCATTTACTCATCATTCAATAGTAAATTGCCTTATAAAATAAATTTTCTTTTTTCTGACTCCTAGATTGACAGTAAATCATATAGAGATCAATTTTTACCTTCCATTAGCATCTTGTACGTCTGGATCTGCTTTCTGTGTCAGCAGTATGCGGGTCAACTCATCTTTTTTACCAAAAATAGCAAAGTGTAGTGGTGCATAACCATCCTTCAATGTAAAAGAGTAAGATCGTATACTTGAGCTTCTAATACATTCGATCATATACTTGTGCTTCTAATATACATGTATCTGTATGTGCATGATGAAGTTTTCCCTTCACTTTTGGTGTTGATTCCTTGATCAACCAAAAAATATTGCAATGATTTCCTAATTTACTAAAAAAAAAATTGCCATGTGAAAAGAAGTTACCAAATGCAAACAGCAAGTCATCAGCTACATTAGCTGTTGTTCATACTTGCTGTCTTTTGACAGTTTCTTATGTTGTCATATCTTAATGGTCTTATAGCTATTCTCATATGTTTAAATTAAAAAATAACAACTAGCTAGACATGGTTTATTGTCCAGTAATTCCACGAGTTGCATGTACCAATCAAATTATCACCAAGCCGCAAAGCGGCGAGGTGATAATTTGATTGGTTCACGTGACGAGTGGAATTACTGGACAATGAATCACGCCTAGCTAGTTGTTATTTCTATTCTTATATAGCACGTGAATGGGCGGAGCTTTGCGCACTGGAAGTTTGTTGGAGATTTTACACCTGGTAAGTTCTATGGTACATATAGGGAGAAAATTTCAAGTCATATTAGAATAAATATTGATGCATACCTTATTTTTCTGGTTGACATTAGCTCCACCCCTGATGAGGAGTTGTACCAGAGCAGCGAGTCCACCCTTGACAGCATGGTGTAAAGCTGTATTACCATCGCTGTCTTTAGCCGAGATATCTGCTCGGTGCTGGAGAAGTAGGATGACACATTCCTCCCTCCCACATTCTACAGCCTGAAATCATTAAAGTAAAATAGTCAACATGGAGCCAGGATATGATCAGCAATCTGAGAAATCTTAGAAATACATGTAACTAATCGGTATTTTCAAAAACCAGAGATACTTCCTTTTTGGGACGATATCTAATGTAGACTAATTATGAAGTCATAAAATTCTATGGAAACAGTCATTAAACTATATGGGAAATGACGGTATAAAATTGACATTACCATACCATTTTCATAATGTCACATTAGCTGATTTTCCACAAGATTCATTGGGCGGACAGATATCACAAGATTGTTACAAAATATTTTCATTGTGACATCAAAATAGAAAACATGACAATGCATAAAGACAGTGCAGTCATATTTCAAATATGATGTCACAATTCAGATGTGATGTCTGGTGTCTGTGTATATAAAATCAAGGTTTAAAACGGTCATAAATATTTTCTGGAAAAAGGACTATTTTTTTATGTCGGACACTGTCTCAAATGGGAAATTACTCTGTATATTGTAAAGACTCAATAATGAAATGAAGATATCATAAAATCAAACTAAAATTAAACAAAATGTTTTTCATAAAAAAAACAGATGTCTCCCCCCCTACCTCTAAGTTACTTTGACCTTAGGCCAAAATGCAAAATGATGTGAAACCTTTGAGTCATGGGCAACATCATACTAAAACATGAAAGTGATTCGTTACATTGTTTGAGGTAAAGCTCAAACATGATTGGCATATACAATTTCATTATAAACATATTTAAAGAAATTGACTTTGGTCACATGACCTTGGATATAGGTGATCTGAAACCTACACTTACTGACGAGGGTTAAGTACCCAAAACATGCATGTCTGGTCCATGCTGCAAACTTATCTGCTTTTAAATGATGCTATTGAATTTGAAGACGTTTAACATTGTATGGATCATGAGCAACAAAACACTGAATTAGTGATTGGATACACGGTTCAAAATATAAAGCCTAAACATTATTAGCATAGACAATTTCAGCCTGGACATGCTTAGCATATACAATTTCATTACCAAAGTAAGAAGCTACCTTAACCATGTGACCTTAGGACAATGTGATAAGAAACATTTAGTCCTTAGAAACAACATACTATAATATGAAAACATTGTAAGAAGGGTTCAGGAGATATAGCCCAGACAATATTAGTACGTACAATTTCATTAAAAAGAACTAAATGATCTTGACCTTGGGCACATGACCTTGGGTCAAGATGATAAGAAACCCTCCAATCCTGAGCAACAGCATTCTATAGTATAAGAGTGATCCAGTATACGATTCCACAGATAAAGCCCAGACTCAATAGCATTTACAATTTCATTAAAAAATGTAATACTTGACCTTAGTCATATGACCTCAGATCAAGGAGGTGTGAAACCTTTGGGTCATCAGCACCATCATACTAAAATATAAAGTGATCCGATCACAGTTCAAAAGATTAAGCCTGGACATAATACATGATCCAGCAAATGGTTCAAGAGATATAGCTCGTACAGGAATGTATGCATAATTTCATTAAAAATGCACTAAGTGACCTTGACCTTGGTCACATGACCTTGGGTCATGGTGATGCGAAACCTTTGGGTCATAAGCAACAACATACTAAAATATGAAAGTTATCCGGCAAACGGTTCAAGGGATATAGCACGGACTGGAATGTAAGTACAGTTTCATTAAAAATGCACTAAGTGACCTTGACCTTGGTCACATGACCTTGGGTCAAGGTGATGTGAAACCTACGGGTCATAAGCAACAACATACTAAAATATGAAAGTGATCCGGCAAACGGTTCAAGAGATATAGCCCGGACAGGAATGTATGCATAATATCATTAAAAATGCACTAAGTGACCTTGACCTTGGACACATGACCTTGGGTCAAGGTGATGTGAAACCTTCGGGTCATAAGCAACAACATACTAAAATATGAAAGTGATCCGGCAAACGGTTCAAGAGATATAGCCCGGACAGAAATGTTTGCAAAATTTCATTACAAATGCACTAAGTGACCTTGACCTTGGTCACATGACCTTGGGTCAAGGTGATGTGAAACTTTCGGGTCATAAGCAACAACATACTAAAATATGAAAGTGATCCGGCAATTGGTTCAAGAGATATAGCCCGGACAGGAATGTATGCATAATTTCATTAAAAATGCACTAAGTGACCTAGACCTTGGTCACATGACCTTGGGTCAAGGTGATGTGAAACCTTCGGATCATAAGCAAAAACATACTAAAATATGAAAGTGATCCGGCAAACGGTTCAAGAGATATAGCCCGGACAGGAATGTATGCATAATTTCATTAAAAATGCACTAAGTGACCTTGACCTTGGTCACATGACCTTGGGTCAAGGTGATGTGAAACCTTCGGATCATAAGCAACAACATACTAAATTATGAAAGTGATCCGGCAAACGGTTCAAGAGATATAGCCCGGACAGGAATGTATGCACCTTGGGTCAAGGTGATGTGAAACCTTCGGATCATAAGCAACAACATACTAAAATATGAAAGTGATAGGGCAAATGGTTCAGGAGATATAGCCCGGACAGGAATGTATGCATAATTTCATTAAAAATGCACTAAGTGACCTTGACCTTGGTCACATGACCTTGGGTCAAGGTGATGTGAAACCTTCGGGTCATAAGCAACAACATACTAAAATATGAAAGTGATCGGGCAAACGGTTCAGGAGATATAGCCCGGACACGATGTGTGACAGACGGACAGACAGACAGACAGACAGACAGACAGACAGACAGACAGACAGACAGACGGACGAACCTTCGGGTCATAAGCAACAACATACTAAAATATGAAAGTGATCGGGCAAACGGTTCAGGAGATATAGCCCGGACACGATGTGTGACAGACGGACAGACAGACAGACAGACGGACGACAAAGGCAAAACCGATATGTCTCCTCCCCGTTGGGGGGGAGACATAATCAAAGTTTCCTAATGAAGCGATATTAATATAGATTTTTATGTTCATGTTTCTAAGTGTTAAATTCAAATTGTTAATGGTAAAGTTTTCATCCCAATTCTATTTTCACCCTTTCTACCCTTTGACCAGGGAGAGAAATTTCAGACATGACCAATAGAATTAATTAAAAGCATACTTGAAGTTTTAACAAAGTAAGTAGGTGTAATCAAGACTGAACAATTCAGTATCATATCTCAATAGAGGAAAAATAAAATTGAGCCAATTAATATGAATAAAAATATAAAGCATACTCAACTTATAGTTGTCTAATTATGAATTGTAACATTGACCTTGATAATATGACCTTGACATAATGTCATATTGACATCATTGAAACCTTGGTCTAGCTTATTTCAACATCATGTTTGCTTATACAGAGTGACAGATAGACAAGACGATTCCTGTATAATCTTAGTTTTAAAACATAGGTAATCACAGATTACGAAGCTCACCTCATGGCAGCAAAATTCAATTCAAACATATTTCTAAGAACATGTATATTGGCTTTTAAAGGCAAAATCATTCAAGTCGAAAAAGTAGGTCAAGGTCATTTTATGAAAGTTTGATCAAAGATACATCCAATATGCAAGTTTGGTACATGTAGCACTAATACTTTGCTTAATATTGGCTTTTAAATGCAAAATCACTCAAGCGGAAAAAGTAGGTCAAGGTCATTTTATGAAAGTTTGATCAAAGATACATCCAATATGCAAGTTTGGAACATGTAGCACTTAAACTTTGCTCAATATTGGCTTTTAAATGCAAAATCATTCAAGTGGAAAAAGTAGGTCAAGGTCATTTTATGAAAGTTTGATCAAAGATACATCCAATATGCAAGTTTGGAACATGTAGCACTTATACTTTGCTCAATATTGGCTTTTAAATGCAAAATCATTCAAGTGGAAAAAGTAGGTACATGTAGCATTTTATGAAAGTCTGATCAAAGATACATCCAATATGCAAGTTTGGAACATGTAGCACTTATACTTTGCTCAATATTGGCTTTTAAAGGCAAAATCACTCAAGCGGAAAAAGTAGGTCAAGGTCATTTTATGAAAGTTTGATCAAAAATACATCCAATATGCAAGTTTGGTACAGGTAGCACTTATACTTTGCTCAATATTGGCTTTTAAAGCAAAATCACTCAAGTGGAAAAAGTAGGTCAGATGCTGCATCTGATGCATGGGTTCCTATTGGCATCCCAAGATGAATCACTTGTGCCAGTTTGGTTACTGTATCATCAGTGCTTTGTCAGATACTGAGCTACCCCAAACTTCTTAACCAAGCCACTCTGAACTACCCCAAACTTCTTAACCAAGTCAAACAAGTGGAAAATGTAGGTCAAATGCTGCATCCGATGCATGGGTTCACCTCAGCATCCAAAGATGAATCACTTGTGCAAGATTGGTTACTGTAGCATCAGTACTTTGCAAAATACTGAGCTACTCCAAACTTCTTAACCGGGCGCGGACGGGGACAGGGACGCGGGGGGTATAGACTTCATCAAGGTGAGCTAAAAAGTAAGAAAAAGACCTCTACGATATAACTACATGTAAGGACTTGTAGTCTTGTAGTTAAGTTTTCATTGTATTTGAAAATCATATCTTGCTATCATTTTCCGAGAGATCTGTTTTACGTGTAAATTCAGTAACCTGACAAGATCTAATACTTTAATCGCTTACTATTTCAAGTTAAAACCTCTGACTTTCACTTCAAGCACGGATCCAGAGGGGGGTGGGGGGGTTCCGGACCCCCTGGAATTTTCGAAACATTGCTAAATTTTTGTTATTAATATACATATTTCATAAGATTAAGTCCCAGTTCCCCTTTTGTTGTCATAATATTTGAAAATATATCATGAATTTGTATTAGAAATATTTCATTTTGATAATATTTTGCCGTCAGCATTTCAAAATTTTTCTCTGACTTGCTTCCGCTCGCCAGAATTTATTACATACATGTACGTTATTTTTAAATGATGCATCTGCGCTTTCCTATACATTACACCTAGGTCAATAAACAAGGGCACTAAGGAAACGAAAAGAATCTGAAAAGACACAAATAGTGGATTTTATTCCAATTCTTGGAAAAAAAATTCGCTGGCTCGCTATCGCTCGCCATTTGTTGTATTTATACATATTAGAAGTAATAGAACTGACAATCAATTTAATCTATTACTATATACATGTATATGATGTGAAAATTCAAAATTTTAAGCTGTTTGCAGTCACCAGTTTTATTAATAATTAGAGACAGAACTGACAGTCATCGAATCATATCATTTATCGTCAGTTTTAACAGCAACACCCCCCCCCACCAATCCATGCACCAGGGTCCTCTCTTTCGTGTAAGTATCACCAACTCGTCATCTTTCCTCCCTCCCATCCCTTTCCCAAAATTAAAATTTCTGTATTTTCCTTAAGTGACATCAATCTCTGTTACGTTTGTATGGAGGAAGGAAATATCGAATATACTGAAGATGATCTGGCATTGCTCTACAGACAATAAGGTAATTGTATCAAAGAAGTTCCGAAGCAATGTTATTGTAATGATCACTCCTTCTAAAGTCCCATGAGATGCACATCATCAATTATTCAGATTTACCTTTCCAACACATCTGTTGGTTTATTTTGTTTCTTTTCAGGTGATCTAAAATTTTGGGCACTAAAATGCATGTTTTAAAATGTAAAAGCTTGAACATGTTGAACCTAAAATATACCCCACCCTGCAATCTCTCTGGGTTGGGGCTGGGTTTTGTTTTACTTCAAAGCCAGTTACTGTTTGCTCCTATTTTAAGAAATAGAAATATTAGAAGTGTTTTGGGATGTTATACTTGTTTTCATAGCTTTGTCTCTTCATCGACGGAAGATGTTTGGATCTCGAACAGTTTAACCAAAGACATGCATACCAAACCGTTACCATGGTTACAGTATAATTATATCATCAGGTATAAGCATGATAAGTAGGAGTGAAATGATATATCGTTTCAACTTTATAATTGTTGCTCAACGAAACGTATTATTCCCAGAACAAGTAAAAATAGCATTAGGATGGAGTTTTGATTGTAAATTCATAGAAATTTTAAGAGTGAGACGAAAAGACAGTATGATAAGAATACTCAATTTAGGAGAAAACCATTTTAAAAGTGGAGAGGGGCACAATTTTATCTTTTGCACAGAGTGAGTACAAAGAGAAGTAGAGAGTAGCCTAGTACCTTCTCTGCAAGAGATTGGGTGAACCACTTCTCTGTAGAAACAATACATACTGTATTCCTTTGAGCTTTACTCTTTGACTTTAGTCTTTACAATTATTTGTATTGGTCAATCTAAATTCTAAATTTTCTTATCCATATACTGTAACAGTTAAAAGTATTAGGCCATAGTAATTAGATACATGTGTATTTTGTTTTACGTCCACAACTTTTTTTTTGAAAGGTACTCTCTCGCCAGGCATGAAAACACACAAACACATTATCAATACGGAGGATTTTGGAAAGGAAGACTGAAAACATCAAGTAAACTACATGTAATGACATATATCTTTCTTAAAGTGATGTGGATATAATTCTGACTGCACTTTAGAATAAAACACCGCTAAAGACAGTAAGGCCGGATTGCAAAGTAAGTTTTTGTCACTAACTGGGTCAAGGTCAATGGGTCAAGGTCAATAGGTCAAATAATACAGCAAAAATTGAAAGGTTTTGTCAGAGGCAACCTACATATATAAAATAAAGTTTCTACTGCACACAGTTCCATAGATTTTGCTTAAACCAGGAACTTTAACAAAAATCCTTAACTAGGTCAAAGTCCAAGGTCAAAGTCACTAGGTCAAATGTTACCACATACATTGTAAATTGAAAGGTCTTGTCATGGGCAGGCTTCATGTATAATATAAAGTTTCTACTGCACACAGTTCCATAGATTTTGCTTAAACCAGGAACTTAAACAAAAATCCTTAACTAGGTCAAAGTCCAAGGTCAAGGTCACTAGGTCAAATGTTATGGCATAAATTGAAAGGTCTTGTGATGTGTAAGCTTCATGTATAATATAAAGTTTCTACTGAATAAAGTTACTTAGATTTTGCCTCAACCAGAAACTTTAACCAAAATATTTAACTAGGTCAAAGTCCAAGGTCAAGGTCACTAGGTCAAATGTTATGGCATAAATTGAAAGGTCTTGTCATGGGCAAGCTTCATGTATAATATAAAGTTTCGACTGCATATAGTTCCTTAGATTTTGCCTCAACCAGAAACTTTAACCAAAATGTTGACGGCAGACGGACGGACAGACGGACAGACAGACAGACAGACAGACGGGCGGACATTGTCAATCTATAGGCCTGCTTTGCAATCTGGCCAAAAATCAATATAATCTCCTAATATTGATGATGGTATACCATTAGGCATTTTATGGTATTCAAGATCATTTACTGATGATTTTTTTTCTACCAAAAATGTATGTTTGTGTGTGAGGTTATTATTTCTGAGTAATTCTCCTAAGAGGTGCTAGCTCACAGAATTAAAGATTGTCTCTTATTATAATCCATGATTTATACTATATCTGAAGTATTTATTATCATGATGTTCAGAAAGGTAATTCCCAGTGATATACCTTAATAAGAGGAGTCTTGGCCTGGTTGTCTCCTATATTACTTCTTGCTTTCCATTCCAGGAGAATTTGTACAACCTGAGTGTGGCCCTGAACACAAGCTAAATGTAAAGCAGTCCTGTCAAAAAGAAACAATCATTATGATCAATGATGAATATATATATATATATTAACAAAATATAGATTCATCATGTTCATGGTTCAAACTAAAATTCTGTTGATACAGTACCAAATTTCTGTACAAAAATTCCATGACTATTCCGTGACTAATTTCACATTTTCCATGACTTTACCAATGGACAATGGACAAATTACTTTGAAAATAAAGCTGTACTGATAGCTGTTATTTTAAGCACTTCCTTGAAACAGTGCAACACTAAACATATGAAGTTGAACAAACAGGCTTTCGAAAATTCAGATTTTGTGATGTTTCAAAACAAACACAGGAAAATATTTCAAAAGATTAATCTATTGCCTGGAGACTGAAAAATTGGGAACAGTAAAATTCCATGACTTATCAAAGGCCTGCACCAAATATTCCTAACTTTTAAGGTCCAATTCCAGGACTTTCCCTGCCCTGTACAAACCATAAGATCGTAACAAGTAAATTCAGAGGATTGCGGTCCACACTTTGGGGTTTTCGTCACAAAAGTAGGTCAAGGTCACGAGGTCAACAATTTTGATATCAACAGAAAGGACTTACAATCATCAATTAGATATGTACATGTATGTGAGATATAAAAGCCCTGACACTTACATGTACATGTACCATTCAAACACTATTGGTCTTATGGATAGGTCTTGGATTCATTCATAATATATACATGTAAGGTATTTGATACATATACAAGTAGGTCTTTGGACTGACGGATAATGTAGGTCTTTGGAATAATGGATAGGCCTTTGGTATAAATGGATAGGTCTTTGGACTAATGGATAAGCCTTTGGACTGATGGATAGGTCTTTGGTCTAATTGACAGGAATGGATCCGATAGGTCTTTGGTCTAATGGATAGGTCTTTGGACTAATGGATAGATCTTTGGTCTAATGGATACGTTGCTGGACTAATGGATAAGTTTTTGGACTGATGGATAGGTCTTTGTACTATTGAAGGAGTCATTGGATACAAATGTAGGTCTTTGGACTAATGGATAGGTCTTTGGAAATTGGACTAATGGATAGGTCTTTGGACTAATGGATAGGTCTTTGGACTAATGGATAGGTCTTTCAATTACTGAATTAGGCAACAGTTAATTATGCTCAAGGTTAATCTTTGTAAAAATTAGGTCAAACTCCAAGGTCAAAGTAACAAGGTCAAACAAATATTTGATACTTCAGATTCAGAAAATACATTTATGGTATACATGTTATGATGCACATGTAATCTATAGATCCAACATACATGTAACATGTCCTTTCATTTACATGTTATGATGTATGTGTGTTTTAATACATACATGTACCTAAAAGTCTGAAAAATCATATGTCTATTTTCATTGAACTTAATACAGATGTTCTTCAGAATTTTTTTTTTTTTCATTGAACTTACAGATGTTCTTCAGAATTATTGCAATTCATATGATACAAGGATTTTAAATCATGGAGTAAATAAAGCAGCAGAAGGAATTTTAAATATGTCATCATGCCTTGGCCTACTTTTTTGCAAACAGAGAAGGAAGAAAAATAGACACTGTCACTGTAGATTAAAATATACCTGTAACCAACTTCTGCTTTTTCAAAAGTATGGTTCTAAGAAATACAAAATTATTCATGCCTCTGTGAAAAAATCAGGAAAAATGCAATTTGTAAACAAAAATTTTGTAACAATAGCATGTCAAATCATGTTTCAATAAGGTAAACACCTGTTTTTAATGTCAAATACATGTTTAAAATTTTAGAGGAAAATTGCAAAATTACATGTTTTTGTAATTTATAAGCGAAATACAGACCTGTTTTCTTTATCTAAAGCACTAGGATCCTTGCGAACAAGTTGCTGCACCTTTGCTATATCCCCAGTCCATGCAGCTTTGTGAAGTTTGGGGAGGTCTTTCTCCCGTAAATCGTAACCAGCGTCTGGATTTGATACAGAAGCGGTTGCTCCTGAAGCTGAAGGTTCTCCGCCGCCTTTGGGACCTTTTTTCTTTGTGAAACTGAAAAACTTCTTCATTGTTTATTGTAACTAGTCAAGATTTTCCCAGGATCGGCCGTTCAAATCCGCCATATTATAAACAACAGCAACGATACCCTCTGTGGTCGATAACTCCCGAGAGAATACGAGTTAATTGTACGAAAGTGTCTTCTTCTTCTTCCTTGAAGAAGGAAGCCCATACTGGGCCTGTTTGGGTTATAGATATATATGGGGGCAGTGGTGGATTCAGGGGGTGCCGGCAATAACCCAAAATTTGACAAAAACAGGTATCTTTTGACCCATTTTCAGTAAAAGTCGGTAAATTTCGCCCCTTGACCCCCGGCAAACTTGAAAGGAGCCCTGTCCAGATCCGCCACTGGAGGGGGTAGACAGGGTGAAAGGGAGGGGAGGAAGGGGGCGAGAGGAGGGAGATAGGGGAGGGAGGAGGGAGGGGGAGGAAGGGGTGGGAGGGGGAGGTAAGGGAAGGGTGAAAAGGAGGAGAGAGGGGAGGGGGAGGTAAGGGGTGGCCGGATGGGAGAGAAGTACCCTATGTCCCCCATATATATGTTACAGGGAATATAAGTGTATTCGGGGATTTCACGTAATCCCTGAAATGAGGGATTTTGTGCATTCCCTGAATTGATTAGTAATACTTACTTATTGATACTTATTGATGATTTTCAGCTCAGGTCCTATTGGTCCTCTTCGCTAGATTCCGATAGGTTGTTATATTAACTCTTGTTATATGAGTGACTGCCGGTATCGATTCTAAACTCGGCGGTATTAGTCCAGTCAAAATAGCACAAATATGGCCTCAACCTCAAAAAAATTGCAACACAAACTTTCTCAACTGATTTAGTAAGTACAATGTTGTATCTAAAACATATCAAAAGTTTACCAAAATCAACCCCGTGGAAATTCGTGTTTTGGGGGAAAATTCAAAAATATTGATCAAAAATCGTTGAAAACTGGAAAGTAATTCTAAAACACATAATATATCAATGAATGTCAAATTTATTTGATTCTACTATTATTCTGCATACACCACTGTAATTTAATGACTGTAAGTTGACAATTGTTATAACATCTGCTATCTTTTTTTTGAAAAAAAATAGTAATTTTGATGAGAAAATCACGAAAAATGCATTTCACTTCTCAATTTGTATTATTTAAACAACCAAGAAATGAAGAATGTCTCACTATGATCCCGGTGACCACGGCGGTCCAAAAGGTAGCAATCCGTGGGATTTTTGTCAGTTTTTTTTTTTGGTATTCAAGTTCTGTTAGGTCTCGTTACGTTTTTTGCACGGTCTACCAAGGTATCCATGACGAGCCGCGGCTCCTGAATCCTGAAAACCAAACGGCACTGCGTTTCAACCTGCAGCTTGTTACGGACGTTTGTACGTTTCCTCACGACCTGCCACGTTCTGATAAGGTCGGTCACGCTTTGTTACGATTCAATCAAGTTGGCCACAGAACCTTCCAAGTTCTGTTCAGGCCAACTACGATTAGCCGTGACCGCCAGGAAAAGGAGACACAAAGAGCTGCAAAAAAGGTTGACTGGTTATACTTTTTGTGTGACCGTGCGTACCATGCAAGGCTATAGTAGAACTTGAAATAATCCGTAACAAGTCGGGACGTACCGTGATTAAACGTGACAAAACGGTTAACATACTCCTTAGCTCGCCGTGAGAAATCGTGGCACACCTGGATAAAACGCTCATCCGCCTTAAACGTGACAGACCGTAACTCAACTTCATTATGATCGCAAGTTGTCGAGTCATACTTTAGCTTCCCGTTCCGCTACGGACACTGTCCCAAGTTTAATTGCGGTCTGTAACGTACCGTCATGTTCCGTTGCGTACCGTTTTACTGCGGTTTCTAAAGTAGGTCATCTACACCGTGGGGTGCCGTGGCAAAGGTTTTTGACAGTATAAACATTTGATTCGTCAGTCTCGGCAATCACGGCTATAGTTACCTTTGTCAATCCCGTTCACCTACGTTGTCTCACGGTCACCATGTTTCGTCCACGTTGGCTTAAATAGTGGCCTCCGTGGTTACTGGGAACATAGTTTTAAAAAAGGATGGGTTTAGATTAGATTCTCCAATGTTCAAAATCAAGATACTTATACATTTTTTGTACTAGAAATAGTCGAATTGTTGTTGTTTGTTAATGATTCGTTATGTGTAGTTGTATGATAATTTGACCAATTAACATAAAAAACCTTACCATAACATGTTTATATTGAGAGGTTACAAGTAGACAGTTATCAAAATGATATTAAATGGGGTTTTTTTCAACCATATGCCGGCTTCACACTGTCACGATTTTGATATCCGATTGACAAACGAATATGCAATTTTCAATTTCGTACGAAGTTACGCCCGTATATGGTTACTTTGGGACGATTTTTATCATAAAAATTAAAATATATCCGAACGACATACGTCGGAATGCTTCCGATGTGTTAACGAAGCCTATTCGATGGTTTCACGATGTCGTATCTAGAATACGATGCATATGGATCACCAGGATTTTGTCATGTTTTAGATGTTAAATTCTTATTCAATCAATTGCACAGTATCAATGGTTTCCTCCTCTGCCTTTAGTTATTTCTGTTCTAGAAAAAAAAAACCAAATAGTTCATATATGATAGAAACGCCGATGAACTATACACTGTTCAAAAACGTCGCCTATAGCATAACATGGTTGGCCAAGATATGTGACATTGGCCTTGGCCATATCTTACCATGTTCGACAATTTCTGAAAGTTTTATAAATGTACAAGGCATATGAAATTACAGTTATTCGTGTGAAAGTGTGTCTACCAGACGGACAGACAGACGAAGGATTCAGTGATCAGTGACCTTTACGTAGCAGATGACATGAAATAATTATCAACCATACGAGTATATCGTCTTTAAGTAGACATCAGGACTTTCATTTATCGACATCATCCGTCTAACAAGTGGAAGAAGTAAATGTTTGTGAACTTGCAAAATTGGAGAGACAGATTTTTATTTATTTATTTATTTTTTTATTTTATTTATTCTTTTTTAAATTAGGATTATCTCAGAAAATTACTTTAAAAATGGCTTTAAATGGTATGTATTTGAAATGTTTTATTAAATATTTGTGTATGTAAACGTTTTTATCTGGATCCCATCTAAAAGTAATCGTACAAGTAATCGACTGCATTAAGACGGAACTGAGAAGGAATCGCATTAGAAAAAAAAAAAAACACCAAAAAAAAAAAAAAACAAAACAATTATTTTAATGATTATCGGGTTTGCATGTTTTCTGGGTTTTTTTTTTGGGGGGGGGGGGGGTGTTTGTTGTTGTTGTTTGTTTGTTTAGGTTTTTGTTTTTGCTTGTTTTTTATGTTTTTATTGCTGTATATTGTTTCAGCAAACACCTTTGAAAATTCATTATTCTTGAATCCGATAAGCACGTTTAAAATATCTTACCATCTTACCTCAATACATAGATTAGTTTCCCAGTATTCGAAACTCGAAAAAAAAAAAACCCGAATGCTGAAAAACGAACTCAAAGGGAAAAAGCAAATTGTAAGAAAATGAAACATATCAAACATTATACATTTCGAGTTTCAATTGAAAGCAACATGAAATATAACAAAATGAAAAAGAAATGTGAAAATAATTGATGCACTTTGATGCAAATCAAAAACACACACACAAAATTCCATGCTCATTTACTAAATTATTATTTCTGATTTGACATTTTTTTTTTTTTTTTGAAAAGTGGTTCATACTCTTTCAAATTAGTAAAAAATAGAAATAATCACGAAAATACGAAAGAGAAGTCAATAAACTAATTATAATCGATAAAATAAGTCACAAATAATATAATATTGAATTTATACACTAAATGGCCTCCATACTTAAAAGAATAATTTACCTTGACCCACCGCAATTCGTGATAAGAAAATTTCTAATGTGTTTAATTTACTAAGAATAATTCAATTATGTGATTTAAACCGAAATTCTTATGATTTTGCTATTTCATTTAATTGAACAATATGAGAAAGATAGAACGTGGAAACTTAAATTTAACCGGAAATGGTGAAACGTTGATAAAATGTTTTCCATAAATTCATATAAATCGATCGGGTAAACTCATCTTTTGTTACAAAAGTATATTTACCTCGTTTTAATTAAGCTATGCAGCAATTTCATTCCATTTTCTGATTTTTACAATAAGATAGCAAGTTATTAATATACAATGACCTATTCCGGAACTTACTTTACGTGCAAAGTACGGGAGACCAGTCACGCCCTCTGAAATGTGAACAATTTACGTGACGATTAAAGCACTTTCCACGGGGATATTTTTGGTAAACTTTTTTTAGTACCTTACCAGTGTCTTATTTTAACAATTGAAACTAACAGACCTTGTGTTGCAATTAGTTTGAGGTAAAATTGTATATTGACTGGACTATATAGTCATATACTATGTCCTGGTGTTGCTAAAACTTGTCCATAATCGGTTTTTGAAGGTATTCAAGGTTTTTGCGCTGACTACACTTTCTGGTAGACTATTCCAAAGGCCAGGTATTTCATGTATATAATTCCTGAGTTTTTCATGCATTTTTACACTTATTTCGTCTCATTTTGTATTGTTAAAATTTATAAAAATCAATGTTCGTTTCTCATTTGATGCCGAATATCCCCTCTGTCAAGTAAAAAGGACCGTTTATATAAATGCCAAATAAAAGAAAATTTTCGAACTAGAATAGGTAATTTCTATCAAAATATTGCTCGAGTTTGGAAGTCAATTTATTCAAGTTATTATTGATGCCTAAAAAGTTTTGATTTTCAACTATCTTTTATGTGATATCTTGAAATGGTTTATGAAATGATGAAGATGTCCCTGTCTGACAGCAAGTATGGGCATACGGTTACCAGTATGAAAGTCCTTAAACATGTTAAACAAATCTAAGTCAATTATTCCTGTCTCCCAGTAAAAAGAGATGGACATCCCCTTCCTTCATGTAAATCTAAATACCAAGATTTTTAATTTCAACAAGTTTCTTTAAAATCGGTTCAGAACAGTTGAACAGACACGACTTTGGGATTAATCAATTATCATACAGTATATTGAGTTACATGGTCAAATTAAGATTCCATACATACAATTTTGCCGAGTATATGTACAAGAGAGGTTGACTAACCAAATTGTGTTCCGAATGAGTTTTTCTGAAATATCATTTTCCTGCCTATTTCAAGCCACTATCAGTCTCAAGAAAATTTTCTCGTTCAGTAACATGAATAAGAAAGATGTCTATTACATCGCAATTTGATAATTTTAATAAGGTTTTTGATCGTCAGGAAATAAGTGTAAAAATGCTAAAATATTTTAGGAATTACATGTAATCCCTAATGTTTTGGAGATTTCATGTAATCCCTATAATGACCAGGGATTACACGTAATCACTGACCCTTTCAGGAATAACATGGAATCCCTGATTGCACTTATTCCCTGTAACATATACACTGTATACAGAAGTGATGTTTCATTAACATTTATGGATGCTTTGCATTCATATGCAACAGGTATACACCTTTATTGCCTTTATCCGGTGGAAATTCCTCACACCTTCCCTGGTTCTTTCCCCTCCCTTCAGAAAAAGATGAGGTAACTCTCCCGACACCAATGTAACAGGCCATCGCCTGGATAGCAAGTGATCGGACCTGGAATTGAACCCGAGACCTTCTGCTTTCTTGGCAGACGCTCTTACCAACTGAGCCACCCGGACAGATACCCTGAGTCCGCCACACATAAACCCCTTGCAAACTGTCCATACGTAATAGATACATACATGTACATAAGGCATTAAAAATACGGATAGTGAGATTCATAGTTTGGGAAATCTTATCTGATGAAATAAATGGATTCCGTCATGATTTATTTCCTCTTGAAAGCCTTAGGTTAGGCTGTAAAAAAAATCAGGAATTTTCCAAAATAATTATATCATATATCAAACTTAATAAATTGCACCTAGGATATATTGTCTTTCATAATTTTAATATTTAAAGCCCTATCGTATTTATGTTCAAATTATGACCCAACTATACCCTGTAAGCCCTTGTCACAACCCGCCGTACCTGGTTTCCTTGGGGAGGGGGGTAGCGCGTCTTTTCAAGTAAAGGCTGCCTACGATCGCTACACTTTTTTGAAGACGTGAGGAAGGAGTGCGGATGGAGAGAACATCTATGCACGTACAGTGACACGCACAGTTATGATGGGTGGTTGCATACATCATATGTTGCGCATGTATACGTTACATACGTTCTGACAACGTGCGTGCAACTTGCTTACAAGATACGATCTCCGTACGTCTTCCACTTTATCGCAAGGATGTGCGTGTCGTATACGTCTTGATGAATTCAAAAGAAAACTGCTACGGCTTGTCTGTGTGTTCCCAGATCAGTACGGAGGCCATATGGAACACGTACTGATTACGCACCGTCCGCGTATGGAATACTAAACGTTTCCAACGTTTTTGCACGTTACAGACAGCACGGGCAAATCAATGAGCGTACAGTTCTGTTAAGATTATGGCTCAGTCCGAATAAAATTGATCAGGATTCTTCATCACAAATTTTAAACCATAAAAACATGCGATCATGCTGAAATTAGAGAGAAAAAACGAGTAAAAATGTAGCATCGAGAATACTATTAGGTTATTGCAAATTGTTGCGTACCGTATGGGAAAGTACTTCATCTATGCCGTATGGAACGGGTTTTCATTGGACGAGATTTTTTAAAATATTGATATACCAATGTTATTTGATGGAAAAATATATATACAAATTGCCTCAATTTTTTCATTTCTAATTATCAAATTATCTGTGATCATAAAAGGTCTTAAGGTCTTGGATCCTTTGAATTACTTAGCAGAAAATGTAATTGACATGAAAGTAAGATTTATTATTTTGAATAATTACTCCAACTGATTAGCTCAATTAAGTAATTATGACACCTGTCATACGGCGTTGGTAATTATTGTTGTTTATATATAAATGACAAACCTCGGGTACTCGTAGCATATTGACAACCGGCGACTGGCCGTAAGCTTCAGGACTCTGGACTCATCTTGTTTCGATAAAGGTAAGAATTTCTCCCAAATGATTAATTTCGAATTGAAAAGTACCTTATTCATTTATCTAATCTTTATTTCCTCTTTTAATTATTTGAATTTATTTTTCCGTTTTGTTTAACAATAACTATGAATATTTCAGTTATTTCTGAGCCTAAGTAAATAAGAAAAGTTAAATATATATATAATATCTGAAATAAAATACAAAATTATCATTCAAATTAAGATTTAAAATGCGGAGAGAAAAGATAAAAAGGCTCATTTATTTTATAGAAATGAAGATTAGGAAGATAGGAATTATTTTTGCATGTAATTTCTTTTTTTTTTATGTTAGATTTTCTCCCAAAGTAAAGCTGAATTTACAGATTTTTTTTTCTTGCAAAGTGTATAAGAGAGACGTGTACGTTTCTAAATGTCAGATGTTATGTACAGGCGTCAGACTTCATGATGAAAGTAAATATTTTTCCTACTTATATCTGTTATATTTCTCCAAAACTGTAAATGTTTCTGTCATCTGTAGGCTTAAAAAACCCATAAAATATAAAAAGAGCTTGATTATGTAATAATTGGACTAAAATGCCTATTAATATTTAAAATACAACTTCGCAACGTAAAGCATTTTCTGTTCCCTTTTTTGCATGAACATCGGTTATTCTGACGTACATCGGAAAGAAAAGTATGTCTATATACATTTCTCTTCACATTTTGTCTCTAATTTGAAGACGTTTAACATTTTGACCACGTGGTGAGTGTCACTGCTGGTGGACCAGGAGTTCCCGAGGGCACATGTAGCCAAGTTCGATCAACTTTGGTTGATCGTTTGTCTCTTCACGTATTCGAAAATTTCTCTTATCAAAAAATCTTGAAATTTCTGAAACGTGGGTCCTGTAGCATCATATCCCACCATCCTGCTACGTTTGTGGTATATTTTTGGACATACGATATGTTTCACTCTTTGGCCATATTACGTCGTTTAGATTACTGACGAGGGTTAAGTACCCGACGTCGAAACGTGCATGTCTGGTCCATGCTGAAATTTGATGTGCTCTTAAATGATGCTATTGAATTTGAAGACGTTTAACATTGTAGAGAAAAACATTTACATGTTTCAAATGAAGGCAATTTCGATTTTACTAGAATGTAAAAATATTTATCTATTTACAGCCTCGATTGTTGCACATGAAGTAAAGCATATCACTCAAATAACAAACCAACGTGTAAAATTGGTACGCGGGCATCTCTGACTCTGCATATTAGCTGTCAGGGGCTCAAGTTTTTTTTCTCGCGAAAAGTCACACAATGTCTTGAGACAACTCGGACCCTTATAGCTAAAATTTCGTCTGCTCCGTACAGACATTCAGACCCCTTTCGTGACATATAATTATATTCGGAGTGAACAATCTTTAGTTAAAAAATGATTTTGATGAAGATGTCATATAGTGATTTACAGATTTGGTTAGAGTTTGCTTAAGGTACATGTATCCGATGTACAATAGGGCTTTATTCCATGCCTGGTAAGGTACTATAAACTAATATATTTTCTGAAAGGTTATAATGCCCACTGCTCAGAAATAATAATTTTGGGGCCAGAAAAACAAAGGGGAATAACTGATGTAGCATTTAAATTATCTATTTTATCTATATAACATATGCAAAATAACAAAGTTCTTAAAGAGTTTTTCCCTTTTGATTTTTAAGACCTGGGAGTCATATATCTGTACTCAGGGCATCATTACCTTTCAGAAAATATATAGTTTATAGTACCTCACCAGGCATAAAATTTACCATACTTTACAATGGAGATGATTAAAATGCTATGTAAAATGACTCAATTGTACAACGGATATCTTTTATACCTCAAGCTCTAGAAGCTCTGAATTAAACGGGTTTTTTAAAGCACAAACAGGATATTTTATCCAAACTGAAAAACAAAGTATTCCTATTATCGCGTCTCTCAGAACTATCCATCTTTAAACATCAGTGAATGAAACCCAGAACCTAAAATCAGAATTAAAAACAATAGGCATGCCAAGTCTTGAAAAATATAAAACAAAATAAGATAAAAAGGAGATCTCCAACAGCGGAGCGCACTCTCATGAGACGAGAAAACGACGACAAACAGACGGAGACAATTACATCACATAAAAATTGTTATAGGTGGCGCCACTCAGATCAATGCGGCGCTATATTAATGTGAAAGTAGTTCAAATAAGAATAAAAGAGACTGTCACATGGCCATGGAATCAGATAGGAAAAATGTCAAAATATATTCTGAGCTGTACAGATGTATTCCTATATGCATGATGTTTTTTTTATTATTACTGGTTGACTTACTATTGGATAGCTCGTAATATTTAATTTTTGTTTGCGTAATTTTTGCATATTTTTTCGTTTTGTTTTGTTTTGATAAGTTCAAAGTTGAAATGAAAATCTAACTGGTAAAAGATATTCTATAAGTGAGCGCCACAAGTGGGTAAAACACGCCTCATACAATTCTAATCTCCATATATACTCTGAGACTATTTATTCCGTAGCATTATCATATTTCTTTTTATCTGCAGATGACATATTCACTATTCACATGGCTTCCCGTCTTCATATGTGCACACATAATACAGGCACAAACCAGTCTGGCACCATCTAACGTCACCAAGTGTATCATATCACTATCAGACCCAGGAGACAAAGATCACGTGAAGGACCTGTTCCGTGATGGCGCTAAGCTACTCTATTTTCACTTTTTAAGTGAAGGACAAGAAATTCAAAGAAACGGTAAGACTTATTGCCGATACGTAATTACAAATCATTTATGTTTTCCCAATTCTTAGATTGATGTTAGAGTAAGCCCCGAGATAACTTTGTTTAATCTTTCTTTATTAAAGTCTATTTCATATCAACTTTTGATTCCCTACTTGATCTTTTCACAGATTCTCTTACCTCCACCTTATATGAACCATTCACATGGGTACGTACATCAGGAACTCATGGTACGGGCATCTTAAGACTGGACTCTACAATAGTTTACATAACAACTCTTAGCATCGGAGTGAAAGAGGTCAAGGTCAACTTGACACAAACTCCTAACGAGTGTTTACGTAACCTTGACGACGATACCTTCCAAACAGTGATGAGAGATTTCATGTTACATGATTTTGTATCCAGAGCTGAAAATCGAACAAGCCCGCTTCAATCTGATTGGCAGGTTTGTAATATGAAAATTCGAAAGGGAGACGATAACGAGGCTGAGTTCTTCTACGAATGCTGTCACGTGAATGAGGCGGGGAAAATCGTTTGTGCGGAACTTACAAAGGGATTCCTGATGGAAGTTTTAGTATTCATTATTTTATTTTTGAATATTGCCGCCATTCTATTTGCTCCATTGATAATTCCAAGCTCTTGTTTCAAGGACAAGTATAGTAAAGTAAATTTTATTCACAAACTCTCCAAGCCATTGGACCTTATCGTCAGGAAGAAAGAAATAGTGAGTAATAGTAACATTGGTGATAATGTGGCTAATAGAAACTTGATTACTGGAAATGGGCGCCACATGACAAATTTTGACAAACTTCTTGGTACTCTAGATGAAGATACTGCATATCGTCTTCAGATTTCCAAAGTCCGATTCAGTGTTAAAGCAGCGGAAATTTTATCTAAAGGAGAATCACCGATTGGAATATTTAGTAGTCTGTACTCATCCTTGGTCTTATGTAATCTACAGAATAAAGTGTCCCTTAAACCCTTTTGTAACCAAAGAATGATCCCATGTCTTCGTGCAAAGTTCTATACTTTCTTTCGGTCTATGATGGCTTTGGTGTTCGCCGTCATAATTGCCTCACCGTGGATCATAAGAGTGCTCGTGTACTATCTGTATGAGGAAGCGGAAGTGTCAGATCGCAAGGAACTAGCTAGTAAGTACGGACTGACAGATCGCTTCACCGGAAATATGATTAGATTCTTTACTCCACTCCATGCTTTCTTCCTGATATGTTACGTTATTTTGGTTTTGGATGCCATGGTCCTTGGGGTAGTGAGTAAAGCAGTCTCAAGGATACTGAAGTACATAATGCGGGAATGTTTAAGAGATATGCAGAATAGCTCTCGCGCACGCGCGCTGGGATGGTCCGTGAAGTTATTACTACAGCCCCTGACAAAGTGTGGACTTTTTGGACTCATCATACTGCCATTGTACTGGATACTAGCTATTCCCCTAGCGACTGCTATGATGGCTTTCTTCATGTTACCTACAGTTAACATGTTCGTTCGGCTGATACTGAACTTGGCAATGTTCTGTGGTTTGGGAGACATTACATTCAATCGTTGCTCACAAGGTGTCACTACACTGTGTGACAAACTGTGTGATTTACTAGATTTCGACTACCTTTTCAAGAAAGAGAGGATAAGGCGACCAGAAGCTACACTCAGTGTAGGAGACAAGAGTATCCAGTTTGCAGCAGGTCTCTTTTCTCTTGTAAGTTTAGTCTCCTTTGCGTTTTTGGCCAGTGAATGTATCATCTTCATCGTGGAGTACACAGTGTATACCATAATAGGATTGATTTTGAACGCAGACTTTGCACTGCAATACTTGACTGTGACTTTAATGATATGTTTGTACGCAAGAGATTGCTTCGCCACGGTCACCAAGAAATACGTGGCGTATAACTCCACACTTCACGAGGCAGCTGTGGATAGGATTGAGAAGAAATTGATGGAACACAACGGTGAAAACAATGCCTACTTACTGCCAACGAAAAAGGACGAAACTCCTAGAATTTTAGAGTTGGTGATCGAGAATGACAAACTCAAATGGAAGCCATGGCAAGTCATCGCGTTTTATGACGAAAACGACAAGTTCTACATTACAGAGGAATTCTTCTTTCAAGCTGTAAGCCTTGAAAACTGTAATTGCCCTGGTCCACTCTCAGGAAATCTCATAAACGCGACGGCTAAACTGTTAGTAATTATTGTGTTCCTTTTCTTTGTGGCGCTGACAGTGATGGCATTTGGAAACGAGTACGAGATTTCCGGCTTCAATCAGACCATTGCTACCGTTATTACTGGATTCATTCCCTTTGCACTCAGGAACTTCCTATTTAAATCCAATAAAGTATCGTCAATCAACAAAGACGATGTTCACTTCAACATCCAACTAGACAGAAAAATTAGTAACTTCAATCAAACTTGGCATGTCTTAGATTTTGATGTTGATTCGTGCACAAAAATAACAAAAACACATTTTTGTAGCCAAAATGGCAATACGCATGCTCAAAATGGGACAGTCGATTCATCAGAAAGCAATGAAGACGGAAACGAAAATACACCAATGATATCAGATAAAACTGATCAATCGATGACGTGTGATACGAAAGTTGCAGAAAGTAGTGCTAGCTTGGACCTGATAAAGGTGAATGACAAGGATGAATTAATAATAGACACAGTCGACAGGATCGTTTATATGGTCAATCTGAATTGCTTGGATTCAAATGTTTAATTGATATCATTAGATGAGGAGACATGAAACAAGGTTTTCACATGTTTAAATGATATTATAACAAGGTTTTCATGAAACTTTCAGATACACTGTACCTTTTTAAATATGCTATTAAGTTATATCTATTTGTCCTTTCATTTCTCATGTTAAAAATCAATTACAATGAATTCACGTTATATTGTCTTTTTGTCACTTTGGAATCTTATATCTACCCAGAATGACGTCACCCTAGGTAGACACAACGTTTGAGCGTTTCATCGAGCGGCTGTTTTAGCCAATCAGCAAGGGGAGATTCCCATTCATGTAATAATATACAATTATTTACTTTTATCGAGGTAGCTTCCCGAGAAGACAATCTTGGAATCTTATATCTACCCGGAATGACGCCATCCAAGGTAGACATAACGTTTGAGTGTATCAGAGGTCAGAGAGGTTTTTTTATAGTATGAAAGTAATTTGTGATCCTGAGTCAATAATTGCCATACAGTGAATACTGCAGTCTATATACTTGATATTCTCTCCCTCCTTGTTTCTCTGTATCATTGCTGAAAATGACGTGAGATAAAGAAAAGAAATATCTTGTTCTCTTTTCTTTACTTCACGGTCAATTTCGGTCATGATACAGAGAAAGAAGGAGGGGAGAGGGAGGGGAGAGAAACGATCAAATATGAAGGCACTTGTGGTTTTGTCCCAGGAGCAGAACAAAATAATCTAGTTGACGGAGATACATTGTGCGCTATAGAAAGTTGCTTCTCATTGTGCGCTATAGAAAGTTGCTTCTCAGAAAGAGAATGCCAGACAGCCGCTGATTGATGGGGAAGGATGACTCAAATATTTGATATTGAAATTAAAACCATCATGTTGTTGGAATGAGCTGTCAGCTGATTATGGATAGCACATTTCAGCATATTAGGAAAATTTCTTGACCAGACAAAGTTGTCTTTTTCCACAGACCGTAATGCTAGATTTACACTTAGCCACGATCGCCCCGATTGCCCCGATTGAGGTAAATCGTAGAGATCGTAGGAGAGCGTGGGGTTGAATCGTGACGATCGTAAGAGAGCGTGGTGGAATCGTGATGATCGTAGGAGATCGCAGAGATCGTGGCAAAATTTTTGATTCTCAAAAAATTTGCTACGATTGTCCCGATTGATCCTTACATCGTGAGAGAGCGTAGTGAACGTGATGGAGCGTAGTAGAGCGTAACAGATCTTGACTAATGCTAGGTTTACACGATGCCCAACGATCCACTACGATTTCACTCACGCTCTTTGACGATTTGTTACGGTTTCCACGATTCAGTCTACGATCTACAAGATTCGTTGCGATTCCAATATTCCTATAATGAAAATTATTATAAAACAACCCGTTTTTGATGGATTACAAGAGTTTTTTACATCCGCAACAATTTCTAACATATGAAGAAGACTAAGAAAAGAAGTCTTGATAATCAGTGAGGTGCTGCATTAATTGTCTTCGAACGAGTTAAATATATACACGCAATCAAAGATTTGAATTGCTCAAGAAAAAATGTAACCTTTAACAATCGAAAAAAAGAAAGATCAAATAAGGTTCATCAATGCCATTTCCAGCGTTTTACGATATAAAATCTTCATCTCACTGGATATTAAGCTTAATCGTGCTCGGATATTGCAAGTGGTATTGAAACTGGTTGTCTAGTTCATATCAAATCGTGTTAAATCGCGGCAAATTGTAGTCCTGCATCGTAACAGATCGCAACAAAACTTGATAAGCGTAGGGAACCGTGATAGAGCGTGGCAAAGCGTAATAGCTCATCTTGGTAATCGTACGGGAACGTAATGAAGCTTGAGAGAACGGGATGCAAATCGTAACAGATCTTATCTACAATCGTAACAAATCGCTACAGCGCGTATCAGAGCGTGATGGAGCGTCGGAGAGCGTGTGAAGACCAATTTTATTTATAGAATCGTGGAGCTCCACGATTTTGCTCAATCATGGACATCGTAGGGCATCGTGGCCAAGTGTAAACCTAGCATTATAGAGAGGTTGAGATTTCCTACGTGTAACTTGTACGTGTGTGTGAGAGGGTGTGTATGTGAGGGTGAGAGAGGGTGTGTGTGTGTGTGTGTGAGGGTGCGTGTGTGTGTGTGTGTGAGGGAGTGGGTACGTCTAGTGTACAAGTTGAATTACATGTAACTGTTGTTGAGATTTCTTTTCAAAGACCACTACGCGTACTTGTAAAATCTTAGTGAACTTGAGTTGATTTTGGACAGTAAAAATTCAAGAGGAACATTAAGTTCGGTTATATTGAAATAGAAACTTGAAATCATTATGAATTGAATGTCGTACTTTTTATACTATTTGATAGAATAAAGGCGATGAAATATCTTGAAGTAAAGACCTACGTGTATCTCGCACTTTACACGTTCACTGGCGACGTGTAACTTGTACAGCAAATGACGTCAAACGCAATATATGATGACGTCACAATAGCCGACCAGAGTACAAGTACACGTACAAGTTACACGTAGGAAATCTCAACCTCTCTAATATCTTACTCTTCTGAAGAAGATGCCACAGGCCACAATTTATTAAACAAATGAGGGAAATACGGTAGCGAAATTCTCTTCTTTATTTAATATCAATTCTCTGTAAGGACCAAAATATTTCGGAAACAGCATGTCATGGATTTTCATGATTTTCTCTATAAATGGTATGTATAATGCCCTGAATACAAAAATAACAATTTTTTGAAATTATATATTCTGGTTGCCATGGAAACGAGGTATGTCTATTTATAGCACTAAAAAAATGGTCAAATAAGTCATCTTTGGTTATTATGTTGCCATGGAAACCATTGTCAGAGTTAATTGGTACTAACAACTTAAAATCTTTAAAACCTCTATTTTTAGAAGAAATAACAAATTTTTGACATTTCTTTCAATTAGCCAGATCCTATCAAATCAAAATCAGTCAAAAATTGCTGTAAAATAAGGTCAAAATGAAGGCCTATTTTTGTCCAATTTTTACCATTTTTAAGCAAGAATAACACAAAATGTCAGGATGATAACACCATCACTGTTGTCAGAACAAAATAGATTTCATTTGACAAATATAATCACTGAAAAAAATAAGTGGGACCTTGTTTTATTTTCCTACATTTTGAGGTCAAAAATGGTTGCCATGGCAACTTTTCATTTGACACATGACGACTATATCTTTTCAAATTGATTTTTAGCATAGTTTTAATAACTTATATTGCTTAAGCTTTATGTAGGGACAACAGAAGAAATTATTCTTTATTTGAGCACTTCCAAAATTTGTCAAGGTCATTGACTGTCATATATTTGTATTCAAAATACTTCTATCTAAAATTAGGACCGATAGATGGAAAAACATTACAACTTTTTTGTTCAGAACATTTCTCCTAAAAAATACGCCCCAGACAAAAATCATGATAATCTCACATTTTTTTATATGTATGTATGAAATACTAGCTAAAATTCAAGGATGTCATTGATTTTGAGATTTTTGCAACTTTGGTCAATAAATAGGGGATATATCCAAAACCACTATGTATGTGTTTATTTTACTCAATACCACATGATTTTTGAGTAACTGCCTCTCATATTTTTGAAAAATCACAGAATTTTGCCAAATTGTGTTAATTACATTAAGATGACCTTGACATTGGGTCCTGTGACCTTGAAAAATTTTAAGGTGATTGTTTTAATCAATAATGCTCTTTTATATGCACTGATAAAAAAATGCTTAAAAATAGATAACGGACAGCTGAAAATTTACCAGTAAATTACTCTATGTGTAATAGCACTGAACAGAATGTCACCATGGTAACCATTTTTTTGAATAAAATTGTGAGGAGGTCCCACTCAAATTTTAACATTTTCTTAAAGATCGAGGATTAAACTTTAAAGATAATTGGCAGTAGAAATCAAGTTAGCCTGACATTTCAGATTATTTGCCCTTAAATTTGAGCAAAATCATGTGAAATTAGGAGCTTTTTCGGTCTTAAAAAGGGCCTCTTCAAAACAGGTATTTGCCTACATTTTGAGAATATTGACATAGAGAATAGCGGGCAGAAACATTCTTCTTGTGTAATATTTATACTATTAAAGATATAAAGAGAAACATTAAGGAAATTTCAGTTGACTACAATAGCTGTTACCATGGAAACGAACCTTGTGAAAATGCCATGTTACAAGTATTCTACTGATGCGTAAAATCTCAAACATGGTTTCCATGGCAACGAAAACTAAATTTGTAAAATGAAAGTTTATTTTTGTCTCAGTACATCATATACACCTTCCACACCAAAAATCTTCAAAATTGGAGACATGCTGTTTCCACGTGCTATTGAAATTATTTTGGTCCTTACAGAGAACTGCTATTAAAATTTGAAAATGTTAAAATAGGAATTAACGGAGGCATAGAGGAGACGTGTACATTTTTTTATTATGTCGTGGCCACGAGTTAATAAGTCATGGACATAACCAAAAAAAAAATTGCTTGCGTCCCCTCTATGCTTTCTTTTGATTTATAAATGAGTTTTAATGAACTGTACTGAAGAAATTAGGAAAAGTAATGCCCCCTTCCGAAGTTCGAACAATTAGCAAAATACTGATGAAGCTGTTTCCTCAATAAGGTTTTTCCCCATACGCCTACTCGCTTAAAATGATGCCCTGTTTACACGAAGGGTTTAATGCGCTTTAATCGAATTTAATGCGCATTAGATTTTTGTTGCGTTCACACGACAAATTTTATTCGCATTACTTTAATTCGCATTAAATTTAATGCGCATTAGATTTTGTCGTGTGAACGCAAAGCGAATCTAATTCGCATTAAATCTAGCGCATGCGTATTTGACATTCATTAATTCTATAGTACGTATACACAACAAATTGGCACTTTTAACTACCCTTGGATCTCAAATCACAGAATATGAGGCCAAATACTCAATCGATTTCATTCAGCGTCTCTGACTTACGTTCAGTAACGTTACAAATATCATGACGTTATTTTTTCTCGTAATGACGTCATCCTGTTTTAAGCTTTAGCCTTGCTGGAAGAATTTACGAAGAGGAAAAAACAGAAAATTCCAATAATTTGGCATAAATTCTAACCTTTTTTATTTGAAAATTTACAGTAATCAGTGCAAATGTACCAAAATTTAATGCGCATTAGAAGTTGTCGTGTGAACGCAATGCGAATCTAATTCGAATAAAAATTATGCGCATCAAATCTAATGCGAATTAGATTTGATGCGCATTCGTGTGAACAGGGCATCACATTTTGATAATTAGGTGTGAATGGGGTCCTCAAAAGGTTACGTTTGTACTAATTAGTTACCTGATGGAAATCATACATATTCCTTTTTTTCTATTTCTATCAATTTTTGTGCTAAACATGAAAAATGATTGTATGTCTGATTCATTAAAAAAAATGAATCTGAAAAAAAAGTTAAATTTTTAAATGTAGCAAAGTTATAGGTATAAGATATAATATATACATGTAATCATGTATACACATGCATTTATGTAAATTTCATTTTCATGTTTTAACGATTGACTTTTTACAAAAAAATATATCCAACTGTTTTCTTATTTCATTTTTTTTTGATACATGAACTATGTACAGCTTTACTATAGCCACGTCACATTCGGGCATGAAATAAACTAAAAATTATTAATTTTACTTGAAAAAGCCGACATTAACACAGTTTACTTGAAAAATGGTATCTTCTTTATTCTGTTGACTTTAAAGTATGTGATATGCAAGTATCATGTCCTCCGAATATTACAGAAAATTTAGCCGAAAAAAGACCAGCAGCGTAGCTATAATATGGCACTATGCAAACATGTCATGTCACGTCCATAAATGTATATGTTCCTATTTCAGATTTTTACTGTAAATATTACTGCAATATCCAAATTTCAAACGTTGACTTTGATTTTATTTATCTTTAGTTAGTCAATATATTAGAGAGCAATTTGAATAAGTCATACGCTTTTTCCAATCTTTAATCTGATATCTGTAGTTGTCGACCAATGTATTGATATTGTAATTCGAAATGAAATATGTTCAAACTAACTAAGCAGACGAACCGATATCTCAGCTTTATTTCAATCTTTGTCTTAAAATTTTATTGCATTTTAGGTTGTTCTTGAATGAAGGTTTAGACGATCAACCTAAAATGTAATAACCTAAGATGTAATAACCTAAAATGTAATTAACCCATCCGAATAAATTAATTAACGTTTGTATTTTGCCTCATTATTCTTGAAAGCCAAAGAAATAGCAGATTAAAGTAAACTCTTTTCACTTTATAATAAATGTAAGGAATATCCAAATACATGTAGTTTCGGATATATCATCCTTAAAGGAGAAATAAATAACACAGCCTTGTACACAGAGTAACCTAAGGATAGACAAACAAACATACAAAAGATCTCACGTTTACTTTCTATGGTCATCTTACAAATTTATTACATTTTAGGTTGTTATTACATTTTAGGTTTGGATGGTCAACCTAAAATGCAATAACCTAGTAGGTAATGAATTCTTCAGACAAAGTTTTGCATTTCACTTCATCAATCTAATATATAAAAAAAATATAGATAAAAAAATAGATTGTAAATATGATTGAAAGTCGAACAAATACAAGTGTAAAATATCAATTCTTTGAGGCAACCGCGAGTGTAGGAATATCAAGATGTTTGAGAAAACATAATCCATAAAGGAACATAGTCTTATATACAGAGTAACCTAACGATAGGCAAACAAACATACTTTAGATCTCACGTTTAATTTCTAGGGTCATCTTGAAAATTTATTACATCTTAGGTTGTTACATTTTAGGTTTGGAAGGTCAACCTAAAATGTAATAACCAAAATGTAATAAATCCAATGTATTACATTTTAGGTTGTTATTAAATTTTGAGTTGCGACACTAATCTTTCCTTTCTACATTATGCCTAAAGACGCTAGACGGACGTATAAAAACTGAATTACTAGTATATTAAACAACTGTGACAATAATCTTGAAAACAAAAACTATTCAATCCTGCACTTGCAGGAGGCCATTTTTACCGGCAGTCATGACTGCCGGTATACTGTAATCAATCGTGACATACTTCCACGGATAAAATAACTCTTGGCAATATGATTGGTGGATAATTACAAAATATGCAAATATTCGTCAAGGTTATTCAGAATCTGTGCATAAGATACTTTCATCAGGTCGGCTCAAGAGTCTAGATGACTTGACAAATGAAAGTCATATCGTATCAGTGCATTTTCCTCCGAAAGATGCATCGAAAAGTCTTTGTACCGATACGTCCTACAACAATCGCAGATCATCGGAAATTTCCGTAGCTTGAATCGGATATAAAAACGGAAAAGCCCGGAAATGTGCGATTGGTCATCAAGAACAAAAATCGTTTATTCCATTTTTTTCTTACAAGAATTTTACAACATTTAATGTCAGCTAACTGCCGGCAAGCTTTTTGTAAAAGCTAATACTTGTTTTACTAGTACTTCATACCCACCAAGCTATAGGAGGCAAAAAAGCTAAGGGATCATCCATGTTATATTTAGGAGAAAGGGGGCTTTCGACTACTAGATTATTTGGAGGTTTAAAGCAATTTTCAGTGCAGCGGTCGGGGAAGGTGGTCCGGGTCGGATTTCTATTTTTTCTTTTATTATATATGTATGATAAATAAGCAATTTATATGGTTTCATTCAATCGCATATTCTCGGTATGCGCGATTGGGTTTCATGGTCCGGATTATTTTCGCCTAACTTTGTATATAATAATATTATTGCGGGGGGTGTCAAATTTTGAGCAAGACCTTCCCCTTCTTCCTGATAAAAATCAAGCACATTCACGGAAAAGCTCGAGAATGTACGACTGATATTCCCTTTAGCTCTGTTCTAGTCTTGCCCCATGATGCCTTGCACTCCCATCTAGAACTTCTTCGGGTTGAATCGATCCCTGCGAGGACCAACACAGACTTTTTCGGCACTAAGCTCATGGAGTACAAGGCATCATGGGACAAGACTAGTTCTGTTCAGGCGAGCTCTTTAAAAGAAGAAAGGAAAGGTAATTCGAATTGACAAATCAAGCGGAAACTGAAAGAGGAGGATCTTTATTATACTATGTACTATTTTCCCTCGTTGAATTCAATTGTAATCTGAATTATTATTTTTTTTCATTTGAAATTTGTTTTCTTTCAAAATCTAACTAAAACACGGAGAAAAAACCGTCAAGAACGTATTACCGGAAAAGAGCTAAACAACATCAAAGTGTGAAATGAAAATTAAATTGTCGTTAACATACTTTAGATAATTGAATTAAGCCATTATATGCCACCCGTCCTGGGGCGTCTGTTGAAGAAAAATGCCGATAAATGACCCGCAATTTTTGTGTTTTATTGAATGCCCCCAGGTGCGGACTTGATATTGACCCTTAAAATTATCGCCTGGATCATCAGATGACATGAAAAGGAAAAAGTACAGACGCCGTGGATGCCGTGTTTTGAAAGTGAAAGAAAAATCACAAATGTAAGTAGATCTCTCTACAGTTTTTTTTTTCGAATTTACAACGAAAATGCTGTTCTAAAAAAAAAGTTAAGTACATTTTGTAAAAATATGAAATGATAAATGAAAAAAAACAAAAACATCCGAGCGGTTTACGTATGGGAATCACAACTTACGAAATACAATGAAGAAATAAAAGTCAACATAAAATACGTGTAAATATGGGAATGGTAAATATTTATAAAAATTCTGATCTCCCTAACTCAATGAGTATATAATAAATTCACAATGTTCTTATGCTAAATGATTGTGACTGAGTCATTAATTGATTTAAAAGTTGACATTACTCCAGTGGAACTAACAAGACTAATACAAGTTACACAATCTCGATTATTTTGGACGACCTTTTACTATCTATTGTCATAGTGATGCATTGTGTAACCATGACATGTAAGCTTTCTTCTTCATACCACATGACTGTGATAAGCTTCATTTATGTTAAGCTTTGTATCACAGCATATGGTTATGTTTAGTTCAATTTCATCCCATTCTAGAAAAAAAAAAGAAAAACAAAAACAAACAAACAAGAAAACATGTAAAACAACCAGCAAGAAAACATAGTACGGAAGCAAGTTCGTGCCATGTTATATTTTTTTTACTATCTCGTAGTTACAACGCATAAACTTTTCCCGTAGTTACGAGAAACTTTTCTCGTAGTTACGGGAAAGAAATCTCGTAGTAACGAGAAAAAGTGCGTTCGAATTTTTTCTCGTAATTGCGAGATTTGTTTCTCTTAACTACGGGAAAAGTTTCTTGTAGCTACGGGAAAAGTTTCTCGTAACTACGAGAAACGTTTCTCGTAACTACGAGAAACGTTTCTCGTAACTACGAGATAAGTTTCTCGTAACTACGAGATAGTAAAAAAAAAATAAGATGGCACGAACTGGCTTCCGTAACATACAGAAAAAAAAACCCCACGAAAACATACGGAAGCATAGAAGGGACATGGTGAGAACAAATTATCCCATGCGCACGACTTAGTACATGTAACTCGTGCGCTCGACTTTTCTCGTGCCCACGACTTTGTAACTCGTTCGAACGAGATATATCTAATGAATAGAAAACTAGGATCAAATGAAATGGCGACAATTGATAATGATAATTCAAGTATATCGAAACACTCTCGTATATCAAAAGTACAGTAAACTTCTTATGCTGTATTACAAAATCACCGGCGTTGTGCTCCACACAAAACGTATCTTGCAACGCTGCCAACAGAACCCCTGATTAATTCTTGGAAGCCCTTATACTTAGGGTGACCTAAATGGGTTCTCAGGGAAAATATGATAATGCAGTGCCCCCATGTTTAAACAGCATTAGATGCGTCGATCAAGGAGGGGGGGGGGTCTCATTCAATAGGAGTAATCTGAGTTCAAGTGACCCCCATCGGCTATACACCTCGCAAACACTTGGACACGACACTAATTTAGTGTTTCGGCGGTGTGATGCAATATTCAGATTACTCGGCTTCACTGTCCCCTCCTCATGAATAATGAAGTACATGTAACAGTCATATGTGGATCATGGAAAATATTCAAGGGGTCCAACCCATCGGGATGAGGGGGGGGGGGGGGGACCAAATCGTCCATATTGAGAAGGGTCTTTCAAGCCCAGTATTTGACTGCATTACTAGCCTTTGTTAAAGTTCTTCTCTGTTTACAAAATCGAGGAAGTGGGAGGGGATCGAGGATGTCTGTGTGCTTCCAAGAATTAATCGGGGGTTCTATTGTAATATACGTTTTGTGTGATGCTCAAGGCAAGTGATTTTCTAATATAGCACAAGAAGTTTACTGTACTTTTGATAGACAAGACATGCATGATCATTATCAAATGTCACCATTTTATTTCATCCTAGTTTTCTATTGGTTGATGAAAACAGTTATAGAGTATCAATTTATTTCTTGGATTTTTGCTTTTTTCTCAAAGAAATATAGGTCAGTTTCGTATGTGGGTGATGTTGCTCAGTTATTTGCAAAGTAATGTCCGATGAAACTTATTCAATTTTTTGTGGTTTCCAGGTATTGAAAGGAAAACCTTCTTAGAGAATCAATTCATTTTTGGATGTTGCTCTTACACCAAGAAATACAGATTAAAGAATATGGGCAATGTTACTCAATGACGTGCAGAGTTATGCCTCTTGAAACTTATACAAATTCATTATTTTATGGTTTCCAGACATTAAAGGAAACCATTTCAGAGAATCAATTTATTTCTTGTATATAGTTTTTAAACCAAGAAATACAGTTCAAGGTCGAATATGGGTACAGTTGCTTAATTATGTGCAGAGAAATGCCCCTCAGAACTTCAAAAGTTCAATTTTTTTTGTGGTTTCCGGATACATGTACACCACCTCTATCTTGGTCCCACCTCTAGCTTGCTAGGGGTCCGTCGGTGCTAATTTTGTGCTATATTGTGAGTGCTGTTGAGATTGTCGTCAGGATCTTCTTTAACTCATATGTGTCACACTTATGCCCTTTGCCGTGTGGAGCTCGTAAAAAAGTTCCCCGTGAGGGGTTTGGCAGTTTTGAATATATTTCCCTGACATTGTCGCCATAGCACTTTCTATATAGACATAACGTCAGACAAGGCATGAATTTTATATATTGCTTCAGTTTCGTGCTTAGACATCGACAGCGGGTGCGGCTAGCCAACAGGGGATGCTTACTCCTCCCGGGCACCTGGTCCCACCTCTAGCTTGCTAGGGATCCGTCGATGCTCAATTTGTGCTATATTGTGAGTGCTGTTGAGATTGTCGTCAGGATCTTCTTTAACTCATGTATTTAAAGGAATACCTTTAGAGAGAATCAATTCATTTTTACACCAAGAAATACAGTTTCAATTCAAATAAGGGCCATGTTGCTCAATTATATGCAGAATTATGTCCCTTGAAACTTTCTAGACATTTATTGGAAAACCATTTCAGGGAATTTCCACCAAGAAATACAGATGAAGTTCGAATCTACTTCATATTATTCAATTGTGCAGAGTTATGACCTTGAAAACCTCCACATACAGTAAGATTTATATAAAGACATACTTTCAGTAGCTTAATCACCTTTATATGCGAAATAAGCCGGGAGGGAGTATTACTGATCCTTTGATCAATAATTTTTCTCATTCTTAATAGTGCTTTTACGGCGGGTGCGGCTAGTCAACAGAGGATACTTACTCCTCCCGGGCACCTGGTCCCGCCTCTAGCTTGCTAGCGATCCGTCGATGCTCAATTTGGTGCTTTATTATGAGTGCTGTTGAGATTATCGTCAGGATCTTCTTTAACTCATTTGTGTCACACTTATGCCCTTTGCCGCGTGGAACTCGGATAAAAGTTTCCCGCGAGGGGTTTGACAGTATGTGTTTTGAATATTTTCCCTGACATAGTCGCCATGACACTTCGAGGGCACATGTAGCCAAGTTTAATCAATTTCGGTTGATCATTTCTTCAACGCATTCCAAAATTTCTGTTATCAAACTTTTTGGCATATTACATTGTTTAGATTTGAGGATCACTGACGAGGGTTAAGTACCCGAAACGTGCATGTCTGGTCCACGCTGCAAAATTATCTGTTCTTAAATGATGCTATTCAATTTGAAGACGTTTATATTTATACCACTTGGTGAGTGTCACTGCTGGTGGACCAGGAGTCACATGTAGCCAAGTTCATTCAATTTCGGTTGATCGTTTCTTCAACGCATTCTAAAATTTCTGTTATCAAAATTTCTTGAAATTTCTAAACCGTGGGTCCTGTAGCATCATATCCCACCAATCCTGCCACGTCCTTCGGTATGCTTTTTCGACATAGTAACTTTCATACTTTTTGGCATATTACATTGTTTAGATTTGAGGATCACTGACGAGGGTTAAGTACCCGAAACGTGCATGTCTGGTCCACGTTGCCAATTTATCTGTTCTTAAATGATGCAATTCAATTTGAAGACGTTTATATTTCTATAAAGACATAACCTCAGACAGTGAATGTATTTAATATATTGTGACCAATTTCTTGCATGAACATCGACGGCGGGTGCGGCTAGCCAACATGGGATGCTTACTCCTCCCGGGCACCTGGTCATACCTCTACCTTGTTAAGGGTCCGTCGATGCACAATTTGGTGCTCTATTGTGAGCGATGTTGAGATTGTCGTCAGGAACTTCTTTAACTAATTTCTAACATTTGCTTGATTTGTCTCGCTGTTTGTATATTTTTGTAATCGATGTCATAGTATTCTTTTTGCTGTCATATGTTTGTTTTAAAATTTTCGTGTGTGTGTGTATTTGCTTTTTATGTTGCCTTCTTGTTTAAAATCACATATGGTTTGTGTGTTTTGTGTTTAGTCGTTCCTTTTTATCTTGTTTTGAAAATATCATTGTATGCGAAACAAAGTATATAAATACCATTAGACTGTTTGTTAAAAACCTAGACAGAGCTCCACATGTACAAATTCAGTAAGACCGAGTCCTCTAAATAAAACAACATGTAGATACATGTATTACAAATGTTTACTCAGCCTACTTGCATATTTGTGATATAGATTGATCGATGAAGGAACATATATGAACTTTGAAATCAGGGAATAATAATTATTTCTATGTTGCAGATGAGTAAATCACTGACCCAATGGCTTTCAATCCTTATATGCATACGCATGACTCAAAGACAAACCACACAAGTGGCACTGTTCAACGTATATGAACTTTCAATTCAGGGAACAATAATTAAATTTTCTATTTTGCAGATGAATAAATCACTGACCCAATGGCTTTCAATCCTTATATGCATTCGTTTGACTCAAGGACAAACAGCACAAGTGGCACCGTTCAACATGACCGAGCCGAGTTGTGTCATAACGCTAGATGACCCTGAAGACAAAACTCACTTGAACGACCTTTCTGACAATGGAGCAAAGCTGGTTTATGTCTACTTTACCAACAAGGGAAAAGACACGCAGAGAAATAGTAAGATATTCTCAAGTTTTTAAAATGGAAAAGAAAAACACAAAATTTCTGGAATGCATCATGAATACACAACTTTATTTTTCTGTCGCAGATAATATAATTATGATCTATATATTTTCAGAGACTTTTTCAACAAAATTGTATGATCCTTTCACATGGGCACGTACATCAGGAACTCACGGGACCGGTATCCTAAGGTTGGATTCTGCTATTGTCTACATAACAACGCTCAGCATCGGAGTGAAAGAGGTCAAGGTCAACTTGACACAAACGCCAAACGACTGTCTAAGTAACCTTGACGACGATACCTTCCTAACAGTCATAAGGGACTTCATGTTACATGATTTTGTATCAAGAACCGAAAATCGAACAATTCCGCTTCAATCAGATTGGAAGGTCTGTAACATGCAAATTCGTAAGGGAGACGAGAACGAGGCTGAGTTCTATTACGAATGTTGTCACGTGAGCGACACGGGGGATATCGTTTGTTCAGAACTTGCCAAGGGATTTCTGATGGAAGTATTAATTTTCATCATTTTGTTTTTGAATATTGCCGCCGTTCTTTTTGCTCCATTGATAATACCAAGCTCGTGTTTCAAGGACAAGTACAATAAAGTAACTTTTATTCATAAACTATCTAAGCCAATGAACCTTGTCGTAAGGAAAAAGGCAATTGTACGTCATGCTGAAGTGGGTCCAAATGTAGTGAACAAAAGCTCTATTACTCGTGATGAATGCTGTATGCCAAACTTTGAAAAAATTCTCAATTCATTTGAAGATGACACTTCATATTGTCTCCAGATTTCAAAACTGCGATTACGTGTAAAGGCAGACAAGATTCTGTCGAAGGGAGAGTCACCAATTGGAATCTTGAGCAGTCTTTATTCATCATTTGTCTTATGCAATCTGCGGAACAAAGAGTCTCTAAAACCTTTTTGTAATAAAAGAATGGTTCCATGCCTTCGTGTTAAGTTCTATACCTTCTTTCGGTTTTTGATGGCTCTGGTTTTTGCTGCTATAATTGCCTCACCATGGATCATAAGAGTTCTTGTGTACTATCTGTATGAGGAAGCGGAAGTGTCAGATCGCAAGGAACTAGCCAGTAAGTACGGACTGACAGACAGATTTACCGGAAATATACTCAGATTCTTCACTCCACTACATGCCTTCTTCTTGGTCTGTTATACTGTTTTGGTTTTGGATGCCATGGTCCTTGGGGTAGTGAGTAAAGAAGTTTCGAAGACATTGAAATATATCATGCGTGAATGTTTACGTGATATGGCGAATAGTTCTCGCGCACGCGCTCTTGGATGGTGTCTGAAGTTATTACTACAGCCCCTGACACAGTGTGGACTTTGTGGGCTTATCATCTTGCCTTTTCACTGGATTATAGCCCTTCCTCTAGTAGCGGCAATGATAGTTTTCTTCATGCTGCCAACAATTAACATGTTTGTACGACTGGTTATCAACTTTGCGATGTTTTGTGGTCTTCGAGACATATCATGTAGTCCGTGCTCGCATTGTATCTCGAACTGCAATGACAAATTGTGCGAGTTACTAGACTTAAAATATCTGTTCAAGAAAGAGAGAATAAGGCGACCGGAAGCTACAATTAGTCGAGGAGACAGAAGTATTCAACTTGCAGCGGGTGCTTTTTCCCTTATAAGTCTGGTTTCTTTTGCGTTTTTGGCCAGTGAATGTATCATATTTATCGTGGAGTACACAGTATTTACCGTCATCGGGGTTATTCTGAACGCTGACATTGCGTTACAATATCTCACAGTCGTTTTAATGATATTTTTATACGCAAGAGATTGCTTCGTCACTGTCACCAAGAAATACGTGGCATACAACTCCACACTTCACGAGGCAGCGGTGGATAGGATTGAGAAGAAACTAATGGAACACAACGGTGAAAACAATGCGTACTTACTGCCAACGAAAAAAGAAGAACAGCAAAGGTTGCTTGAACTGGTAATCGAGAATGACAAACTCAAATGGAAACCGTGGCAAGTCATTGCGTTTTACGACGAAAACGACAAATTCTACATTACAGAGGAATTCTTCTTTCAAGCTGTAAACCTTGAAAACTGTAATTGCCCTGGTCCACTCTCAGGAAATCTCATAAACGCCACGGCTAAACTATTAGTAATTATTGTGTTCCTTTTCTTTGTGGCGCTGACAGTGATGGCATTTGGAAACGAGTACGAGATTTCCGGCTTCAACCAGACCATTGCTACCGTTATTACTGGATTCATCCCCTTTGCACTCACGAATTTCCTCTTTAAATCGAACAATATATCTGCTATAGATAAAGATGATGCTCATTTCAACATCCAGCTAGATAGAAAAATCAGAGATTTCAATCAAACATGGCGTGTGTTGGATTTTGATGTTAATTCGTACTCTAAAATATCAACTGAACAACATAGTAGCCATAATGACAGTGGGCATTCCCAAGGCGATACGTCAGAATCAATTCCTGAAAATGAAAGTTCTCCGATGGTAGACGAAATTTTTACGTGCGACATGGAAGTTGGGAATGCGATTGCTGGTCAACGTTTTGATAATATCAAGGTCAGCAATAAAAAGGAGCTAATCATTAATACAACCGATCAAATGTTTCATTTTATCAATATTGATTGTCTTGGTTCTGATGTGTAAATTGTTTAGCTAAATCTTATATCTACAATGGAATGAGATATACATGTATCATAACTCACGACTTATCTAGAACGTTCTTTTTCCTTTATTTTACTGAGCTTTCTTTTCAAATTAGGATCTTTTTAAAAAACTTCCTTTTTCTCTAAGCAACTAAATGGCATAATGTATTCATGATTATCATACGATAATAAACATGCAAAATATACAGAGTTTGTTGTTTTTAAAGAGTCGCAAAACTAGGCTGTATAAGCGGACAGGCGAGCGTCAACAATTGGTTTTCAGCCCATAAGTCAACAATATAAAGAAGTATGGCAATGAAAGGGGTAGGGGCTGAAGTGCCTGTTTTCCACCCCAGTTTTTGGCTATTTAAAAAAAATGTTTAATACAGATTTCCATCATGCAAATTAGGGTTGAGATTATTTTTGTTCAATGAAATCAAAGCAAAAAAAAAAAAAAAAGATAAAAAATATCAATTTATGGTAGTGTTATCTGCCGCCAAAATTGTTTACCCCTACCAAAAATAGTAGTAAAATGATAACAACAAGATTTCAACTCAATATGTAAAATCGCACAAGCGAGTGTAACTTAGTCATATTTTTCATGTGCACTCAGAATATGAAGAGGATTATCACACATACGTTTGAACTTGTTACATGTTTTCGTTCTAGGACATGTATACAAATACACAGAAATCTTTTTTCTAATTTGAAGTCATAGAGCCGAAGTTTCAATCATTTTGCCCTAAAAGGTAAAGTTTTCTAGTAATCGCATAAAAAATGTACTTTTTTGTTTACAAGAACCATATGGAAGAGGAAAATTGGATTTCTTCAAAACAAGTCATTGGGGCCAAATATATTCATTTCTGCTCCTACCCCTTTCATACGCTCATACAAAATGAATTAAGGATGTCCCCTCATGATTTTGAGGTTGAAAGATCAAAGGTAAAGACTTTGATGATTGAAAATGTTTTCCGGGTCAAAACGAAGTTTGTATTTCACCAATCATCATGTCACTTGCCAAAAATGTTCCCCAAAAGTCAATGATGCCCCTGTTAATGTAGAGCTCAAAGGTCAAAATTGAAGGACTTTGATGATTGAAAATGGTCATAACATACGAAGTGTGTATTCCTCCTATTTTCATCAAACCTGCGATATATATTCCCAAAGAGTCAAAGATGTCCACAATTCATTTTGAGGTAACAATGTAATTCAAAAATGGAAGAAGTACAATTTAACCATAAGTTATTCGATCAGTCTCAAAGTCGTGAAGGTAAAAGAAAGGAGGGGATCTCCAACACACTCGGTTGCAGCACCAAGAGCAAAACCCCAAAACACCCACTGCAAAACACAAAGTAGACACGCACAGAATGGTACAATGAACGCCAAATCACATAGAAACATTAAACACAAATGACTACACACAAACCAACGAGACCAATGGGCAATCGGTGCCGACTTATGACGGTCATTTGCCACGTCAGTAGCAGATAGTGTAATTATCCTAGATAACGTGCGTACAATTGTGGCGTAAAACAACATCCACACCGTTAGATGACCACACACAAACAAGACCGCAAAACGCAGGGGCCCAAGCAACACAGATGGATATGTAAATGGATATAAAAAGAGGGCTTACGTAATACAGTCCGTGCTCTGCCGGCTGTAGCAAGGTCATCGTTTTTATCACACGAGGAGTCAGACTGACATTCAGAGAGGACATTTGGTCGGGGCCCTGTCTTCTCTAAAGAGGTTTGGACAGGGCCCATCATGGAGCCCCGTCGTCACAGTCAGAGTGCAAGTCTTAAGAATGCGCTGATACAAGACTGTAAATTGGTCATGTACCAATGACAAATATGGATAATGACCATATCCCTGTATACAGCACAAAATAGCCTAGTGTCCGTCTGGTAACATTAGGATCTTATCCACGGTATAAAAGGCGTTTAATGATTCGGAATTTTCGATGGTTATGCTGTCTGCCTTTGATCCTTCTTATTTTGTTAATTATGTCACCATAAAATGCAGGTTTTGAAACACTCAAAGTAATATACTCTGTTGCTTGTATGGGTCCGAATTTCATTGACAATAATTTTTGTAAAATTTCTAGAAAGTCTTTGCTAGTTTGTGAAAGCGAAAACCCTTACCTAAGAGTTTTTTCGTAATTTGTAAATTTCTACTATGAAAATCCAAAACATCATTACATGCTCTAGCATATCGGATGAGCTGTAGATACCATATGACGGTAATCTAGGAACATCACCGTCAAGCCAGGGAAATTTACTTTGTTGAATCCAAAATCATCTCTTTTGTCATACAAATTTGGATGAATCTCTCCATTAACAATTTTGATATTTAGGTCGAAAAACGGCGTTTCTGTGTTTGTAATGTTTGCCTTGTTTAGAGTCAATTCTTGTGGATAAATAACATTTTCATACTTTTCAAAAACAGGAATGTCGATCGTAAGAATATCATCCAGGTAATTAGAAGTAGCACGGAAATATTTCACATAATCATGTATTCTTTGTTTTTGAAGATTTGGAATAAATTCTTTTTCATACGTGTATGAAAATAAAACCGCAACAAGAGGCGCACAGTTAGTACCCATAGGAATCCCTACGACCTGCTTGTAGAGATTCTCACCAAATCTTACATAAATGTTGTCCAAGAGGAAGGACAAGGCAATACACAGGTCACTACATGTCAATGATTTGTATGACTTGTATTCTGTAGCGGAAACACTTTGTTTCAGATGTACAAATATAAGTTTTCCCCTCTCTATTAATGTACCATTTGATTAATTTGAACAATTGATCATTAATTTTGTCTCGAGGAAGCGTGGTGTACATATTTGAAAAGTCGTATCAAGAAATAATATTAGCTTGAACATTTCTAGATTTTGTGTTGTCAATCTCATTCCCTGAATATTTAATAGACCAAAACAAAATTTACATCATTCCTGTTTAGAACAGTTTTACAATATTTTGCTACGTGTTCCTTTATCGCTGTGAATGCTGACGTCAGATTTCTAGACAAATTGTAGTTGAGCATTTGCTAGAATTAGCAATTTATCGAAATTTGTAAGGAAACTTGTTTAGTTTTGGTATGTTGTATATTGTAGGAAGATCTAATTTAGAAATAGGGATGTTGAATGAAGATATTTTACTGTTATGTTAGCTCAAAATGTTTGGGACACTTTCATTGCTTTTGATATTATTATTTGTAGACGAAATGAGATTTCCTGAGAACAATCTCAACAGCACCACAATAGAGCACCAAATCAAGCATCGACAGATCCCTAGCAAGCTAGAGGTGCGACCAGCTGCCCGGGAGGAGTAAGCATTCCCTGTTTGACTAGGCGCTCCCGCAGTCGATGTTCATGCGCGAAAACGAAAAGAATATATACAGAGCATGCACTGTCCGAGGTCATATATTTACAGAAAGTGCTATGGCAACCATGTCAGAGAAAAATTCATAACACTTACTGTCCAACCCCTCGCAGGAAACTTTATTACGGGTCTTACACGAAAAAGGGCATAATTGTGACACAAACGGGATAAAGAAGATCCTGACAACAATCTCAACAACTCTCACAATAGAGCACCAAATTGAGCATCGACGGACCCCTAGCAAGCTAGAGATGGGAGCAGATGCCCAGGAGGAGTAAGCATCCCCTGTTTGGCTAGCCGCACCCGCCGGCGATGTTCATGCACGAAATTGAAAAAAAAATATCTACAGAACATGCACTATCCGAGTTCATATCTATTAAGAAAGTGCTATGGCGACCATGTCAGGGAAAAAAATTGTAACACTTACTCTCCAAGTCCTCGCGGGGTACTTTTTTACGAGCTCCACACGGCAATGGGCATAAGTGTGACACAAATGAGATAAAGAAGATCCTGACAACAATGAAAATGGTTTTCATACCGTTATGGAGTTCTCTAGATTATAGACTGTTAAAGAAAATTTGCTGTTGGTGTGGACTCTAACATGCCTAAAGAAACATTGCAGGGCTACTAAGATGTCTTATTTCCGGTTAGCCAACAGGGGATGCTTACTCCTCCCTGGCACCTGGTCCCACCTCTAGCTTGCTAGGGGTCCGTCGATGCTCCATTTGGTGCTCTATTGTGAGTACTGTTGAGATTATCGTCAGGATCTTCTTTAACTCATAAAGGATTCCATTAATGGATAACTTCAAAATTCAAACAAAGTGTGTAAGGAAAACGATTCAATCAGGGATTGAGTGACCTTAAGATAGAATGAGTAATTCCGGGTAATTATTTATTCACGGGTACAACTCGGCACGTTGTGACTGAGATTCTTCCGAAGCTTATTGAATTGAGAAGAGACAAACGAAAGCTGAAATAGATATATTTACAATGTATGTCTTAACTCGGATTTTAAGAGTCACTGCATAGGACGGAATTTGTCTGGCGTATACAATATGGCTTTATCATTTAATTCACATTAATTTTGATGAAAAAATATCGAATTAGTCAAGTTCTGCAGTCTTCCTTACAAATAAAAGTATTAAAATGAAATACTTTACAATAATCAAGATCTCATCAAATCAAGATTGCTTAACATACATCACTCGTTTTTGAACATACATCACTTTGATTATTACGCTGTTGTACGCGCCATATCCATGATTTTTAAGTCCCCTACCGGCTCGCCGGAGGGGACTTATAGTTTCCACCCCGTTTGTCTGTCCGTCTGTCTGTCTATCACACTTTAGTTTTCCAGACTTTTTTCGCTGTCGTGGCAGATATTGATCTCATTTTTGGTATGTGAGTTTATCTCAATATGATACAAATCAAGTTTGAGTTTGGTTCCGATAGACCTATTTTTACAAGAGTTATCCATGGTATTGCAAATATTGAAATCATTTTTGGTATGTGAATATATCTTAGTGTGATATTTTATTGAACCTTTTCTACAGGAGTTATGGTCCCTGCACTTAGCAAATTTCATAAACTTCTCAGTTTCCAGTCTTTTCATGCCTGTTCTTGTAGATATTGAGCTGATTTTTTGGTATGCAGATACATTATAGTCTGATAAAGAATAAGTTGAAGTTGGGTTTGATTTATTTGTTCTTACAAAAGGTATGGCCTCATTGCAAATTTAATTTAATTTTCCTGATTTCCAGACCTTTTTCTAAATCACATATTGAACTTATTTCGATGTTGGATTCATCTTTTTGTGTACGTACAGGTCAAGGCAGAGTTGAAGGACATGGATTAATGCCGGTAGGAGACTTATATCGCTTGCGATTCATAATTTTTTTATCAATAATTTGTGATTGAACTTTCATTCGGTATTCAGCATATCAAATTATTACATGAAAACTTATACATTCGAAAAATTCAAATTACTAGTGATATCTGGATAAATATCCATAAAATGAATCACATGTATGATTTAAATACTATTGAAACCGGTTTATCATGTATGCAGTCTCAAGGTTTGATTATGCAATGAAGTGAAAGACTCGCACAGCGGGTAACATTAGGTAATCCTAAATATTTCTTTTTAGCATCGGCATGTATCTTGAGTTTTAGCTTAATACATTGGGAAAATGTATGACAGAAAATATCAAGTATTTTTAAAGATGTATAACCTACACCTTCTAGAAAATGGAGCCATTGCTAAATATATAGAAGTATATAGATTCTGCTGCTATTTTGTGGAATACTGCCGATTCTGGAGTTTTCAGAGGGCTTAAAACTGCAGATGAGCTAATTCATGATCCGGAATTTTTTTTCACCGGCCCTTTGAGCCGGAATGTTTTTCCCTAAAATCTCCATCCGGAATTTTTTTTGCAAAGTCTCCCTGCCAACCACCCCTACCCCTACCCCCATCCCCTACCCACCCACCATGCCCCCTTAAAATAAAATGATTGCTCCCTAAAATTTTGTAATTAACGAAAAGTAAATAACTTTGGTAATACTAGAAAAATACAGCTTGTGTCCTACAACTTTAAAGTTGTAAACCCTGTAATCGACAATAATTGTATAAAATTTAACATGTTGAACATAAACTGTATTTTTCTAGCATTACCAAAGTTATCAACTTTCTGTTAATTATTAAATTTAAGCACTCAAACCCTCCAAGATCAGCTTACTTTTTACGACAAAAGTTTACTTATAAACATTGAGTAAATAAAACACACGAATTAAAGATGCTATGTTTATATACCCGGGACGAGTGAAAATTTTGTATGTTTCTTTACATAATAAGATACCCATTTGCAAGAGGATATAGGATCTACAACTTTAACATTTTCAAAGGTGTCATTCCACTGTGTAAATTCGTAACAAACTTTGAACCTGTGCCCAGTTTCACTAAGTTCTTACGAAAAAATTCAGGAATTTTCGTAACTTTCATCACGGAATAAAGTGTTTTAAAGCTTTTCTATTTAGTTTGCATTGTGTATTCTCATATCATTTCTACATACTAAATATTAATTTAGAAACAAACTTGGCTAAATCTAGTAAGAAAGTAGAACAAAGCACCCAAAATTTTCGAAAATTCCTGAAATAGTTCGTAAGAATTTTTGTGAAACAGACAGTTTGAACCTAATGACTGCCCATTGGTATCGTTGGTTTATGTGTAGTCTTTTGGTTTAATGTTTTTTTGTCGTATGCCTCTTTTCGATCTCTGTGCTTGTGACATGGTCACCATAGCACTTTCTATATAGACATAGACAGTGCATGTATTTTTAGATATTGTTTTCAATTTCGTGCGAGAACATCGACGGCGGATGCGGCTAGCCAAACAGGGGATGCTTCCTCCTCCCGGGCACCTGGTCCCACCTCTAGCTTGTTAGGGGTCCGTCGATGCCCAGTTTGGTGCTCTATTGTGAGTGTTGTTGAGATTATTGTCAGGATCTTCTTTATCTCATTTGTCTACTCTGTGTTTTCGTACAGGGTGATTTGGTGTATTCCTGTGGGTGTTGCAACCGAGTCTGGTTGGAGATCCCATGCTTTCTACTAACGACAAACTTATCCACTCTTAGAGAAGAAGGTATCCCTCTGCTGATCACCCATGTCTCAGATTTGGAAAGTGAATACTTACTCAAGATTTATGTTTGTTTTTGAGGTTCATTATATGTTTTAGGCGGGAGCGAAAAAGAAATCAAAGTTAAATTGGTCTCATAATGAAACACAAGAAGGTTTGCGATTATGGATATTTGTTAAATGATTTTTTTTCGTATGCAAAAAGCAAGTAGTTGTTAGAATGTAATTTGATCAGAACGACCGCCATTTGAATCCAATCTGATCGCACAGCTGTGATTGTTCGATCTACCTGGTACATAATTATAATAAACTACTGCACAATGTGCGACAAGCATGATTCCAGATATCGATATAGTGCAGACTATATTATATTGAATACAATGGCTTTTTTAATTCGAATGTCGTGTACTAAATACTTTGACCTTTTACTGCAGAGTTATACCAGAATGAAAACTATGGGAAGGTAGGTGGGCCAATACTCTACATAAAGTTGCAATATAAAGGATTGAACAACAAGCACCATGTGTTTCTGCCTCCGACATCAATCATCGGTATTTACATCGGGGATTTCCGAAGAAGATTTGTTTTAATTTGAACATTTATTAGTATAAAGCGAAATTGCATTTTCACTTCAAATTTTTGCGAGATGGTAGTAAGAAAAATGCTAAATGAATATGCCGCGATCGCGCCGAGAAAGATGAAAAATGTTATAGGAACAAAAAATATATTACACTACCCACCTTTAGTAAGTACCCATCTAATACATTTCTCTTTTTTTTTCAAAAAGGTGAAGTTTTTTGTACCATTGTTTTGACTTGAAAATCTTAAGATTAACCATTCTACAATCAATTCAAGTAAAAATTTTCGGCTTAATCTTTGTTTTTATTAATTTTTGCAAATTTTCTCACATGAAATAAATCTACAAATATTCTTAATTTTTTTTTCAATTTTTGTATAAAGATAAATGATGCAAACAACATATCGAAAATTTTCATGCATTTGTAAGCTCAGAAGAGAAAATAATGGGCTGAGATTTTCATGAAATTTCTAATGTTTATACTACCTGGATACTTATTTATGGTGGATAGTGTATATTACACGAATGCTACTCGAATACGTTGCAATAATATTAATGACGAATAGAAAACAATTTGAGACGGATGAAAATAAAATATAATGACAGTAAGATGATAGCAGGAAAAGATGACATCGTTTGTAGTATTTAACTTCTTTTTCACAAACCTAAAAGCTACGATTATTGTTTAAAACGTCAAATATATGCGTATAAATTCTTTAAAAGAGGACAGGGCAGATTATATATTATCTGTTAACGATCCCCCAAAGTTGTTTATCTTCTTTCTTATATACGCTTGACTCGTAGAACTTTGTTTTGTCATGAAAAATGTCATTGTGTGAATTTTCATATTTTTTTCAGTCGCCTACAAGTGAATTTAAATGCTGTCAGATATACGTTTGGTACAAACTGCCCTCCATATTTAAAGCTACAATTAAAGACTTAATCTTTTTTCGAATCCAACGCAGCTACATGGGGAGGAAAAGAGAAATGGGATTAACTTTGTTGTATGTGCTTTTATTTTCTCTGTCGGTATGTGTGTATACACAGACGGACATTCCGAAATCCACGTCAACAGATGCAATGTCACAGTCGGAGAAAATCGCGGATAAATGCAGCATCAACTCTTCAGATCCTGACTTCCGGCACCACGTTCAGGAACTAATCATGGGCGGATCACGGTTATTGTATATGCAACTCAACATCAAGAACAGTCCGAAAACTAGAATAAAAGGTAAGTATAATGTTTGATATGATACATTATAACTTACTGTTTTTGGTTTTAAATTTGCCCCTGGAGTTTTATTTACTTTTTCTTTTGCAAGAGCAAATAATTTATGCATAATTTGAAATTTTCTCGCCAAAAGGAAAAAGTCAGCGTTAATTTCTGTGCTCACTTATGTATGAGATTTCTGGCTAAATACATTGATTGAAATCGCCATCATTGTATATACGTAAGGAATACGATGTCTAAACTCTACTCTAAAATTGGGAACTTTATCATTGTCGACATTTAAGACATATTTGTATATAATATTTCAGTAATTATACCGATTTGTTTCTTCGTTTACTCTCATCATCTACAACTCCGTGTCTTAATCATCTTCCCTTGCGTTAAAGGAAACCCTTTCGACACAATCATCGGCGATTTCTTGATAGTACAAAGTATATTGAAGTTGAAATACTATCTTGTTATGTGGAAAAACTATTTGTTGTGTACATGTGTGCAATTAGCCGTGAAATACGGTACCAAGTATTGGTAAAGTTTGTAGAGTTAATATTTTGATAGCTTTCTAACCACGTGCACAATATAGTTTAAAAGCCACGGTGATCTAGTTGTGTACGGGTTTATATGTAATTTCACTTATGAGGATCTAATTTACATTTGAATAACTTTTAAGGTAATTCAAAATCTTAGTGCCCTCCATTTCTCTTCCTATAAAAGAACAGTTACTTTTCCTTACAATTACTTTAAAAGACTTGGTACAACGCCACTCGATCGAGAGTTAACATATTACCTGCATCAAAGGAGAACAGAAGATCAAAATTTCCTCATTGTAACATACGAAAGCACATCAGAGTATAATAGAATAGTTCGGAACCCCCGAATCATGTGACACGTGTAACATAATTGTACAGATCAGAAAATACCTAAAAAGATAACATGCCATGAACATTTCTGCCAGTTTTATCATATACTTTTTCCATGGATGTAACAAATGCTTAAGAATCTTTTAAAGTCATTCTCCGTTTGTTGTGCAAGTGTTTCTGTACGGCAACATAGTCTGATTAGATAATAATAATAAGGGTCATAGATCAAGGTTGCAGATCTGAAACAGTAACCAATATGTTTGACTTTGTTTTAAAGTTTATCAACAGATCTTCAAAAACCATTTCTTAAATCTTGTTTCCTTTCCTTTCAAGGCAAGAACGACACGATTCTATACAATCCTTTATCCTGGGCGAGAACTACAGGACGGTACGGGACAGGGATTCTGATGCTGAAGCAAAAACTTCAAATTATCTCTATGACAACGCTCAGCATCGGTGTCGAAGAAGTAGCTGCCAATATCACAGAGTCACCCGATGGTTGTTTGTCTGAATTAGCTGCAGAAGATTACGAAGCTCTGATCAGAGACTTTCTGCTCCATGACTTTATGGGACCCCATTTGAAAAACACTAGGAAGAAACTTGGAGAAAAAGAGCTTATCTGCAATACACGCCTTCGTCGACAAGAAGATGACGTTGCTGGTATTTATTATGAATGTTGTCACGTGACTGAAGAAGAGGATATAAAATGTAAGGAGATGGTTATTGAAAATTTAATGAACATACTCCTCACATGTGTTCTATTGTTTAACGTCATGGCAGTTATGTATGCGCCCATGATAATTCCAAGATCTTACTTCAAAGAGAAATTTCGAACCTATGAGTACGAACACGTGTTAAAAGAACCAGTGACAATAACTGTAAAGAGGGAAAAGATACGCGACAGGGACAACGAAACAAACAATACTGTATCACTGTCCAAAATGTGCCCGGAGGTAATGCCACACTTTGCACGTACCCTTAAACGTATGAAAGATGACATGATATATAAACTCTACCTTTCAAAACTTGAATTTCAAGTTAAAGCTGAACAGCTAGTTTCTAAAAGTGAAGCTCCTGTTGGTATTTTGACTTCTGTATATGAAGCTTTAATCCTTTGTGAACTACGTCACAAGGCATCTGTTATTGATTGTTGCAAGAGTAGCATATTTGGTTCGAAGAAGTGTTCCTGTACACATAGACGTTACACGTGGTACAAATGCCTACGCGCCTTAATGCACCTTTTGTTTGCCGCCCTGCTTTGTCTTCCATGGGTCGCCAGGGTTGTCATATATTACTACGTCGAACATCAAGATGTCATGAATAGAAGATATTTCGTGTCATCACATGGGATGATCGAACCGTTCACTGGCAAATTTGTCTCATACTTAACCCCTATCCATATAGTATTCATAATTTGTTATATTATATTGGTCTTAGATGGGATAATACTTGGTATATTGAGTAAACATGTAGCACGAATGGTTAGAATGGTGATCCGGAAGTGTTTCCGAGATATGCATCATAGTTCCCGCGCTCATGTTTTTGGATGGTTTATCCGTCTTTTGATCAAACCTTTAACCCACCTAGGCATATTTGGCTTATTTCTACTTCCATTACATTTAATGTTCGTTCTTCCGTTTGCCCTTTGTGTCCTGTCTGTGTACTTTCTGCCTACACTGAACATTGTTCTGCGACTTCTTGTTCATTTCCTTGCATATTCTATTTCTTATAATCGAAATAATTGTGTAAGGAAGGTAAAAGAAATACTCCATTTGCATAAATTGTACTCTTACTATGACCTGGATTACCTGCTAAGAAAAGAGAAATTAGAGAGACCTGATTCTATTAAGATGCGATTCAGATTTATCCAGTTGTCTATCATTCTTATTTGTCTGGTAACAGTTCTATCATTTGTTCTTTTGGCTATGGAGTGCATAGTATTTTTCGCTGAGTATGTTATTTACACGGTGATAGGTATAATTCTTAATGCGTCATTTGCCTTAAAGTACGTTTCTGTTCTCTTCATGATCGCCATTTATGCACGTGAATGTTTTGGAAGTGTAACAAATAAGTACTGCTGCTTCAATGCTGATATCCATGATTTTGTCCTTGGCAAGGTGAAGAAAGAAATGAAAGTGGTAGCAGCCCAAGACGAGGAAGAGCAGAAAAACACAGCATTTACGCTACCCCAAACACCCGAGGCCAACCAGGATAATAATCAAGTTGTTGCACCTTCAACCCCTGTTTTGAGAGTGTCCGACGGTGTTCCTAAATGGAGAACGCACCATTTGGTCATTTTTCTTGACCGCGAGGACACATCGTATCTCACACAGAAGTTTTTCTTTGACACTGTTAACATGCCACATTCAGGTGGTCCTGGTAATCTGTTGTCCAATATTCTCTCCGCTTTCGCTCAGTTTATGGTCATTATCCTGTTCTTGCTATTCGTAATACTCATTGTTATGATATTTGGGGACGAGTACAAAGTGTCTGGTTTTAACCAGATGATAGCAACTTTGGTCACTGGCTTCCTTCCCTGGGTCTTCAGAAACATTCTCTTTAAGCCCCATGCAGATCTTTCGGTAGATACAGATAATGTTAATTTCCAGAATTCCTTTGAAGCTGTTGTTAGAAATCACAAGCAGAGTTGGGAACTGTCAGATTTATCCGTTGATAAGATGGAGCCTATTATGTCGTCAAGCAAAGAAGTAGATTCCTCTATAATTGCCTCACATGATGACGTTGATGAAAAATCCAAGATGGTCGACAAGGAAACCAAATCAGAAGATTTTTCGGAAACATCTGAGATGATCAGCATGGGAAGCATTAAAGACACTAAGATCGATCTCATAATAAACACTGCCAGGAACCTGAACAAGGCGTTTCAGAATGATGAAAAGGTTTAATTAGAATAATTAGGAATTACCAATGTTTAGGTTTCTTTAGACTCTTATACATTGTATCATATATATAGGATCTCAAATGATTTTCTATTTCATATGGTATGTATGAAACAATTTGTGAGATTTTTACATCCCGAACCTTGGCGAGGGGATTAAAATAACACAACGGTTTTCATAAATACTGTATGAAATAGACACATCATTTGAGATTCTTTTTCTCACATGTAATACAACGTAATTGATCAAAATGTACAATTTCGACTTCGCGTCTTGCAAATAATGCGCCAACGTCGCCGTATTTATTTTGACGTCACAAAGAATCTGAAGCGCTTCATCCAATAACAACACACCAAAAGTGATATGTAACGTGTTAGCATAACATTTATCAAAATACATGTATAATGCAGTCCCCGGTGTAAATATCGCAGTGACAGATTATGTATAGTTATAATTAATATAGAACGCCTACTAATACTTGAAGCGATTAATTGTATGATACATGAGTTAAAGGAGATCCTGACAACATTCGCAACAGCACTCACAATAGAGCACTAAATTGAGCATCGACGGACCTTTAGCAAGCCAGATGTGGGACCAGGTACCCGGGAGAATTAAGCATCCGTGTCGATGTCCATGCATGGAAATGACAACAATAAAAAAAAAACATGCACTGTCTGAGGTTATGTCTATATAGAAAGTGCTATGGCGACCATGTCAGCGAAAGACATTCAAAACAATAACTGTCAAACCCCATACATGTACAGTTTTGCTTAATCTGATGTTTTTCGTTTATTACAAGCAGTTCTTTTAAAAACCTTTAAAGCTATATTTCTTGTATTTGACTGAACTTTAAATTCCATTTTCGTATGAATAACTAATAGTTTGATGCATGATTTCTTGTGAAAGATATTCTGATTTCCAAGACTTATGTTATTTGCTTTTGAATATATCCAAGAAGTATTGATCTCAATTGACATTTTGCATGTTCACGGACTTCGCACTTCGGAAACCGCACTTCGAAGGGACTGTGTCAAAAAAGCAAAATGTTGATTCTATTACAATGAGCCTAGAATACCTTTTGTGAAGAATTCATTTGTTTTCATGTGTGAAATATATATTTAAAGCTCTCCGGTTTAGTTTCATCTATTGTGTTCAGATTTTACTTTTTTGATCGCACCTGATTTCTTTTATATGACCCCTAAAGTGGGAAGTGCGGACTTCGAAGTCCGAAGTACATCAACTTGAAAAAAATTTCCAATAAGGACATGTTTTAAGAATATGGATTCATGTTTATTTCAATCTTATATTTGATGATACGAAAATCTTATTTGTGCCATAAATCGTGTATGTAAACGAATTACAATAAAAAGGATAATCAATTACAATTGATCTTATATTTATTTTTTTGGTTGTAATAAATATAGGTAATCACAGATTACAAAGCTCACCTCGCGGCATCATATTTTTATGGCAGTAAAACTCGCTTTAACGTTTTTCTAAGTAAACAATTAAGTTATAAAAGAAGGAAATCTGGTGGGAATATGCAAAGTATACATTCTTTACACTGACTTCCATTTGCACTACTAGATTCCAATTAAAATATTAATCACAAACATTCAAATACACAAATGCTCGGCCTCTTGGCCTTTATCCAGTGTAAAAAAAAACGACAATGTATATGAAAACTAAGTAAAATCCATCCCTTGCTTCTAGAGTCCATTGTAATATCATTGCAAAAATTGAATGTTTGTGTTTTTATCTAGATCCTTATAGGTCAAGCACTTATACTTTGCTCGATATTTGCTATTATAAGCAAAATCACTGAAATGGAAAAAGTAGGTCAAGGTCATCTTTTAGGTTTGTACCATAAATTTTTCAAATGTTGCACGGTGACCAACAATGAAGATGGGAAAATGGCAGCTATTGTCCAAATTCTTCAGGCCTGATCGGAGTTCTAGGTTGACCACATGAGTAATATACGTTTGATAATCATAACATCTGATATCTATCATACCAGCTTACAATCCAAAGTCGGCTCCGGGCGTCTTTTTCTTTTGTTATCATTCCTATTTTAAAAGTCGGTCAGCTTAGAGTGGGTATGTGGTTCTCTTTTGTCTTTTATTCGGAAGTCTGTTGGTTTGATTGCATGGTCTCTGTTTTTGTTGTATTCACTGCAACGTCAAACGTCCAGACTTCCATAGAACATGTAGGAAAAAAAAATGCAGAGGAATTTCCTACTTTCTAGTGTTCAAAATGAAACATGTTTTTTTTTTCTCCTTAATTGTTTTGTATATGTGTCATTAAATACATACTTTGTAATTTGTACTTTGCCTGCAATAATAAAAGGAACACCAGTCATATTGAATGTCATGTAATATCTTATTTTTAATCATATTACTAATTTAAATCACATATGAATGATATTATGCGGTAACCAGTTATTAATCGTCATACCACGGGTGATTTACTAATCTACACTCCTGTTGAGAATTTTGCGACTTGGGATAAAATTGTCTTTCATGAAAGATATAAACAAAACGCTCTGTGACTTAGAATAAATCATGCAAATTATTGTGCAGTAGTGATATGAACATCAAAGGCAAGATAAAAAAAACACCCTGTGATGGCTAGGTGCACGATAACACGATACATTTTATGATTGATTTCTTATACAATAAAAAGACAATACTTTACTTAGAACAATAACATTTTAATAGCATGGGGTCTATACATGTTGTATGGTGATATGATAAACAAAATTAGAAGGATCAAAGGTAGGCAGCATAACCATCGAAAATGCGTCAGAATCATCAAACGCCTTTTGTAACGTGGATATGATCCTAATGTCACCAGACGGACACTAGGCTTGGTACTTGACCAATCTACAGTCTTGTACAAGCGCATCCTTGAGACTTGCACTCTGACTGACTGTGACGACGGGACTCCATGACAGGCCCTGTCCAAACCTCTTTAGAGAAGACAGGGCCCCGACCACCTGTCCTCTCTGAATGTCAGTCGGACTCCTCGGGTGATTACATACATGAGCTCGCTACATTCGGCAGAGCACGAACTGTGTTACGCATGCCCTCTTTTTATATCCATTTACATATTCATCTGTGTTTTTGGGGCCTCTACGTTTTGCGGTCTTGTTTGTGTGAGGTCATCTTACAGTGAGGAGGTGGTTTTACACCACAATTGTACGTTCTTCGAGACCTCTGGGTTATTGGAAAAGTGAGAGGGTTGTACGCACGTAATCCAGGATAACCACACCATTTGCTACTTGCTACATTTGATAAATGGCCGTCCAAATCGGCACCGGTTGCCCATTGGTCTCGTCGGTTTAAGAGTAGTCTTTTGTGTTTGATGTTTACATTTGCGTATGTCTCTTTTCCGTCTCATGCTATACTCGTCTTTTGTGTTTTTGCACCGGGTGTTTTGGTGTTCTGCTGTTGGTGCTGCAACGGGGTCTTGTTGGAGATCTCCTCCCTTCTTCAATATTGGCGTAAGCATTGCGGAGAATTTGAGGGATATTATTGTAGATAATTGTAACATCGTCTTTGACTGACACTCTCGTATACTCCAGAAGCCGACCGTATGGGAATTGTGGATTCCAGACTTTGAGTTCTTCTCTCTGTTATACTTTACTTCAAAATATTTGCATGTTCATAGCACATGTATAAAATGATACATGTTACAGTGATAATAAATCGGTTTAGTTAGCATTCTATACCTGATTATTTCAAATACTTGACATCAAAATTTGGCAAAGGAAAGGAAGGGATCTCCAACATAACTCGGTTGCATCACCCACAGCAAAACCCCAAAACACCCAATGCAAAACACAGAGCAGATATGCACAGAAAGCGACGCAAAAGGTACAAGGAACACCAAATCACATAGAAACATCAAACACAAATGACTACACATAAACCAACAAGACCGGTGCTACTTAGGTCGGCCATCTGTCACGCAAGTAGCAAACGGTGTGGTTATCCGGATTACGTGCTCAAAACCCTCTAATTTCTGACTACGCAGAGGTTCTCGCTGTAAGATGACCATACAAATTGACAGCAGGACACAGGGGCCCAAGAAACACACATATTGATATGTAAATGAATATAAAAACAGAAAGCGTGCGAAATCTAGTTCGTGCTCTGCCGGTTGTAGCGATCTTATGCATGTCATCACCCGAGGAGTCCAACTGACATTCAGATAGGACAGGTTGTCGGGGCCCTGTCTTCTCTAAAGAGGTTTGGACAGGGCCCGTCATTACAGTCCTGTCGTCGCAATCTGTCAGAGTGCAATTCTTAAGAATGCTGTGGATTGGTCCAGCACAAAGCCAAGTGTCCGTATGTGACAGTAGGATTATATGCACGGTATAAAAGGCGTTTGAAGACTGTCTGCCTTTGATCCTTCTTATTCGTTAATTATGTCGCCATTAAATGCAGGTTGTAAAATACCCAAAGTAATATACTCTGTTGCTTGTATGTGTCCAAATTTCAAAAGAAATTGAATATATAATTTTAGTAAAATTTCTAGAAAGTCTTTACTAATTTATGAAAGCGAAAACCTTGACCTAAAAGTTTCTTCGTAATTTGTAAATTTCTACTATGAAAACCCAAAACATCAGTACATGCTCTAGTACACTGAATGAGCTGTGAAATGCAGATACCATATGACGGTAATCTAGGAACATCGCCGTCAAGCCAGGGAAAATTAACTACGGTTTGTTGAATGGAGTGTAGCTTAAAAATCTCTTACTAGCAACAAGCTCGAATACAAATCTTATTGCAATTATAAGTAAGGGTTCTTTAATAGTTGATGCACCATATGCGAATTTTAACAAATAATGTCTGCCGAAATCAAAATAAATTCTAAAATATACTTTCCACTTTAACAGAGCGCGTGTAACTCAAACACAAAACCAGATTCCAAAAATCCTAAGCAATGGGCGTTCAAAACTAAACAAAATGGGAAAACCAAACCAAATACGTTATGCAAAGAGCAAATCCACAGGGATGACGTCAATGACAAATATGGATAATGACCAAATCCTTGTATACAGCACAAAATCGATAATTCAGAAAATCAGAAACCGAAGTCTCTAGATAAAACAGGAACTAAAGCAAACTAACAAAAACCTCTACCACATGAAAAGAAGCGAATTCCCGATATCGGAGTGAGACCAGGTGCCCAAGAAACACATGCAACACCCGCCGCTTCAATTCGGTAGAACTGTCACATCCGGTTACTTCCATTTCGGAAGACATAGAGTACACTCTTTGGATGGATGGTTCAAACGGTCTATGACAGAATATCATCCACCATTCTGGAGAGTGGTACATCATAGTGCATGACGAGTTCCCCATATGGACCGTAGAACTTCCTCAGTGACGATGTTAGCCGGTCACAAACATATCCCTGACTGAGAAGCTTATCTGAAAGACGTCTTGCTCTCAGAACAAAATCTGTATATTTGGTACTTACAACCGGGTCTTGTTGGAGATCCCTCCCTTCTTTTGCTCTGGCATAGCGTATCAACTGAGATATGAACACGCCATAAGCAGGCGATGAAGGAATGTTGCAACTCAGCAAAGGAAAGTTTGTAATGCTGAAAATGAAGTCGTAACGTTTGTCATAGAGTTAGGTGTTCATGTGACCATCAGTGTCGTAGGAATCATTATGTCCAAATAGGATGCTAAATTATTTGTCTCTATAGTTTCTTTGACTTCAAGCTCCGAAGAATAGATACTTCTGAGGTAATCCGTGAATTTTGGATTATTGATGGACAACACATCGTCTATGTATCTGTAAGTGAAGTTGAAGTCAGAAGCTAAGTATCTTTTCCCTTCAGACACCAAAGATTGAATAAATTCAGCTTCGTACGAGTAAAGGAAAATGTCGACAAGCAGTGGGGCACAATTGGTCCCCATTGAAATTCCGACAATTTGCTGGAGGACCTTTCCTCCACGGAGAGGGTTTGCTACTGACAACCATTACGTCAGCTGTACAGAAGAAGTCAAAAGAGGTTAATGCATCAAATTAAGCGTTTTTGGATGGCTCTACCAAAGATACTTTTCAAAATTGTGGGCAGTGAGATATAATGATTTGATTTATGGGTACAATGGCGAACATACATCAGAAGAAGTTTTCAAACATATATTACAAGTTTTCAATCATACAACATAACAATTTACATATCAAGGCGTTTTACGTACACATCAATACTATAAATATTTGCTACGTTTTACATGCCTTACCAATTAGGTCAATCGTTTTTTGAAATAAGAATATCAGATGATTGATCAGAAATAAATCTGTAGAGATTTAAAAGCAGGGTTTTTGTTTCAGCATTTTTCTTATCACAAGATTTTGATGTTCAATTGATACAGAGTAAACGTCTTTGTTATCCAATCATGACAACTGTCTAATATCAAATGCTATTGATATCTCAGAAATACATTGACATTTTTAAAGTACATATTTTGAACCTTGTCTTATAGGTCTCATGGGTTAAACATGTGGCTGGCTTTTGTATGTTAATATTGTCAAGAGGAAAATAGATAATAAGTTTTTTTCAGTACAAAGTTAAAAAAAACATTGCAATTTGGGCATTTACTTCCTTATGAGGTATACTTGAAACGGAGCGTGAGAACTAATGTCAAACTTATAATGGTACGGGAAAGCTTTTCTAAGGCAGTATAGGAGAATGTTTTCTCTATATAGAGTAATTCTCCGCATGGCGGACAATTCTCTATAAGAGACATGGAGGGGGACAGGTTTTCTATGGGGGAACCTTCACTATATTACTAAATATATATATCGAATTTACCAGTCAAAAAAGGGGCGGTTAACGAATTGGAACACTTATATGTTTTTTTCGTTAAAAAGTTAATTGTCACAATTCTTCAGTGTCCGGATTCTATTTCGAAAAAAAAAACAGGTTCCACAAGAAATTAAGTATTATTTTAAGCACACTTTGAAATCATTGTAAATGCATTTTTTTTAAATTATGGTGTTCATTTTTATTGACCAAAATAAAAATTTCAAAACCTCTGATGGATCGGAGTGAAAGTGAAATTTTGAAAAACTTCGATTAACATCTGTTCATATTTAAGGAATATTTCTTAAATTCGTTTTGGTGATGGGGAATAACTTAATTTTTTTGTAAAAATACGTAAATTAAAACCCAACTTGAAATTGATCCATATCACAATAAGATGTATTCACATACAAATGAAATTTATTGTTGATCTAAGGATCAATGTTCCCCCCGCCCGGCTATTTTACATAGAAGCAATGTATAAATCAAAGGACTGAAAGTCCTGCGAGTTGGCAAAAAGTAACATTGAGACGAACATACAGAAGACAAGTATAAAACTGGCACAAATCAAACTCCAAATTTATGCCTCAAATGCTTGAATGAGTGATTCTCACAATTCAAGAGTTGTCTCAAATCTAAAAAAAAAGACTGGAAATATATAAATATATAAAATGATAGAACTTCTTAACCAAATAACTGCTTTTGAGGTCAGAGTTCAAGGTCAATATGATCATGTCAAATTTGTTGCAATTGTTATGGGTGTATGTATGAAGTATAATGTCCTATCACTTTTACTTTAGGAGATATTTGCTTTTGAAACTTCTTGACCAACTTAAAACCAACATCTTAGGTTTATTAGGTATCAAACTGAAAAACCTTTTTTTCCTAGTCGGTAAATAGCTCATCAGAGCTAATTTTGATTGTTATAAATTATGTCTGACTTTAAATAAATATTATTGATTGATTGATTGATTTATTTACTTGTCTTTAGTCTTTTACACATCCACAATTTTTTTTAAATCTAAGGTCTTTTTTATCCTAAATACAATACTTTTACCTATCTATCTAAAAATGGTATGCTCCTTATACAGAGGAGGAAAGTACAAAGAAAAAGATGCGCCATATTTTAATGCACTGACATCAACAAGTGATCGCTATTCCTGTAGCATCGTTCCTTGTAGCATTTTTTTTTGCATTCTCATAATGCATTTAACCCATTATTTACAACTTGAACTTAAAAGTCTGTCGTCTAATATGTTCTTTTGTCAAATCGTAGTGGTCCTATTTCTTACTGCGCCAGTAACATTGTACGTTGTTTGGTCCGTGCAGGGTCATCAAGTGCAAAGTTGAAAGCCATATCAATGAGAGTTGGCTTTGCCAACTCAAAAATTGGTAGGGGCACAATTCAACACGAAATTGAGGTACATGACCCTTTATTTGAACTTGACCTGTATTTCTCAATGTAAAGCTATCTCTATGAAATAGATATATTCCCTGTGACAGTTTTCATTTAAACGTCAAACAAGCACAAAATATTGATTTTTTCCAAGTTTTAAGGGACACAACTCTGCACAAAATTAAGCGTCATGACCCATATTCGAACCTAATCTGTAATTTTTGGTATAAAAGCTACATTCAAGAAATTAATTGGTTATCTGTGACGGTTTTCCTTCAAATGTCCGGAAACCACAAAATTTTGAATTCTTCTAAGTTTCAAGGGGCATAACTCTGCACAAAATTGAGGGACATCACCCATATTCAATCTTGACCTGTATTTCTTGGTGTAAAACCTTTATGCAAGAAATGAATTGATTATCTGTAACGGTTTTCCTTTTAATATCCAGAAACCACAAGATTTTGAATTTTTCTAAGTTTCAATGGGCATAAATCTGCACTGAATTAAGAGACATCATCCATATTTGAATTTGACTTGTATTTTTTGAAGTAAAAGCTATATGCAAGACATTAATTGATTATCTGTAACGGTTTACCTTTAAATGGCCGGAAACCACAAAATTTTGCATTTTTTTAAGTTTCAAGGGTCATAACTCTGCACGTAATTAAGGGACTTGACCCAAATTTAAACTTGACCTGTATTTTTTTGGTGAAAAAGCTATTTGTAAGAAATGAATTGATTATCTGTAACGGTTTACCTTTTAATGTCCGGAAACCAAATTTTTTTTTATTTTTTCTAAGTTTCAAGGGGCATAACTCTGCACAAAATTGAGGGACATGACCCATATTTGAACTTGACCTGTATTTCTTGGTGTAAAAGCTATATGCAAGAAATGAATTGATTATCTGTAATAGTTTTCCTTTAAAAGTCCGGAAACAACAGGTGGGACGGACGCACGCACGGACGCACACACGCACGGACGGACAAGTGCATCACTATATACCCCAACCATTATATGGCGGGGGTATAAAAAAACCAACAACAACCAAGAAAAATGCGGAAAACTGAAAATTCTATGAAAGTTGCTAAGTCCAAGTGCCATAACTCTTGTAAAAATAAACTAAACTTGATATGTATCACATTAAGATGTATTAACATACCAAAAATTAGTTCATTATGTGCAATAACAGCTAAGAAAAGTCCGAAAAACTCGAAGATTTCATGAAAAGTCCAAGGGTCATAATTTTTGCAAAAGTAGGTTAATCAAAACCAGACACGATCACGATCTGTATCACACTAAGATGTATTCATATGCCAAAAGTCAATACATTATCTCCAATAGAATTGAATTAAAGTCCGACAACCTGAAAAAAAATAATGAAGTTGCTAATTCCAAGGGACATAACTCTTGTAAAAATAGGTCAATCTAAACCAAACTCAAACTTGATCTGTATCACACTTATAACGGTTAGGTACTTCTTTGATGTTTACTTAAATGTATTCACATACCAAACATTATATTCATGAACAGCCAAGAAAAGTCCGGAAAACTTAAAATCGCATGAAATTCGCTAAGTCTAAGGGCCATAACTCTTGTGAAAATACGTCAATCGAACCCAAATTCAAACTTGTTCTGTATCATACTAAGATGTATTTATACACCTAAAATCAGTTCATTATCTGCAATAGTACCGAAGAAAAGTCCAGAAAACAGAGAAATTAATGACAATTGCTAAGTCTAAGGGTCATTTCTCTTGCAAAAATAGGTCAATCAAAGCCAAACTCAAACTTATTCTGCATCACACTAATATGTATTCATACAGCAAAACTCAATTCATTATCTGCAATAGGACCGAGGAAAAGTCCGGAAAACCGAAAAAAAAAATCATAAATTTTCTAAGTCCAAAGGCCACAACTCTTGTAAAAATAGGTCATTTGAAACCAAACTCGAACTTGATCTGTAACACATTGAGATATATCCACATCCAAAAAAATATTCAATATATGCAACAACAGCGAAAAAAAAAAAACAGTCAGGAAAACTAAAGTGTGACAGACAGAAGGACATACGGGGTGGAACCTATAAGTACCCTCATGACTAATAACCTCAATCTTAAGCCAATGAAAATCCTTGTTACATGCAAAATTAAATATTTAATTTCAAACAACTTTAAACAACAAGCAAAATTGTAACAAGAAGAACGGAGGAAAGTGTCCGCTCAGATGGCTGCTTTTAGCAACCGCCTACGGCAGTGTCCTTGTCAGAAAAATGACGATTTTAAAACTGACAATATTCCTACCTTAGTCTTATTTCTATATCCAACTGTCTTGCGTTACAGACCTTCGAAAAGAGGGAGACTTTCATATAATAGGGAAATATGGGTTGTACACAGTAACTCAAAAGAAACAGGTCGCCATTTTGTTTTGAATTTGACCGTTATTTCGCGCGAAACATTGACGTCACAATGGGGTTTACGTCACGTAAACTTCAGTTTGTACGGGAAATAAGTGCAACTACAACTACCATACGGTGGTATTTTCAGGGCAGAAGAAATTCCGGAAAGCATTTCCGGAAGTGGGCGTAGGCAAACCAATTTATGGAGGTATAATATGCTTCCGACGACCAATCAAAATCATTGATACGAGTAAAATTAAATTATTTCAGTATAGAGCTATGAAAAACAATTCATAAATGACATACATAAAATGAGATGATCTCCAACAGGACTCAATTACAGCACCCACAGGAATAAACTTAAACACAAATGCGACAACACAGTTCGGATAAGCTCAGCAAGAGACACAAAGGAACAAACACCAAATACAACATCAAAACATTAAAGTCAAAGGAATACACATAAACCAGCAAGACCTGTAGACAGTCGGTGCCAAATTATGGCGGCAATCTGCCAAAATATGTGGTTATCACGATTACGTGCACACAACCCTCTCACTTTCCCTGTTACCCAATGTTAGTCTCTAAGAACGCACAATTGTTGTTTTAAATAGCATCCTTAATGTAATATGAAGGGCCCAAAGAAAACAAAACCAGATGAATATGTAAATGGATATTTAAAGAATAAGCATCAAGGGCGTACCTATGTTGAAATTTGGACAGGGCCCATCATGGAGTCCCGTCCTCACAGTCAGTCATAATGCAATTCTAAGGAGTACTGTATATGGGTCTAGGTTCATATGGAGAGTCTCTCTTGTTAAACCAGGACCATATGAGAGAACCACGCACAAGCAAATCTTGAGATATGACATAACCTGATATATACAAGCATTCAATAATATTCCTGCTGCCATTTTGTTACACTGATTTGATTTTATTTCGGTCTTACAATATTTATTTTCCTCTAAGTGTCATCAATCGGAAGGTATAAGTGTCATAATTAAACGAAATTCAAATAGAGCTTTAATTAGAATTTTAATGGAGAAACCTACTTTGAATCACTTTATACAAATAAAGGATAAAAAGTAACCAAGAACCAAATGTTATAACAAAACAATATAATTATGTTACAAATGTGTACAAATCACACATACTTCCGTGTAATTTAGGTAAACTCTTAATCTCATTTTAATCACGGTCTTATATATATTTACAAGAAACGCAAAAACGTACATGTATACCAGCGAAGAAGTACAAATCGTAGCCAAGGAGTCAATGATCCAGAGGAATATGGCATAATTGCGTAAGTCTTCATGAAAAATACAATCGCGAACCCCAATGGAGGCAAGACCAGGTGCCCGGGAGGAGTGAGCGTCCCCTGATTGCATGCAACAACCAACGCGAATGTTCAAATAGGTAAAAGATAGAATGTTAAACGTCTTTAAATTCAATAGCATCATTTAAAACCTGATAAATTTACAGCATGGACCATACATGCACGTTTCGGGTACTAAACCCTCGTCAGTGATCCTTAGTCTAAACAATGTAATATTGCCAAAAAGTATGAAAATTATTATGTCCAAAAATGTACCAAAAGACGTAGCAGAATGGGTGGGATATGATGCTACAGGACCCACGTTTTAGAAATTTCAAGAGTTTTTAACAGAAAATTTTAAATGCGTTGAAAAGACAGACGATCAACCGAAGTTGATCGAACTTGGCTACATGTGCCCTCGGAGACTCTTGGTCCACCAGCAGTGACACTCACCAAGTAGTTCAAATGTTAAACGTCTTCAAATTCAATAGCATCATTTAAAACCTGATAAATATACAGCATGGACCATACATGCACGTTTCGGGTACTAAACCCTCGTCAGTGATCCTTAGTCTAAACAATGTAATATTGCCAAAAAGCATGAATACCCTTAATTATCCATGACAGGTAAATGTCTAAATATGCAATAAATTGTTCGTACAAATGACAAATACACTAAAATGTAGTCTGGGTTAGAGCAGTGGTAGCGCGCTCGCTTCTCACCTCTAAGGTCCCGAGATCGAATCTCAGATTCGTCAAAGGGTCTTATGCGGGAGGGAAGGTGGTGCCCCACCCAGGCCTCTGCAGGGTTTATTTCTCTCCAGGAAACTCCGGTTTCCTCCTGATCCTTGGACCCCCTCACCCCCTCACGCCAACATCTGAGCCAAAGTGAGACATTAATATAAGTTGTGTAACGTTTTTTAACGTTGTAAAATAAATAAAGTTTAATTTTAAAAAACGTGCTTTAATATAGCAGAAGGAACAGTCCATCCTCCTACCTGGACGCATAATTTTACATCATTGCATTTGCATCAGAAATAGCAACGTACGTGAAGCGAAGCTCAAAAGGCTTTAACTGTATCCCTTAAGTAGAATCAGCGTATCCTGCTTGCATGCGCCGCTTAAGTAATGTTACTCGAAGATAAATTTGTAGTTAATCTCACACATAACAGCAAAAACTTAAAGCCAATTTTCAATGATTAAGTACAAAGACGATGCATAAAATGATGAGAATTTAGTTCAGACCGCTAGTGAACGACTCGCACGCATTACGAAAACAATGCTGGGAAGCTTAACGTAGACCGTAGATGATAGGATAAAAAATGTATGAGAATTACAGAGTTCTCGATCCTTTACATCAATCTACGTCTCGCAGCGAATACGGGTACCCCATAAAGCATTTTAATAGACAAACTCTGAGTTAAACGTAGGTCAATGGCATAAAGATCTAAAAAAAACACTCTTGACATGGAATCAATCCGTCTCTCTTGAAAGTTTGAAATCGTATGAAGAAGTAGCAATGGCTTCTGAATATCTAGATTTCATTTTGATTTTTAATTTTACATACGGAAAATAGTTTAAATCATTCTTGTTTAGAATAGGTTTATCGCCATAAGTGTTGACGTCAGATTTCAGTTGTCTCTTCAAGATTTTATTCCTGAAAAAGAACCTTTTTCGAAACGATCACCTATATAGGAAATAAGAAAAGAAGGCTCTAATTCGCCAGTCATCATTAAGCTTAACTCATTAGTACCCGCAGCAATCAATAAGGATGTAATAAAATATTGTGTCAGTTGTATTTATGAGTAGCTCCTCTTCATTGTTGACCTTTATACCATCAAAACGTTGAACAGCACTTGCATTATCTACTTTCGTGACACAAGCAGTATGTAGGTCTGCCATGGATATTTTTTCAGTTACATTTTCATTTCCAGCCAAGGAATCTGAAGTATCGTCTTTGGCATGCGCACTGTCATTATGGCAACTTTGATGTGTATCAGATACCTTAGTGTACGAATCAACATCAAAATCCAACACACGCCATGTTTGACTGAAATCCCTTATCTTTCTATCCAGCTGGATGTTAAAATGAGCGTCATCTTTATCAATAGCGCAAATATTGTTCGATTTAAAGAGGAAATTCGTGAGTGCAAAGGGGATGAATCCAGTGATAACTGTGGCTATGGTCTGGTTGAAGCCGGAAATCTCGTACTTGTGTCCAAATGCCATGACCGTCAGCGCCACAAACAAAAGAAACAGTATTATTACTAATAGTTTAGCCGTGGCATTTATGAGATTTCCTGACAGAGGACCAGGGCATTCACAGTTTTCAAGGTTTACGGCTTGATTGAAGAATTCTTCACTGATATAGAACTTGTCGTTTTCGTCGTAAAACGCAATAACTTGCCAAGACTTCCATTTGAGCTTGTCATTCTCGATCACCAACTCTAATAATCGAGGATTTTCGTTCTTTTTCGTTGGCAGTAAGTACGCATTGTTTTCATCGTTGTGTTCCATTAGTTTCTTCTCAATCCTATCCACAACTGCCTCGTGAAGTGTGGAGTTGTACGCCGCGTATTTCTTGGTGACCGTGGTGAAGCAATCCCGTGCATACAAACATATCATCAAAACGACTGTCAGATATTGCAAAGTAAAGTCAGCGTTCAAAATCAATCCTATTATGCTGTACACTGTGTACTCCACGATAAATATGATGCATTCGCTGGCCAAAAACGAGAAGGAGACTAAACTTACAAGAGAAAAGAAACCTGCTGCAAGCTGAATACTTCTGTCTCCTCGACTGATTGTGTCTTCTGGTCGCCTTATTCTCTCATTCTTGAACAGATAGTGGAAATCTAGAAACTCACACAATCTGTCATAGAGGGTGGTGTTGCATCCTGACCAAGGCCTGTATGAAATGTCTTGAAGACCACAGAACATTCCAAAGTTGATAATCAGTCGTACGAACATATTAATTGCTGGGAGCATGAAGAAAGCTATCATTGCCATGGCCAGAGGAAGGGCTATGACCCAGTAAAGTGGCAGTATAATAAGTCCACAAAGGCCACATTGTGTCAGGGGCTGTAGTAACAATTTCAGACACCATCCAAGAGCGCGTGCGCGAGAAGTATTTCCCATATCCCGCAAACATTCCCGCATGATATATTTCAATGTTTTTGATACTTCTTTACTAACTACACCGAGAATTATAGCATCCAGTACCAAAACAATGTAACACATCAGGAAGAAGGTATGGAGTGGAGTGAAGAATCTGAGTATATGTCCGTTAAATCTGTCTGTCAGTCCGTACTTACTAGCTAGTTCTTTACGATCTGACACGTCCGCTTCCTCATACAGATAGTACACGAGCACTCTTATTATCCACGGTGAGGCAATTATGACGGCGAACACCAAAGCCATCATAGACCGAAAGAAGGTAAAGAACTTTACACGAAGGAATGGGACTATTCTTTTATTACAAAACGGTTTTAGAGACTGTTTGTTTCGCAGGTTGCATAAGACAAAGGATGAATAAAGACTGCTCAAGATTCCAACTGGCAACTCTCCCTTGGACAGAATCTTTTCTGCCTTTACACGAATCCGAAGTTTTGAAATCTGAAGACGGTATGAAGCGTCATCTTCAAATGAATTGAGAATTTCCTCAAAGTTTGGCATGCGGCGTTCATCTCGAATGATAGAGTTTTTGTTTACTACATTTGGTCCCATTTCAGCTTGACGCACAATTGCCCTTTTCCTTACGACAAGGGTCATTGGCTCAGATAGTTTGTGAGTAAAAGTTACTTTATTGTACTTGTCCTTAAAACACGAGTTAGGTATGATCATCGGAGCAAATAGGATGGCAGCAATATTCAAAAATAGAATGATGAATATCAAAACTTCCATCAGGAATCCCTTTGCAAGTTCTGCACAAACGATTTCCCCCGCTTCACCCTCGTGACAACATTCGTAATAGAACTCAGCCTCGTTCTCGTCTGTACTTCGAATTTTCATATTACAGACCTGCCAATCAGATTGAAGATGGCTTGTTCTGTTTTCAGTTCTGGATACAAAATCATGTAACAGGAAGTCCCTTATGACTGTTTGGAAGATGTCGTCGTCAAGGTTACGTAAACAGTCGTTTGGCGTTTGAGTCAACTCGACCTTGACCTCTTTAACTCCGATGCTGAGAGTAGTTATGTTGACTATAGAAGAATCAAGCCTTAAAATACCGGTCCCGTGACTTCCCGATGTACGTGCCCATGTGAAAGGTTCATACAATTTCGTTGGAATAGTCTCTGAAAATATATATATATTGTATTTCTATTCTCTTTGACCAAGAAAGGTAGTTTATTAAGACACTGAAGGAAATGAATTTTAGCTATTTTGTTTATTTAGTATTAAAAGAGGACTTGACTGGAGAATATCTTACTATTTCTCTGCATTTCTTTTCCATGTTCAGTAAAGTAGACATAAACAAGCTTTGCTTCATAAGTGAAAATGTCTTTCAAGTGACTTCTGTATTCAGGATTCTCTAACTTTACGATACACCTCCACTCCGTAACATTTGATGGTCTCACTCGTTCGGTCTGTCCTTGAATCATGCTTATACAAATAAGGATTGAAAACCATTGGATCAGTGATTTCTTCATCTGCAGAGGAGAATATACAGTAATCATTCTTTTATGCTCCTATATCGATCTTATTTGATTTTGCGTTGTCTTGTTTTGGTTGTTTTATATAAAACTGTCTTAATAATAACTTTACGTTGTCTTGTATTGAATTATTATATACCTCCGTCTGTTTGTCCAAGTTTTCTTTTCTGGTAAGGAGGTTCTTTTCATCAAAGATTTGTAAGCCTTATGATTGTTATATTTGGAATATGATTTCTGGTTTTATGTTGGACTTTCATTCACTGACTGATAGCCAAATGGTGTAGTGTAAAACAAGAATTGAATAGAGTTATTATGATGCATAAAGGAGATAAAAGAAAGGAGGGAAAAAGAAAGGAGAGAAAAAGAAAGGATATGATTATAACAAACATAAACATTTACGGTTGGGAATTAACACCATTTTTTGTATGACTGGGAAAAGTGTCCATCAGTGATTGGCTGATAACATGTCTGGAGCTTCTGAATATACGGCTTTCATATAATGGGGAAACTATGGGTTGCACACAGTAACTCAACGGAAACAGGTCGCCATTTTGTTTTGAATTTGACCGTCATTTCGCATGAAGATATTGACGTCATAATGGGTTTTACGTCACGTACACGTCAGTTTGTATGGGAAATTAGTTCAAATACGATATTTTTAGGTCGAAATTAGTTCCGGCAAGCATTTCCGGAAGTGGGCGTGTCCAATTTTGAGCAAACCAATCTATGAAGGAATAATATGCTTCCAACGACAAATCAAAATCCTTGATACGAGTGAAATTAAATTATATGGTTATAACCACCTTCAGATAGCTAAATTTAGAGCAACTCTCATATTTTCCCCAGTATCTTTCTAAAATTAGCGTTTTAGTTATGACGTTATAATAGTAGCGCCATAGTCATATATTTCGCGCCATCAGAGAATACCTATGAATTCCTGTTAAGGATGCGCGCTACTTTGATTTTCGAACTTTCCGCGCATCTAAGATTCGACGTTACGACGTAAGAACTATCCGTCCCATTACACTTTACGTCATTTCGTCTTTTAGCCCAAACCGCATGTACCGTAGAAGTATAATAGTACAATACAATATCTGTGTACATATTCTTTGTAAAAATGACATGGCAAGAAAGAAAAATTGCAGTACTCTGGATTTCTAATGCCTTCTGACACGAAATTTACATGATATTGTTGGTAGCTCAACTTCGGTAAAATCAACCGTTTCTTCTGTAAGAGAATTCAGTAATGCAAAAATGGAGAACAGCCACGGAAAAGGTAATTTACTGGAACGGTACACGACTTACCTCAACAACATGGCTCAAGATTCGCTGATAGATGTACTCGAAATATTTCTGGTATTATGATTCCATTAGAAGCAAAGATAAATTCCCTGTTGATTAATTACACAAATGGATCAAATCCTCATCCTGAATATTGAATATTTGATCCGCTAATGTATGAATTCGCACATGCAAACATAGGACCTTTCCGCAGACAGCAGCACATATGCAGATGCACAGACAGTATAGTTCGTCCTTGAACTTCGTCTGGTGTGACGCGTGATCGACTTACTTCGTCACACGTCTTTGAAGTGCAAGTGCGTGACCTAGATTTTGACACATGTATCACTGGGGTAGACGGCATAGTTTGATAATGGAATATACATGTTTTGAATCTGTGCAAAAACAAGAAATAAAATAGGCATGATATGTTTCGATACTTTAACATGAGCCAAAATTTTTAGGGGGGGGGGGTCTATTTTTTTTTCAAGTTATCAACATGATATGAATCTTCTTTTTTTTCTTAATCATTCAAAAGTCGAGAATCCATAAGCACTAGCTAGGCCCGTACGTAGCCCCCCCCCCCCCCCCGACGGGAAACGATTTAAGATAATCAGAGCCCTTGAAAATGTACTGAAAATACCTCTTTATCAAGAGAATATGTTTAAATATTCGAATGCATTTCTACGGAAAAAATGATTGAAAAATTAAAAAGAACAAAATTAGTTTTGAAAGTAAACTTAGTGTTCAAATATATCAAAGATCTGAAGTACAGGCGCTATATAATGTTGTAGTGGGAGTCTCACATCAACTTGATGACAAACCGACCACCTTTGTGTCACGTACCCAGTATTTGCGGTCGAGTCGAGTAATTCAAAATTTTCGGACAGTCTGTCGAAACAAACTGAGTGTTCCTGACGATACGACAGCGATATCAAACTGGTTCTTGCAGACGTAGAATCCAGATACTGAGTGAAGGTATTCTGAAAACATAACATAGCTTCTGTGTCTGAAATAATGGTCAAATATGACGGTTGCAACGCTGACAATGATCACTCCCGTGTTTCACGGCCAAAACTAGAGTACAAGAACAAAAGAAATTGTATGTAGTTGGATTTTATTGCATATGGATTGACCAACGACAACACACACTTTCTCTATCGTTTTCATCTGTCTTTTTATGCCCCCGGAATCACAGATTCGGGGGCATATAGCTTTTGGCCTGTCCGTCTGTCTGTTTGTCCGAACTAAAAACTTTAACATTGGGCATAACTTTTGAATGGTAAGTGATAGGGCTTTCATATTTCACAAGTGTATTCCTTGTGACAAAACCTTTCCATTGATACTAACATTTTTGACCTCGTGACCTTGACCTTTGACCTACTTTTCAAAAACTTTAACATTGGGCATAACTTTTGAATGGTAAGCGATAGGGCTTTCATATTTCACATGTGTATTCCTTGTGACAGGACCTTTCCATTGATACCAACATTTTTGACCTCGTGACCTTGACCTTTGACCTACTTCTCAAAAACGTTAACAATGGGCATAACTTTTGAATGGTAAGTGATAGGGCTTTCATATTTCACATGTGTATTCCTTGTGACAAGACCTTTCCATTGATACCAAAAGTTTTGTCCTCGTGACCTTGACCTTTGACCTACTTTTCAAAAACTTTAACATTGGGCATTACTTTTTAATAGTAAGTGATAGGGCTTTCATATTTCACATGTGTATTCCTTGTGAGAAGACCATTTCATTGATAGCAAAAAGTTTTGACTTAGTCACCTTGACTTTGACCTTTCACGTACTCAACAGAAAATTGCATTTATACTAACAAAGATGCCACCGGGGGCATTCGTGTTTCACAAACACAGACTTTATTCTTTTAAAAGTCGTACATGCAGTGTGATTGAATTCGTATGAGTTGCTCAACAAGGTATATTAATAACGAGATGGTTGTCTGATCATAAAAAAGAGACTGAGTTCATAGCCTCGAAATGAAATGGGCTATCAACGATTGACGTTTTCTTGTTACCTTCAAGACTACTGGTGTCCGTCTTATAATACTAATAGTCTAGTACATATCCATACACTGTTTGATTTGTCGAAATTTCACACACATCCCCCCCCCCCTCTCTCTCTCTCTCTCTTTCTCATGCAATTACAAAAAATTAATACGGCCGAGCTGATGTGCAAGCCCGGGCTTATTTGCTTACGTGGTAGCTACGCGCCTGAGCACTCCTCTCATAGAAGCCACAAAAGTGCACATGCTCGAACCCCTCTAATTTTAGAGTTACGATCGAGAGTCGAGGGTCACAAAGGAATTACCTGTGTGTAAAATCCGTAGATAAGTTTAAAGAACTTTATACAATTAATGAAAAAAAAATGCATGGAATAGCAAAATTGTGGGAGCCGCCATGGAGTCAGGATGGTTATGACCCTTCCCCTTTGGAATCTCCCATTATAGATATTAAATTACGCGTAATTTCTTTTTTTTTTTGCAAAACTATAGGCCAGCACATTGTTTAACAAAAATTCTTTCGAAATATTTCAAGAAAATTCGTAACTTTTGATTGCGTAGTTTTTCTTTCTAGCCATATTTAGAGAAGCTTTGTTTCTGAATTTATATTTAGTACGTTAAAATGATATTAGAAAACATAATACAATGTGAAAAAAAACCTTTATTCAATGATGAGAGTTACGTAAATTCCTTTTTTTTTTCTTCTTTTTTTTTTCTCGTAAGATCGTTTGTGAAACACTGTTCCCTAAGTTGAAATCAAATCCTAATAAGTGGACTTGCTACAAATCGTATGTAGTATGATAATGTTATTGGTAATAATGAAAACGCAATATTTATCATAGATATTTTTGCAACAATTAAGCCGTTTAAAATATAATATTTCATCAATGGGATAATTCCAGATTAAACCCCCCCCCCCCCCCCCCCATGAAATAAGGATGAAAATACATTCGAAGGAAAATATGTCATGTTATTAAATATAAGTTCAATGGCTAGAATGTTTATCGATTTTTTTTATACGATTTGTATAAACTACGCAACTTTTACTCATATTTATAAAACAAATTATTTGATTCCAAAATTATTTCTTCTCTGTATATATGTAGGAAGGTACATACATTTGTACTACATCTCATTTCGTTACTTCTGTCTACCTGTATACTTTGGCGACATTTAAGTCACTCCATCTGTCCGTGTTTCCGCATGTTTTGTTTTTTTTTTTTTTGCTCACGCAACGAATTAACCTGATCATTTCTTTCGACTGGTAACTTTAGATTCAATTTGTGTGTGATATAATCATCATATTTAGATTCATACTTGTGACAATTTTGGTCATGATTTTTCCTCTTTGACCTTGATATTTGACAGTTTCTATAAAAAAAAACATATAGGCATACATGGGGTGCCGGTGCGACACGAATGCCGGTGCTGGTAGTCATCATATTTCCAAGGGCAATAACTCCTTCAATAAAACCAGAATTACACATCAAATATGTACGTTTACATTTAGATAGGGGCGTGCTCTTAAGCTTGTTAACAAAAGGTCGAGAAAGTTGAACTTCGCCTAGAAAGACGATTGCAAGGTTACAACACTATATATGCTACTTTTAAAATGAGAAGTTGAACTTTTAAAAGGGACACTCAGAAAATAGAAATTGTAGTATAGAAATTGCAGTGTCCATGAAGCACTCAGCAGTTTTATTGTTTTTTTTTTCTCTGGATAGTTTTGTGACCTTGACATATTTGTTTGACCTTTTTCTTGATACCAAGGATGTACCATTACCCTTGAATTGTAAATAAGAATTTCTTTATACTTTGTATATTCTTTGTAACAAGATGGTTTAGGCTTTATTTGTTGCTTATAATGACCTATTGCAAACGATACATTTGTTCCCCAAACACTCTAGTTGCATGTATTCCGAAAGACCCCGTAATCTTGAAAATAAATAGACATTTTATGATTTTTAAAACTTTTCAAAATATTTTCAAAATATCAATGGATCCAAATGTCTATGATCTTTGATCCTAATCCTGAACATTATTCCTCTCTTGAGGACCTTCTACATAGAGAGTTTGAAGATCCTATGGTTTACAGTTCAGCCTATACTTGCAGCGTAAACATTTTGGTGCATGTATAACCCCCCCCCCCCTTTCCCCACTTCTACGTCGATCAATTTCTAAATTATTCTTTAAAAGATGATAAAACCAGATATATTTTTGAAAGAGAATGTATTTATCATATCGAATACAGAAAATTAAAGAATGTTTCGGTCAAAACAAGAGCTTTTCTTGAATTTTAAAGTATTTCTACAAAAAAATGCTATTTTTAGCCCCAAAATGACCTTGATCTCTGACCTATTGAACCCAAAATAATTTATGCTTATCTTTGGCCGATGGGCTATCAGTGAGTGAAGTTTCATTGATATCAGATCATAAATACAGGTAGTAGGGCCCGAAAAGCAATTTTTGGGGGAAATTTTAAGAGTTATCTGCCCCTTATTAGAGAAAATGTCTATTATCTTAAAATTTAGCTCATTGACCTACCTTAATTTCTCAGTTTTTCAAAAGAGCATGGTATTGGCCTTCATAATCATTATTTTATAAAAATGTTTAATTACTTTTAACAATGTATTTTTCAATATCTTTTTAATAGCTGTGAACAATATTTCCATGCATATATGAATTGATAGATACATAGTATTAAATATCTTGAAACCTGTTTCCTTGTTGTTGATTGTAGTAAATTTCATTTTTCATATGAACTACTATTGTAACTCTCTAACTTAAAGTTAAAATTATAGCATGTTCGTTATTTATTCCTTTTTTTTTTACTAAAAAATATATGACCATCTCAAATTTGACAATTCCCAGGTTTCATCACCTGCAGCAGACCCCCACTCATTTCAAAGGCGTATTTCTCAAAAAGTAGATCATTGACAAATACTTTGCAATTTATCACTGGAAAGTACAATGGTAACTTTACTAAAAGAAAATAAAATTGGAGAAATTTAATTACTCTGTTCAGAGTAGCGGACATCCTTAAGAAATGACTGTCTTACTTTGGGTGTTCATGGTAGTATAATTCTGGTTGGTCACGTGCAAATTCCGTGAATCGCGAAGCGATTCTCGTAAAATTTGCACGTGTCCAACCAGAATTATACTACCATGAACACCCAAAGTAAGACAGTCATTACTTATATTTCCATTTGTACTAAATATCAGACACCCCGTTTAGCATTAATAATGAGCCTATTGCATGTTATAACGTCAAAAGTATCTGAACGTTGGTAAATTCTCCGCACTTTCAAAACTAAAGCGTGACGTCATAGCAGGCAACCAGAATTATAGTTTATAAATCCGTTTGCCTTACGGGCGCTTAACATGGGGATTCCTCTGCAATGGAAATATACAGCAATGAATGCTATCAAGCTAATCGTTGTATTTTATTATCATACAATAAAACAATTAATTACCTTGTTGGATGTAGATATAGCAGTATAGCAACCGCTGGATAACTTTTGGCCAGTTTCCGTTGCTCAAACGATAAATTGGCCACTGGCTAACTAACCACTGGTTAAATCATTTGACCAGTGGTTAGTTTCCAATGATGCAAAGTTAGTTTGCTTAGAAACCAATATGACAGCATTGTCTAAGGAGAAGGGACGATTTTTCTACTATAAAAGAAGTGAAAGAGTTACTATGTTCATAACGTATTAAGTTTGTATATTCAAACGATTCAAAAATCAAATAAAAATGATTATGTCATATCGAAATAACTGCGATTTCAAGATTTTCCTTTCCTTAGAAACGACAGTAAAGGTAACGTCACTGCGTAAACTTTTGACGTCACGCAGCAATAATAACTTTCGTTTTCCCGCCATGAACACATATAATAAAAGTTCAGGTGCAACGCTGCAAGAGCGGCACATTGCATTGGCTTATTGAATCCCCGACGGTAAAAAAAGAAAAATACATACAATGTTAACGCTTTCAGTATGAAATACACGGGTTAATATAGACAATCTGTACTGTGGGCTTAGATTTTGAAAATAAGGCCTTCGCTAACGCAGCAAGATACGCCCATCGGGAAGTTTTTTTTTCACAATACTTCATGTACCAAAATAATCTAAGTCCAATAAATTTGTAACGACAAATTGGGTGAACATGACTTCACCTACATATTCTGATGAAGGTGTTTATTATAAAATATCACTAAAATCCGTTAATACGCATATTCAAGTTTCTGCGGCGTTCGATATTAGGAAACAACGACCACAGGGGTGAGATATCATCGCTTGGACACAAAATATAGACAAATGGAGAAAAGTGTTTGTATTGAGGAAAGGGTTTGTGACCAAACGATGATACCTCACTCATGTGACAACGACAGACGGACGGACAGACATCACTTTATCATGATCCGCGTCAAATGACAGACATATAATAATGATACGTGAAAATAGGAAAAAAAACTTGACCCAGGATTTCAGAAGAGGGCGCAGTCCCGCTATTTGAAATTACATGTTCACAGAAAAGAAAACAAGTAAAAAAAGCAAAAAGATAAAGTCAAACGGAAAATGAAAAACAACATAGAAAAAAATAAATAAATAAAATGAAATAAATAAATGAATAAATAAATAAAATAAGTAAAATTTATTAATACCAAAAAAAAAAAAAAAAAAAAAAAAAAAAAAAAAGGAAGAAAAGAAAAGAAAATTCCAAACAAACAAAAAAATTAAAAAATCCCTATGCACTCTTTTTTCGTTCTTTCTTCGGTTTTTATTTAAAATCATTCATAAAACTAAAATATACTTATCCCCTCCCTTCTCTTATGAATTTGGATAAAGCATTAATTAATTCATTCAGTATTCTTTGAATTATTCCGGAACTAATATATTTCTAATACACATTGCATGATCTGTTTAACAAAATAAACGAAGACGGCAGATTGTCCAGCAGGCCGAATTCTTTTTATAATAAGCGTGAAATTGAATTTAATTTGTTTGTATTTTCTTTTTCTGAAGGACTAACATGATGAGGATTCCGAACCCCTTTTTTGCCATGCGCCCGTGATTGTGTAAACTATATAACGTTTCTCTAAGATTCTGACGATGAGGGCCTGAGGGGGGGGGGGGCAATGCCCCATCGGCGAAAAAAAAATAAGAAAAAAGGCTTGGTGGACGATTATTTTGGAATTGAAATGGCGAAACAGACCAAAATTGCCATATTTTCTTATGATTTCATGGAGCATAACCGATCAAATATGTTAAAGGTAGGATTAAATAAACGAGAAAGTTGTCTATTTTATTTCTGAATAGTTTATATTTCGCTCATGTGGCCGACAAATACCAAATAAAACCGTTTTCAGCTACCGAATTGCGTAATTTACAGATTGCATTTATATGCTATTTTATAAATTTAATTTCTTTTATTCAAGTTGGACATAATTAACATATTTATAAACACAAAATACAGTAATCTGAACTTTGCACTTTGGGTGGAAAAAGAGGGGGGGGGGGGGGGGGGGGCTCAAAATCTGTTACTGAGTACATAGCCTTGCTATGAAATACAAAGCGTTTTCAGATTTCATGTAGAAGACAAAATAAAATCTAGCAAGTGTAAGGCTTAATGCCGGTGTATTCTTGCTCTTTGAAATTAAATGTATGATACTTACAGAAATTTTGTTCAATTTTAAGTTCTACTTCATAAAATCTTGAAGAAAAATTTTATTGAATTCATGTCCATGTAAAAAAAATTCTTTTAATGTGCTGTACAACACTTAAAAGTACCATTGCGACAAACGGGAACCTGTTTTTATCCACTGGTTAAATGACTTAACCCACCTCTGACGACTGGCTAACTTTCCTGGCTAAGTGGCGTATTTAACCGGTGGTTACATCAATTTGACCAGCGGATAACGTTTGAGCAACGCAACTTATCCGATGGTCAGAATTTAACCGCTGGATAAGGAATATACTGCTATATCTACCTCACACAAAGTAATTGATTGTATAATATAAAATTTATGTTCATATTTTGTGGGATGTGGGTTGACAAAAATATAACAGCATATACGTCCAACTTTCCCGATAAAAAAGTTAAAAGTAAAAGGACGTTCTCAAGGAAGTAAGATGGGATTATGCATTTGTAAATTTGTACTTTATTTCCACTTAAAACATCACAATCAATTAGTACAAAGGGAAAGATTTTGATATTTTGAACTTATGATATACTAGTAAATTACCTTACATGGTTTTGCGGAAAATCAATCTCAAAATCTGTTATAGGACATTGTTATAATCATTACACATAATATAATAAAAAACACTTTACCGACTATTTTTACATACTAGTAATGAATATTCATTGTTCATTGATTGTTAGTGATAGAACAATGTAATGTTCATTTCTTCAAGATCAATAAGAAGCTTCATTACGATGGAAATCCTAATGCAATATGAGAAAGAGAATTTGTAATAATTTTTTTTCCAGGCTCTATCGGTCAATGTAAACTTTCACTGACTGAGGAAGCTCTACGGTCGATATGGGGAACTCGGCATACACTATGATGTCCCACTCACCAGAATGGTGGATGATATTCTTTCATAGACCATTTTTACCGTCAAACCAAAGATTATACTTTATATCTTCCAAAATGGAAGTAACCGGATGTGACAATTCTACCGAACTGAAGCGACGGGTGTTGCATGCAAGCAGGAGATGCTTCCTCTTCCTGGGCACCTGGTCTCACTCCCATTTCGGGAGTTCACTTCTTTTCATGTGGTGGAGTTTTTTGTTTGTTTGCTTTGTTCCTGTTTTATCCTGATTTTGTATGCCTACGGTTTCTGAATTTCTAAATTATCAATTTTGTGCAGTATATAGGGATATGGTCATTATCCATATTTGTCAATTAAATAAGTTTTCAGAGAAACTATCAGTTCCATGTTCGAAATATCATTACCTGAACCAGCAACAAATTTTAAATAGCAATTCTCTGATTTTCATGAAATTTCACACATAAGTAGGGACCAATGAAAAAAGGAAAATTAGACAAAAAATCTAATTCTAGGTCGTCTGGTTAACATGGCAACGGCCTTTAAAGTTGAAAAATTGGCAAATTTGAGCTAATTTGAAGTTCTATAATTTGGTCTATATGTGACATCAATGGAAAATTTTTTATGCATCCTAAAGATTAGGACATAAAATTTTAAACAAGCTCACTAGGAGTGTCTAGATATTGTAAAAAAGGCTGGTTACCATGACAACATAATTAGCTTATTTTGATATATTGATTTCAAAATGCTGTTTGTATTTTCCAATTTTTCTTCTCTCTTGATGGGTATATAATAAGGAAATAGGATTTATTTTATAAAATGAGCAAATTCAAGATAAACCCATTTGTTGCTAGGTACATAAGTTACCTCGGCAACGGTAACTATGGTCTTTAATATTACTTATTTTGCAACTTCAGAGTCATTAAAAAAAATTTTGCATCATGATGAACAGATAAAATTGTTGGGAAATATCCAACACAAATAGCTCTTTCAAAAACAGTGAAAAAGCTATGGGGAACATATGTTACCATGGCAACCATTTTTTATTTTTTTCATAAAACAGTAATTATTAATCCCAGGAAGTTCAAATTTAATAACAATGAAGATCAAGTAAGCCTCTATCAAAATATAATGAAAAAGTTTCAAATAATTCATGGTTGCTATAGTAATTTGGCCATACATTATAAAAATAAGCATTTTTTGTTGATTTTCGAAGCCTTTTCCTCAAAAACGATACAGGCTTACACAACTTTTTTTTACATATACGATAAAGCAAAGTCTTAACTTTATGTTAGATTTTAAAAAAATCAGATTACTTAACTTTTGATGCCCGTATCCAAGGACTCAATCTGGGCCTATGTGCAATTTTACATAGTCGTTCCCATAGCAACAGGCTATTTCCTGAATATTTTAAAAAAAAATTCTTTCGTGTAATGAAAGATCTACTTGAATGCATTAATTAATTTTCATCACTTTGAATTAAAATTCAATGATCTAGTAAAAGAAGGACTCTAAATATTGTCCAAAATTGCTGTCATTTTTGCGATTTGAGGTCATGTTGCCATAGCAACGAACAGAAACTTTGTCCCAATGTAAATGCTTATGTTTTATTTGCATAAAAAAACCCAAAATGTAAGTAATTTATCATTGAATTTTGTAAAAATGCCAAAAATACTATTTTGATAGGGTACCTGTGTTGTTGCTATGGAAACATATAGATAAGACCATAAACCCAACATTATTATTACTTAACTTGAAAGAGCAATGATAGGGTACTGATAATTCATTGGCGTTTGTTTTAGATTATGCTGCATAAATTATATATGTGACTTCAAAAACGCCCCAAAATGCATTTTTTTTTCAATATTCAAAGTCCGTTTCCATGGCAACCGGATGTGATATTAAGAAAATTTATAACAAATTTTTACTTTTGGTTCAGACCCAACCTTATGTACAAATTTTATCAAAATCTGAGACATGCCGTGTCATGCGTCCTTCATAAAAGTGCAAATGCTTACAGAGAATAGCTATTAACTTATTTCTGAAAAGAAATTTGTGAAAAAGAAAACGTGCAATTGGGCTGAATGTCTAATCAATGTAAACTTCTTTTGGAGTTCAGAATGTTTTAAAACTTTTACAAATATGTTACGTTGGCTGTCTTCTCTATGCAATAAAATGTTTTGATATTCTCTGAATCGTGTATGACAAATAATCATTGTGATTTCTAGACTTCCGGCTTAAGCCGGGCGGATTATTTCATCGTGATGACAAGATGCTAAATAATTGAATTAATGTCTTACTATTATTCATAATACTTCTGCTAGAAATTTGTCTTTAACAATTTTTTGCACAATTTTGAATTGTACAAAAGTATATTAAATAGGTCTACTTACATCTGTGATTTTCTTTCTTTTTTCAAAAAAGGTATTTACGATGTCCTCATTCACGAACTAAGAGGATTTGAGCATGCGTTATACAAAACAGCTCTGTTTGTAAGATTTATGTCTATCATATTGCATTCGAATTGTTCATATTCATTTGTTATTGGAGAGGAACTTGAGAGCAGGAAAACTCTTCTTTCCGATCCATGTGATCATTATGTAATAAAATATGTTTATACCAAGGGCGGATTTAGGGAGAGAGGGAAGGAGGAGAAGGTCGGGACTCCCCGGTATTTTTGGGAGGGGCGGACTTCTAAATTTATCCCAGATCTCACCAATAAAAAAAATTCCACAGTTCCCTTAGTATTCTTGATATTTGACCTAATTGAAGTCACCTAATAACTGTAAGATGAAACAATACATTTTAAACACCTATATTACTTCGTTCATCTACTTCTTGCTGGTGTAGAGTAGTTCTATTCTGACACCAGCTCGACAAAAACAAGATACAAAATGGAAATAGTTAAAAATACGTACATAAGGCCGCCTTCCTACCAGAGCTGTTCTTGTGTCTAGGGTTTGCTTGTAAACCCTCCGCCCACTTAGATATCAAATAGTTTCATTAGCAAATGACAACACGGATATTAAATTTCATCTATTTTTGTCCCCCGCTTTCAAAACCGTCCAACCCGTCTGTCCGTCCGTCTGTCCGTCAGTCAGAAAACTTTAACCTTGTCCATAACTTTTGAATGGTAAGTGATAGGGCTTTCATATTTCACATGTGTATTCCTTGTGACAAGAACTTTGAACGGATACCAAAATTTTTGACCATGTGACTTTGACAAAAAAATTTGGTTACATATAACAAGCTAGACAATGGTTCACAAAATCTAGCTCTATATTGAATATTAAAAAAAAAAAAAACAAATTTACAATCAATTGTCCGAATACATGATGGACTGACTGACATATAATTATTAACATTTTCACACATTTTGAGTTATATTCCTCTTGAAAAAGATATAAACAAGATCATATCTACAATTAAACGCCTTTCAAAAATCTACAAAAGCTGTATACAATTTATTTTTATTTGCGATCTTTTAATTTATAAAATATTTGTTTGCAGTCATCTCTCTGACTCCAAATTGATAATCTGACATTGTTATTTTATTTTCTTTTGGAAAAACCCGTTACCTTTTCGAAGCGCAATTCTAATTTTTTTTTTCGTAAAAATGTACATATATACGAGGGTTGATTGATATGTTGTGGGAGATACACAGGGATGTTCTTTTTAAGTCCCGCTAGGACTGGCCTCATTTTGTCAATTTAAATCGACGAGGTAACACTTTAAAGTAAACAAGCCTAGTTGCTTTTGCAAAATGGACAAAATTGGTGAAAGGGCGTCCTCGAAAACCCAGGCCCATTGCGTTACACTTATTTAAGATTAGAGTAAGCGCAATCGAGCCTGGGATTTCGAGGATGGTAAAAGGGCAGTGATGCATTATATGCATAAAAAAGGTTTTTAAAACATCTAAGGATATCCATGCCCCTTCATATGCTACAGTGAAAAGGTGGGTGGCGGAATTTTAGCGCGGCAGATCCCGTCCTGGAAGGCCTGTCACTGTTGCAACTCCAGAAATGATGAATAAAGTCCATGATATTGTTACGACTGACAGACGAATAACAGAAAGATATATAGCCAGTACAGTTGGCATTTCACAGGAAAGAGTACATTCCATTCTGACTGAAGATCTTGTAATGAGAAAGCTTTCAGTGCGTTTGGTACCAAGACTTCTGACAGTTGATCAGAAGCACACCAGTTGCACTTTATTGCGTGATAATCTGAACCATTTTGAGGAAGATCCTGCCAATTTTCGTCAAAGATTTTTCACTATGGATGAAACATGGGTCCATCATTTTACCCCAGAGGCCAAACAACAGTCGAAACACCCTGGCTCACCCAGGCCAAAGAAGGCAAAGACTTTTACTTCAGCTGGGAAGGTTATGGCCTCGGCTTTCTTAGGTGCAGAAGGTATTCTGCTGATAGATTATCTCCAAAAAGGACAAACAATGAATGGCACATACTATGCTTCACTTCTGACACAGTTACGGGAAAAAATTAAACTTAAGCGCCGCGGAAAGCTCACTGAAGGTTTGTTGTTCCATCAGGACAATGCTCCTGTTCACAAGTCTATCACTGCCATAGTTGCCATTCAAGATTTTGGCTCTAATTTGATTGAGCATCCGCCTGATTCATGTGATCATGCTCCATCAGACTTTCATCTATTCCCTTAACTAAAAGCAGCTATTTCTGGCACTCACTTGAAATCATTCCGATGCTGACGTCATACTTGCAGTGGATGGCTTTCTGAACATTCTAGATAAGAAATTCTTTAAAAGTGATATTGGGGCCCAGTATTAAACACCAGTGGCTGTAGGGGATTATGTAGAAAAATAACGTAAAATGTCTGATAAAATTCGAATCCTTCAATACGAAACTAACAACATATTAATCAGCCCTCGTACTTATCATGTGATACCTATGTAATTATTGGCATACGGGAAGCCATATTTTTTGGAATGGGTATCATAATTATCTTTGTCCAAGTCACTGGATATAATTGCCTATGAAACATAAAACTTAAAAGCATAACGATTCGCAAAAGAAAATATTCATAGCATTGTATGAAAAATTCCGCTGGAAAACAATCTAAACTAGTAGTATTTCCCTTTTAGATCTTTAACTGCCTAAATCACTGTGTAGCATCACGTGACTTGAATTGGTGAAACCACGAGCACAAAATGGAGGCATTCCGCTCGTTTGGAGGAAAAAAAAAACAACAGTTACTGTGATAGCTATTTTGATTCAATTTTATCTTTTAATAGCCGATGTCCTTGTAAAAAAGTTATTTTGATGATTCTTTGTTTGTTAATCAAGAAATCATTGTAGTTTTTACAAAGATTCTGACAAATGAAATGTGGTCAAAATATGTTGAACACAATGTTGTGGTGGTTTCCACGGAAATATCGAAAGCTTTTGTTACGATGCGAGAAAAAATAACGGCGTTTTTTCTTAATAACGAGTCTATGATTGTAAAAGTATCAGTTTAGACAAGGATAAAGGCTATGAAAAGATAACATTTAATCAAAGCAATTATTGCAGTTCCTGTTTTCCTTCTTCCGACTGAGCTTATTATTTATTCGTGGTTTAACCAACTAAAGTCACGTGATGCTAATTTGTACTTTGGCCTCTCTACATTTATTGTCATATCAAATTGACCTTACAAAATGTTTTGGTTTCTTTCCTTTTCAAAACCACATTTATCAAAAATTATATCGTACATTATGTAAATTTCTGTACAGTGGAATCAGTATCACTTTCACCATTTACAAGTGACAGTACACATTATGAAAAAAAAAAAAAGATTTTGGTTTGAGACAAATTCATCCTTTATTTCATTACCACTGAATATGATTTTGTCTACAAACTGAATATATCTTATGTTCAGGTTAATATTTCATAGAATACTTTATCACATGATACACCCGTTTTTCAGTTACATAAAGCTATTTCATAAATAAATGTTATGATAACACGTTACATATCACTTTGGGCGTGTTGTCATTGGACGAAGCGCTTCAGATCCTTTGTGACGTCACAACAGAAACGGCGACGTTGGCGCGTTATTTGCAAGAAATGAAGTCGAAATTGTAATATTTTGACGTTATTTTGATCAATAACGTTGTATTTTATGTGATAAAAAGAATCTCAAATGATGTTTCTATTCCATACAGTATTTATGAAACTCGTTGTGTGATTTTAATCCCCTCGCCGAGGCTCGGGGATGTAAAAATCACACGACTCGTTTCATAAATACCGTATGAAATAGAAAATCATTTGAGATCCTATATGAATACAATATGTATGTGAAATTGACAATCATATATATCTAGATTCTGTGACGAATCAATATTCTTGTATGTTGATGTATGACTTATTTGAAATTCCATTATCTACAATGTTAAAACTATTCTTAGATTAAAATCTAACTTTTTCAACATTTGTCAGACGCGTAGCCAGGCGTACGCGTGCTAGTAGGCAGGTGCTTCCACATCGATTAGCGAAAAAAACAAATTGTGCTTGTCTACTGTTTTGTTTTCATATAGGTGGGTTTCGATGTTTTGTTGGGATTACTGCACTCAGTCTTGTTGGAGGTCCCCTCCTTTCTTTCCAATATACATGATATTCATATGAGATTCACTATGTCTGATTACAGAAAAAAAATCTGGAAAATGAATTTATAGAAAGTGGCCTTAAACTATGCAAGCGTAATTAAGGGCGGGATAGGTGTTCAGCCCTCTCCCTAAGACCCCCTGCATTTCTTTAGTAGTGTTTCGGATGAACTAAAGCTAAATGGCATACCAACATGAAATCCCCCAATAAAAATTCTAAATCGACATATGGCGAAAATTTGACCACTTTTTGCAAACCATTGTAGATAAAACAATTTACACATTAGGATCTAAGCAGCTGATATTCATAAAATTAAACATTTGGTCTGTTGTATTTATAATCAGCTCATTCTTATTGCTGACAGTTATAATATCAAAACGTTGTCCTGCACATCCATTCCCAACTGCCGTGTCACGCGCATTGAATTGGTCTGCTACAGGCGAACTTTCATTAATTCTATTTTCATTTCCAGGCAATGGATTTGACGTAACGTCTTGGGCATGCGCACTTTCATTTTGACTACTTGGTTGTTGACTTGATATTATAGAGTACGAATCAACATCAAAATCCAGCACACGCCATGTTTGACTGAAATCCCTGATTTTTCTATCCAGCTGGATGTTAAAATGAGCATCATCTTTATCTATAGCAGATACATCGTTGGATTTAAAGAGGAAATTCTTGAGTGCAAAGGGGATGAATCCAGTGATAACTGTGGCTATGGTCTGGTTGAAGCCGGAAATCTCGTACTCGTCTCCAAATGCCATGACCGTCAGCGCCACAAACATAAGGAACACCATTATAACTAATAGTTTAGCCGTGGCATTTATGAGATTTCCTGCCAATGGACCAGGACATTCACAGTTTTCAAGGTTTACAGCTTGCATGAAGAATTCTTCACTGATATAGAATTTGTCGTTTTTATCGTAAAATGCAATGACTTGCCATGGCTTCCATTTGAGTTCGTCATTCTCAATGACCATTTCCAACAATTTGGGACTTTCTTCTTTTTTAGTTGGCAGGATGTAGGCATTATTTTCACCGTTGTTTACTTCCAGGTTCCTTTCTATCCTATCCATAACTGCATCGTGAAGCGTGGAGTTGTACTTTACATATTTCGTAGTGACTTTGGCAAAGCAATCACGTACATACACACATATCATCAAAACGACTGTCAGATATTGCAAAGTAAAGTCAGCGTTCAGAATAACCCCTATAACGGTAAATACTGTGTACTCCACGTTAAATATGATACATTCGCTGGCCAAAAATGAAAAAGAGACCAAACTTATAAGAGAAAAAGCACCTGCTGCTAAATGGATACTTCTGTCTCCTCTACTGATTGTAGCCTCAGGTCGCCTTATTCTCTCTTTCTTAAATAAATAGTGGAAATCTAATAATTCCAAATATCTGCCACATAGGGTTGTGTTGCATCGAGAGAAACAACTGCATGAAGTGTTCCGAAGACCACAGAACGTTGCAAAATTGATTATCAGTCGTACGAACATATTTATTGTTGGGAGCATGAAGAAAGCTATCATTGACGTGGCTAGAGGAATAACAATTATCCAGTAAAATGGTAGTATGATAAGTCCAACAAGTCCACATTGTGTGAGTGGTAATAGTAACAACTTTAGACACCACCCGAACACACGTACGCGTGAACTGTTTTCCATATCCTGTAAACATTCACGCATGATACATTTCAATGTCTTTGAAACTTCTTTACTCACTACTCCAAGAATCATAGCATCCAAAACCAAAATAGTATAACATATCAGGAAGAGGACATGGAGCGGAGTAAGATATCTAAGAAAATGTCCGTTAAATCGTTCTTCCAGACCGTTCTTACTTGCTACTTCCTTGCGATATGACACATCTGCATCCTCATACACATAGTACACAAGCACTCTAATGATCCACGGCGAGGCAATTATGACGGCGAACACCAAAGCCATCATAGACCGAAAGAAGTTGTAGAACTTTACACGAAGGCATGGGATCATTCTTTTATTACAAAAAGGTTTTAGATTCTCTTTGTCCCGCAGATTGCATAAGACAAAGGTTGAATACAGACAACTTAAGATGCCAATCGGTGACTCTCCCTTGGACAGAATCTTTCCCGCCGTTACACGAAATTGAAGTTTTGAAATCTGAAGTCGGTAATCAGTATCATCTTCCATTAAATTGAGAATTCCCTCAAATTTTGGCATACGGAGTTCCTCTCGAATGATAGATGTTTTGTTTACTACATTTGGTCCCATTTCAGGATGACTCACAGTTTCCTTTTTCCTCACGACAAGGGTCATTGGCTTAGATAGTTTATGAATAAAAGTTACTTTATTGTACCTGTCCTTATAACACGAGCTAGGTATGATAAACGGAGCAAAAAGAAGGGCGGATATATTAAAAAATAGTATGATGAATATCAAAACTTCCATCAGAAATCCCTTTGCAAGTTCTGCACAAACTATTTTCCCCGTCTCCTCTACGTGACAACATTCGTAATAGAAATTGGCCACGTTCCCGTCTGCCTCGCGAAGTTGCATATTACATATTTGCCTATCAGAACCAAGGGGGCCGGTTAGGTTTTCATTTCTGGATTCAAAATCATGTAACAAGAAATTTCTCATCAATGTTTGAAATGTACCGTCGTCAAGGTTTCGTAAACAGTCGTTTGGTGTTTGCACCAAGTTGACCTTGACCTCTTTCACTCCTATGCTGAGTGTTGTTATGTAAAATATTGTAGAATCCAGCCTTAGGATACCGATCCCGTGACTTCCCGATGTACGTACCCATGTGAAAGGATTATATAATTTCGTTGGAATAGTCTCTGAAAATATATTTTACATTGTATTATCTTTGACATAGAAAGGGAACATAATTAGTAGGCACTCCAAGAAATGAATATGCACTTTATATATTGTTTTCATTTTCATGCATGAACATCGACGGCGGGTGCGACTAGTCAACAGCGGATGCTTACTCCTTCCGGACACCTGGTCCTACCTCTAGCTTCCATATTACATTGTTTAGACTGAGGATCACTGACGGGGGTTAAGTACCCGAAACGTGTATGTCTGGTCCATGCTGTAAATCTATCAGGTTTTAAATGATGCTATTGAATTTAAAGACGTTTAACATTGCTAGGGGTCCGCCGATGCTCCATTTTTTGCAATAAAGCGAGTGCTGTTGATATTATTGTCAGGATTTTCTTCAACTTAGTTAGCTAAAATACGACTATAACTCGAGAATACCTTACCATTTCTCTGTATCAATTTTCCGTGGTGAGTAAAGTAGACATAAACCAGCTTTGTTCGATTACCGAAAAGGCCATCCAAGTGGTGTTTGTATTTAGGGTCCTCTAACGTTACAATACACCTGGACTCGACTTGTGTGGTGTGTCCTTGAATCATGCATATACATATAAGGATTGGAAGACATTGGGTCAGTGATTTCTTCATCTACAAAATGTCATATTAAGCTATCATGGCTGATATAGAAATCAGTAAATGTTCCTACCTCGATCTATCCATATGCAAGTCTTTTTTGAGTATTGATTATCTTGTTTTGTGTCTAACATCAGTGAACTTCTGGAGATTTATTCAACTGAAGAAGGTGTACCTGGTACTCAGCTGGTTGATTTAAATACCTTCGATTAAAACAAATCCTAAAGGATTGTTTGAAGTTCATACAGATGAGTTTGTTTATATTTCCTTGACAATTTATCTTATATTTTTACTTTCTAGCTGGAGTTTTTTTTTACAAGAAAATAATTCCTGTAGGAAATCGAGAAATCCTGAGGAAAATTTCTTTTCTTGCAAATTGTTTTTGAATTCCTGCAGAAAAATAAATATTCTTACACCCCCCTCCCATGCAGGAAAATATTTTTTAATGAAAGTTGATACCTCAGGGACCAGGTTTATACCAGGTAGCAATGGTGAGGCTCATGACTTAGTAAGCAACCCCCTACCTAATGGTAGTATTCATTTTTTTTGTAAATTGAAGGAAGTATTAGTTCAAAAATGAAGTACATGTACATAATTATTTACCGACAACTGAAATATTCTACAAAAGTAAACACGATTTTTAATGGAAAAATTGTTTTTTCCCCTCAAAAACACCAAAAGTATCAATTTTATGTCAATATTACATATATTATCGGAAAGATTATAAAATGTGAAACTAGACGATAGCTTTCAAGCTTTGATTTTAAAATGGATAAGGATTATTTGAACTGATATACATTAATCGGAGAATTAGAAATGAATGCACGGGTTTCTGTATGATGTAATAACAATTCAAAAAAGTTTGTGTGAAATTTACAAATTGACAAAAGCACAGTAAAAGTAGGAACTGGAACTTAAAAAGTCCAGAACAGTATCCGAAAGAACCCCATCGGAAAGCTCTATTCAATTATGACGTCATAATAGAAACGACGACATAGGCGCGTTTTTCGCAAGAATGTCAGCATAAGGTATCGTAAAAATAAGGGGAAGAGGGTAACAAAATCACTATAACTTAAAACCTGACGGTCAGATTTTAATAGGAACTTATCGGTGTTTCACTTGACATATGAAGAAGATAATATCAAGTTTTTACGGAAAATAGATGATAGGGTTTCAGATAAACGGACTTTATTTTATTAAAAATCAAATATGTTCTGAAAATAGACTAATAGAATCTATCACGACGTTGAGACTGAGACAGGGGAATCTCATCTGAGTGTAAAAGATTTGCAATCCACGACGAGGCTTGCCGAGTCGTGGATGTAGCAAAGCTTTTGCACGAGGATGAGATTCCCCTGTCTCAGTCGTAACGTCGTGATTGATTATTTTTCTCACTCACCTCATTTTATCATCACTTTAATGTTTTTTTAAAACTAGAATCGATACCAAAACCTACACAAATCTAACGATGGCGTGACGTTACTTTCTATGACGTCATAATAGGAGTCACGTGGAGTGTGAGACAAGGAAATCTCAAACTGCTACGTCTACGCTTTTTCTTTTGTCTCACGACGTAAGTGAGTGAGAAATAAATGTATCTCCTTTCGACAATTTCTCTTAAAAGTCTCAGTGGTCATTTATAATTCTATACATATCCGATTGCCCACATCATATCTAAAGGAAAAATAAAGAACGTCTTAATATTCTGCCTCTACAGAAGATTTGTAACGGTTTTTCATTACCTAAAGTGTGTTAATTCTAACGTCACATTTACGGCCCATTTTGCGGGTTTCAATGGGTATATATGTACGTTTGTAGCTTCAACCTAAAGGTAAAATGGTGAAACTTTGCATGTTTCAATTATTAACTTGTATGATTTTAAGGAAAAATAAAATAGGATCTTTATTTAAGTCTGGCTGTCCTGGATCTCCTTAAATCATTGAATGACAGTCAAGAACAAACCCGTAATTAGACTCTAAGGTTACACTACATAGTATCCGCAGTGTTGCATTTGGAATTTGGCTAGGGTTGATTTTTTAAATAGGGGACAGATGGGGTCCAGCTTCATTATGCGAGCTTTATAATTGAAATAACTATGATTTTTGATATTTGGAAGAAATAATTAGCTTGTTGTCTTAAGAAAAGCCCATCATTTCCATTTTATACCTCATATGTATAGTATGACCGGATGTGAAAGTAAGAGGTCATGTGACTCGCCATGGGCAAATATATGAGTGCTGTATTTTAGGTAAGAAAACTTTGACGTCATATTTCTCGAATTGCATCAGGTGAAAATTCAAATAAATTGCACATATTATAGAATAAGAAATACACAACAAATAGACATACAGTTTATTAAGAAAATCATTTGAGAAGGATGTCAAATTTGAGTCACTTTGAGGGGCAATGCCCCATTTTCATGTCATCTTCTAATGTACTGCTATAACTTTGAGCAGCATGTCTGACTGACATGATTTATTCAGATGAAATCAAGAATTATAGAAGTAATCAGTAATAAGAGTACTTTTTATTGATATGTAGCTTTATATTGTATGAACAATATAAAATTATTAATATGACGTCAACTATTGCATGCCTTTCATTCAAAACGCTCAATTTTCAATGGCCAATACTGTGGAGTGCAACCTAAAAATCACAATCGAAAAAACAGATCTTTCTATCGAAAAATGAAAAATCTGACAAAGGGGCGGAGGCAACAACACAGTTCCATAGAAACACAAAGAACTTAAAAGTTACAATGAAGATATTGTGCAAACATGGAATTGATTAAAAAGGAGGATCACATGTAGGCTTAATATACATCTAAACTGTGTCCGAATCACCAATCACCATATATGCTATGGATATCATTTTGTTATTATACGAAGGGCACTCTGTATGGTATTTATAACCCTTCCACAGCCTTGTACTAACCCATTTCGTAGAGTTGAGCATTGACTGACTGGGACTACGGGACTCAATGACAAACTCTTTCCAAACATCGCTAGGGGAAACAGGGCCCTATCCACCTATACTCTCTAACAGTTGGTCGTACTTCTCGAGTGATTGCATGCAAAATTAGGCTTTCAGCCTGCAGAGAACGATCTGCTTTTTCGCAGGTTTTTATCCGCTATTGATATGTTCTTACCCGTTCATCTGTTTATTACATTGTTCCTGTGTTTTGCTGGCTTATTTGTTTTTGCATTTAACAATGAGGAGGCTACTGTACAAAACAATTTTGCATTTTTCGAGACCGCTGGACGAGTTGGAGGATTGTGTGCACGTTATCAATATATTTACCACACGATTTTCTACTAAAGAAGCAGAAAGCCCACGAACTCCTATCGGTTGTCCTTGTCTTTATGATAAATGCCTTGTGTTAAGTGTTATTATGTCGTTTTTGTGTTTGGTCGTCCTTGTCCCTTTGGTTTCTCTTGTTGTGCTTGTGAAGTGTCGCTGTTTTGCTTTTTGTGATGCAACCGAGTATTGTTTTAAATTATCCCCTTTCTTAAAGAAAAAAAAAACACGATGACAAATAAGACAAAAATTGTGATTTCCAGACTTCCCGCGTAAGCCGCGCGGCACTATCTTTTCACAATAGCATTATGACGACACAATGTCACAGAAATGAATTAATGTCTTACTGATATTCATAACATGTTCTTCTGCAAATTCTTTTAAAAGCAAATTCGTGCACAATTAATTCTATAAAAATAAATCATAGAGATCTACTCACATCTTTGATTTTCTTCTCTCTTTTCAAACACGTATTAAGGGCCTCTATAGGTCTTCCTTTACGAATTAAGAAGGATTTGCGTATACAGAACATTTCGGTTGGTAATTTAAAGCACCGTGTAAAACATGGATTGGAATGGAGTGAATTCGTCGAATGGAATTAGGGAATGGAATGAAATTTTGGATTGAAATGGGAACCGATTTTTATGTTATAAAATTTCAAGTGATAAGTTTGATTTAAATATTCAAGATAACAATAATGGTTATCTAATTAAAGGTTACTTTCACAGTTTGTAGCACAGACACTCAATGTTTCCTCTCACCATTTCATCCTTCACAATTCTGTGAACCCTACAATTTAGAGTAATAATATACAATTATTGCACAGAGATGAGGTCGATATGATGATTTATGGAGTGATAAAACCAATATCGACCGAGGCCGAAGGCCGAGGTTGATATTGATTTTATCACTCCATAAATCCAAATATCGACCGAGGCCGAAGGCCGAGGTTGATATTAGTTTTATCACTCCATAAATCATCATATCGACCGAATCATCTGTGCTATAACTGTTTTATCATATACATGGAAACTGGAAAAGAAAAGGGTAACTTAATGTTTTCTTCCTTAGCACTGCTCGCTTTCACTTTTTCCTTTCAGATAAACATTTTGTTTACTAGTAAAATGTTTTACACTTCGTCTTATTATTATTTTTTCATTAAAAAAATTATGCCAAATAGCATACTCAGTCATGTCAGAAACACACAGTTTGTTGCCGACTACCATTTTCCTTTAATACGCAAAACTGGAAACGCGTCAATATGACCGGTTCAATACGACAATTAATCGCATTGCACGTGACCGCGTTTTGGCCAATGAAAAAGCATATAAACGGTAACGTAAATTAGAGTATATGATAAGGACATATATCACCTAAAGTCTTTACTGTAACTTTTGAGTATTATATACATTATGTTTATGCTTCTATATTTCATATTTGTTGAGCCCGATACTGTCTGTAATCTCTTACTCAACTGACCTTGATCGTGACATAATGAAAATAGTATATATTTGAGATTAATTTCCTCTTACTATGTAACTGAATCTTAGGTCTGATGTTATCATTTGTATGTATGTGAGTGAGAGAACTGAGTTTCTGATTTCGTAATGAGTCATTATATCCTACATTTGGAAGTATTCAAAATATAATTTTAGAACTGAGTAGTTGATATTTTGTTTCTTTAGGTGTAATGAGTTACTCTATTAAATGAGAAAAGCTTGATTATGTTTACACCCAAATATCATATTTACCATGAGAAACTTATCAAATGGTCATAAATTAAAAACTGTTCAATGGGTCATAAAACCCCAATAGTACAATTTCATAGTACATAAACACTGTACAACATATGACAGTGGTCAATAATTTCTTCATACCTATATATTATTTTCGTATTTTCATAAATGTGGTCCTCGGTAAGTAAACATTGCGCTTGTGACACTTTCTGATAAGTTGTTTTAATATCAGATCAGAAACATATTCCAAACTTTGTTTCCCATTCCGTTCCAAAATTTCATCTCTTGGCATGATTCAATTCCATTTGCTTCCATGTTTTAAACAGTGTCAATTTTTTATTCCGTTATATCTCATTCGAATTGTTCTGATTTATTGGGGAGGAACTTGTACGTAGAATCTGCAATGATACTGGTTGAACTTAAGGTTAATTCTCTGATAATTAAATGTAAAAACAATGTCCGCTGGAACCATGCCTCTCAGTCTGGTGACATTTATCAGTTACTCCCTATTATAAGGTTTATTTGAATAAGTTTTAATAAGTTAAATATATATACTTATCGTATTGTCTTACATATTCTAAATAATTTTTACGGCCACATAGGTTGTGTAATATCTTATTATTGATAGTCAAAACTATATAAAGGACAATGACTAATCTACTTCTACCTCCGAGTCCGTTAAGGTTAAAGACAATTGGAGACGTTTTCATCAGAACTCAATATAAAGGAGGAATGAGAAAGTCCATTTCTTCATATAGTCGATCCGGATATAATTGGTATATCGATGTACATATGTTATTTGTATTCCAATTCAAAAGTGTCATTTGAGAACAGATACATTTGCATCATGGACCAGACATGAACGTTTTTGGTACTCAACCCTCATATCAGGTAAAGATATAGTGTTTGGTGATGTAGACAGCCATTTAATTGAATCCAGAATGCCACTTATCGGTCTGGAAAGAGGGATCTGATTTGCTTTTATAATATCCCAGGAGCAACCGAAGAACCTCTTTAATGATGATTTTAGTCGTTGTGTAATATAGTCCTGAAAGAGTAGCTTACTTGAAAGCCGTCTGGCTCTAACGATGAAATCGTCATATTTGGAACATGCTCTGGCGTATCAAATAATGCGTCATTTTAAAGCAGGTCGCTGCTCATTGAAGGGAAAGTAGTTATGCGGAAGATGAAATCATTACGCTTGTCATACAGTGAGGTGTTCCAATGGCCGTTTCAATCGAAAGACAGAAGTATATCAAAGTACGAAGCATATCATGATTAATAAATGCCGAATAGGATTATATCCTCATCCCAGGGCTAGAACAGATATCATACGTCAATTATTAGTTCAAAGACAGATTCCTTTGAATCTGAACTAAACACCTGTTTTTCTTTTCCAAAGGTTTATTTTATTGTCATAAGATAATGCACCCTTTGAAAAACTTTAATATTTAAGAAAGCAATGTATGATAAATTATTTTCCTTCGTTATTTTGATACTTTGATAGCCATTTCATTTTAATACCGATTTGTTACGACTTTACATAAGAAATAAAACCTCTCTGGCGCCGATCATTGCAAAAAAAAAAAAAAAAAAAAAAAAAAAAAAAAAAAAAAAAAAAAAAAAAAAAAAAAAAAAAAAAAAAAAAAAAAAAAAAAAAAAAAAAAAAAAAAAAAAAAAAAAAAAAATTAAAAAAAAAAAAAAAAAAAAAAAAAAAAAAAAAAAAAAAAAAAAAATAAAAAAAAAAAAAAAAAAAAAAAAAAAAAAAAAAAAAAAAAAAAAAAAAAAAAAAAAAAAAAAAAAAAAAAAAAAAAACAAAAAAAAAAAAAAAAAAAAAAAAAAAAAAAAAAAAAAAAAAAAAAAAAAAAAAAAAAAAAAAAAAAAAAAAAAAAAAAACAAAAAAAAAAAAAAAAAAAAAAAAAAAAAAAAAAAAAAAAAAAAAAAAAAAAAAAAATATAAAAAAAAAAAAAAAAAAAAAAAAAAAAAAAAAAAAAAAAAAAAAAAAAAAAAAAAAAAAAAAAAAAAAAAAAAAAAAAAAAAAAAAAAAAAAAAAAAAAAAAAAAAAAAAAAAAAAAAAAAAAAAAAAAAAAAAAAAAAAAAAAAAAAAAAAAAAAAAAAAAAAAAAAAAAAAAAAAAAAAAAAAAAAAAAAAAAAAAAAAAAAAAAAAAAAAAAAAAAAAAAAAAAATATAAAAAAAAAAAAAAAAAAAAAAAAAAAAAAAAAAAAAAAAAAAAAAAAAAAAAAAAAAAAAAAAAAAAAAAAAAAAAAAAAAAAAAAAAAAAAAAAAAAAAAAAATAAAAAAAAAAAAACATGTAGTAAACCACGTGTATACTTTCATTCATTCGCTGTCTATTTCAAAGGACCTGTAACGATAAGGCGTAAAATCTGCCCCAAAATAATGAAATTTCAAAGTACTTAATTTCTTTAATCAAGTCGCGGTGAAACATTTTAAAAAATAAATCCCTTCAAAATCTTGAGAAAATATTTCATAAAATTGCTTTAATAGTGAGATATTAGAGTATAAATGTGCTTATAATGAAATAATATAAATATAATTATAATGGATAAAGTATAGAAATAAATGAAAATCGGGACAGTTTTCATTTAATATCGCGCCCCCCTTGAAACACAACACCACTTCTACCTAATATGTATTTTCATAATACAAATTTTCTATAGATTTACGAAAATGCGATTGGGCGGGTAGGGGTGAAGAAAAGATTTGAAATGAACAGAGAAATACTAATTTGGCATTAGAATCCCTTTCTGCAAATAATGAACTTTTTTATTAATTGTTTCGAATAAATCAATTTTCAACAAACAAAAAAATATTCGTCGTGGATTACTTTTTCACTAACACAAACCCCCTCATTCTGTTTTTGGGCGCTGATAATTCAACAACCCCTCGCAATAAAAGTTAACAATTAGTGTTGACGACTGAAGTACCAGTCGATCTTGGTAAAAATGCTCTAAAATTCCTCGGTAACATTCACAATGTACATGTATTTAGAAAATGTAATTATGGTAAATGTAAAAGATGTATGATTTTGTATACTGAAAAAAGACAAACTTTTGCCTATAGAACAAAGAAGGTTTGACCTTGAGAGTTCAAACTTTATACATATAATCGTTGAGCCAAGCCCTTTCACCTTTACCTTGACCTAAGGTCAAATAATTATTCTCAAGGTCATGATAAACTTTTACTCCTGTAGAATTCACAGTAACTGTTATGGTCCTATACTATATTTTTTTCACACAAGATACTTTTTTTCTTCACACAATTAGTCCTTCTTATTTGAACTGAACATAGTCCAAGAAAGATAACTCTTTGATTATTGTTCTCTGTTTCCCTTTTTTTCTTAGTTTTGTCATTTTCTATTAATAGAAATTTTCTCATTGCCAAAGCATTGTGCAATTCTGTTTTGAGAGTAATTCTTAAGGATTTAAAATTGATAAATCATGGAGTCTAAAGCTTTCGTAAACATGGAAGGTATTTATTATCTTTTTCTTCTATTTTTTTTTAAATAAATAAATAAGAGTCCCAAGTTAGACATAAACTATGTTGTCTTATTTGCTTAAGTGAATTAGGTACTAAAGCAACTATTCTTTTTCCACCTTCTTTATTCAGATTTTAACACTTCAGTTCTGAGGAAGGTCTAATAAAGTAATAAAGGAGGAATCCGTCTGTTGCTTGCAACAGTCGCCATCTAGTTGTTTATTACATTTCTCGTCTCAGATTGGACATAATAATTTTCATACTTTTTGGCCATATTACATTGTTTAGACTGATGATCACTGACGAGGGTTTAGTACCCGAAACATGCATGTCTGGTCCATGCTGTAAATTTATCAGATTTGAATTATGCTATTGAATTTAAAGACGTTTAACATTCTGATAATACCAATTGTCGATTCCTTTTCGTTCCACGTGTTATCCGCCCGCCATGTTGTTTTGTTTTGCTACAGTACTAGTCTTATGCAACTAGGTGATTACACGTGTTCCATTCGTTCTTACTAGGAGAACAAACTAGGTAATAATTAAAGGTACAAATAGTCTAGCAGGAATTAAACCTGTCAATAATGAAGTTTTGCCTTAAATAGCTTTTAAGTACTACCATTTGAACATCTATATATTACTTGCATTGAATATCTCTCATATTTTTGTTTTATATACGTTTTTACTCTCTGGTACTCACGATTTCGGTAAACTTCGGAAATTGTTATTTGCAAATACAGAATGTAGAAATATGTCACGTTTACAAAGGTCAAAGTGAGCACGCTACCACGATCAGCCAATCGCTTCAATGAACTTCACATCGTGGGATTTCTACGAAACATGTAATAAATCACGTATACAGTCATTTTGAAATTCTCAAAGAAAACTTACTTTAGGTCGTACTAATATTTCATTAATTGCAAATACAAGGTTCATCTCATGTATATAGATATCATGTTCCGTTCAAATAACCATTTTGAACGTTGATAATCGAACACTTTCAAATGACTAGCAGCGTGTTAGTGTGTATGACGGCTTGCAGTGGCGGATCTAGGATTTCATAAAAGGGGGGGCCCAAGGTTTCAGCTCGAAGAAAATTGTTCACGGAAAACTGACAAGCAAAAAAAAAAAAAAAAAAAAAAAAAAAAAAAAAAGGGGGGGGGGGGGGGGGGGGTCGAGACGAAAAACATGAACCTCAAGACTACTGATCTAAGTAAGAAGTGGGTTGGGGGAGGGGAGTTGATTCATTTACTTTAGTTAATAGGTAAACTGTTTAAAAACTGGTAAAAAAATATATATGAAGTTTTCATTTTTTTTCAAATTAAGTCATCCGTACATGTATCTAAACAACTTTAATCTATATTGGCGAGCGGAGCGAGCCGTAAAATTTTTGGAATAGGTGGTTATATTTTGTCATAAGAATACAATCTCTCTCTCATTTTCCATGCTCCATTTTTGTTTGACCATTTAGAGAAGGTTGGGAAGATTAGGGAATTACAACTCCACAACTTGGTTAGATCGACCCATGAAAATGAAGCATTTGGTAATTATTCAAGTGTCAGTTTGATTTTGAATTTTGTATATGTTTATGACAAATGAATCCGTTCAAACACGATGACAAAGAAAGTTGAAGACAAAGTGAAGACGAAAAAATTAACAACTAATGACAAATTTAGTGCGGCGAGCGAAGCGAGCCGAAAATTTCCCCAAAAGTAAAGAGAATAAGCATAAAAAGAGTACTCTGAACCAATAACTTTGGGTGAAAAAGGGGGGGCCCGGGCCCCCTGGGCCCCCCCTCTAAATCCGCTACTGGCTTGAATGGGAGGCGCAGGTGTAGTCTGCTATACACATGTGCGTTTGTTTACCAAATCCTGAATGAAGATTAACCTTTATTTAGTTATGGTTTTTTGTTCTTTTTTTAAAATTTGATAAAGACTGTGAATATGTATAATGTATAATTGTATTATATATACACATATCAAAATTTCTGTGGATATATATACACACATCGAACTTATATATATACATCTCGTAGATAAAAATAAATGAGAACTATACATGTATATGTACACTGTAGATCCCTGTAGCTAATTTTCCTCCGACTCGAGTTTTAATTTCACGGTCGTCCTCTAAGCTAAGTCTCTATATCTTTCCAATGCCAAGCCAATGCTATTTCTGTTCTTTTATTGTTCATTACATTTCTCTTTTCAGATTTTGATAACACCGATTGTCGATTCATTTTCGTCCCACGTGTTATCCGTCCACCATGTTGTTTTGTTTTGATACAGTACTGGCCTTATGCAAATAAGTGCTTACACGTGTTCGCAACCGGTACTCTACGGAGAAAAGTAGGTTATATTAGGGTACCCATTTTATAAGCAATAATTTATCATAGCTAGGTAGTGAGGGCAAATGTGACTATTGTAACCAGCTAGTTTCTAATTTCTTAACATGATAGACTCGATTGCGTTTAGATTTTGACAAAAATAGTTGATTCATGGTTTTATCTTGACGAGACCTAGAGTAACTATAAGCGAGGACAAAAGTTTCACCAGCTAGTTTCTGATTTTAAGTATACTGGACTAGCTTCCATGAAAAAAGACAAAATACTTTATTCATGATTTGATCTTTACGAGACAATTTGTAACTAGAATTATTTAAGACACACTTGTAACAGGATTGAAATAAATAATAGATAATCAGACAAATTAAACAAGCAACGACAACACCCACACCAACACACCCTCACACGCACCCTCTCTCACACACCCTCGCACACGTTCACCCCCCCCCCCCCCCCCCCCCCCCATCACACACAACATCGTCATGGTATGGATCAACAACCAAAGTAGACATACCGAAAAATGAAACATGAATGAGAGTACATGAAGTCTGGGATACCAATAACTAATAGATAAATTCTATTTAATTTCAGATAAGAACGACACGATTCTATATAATCCTTTATCCTGGGCGAGGACAACAGGACGTTACGGGACAGGAATCTTGATGCTCAAGCAAAGGCTTCGGATTATTTCTATGACAGTGCTCAGCATCGGTGTTGAAGAAGTAGCTGCCAATATCACAGAGTCACCTGATGGATGTCTCTCTCAATTAGCAGCAAAAGATTACGAAGCACTTATCAGAGACTTTTTGCTCCATGACTTTATGGGTTCTCATTTGAATAACACGAGAAAGAAACTCGGAGAAAAAGAGAGTATCTGCAATTTGCGCCTTCGACGACAAATTGGTGACATAGCTGTTATTTATAATGAATGTTGCCATGTGACTGAAGAGGGGGCTTTTGAATGCAAAGAGATGACTACTGAAACCTTAATGTATATACTTTTCATATGTGCCATGTTCTTCAATGGCATAATACTTATGTATATACCTATGATCATTCCTAAATCTTACTTCAAAGAGAAATTCAGAACACATGACTATGAACACGTCCTGAAAGAACCTATAACAATTCTTGCAAAGAAAGAAAAAGTTCATGATTGGAACTTAGAATCAAGAAGTAACGTAGTATCTTTGTCAATGATCTGCCCATCAGTTATGCCAAAGTTTGCAAGTACACTCGAGTGTATGGAGGAAGGCAAAATATATAAACTGCATATTTCAAAAATTGAATTTCATGTAAAGGCTGCGCAATTAGTTTCCAAAAGTGAGGTCCCGGTTGGTTTTTTTACCTCTCTATATGATGATTTAATCCTCTGTAAACTACGTGAGAAAACCTCTGTTATGGCATGCTGTAACAGCAGCATATTTGGCTCCAATACATGTTGTTGTACAAGTAGACGTTATAAGTGGTACAATTGCCTAAGTGTTTTAATGCGATTTCTATTCACCGTTCTCCTCTGTACTCCATGGGTTGCCAGAGTTATCACATATTACTACATGGAACACAAGGATGTCATGACTCGAAAACAATTGTTGAAGTCATATGGAATGATTGAGCCTTTTACCGGTAATCTTGTCTAGTATTTAACTCCTGTTCATATTGTCTTTATAATTTGCTACGTCACTTTGGTCATAGACAGGATTGTGTTTGGTTTACTAAGTAGACATGTTTCACGGATTTTACAAATGGTAATTCGAAAGTGTTTCCGGGATATGCATCATTGCACGCGCACTCATGCTTTCGGATGGTTTATCCGTCTTCTAATAAAACCATTGACTTATCAAGGAATATTTGGCTTATTTCTGATGCCATTCATTTTGTTCTTGTCATTCCGTTTGCCGTTTTCGTCCTTTGTGTATATTTGTTACCTACACTGAATATAAGCTTGCGTCTTCTCATTCATTTCCTTGCCTACTGTGTTCCTTACCATAGGAAAATTGTAAAAAAGGCCAAAGTAGTGCTTCATTTACACATTCTGTACTATTACTATGATCTTGACTACTTGTTGTGTAAAGAGAAATTAGAGAGACCGGAATCTATTCTGATGCAATTTAGATTAGCTCAGTTGTTGATAATTCTTATTTGTATGGTCACCGTGTTATCATTCGTACTTCTCGCTATGGAATGCATCATATTCTTCGCAGAGTATATTCTTTACACGGTCATTGGGATAATTCTTAATGCATCATTTGCTTTAAAGTACGTTTCTGTTCTCTTCATGGTTGTCATTTATGCACGTGAATGTTTTGAAGGCGTTACAAATAAGTACAGCTGCTTCAATTCTGATATCCACGATTTCGTTCTTGGTAAAGTCAAGCAAGAAATTAAGGAAGTAGCAGCACAAGACGAGAAGGATCAGAAGAACACTGCATTTCTTTTGCCGTCTTCATCTGATCCTTTCAAACAGGAAAACGAATATGAGGAAGAACCTTCGACAAAGAACAAGAAAGTGTGTCTCTTCTGCTGCGAGGGACACGATTTTTCAACTGATACATATACATCTGAAAAAGCGGACGAACCGGGACGTGTTGACCTAGATCATCAGCACATCAAAGACGCAACTCTGCATTTTTGTAAACAGGATCAGGAGAACTTAGAAATATGTGGACTTTTGACTCAGGAAAACAAAAGCATATCTACAGAAAAAATCCCAAAAGGGACCAATTTTCCAACAGTGAAAGCCCATGGAATCAAAAACACATCTAAAACATTGACGGAAAGCGAAGAACTAACACAGGAGGAAAATCAAATCTCAAGTGTTTCTGAACCTTTCATACCAGGAGAACAAACAATCCTCGACGAAAAGGCATCTTTGGCCAAAGAAGACCAGGAAATAGAACACACACCTGAAGAATTGACACAGACAAAATCACAAGTATTTGAAAATGTGACGCATGAAAAACAGAACAAGCATGAAGCGTCTGATCATCTGTTACAAGAAAGCCAAGAAACGAATAAAGCGATTTACCATCCGCCAGACAAGACACAAGAGTCCTTAAAACGTCCTCGACCTTTGCAGTTAGCTCTAACAGTTGAAGAGGGCGTTCCTAAATGGAAAATCTCGCATCTTATAGTTTTTCTTGACCGCGAGGACACATCATATCTCACGCAGAAGTTTTTCTTTGACATCGTAAACATGCCACATTCAGGTGGCCCTGGTAATCTCCTGTCCAATATATTGTCAGCATTTACTCAGTTTATGGTAATTATCTTATTCTTGCTTTTTGTAATTCTAGTTGTTATGATATTCGGGGACGAGTATAAAGTCTCTGGTTTCAGTCAGATGATAGCTACGCTGGTTACGGGCTTCCTACCATGGGTCTTTATGAATATTTTATTTAAGCAGAAAGAAAATCTTTCGGTAGATACAGATAACGTTAACTTTCAGAACTCTTTTGAAGCTGTTGTTAGAAATTACAAACAGAGCTGGGAACTGTCAGATTTACCTGTTGATGAGAAAGAGGAATTATCATCATCCAGAGAGGAAGTGGATTCCTTTAAAAGTGCCTCAAATTACGTCGATGAAAAATACATGAAAACAAAATTAACAGATGAAACAACTGAAATGACAGCTAAAGAGCCAATAAAAGATTCTGACATCTTGTGATTAATTCTGCCATGGATCTGAACAAGGCATTTCAAGTTGTCAAGTCGCATGAAAATGTTTAGATTTGAATGTTTATTATTCCTCTATCTATATGGGTCAGAAAGTTTTCGAAATATTTTTTTTTTCAATTTTAGCAAGGAGTTCTTCCGGTGGAGTTCAGGATGAATTTCAGTGAACATGAAAGAAACCGACGAAAACGCAGATAACATTCTCCATGAAAATGACGTGGCAGTAATAAACACACACGTAAGATTGTTATACATGAAAATGAAGTGGCAGTAATAAACACACGCGTGAGATTGTTACACATGAGATTATAGAAAGGACAACTACGTCAGTAAGAGGCACAGGACAACGAGAACAACTACTTGGAAAGGACCAACAAGCTTACAAACCATCATAGAAACAAGATCTTTTTTTAAATTTTTTATTCGAGAACACTTCAATTATGTATAAAACTCTAAATTATTTTCTTTGTTGTCTTTAAGTTCTTCATTTTTGTTTTTCGCTATTGTGTATACCCTTGGCTTGGTTACTTGAGTTATGGATTCAGTTGATTTTCTGGATTTTTTGTGGACAATGAAATTGTACAATGTTCTATATATTTATATTGTATCGTTCTAAACATTTTATCAGTGACAAAGTGTGTCGGTCACAAATATAACCCCTTGTTTACTAGTTTGTAGGTAAGTTGCTTTCCAGTTTGAGCTTGTTCTTAGAAGGCGTGTCCTATGTACGATATTTGTCTAAAGAAAGAGGAGTTCTACTGAAAAGTACCTTTTATAACCATTAGAATTATTCTAATCATACCTTTCCTCTGTAATAATAAATTATTTTCGTGTTAAATTAATATTACTTTGATATTGAGATAATAAATGTTAACAGGAATTCTTTTGTGCAAAAAATTGCTTCGATTTCTAATTTTGATTAAAAGAAAATTGAACGATCGTCAATAAATTTAATCTTTCTTTTGTGTCAAAAAACAACAACAACAACAACAACAAAAAAACCCCCAACAACAAAATTTACCATGCATCATTATCATTACCACTTGATTTCGATTTAAGATGAAACAATTCTTTTAAGAATAAATCGGTGGTTGTTGTAGTATTGCCGTACATTACAATCTTATAGATAGACAGAAATAATTTGAGATTACAATCACTCAGAGGACTAGGCTATCAAATACATATAGCGTGCTTTATTTCTAATTTACCATCCTAGTTGGGATGCACACATGTAATTCGGATAAATGATTTATTTGTTATCGATGATGCAAATGGTAAACATCAGTCTGCAACGATTGCCAGTGAATTTGAAGTCACGTGTGTTTCGTGCTATAGATGCAGTATGCTTTGTTTGTTGCATTTTCTCGTCGTGTTTATTCCAAAAGTAATCTATAGCTTTTTCATATGTGTGTCACTGTTGGAATCGAATTTCCTTTTGGTCTTTATATTGGGTATTTCTGTGATCTCTTGCCAGAAGCTTTTGAAACAATCTGAAGAATGAAAAAAACCCATCAGGTTCTTGTCAGAATCAGTCGTATTCATAGTGATCACACGATTTGATTCATTCATTCATAGTCACGGAAAGTTTATACCCTGAAATCAAAGGTTAATTGTCATAATGATATTGAGCATGTAGCTTATATATACTCAGTTTCAGTACAAAAAAAGCAGGTAATGACAATGTCAAATTAGTATTGATTCCTTACTGACAAACTTTGCTCAACATTAGCTTCTATAGAGATTCACTCTATCACTAACGCTTGAAGACGTCTAAGGTTTGGAAAGTGGGTTTTCACTACTTCATTTGAGACAAATGCTTTCAGTTGGGCGTCCCTTTCATGTGAAAACGACCTCAAATTAACGAATAATTCCATGATTTTACAGAGCTGGCTGCTAGCTTTAACTTTATATCGTTCCTTTAACAGTGTCTGAAGGTGATCTGTCAGATTCAAATTAATCTTGTCAACTTCCATTGGCTGACATAGGCTGCAGCGATCTGTGAGAAAAGTAAAAGAAAAGTATAAGACTTTATTTTTTCAATGTTTAACAAACAACTTCTACGTTCGAAGTCTAATGTTGTCTCCGATGTTGGTATGTTGAGCCTCTTGGGGCAGGGAGAAACCCGAGTAGTCACAGAAGAAATCCTGCGACAGAGTAGGCGACCATCTTACCCTCCCATACAAGCCCCTTTGCCGAATTAAGGATTAAATCCCTGTACCTTATAAATGGAAAATCGGGCACGTTATCACTGCGCTAGTGTAGTGTAAAATACGATATATGTAAGAACAAGAAGTGCAAAAATTTATAAAATGCATTACAAAATGTCAAAACTAGAATACATAGGATACCAGCTTTCAAATTTGATACGGCTATGAATCAGATGACGAATACCTTAAAGTTTATATTTTATTTGATTGAAAACCAAAATCATAGAATGAAAACTAAGAGTCACCTTAGGCGTTGCCGGTAGGGGGCTAAAAATTAACTCACTTATCACAGAAAATACACGAACAATTAAGTTAAGAATATCGGTTGTGTTACTCACAACAAAACACCCAAGTTCAATATTCGGTTTTCTCGATGAACAGAGGTAAAATTGCAAAATGTATAAATTGAAATTCAAAATAATCAAACTAGAGGGCGCTACTGAAATAAATTTGGACTGTGTTTAAAAAGTACTTTGGTTTGAAGCATCACTGATGAGGATTTACTATCCAAAACACGTGTCTGGTGCATTGAAATTGGTAAGAAATTTTCTTCAAGAAGGTATATAGAGTTTGAACACTTCTTGCCTATCACTTTCAGTATTAGGCAATTTATATGGCCTGAGCTAATTGTAAAATTCTAAAGAAACCGGCATAAAAGTCAGGAAGACATGTTTCAAAAACAATAATTCTACAGGATTTGTCGGCTCCCGTTCCAAAGAAGAGTAAATTTGTAATATCGAAAAACACCGAATATTTGATTATGAGAAAGCTTGCTTTAAAAATCTAAGCCTTACACTTACGTATCCCATTACAAAAAAAATGTGGCCTAAAATATTCTTGAAAGCAATATTTTCAGGCGTATAGCCTTTCTCTTGTATATCGTAAATAATGATCTAGAGTAGGATTTCATATTTGTCTTACCTGTAAACGTCAAAGACATTCCCATGACGACGGCCATCTCTTCAGTAGACAGATTGAGATCACGTGTTTCCTTAGCCAATGAGAACCACTTTTTCCTGTTTTCCATGCTTCCAAACATCCAAGATCTATTGACGTCCAACACGTCTCCACACCAAACCATCCACATCTCAAGGTCAGGATCCACAGCTCGATTCATCAAAATCACTTGTACCTCGTATTTTGCAGCTGTCATTCAAACATACATACATTGTATTAAATCAGGGTAAGAATAATCTCCCGAGCAGATCGAACCGAATAGAGCAATTTTGGAAAAGGACCATATATGGTTTATACATGTACATAGTAAAATAGCCCCCTTTTCAGGACAAAATCTAAAAAATTCACGAAGTAATGAATTTGTAACAATAATGATTCTACAATGTAGGCTACTTGTGAAATGATTCCTGACGTTTAACTTCCTTTTTCAATTTTGTTGGAATTTTGGCTTCAAACATGGTATATTTTGCCAAATTTCTGAAAAAAAAAAACGTAATTTTGGGACTCATTTAGATAAACTTCCTAGTAGTTAGTATCGAGCAGGCTTCTCAACAACTTTTATATTTTGATATATTGTTACGTTCGCATGTCTTTAAGTGCATGAAAAAAGAAAAACTTGTTCATGATCCCGCTCGATCTTATCTCAATGAATATAATCAAGAATAATGCCATTTTCGCGAAAAATTGACACAATCACCGGTTTTCGTGATATTTATGCAAATACAATGTTTTAAAAAACGAGAAGTAGCTTTTATAACTACATTTCTCAAAATATAGATATTTTAAATTTGTTTTTGGAGGAGTCGATTTTAGGGGCCATTTTACTGTATAAACCATATATACCCTTTTATAACTTAGGACATTTCAAAACATTGACCTTTTTGGTATTCACATACGTTGAAAGATTATTCGGACTCAAATCGTTAACTGTGTGTAAAAATGTAAAACATGTTGACGACAAAATACCCATTTATACGCTGAGACACAAGAACCGCAAAGCCAAGTATGTTTCTTGTGGATCTAGGAGGTAGCCACGCATTATGTTTAATGAACAGATTTGTTGCAGAAAAGATACAGCACCGGATTCCTGGAACGAGCCTCAGTAGTATGTTTATAAGCACAGTAACGCGAACAATAGATGATAATCTCTTATGCTTATTTTCAAAACTTCCACTACATAAAATTAAGGTATTTCCATGGCGAGTAGATATATGTAGGTTCTGATGATCTGCTTTTGTGTTTGAGTTAACATCTCCAACAAGTAAGCGTCGCAGCGACCACATTGGAATACAAACATAAACACAAGAAAACAAACAACACACCAAGAAATACATACACACACACCCTCTCACACACACCCTCAAACACACCCTCACTCCCTAACGTACAGCTCAGCTGGATACAATGATACAAACAAAAAGACTCAAACAGAGATTGCAAACACAGAAACAAAGAGACAATTATAACATGAAGGACAAACAACCATGAGGGAACAATGTGTAAGCGGAGCCATCTTCAATATTCAAAGGAGATGGTTGGGAGGTTGGATTATGTACATAGGTAGCACAGCTCATTAACACTACTGTGTCATCACAAGAAAGTCAACACGACACAGTTGTCCCAGGCTACACGAGTATCATAAAGCATGGGTCTTGTGGAAACCGTCAGTTCACTATACTGGCTGAATTCGAAGCAAGCGGATTACCATCAAGTACGACCAAATTTCAAATATAATCTGGAATCAGGGCCCAGCCTTTAGGAAACAATGTGACGACAACTTAAATGAAATTTAGGATTTTTTATTCCTAAGTGAGTTACTCTAGTGTTAACCTCGCTTTTAACAGATTCAAATTAGACTGTGCATATGGAACTGTATAACCTGTAGCTTCCATTTGAGTTCACTAACGTAACACATGGTAGCGACGTTAAAATAAAGCGTTAGCCATTTTCTCATTCATGCTGGAAAAACGGTTAGAAAATTACGGTACTAACCTCTAATTAGAGAAGCTTGGTCTTTTGGGAGCAGGTCTCGGAATCCAGGGATTTTATGTGCAAATTTGATAACTCTTTTTATGTAATGAGATACATTAGTCTTGATGTGTCTCAGGTATTTGGCTCTTCCCTCTATATCTAAACCGGTAGTAAGGAAAAAATCTATGTATTCCTCATTCGTCATGGATCTCATAGGTCCTATGGCAGCTGTCAACAATTGCATCTTTTCCTACACGAATAGAAATACAGTTATTATGGAGTTGTTATTGTATAACTTCATGAAAAAAAACAATGATGTATTATTGATGGAAGTACAGGCACGTTGCTTTACCCTTACTTTTTTTGCTTGCTAAAATATTAACATGAATTCAGATGTTCTTTATGCTATATAAGGGATATGTAGCCTTTTATAAATCAACGCTGGTATCCATGGTCGATCGCGCTTCAAATGGATATCAGCAATGAATCAATATTAGAAGAATGAAAAACAAGCTTAAACGAATCACAGATGTAATGTGCCGGGTTGCAAATCTTGCTCCTTAATGTGAATGTATTGCTACATAGATCAAATTCACTTACCAAAGGTGGCCAGAGAAACTTCTTGAATATAATTGACTCTTGCAACCGTTTTGATATCACATAGAGTGTTATATTTAAACGGCATAAACAGACCAGAATTCAAAAGCTCACAGATTCATTCAACTGAATGTGTGGGATGGGATTTAGAGGTTAATAACGAACAACATACATTTACTTTAAGGGTATTATTAGGAAAAGGCAGCTAAATAATACCTTTGACATTGATTCATTACGTAATTTATTCGAAGTGCATGAATGAAACTAGAGATAATTAAATCTCAATTTCAAACTTTAAAAGGACCAATCCGTGCTTTAAGCCCCCGTCACACCTACGCGTTCTGGGGGTGTTCGTACTACGACCACCAAAATTCTTCGAAACGTGGCGTGAACGTAGTAAGGACGTGGGGAACGTAGTAAGAACCCGCTGATACGTATTGAGATCGTAGTAAGGACGTCGACGAACATGCCCGGACGCCAAGCCACCATGACCGTTTTGAACTGTTCAAAACAGTCGTAGTGAGGACGCGCTGATGTCAGAACGTGGTAAGGACTACTTGCGAACGTATTGAGAACTTCATTGACGTATTAGAACTAAGTATGGTCGTAGTACGGACTGCTAAAACTTTTACATATAATCATATGGAGATCGTCACGTCTCTGCTGTCCTTACCATGCTCTCGGTTTTAGAGCTCGAAAAAGTCAAAACAGACCTCGTCCAAACAATTTATTCCTTGAACTTGTCATGATCGTAGCATGAACGCAGTAAGGACTTCGAGAAAGTAGAATAAACACAGTACTGTCGTAACACAGACATCTTCGTCGTTGTGTGAACTTGGGGCTGGTCGTAGTAGGAACTTGACTAAACGTATTAAGGACGGAAAGGACCCACTGCTAACGTGTTACGGACGCTTAAGTCGTGTTCCACACGTATTGGAGTCGTCAATTATTGTTTTGGAGAGCCCTTCCAAGTGAAAAATGACACGTTCTCACTACGTTCATGAAAACATTTAAGGACTTCAAGGACGTAATAAGAACGTATTGAGAGAACGTGTAGGTCTGACAGGGGCTTTAAAGAGCTCTGAATATGTATCAAAGGTTTAAGGAATATTGTTCATTCGCTACTAGTATTTTTCCAAGTGAATTATATTACAAATCTACTTACATATTCTTCCTTAAGTTTCGTTTTAATTTCGTCATCAGTTAGATGGGCGTGTACTTTCATTTCCTTGAATGTCCCAACGAGGTCTTCAATGGCACTGTCTGGCATTTGACCCTGTGGTGGGGCAGACCTCTGGTTGAAGAACTGACTCTCTTGGTCTGTCCACTCCATTAACTCCGTGAAGCATTCCTCTAGACTTCCTGGTGACAGAGGACAAAAGTCCATCGCATCTATTCCATCGTCAGCGACGTCTGTTGCATCTGGTATGGAAACAGTGCTCTCAAACTCACATTCCTCTAAAAGGTCTTCAAGCATGTTTTCGTTCCAATCTTCCCGATTTATTTCAGGATCTATGACGACTTCGCTACTCTTTTTGTCATCAATCTGGACGTTATTATTACTTGTAGAGGAGGAAGCCATCATAGCTTCTTGCACAAATAAATAGAAGATGTTATTTGTCGGCATGGATGTTGATTGGGCGGAATCCGGTACTACTACGACTGTTTTCGACGTATCTAAAACGTAACATAAGGGAATATTGTCAATGCGTTTTCAATAACATGTTCATGTAAAGTATTTGAATTTAGTAATTCTATTTTAAATGAAATAAGTCAGGTATGGTCTTCAGAAGATAAAAATAAGAAAAATTCCTTGATGCATACCCTGACATTGCGAGCATTTGTCCATAGTGGCTATACTATCTGGCCAATTTCTGGTCCATGGAAATATATCTATAAGATCTGGACGTTCTTCAAGAAATTTCTCAATTCGAGCCTGCACCTCGGTTCGTAGAGTTTCAAATCTGGTATGTGACTTTTTCTTCTCTGATTGTAATTCATTCACTTCGAGGATCGTTTTGTTTCTCTCTTTTAGTGTACGCCTGCCGATTTTGACTCCTGTGAATTATATATGCATGGCTTGTATAAATAATAACGACATTTCTGAATGCAATCTCTATAAAAATAGAAAGGGACAGTAATATACTATCCTTTTATCATTAAACTTTTCATGTCACTTCTCCTACAGTGTAGCGTCTCGTTTGATCTACTTCTACTAAATTAGAGTTAAGTTGGTATAATTTAGTAAAAAGATGTTAAACGGTCAATTACATGTATCATTTTCACATTTGTTCCGATTTTACAGTAGAATTCAGTGGTGCCAACTTTATTATTTTCTTCATTTGTATTTTTCTTCATTTTTCTTTACAATTTTTCTTTACCCTTTTCTTTATTCTCTTAATTTTGTCATACCTTACCGATGTTGGATAATTAGGGTTTAGAAACATTTTCAAACATCAAAAGTATATAAGTTCATTATTTGGACTAGTTCTTTGCTAACCTTCCACCGACATTCCGACCTGCCTGCATTTTTGAACACGGCATGCTGAGCAGTTACCCCGACTTGAGTTGACCACCTTACAGTTTCCATCCCGGGAGCATACATATGGCTTCTCTCTTTTCAGAAAGCGTCTGAAAAACGTCTGTAACAAAGAATCTATTATTCATTTTTTAAATAATGAATATCATTATTCTTCCTCAATGTATTTTTGTATTTGATGTTTCGATTTGTATGCTTTATTATATTTGTTGTTAGTCTATTTGATGCGTCGTTGTCCGTCTCGTTGTCCGATTCTGAACCTATTACCTGTACTGCTACTTATTACCTGTACTGCTACTTATTACCTGTACTGCTACTTATGACTTGTAATGCTACTTATTACCTGTAATGCTTCTTATTACCTGTACTGCTACTTATTAACTGTACTGCTACTTATTACCTGTAATGCTACTTATTACATGTAATGCTACTTATTACCTGTACTGCTACTTATCATCTGTAATGCTACTATTTTCCTGTAATGCTACTTCTTACGCTCATGCACTATCACTTTCCAAAAACAAAACTATTTTCGAACAAAGCTTTGATAAACAAATAGGGTGTGTGTCACTTTCTGTTACGACAAAGAGGTTCTATATAGACTTGGTAATAGTTTATTAGACAACAACAGCATATTTCAGAGAAAGTGCTCTGGATTTAGTGAACTGTTCTTTTCTTTTCCATATGATATTTCATGAGATGAAAAAAGACTCGTTGAAAGAATATTCTGTTGAAATTTAGAATTTAGAACGGCTTATAGGCTGTACGCAGATCTACTTACTTTAAAGGGACGTTTAACGGAGTCAGGACATTCTCTCGCCTGACTGTGTGAAAATACCTATTTTTAAACCCATTTTAGATATAATTTCCTCAAACTCTTGGGTACGATCCGAATGGCAGCCCCATCCATAGAATCGCATAGATATGTGGTTGTCGCTTCACAAACAAATTGAATAAATTTGCAAGCCCCATTAAACTAAAATTATAAGAATTACCAGATACCAAACTCATGAAATGTCGTAATATGTTTGTACTGTGTTATGATAAGATAAGTTATCTATTACACTGTAGGTCCGTGGATATCCTTCTATATTATAAGTACTCTTTCCGTGCCCACAGATCTTAACATACAATAAGGTGACTATTGTCGTGTTAGGCTAGGTTTTGTTTCTCCATTGACGCAACCCTAGGGGAGAACTACAGATAGATACCATAAACATGTCATTATGGATAGGGTATACATACATGGTATATCTTGGCTATGTATTAGGTTTTCCGTTTCGATCATAACTTTTTTTTTAATTTCTAAAGTCAACATATACAAATATATGGATAATATACATATTTGGTATGTAAGATAAATTAGTATTGTACTGCGTGTATATTATGCATTCAAATTAATCTTCATTACCTTCTCGCGAATAAGAAAGGAATTAAACTCAAAACTTGTATCATAAAGGGGATTATCATCTGATGGAAGGGGGAGCGGGGGGGTATAATTAAGTTTGTTGGAAATTCTCAATACTCCTTTGCTATGTTAATCTGAAAAGAGTATGTATTAACAGTAAAGATATGTTATTTGCAAGTCAGATCTATTAGAAGTTGGAAAGATTAAAAAAATGACCCGACATAGCTTTCCATAATTCACACTCATCTAAATCAATTATCCCATTAATGACTGGGACTCATCATGTTGCGTGGATCTTCTGGGCAAATAGACAATAAGGAGTAAATTCCCTACGGAATTCGAACAATTCAACATACCTTACAGCTTTGACAGGTATAAACACCGTAATGTACGCCGGCCCCTGTACCTCCACACACCTTACAGGGTGGGTACTCCAGGGGGCTGTCCTTAGTTGTCGAGTCCATCGGTGCTTTTATCTAAACAGATGTTATTTTAATTCTGGGTTAACTTACTTTATAAGAAATCAATATGATCACCTTCAATTATCATAAATTACCGAACATTATGAAAATTAAATGTCTGTTTTGACGACAGATAAAGACAGCAGTATCTGCACATATTATCAACCATCACTGTTGATTTACACATACTTGACACTTGTGTAGATAGGATTTTAGGTTCAAGTCAGAAATAATAAGAAAGATCCATTGTGTGTTGTGATACTTTTGATATAGTTAGTATACAAATACTTAGTTCACAAATAAGAAAAGGGACTTACCTGTGTGTAAAGGTGTGTGACTATGATCTAATATGGTGTATTAGTCAGTCAGCTGTAATTACCATTGCGAAATGTCCTTGTCAAGCAAGTTACGGGAGACCATTCATATACAGTACATTCAATAGATAAAAATACTAACTTATGACGTCTGCAGTACTGTACGGAAGCATTGTCGCAACCGGATTTGTAATAACGACCGGATTTGTAATAAACTAGATTTATTACATATTAGGTTATTACATATTAGGTTACATGTCCCAACCGGATTTGTAATAAAACCCGAAATTGTAATAAAATACGAACATAGTCTAGGTCGCTCGGAAGTTTCTTCTTTCTTTTTCTGGCTTTCAATTCTCTCCGTCTGTCTGTCTCATTTTCATAAAGGAGAATATACCGTCTCGTATTAATAACTTTATAATATTGAGGTGTAGCACGATAAAGAATCCGATAAAATCCATACAGATATTGAACTAGTAATCATTTTAAAGGATCAAAAGTTTCGTCTCACTGGATAAAAAGGAAGAATTCAAGACAAAAAGGGACCAAAAAATGATACTCAAGTATTTATTACATATTAGGTTATTACATATTAGGTGACACGTCCCAACCGGATTTGCAATAAAACCCGAAATTGTAATAAACTACGAACATAGTCTAGGTCGCTCAGAGGTTTCTTCTTTCTTTCTCTGGCTTTCAATTCTCTCCGTCTGTCTGTCTCATTTTCATAATGGAGAATATACCGTCTCGTATTAATAACTTTATAATATTGAGGTGTAGCACGATAAATAATCCGATAAAATCCCTACAGATATTGAACCAGTTATCATTTTAAAGGATCAAAAGTCTCGTCTCACTGGATAAAAAGGAAGAATTCAAGACAAAAAGGGACCAAAAAATGATACTCAAGTATTTATTACATATTAGGTTATTACATATTAGGTTACACGTCCCAACCGGATTTGTAATAAAACCCGAAATTGTAATAAACTACGAACATAGTCTAGGTCGCTCGGAAGTTTCTTCTTTCTTTTTCTGGCTTTTAATTCTCTCCGTCTGTCTGTCTCATTTTCATAATGGAGAATATACCGTCTCGTATTAATAACTTTATAATATTGAGGTGTAGCACGATAAATAATCCGATAAAATCCATACAGATATTGAACTAGTAATCATTTTAAAAGATCAAAAGTCTCGTCTCACTGGATAAAAAGGAAGAATTCAAGACAAAAAGGGACCAAAAAATGATACTCAAGTATTTATTACATATTAGGTTATTACATATTAGGTTACACGTCCCAACCGGATTTGTAATAAAACCCGAAATTGTAATAAACTACGAACATAGTCTAGGTCGCTCGGAAGTTTCTTCTTTCTTTTTCTGGCTTTCAATTCTCTCCGTCTGTCTGTCTCATTTTCATAATGGAGAATATACCGTCTCGTATTAATAACTTTATAATATTGAGATGTAGCACGATAAAGAATCCGATAAAATCCATACAGATATTGAACTAGTAATCATTTTAAAGGATCGAAAGTTTCGTCTCACTGGATAAAAAGGAAGAATTCAAGACAAAAAGGGACCAAAAAATGATACTCAAGTATTTATTACATATTAGGTTATTACATATTAGGTTACACGTCCCAACCGGATTTTTAATAAAACCCGAAATTGTAATAAACTACGAACATAGTCTAGGTCGCTCAGAGGTTTCTTCTTTCTTTCTCTGGCTTTCAATTCTCTCCGTCTGTCTGTCTCATTTTCATAATGGAGAATATACCGTCTCGTATTAATAACTTTATAATATTGAGGTGTAGCACGATAAATAATCCGATAAAATCCATACAGATATTGAACTAGTAATCATTTTAAAGGATCAAAAGTCTCGTCTCACTGGATAAAAAGGAAGAATTCAAGACAAAAAGGGACCAAAAAATGATACTCAAGTATTTATTACATATTAGGTTATTACATATTAGGTTACACGTCCCAACCGGATTTGTAATAAAACCCGAAATTGTAATAAACTACGAACATAGTCTAGGTCGCTCGGAGGTTTCTTCTTTCTTTTTCTGGCTTTCAATTCTCTCCGTCTGTCTGTCTCATTTTCATAATGGAGAATATACCGTCTCGTATTAATAACTTTATAATATTGAGGTGTAGCACGATAAATAATCCGATAAAATCCATACAGATATTGAACTAGTAATCATTTTAAAAGATCAAAAGTCTCGTCTCACTGGATAAAAAGGAAGAATTCAAGACAAAAAGGGACCAAAAAATGATACTCAAGTATTTATTACATATTAGGTTATTACATATTAGGTTACACGTCCCAACCGGATTTGTAATAAAACCCGAAATTGTAATAAACTACGAACATAGTCTAGGTCGCTCGGAAGTTTCTTCTTTCTTTTTCTGGCTTTCAATTCTCTCCGTCTGTCTGTCTCATTTTCATAATGGAGAATATACCGTCTCGTATTAATAACTTTATAATATTGAGGTGTAGCACGATAAAGAATCCGATAAAATCCATACAGATATTGAACTAGTAATCATTTTAAAGGATCAAAAGTTTCGTCTCACTGGATAAAAAGGAAGAATTCAAGACAAAAAGGGACCAAAAAATGATACTCAAGTATTTATTACATATTAGGTTATTACATATTAGGTTACACGTCCCAACCGGATTTGTAATAAAACCCGAAATTGTAATAAACTACGAACATAGTCTAGGTCGCTCGGAAGTTTCTTCTGTCTTTCTCTTGCTTTAGATTCTCTCCGTCTGTCTGTCTTATTTTCATAATGCAGAATATACCGACTATCTATAACATTAGTATTCATGTATTGAGGTGTAGCACGATCAAGTATCCGTTTATATCCAAACAGAGATTGACGTACTTATCATTTTAAAGGACCAATAGCCTCCTCTCACTGGATCAAAAGGAAGAATTCAAGACCCAAAAAAGTGGCCAAAAGATAATACTTAAGGTTAATACATATTAGGTTACATGTCCCAACCGGATATGTTATAAAAACCGAAATTGTAATAAACTACCAACATAGTCTAGTTTGCTCGGAAGTTTCCTCTATCTTTTTCTGGTTTTCGGTTCTCCCCATCTGTCTGTTTCATTTTCATGATGGAGAATGTACCGTCTCTTGATAACATTATAAGGATTGAGGTGTAGCACGAGAAAGTCTCAGATAAAATTCATTTATGGACAAGGAAATATTTCCTCGACGTCAACTAATATTAATGTATTTTCAATCCGCCCAAACACTAAACGGAAGCATAGGTCTCACGGAAGACGACGAAACCGAAAACTCAGAATAAGATCTAGATTACACCGTACCCTCAACGATCTTCTGATCATTGCTCGCAACGGCGGCAGACATAAACTGCTTCATGCTCTCTCATCAGTTCCAGCAGTTCAACTGAAATCTATCTTGGATGATGCACTGGTTGCATTCTTAAGAAATACGGATTGATTCAGACTTAATATCATTGTTGCATTCGCACAGAATAAACTTTATCCAGTTGTTAAAAACATCCCACCAAAAAAACGATTCTTAAAAATTCCATTTATTAACAAAGGATTCGATCTTCTTAACATCTCTAATATTTTTCGGGATCATCGTGTACAAAGTGCTATTCCTCAATATTTTGAAAATTTAGAACCTCCTCTTATTTGTTACAAATATAAAAGACCTATTCGAAATTTCGTTTTTAACTACAACAAAGTTACATCAGATCCTAAAATACTTGAATCATGTCCTGCTTCTTGAGAATGTGCAACATCTGAATATCTATATAAACCAGCTGGTCATATTATTACAGGTGACTTTTCAATTATCCAAGACAGGCAGCTCCGTGGTCTTCTAAAAAAAAGGACCTAAGTATAGAATCCCGTCCAAGATAGATTTTATTAAATGTCGCGAAGTACTAAAGGAAGCCTTAGATAACTATACCAAACGATGGTGTAAATCGGAAGGAGTCGAATCGCATTCTCTGAATGACTGGAAAAACCTCATTTTGGACATTACTGACATTCGAATAGACAACTTCCACAGAAATCCTCATCTTTTTGAAAATCCAAGTTCTAGATCTGAAAGATATTTTAAATCCAAATTACGTAATATACATGAAAAATTTGTCTTCGCTCCTGCAGATAAAGCAGCCAACAACACCATAATCATATGAAAACTTTACTATATATCAACTTTAGTTTCGGAACTTTCGTCTACAAATACTTATATCAAAAGCAATGAAAGTGTCCCTAACATTTTGAGCAAACATAGCAGTGAAATTTCTTCATTCAACATCCCTATTTCTAAATTGGATCTTCCTACAATATACTGCATACCAAAACTGCACAAATCTCCTTACAAATTTAGATACATTGCTAATTCTAGCAACTGCTCAACTACAAGTTTGTCTAGACATCTGACGTCAGCCCTCACGGCGGTAAAGGAACATGTTGCAAAATATTGTGAAACTGATCTTAACAGGAATGATGTAAATTTATTTTGGTCTATAAAAAATTCCGGGGATGTGATTGACAAGATAAAATCTAGAAATTTTCAAGCCAATACGATTGCTTCATACGATTTTTCAAATATGTACACCACGCTTCCTCACGACAAGATCAATGATCAATTGTCCAAACTCATTAAATGGTGCTATAATCGAGAGGGGAAAATTTATATTTGTACATCTGAATCAAAGGGTTTCTTTTCCGCTACAGAATACAAATCATACAAATCATGGACATGTAGCGACCTGTGTAGTGCCTTGTCCTTCCTCTTAGACAACATTTATGTAAGATTTGGTGAGAATCTCTACAAGCAGGTTGTAGGGATTCCTATGGGTACAAATTGTGCGCCTCTTGTTGCAGATTTATTTTTATACACATATGAAAAGGAATTTATTCAAAATCTTCAAAAGCAAAGAAAACATGATGATGTGAAATGCTTCATTAGTACTTCTAGGTACCTGGATGATATTCTTACTATCGATAATCCTGTTTTTGAAAAGTATAAAGATGTTATTTATCCACAAGAATTGACTCTAAACAAGGCAAACTTTACAGACACTGAAACACCATTTTTGGACCTAAATATCAAAATTGTCAATGGAGAAATTCATATAAGTGTATATGACAAACGAGATGATTTTGGCTTCAACATAGTAAATTTCCCCTGGCTTGACGGTGATGTCCCTAGATTACCGTCATACGGTATCTACATTTCACAGCTCATCCGGTATGCTAGAGCATGTACTGATGTTTTGGATTTTCATAATAGAAATCTACAAATTACAAAGAAACTTTTAGGTCAAGGTTTTCGCTTTCACAAACTAGTAAAGACTTTCTGGAAATTTTACAAAAATTATGATCAACTTCTTTTGAAATTCGGACCCATAAAAGCAACGGAGTATATTACTTTAGGTATTTCACAACCTGCATTTTATGGTGACATAATTAACAAAATAAGAAGGATCAAAGGTAGACAGCATATGTATCGAAAATGCGTCAGAGTCATCAAACGCCTTTTATACCGTGGATATGATCCTAATGTCACCAGACGGACACTAAGCTTGGTACTTGACCAATATACAGTCTTGTACGAGCGCATTCTTAAGACTTGCACTCTGACTGACTGTGACGACGGGACTCCATGACGGGCCCTGTCCAAACCTCCTTAGAGAAGACAGGGCCCCGACCACCTGTCCTCTCTGAATGTCAGTCGGACTCCTCGGGTGATTACATACATGAGCTCGCTACAGCCGGCAGAGCACGGACTGTATTACGCATGCCCTCTTTTTATATCCATTTACATATTCATCTGTGTCTCTGGGGCCTCTGCGTTTCGCGGTCTTGTTTGTGTGACGTCATCTTACAGTGAGGAGGTTGTTTTACACCACATTTGTACGTTCTTCGAGACCTCTAGGTAACTGGAGAAGTGAGAGGGTTGTGCGCACGTAATCCAGGATAACCACACCGTCTGCTATTTACTTGGCAGATGGCCGTCCTAAGTCGGCACCGGTTGCCCATTGGTCTCGTTGGTTTATGTGTAGTCTTTTATGTTTCTATGTTGTGAGTTGGTGTTCCTAGTCCCTTTTGCGTCTCTTTCTGTGGGTATCTGTTCTGTGTTTTTTGCATGGGTGTTTTGGGATTTTGCTGTGGGTGCTGCGACCTAGTGTTGTTGGAGATCCCCTCCTTTCTTTCATACAGATATTGAACTTTTAATCATTTTAAAGGATCAAATACCTCGTCTCACTGCATCAAATGGAAGAATTCAAGACCAAAAAGTGACCAAAAGATGATACTCAAGTATTTATTACATATTAGGTTATTACATATTAGGTTACACGTCCCAAACGGATATGTAATAAAAATTGAAATTGTAATAAACTACCAACATAGTTTAGTTTGCTCGGAAGTTTCTTCTTTCTTTTTCTGGTTTTCGGTTCTCTCCATCCGTCTGTCTCATTTTCATGATGGAGAATGTACCATCTCTTTATATCATTATTATTGAATAAAGGGTTAGATAAAATTCATACAGATATTGAACTAGTAATTATTTAAAAGGATCATAAGCCTCGTCTCACAGGATCTAAAGGAAGAATTCAAGAGAAAAAAATAACCAAATTATGCTACGTAAGTATTTATTACATATTAGGTTATTACATATTAGGTTACACGTCCTAACCAGATATGTAATAAAAACCAAAGTTGTAATGAACTAGCAACATAGCCTAGATTGCTCGGAAGTTTCTTCTTTCTTTTTCTGGTTTTCGGTTCTCTGTGTCTGTCTGTCTCATTTTCATGATGGAGAATGTACCGTCTCTTTATATCATTATGATAAATAAAGTTTAAGATAAAATCCATACAGATATTGAACTAGTAATCATATTAAAGGATCAAAAGCCTCGACTCACTGCATCAAATTGAAGAATTCAAGCCAAAAAAAACCACTAATAGATGGAACTATTTTTAAGATGGCACCGTCTGACGTCCGAGTTTTTTTTTTCTTTCGAAGGAAAAGGTCGAGGCTTATCCGAATGATTACATGTAGGAATATTTACATAGCAAGTTGATTTCCTATGTTATACGTAATGCCTATTCAATTTTGACGTTCATTTCACGATGAACACAGGTTAGCCTCACTCACATAACGTTCGCGCAAGAATTTCAAACAATGGGCAGGGCATATTGATTCCGATTTTGCGAGCAGGAGGAGATTCCCAACATGTGTATAGGGAATTAGACGATATAGAGAAAAGAAGCAGACAAGGACAACAAAAAATATGATCTCCTCAAATCATTGAAATACACATGTACGTATAACAATTCTATGTACAAGTATACGTACAGTGCCAACAGAGTTCATTTGTACTTCAACATGGATTGCGCTACCGAAAAGAATTTATGCAGCACTCTAATAATAAATAAGGCTTTATTTTCTTCAAATTGTTTATAAAAAGCTTAAAATATTCATGACAAAGATTTTGAAGATATTTACAACAGGTATTTTTATTGTGAAAACTTTGAAATAGTCCATTTGTTAATGAATTTATGCAGCACTGACTACTCTTATAATGAATAGGGCCATATTTTCCTCAAATTGTTTATAAAAAGTTAAAACACATCGTGAAAACGTTTTGTAAATAAAATTTATTCAGTAATTTTGCATATTAAACCGTATATTTTGATCCTTTGCAATGGACTATTTCTTGCCCTTCCTGGTAGGGAGAATTGACACACGTAGAACATTTAGTTTAAGTTTTCACTCAATTTCTTCTTTTTTTTTTGCATTCATTGTTTTTACACTCTGGTTAAACAGGCGCAAATCTTTCGAGAACCTCTTCGCGGTTCACGAGATTTGCTCTTGTCGAACCAGAATGCCATGAATGCAAAAAATAAGACACTCATTCCTTAACTCAACCTCTCTAAACATGAGAGAGGGATACGTGTACGTGTACATACATGTGCTTGTATTCTTTCACTCTGGACAGAGATCTCTACAAATTTACCAGTCTTGAGACTAATAGAATCTATCTCCAGATGTGATCAGGGACAAGGAAATCCAACCCGAGTGTCAAGGATTTGCTTGTACCACGACGAGGCTTACAGAGTCGTGAACAAAGCAAATCCTGGACACGAGGGTTGGATTTCCGTGTCCATGATCAGATCTGGAGATTTATTATTTTTCTATCACTATCTAAAAGAGCTTTAACCTGAGGGTTTTTATGTATTGATTTCATATTATGATCGGCTAACGCTGCAATCATGTATGACGTCACAATGACGTTAAAGTTAAAACACTTCCAGAATGGGCTTATTTCACCCTGCAGGGTGAGTCAGCATTTTCCTGACACCTTATTTCACGGACTCTGTCTCACACCCCGGATGGGTTACAGTAAACAGTTTTTTTCATGACGTCATCCCTTGACGCGCACCCTAAACCCAGCGTCATATAATACTATCATAAAATACATACCTATCAAAGTATATATATGGTTAAAAAGAATGAATCTTACACTTTATCATGCATACACAAGATTATACCTATTACTTATAATAAGATGTAGAAATGTGCTCGACAATAGGGAAAATAGTAAAAATTTGACGGTACCGCGGGGCAACTTCTATAGGTCTCGGTACACCCCCCCTTCCTTTATTAGACAAGGGTTATTTTCGTAGTGACCACTGTCAAAAATGGGTATTTTATACGAGGCTGCCTTATGAACCCAATTTGACCATACTTCATTTAAGAACTACTTTAAACTTGCTAAGAAGGCTTTCCTGGTGAAAATAAACTGATCTTGAAATACGAAACTGCTCCTGATTTTATGTGTAGCTAGCTGACTTCTTGTATACACTCAAATGACATGTGGGGGAAATGGGCAGAATTGAAGTGTAAGTATACATGTGTTTGACAAAGCTGCTGACATTGTGGAAAATTGAATCTATGAATGTACATTGAATGTGGTATCATTGGAAAGAGCAAGATTTGTGCCAGAAATTGACAGATTCAAAATTTTTGGAAAAGTGTTATTTTTGAGGTCAGAGGGGTCAGAAATTGGGTTACTTTGGGGATTTTTTACTCATTTTTAATGATATTTGATGCTAAGCTTATTGATTATTATGTCAAAGGTAAGTAAGCTGTAGATATGATATAGCACTGTTATGAAACATTGCAGTCTTGGTGGTAATACAGCACAGAAAAAATAATTGTAAAACTGTTGCCATAGCAACCATTGACAGAAAACCCAAACTGGCCCTCTAATTTCATGCAATTCTTGCGACGGGGTGTGTACCGAGACCATAAGCAATTGTCGCTCAGATTCAAATTTTCAAAATTGGTTTCCATGGCAACACTTTACTTATTTTGTAGGTCTTGACTCTGCTGTTTCATAAAATACCAACTTTGGAGTGGTAAAGCTAAAAACAAAAATTTTTTGATTGTTATGAAAATTCATGGTACCATAGTGTTCAGTTAATTTTTTGAAGAAATGATACTCAGCCTGTGGCAAGATGGTGCCGGTCTACCACTGTTACAGAATAATTTATAGATGTAGATGAAAATTTTCAGTATCTATGTATACAGAAATAGTATATTTAGTAGGATATAGTCAAATATGGACAAATGTGGTTACCATAGCAACCATTTTCTTCCAAACCTTATTACTGCTGTTGACGGTGTTTTCCACTTCCGCTACTATGCGGAGCAGTTTATCGAGCTCCGAAGCGACAAATTTTTGTCGTTGCAATGGCAACTGCTGATCAGAATATGATTTTAGACATTTTAAATCATTTTAATTCCATTGAATGATAGTCAATAGCATGAAAATGTGAAAATTTTAAACTTTTGTATTGCAACGTTTCTTTCATTTTTGGCTCAACAAGCGAAATGGCTATTGGCGTTGTATGGTTCTTTCCATAGGGTAGTGCGACAAAACTAAAGTGCGCAACACAAAAAGGAAAGTTGCGTTTAAAGCGAAAGACCTCATATTCTGGTATTATCGCAAAAAAATTTCTTCGAAGGGTGAAAAATGAAATGCTTATGGTCTCGGTACACCCCCCCTTCCTTTATTAGACAAGGGTTATTTTCGTAGTGACCACTGTCAAAAATGGGTATTTTATACGAGGCTGCCTTATGAACCCAATTTGACCATACTTCATTTAAGAACTACTTTAAACTTGCTAAGAAGGCTTTCCTGGTGAAAATAAACTGATCTTGAAATACGAAACTGCTCCTGATTTTATGTGTAGCTAGCTGACTTCTTGTATACACTCAAATGACATGTGGGGGAAATGGGCAGAATTGAAGTGTAAGTATACATGTGTTTGACAAAGCTGCTGACATTGTGGAAAATTGAATCTATGAATGTACATTGAATGTGGTATCATTGGAAAGAGCAAGATTTGTGCCAGAAATTGACAGATTCAAAATTTTTGGAAAAGTGTTATTTTTGAGGTCAGAGGGGTCAGAAATTGGGTTACTTTGGGGATTTTTTACTCATTTTTAATGATATTTGATGCTAAGCTTATTGATTATTATGTCAAAGGTAAGTAAGCTGTAGATATGATATAGCACTGTTATGAAACATTGCAGTCTTGGTGGTAATACAGCACAGAAAAAATAATTGTAAAACTGTTGCCATAGCAACCATTGACAGAAAACCCAAACTGGCCCTCTAATTTCATGCAATTCTTGCGACGGGGTGTGTACCGAGACCATAAGCAATTGTCGCTCAGATTCAAATTTTCAAAATTGGTTTCCATGGCAACACTTTACTTATTTTGTAGGTCTTGACTCTGCTGTTTCATAAAATACCAACTTTGGAGTGGTAAAGCTAAAAACAAAAATTTTTTGATTGTTATGAAAATTCATGGTACCATAGTGTTCAGTTAATTTTTTGAAGAAATGATACTCAGCCTGTGGCAAGATGGTGCCGGTCTACCACTGTTACAGAATAATTTATAGATGTAGATGAAAATTTTCAGTATCTATGTATACAGAAATAGTATATTTAGTAGGATATAGTCAAATATGGACAAATGTGGTTACCATAGCAACCATTTTCTTCCAAACCTTATTACTGCTGTTGACGGTGTTTTCCACTTCCGCTACTATGCGGAGCAGTTTATCGAGCTCCGAAGCGACAAATTTTTGTCGTTGCAATGGCAACTGCTGATCAGAATATGATTTTAGACATTTTAAATCATTTTAATTCCATTGAATGATAGTCAATAGCATGAAAATGTGAAAATTTTAAACTTTTGTATTGCAACGTTTCTTTCATTTTTGGCTCAACAAGCGAAATGGCTATTGGCGTTGTATGGTTCTTTCCATAGGGTAGTGCGACAAAACTAAAGTGCGCAACACAAAAAGGAAAGTTGCGTTTAAAGCGAAAGACCTCATATTCTGGTATTATCGCAAAAAAATTTCTTCGAAGGGTGAAAAATGAAATGCTTATGGTCTCGGTACACCCCCCCTTCCTTTATTAGACAAGGGTTATTTTCGTAGTGACCACTGTCAAAAATGGGTATTTTATACGAGGCTGCCTTATGAACCCAATTTGACCATACTTCATTTAAGAACTACTTTAAACTTGCTAAGAAGGCTTTCCTGGTGAAAATAAACTGATCTTGAAATACGAAACTGCTCCTGATTTTATGTGTAGCTAGCTGACTTCTTGTATACACTCAAATGACATGTGGGGGAAATGGGCAGAATTGAAGTGTAAGTATACATGTGTTTGACAAAGCTGCTGACATTGTGGAAAATTGAATCTATGAATGTACATTGAATGTGGTATCATTGGAAAGAGCAAGATTTGTGCCAGAAATTGACAGATTCAAAATTTTTGGAAAAGTGTTATTTTTGAGGTCAGAGGGGTCAGAAATTGGGTTACTTTGGGGATTTTTTACTCATTTTTAATGATATTTGATGCTAAGCTTATTGATTATTATGTCAAAGGTAAGTAAGCTGTAGATATGATATAGCACTGTTATGAAACATTGCAGTCTTGGTGGTAATACAGCACAGAAAAAATAATTGTAAAACTGTTGCCATAGCAACCATTGACAGAAAACCCAAACTGGCCCTCTAATTTCATGCAATTCTTGCGACGGGGTGTGTACCGAGACCATAAGCAATTGTCGCTCAGATTCAAATTTTCAAAATTGGTTTCCATGGCAACACTTTACTTATTTTGTAGGTCTTGACTCTGCTGTTTCATAAAATACCAACTTTGGAGTGGTAAAGCTAAAAACAAAAATTTTTTGATTGTTATGAAAATTCATGGTACCATAGTGTTCAGTTAATTTTTTGAAGAAATGATACTCAGCCTGTGGCAAGATGGTGCCGGTCTACCACTGTTACAGAATAATTTATAGATGTAGATGAAAATTTTCAGTATCTATGTATACAGAAATAGTATATTTAGTAGGATATAGTCAAATATGGACAAATGTGGTTACCATAGCAACCATTTTCTTCCAAACCTTATTACTGCTGTTGACGGTGTTTTCCACTTCCGCTACTATGCGGAGCAGTTTATCGAGCTCCGAAGCGACAAATTTTTGTCGTTGCAATGGCAACTGCTGATCAGAATATGATTTTAGACATTTTAAATCATTTTAATTCCATTGAATGATAGTCAATAGCATGAAAATGTGAAAATTTTAAACTTTTGTATTGCAACGTTTCTTTCATTTTTGGCTCAACAAGCGAAATGGCTATTGGCGTTGTATGGTTCTTTCCATAGGGTAGTGCGACAAAACTAAAGTGCGCAACACAAAAAGGAAAGTTGCGTTTAAAGCGAAAGACCTCATATTCTGGTATTATCGCAAAAAAATTTCTTCGAAGGGTGAAAAATGAAATGCTTATGGTCTCGGTACACCCCCCCTTCCTTTATTAGACAAGGGTTATTTTCGTAGTGACCACTGTCAAAAATGGGTATTTTATACGAGGCTGCCTTATGAACCCAATTTGACCATACTTCATTTAAGAACTACTTTAAACTTGCTAAGAAGGCTTTCCTGGTGAAAATAAACTGATCTTGAAATACGAAACTGCTCCTGATTTTATGTGTAGCTAGCTGACTTCTTGTATACACTCAAATGACATGTGGGGGAAATGGGCAGAATTGAAGTGTAAGTATACATGTGTTTGACAAAGCTGCTGACATTGTGGAAAATTGAATCTATGAATGTACATTGAATGTGGTATCATTGGAAAGAGCAAGATTTGTGCCAGAAATTGACAGATTCAAAATTTTTGGAAAAGTGTTATTTTTGAGGTCAGAGGGGTCAGAAATTGGGTTACTTTGGGGATTTTTTACTCATTTTTAATGATATTTGATGCTAAGCTTATTGATTATTATGTCAAAGGTAAGTAAGCTGTAGATATGATATAGCACTGTTATGAAACATTGCAGTCTTGGTGGTAATACAGCACAGAAAAAATAATTGTAAAACTGTTGCCATAGCAACCATTGACAGAAAACCCAAACTGGCCCTCTAATTTCATGCAATTCTTGCGACGGGGTGTGTACCGAGACCATAAGCAATTGTCGCTCAGATTCAAATTTTCAAAATTGGTTTCCATGGCAACACTTTACTTATTTTGTAGGTCTTGACTCTGCTGTTTCATAAAATACCAACTTTGGAGTGGTAAAGCTAAAAACAAAAATTTTTTGATTGTTATGAAAATTCATGGTACCATAGTGTTCAGTTAATTTTTTGAAGAAATGATACTCAGCCTGTGGCAAGATGGTGCCGGTCTACCACTGTTACAGAATAATTTATAGATGTAGATGAAAATTTTCAGTATCTATGTATACAGAAATAGTATATTTAGTAGGATATAGTCAAATATGGACAAATGTGGTTACCATAGCAACCATTTTCTTCCAAACCTTATTACTGCTGTTGACGGTGTTTTCCACTTCCGCTACTATGCGGAGCAGTTTATCGAGCTCCGAAGCGACAAATTTTTGTCGTTGCAATGGCAACTGCTGATCAGAATATGATTTTAGACATTTTAAATCATTTTAATTCCATTGAATGATAGTCAATAGCATGAAAATGTGAAAATTTTAAACTTTTGTATTGCAACGTTTCTTTCATTTTTGGCTCAACAAGCGAAATGGCTATTGGCGTTGTATGGTTCTTTCCATAGGGTAGTGCGACAAAACTAAAGTGCGCAACACAAAAAGGAAAGTTGCGTTTAAAGCGAAAGACCTCATATTCTGGTATTATCGCAAAAAAATTTCTTCGAAGGGTGAAAAATGAAATGCTTATGGTCTCGGTACACCCCCCCTTCCTTTATTAGACAAGGGTTATTTTCGTAGTGACCACTGTCAAAAATGGGTATTTTATACGAGGCTGCCTTATGAACCCAATTTGACCATACTTCATTTAAGAACTACTTTAAACTTGCTAAGAAGGCTTTCCTGGTGAAAATAAACTGATCTTGAAATACGAAACTGCTCCTGATTTTATGTGTAGCTAGCTGACTTCTTGTATACACTCAAATGACATGTGGGGGAAATGGGCAGAATTGAAGTGTAAGTATACATGTGTTTGACAAAGCTGCTGACATTGTGGAAAATTGAATCTATGAATGTACATTGAATGTGGTATCATTGGAAAGAGCAAGATTTGTGCCAGAAATTGACAGATTCAAAATTTTTGGAAAAGTGTTATTTTTGAGGTCAGAGGGGTCAGAAATTGGGTTACTTTGGGGATTTTTTACTCATTTTTAATGATATTTGATGCTAAGCTTATTGATTATTATGTCAAAGGTAAGTAAGCTGTAGATATGATATAGCACTGTTATGAAACATTGCAGTCTTGGTGGTAATACAGCACAGAAAAAATAATTGTAAAACTGTTGCCATAGCAACCATTGACAGAAAACCCAAACTGGCCCTCTAATTTCATGCAATTCTTGCGACGGGGTGTGTACCGAGACCTATAGCGGAAACGACATTGTTCCGTAAATATTTGGGGAATAAAATTCATATCAAAGAAAGAGTGTATCTATATCAATAAAATATAAAAGTGAATTAGGGATTGACCGTGTAGTTAAGGAGAAATCAATATGACCATCAAAAACACTGAAAATCATGATGTCCCCTTTGGCACCCCTTACTGTGGTAGACTCCTTTAATGAGCCCCAGCTCATTGCCTATGAACACGTGTTTCAGAAAATGAAAATTTCCCATAATCTTGCAAATATCTTACAGATTTTAATGATACCTCATAATATGCCATTATTTTAATTTTCATCCGTACAGTATGAAGATCAAGGCTCAGCTCTTATTATTAAAAAAATTGACCAGGGCCAAATCAGGTTAGAGATTATACGAAACTGTTTATTGAAACCATGATTGTCTCCAACCCCTATTGTGGCGTCATAGACGTTTACGTAGGTTTGTCATGTTTGACGGTCAGCGATGTTTACTGTATCTATGAATTACCTATGTAAAAATATATTGGTGAGAGAAAATAATCAATCACCCCTTTGTAAAGGGACAGGGAAATACAAACCGAGTATCAATGATTTGCAGTCCACAAAGGGATGATAGATTTTATTATTCTGGTCCGCTCAAAAATATCGCAGTTTCTATTTTGACGTCATAATGGATGAGGAACTTGTAATGCTCCGAAGCGTTATGTAAGATGTTATCATAATATTTGAATACGTAATGGCTTTATATATCACTGCATAACACGTGTATCATGTGATAATTGTCACATATTATTCTTCATCTCATAAAGGAGCAACATTATATCAATTGAAATCGTTTATTTTGAAACATTAATACGAAATTTTAAAATGGGTTCAGGAAAGCTAGTATTTTCTAGCATCAAATTATGACATCGTAAACATCTGAATCAAGATAAAATACACGAACCAATTAGGCACAGTCCATTTGATATTCTTGGGGGGGGGCTTGGGTTTTTTTCGAAAAAAATAATTTTGCTCTGAATTTTGATGAAAAAAATAAATTTGCTTTTGATGTGACAGAAAAGAATAATCTTGCTCTTACAAGTAATCTGAATTTGAAGAATAACCAAAATTCGCTTAAAAATCTTCGGCTCTCTTCGCTCGCCGCCGTTTTTACTTTCTATAAAAAAAATTTGGGCTCGCTTCGCTCGCCATAGTTTTCTTCTGTAATGGCAAGTTCATATTTGAAAAATCAAAAGAATGCATGTGATTGGAACAATTAAAATGCTTAAATACATTATCAATATAATTTATTACTATTGATAGATACATGTATCACCATCGTGTCTTTTTAATATACAAGCTTGGAAGGAGAATTTAAAAAAGTTTTTCACTAGTTTTCATTTCTACATGTAAAAACTTGCATCAGGCCCTCTTATATGACCTTATATACATTTTTTTTACTAAAAATTATATATCGCATATTGTAAAAATCTTTCATCTCTCTCAGTTTAGAAGTGAATACAAGTTTTACATAAAAATAATGTTTGGAGTAATTTAAGTAAAAATAAAGAATTTCTATTGAAAAAAAACCCACAAACATTCGTAATATTCACATCAATTGTTATAAAAAAAATTTCCTTGCTCCAACTTTGCAAGACAAAAAAAAAATTTGCCCCGGTCCGGGGCGAAAAAAATTATCTTGCTCTGACAAAAAAACCCAAGCCCCCCCCCCTCCCAGAATATCAAATGGACCGTGCCTTATCATGGAATGGAGAAAGACAATTACCATGTGTACTCATAACAATTTCTTTTCAGGTAAATACATGTACCATGGATATACTACACTAGAAACAATTTTAGTATTCCATGCCCTTTATTCAAATCATTATATGACATTTTTTTTTTTGAAAAATGAAATTTAAATATACCTTGATCTTATTCAAATTACCTCTGAGTCATAAGTAACAGAGCGTATATACTTGAGAATAATCTTGTTACGAGGGCTGATCAAAATGTTCGGAGGCTCATATTTAAGGATTGAATATTTGTCAAACATGTTGATATATTTTAAGCATTACCCCAATCAGCATTGCCAGCATTGTTCAGGCTACAATACCATTTTAAAGAAACCCTTATTTTCTTGGTTGTTCTGATGGCTACCCACGGTATTTATGACGTTATCATTGGACCTGTCTTAAGTTTTGGAAATGAATGAAAGTCTTTTGAAGAACGAGAGTATGTTAAAAAAGTTAAATAAAGACGAAATTGCAGTCATGTCTTGATGGAACAAACTGTAATGAACAAGAATGTTTGCTCTGGCGGATGAATATGTATGTCATGCAGCAATTCAAAGTCACAATTAATTTACTGCCTTTCAATTTTGAATGTCAGATAAGCAATTTGCCAGTACGAAAATGGGGAAAAGAATGATTTTTGAATGAAAAATCCCTGAAAATTGGGATATTGCAATGCTTTTTCATGAATAACTAGTCAGGTATGTATCACTGGGTTGGCTGCAACCCCCCCCCCCCCCTTTGATCCTCCAAAATCAGCCAAACCTTGTAGAATTTTTTTTTTTTGCTTTAAAATCGTCTCATGCAATTTTCCATGGCAAAAGTGGTGTTTTGGGGGAAAAACATGATTTTAGTAAAAAAAAAAATTACTGAAAATAGATCAAGTTAAGTTAGAAAAATAATTTATAACATTTTTGTGGATGATAACTTTAAACATTTTAAAATATGAATAGATAGTATTTTTAGAGCTCCTTCAGATGAAATAAGTTACAAGTTCCAATCCATACTTTTACTGCATGTTTTTGGGTGAAAAGTTTAAGTTTTGCAAAAATTCTCAGATATTTGAGAAAATTTTCATTTATTCCTGCTTCCCTTAAATGTCTCCTTTTTTCAATTAACATATATTTCATATTCTTCTCTTTGTTTGTTTGTTTGTTTTTTTTTTTTGGAAAAATCTTCCAAATTGTCGTTTTGATAAAGAAACCTGTATCTTCAATTAGAAATATCTGATTTCTGTTTATTTATTTAAACAACCCTTATCCAGTATGAAAGCATTGATTAAAATCTATGTATTTTCAACTGTTATTTAGGTTCATTCACGAATTACATGTTTGAAACATAAAGGGTATATTTTCAATTTATTTAGGGGCAAAATGTCTAAAAATAACAGATTTCTGAAAAAATTCTAAAAATGCATTATTTCACCTAAAATCATACATTTAAAGCTATTATCATAACGGAAATAATGATTTTATCAAATGAATGTGAAATTGAATGTAATGATTCATGAAAAGCAACATTTATGGGTAAAATTTGCATTTTTTATGCAAAAAACACTTATTTTGAGAAAATATTTCTTTTAATCTGTTTTAATTAACACATTTTAGCATTCCTGGGATGCTGTTTCTTATTATTTTTCCTTAGGAAGGTCATTTGATAACTGAATTACAATTTCTATGCAATTTGGGGCAAAAACCCGTATTCATGTGCAAAAATCGCTACTTCTGTGAATATTTTTTATAATTCATATATTTTAATAAAACGCAGAAGGAGAGGTTTCCTATAATTTAACGGCATGTACGTGACCAAGTTTAATGAGCCAGTAGATATTTTTTTTTTATTATTTTGCTATTTTGAGGGATAATCACAGTTTTTTTTAATCATTGATTTCGGGAAAAATATTTATTACTATAAAATGCTGCATTACTTTTTGTATTCAAAAGTTTGCATTTGAGGTATCCTTTGTTAATTTGATAGGTATTTTGGGACAAATGCGATTAGTTTTTCCATGCTGTAGCTAGAACAACAAATTTGTTCTAGCTGCAGCATGGAAAAAGTAATTGCATTTTCCCGATATTCAACGGTTTTTCTTCATAAAATCTCCTTTTTACCCAAAAATTTCGAAATGCCCAAGGATGCCAGAGTGGTATCCGGTGGATTATCAAAGTAGAGGGTATTCGCAACACTTTCATGCAAAAATATTTTGTGCGTACCTAATTTTTGGGTTTCATGAATGTCAACCAGACTGTTGTGTGTCTGGTTGTTCATGTTTTAATGTTATTTTACTTTTGCGGTTGTACATAACGCTGTTTTCGATGCAAGGTCCGCGTCCTGGAGATTTTCCAATATCAAAGAAAGTTCACAAACGTCCTCGCTCAGTATGATTTTTCTGATCTATGATATACATGTACTTTAATCATAATTTTCACGAGGTGAAATCATAATTCTAACATGACTTGACATTTTATCCCTATATCACCGCGTGGGATCGAAACGTATGGTGTTGTGATTCCTTTCATAGTTTTTTGGTATTTTTTCATTTTCTAGATTAAACTTTACAAAACTTATGAGCCGTTGCAGTATGACAATGCCTAATACATCAATCCATATCGTCCTGGTATATGAAAAGCTCATAGTTTTTCCAAATACTATAATAGTTTGTCGACGACAGAAAAACATTCCTTCTGACGAACTTTTGAAGTGTTTGCAAAAACTACAGACTTTTCAGATATATAAACGATATGGACTTACTTATTAGGCATTGCCCTACTGCAACGTCTTGTCAATTTTGTGCAGCATCACTTAAATAATGAAAAAAACATCAAAATTCTCAAAAAGGAATCACAACACCATACGTTTCGATCCCACGCGGTGTATATGTACTATAGAACTTGCCTGGTGTAAAATCTCCAACAAACTTACAGTTTGCTAAGCTCCGCCCATGCACGTGCTATAGAGCTCGTGCAAAACAATATTAGAATAGAAATAATAACTAGCCAGGTGTGATTTGTTGTCCAGTTATTCCCCGAGTCGCGTGAACCAATGAAATTATCACCGAGCCGCGAAGCCCATGCAAGTGCTTAAGAGCTCGTGCAAAACAATATTAGAATAGAAATAATAACTAGCTAGCTGTGATTTGTTGTCCAGTTATTCCCCGACTCGCATGAACGAATGAAATTATCACCGAGCCGCGAAGCCCATGCACGTGCTATAGAGCTCGTGCAAAACAATGTTAGAATAGAAATAATAATTAGCTAGCTGTGATTTGTTGTCCAGTAATTCCCCGAGTCGCATGAACTCGGTGATAATTTCATTGGTTCATGCGACTCGGGGAATAATTGGACAACAAACCACAGCTAGCTAGTTGTTATTTATTAATTGTAATAACTTCAAGCTATGTCGATATGTGAAAATAATGACTTCGAGACTTTGATATCGAATTAGTCTGACCTGAGCTGGGTGGAAGGTCGGGGTCAGGCCAGACCACTGAGAATGCTCATTTACAGCAGTGCTAATTGAATCACGGTGAAATATGTATACGACAACTGTATGTCAATAAAGTCCTCCGTGTATCCGGATAACTTGGGGGGGGGGGGGGGGGGGGGGGGGTTGCACGAAATCCGGATAATCACACCATATGCCATTTAAAAGGAAATAGCTTTCCAAAGTCGGTGCAAAGTGAACATTGTATCTCTCAATTTTTATGCATATGTTGTCATTTATGGCGTGAATTCTTCCCTTTGATGCAATGAGACGAGGCTTTTGATCCTTTGAAAAATTTTGTCTGAAACTTTCTCGTGCTACACATCAATTCTTATAATGTTATCAAGAGTCGGTACATTCTCCATCATGAAAATGAGACAGACAGACGGAGAGAACCGAAAGACAGAAAAAGAAAGAAGAAACTTTCAAGAAACTTAGACTATGTTGGTAGTTTATTACAATTTCGGTTTTTATTACATATCCGGTTGGGACATATAACCTAATATGTAATAACCTAATATGTAATAAATACTTATAAGTATCATCTTTTGGTCACTTTTTGGGTCTTGAATTCTTCCTTTTGATCTAGAGAGAGGAGGCTATTGGTCCTTTAAAATGATAAGTAGGTCAATCTCTGTTTGGATTTTAACGGATACTTGATCGTGCTACACCTCAATACATGAATACTAATGTTATTTATAGTCGGTATATTCTGCATCATGAAAATGAGACATACAGACGGAGAGAATCGAAAGCAAGAAAAAGAAAGAAGAAACTTCCGAGCGACCTAGAATATGTTCGTAGTTTATTACAATTTCGGGTTTTATTACAAATCCGGTTGGGACGTGTAACCTAATATGTAATAACCTAATATGTAATAAATACTTGAGTATCATCTTTTGGTCACTTTTTGGTCTTGAATTCTTCCATTTAATGCAGTGAGACGAGGCATTTGATCCTTTAAAATGATTAATAGTTCAATATCTGTATGAATTTTATCTTAGACTTTCTCGTGCTACACCTCAATCCTTATAATGTTATCAAGAGACGGTACATTCTCCATCATGAAAATGAAACAGACAGATGGGGAGAACCGAAAACCAGAAAAAGATAGAGGAAACTTCCGAGCAACCTAGACTATGTTGGTAGTTTATTACAATTTCGGTTTTTATTACATATCCGGTTGGGACGTGTAACCTAATATGTAACAACCTAATATGTAATAAATACTTGAGTATCATCTTTTGGTCACTTTTTGGGTCTTGAATTCTTCCTTTTGATCCAGTAAGAGGAGGCTATTGGTCCTTTAAAATGATAAGTACGTCAATCTCTGATTGGATTTTAACGGATACTTGATCGTGCTACACCTCAATACATGAATACTAATGTTATTTATAGTCGGTATATTCTGCATCATGAAAATGAGACATACAGACGGAGAGAATCGAAAGCTAGAAAAAGACAGAAGAAACTTCCGAGCGACCTAGACTATGTTCGTAGTTTATTACAATTTCGGGTTTTATTACAAATCCGGTTGGGAAGTGTAACCTAATATGTAACAACCTAATATGTAATAAATACTGGAGTATCATTTTTTGGTCCCTTTTTGTCTTGAATTCTTCCTTTTTATCCAGTGAGACGAGACTTTTGATCCTTTAAAATGATTACTAGTTCAACATCTGTATGAAATTTATCGGATTCTTTATCGTGCTACACCTCAATATTATAAAGTTATTAATACGAGACGGTATATTCTCCATTATGAAAATGAGACAGACAGACGGATAGAATTGAAAGCCAGAAAAAGAAAGAAGAAACTTCCGAGCGACCTAGACTATGTTCGTAGTTTATTACAATTTCGGGTTTTGTTACAAATCCGGTTGGGACGTGTAACCTAATATGTAATAACCTAATATGTAATAAATACTTGAGTATCATTTTTTGGTCGCTTTTTGTCTTGAATTCTTCCTTTTTATCCAGTGAGACGAGACTTTTGATCCTTTAAAATGATTACTAGTTCAATATCAGTATGGATTTTATCGGATTCTTTATCGTGCTACACCTCAATATTATAAAGTTATTAATACGAGACGGTATATTCTCCATTATGAAAATAAGACAGACAGACGGAGAGAATTGAAAGCCAGAAAAAGAAAGAAGAAACTTCCGAGCGACCTAGACTATGTTCGTAATTTATTACAATTTCGGGTTTTATTACAAATCCGGTTGGGACGTGTAACCTAATATGTAATAACCTAATATGTAATAAATACTTGAGTATCATTTTTTGGTCGCTTTTTGTCTTGAATTCTTCCTTTTTATCCAGTGAGACGAGACTTTTGATCCTTTAAAATGATTACTAGTTCAATATCAGTATGGATTTTATCGGATTCTTTATCGTGCTACACCTCAATATTATAAAGTTATTAATACGAGACGGTATATTCTCCATTATGAAAATAAGACAGACAGACGGAGAGAATTGAAAGCCAGAAAAAGAAAGAAGAAACTTCCGAGCGACCTAGACTATGTTCGTAATTTATTACAATTTTGGGTTTTATTACAAATCCGGTTGGGACGTGTAACCTAATATGTAATAACCTAATATGTAATAAATACTTGAGTATCATTTTTTGGTCGCTTTTTGTCTTGAATTCTTCCTTTATATCCAGTGAGACGAGACTTTTGATCCTTTAAAATGATTACTAGTTCAATATCTGTATGGATTTTATCGGATTCTTTATCGTGCTACACCTCAATATTATAAAGTTATTAATACGAGACGGTATATTCTCCATTATGAAAATAAGACAGACAGACGGAGAGAATTGAAAGCCAGAAAAAGAAAGAATAAACTTCCGAGCGACCTAGACTATGTTCGTATTTTATTACAATTTCGGGTTTTATTACAAATCCGGTTGGGACATGTAACCTAATATGTAATAACCTAATATGTAATAAATCTAGTTTATTACAAATCAGGTCGTTATTACAAATCCGGTTGCGATAATGCGACAAAGCATAGAAGGAACAAAGAAAAAAATGTAACTCGTGTTCACGACTTTGCAACTCGTGCGCACGACTTACTAAGTGTGGAGTACAACACTAATTATTTTTCTATTAGAGGTTTAGCCGTTAAGACGTATCGCATCTAAATGAGTATACACTTACGTATCTGTGTGTAAAAATCAAACAACAATGGAGCAACATTTCCGGACAATAAAATAGTGAAGAATGTTGATATTAACCCCACATATGATATGTAACAAACCACACCGCACTCCAAAATATTTTTATATGAAAGAGATAAATAATAGAACTCTTTATAAAGTTAATTGATATGATCACAGAGCGTGAAGCCTATTCACATGTGTCACTGTGTAAAATATGGGAGTGTTCGATGTGTTAAAAGGAAACCCTGACGGATAAATTGAATTAGAATATTTTTGACCATCGAGACAACTTTTTGTGTAAGTTTCTTCATTATCAGCGAGATGCATGAAACTTTGAATTGTTTCCCATAGCGCCACCTACAAAACATTCAAATTTAGCATTGTTTCTCTACAAATATGCCCGATTTTGCTGCAGTTTTAAGGCACCGTCCATTTGATATTCGGGGGGGGGGGGGGGGGCTTGGGTTTTTTTTCGAAAAAAATAATTTTGCTCTCAATTTTGATGAAAAAAATTAATTTGCTTATGGTGTGACAGAAAAAAATAATCTTGCTCTTACAAATAATCTGAATTTGAAGAATTACCATAAAATTTCGCTAAAATTCTTGAAAATTTTCCGGCTCGCTTCGCTCGCCGCAGTTTTCAAATTGTATCAAAAATTTATTTACTAATAGCATTTTAAGTTCAGATATTTGAAGATATCAAAAGTTATACATGTATGTGAATGAAAAAGGGCTTCCTTAAAGCTTAAATATATTACCAAATTATCAATATTTATGTATTGCTGTTAATACATGTTGCATGTATCCCATAGAGTCATGTTCTTGTAAGCTTGGAAGGAGAACTTCAGTTATTCACCAATTTACAAAATTCTTAACAACATTTAAAAAATTGTATAGGAGACCTTCCCCTCAGACCATCTTATACATGTTATATACATGTACCTTATATAAAATATTGAGAATTGTATGGTAAAAATCTTTTATCTCTCTGTTTAAAAGTGAATTGAATACTTGCATAAAAATAAGCTAATTTATTAATATTTAGAGTTTTGAGTAAAAATATTAGTAATTTCTATTGATAAAACACAAACATTCTTAATATGCGCATCACTTTGTTAAAAAAATTTCCTTGCTCCAACTTTGCCAGAAAAAAATAATTTTGCCCCGGTCCAGGGCGAAAAAAAAAAAATCTTGCTCCGACAAAAAACCCAAGCCCCCCCCCCCCCCCCTGAATATCAAATGGACCATGCCTAATTATTTTTCATCGAATTAACAGAAATATTTCCTATTTCAATAGTATTTTATGTAATTCATGGGGTACTCAGAGGCAGAGCCAGAATATTTTTGGAGGGCATGTTAAAAGAAAGATTTTAACTGTCCGGGGCACGGACACTTTATGATAGATGACTTGCGAGATCAGAAAGGCCAAGTGGGGGTTATGGAAAGATGCTACCCCCCTCCCATTGAAGGGAGTTAGAGGGTTCCCCCGATAAAATAAAAAAAATGTGACGCAATTTGAAGGCATTTGAGCTGAATTTAAATGGAAACCATATGGTTCGGTGTAAGGCACGGTCCATTTGATATTGGAGCCTTGGGTTTTTGGGTCGGAGAAAGATTATTTTTTTCGCCCAGGACCAGAGCAAAAGTATTTTTTTCTTGCAAAGTAGGAGCAAGAAAATATTTTCTAACATTTATAGTAATTTTCAAGATTGTTTGTGATTTTTTTTCAATAGAAATTCTTAATTTCTTACTTAAAACTCTAAAGTATTAATTTGTTTTTAATTTAAATTTGATTCACTTCGAAATAAAAGAATATACAATATAATCATCATCAAACAAAATGTATATAAGGTCCAAGTAAGTGGGTCTGAGTGGATGGTCTTTTAGGCAAATTTTCAAATCTAGAATTGTAAATTGGTGAAAAAATGGTGTTCTCCTTCAAAGCTTGTATATAAAATGATGCTACATGCATCTATCAATAGTAATATATTGTATTGATAATAAATTTGAGCCTCTAAAGAAGCCCTTTTTTCATTAATGTGCATTCTTTTGATATTTTCAAATATGAACTTCACCATCACAGACATATGTTTTTGATAAAGCCGATTTTTTTTTTGTATACGTAATTGAAAACTGCGGCGAGAATTTTAAGCAAAATTTAATTGTAATTCTTCAAATTCAGATTACATGTAAGAGCAAGATTATTTTTTTCTAACTTACCATAAGGAAATTAATTTTTTTCATCAAAATTTAGAGCAAAATTTTTTTTTCTCGAAACCCCCCCCCCCCCCCCCCCAATTTTGCGAAAACGATGTGGACGTTTTTGCATACACAAATTATATTGGAAAAAAGGAGCAATAAAAAGTTTTATTTGAAAATATGCAGTAACGACCAAAACATTGCCGAATTTGTAAAATTACACCTCTATTGTAAAAACGCAATACATTGCAGGTGGCGCTAGTGGAATGAATTAGAGCTGCGCACCCCAAATTAAAAATTACGTTTCGTAATTCGCCTGAAAATTTAAATTTTTAGAAATGAGAATGTAAACTTTCACATGAAACGAAAAATTTTGCATTATAAAATTTTGTAAGAATAATTTATTTTCAGGGACACCGTAAATAAACCAACCCTACCCCTCCCGAATCAAAATTGTTCGTACCCCCAATGAAACTTCATTTTTACTAGCCTGAAATGTTTGATAATTTTAAAGCCGGTTTGTTTTGTTAGTTTGCTTTTGTTTTTGGGGTTTTTTTTGGGGGGGGGGGGGGTTGTTTGTTTGTTTTGTTTTTTTTTGGGGGGGGGGGGGGCGGGGTTGGTTTGGATTATTATTTTCTTATCATTTTGACCGGAGCTTTTTATATTCTTATATTCTGGTTCGGACTTATTTTCGTTACTCTTATTAGCGCCGAAACTTTTTTCTCTCCTTTTTTTTCGCAAACTTCCTGCCTGTAATCTTCTTTCGTGCTTCTTCAAAATCAAATGTTTTTACTGAATATAAGGAAATAAAAATTCTGTGGAGTCAGAAATGCATGTTTAGAGGAATTCAGTAAATTACGATATAGATCTGTCAGACTGTTGGCATTTATTCATCAGTATTTAGAGCAAGATCATATAAAAGGTAAATTCAAGCCTTCCTAAAAAATATCAGATTGATAGATTTATTATCAAATTAATGAAAAATTTTGATTTTCGTTCTTGTGTATAGAGATCGCCCCTCTCTTTTTTTTAAATAAAATTTGTCGATCAAAGACTGTTTTGATTGACTACGATTCAGGAGATAATACTGTGATGCGCTTCAGTAATCTTTTGTTAATCGAACACTCGCATGGATGGTTTACGCTCTGTAAACATGTCGTCTAACCATCATATATATATATGTCACACTTTGCACGAGTTTTTTTCCCGCACCGTATCCAGTGGACATATACGTATCATATAAGTATCGTTTTCAATATGGAAAAGAAATGTATGTTGCATTCATTTTGTCATAGTTGCGTTCGTTCGTTAATATACAGTTTATAACTTGACTGAGGAAAGAGAAACAGGTCGATAATAAACGACTTTAAAGTTTTAGAGTGACAATTAAAATTGAATCTAATTGATGATAGATAGGCTTGAAGTCTTATTTCATGTTTATATTTACAACATCAGTTCTTTTAATGAATCAGAGTTCATTTAAAAGTTAAAAAGAAAAAAACCAATTTATTGGGATGTGCGCCGTCAACTACACGAGTGACCCCCCCCCCCTTCTCGATGGTAAGTAAGGCACGGTCCATTTGATATTCTGGGGGGGGGGGGGGGCTTGGGGGTTTTTTTGAAAAAAATAATTTTGCTCTGAATTTTGATGAAAAAAATTAATTTGCTTATGGTGTGACAGAAAAAAAATAATCTTGCTCTTACAAGTAATCTGAATTTGAAGAATAACCATAAAATTTGCTTAAAATTCCTGAACATTTTTCGGCTCGCTTCGCTCGCCGCAGTTTTATACTTTCTATAACAAATTTTTGGCTCGCTTCGCTCGCCATAGTTTTCTTCTGTAATGGCAAGATCATACTTGAAAATATCAAAAGTGTGCATGTGACTAAAACAAGGGGCTTCCTTAAATGCTTAAATACATTATCAATATTATTTATTAATAATAATATTAATAGATTCATGTATCACCATAGTGTTTAATTTTTCAAACAAGCTTGGGAGGAGAATTTATTTAGTTTTTTCGCTAGTTTTTATTTCTACATGCAAAAAACTTGCCTAGAATTAGACCCTCCCCCTCAAGCCCTGTTACATGACCTTAATACATTTTTTTTACTGAAAATTATATATATATAATAAATCGCATATTGTAAAAAATCTTTTATCTCTCTCAGTTTAGAAGTGAATACAAGTTTTACATAGAAATAAAGTAATGTTTAGAGTTTAATCTAAGTACAGGTAAAAATAAAGAATTTCTATTGAAAATACACAAATATTCTTAACATTCACATCAATTGTTATAAAAAAAAATTTCCTTGCTCCAACTTTGCAAGAAAAAAAATAATTTTGCCCCCGGTCCGGGGCGAAAAAAATAATCTTGCTCCGACAAAAAACCCAAGCCCCCCCCCCCCCCCAGAATATCAAATGGACCGTGCCTAAGAAGTAAGTTTCTTGGATATCTAAAAAAAAAATATATATATATACCCGACCACTGCTTTTTCAAAACCAAATTAAGAAAACAATCATATTACTGTTTGATAGTTTGATATTCAAATAGCAATTTTCTCTATGGGCATAGATTTAAGAGTAAGTACGGTCATATACCCCCCTCCCCCCGAACCGCCTATCATGGTTCTACCTTGCGACCGCTGAAGGTCTAGGCAGTCCCCAGAACCCTCACCTTCTTTTTCTTGTTTTTCTTTTGCAAGTAAATCCCTTCCCATACGAAAAATTCGAGAAAATATGTCTGGTGAGAGAGAGAAAGACTATAGTCTAGTTTGTAAACTGAAACTGTCGGGGTTTTACTTACGATTCTAAATATACATGTACTAGGTTTTATGAACGTTCAGTGAAGTGTGGAGGTCAATAAAAAACAATGAGGGGCGGAGAAAAGAAAATTATTTCAGTCGCGAGTGTGAATTGTTTTGATTATTAAGAGTATTCAGCCATAGTATAGATAATATTGTGTTTCAAGTCCGCGAAAGAATCCTTTAATGAGAAATGTGAGCAGGTTCTTCTATCCATAAAAGCTCAAAATGCCATCTCAAATCAACCTAGATCCCCATTGCGATTCTAGAAGACCAATTATACTATATGCTCTCCAAATAAATGTATATTGAGGAACTTGACTGACAAAATAAAGAAATATTGTCCTTACTCGATTAGAAAACCTTTCCTCAAATTTAATTACCTATTCAAAAACCTTAATGGAAAAAGAGCTCATTGTTCACCTGTTATTTTCTTCTCTGACCGAATACAGGGTAGTGAGGGTACCTTTCAGAAAATTTCAGAAAAATTATCGGATGTACATCAAACTATTTTTCTACTATCGCCTGATAATCGTTACCGTCCACCCGATAATTTGCATGGTCAGTTTCATTTTGAAAACCAGGGGTGTCTTAAATATTTGGATTTTTATTTTTCTGAAAAATTTAAGAAAATCTGCGGTTTGTTAGTCGGATAAAGACCTCGTTGAGGTCTGTATGAAGGGTTAGATGCCCTCGGAGAGAACAGGGTGGTCTTTAAACACCACCCTGTTCTCTCCTTGGGCATCCTAACCTTCATACAGACCTCAACTCGGTCTTTATCCTATACATACAGCATAAGAAGTTAACTGTATTTTTGATAGACGAGAGTGTTTCATTATACATGCATGATCATTATCAATTTACGGAAGATCGCAAATACTTCTGACCAAGACTAAACGAATGTTCTCGCGCTCTCTCGATTGTTCTCCATTGTTATGACGTCATCAATTTACTTGGGCAGAAAAGTTGCCCAAGTTTTGAACAATGGTTTTAGGTGACTAAATGAAAAATCAGAATGGACAGACTGCACGCGCTGTTTTTGCGATCTTGCATATTGTCCGCCATTTTATTTATTCCTAGTTTTCTATTGGTTGATTATTACGAACGCACGAATAACAAAGTCGTGGGCACGAGATAATTGGCCAATAGAATGGAAACAAAAAGTCGTGCGTACGAGTTACAAAAAGTCGTGAGCACGAGTTAGTAAGTCGTGCGCATGAGTTACAAAAGTCGTGAGCACGAGTTAGTAAGTCGTGCGCACGAGTAACCAAGTCTTGCGCATGAGATACAAATGTACGAAGTCGTGCGCACGTGTTACTAAGTCTTGCGGACGAGTTACTAAGCCATGCACATGAGTTACTAAGTCGTGCGCCAAGTTACTTAGTCGTGCACACGAAATAATTTTTTTCTCGCCAAATCCCTTCTTTGCTTCCGTGATACTGAGTTATATATCGCCCACACTTATACACTCAAAACCACGCCATATATTAATATCTCTTCTCGAGACATCCGACGTACAAAAATATTATGATCGCTGAGCGATATAAGTCCCCTACCGGCGGCATATATTTATGTCCTGCAACTCTGCCTATGAATTACTCTTCCATTAAACATGAGTTTTAATTAAACTTACTGTCTGTGCAGCTCAGTTCTGAGGTTTTATCTGCTTTATCGATTCGAAAAAGAGGTCAAGCGTGACAAAAGTTGAACTTGCTCTGTAACTATCCAAGACTAAGCTGAGTATCCAATTTTACGTGAATATCACTTTTTGTTGCAGAAAAAAGTCTGGAAAACTGACAAAACTGAATTGTGCAAGTCATCAAGGGGCATAACTCCTCGAAAAATAGGTCAAGCGTGACAAAAGTCGAACTTGCCCTGTAACTATCCAAGACTAAGCTGAGTATCAAATTTCACCTGAATATCTCTCTTTGTTGCAGGAAAAAGTCCGGAAAACTGACAAAAATTGAATTTTCCAAGTCATCAAGGGACATAACTCCTCCAAAAATGGGTCAAGCGTGACGAAAGTTAAACTTGCTCTGTAACTATCCAAGACCAAGCTATGTATCAAATTTTCAACTGAATATTTCCATATGTCGCAGACAGAAGTCCGGAAAACTGACAAAAACTGAATTTTCCAAGTCATCAAGGGACATAACTCCTCAAAAAAAGGTTAAGGGTGACGACTGTCAAACTTGCTCTGTAACTATCCAAGACCAAGCTGTGTATTAAATTTAATCTGAATATCTCCATCTGTTGCAGAAAAAAGTCCGGAAAACTGAAAAAAAAACCTGAATTTTCCAAACATCAAGGGGCATAACTCCTCGAAGAATAGGTCAAGCGTGACGAAAGTTAAACTTGCTCTGTAACTATCCAAGACCAAGCTGTGTATCAAATTTCATCTGAATATCTCCATCCGTTGCAGAAAAAAGTCCGGAAAACTGAAAAAAAACTTAATTTTCAAAGTCATCAAGGGGCATAACCTCCTCGAAAAATAGGTTAAGCGTGACGAAAGTCGAACTTGCTCTGTAACTATCCAAGACCAAGCTGTGTATCAAATTTCATCTGAATATCTCCATCCGTTGCAGAAAAAAGTCCGGAAAACTGACAAAAACTGAATTTTCAATTCATCAAGGGCATAACTCCTCGAAAAATAGGTTAAACGTGACGAAAGTCATACTTGCTCTGTAACTATCCAAGACCAAGCTGTGTATCAAATTTCATCTGAATATCTCTATCTGTTGCAGAAAAAAGTCCGGAAAACTGACCAAAACAGAATTTTTCCAAGTCATCAAGGGGCATAACTCCTCCAAAAATAGGTCAAGCGTGACAAAAGTCAAACTTGCTCTGTAACTATCCAAGACCAAGCTGTGTATCAAATTTCATCTGAATATCTCCATCCGTTGCAGAAAAAAGTCCGGAAAACTGAAAAAAACCTGAATTTTCAAAGTCATCAAGGGGCATAACTCCACGAAAAATAGGTTAAGCGTGACGAAAGTCAAACTTGCTCTGTAACTATCCAAGACCAAGCTGTGTATCAAATTTCATCTCAGTATATCCATCCGTTGCAGAAAAAAGTCCGGAAAACTGATATTCGGACAGACGGACAGACAGACGGACAGACTGACGACGGACGGACGGACGGACAGACAGACCGAGAGGAAACTAAGAGTCCCCTTCGGCGTTGCCGGTAGGGGACTAATAACCATGAGAAGGGGAGGGGCTTACGGGTGGGGGCAGGGGTTAAGAGGAAGCTGGGGGTTCACTAGGAAAGGGGGAGAACGGGTGGGTCCAGGGGTTTAGAGAAGTTAATCCTCAAGTAAAAAGAAGATCGAGGGGTTTTTTTTAAATGAACATGAATTATTTTACTTTTCAATTAACTTCGTTTAAGTGGCTTTTTTTAAACGTCATACTTGTACTCACATTCTATTAACTTCAATAAATTGCCTCACCAACTTCCAAACAGTGTCAAAAGGCTTAAAATATAGACATTTCAAAGTGGACAAATCGAACGCATGCATAGGAAAAATGCTACTTCACATTAAGTGCACAAGTATAACCTATATCGGAATTGCCGGGGTTTTTTCGCCTTGATTGTCTTTAGACTTCAATAACTTTTGGGAAGTTTACTTTAAGAGTACAGGAGGTAAGTCCTCTACCAATATATATTGCTGAATCTATTTGTTCTATATATGTTGTGTGCACGGCATTCTCTTTTTAATTGAAATGTTTGTGCCATCCGAAAGATATGATCGTGTCAAAAGTACACACACCAGTTTGTAATATATGGAGGGGGATTAGGGTCACAATGCTATTTGACTTGCTTCCATGCTTCATGCTTTGTTGCTTCATTCAATGTTTGATTATTCCATGTTCAATTGTCTTGCTTTCATTTCAAATTGACTTTATTGCATTTGTCTTTCTTCTTTATGCAATGTTGCTTCCGTGCATTTTACATTTGTCCTTCGTCAATGCATAATTGTCGTTCTAACCATGCGTTATGACATCTTTCATTGTGCCATCATTCTTTCGTCCTAATGCCATTATTGCTTCGTCAATGCTAACCTCAATTTTGATACCAGGTGGCGCTCCGTTTGTGTCCGTTCCTTGAAATTAACTTTGAGACGTCCCCCTGTTGCAGTACTTGGAAAAATGAGTTATAAATAGCGGAAAAAAGCAAAAGCCGATTGAAATATTTGAACAAAAAAAAAAAAGAAATCATTAAATATAAATATTTGGACCTTTTCTGTTTGTTTGTTTGTATTTTTCTATTTATACAGTAATAGCCATTTGGGGATTTGAAACATCTAGAAAGTTTTGCTTGTAGATGGCATTGGTTTCGTGACTGAGCGGTACGAGTGCCGGAGTTGCATGCAATTTTTTTTCCCGCATGGGTTCGAATCCCATCGGCTACATAATGTTTTTTTCTGAATTGTTAGTGGGAAATTATATAGAAGTCAGTTTTTTTCTGAGATATCGTGGGAAAGGCGGTATTTCATATCGAAAATTCTAGATAAATTGAAACTGCCGGTCGTCCTACACTGATCGAACCTAGAAATCAACATCCCCCCGGCCCCATCGATTCAGTCAATAATGCAGTTTCTAGTCTCCTTTCATAATTTTGACCTTGAAAATTTACCTTTTGACATCTCTGTATGCCAAAATTACTCCAAGCTGTTGTCCAGGACAAGCGGGGCGTAGGGAGAAAGGGGGGGGGTGGGGGGGGGGGGGGGGCAGCGGGGGCAGCGCTACCGCTCGCCAGTTTTTTATGGACTTTCTGAATAATTTAGCTATTCTGATCCATCCTTTATACATATTACTTTATCAATGTACATGAAGACATTTAACTCAATCTATATAGAATATTATTACATGTAATAATAGAGGGTATAGAAAGTATTTTCTGATAAGTCAATATCTTGCTAAAAATAATTCCTGGCTCGCTACCGCTCGCCAGACATTTATTAATGTACTTAAAATTTAGTATTGCACCAGAAATGTTAAAATTTGTGCATACAGAACATGAAACTCCCATATTTTTTTAATATCTTCGATCCCCCCCTTTTTTTATTATCATTTTTTTTTCATTTATTTACTTTATTTATTTATTTATTTTTGTTTTTGCTTATTAGAAATTTTGGGATGTTGTGCCCCTCCACTTTTTCAGGCAGAGCTTCGCCGTTGGTCCAGGACTACGCCTGCTCAGGAACGTGGCACAAAAACAGTTCAGTGTCATTCACAGCCTTTTTCAACAATGGCCAAAATTTAGACCTTTATAGTGTTCCTATACTCTGTGTTAGGAGCGCAAGGAAGGTATAATTTTAATTAGATTGCACTATGGCAAACTTGTCAGATTCTTCTTGTTCAGTGGCGGATCCAGCGCCCCCCTTTGCCGGGGGTCAAGGGGCAAATTTTGCCGATTTTACTGATGTGCCTGTTTTTGCCGGGAAAATATTGGGTCTGTGCAGGAGCATCTCCTAAATCCGCTACTGTTGTTCGACCCAAGATCAAGGTTAAGATTGAAATGCAAGCGTTTGATGCTTGCAAGGATTGACCTTGAACATTGACCTTCATAAGTCCATACTTCAAAGTCAATTATTATAGAAGTTTTATCTTTTTATGCAATAATCAACCGACTTATGGTACAGAAACGACATTGACGGGCATATAAAAGGCAAGTAATTAAAATTATGACTTTTCATAGATGACTTGCAAGCGACGATAGTGAGCTAACGAAGCGTTTGCAAAGTTTTGTAATAAAAATGATTTTTATTTCAACTGAATAATGATCATGTACAGTTGCCCGCCATATTTTTTTCCAAAACAATCACCCCCCCCCCCCCCCAGAAAAACTGAAAAAAATGAATAAAAACATTTTATTTTTATAATTAAGTACCTCCAATTTTTTTCTGCATCCTCTTCTGGGCAGATGGACAACATGGACAAGTTACATTATACTTAGAATTGACAAAAGGAAAAAAAATGTCTCCTCGTCAGAGATTCGAACCCACTCGGAAAGGTGCAAAATAATGTTGGAAAGCAAACGTGATAACCGCTATGCCACGGAAACTCTACACGTTTCGTTTATAGTTATTATTAAAAGTTATAAAAATCTTATGCATACAAAATCAAATATTTACTAATTACTACAAAATATTTTTCAAATATTCATACAGCCAATCTACTTCTGTCATCTCGTGCGATAATATAATTACTTTTCGAACGATACTGTAAGAAATTTCTAACGACAGGGGATATTTCAAAGTTCATTTCAAGGTACGGGCACATGCGGTCGAACGAAGCGCCATCTGGTATCAAAATTGAAGTTAGCATTGACGAAGCAATAATAGCATTAAGACGAAAGGATAATGGCAGAAAGAAGGATGTCATAACGCATGGTATAATGACAGTTATGCATTGACGAAGGACAAATGTAAAATGCAGGGAAGCAAAATTACACAAAGAAGAAAGATAAAGTCAATTTGAAATGAAAGCAAGACAAACGAACATGGAATAATCAAACATTAAATGAAGCAACATAGCATGAAGCATGTAAGCAAGACAAATAGCATTGTGACCCTAATCCCCCTCCATAGTAATAGCCATAGACACACAACCAAAAATACAAAATACCATAGAGATCTGACTTAGGACAATCGGTTATCTGAATAAAGAAAGCACGCTCCATAAAAATTGGTTACGTTTCTATCCCCCCCCCCCCCCAAAAAAAATAGGTTCCAGTTACAAAACAAATTGTAGCTCTGACAACCGCATAAATGTCTTTGAGAAAGGACATGCGTAACGAGACCGTCGTGTGAACTCTAGGCATATGTATACGAGTGCTTACAGTACGACTATGTCGAGATCTTGAAGTAAATTTTTAAAACTAACCCCCCCCCCCCCCCCCAAAAAAAAAAACCAACCCGATAATAATTACATTTACTACAGCTTTCTTTTAAGTTTTATGCATGTTAAAATATATTTACGAGTATGTATGTATTTGCCCCACTCAGACAATTAACCGTGGCACATAAGTACGCTGGCATAGAGGTGACATGTCGTTTTTTTTTTCACTCGTTCATTCGAATTATGTCGTGGGAACGAGATATGTTTGTTTGTTTGGTTTTTTTTGCATTCTTAGTATGAACATAAGAAAACAGAAAACCAAATGTTTGTTTTTTGCTCTCTTTTTTTTAACTCGTTCCCTCGAATTATTATGTCGTGGGAACGAGTTAGTCAGCAAATCAAATGCGTTAATTGTTTTTACCAGTATCTTGAGGGAACGAGTTAAAAAAAGAGAGAGCAAAAAAAAAAAAAAAAAAAAAAACATCACCATAACTCGTTCCCACGACATAATAATTGGAGGGAACGAGTTTAAAAAAAAAACTACATGTCATCGCTATGTCACCGTAGATAAGGCCTTCACAGAGCTCTTCCACCTGTCTCGGTCAGCTGCTATTGTTTGTGCTTCAATTCAGGATCTCCAGCCTAAGTCGTCTTCGGTCTTCCTCTCCTGGGACCAAAGTTAAGGCAACTTTTTAACGATTGTTTCAATTGAACTGTTGCAATATTAACATGCTGACATTTTATATGTACTGTTAATTTAGATTTGATAAGATATTCTAAAAATTGATAAATATTCTAAAAATTGATAAATATTTCACAAAATAAATACTATAGCTGATAAATTATTCTAAAACTGATAAATGATTGAAAAAGAAATATTTCTCTAAATACATAGCTTAACTTGTTCTTAACTGGCTCTTGGGTATGCATTTCGAAATTCATGACTAAATTGGCATCCAGACGTATATTATTAAAACAAAGTTGCCTAAACCTAGAACAAATCCTCGCCATTTCGTCTATTGCACCCAAACCTGTGGCAGGCTAACTACTATAGCTCCCGTTGCTGTCAATTGACCTGTGTGGATACTTCGTATTGACAGACGTAGGGGTTACGCACTGGCGGGAATGACAATCATTTCTATAACATCAGTTTAGCGCGTGATCGTAAAGTTAACGTTTGAAATTAGAGTTATCGATCTTCTCCTAGACAATTGGAAATATCCCATATACAAAATAGATAGAAATATATTAAGTATCAAAATAATAAATTTGCATAATTATAGTGGGGGAGAGGCCACATGGTTACAAAATATAATGATACATTTTCTGATTTGTTATAAACTAGAATGTTCATTTTGGACATCAACATGGCATTCACTCTCTCCATCTGAAGTTTAAATTATGAACTCTACATACTTTAAATTAAACTCCAATGCCATCTTTACCTGTGCATCTACCTGTCTACTACCAGTTTTCATGAACTGTTACGACCCAACCGGCTTTGTTTGAGTCGTTCAACAATCATCTTTTCAAGGGTTGGTCAACATTAAAAGAAATGAACAATTCCTGAAAGGTTACATTGTCTAAATCTGCTAGGGTTTTTACGGTAGGGGTACAGATTGTCATGTTTTTGTCGAACGAACATTCACAATAATGCGGAAGGGTTCCAACTCCTTATCAGTGATGCTTCCTGCCAAAGTGCTTTTCATAAGCAGTCCAAATTGATTTCACTTGCGCCCTCTTGCGTTATTTTCAAAATTTATATTTCTGCATTTACTTTACAGAGAGTGCGCCGCTCCAAAATTCCTGTAGGGTCGATTCAGTAGCATATCCAAATAAATCTATGTTAAAAATAGCATTGGAGGGATGGTGCTAAGATGTTATCCTCCTTGAATTTTGATGATAGTTTACGATAAAATGATAAGTTTCCGAAATAGCAAAAAATATAGATATGATGTCACATTGATAAAGGGTCAAAACAAAGCTTCTTTCAGGCGACAGACACTTGGTTTAAACAGTATTTATTCAAGAAAGCATTCAATTACAATTCCATATATACAAATGCAGGAAGGGATTTGAAAAAAAGCAGATCTGCTTATACTAATTCGTCTCCCTATTATCATTGCACTTACATGTTTGAAAGATGGTCATAAGTACAATAGAATGTTTTTGAAAGGTAGAATATTAAGTAAGATAAAAATCAAAGAGCGAACATCAAGTAATCACTGACAATAGGAATGACAAATTATTTTGTTATGTAATAGTATAATTTCTAATAGGGTATGAATAAAAATAGAATGCAATTGTATAGTATAGTTAGAATCTAAAATGCTTAAATTTACATTCTTGAATTTCTTGAGAATCACAGATGATTCATAGAAACATAATTACCACATAGAAAATGAATAATGAACAAAACAATCACATGAAGGTGATTCTGTAAACAATAATGCTACTCTAAGTAAAGAATATGATAACTATATATACCTGGTACAGTAAATATATGTCATGAGATGAAAATCATGTAAATCGCTTAGTATTTATTATAAATTCTTGGACACAAATGAAGATATGTTTATTTTCTGAGTATGATAAAAGATGATTTCCGTACAACAATAAATCTACTGTTAAGGGACGACTTATTTTTTGTTCAAGTAAATTTCTCTGGGTAGTATACTGTTTACAATAGAGAAGGAAATGGGATGTCGATTCAATTTGATTACACATACAAAGGGGATCGGGTTCAATATTTTTATCAAAGAGATGTTGTTTAAGAGAGCTACAGTTCATGCGGAGTCTTGCGTGTAGTATTTGTCCAAGTCGAGTGCCGTCATAATAATACTTTGGAATTACAGTGTGATTTGATGTAATGGCGTTTTTGAAAGATTCTAGGGAATTAATTTCTTTAATATGTGATGGGAGGTTATTCCAGAGACGTACGCATGAGGGAAGGAAACTATTGAAGTAGTGAGTACTGTTTGAATTAATACTAACATAATTTTGAGCATTTCGGGTATTATAACTATGGATGTTATGATGTTGATCTGGAACTAAAGATGATAGATAATCTGGTGTTAATCCTTTTACCATTTTGAAATATTGTATCAATTTATGTTCATCGCGTCTTTTATCTAAAGTGGACCAACCTGATTCTTCGTATAATAATCTTAAGCTAGTTAATTTTGTTGCGCCTGTTACAATTCGTGCTGCCTCAATATTGACTTTTTCGAGTTTTTCTTTTAGTGCAAGTGTGCAATTATCCCAGATAATGTCCGAATATTCAATAACGGGCCGAATAAATGAAAAGTACATTGTCTGGAGAGATTGCCTATCAATTTTGAATTTCAGAGTTCGTAAAAGTTTAAGTTTATCCGATGCTTTACCAAAGATGTAATCAATATGGTCCCCCCATTGGCAGCTTTTATTAAATATGAGACCAAGATGTTTATGATTGGATACTTCTTGTATGGGGACATTATTCATAAATAAAGGTGGGTGATAGATGGGGGATGTTTTTCTAGTAATTAACATTGTTTCGGTTTTTTGGGGGTTAAAATTTACTAACCATTGGTTTGACCAGCTATGAATTTTATCTAGATTATAATTGAGTTGAGCAGCATCTAAGTGAGGGTTATCTATGATAATGTAAATGGAAGTATCGTCCGCGAATAATTTAATTGAACATCCTACCTCTAATACTATATCGTTGATGAAAATTAAAAAGAAAAGTGGTCCAAGAATGGATCCCTGGGGAACCCCAGCATTTATAGACAGAACAGATGATTCTTTACCATTTAACAATACTTTTTGATTACGCGAAGATAAATAGTTCGAAATCCATTCTAAAATATTACCCCTTATTCCCAAATTTTGAAGTTTATTGATTAACCCCCTGTGCCACACACGGTCAAACGCTTTGCTGATATCGAAAAAAATAACCCGAATTTCTTTTCCATCATCAAGAGCTTTAGAAAATTCATTAGATAGGTACAGAAGTTGATTTACGGTTGAGTCACCTTTTGTGAAACCTGATTGGTGGGGTGATAGAAGTTTATTACTTATGATAAAGTTATGAATATGTTTATAAATACATTTTTCAAAAGTTTTACCTAGGATGCTTAGCAAAGAAATGGGCCGGTAGTTTTCTACTTTACTCTGATCATTCTTTTTATATATTGGTATGACATTTGCAGTTTTCCAAGAAGAAGGGAATTGTTTTAATTGTAATGAGAGGTTGAAAAGTTTACATAAATATGGTGATAAGATATCCGCGCCCTCCTTAAGAATTCTGGGACTTATTAGGTCAGAACCTAGTGCCTTACTTGTATCAAGATTTTTTAAAACATCATTCACATCATTTGGGGATAATACAACATCCTCTAGTAATTGAGGTAAATTGTTTGAAATAGCTGGTAGGGTTTTTCCTGAATCATTAATCGTAGATTGGAGGCAAAAGAATTCATTCAACAAGTTAGCTTTATCGACATCATCATGTAATACAGTGCCATCGTCAGTAGTTAATATTGATATAGAACTAGTTGTAGAAGAACCTGTTAGTTGTTTCATTACTTTCCACCAGTCTTTTGAACCGAATTTGTTAGAATTTAATTTTTCACATATTTTATCAAAGTAAGATCTTTTAGCATTCCTTAGGTTGTTAATAATAGTGTTACGAATTTTTTTTAATTTAGACCATAAATATTCACTGTTTGTGTTCTTTGCGTTTTTTCTTAACCTATCTCTTTTTCTCATTAATTTTCTGGTATTATTATCAAGCCATGCTAAATCGTTTGGTCGTATTGTTATATATTTATTGGGGATACATTTGGACGCAGCTGTTAGTAAATTTTCTGTAAGATTAAGGACACAAGAGTCTATCGATTCTTCCTCATTCAATATGGATTCCCAATTTAATTGAGATAACTCATTTCTATAAGATTCAAAATCGGCACTATCATACAACCATATTTTTCTTTTATATGATGAAGATTTAGGTTTGTTTATCTTTAATAAGCTAATTATGGGACAATGATATCTTATGTTCACATCAAGAAATGGATCTAGAACGTTACAATAAGCAAACAGATTAGGATTATTTGTAATGAAGAGATCGATAAGCGTAGCCGTATTTTCAGAATAGGAAGTGGGTTGTTTGATAAGTTGGTATAAACCGAGAGTTTGAAGAATAGTTTTCATTTTTTGATTAGAGTCATTTAGAAGATTTTCATTAAAGTCTCCGCATATAATAATGTTTTTGATACCAGTATCAATTGCTAATTCGAACGATTCTTCAATTAAATTCCAAGTATTTGCAGGACTATTCGGGGGTCTATAGAAAGTACCTATTAGTGTAACAGTATTTTTTATTTTAGTTTCAATCCAAATACATTCCAAACCGTTAATTTCAAGATCGCTTCTTCTTTTACCGTAGATAGAATTTTTAATATACACAATAACTCCACCGCCAGGGCGATCTGTTCTATCTTTTCTAAAATTTATGTCAAATTCATCAAAAGCTATATCTGTATTTGGAATATCGTTACTTAACCAAGATTCTGTAAAACACAGTACATCAAAATGTATTAAATTTGCATTCAATATATCACGTTTTGGTAACAGACTCTGTATGTTTAAGTGCATAATAGATAAATTTGAGTGGAGATCGTCCATGACATCGATTAAGTCAGAGTATGGATTAGATTCATTAGTAGTATCAGGATTATTAGGAATGGGACCGGGATTCGGATGAATATCGCCGGATATTGCCAAAAGTTCTGATATTAAATTTTCAGGTATATAGAACATAGGTGTATCTTGCTTTAAAGTAATGGATCGGCTCTTTTTAAAAGTAAATGAATCAGGATTGTAATGATTTTGTTCGAAAAAATCGGGGAAACTTATTGATGATTCATCGCGAGGATGAGAATTGTAATGCATTAAGATCACATGTAAATACAATAATATAATCGGTATAGATTTCTCATGAAACTTCATCATCAGGTTTAAAAACATAACAAATAGAAGATCAACACATTTCATACCCCTTAATTTAGTTGCACGGACATAGAACGTTCCTATCCTGACACGATAATCAATAATCGATATCAAGTTATCGGAGAATTTTTAATGTCAAATGTATGTGTCAGGAGAGGATGTGTTCGTATGCCAAAATAAGATGATGTTCGCTTAAAAGTTGAAAACCAGAAGAGATAATGGGAAATAGTAACTGGGTAAAAAATATTTATCGTAATGAAAAATATAAGGCAAAACATATTTACTGAGAAAGCCGTAATAGGTGTTAAGTAATCGAAATTTTAAAATGTGTACAACAGAGAAGGTATTTCTTAATTAATCAAGTCGTTATATTCAAATTACTTAAAATGCAAGTAAACTCAATTCAAAAATGAGATGGTGCGAAACAATAGAACAAGTGCAATAACTCGGAAAAACTCAATACATTTATGCAGATTTAAACGCGAAAATACGTATAGTACTAACCAAAATGATACAGTAATCATTTATCCAGAAAATTAGATCAAAGTAAATTAAGTACAAAACAACAACAGCAACAACAACACATTATGCATGTATGAACGTAATAATTTTCTAGAACAAAATAACTTTCCTCGCTTGATAAGATAGTTCGATTTAACACAATCTCAATACTTAGTATGATGAATATGGAATGTAAACTATAAACGTATCTTCATCTTCATGCATGCAAGATATTAGTTCGGAACAGTTACAGAGCTATTATATATATCATACGTAGCTACGATTAGTGACCTGCGTCGATGACGAACTAAGAATAATAGAGAATGCGCAAATAAAAATAGTTAAAGGTGAAGACTAAATAATACGGATATGGAATGAAAAAATAAGAACGTGATAATCATCTAATACGTATAAACTTAATTCATATGAAAATTAAGTTGAATCATGCACGAAATGAAACATATTCAATATGCATGGAAACTGCGTAAGCTAGGTGTGAAGTAAAAAAGAAAACTTATCAAAATTGAAGTAACTTCGGGGAGATAACTCATATATATGTCATGCAAGAGCTATGAACTGAAAATGGATCGCGTAACTTTACGTTAAGTATTTGTAATACTTGTAAACCAATTCACATGTATGTAACAACGAAAGAAAACTAAAAGAAAATACTCAAAATGCAAGTAAACTAATTTCAAAAATGAATATGGTGCGAAGCAACAGAATATGGTGCAAAATAACTACATCGTATGGGAAAACCCCTACTGGGAAAACCCAATTGTCTATTTATAGTTAGATTGTAAATCATAACAACAACAAACGTGGACATGTCTGAGATGCATGTCGGATAAACAGACAGTCAGCAGGGATAAGGAAGATGTTCCAGCGCAAAGTCATGTACATACTCTAACCATTATTCATGTCATTCACAGGACTGGATGGGTTGGATCGGGGAGCACCTAGTTTGCTTGATAACGATATGAGTTCGTCCATAGTAGCCACTTGGTATTTACGCTCGGAATGATCCACAATAAATATCTTCCCATCCCAGTTGAAAGATGATTTAGCCTTACCATCTTTGACTAGTTTCCGTGCTTCGGATGCAACCTTGGCCCTTGTACGAGTGAGGTCTTGGTTGACCCATACCCCCTTAGACCCCTCCATGTTGTGCAATTTCTTAGTTTTGCTCTCTTTCAGGAGTCGGTGCCTTAGATTATAGTTGGTGATTCTAGCTATGATAGGGCGTGGTTTGCCTGTCACGGACGGACCAACCCTATGTGACACTACGAGTTCAGTTTTTTGTAGTGGGATGGTAAGCTTCTCACATAGATCAAAGACGACTTTATCTGTGTCGTCTTTCTCCTCTGGGACCCCGAATATTCTGACACAGTTTCTTCTACTGTACATTTCTAACTCGTCAATTCTTTTGGTGAGTTCCTTGTTTTTCTCACAAAGATCGTTGTAAGCTTCACATAGGGGGTTAACCCGTGAATCAACATACATTTTAAACTCTTGCATCATGGCAGAACGGACAGCATTTGCGATTTTACTGAGAGCTGTGTCGGATATATCGGGGATGACTTGCGGAGGGGGGCTTTGGTTCGGTCCCGGCTGGCGGTACACTGGGGTGGAAGAGGCGTTGGGTGCTACAGCACCCGGCATGCCTGGTACCATACCAAACCCTGACATAAGCTGATACTGCGGATAGGCTCCTGATATGGGAACCGGGAGAGGTTGAGAGGCAAAATGGGCGGAAATAATGGGATCCGCCTGCGATCCACAATTGTTACCAGAGCCGTCTGTGGAACTCATATTTGACAAATCTCTTTGTTTTTTATGAAGATGATTGGTAGTAGGAGAATATTCGTCACTAGATGAGAATGATATTTTACGCTTAAGGTCACAAAAGCTATCTACCATAGTAAAATGACTGAAGGGTGAAGGCTGACATGGGTGTCATGGATCGGCACTCTTGAATGAATCAAGCTATTTTTAGCTACTGGTCAGTACTGGACACTACTATATATGGTCATATATGGTGATAGGAGTTCAGCTTCAATAAACAATCCATAAATTGCAATCTGCAAAGTTCTTACCAGAATTTTCTTCAGAAATATCAGCACATATCGATTCTGTGATACCTCCTACATATCATAGTCACTGCACTTTTCACCTTTGGCTTTTTTAAGGCAAGTTATTCACATTTTATACAGAGCAAAAAAAGTGTGACCACCTCAGAACGCACATGCGCATATCCTAGGCGGCAGACACTTGACAAACATCAGATCACGGGGAACTATTTTAACTTCCCCACACTGCAACAAGAAATAAGTGTTTGTATTAATAATGCGGAAGGGTTCCAACTCTTTCTTGAAGAAAATGTCAAGCCAATTTTTATGCACCAGACACTTGTTTCGAATATTCCAAATCAGTGATGCTTCCAGCCAAAGTGCTGTCAAACGTTGCTGTCAACTTGGACGAGATCTAACTTAACTTACTCGAGGCGCTTGAAACTCTTTTCTGTCATTTACCACTGGTGTTAAACCGATGATAGTAACTTTAGTTACTATCATCCCAAGATGGCGGACGCAAAAATAGGCAGAACCGATTTTTTCCAAATTTTGTCTTTTATGCGATGTATAACAAAAAGTTGAAGCGGCCAATTTGAAGAGAATCGATATAACATTCCAATTATACCATTAGAGTTTATTGTTTCAACGTTATATTCGAGAAAATGCCAGATCAAAAAATCATCGATGATGATAGTAACGCAAAAATGCCTGACAACGCATGATGATAGTAACTGGAAATGAAAATGATAGTAACTCGATGAGCAGCAATGTTGAAAATCGCCTTTTGTGATAGAATTTATTGATTTATTTGGTTCAAAAGCCTGAATTTAGCTACATGGCATCTACATGTAAATCGTAAAACACTTTATTTTAAAATTCTGATCTATTATGTCGTTATTAAGGCCTTGAAGTTTCAGTTATATATATGAATTATACAATTTTACATACTTTTCGAACATCGCCTTTCAACAAAGAATTACTAAAATTGAATTCATGTATGTTACGACGTTACGAGATTTGTTGACGTCATGCAGCAAAACTGATGTTTATTCTTCCCGCCATATACGTCGCAAGTGCTACAGTCATACATTGTGTAAGAGAAGAACACAAATAGATAATAACTTATCATTTTGAGGGATTTTAAACAGATAACGGCAGTAGACAATATAATTATCCATGAGAGAAATTTGTAATTTTAGCAGAATTTTGTTTAAAAGTAACGCGTGATTGCAGAGATTTAAATAATGGCTAGAATATCTCATGCCCTCCTCTTATTCTGACTTCGTGATATACTAGTACATGTTAATAAGATTAAATTTGAAATCCATTGTATTGAAGTAATCAACGATTTTGATGACTTCTAAGTAAAATTCGGGGGGAGGGGGAGGGGGCTGAAGTTTCAATTAAACGTGTATTCTATTTATCACTGCTATACAGGTATCTAGTAATCATTCATAGGCGGATCTAGACTTTTTTAAAGGGAAATTGAATGCTCAATATTTTTTAAATTCAAAATTGTGTTCAATTTCCTGTCAATTTTTGAAAATTTACATGTAAAACTGGAAGCGCGGCGAACCGAAATTTTTCAAGTTTGATTAATACATGTACTAGTATCTTATTTTAGTCCTATAGGAGATTAAGATCAAACATTGCACAAAAAAATCTACATAATTTAAATCCCTTTGTAAGAAAATATACTCTTCTTTAAGATAGCTACAAATATACTCGTACATGTACATTGTACTATGTCTTTAAAATGACAAACCATTCAGTGCTAACCAAGAGGGAAATGATCTCTCTCTCTCATTTCATCTCACTCATCTGTCGGCTTACTGTAAAAGAAAACGAAAAAAACAAAAACAAAATCAAAACAAAATAAAACCCCCCCCCTAAAAAAAAATATGATATGTCTCAAACGATATCTAGATGTAGTAAACTAAAAGTCGGTTATTTTTAAAAAATGAATATTGACTATCATTTTAAAATGAAAGAACCATATTTAAGGGTTCACTCCGTAAATGAGTTTCGGTGTATAAATACTATTTCTATACTTCTATCAGTCTGTGGCCTCATCTGATTATCTATTTTGCCGGCCACGGTTGGGTGTGTATAGTTAAAATAAATCCTTGCTAACAAAGAACAGTTCAAAAAAAAAAAAAACCTGATACTTTCCGAAATTCTAAAATGAATGGCTTTAAACAGCGCTTATTACATAGTGAATAAAGATGAAATAACAAATTTATCAATATACATGTATCAACTATGTCTTCTTCCGGAAACTTAAGACACTGATTGTCCGTTTAAAACCTAACAAATATAAAACCACGTAAATTTCCGTATGAAAGAAAAGTTCGTTTGGTGGGATTATTCATCATTTATTTGTGTAGTTTTACATGGTAGGAGCGCAGGTATTATGAAAACTGAAGAATTTCAATGCTTAATATTCATCTGAGTATGCATGCTTCATACAAATCCAAATTGGTGACCATATGAGGCGTGTTTACTGTAAACAACTTTGAGCAACCTTGGATAAATAACGATGTATCTGCATTTGCAGTATTGACTACGTGTACATGGTGATATTCCAGTGGTGGATCAAGGTTAGTGACTTTATAAGGTTGTTTTCTACTGTAAAATAATATGTGGCAGTCATTAAAGTGAATTTACGTAAAAAGGAAACATCTAGCATGCCTGACTCTTAGTACGTACTGGTTAAAATACTATCATAAGGACTTTGCGTTACTATCGTCTTGGCTAAAAATTTTGCTGCCTATTTTCTGCTCTAAATAGAAAAATAATAGATTTATGAAGGTTCCCCTATAATAATACTTTGTATATGTACATTTCCATCGTTTCAGATTGTTTATATACACTAGAACAAGTTAGATAAAAGGCAAAAATCGTTTCTGCCTGTTTTTGTGTCCGCCATTTTCGGATGATAGTAACTAAAGTTACTATCATCGGTTTAACACCAGTGATTTACACGTTGCGTCAAACACTTCAGGGATATAAATTCCAATTCTTTTTCTTAATCTGAAATATGGACCGCGCGAAAGAAAAAAAAAAAGATTCCGGATTCGATTTTGTACGACCGGGATTTCCGACGAACTGCAAAGCTAATTGATGTGGCCTAAGTAAAGAATGAAATAACGCAACATGACGGATTATTTGACGGAGATTTGTGGAAGGGTAAATTCCTTTAGGAGTCAAATGTGATCCACCGTTTGCTGAAAAATTTCTATGCAAAAATGTACCCCTAGGATTAACAGAATTTGTTCAGGCATTGCTCTCTCACGGAAAGAAGTACTTAGTACTTCGATTCAGTTCTTCATACTTTGATGACGTGATCTCAGTTAATAGTCCAAATTTTGCGGATTTCGTTAGCACAATCTATCCTTGTGAACATGAGATGAAAGAGACCACTGAAAGCATGAACCACGCTTCATATTTAGAAATCTGTTGTTATACCTCAATACATGACAAACGTGACGACTTGAACTTCAATTCTAATATTTTTCCTTTCCTGAGTAGAAACATCCCAACGTTGTAACAACCTTATCGTTTTTATCATATCGAAAATGATACACTTTTCCAGAGCAAGGTCAAACTACAAGGTGCTTACCGAGAAACTACTGGGCACCATACATATATACTATGTTTTGACCTAAATCTAATTTCAATATCTGATAGTCTCATGACAATATCGATGGCGAATTGTAATTATTCAAACTGCTTTGTTTTATTTCAGAGTAAAATAGAATAGAATAGAATAGAACAGAATTCATTCTAAATTTCACTACTTTATTATGTATGGTATTTTGAAAAAAAAAATCTTAGTTAATGGTGCCGGACACAGGGATGTTCTTGCGAGTGAATGACTTTGTTACTGCATAAAAAAAATGGACGATGCAATAATTGAATGTTGAAAAATATCTTAGGTAAAAGAAAGGAAGGGAACTCCAACAAGACTCGATTTCAGCACACACAACAATGTTACATTATGAAACATAAAAAAACGGGAAGCACAGAGTGGACAAACACAAAAAATACACAATAAGGAACATGTAAGAAGTATGTATCATTGTATAGTTAAGAATCATAAAAATCTTTGTCATCGGGAGAACCACCGCTAAAAGAGACCATGGACCAACAACAGACGCCATTCTTTAGATAGGAAGCATCCAAAAACATAAATACATTCAACGGTTTTGACCTTTTGTGTACGACTTACATGACCAGTGTTACTAGCCAGCATGAAATGCCTGTAACTTTCCCCGGACACCTGATCCAAATATCCATTTCACTTTCAAATGTGCTTGTTGTTTATTAAGTTTTGTGTTTTTCGTGGTTTTGTATGCCAATGGATTATAATTTTTCAGTTCTGATTTTTGGTTTTGCGTTTGTCTTACACACACGGAAATATTAATATGGAATACATATTTTTATTTTAAAATAACAATGTAAGTACGCTTTTAGTGAATACACTTTTTTATTGCTTTTACAAAATACATTCATACTATAATAACTTGTTATCTAATAATATCAAAATTAAATACTTTTAATATTATCAAAATAAATTTATGAGAATTAGAATTATTTGCCAGGTAAAATATTGCTACACTGTACGTAATAGATAAATGTGATCGTCATTTGCTATAAAACCCTTTACCATCTACGCATGTATGAAAATAATGGCATTGAGTAATATATATGAAAGGAAGAATATTCTCCTTTGGAATTGTCGTTAATTTTTAACGAACAAAAGAAAAAAAAAAAAAAAACATGAATTAATTACGTCCATTGTTAGCTTAGAGTATATTAAACAATAAAAAGAATTAATTTAAAACAACAAAATCCAAACACAAAAATAACATGAAATAGAAAGTAAACATTATGTCTACGTTTGAACCAAAAGTGAACACACACAAAGCAAGAGGACAATACACCAGGTGTAGATCAAAGAAAGGGTGGGATCTCCACGACTCGGTTGCTGTATCCACATATATATTTATCTGTAGTTGTCTATTAAATATGATTTTGCATGAATTTTTGTTTTGTATAATGAACAATAACGATTCATTAACCACTGTATCAGAAGTTATAAATGACTTATTACGTACGCCCTCTGTTTATATCCATTTACATATTCATCTGTGTTGTTTGGACCCCTGCGTTTTGCGGTCATGTTTGTGTGTGGTCATCTGACAGTGAGGAGGTTGTTTTACACCACAGTTGTACGTTCTTCGAGACCTCTGGGTAATCGGAAAAGTGGGAGGGTTGTGCGCACGTAATCCAGGATAACCACACCTTATGCTATTTCCGTGGCAGATGGCCGTCCTAAGTCGGCACCGGTTGCCCATTGGCCTCGTTGGTTTATGTGTAGTCCTTTGTGTTTGATGTTTCTGTGTTGTGCGTTAACGTTCCTTGTCCCTTATGCGTCTCTTTCCGTGCTTGTCTGCTTTGTGTTTTTGCATTGGTTGTTTTGGGGTTTTGCTGTGGGTGCTACAACCAGGTGTTGTTGGAGATCCCCTCCTTTGTTTAATATTGCCGCTGGATATATTTTTGAATAGGTAAAACTACTACCACCTACAACTATGGTAAAATGCAGGAAAAAGATGGACTCTTGATTGATATATATATTATTCTTTTGGATGAAAACGAAATGGAAAAATTGTGCATATTATAATTTTGATTAATTCCACAATATTTCACAAGTCTCGCATGCATGCGGGTTACACAACATGGAAAACTTTGTGTGAATGGCGATTGATATTGATTACTAGATCTATGTCATTCACATGGTCATCGTTCTTGTCTCCATTTTCTTTATCACAATCTACACGCTCATCATTTTTCGAAATATCCTCCTCGCTTCCGCTTTCTTTAATTTTCTCGTCCGCCTCCTTCATTTCTCCATCTAATACTTCTTCCATTTTGTCCACAGTCAGATCAGCAATCTCCCAGGTTTGTTTGTAATTTCTTACCACATTTTCAAAGGAATTTTGGAAATTCACATTCTCTGTGTCAACTGATAAGTTTCCCTTAGGTTTGAAAATGAATATTTTAACAAGCAAAGGAAGAAAACCTGTTAGTAACGTAGCTATGATCTGGTTTAAGTCAGAAACATTGTACTGGCTTCCAAATATCATCACAATGAGGATAACAAACAGTAGGAATACCAGAGTAACCAAAAACTGCGCAAGAGCGGAAATTACGTTCGATGGAAGATTTCCTGGTCCACCTGAATGAGGCATGTTCACCGTTTGAAAGAAAAACTTCTCAGTGATGCAAGTCGTGTCTTTGCGATCAAGAAAAAAGATAAGCTGTCTGGTTTTCCATTTTGGAATACCATCCTTTACTACGAAGGTCGGTTCGGATGACATGTTTCCATCTTTCTCGCGTACAAAATCATCTATACTTTTTGAATTTTGCGCCACTTCTTTTTTCAAAGATTCGTCGTCTATCGAAATTTCATCTTCAATAAGAATATTGAGGTTTGAACTAGCCATTGACGGCAAAGGTAGTACAAATGCGGTGTTATTTTGTTCGGCTTCGTCTTGAGCGGCAATTACTTTCATTTCTTTCCTCAATTTGTCAAGGACGAACTCATGTATATCGGAGTTGAACGAGCTGTATTTCTGTGTAACACCACTGAAACATTCTTTACCGTAAACAATGACCATAACTAATATAGAAACGTACTCCATGGCAAAGGTAGCGTTAAGAATGATTCCAATCATGGTTAACATAATATACTCAAAGAAAAATACAAGAAACTCCATAGCCAATAACGTAAACGACAAAACGCACACTAAGCTTATAACCGCTACCGGTATTTGGATAACTCTGGACTTTATTTTAGGAACAGAATTCTCTTTCATGAGGTATTCTCTTCCTAAGAGATACTCAAAATCAAAAAATGAGAAGAGGAATTGGCAGTACGTAGTACCTTGCCTATATTTTACAATTTTCAAATTGCTTTTCAGAACAGAATGAAACAAAGAGTACAGAATAAGCCTCATGACAATGTTAAACGTAGGTAGAAAGTACATTGTCATGACAACAAGAGCGAAAGGTGTGACAACCACAAAATGGAATGGAAGTATGAACATTCCACAAAGTCCAAAGTGAGTCAAAGGTTTTAACAAAAGTCGAAAGAACCATCCAATTACATGGGCTCTCGAGGTGTTTTTCATATCTTGGAAACACTTCCGGATGACCATTCTGAGCATACGTGTAACATGCTTACTGATGTAACCAAGTAAGACACCTTCACAAAGCAAGAAAATATAGCAAATGAGAAAAGCAACGTGCAGCGGACTAACATACGATAACCGGTATGAAGACTGTATAATCCAGCCCGTTCTCTGATATGTGTTGTTAGTCGTAATATCTTCTCGTTCATAATTGTAAATGACCATAGTCCGGGCGACCCATGGCAGGCATAACATCAACATGAACAACAAGTTCATAAGACCTCGAAGACATTGATACCACGTTAATTGTACTCGGTTACACACACATCTCTTGCCTCCAAACATGTTTGCTTTGCAGCATTTCATCACTGATGTTTTCTTTCTGATCTTGCACAAGACGAGGGATTCGTACATTGAATTGAGTAGACTTATAGGAGATTTACTTTTGGTTACAAGCTGGCCAGATTTAACGTAAAATTCTATTTTGGAGAGTTGGAGTTTATAAATGGACCCTTCTTTCATCTTGTTTAAAGTGTTACCAAACTTCGGCATGACATCCGGACACATTTTTGACACGGACACAGTATAGTCGGTTTCCTTTTCTGGATGTCGTATTGAATCTTTTTTGGCCAATATTGAAACAGGTACTTTGAGATAATGTTCATATACGTAAGTTCGAAATTTCTCTTTGAAGTAGGATTTGGGGATAACCATTGGCGCAAACATAAGAGCAATGAATTCAAACAAATTTAAACACACAACCAGAATGCTCAATAGAAATTCTATCACCAGCTTTTTACATTTGATTTCTTCATCCCTTAACTGGCAGCATTCATAATACGATGTTAGATGGTCAATATTATGAGGATTGAGTCGCATGTTGCATATTCTTTCATTTTCTCCGAGCGAAGCTTCCTTTTCCTTTTTCCCATTTACAATTCCCCTCCTTTCCTTCGGACCCCTGAAATTATGAAGCAAAAAGTCCCTGACCAGTGTTTCATACTCTTGACCATTCAACTTGGACAGGCATCCTCTTGGTTTGTCCGTGACGTTGACGATTACATCATCAATTTTGATACCGAATGTCGCCGTAGAAACGGAAATAGTTTTCAAGAGTTTCCTTTTTAATATTAAAAGTTCTGTACCGCCTTTGCCTTTAGTTCTTATCCACTGCAGCGGTTGATACAACATTGTTCCGTTGTCACCTACAAAAGATTCATATTATATATTGATTTATTCTTTACGGTATAGTCTGGACGTGTTATAAATATTCTTCATCTTTAGCCATCGACGGAATCTAAATATATACACCTTAAAGAAAGACATACTGAATTTCGGATACATATAGAAATCTATCATCATCAGATGCAATATTCAGCAAAGTAATGCAGTCGGTGTTTTGTCTCTATCGAACAAAAATAGAAGCTGACGCACAAATAGCAATATCTCGAAAGATTTCTCTTATTGATTGCAGTAAAATACGTTCCTTTGAAAGATTCAAGATACACATCGTTTCGTCAGGACTAAACTATGAATATTCTATCTTTAGAACAAAAATTGACGCGAGTATATGATACTCGTACTAAAACCTTGCAACGGTCAAATAGGCCCTTGCTACCAAGCTATGATGAACTTTTGCTTATATTATGGGTAACCTAATTTAACCCTTTTTTCTTCGTGAAGACGGAATGCGAACACGTAGAAGCACTTATTCTAATTCATTCTGTGTATTCCATGCATTCTGTTTGCACAGCGTTTTACAATCACGTATAAAGACAATAGTTTTCACTTGCATTTTAGGGGTAGGGGCAAAAGTGCCCATTTTTGATCCCAATAAAAAATTTTTAAAGGTTCTATATTCTTACTCATTATACTTCTCCGAAACAAAAAGGACAAATTTTATGTGATTTCTCGAAAATCCCACCTTTTAGGGAAAATGATTGGAAATTGAGCTCTATGTCTTGACGGAGAGGCTTGGTACTTGACCAATCTACAGTCTTGTACAAGCGCATCCTTGAGACTTATACTCTGACTGACTGTGACGACGGGACTCCATGACGGGCCCTGTCCAAACCTCTTTAGAGAAGACAGGGCCCGTCCACCTGTCCTCTCTGAATGTCAGTCGGACTCCTCGGGTGATTACATACATGAGCTCGCTACAGCCGGCAGAGCACGGACTGTACTACGCATGCCCTCTTTTTATATCAATTTACATATTCATCTGTGTTTCCGGGGCCTCTGCGTTTCGCGGTCTTGTTTGTGTGAGGTCATCTTACTGTGAGGAGGTTGTTTTACACCACAATTGTGCGTTCTTCGAGACCTCTGGGTAATTGGAGAAGTGAGAGGATTGTGCGCACGTAATCCAGGATAACCACACCATTTGCTACTTGCGCACGTAATCCAGGATAACCACACCATTTGCTACTTGCTAGAGCATGTACTAATGTTGTGGGTCATGTATTATTTTAGTTTTACTTATGTGTAAGTACACATGTACTTAGTCATGTTATTTAATGATTTCATAATAATTCTTTCTAGATTTTACTATGTCATAAAAAGAAGGGAGGAGATCTCCAATAAGACCCCGTTGCAGCATCAACAGTAAAACACCAAAACACCCGATGCAAAAACACAAAAGACGAGTACAGCACGAGACGGAAAAGAGACACACGACATGTAGACATCAAACACCAAAGACTACACATAAACCGACGAGACCAATGGGTAACCGGTGCCGACTTTGGACGGCCATCTGTCACGCAAGTAGCAAATGGTGTGGTTATCTTGGATTACATTCATCTCATTAGAGAATATCCCATTATGTTCTTTGTTACATCATTATCATCACATGACTGTGATTTCTAGAATTTACTCTATTGTTAATCATTTGTAATGAGTCATTGTTCTAGAAGCTTCTGGTAAATTCATTGGTATTAAGTATAAATACCTCTGAGGAACTGTGTTGTGGGGACATTCTTACACATTCGTAGACACGATTCATTCATCTATTCTGATATACTGGGACACTTTATTTGTTGAGACTTTAATCTATTTTAAGAACGTTTGGACACCGATCTTTCGAGAACTTTTGTGATTACCGGAAACCATACATTCGATAGACTTTGTGGACCGTAAAGGACACTTTGATCCGGACATTGTATTGTACGTTGTAATCATTTCAAATATAGATATTTTGTACATAATTAAACTTGTAAATTTATATTCTGTCTTTGTCTGATTTTTGGTGGCGTTTTTGGGTATTCTGACCCATAACAGTAATGTTTTGGATTTTCATGATAGAAATTTACAAATAACCAAGAAACGTTTAGGTCAAGGTTTTCGATTTCACACACTTGTAAAGACATTCTGAAATTTTACAAAAATAATTGTCAACTACTTTTGAAATTCGGACCCATACAAGCAACAGAGTATATTACTTTGAATATTTCGCAACCTGTATTTTATGGTGACATGATCAACAAAATTAGAAAGATCAAAGGTAGACAGAATTACATCAAAAATGCGTCAGAATTATCAAACGCCTTTTTTACCGTGGATATGATCCTAATGTCACCAAACGGACACTGGGCTTGGTACTTGGCCAATATACAGTCTTATCATTTTACCACTAATTTCGATAGTAGTGGGCAATTTGGGCGGGAAAAACACTCATATCTTAAATTGATAATATCTATTTTCGATTAAATTCCATTCTAATATGACTTGAAATGTACTCCCTATATGTACCATAGAACTCGCCTAGTGTAAACTCTCCATCAAACTTTCAGTGCACTAAGCTCCGCCCATTCACGTGCTACTCGTCACATGAACCATGGCTCGGTGATAATTTGCTTTGTTCATGCGACTCGTTGAATTACTGGACAATAAACCACAGTTAGCTAGTTCTTATTTCTTAAATAAACAACAATATCTCTACCCTTATTTGAAAGATAAAAAAACAGAAAAATTTTTTTTTGAAAAAAGCAAAAAAATGGCGCCCAAAGCGCCAGATTTTGCCCCTACCCCATTTGCAAATTACAAGCTTTACGCATGACGTTATAATTCTCTTATCTTTATATCAAATGACGTCATTATGTGACTTATTTTTAACGTTATGGGCTTGTATTTATCGTCTATGATTAACATAACAAGTAAGTTCTTTTCTCGCCATTGTAAACACGAAGCAGTTTATGCATTTTAGATTTTGGAGCAACGTTATTTTTATAAAGTTGAAACACTTCCGTATTATTTTAATACGATAATGAGACCCTCATTACAGAGGGTATACAGAGTTAGAACATTTCACATAAATTAGAATAGGAATAAACGTACTGTGTTTTGTGGCTCCGGTAAGCAAGGTATAAAATATGTTCAATCAGTATATCCAACATGTACCTGTCGGAACTACAACAAAGGAGGGGATCTCCAACAACACCAGGTTGTAGCACCCACAGCAAAACCCCAAAACACCCAATGAAAAAACACAGCAGACAAGCACAGAAAGAGACGCATAAGGGACAAGGAACGCCAACGCACAACACAGAAACATTAACCACAAAGGACAACACATAAACCAACGAGACCAATGGGCGACCGGTGCCGACTTAGGACGGCCATCTGCCACGGAAAAAGCAGAAGGTATGGTTATCCTGGATTACGTGCACACAACCCTCCAACCTTTCCGATTACCCAGAGGTCTCGAAGAACGTACAATTGTGGTGTAAAACAAACTCCTCACTGTCAGATGACCACACACAAACAAGGGGCCCAAGCAACACAGATGAATATGTAAATGGATATAAAAAGAGGGCGTACGTAATACAATCCGTGCTCTGCCGCCGCGAGCTCATGTATGTTATCACCCGAGGAGTCCGACTGACATTCAGAGAGGACAGGTGGTCGGGGCCCTGTCTTCTCTAAAGAAGTTTGGACAGGGCCCGTCATGGAGTCCCGTCGTCACAGTCAGTCAGCGTGCAAGTTTTAAGAATGCGCTTGTACAAGACTGTAGATTGGTCAAGTAACAAGCCTAGTGTCCGTCTGGTGACATTAGGATCATATCCACGGTATAAAAGGCGTTTGATGATTCTGACGCATTTCGATAGTGATGTTGTCTATCTTTGATCCTTCTTATCTTGTTAATAAGATCACCATAAAATGCAGGTTGTGAAATACCCAAAGTAATATACTCCGTTGCCTGTATTGGTCCGAATTTCAGAAGAAGTTGACAATAATTTTTGTAAAATTTCCAGAAAGTCTTTACTAGTTTGTGAAAGCGAAAACCTTGTCCTAAAAGTTTCTTGGTAATTTGTAAATTTCTACTATGAAAATCCAAAACACAGTTCGTTTATCCCCTAGTTATCAGAATCTGAGAACAAATGGAACATAAACGACCCAAAGGCAGGATAAGTATTGGCTTAGCAGTTGACAGATAAAGAGCTTATAGAAAAGACGCGTCCTTGAATCTGAGCCATTACTCTGACAGATCAGTGAGCTGCAAGTGTAATGTATATTTACATTCTCAGATTTCATGTTTAATTATCAAATTAAAAAAAATGAAAATTTAAAGGCAAATCTTTGATTAGGATTTTGTTAAACAAATGCATATATGTAACAAACTGCTTATCTTAATTTCAAGCGTCAAACACCTTGTAAGGCAAAGTGTTCGATTTTCTACGTTTAATATGGTCATGAGATTTACCTTTCATACATAACTAAATAATATTATTGGTATGGTAAATGATATTCTGTCTTAGACCATTTGAACCGTCCAATCACAGAGTATTCTTGTATCTTTCGAAATGGAAATGATATTTCTGCCGAATTGAAGCGAGCAGGAGATGCTGACTCTTCCTGGGCACCTGGTCTCACTCCCATATTGGGAGTTCGCTTCTTTTCATGTGATGAAGGTTTTTGTTCGTTTTGGTTTCTGTTTTATCCTGATTTTTTATGCCTTCGGTTGATGATTTTCTGGGTCATTGATTTTGTACTGTGTATTGGGATATGTTCATTGTCCATATTTGTCATGATTACGAACTTAAGAAAGTTTGTTTTTTCTCTTGTGAAAACTTTAAAAAGGGTAATGAATAAAATCAAGTATACACGTGGTTTATTACATGCAAAGTTCAGTCAATCGGTAAGCTGAATGTGGTAGCGCGCTTGCTCTGACCTGGGTTACAAAATTATTGTTTACCCTAGAATTAAAACGTCTATAATAAACATCAAAGAAGGTAAGACAAAATCATTAGAATTTCCATTGAACCCTGGAATTAATGATATTTCTAAGCGACTCCTGCTTGCATGCGACAATCTTCGTAATAGTTCCATGAAAACTTCAGATTCAGGTAAAGATATCGAGTTTGATTATGATGACAGCCATTCAATCATAATCCAGAATGTCACTGATCACTCTAGAAAGAGGGATCTCAAATATGCTTTTATAAGAACCCTGTAGCCACGGAAGAACTTGCTCAATGAATACAATTATAATATGAGAGTTATTTCATAAGCTCCACAACTTCTAATACATCCTCGGTTCCCCATGGCTGAATTAAACCAAAGCGCAAATACCATGGACAATCGAGAATAGGTCTAATAACAATAATGTAAACGTCTTCAAATTGAATAGCATCATTTAAGAACAGATAAATTGGCAGCATGGACCAGACATGCGGGTTTCGGGTACTTAACCCTCGTCAGTGATCCTTAAATCTAAACAATGTAATATGCCAAAGAAGTATGAAAGTTACTATGTCGAAAAAGCGTACCGAAAGACGTAGCAGGATGGGTGGGATATGATGCTACAGGTATCAGACCCCAATTATTTTTTCCTATATATTCCTTTGTAAATTATACTAATATGACGATTAAATACTCGAATCGCACCACCATTTTTTGCTTGAAACTTTTATATCTGCTAGACAGTATCAAAATAAGCTCAGAAATGGATTCATGCAAAAATCTGTCGCTTAGTAGACTTTTAATATCTCTTTAAACCCGAAAGGGGGTATCTGTGGCTCTAATGTTCTACAATCTATCAATTCTAGAGCCTCATAACACATCTGGCATTCCGCGATTAGGATGATGCAGTATCATTCAACATGCTAGAATATTTTTTGTCAACTCATCTGCGACTCATTGACGTAAAAAACGAATCATCTAGTGTAAAAAGAGTCGTAGAAATTAAATGTAAGAAGACGAGGGATTGAAATAATCAGGAACTATTTGCGTGGTCAACGAACATTCAAAATTAATTGTGATCTGTAATCTACAGGACCCACGTTTTAGAAATTTCAAGAAATTTTGATAACAGCAAATCAATAATCTGATAACCAAAAAAAACCCCCATATTAATAATCTGCCAATAATAATGAATATGATAATACAAATAATAAAAATATAATAAAAAATCTATATGAATAATTTCTGCTTCACAACATCTTGAAGGTACTGAATTACATTTTCTCATTAACAAATACATTTTCATTGCATTGACAGTTTTACATAAGTCATACTTTTCATGCTGTATGTCATATTTAAGGTTATATTACTACATCTATTGCGTATTTTAATTTGTCAAACATAGTTTTAAATAGATTGGGATAGAATATAAAAGGATGAAATATATGACGGGTATCTGCGTGATGTTACAAAGAAGATGTTATCTCACTTTACTGGGGTGAATCAGAAATGGGCTCCTCCTATATTAGATATGATTAATAATCCGTATTTTCTTACCAGACAAACCATTATTGTCAACGAGTCGACCATGAATCCTACGAAGCAGTGTATCTCATTAGGAACTTACGTAGATTTTATTCTGAAAGCTAGGCGTCTTTCAGATAAGCTTCTCAGTCAGGGATGCGTTTGTGATCGACTTACATCGTCAGTGAGGAAGTTCTACGGTCCATATGGGGAACTCGTCATACACTATGATGTCCCACACTCCAGAATGGTGGATGATATTTAATTTTGTAATATACCATTTGTACCATCCAACCAAAGATAAACTTTATATCTTCAAAAATGAAAGTAACCGGATGTGACAATTCTACCGAATTGAAGCGACGGATGTTGCATGCAAGCAGGAGCTGCTGACTCTTCATGGGCACCCGCAGCCAGTTTCACAAAAATTCTTACGAATAATTTCAAGAATTTTCTTAGATTTTGATCACTTAGTTCTTCTTTTGAAATGAAAATATCGTTGTTTTGTTTCAGACTTTTTATTTAGTGTGTAGATATGATATTAGAAAACATAGTGCAATCTAAATGAGAAATCTTTTCAGTGTTTTATTAAATGACAAAAGTTACGTAAATTTCTAACTTTTATCGTAAGAACTTTTGCGAAACTGGGCATTTGCATCACTCCCATATCGGGTGTTCGCTTCTTTTCATGTGGTGGGGGAATTTGTTTGCTTTGGTTCCTGTTCTATCCTGGTTTTGCATGCCTTTGGTTTATGATTTTCTGAATTGTCGATTGCTGTGTATAAGAATATGGTAATTATCCATATTTGTCGTTTAAAACAGATAAATTACTGGCGCCTTTATAAGAGAAAAAGTTTAGGATTTCTTGTGAATTTTATTCCTTTTTTATTCATGAAAACAACTTTTGTAATGATTTGGATTTCCCTACCTTTAGTTTTGGACCGGCTGTACAGAAAAACAAGATTGCCCCCAATGACAACTTGGATTGGGAATCTTAATGCATCAGGTCATATATGAAAGTATGAAAATTTTGTCGGATACTTCAATTATTGAATCGACATGTGCAATGTTGAGAGAGTAAGATTTGACAATGTCTGTGTCTTGATTAAACACCCTTAAACTTAGCGAAGAATGCAAGCTGAATTCCGAGGTTTTTCATTTCAGAATGTATCTATTATACCTTCCTCAAAAAGAAACGGAAGGTATACCAAAAATAAATATTCTGAAATTAACACACAAAAATAAATTTCACGCCAAGCTTTCTCTACTTTGAATATTTAATTTCATCTAGACATATCAAATAACAATGTATCAGAAAAGATGTGGTGTCAAATTCTCGGATACCTCATGGGTATGAATATTATTTACCACGCTGTACTTTTATTTATTGTTACCTACGTATAGTGTCTAGATATCAGAAATAAAAAAATGTGTCACTTGCCTATTTCAAAGTATACAAGACATGACGCTTAATGAAATACTGGTTATAATCTTTTTGAAAGCACCAATCGACATTTTAAAAGTAGATATCTTTCGGACTTCGCACTCTTGACTTCGCACTTATGGGGTCATATGAAAGATATCAGGTGTAATTAGAAGAGTAGAATCCTGACACACAATAGACGAAAAAAAAAAAAACATGGAGAGCTTTAAATATGTATATTCATACATGCGATAAATAAATTTTAACAAAATATAATCTAGGTTAATTGGCATAAAATTAACAATTAACGTTTGTGACATAGTCCCTTCGCGGTGTCCGAAGTTCTAATTCCGCGAACATGAAAAATATTTATTTATAACTAAATACCCATATCAAATATGATGAGATGAGGACTTAATAAATACCAGGATTTTTATGTGTATCTGTTTCATTCCATTTTATACGTTAGCCGGAGACAATCAAGTTTTATTAGTATTTGATTTTATAATGTAATCATTTGGTTGTTAACGTCTTCAAATTCAATAGCATCATTTAAGACCAGATAAATTTACAGCATGGACCAGACAACCTACCTGCACAAAGGAAATAAAACTGAAAAAAATTGAAAAGGACATATTAAGAAGACATGCATACCTTTCAGAATGATGTCTGATTTACCGTTGATTACAAAGCGCAGGTTGAAAATCCATGATCCTTCTTTTAACAGATCCTTGATTTTTTGATTGAGATTCGGCTCCAGATTCCACAGATAACATGATGTATCTGACGAGTAAAGCGACCATGCACTATACTCTACAGAATATTTAGATGCTATGTTGAATTGCAAAAGGCTCACAGGTATTATTGAATAAAACGAAATAAACTGTAAGAGAAATTTCATTTCCGAATATCCTTGTAGTTCCTTATGATAACACTTTAAAAAATGGGAAGCAATTTGGACATCTCAAGGATATAGGCTGTGGCCGACTCATTTTAAATGATTTCATGCATGTTACGCTGATATGTAATTTTTCACCTGGATATAAAAGATGGGATACATTTCAGACAGGAGTAAATAAAATGGTGCAATTAAGTGTTCAGATATCAAATTAAAAGTGAGTATAATTAAGCTTAAGTGTCGGTGAAGAAGGCACATGAATTTAATAAGAGGATATGTGGCATGTTGGCATGTAATGTTTTTTTTTTGCCATATATTTCACTTGAATACGCTTCACTTGATTTTAGGCAATATTTTTCACTAAAATACGCGTCTGAATAAACCCTACACAAACTTTGGAGCTGCTCCTTTTGGCAAGAGGAAATTAAAGCTCTGTATTGAATATGGCGCCAGGAAAATTCACCTTGGCTTTATTTAAACTGTTTGGAATGAAGTACTACGAGGATTAAAATATCCGAACCATGTGTCTAGTACAACAAAATTGGTATTATAGAACATATATTTCAATATTGACAATTTCAACTACTAGGCTGGTATCGCTGCTGGTAGACTGTAAGTCCCCGAGGATATCGCTCACCTAGTTTTAGTGTTTACGCATGGCATTGATTACTGTCATCAGATAAGTCCTAAATTTCTAAAACTAAGGGGAATCCCCCTCATTGAATAGCTCTGTGCTTAGCTGGGTTTCGGCATAATTTTGTTCGGTCATGTTTAGAATTAAGCTTCTGGCGCCTACCTACCCTCCAACGATTTTTGACCATATTTTTCGCTTAAATAAGCTTCTGAATAAACCCTACACAACATTTGGAGCCGCTCATTTTGGCAAGAGGAAATTTAAGCTCTGTATTGTATATGGCGTCAGGAAAATTCTCTCGGCTTAATTTAAATTGTTTGGAATGAAGTACTACTGACGAGGATTAAAATATCCGAAACACGTGTCTAGTACAACAAAATAGGTACTATAGAACATATATTTCAATATTGACAATTTCACCTACTAGGCTGGTATCGCTGCTGGTGGACTGTAACTCCCCGAGGATATCGCTCACCTAGTTTTAGTGTTTACGCACTGCATTGAAAAATATTTTATATTTCCTGTCATCAAATTAGACCTAATTTTTTAACCTAAGGGGTATCTAACTGATTGCATAGATCTGTGCTTAGCTGGGTTTCGGCATAATTTTTATTCGGTCATGTTTAGAATTAAGCTCCTTGCGCCTACCCTCCAACGAATTTTGGCCATATTTTTAACTCAAATACGCTTCTGAATAAACCCTACACAAAATTTGGAACCGCTCATTTTGGCAAGAGGAAATTTTAGCTCTGTATTGTATATGGCGTCAGGAAAATTCTCTCGGCTTAATTTCAATTGTTGGGAATGAAGTACTACTGACGAGGATTAAAATATCCGAAACACGTGTCTAGTACAACAAAATAGGTACTATAGAACATATATTTCAATATTGACAATTTCATCTACTAGGCTGGTATCGCTGCTGGTGGACTGTAAGTCCCCGAGGATATCGCTCACCTAGTTTTAGTGTTTACGCACTGCATTGAAATATATTTTATATTTCCTGTCATCAAATTAGACCTAATTTTTTTAAACCTAAGGGGTATCTAGCTGATTGCATAGCTCTGTGCTTAGCTGGGTTTCGGCATAATTTTTATTCGGTCATGTTTAGAATATAGCTCCTTGCGCCTACCCGCCAACGAATTTTGGCCATATTTTTAACTCAAATACGCTTCTGAATAATCCCTACACAAAATTTGGAGCCGCTCATTTTGGCAAGAGGAAATTTAAGCTCTGTATTGTATATGGCGTCAGGAAAATTCTCTCGGCTTAATTTCAACTGTTGGGAATGAAGTACTACTGACGAGGATTAAAATATCCGAACCACGTGTCTAGTACAACAAAATTGGTACTATAGAACATATTTTCATTATTGACAGTTTCAACCACTAGGCTGGTATCGCTGCTGGTGGACGACTGTAAGTCCCTGAGGATATCGCTCACCTAGTTTTAGTGTTTACGCACTGCATTGAAATATATTCTATATTTCCTGTCATCAAATTAGACCTAAATTTCTAAAACTAAGGGGTATCTAGTTTCAGCTCAGCAAATCAGAATGCAAGCTCAGTGCACGTGCTTAGCTGGGTTTCGGCATAATTTTTTTTTTGGCCAGGAAAATTCACTTAAAAGGCAATAAAAGACACTAAATATCATTCTATTTCAGGCAAATTTCTTGCATTCTGATTGGCTGAGCAGAACAAAATATGATGTTGTATTAAGTTACTGACAAGATATCATTTTAATATCCTGCTTCTTCTAAAACGCTTTACGCTGTTGGCGTCATTGAGATGCTTTGAAATTTGTTGACGTTCTTTCCGGGTTCTCAATCGTTTCGATGGGAATTCTCACGATTTTGCCTTGCCTTCTCGACTTTGAGACTGAATGACGCTTATTTATTTCTTTGATGTTTATATTGACGTAAATACAAAACAAGATGCCATCGGCTGGATTAATTCGGGAAAACAAATGTATTAGGTCGATGAAATGAATTGCAATTTTTCATCAACCCAAAGTAATTAGCCAATGCAGCTTTTTTAATCGACTAAATATGGTATAAAGGATGGGTGAAACAGAGAGATGAACTGATTAATTATCTTTCTGAATTGATAAAGTCCATTGGAGTGTTACTTAAAAAAGGACCTAAGTATAGAATCCTATCCAAGATAGATTTTGTCAAATGCCGTGAGGTGCTTACGGAAGCCTTAGATAATTATACGAAAAGATGGTGTAAATCAGAAGGAGTCGAACCGCATGCTCCGAATGACTGGAAAAACCTGATTTTAGAGATAACGGATATTCGAATAGACAACTTCCATAAAAACCCTCATCTTATTCAAAATCCACGTTCCAAATCAGAAAGATATTGCAAATCCAAACTAAGTAAATTACATGAAAAATATGTCTTTGCAACAGCTGATAAAGCAGCCAACAACACCATTATCATTTGAAAACGTTACTACATATCAACTTTGGTTTCGGAACTTTCATCTACTAATACATATATCAAAAGCAATGAAAGTGCATCTAACATTTTAAGCAAGCATAGCAGTGAACTGTCTTCATTCAATATCTCTTTTTCTAAATTGGATCTCCCAACACTATATTGCATACAGAAACTGCACAAGTCTCCTTACAAATTTCGATTTATTACTAATTCTAGTATCTGCTCCACTACAATTTTGTCTAGAAATCTGACGTCAGCACTTACTGCTATTAAAGAACACATAACTAGATATTGTGAAACGGTTCTAAACAGGAACGATGTCAATTTATTTTGGTCTATTAAGAATTCAGGGGATGTGATTGACAAAATGAAATCTGGAAATTTCCAAGCCCATACGATTTCTTCATACGACTTCTCTAATATGTATACCACACTTCCTCATGACAAAATTAATGATCGATTATCTAATCTCATTAAATGGTGTTTTGATCGAGAGCGAAAAACTTACATTTGTACATCTGAATCGAAGGGTTTCTTTTCCTCGATAGACTACAAATCATACAAATCAAGGACATGTAGTGAACTGTGTAATGCCTTGTCCTTCCTCTTGGACAATATTCATGTTAGATTTGGTGAGGATCTATACAAGCAGGTTGTAGGAATTCCTATGGGTACTAACTGTGCGCCTCTTCTTGCAGATTTATTTTTATACACTTATGAAAAAGAATTTATCCAAAACCTTCAAAAGCAAAGAAAATTTGATGATCTGAAATGTTTCAATAATACTTCTAGGCATCTGGATGATATTCTTACCATTGATAATCCTGCTTTTGAATCATATAAGAATGAAATTTATCCACAAGAATTAACACTTAACAAGGCAAACCTTTCAAATACAGAAACACCGTTTTTGGACCTAAAAATCAAAATTGTAAACGGAAAGATTCATACAAGTGTATATGACAAAAAGGATGATTTTGGATTCAACATAGTATATTTCCCCTGGCTTGACGGTGATGTTCCAAGATTACCGTCATACGGCATTTACATATCACAGCTCATCCGGTACGCTAGAGCATGTACTGATATTTTGGATTTTCACAGTAGAAATTTACAAATCACCAAAAAACTTTTAGGTTAAAGTTTCCGCTTTCATAAACTAGTTAAGACTTTCTGGAAATTTTACAAAAATTACAGTCAACTTCTTTTAAAATCGGATCTATATATGCAACAGAGTACATTACTATGGGTATTACACAACCTGTCTTTTATGGTGATATGATAAACAAAATAAAAAGGATCAAAAGTAGGCAGCATAACCATCTAAAATGTGTCAGAATCATCAAACGCCTTTTATACCGTGGATATGATCCTAATGTCACCAGACGGACACTAGGCTTGGTACTTGACCAATCTACAGTCTTGTACAAGCGCATCCTTGAGACTTGCACTCTGACTGACTGTGACGACGGAACTCCATGACGGGCACTGTCCAAACCTCTTTAGAGAAGACAGGGCCCCGACCACCTGTCCTCTCTGAATGTCAGTCGGACTCCTCGGGTGATTACATACATGAGCTCGCTACAGCCGGCAGAGCACAGACTGTATTACGCATGCCCTCTTTTTATATCCATTTACATATTCATCTGTGCTTCTGTGGCCTCTGCGTTTCGCGGTCTTGTTTGTGTGTGGTCATCTTACAGTGAGGAGGTTGTTTTACACCACAATTGTACGTTCTTTGAGACCTCTGGGTAACTGGAGAAATGAGAGGGTTGTGCGCACGTAATTCAGGATAACAACACCATTTGCTACTTGCTTGACAAATGGCCGTCCAAAGTCGGCACCGGTTGCCCAATGGTCTCGTCGGTTTATGTGTAGTCTTTTGTGTTTGATGTTTACATGTCGTGTGTCTCTTTTCCGTCTCGTGCTGTACTCGTCTTTTGTGTCTTTGCATCGGGTGTTTTGGTGTTTTGCTGTTGATGCTGCAACGGGGTCTTGTTGGAGATCTCCTCCCTTCTTTTAGATTCAATGTACATATTGGTACGATCCTCTCTGAGTACCACATTCAAGTCTGTTTTCCAAAACCCTGATGTAACAAGAGAACTTTCTTTTTCCATTGTCATTGCTCCATCAGACAAAGCGGCTAGCAACTCCACACTGACATGTAAAATGACAAATATGGATAATGACCATATCCCTGTATACAGCACGAAATCGATAATTTAGAAAATAAGAAACCGAAGGCATACAAAATCAGGATAAAACAGGAACCAAAGCAAACAAACAAAAACCTCCACCATATGAAAAGAAGTCCTGATATGGGAGTGAGACCAGGTGCCCAGGAAGAGTAAGCATCTCCTGCTTGCATGCAACACCCGCCGCTTCAACTCGGTAGAACTGTCACATCCGGTAACTTCCATTTCGGAAGACATAGAGAACAATCTTTGGTTGGATGGTTCAAATGGTCTATGACAGAATATCATCCACCATTCTAGAGAGTGGGACATCATAATGTATGACGAGTTCCCCATATCGACCGTAGAACTTCCTCAGTGACGATGTTATTCGGTCACAAAGATATCCCTGACTGAGAAGCTTATCTGAAAGACTAGCTCTCAGAACAAAATCCGTATAAAATCCGTATATTTCGTACTTACTCTGGCATAGCGTATCAACTGAGATATGATCACGCCATAAGCAGGCGATGAAGGGATGTTGCTACTCAGAAAAGGAAAGTTTGAAATGCTGAAATTGATGTCGTCACGTTTGTCATAGAGTGAGGTGTTCGTGTGACCATCAGTGTCGTAGGACAACATCATGTCCAAATAGGATGCTCTGTAGTTTCTTTGACTTCAAGCTCTGAAGGATAGATACTGCTCAGGTAATCCGCGAATTTTGGATTATTGATGGAAAACACATCGTCTATGTATCTGTAAGTGAAGCTGAAGTCAGAAGCTAAGTATCTTTTCCCTTCAGAGACCAGAGATTGAATGAATTCAGCTTCGTACGAGTAAAGGAAAATGTCGGCAAGGAGTGGGGCACAATTGGTCCCCATTGGAATTCCTGTTGTTCTTCGACAGTCTTATAACTGAATTAGGCATTGATTCACAGTGGAATCTAGGACTGGGTCAATAATACTGGAATCCGACCTATGTTCCGAAAATTTTTTCTACATTTTATGTAAATGAAAATCAGAAATTGATTCTCTCCACTTTTGACCTTGACACTAATAAAGAATTAGAATTACCTAAGTTGTAATGTATTCACAAAATGCACAAATTACCATACAACAGTACGGGAGTGTAACAACGCTTTATAGCTTGATCGACAAAATGCTACAATAAATCTGTATCGATCATCAACAACGGTCTCCACAGTGCTGTGAAACAATTTTAAGTCGATTTTTTCTAAACCTTTATACAACGATCCCCATTCGAAATTCAAATAATATCCTCCGAAATCTTTAAAAATCCCGTAACCAGCAAAAAATGACAATTGTAATACAGGTACAATGTCGTGGGTACAATAAAACTTATTTTGTGAGAAAAAGCTTTGATTCTAAAATGCTTTTCAATTTGAAGACGTTTAACATTAGATAAACCAAAGCAGCTGTTATCCAAATTTTTATGATCGATTACATATTGGTGATGTACGGAGGAATGGTCTTTCCCATTGAAACCACTTGCTGATATTTTATATATTATATTGCGAACCTCGGAATGAATTAAATTCCGAAGTGAGACCAGGTGCCCGGGAGGAGTCAGCGTCTCCTGATTGCATGCAACACCCATCGCAACAGCTCCATGGAAACTTTGTCAAATTTGGTGATTGTCTTGATGTACATATTGGTGTACACATAAGGTAAGTCTTTTATACACTGGATATGATCCTAATGTCACCAGACGAACACTAGGATTTGTACTTGACCAATCTACAGTCTTGTACCAACGCATTCTTAAGACTTGCACTCTGACTGACTCTGACGAAGGGACCCCATGACGGGCCCTGTCCAAACCTCTTTAGAGAAGACAGGGCCCCGATAATAACACGGAAATGTTCCAACTCTTTACCTTCTTGAAGGAACTTTCGAACCAATTTTAATGCACCAGACAAAGTGTTTCGGATAGTAAATCCTCATCAATGATGCTTAAAGCCAACTTGAGTTTCAAAGTATCAAACTTTTTAATGGAGAGATTCACACAAGTGTGTATGACAAAAGAGATAATTATGGATTCAACATAGTAAATTTTCCCTGGCTTGACGTTGATGTTCCTAGATTACCGTCATACGGAATATACATTTTACAGCTCATCCGGTATGCTAGAGCATGTACTAATGTTTTGGATTTTCATAGTAGAAATTTACAAACTTTAAGGTCAAGGTTTTCGCTTTCATAAACCAGTAATGGCTTTCTGGAAATTTTACAAAAAAATTACTGTTAACTTCTTTTGAAATGCGGATCAATACAGCAATATAAGCAAAAGAGTATGTTACTTTGGGTATTTCACAACCTACTGACAAGGGTTAAGTACCCGAAACGTGCATGTCTGGTCCATGCTGAAAATTTATCTGTTCTAAAACTATGCTATTGAATTTGAATTTGAAGACGTTTAACACAGTATTTTATGGAGACATGTTTAACAAAATAAGGTAGATCAAAGATAGGCAGAATTACCATCGAAATTTTGTTAGAATTATCAAACGGCTTTTATACCGTGGATATAATCCTTCTGTTACCAGACGGACACTTGGCTTGGTACGGGCCAATCTACAGCCTTTTACCAGCGCATTATTAAGAATTGCAATTTGGCTGTCTGTGACGACAACACTCCATGACGGGCCCTGTCCAAACCTCTTTAAAGAAGGTAGAGTCCCGAACACCTGTCCTCTCTGAATCTTAGTCGGACTCCTCGGGTGATAACATGTATGAGCTCGCTATAGCCGGCAGAGCACGAACTGTATTTCGTACGCCTTCTATCTTTATGTCCATTTTCATATCCATATGTGTGTTTCTTGGCCCCTGCGTCATGCTGTCTATTTGAAAGGTCATATTACAGTGAGGATGTTATTTTATACCAATATTGTGCGTTCTGCAAGACCTCTTGGTAATCGCACAAGTGAGAGGGCTGTGCGCATGTAATCCGGATAACCGCATCGTCTTCTACTGACGTGGCAGATGGCCGTCCTAAGTCTGTACGGATTGCCCATTATCTCGTTGGTTTATGTGTAAACATTTCTGTTTGATGTTTTTATGTGATTTGGTGTTCCTTGTACCGTTTGCATCTCTTTCTGTGCGTATCTGCTACTGTAGATTGGTTATTATTCGTCAGATACCAATTTTCGTCATTTTCGTCAGTGCCTTCCTTGACGAAATTACGTACCGACGAATATGAATACTCCAGACAAAAAATAGATTGTAGTAAGGAAAAATTGATTCAGTCTCTTGGTAAACTTAAATATACTGCGGGGGAGGGAGGAAGATGCTGAAGGTTCCGAGTTTTAAGACATTGTTAAATAGTGTTATTACGGCATGCAAATGGCAAATAAATGAAAACTGAATATGAACACAAAGTTGCATATATTGTACTTCTAATTAAAAAATGTTATCACAGCAAGATAGGTGATATACGTGTCTCTAATTGTTTGTTTACCGATAATTGTTAAACAAACAATGAAAACAAACACATACAACGGATTTGAGAAGTTGACGGCGCGGATCTAAATGTTAAGTTGGCTTTTGAACAGATGAATTTACATTTTAGGAACCCTTGGATGACGAATTTACGTACTGACGAAATGGTCATTTTTAACGAATTGACGAAAATTGGTACTGACGAAAATAAAGCAATTTACAGTATTTGTTTTGCATTGTGTGTTTGGGGTTTTGCTGTGGGCGCTGCAACCGAATGTTGGAGATCCCCGGGTTTCGCAATCTTCCAATGAAAATTCTAATGTTTATTGCCTTATTTTTTTGACTTTGAGACTGAATAACTGACGGGTACTTCTTCGATGTTTTTAATATTGAATTTCAACAATTGTTTACTCTTAAAGACTGCTAGGTAATTGTAGAAGTGGGAGGGCTGTTCGTACGTAATCTGGATAACTACATCATTTAAAAAACTAACTTTTCGCTATTTATGCTGCAACAAAGTCCTCTGAGAGATGCCCCCTTTTCCTTCCTTCTTTAATATCTCAAGAAAAAAAAAAGACTAAAAATCACAAGACAGGTTGAGGTGATAACAGTTTGGATTCTATTTACAACTTCTTTTCAGAGAGGGGTCAGAGTGACCGATCCAGTTTGATACATGTATAAATGGGTCATTGAATTCAAGTGTGTAAAGAAGCTTGAAAAAAAGGTTTCCCGCGACTAAATTTCTTTCTCAATTACTTACTTTGAGAGAAGGGGTTTTTTTGGGGGGGGGGTGAATAAAAAAAAAGATGTATTTGAAAATCAGTTTATTTTAGATTATCATTTTATTGTAAATTTTCATAAGAATGAAGCAGGTAAACAGCTATTCTGGCGACACTTCACATTTAATTGCCCCTATGAATAGACCCTAATGATTTGATCTTCTTTGAATCTCTTCCAAAAATAAATACCTATCTATAATTGAGAAATAAAATGAAAGATGGTGCATATAACTATTATACCAAGTTTGAATTATGTTAAACGGGTGAGAATTCATCAATGCAGTATTCATGTCTGATTCGTTAAGGAGGCTTCTCTCTGGTAGAAGAGTTGAACAATTCGCTTTTCTTTAAAAAATGTGGAAAGACAGTAGGAACGTTATAACAATGCCTCACTGAGAGTTTGCTAAAACAGACAAGATGTTAAATGCATGAATATATATTTCATACTCATTGATTCACACAATTTATCAAATATTCTTATTTCATCTGGTTAAACTGCGTTTTTATTCTCTCTGGAAAGTTAACTTATTCTGATTTGACAAATATTACTCCCCCCCCCCACCTCCGAATTCAAGTACAACACCTCTCGATTTAATCTGTTCTTAAACTGAAATTTCACCCAATAGACATTTTTATGCTTAACTTATCTATGCTATCAGCTATAATTGAATAATCACTCTCAATTACGTCAACATCAGATCTAAATAACTAAACTGTTCGAATATTGTATACATAAGGCACTTTGATGATCAATTTTCAGCAATTCATCATAACTCTACAATAGATATCGCGTAAACCATCATATCCTTGACACTTGAATCAATACGTGGTACCAAGTGCTATCAAATAAAAGTTAATTTGCTTTTGTCAGCTCCCTGTTTTTGTGAGACACACAAATGAAGCAAATGAGAGGATTGATGCACAAACAACCCCTGATCGACATATTTCACTCTATGGCCGATTCATATTAAAACCAATTACATAAAGAGTCTTTTTCTAACTCTTGCAAGTCAAATATCAGGGTAAATTCTGGAATGATTCTGTGCCTTAAGTATAGGATAACGACCTCGTTGAGGTCTGTACGAAGATTAGATGCCCGAGGAGAGAACAGGTTGGTGTTTAGAGACCGAGGCCGAAGGCGGACTTGAAACACGTTATCCTATGGCCGAATACTCATTATAATCAAAACAATTCTCACCCGCGACTGAAATAATTTTCTTTTCTCCGCCCCTCATTGTTTTTATTGACCTCCACACTTCATTGAACGTTCATAAAACCTCGTATATTTAGAATCGTCCATAATCTTTACGAAATAAAATGACCGATGAATAACAAAAGAATCACATTTGAAGGTTTGTAACGATGATTATTGTTTCAACAAAAAAATTGAACAGATTCTTGCTGAACTTAATACCAGTTATGACTTTTAGCTTTCCATGTGTATATTCTTGGCGAACATAGACTTCGGTAAAGACGACCTTACATTGACCACAGCGGAACACACCCTACATGATGTAACAAACATACGATAATACAACTGAAAAATAACCGGACACACAATAAAAAAAACACTGAAGGATCCAACAAACAATAAAACAGACGCACCAAAACATGAATTGCAAATTATAAATAGAGGAAGGCCAATGTACACTCGACAATTAATAATAACGAAAGGTGCTGTTATTCGGTTTGGTCCACAAAACCTCCCTCTTACCCATATACATGTAACAGAGGTATTCCTAGGCGTACAGTTGGTGTATAAAAAACTTTAAGGTGACATCACAAAGGAGACAGTGATATATACGCTGAATTCCGAGGTAACTCAACAGCTGTGAATAGATACTAAAAAAAAAGAAGAGAGAAACAGGCCGTGCTTTGCCGGCTTAATCGAGATTATAAAGTCAGGATCCAGTCTTGTAAGATTAAGACCTGAACTGTCATGGAGTCCCCTTTTCACAATTTGTATAAAACTGTATATAGGTCCAGTGCCTTGCTTGAAGTTCATTTGATGAATTCAGGGTCATATATCCTCGAATAAGCAAGCGATTGATCTTTTGATAGTTTTGACTTGAGTTTTATCTGCGTTTGAACCGTCTAATTTTCTTTATTAAGTCACCATAAAATGACAACAAAGAAATTTCAACTGACATATACGTTGTCCCAAATTTCTAAAGGAATGCTGAATTATTCATATTTAAATGTATTTGTGCGGCGCCGCACACATGTAAAGTGCTATTATAGATGAAACTGCCTTCTGATTTGTCTGAAATGTTGGTTTTAGTTATATATAAATATTCAAACAAACAGAAATTTAGGGCTGTGCTGTTTTTTTTTCATACATTTTTTCATACTTTTTGGCATATTACATTGTTTAGATTTGAGGATCACTGACGAGGGTAAAGTACCCGAAACGTGCATGTCTGGTCCATGCTGCCAATTTATCTTTTCTTAAATGATGCTATTCAATTTGAAGTCGTTTAACATTACATTCATTTTTGGTCATTTTCTCGTTCTAGGTTCTCCTACTGGGGCAAATGAGCGAAACTCCTTTTTTTTTTAAATAATAACGATAGAGAAATTTAAATCAGCTTTAAGCTTCCTTTTGGGCCCTACTTACTTAGATACTATAACCTGCTTCTAATGTAACATGATTTATTTCAGAAAAAAAATGACAAGCCGGGCTCTATTGTCTCATAATGCCCGAGCGTCCTTAGCCAATCACATTCATTACCGAGCCGCGTTAGCGGCGAGGTGATAAATGTGATTGGCTGAGGACGCGAGGGCATTATGAGACAATAGAGCCTGGCTTGTTATTTTTTATTTCTATTCTAATGATGACCAAACTTAGATCAATGAAACACAGACGACAAAATCGATTCTTGGTAAAAACCAGTTCCTGCCGGTTTATCTGTTTTCAGAAAATGGGTAGGCGTGGCTTATCGCTATAGGGCCTATATTGGAGAATAGAGCCCGGCTCGCGTCTGTTGTCTTAATAAGGAAAAAGAATCAAGTCATATTAGAATTGATATTTGAATATGTTTAAACTGAACTTTTTATCACAGCACCACGTTTAAAGCGCGACCTACAATGCAATCCGTACTCGCTTTTTACCCTTTAGATTACCTTGGTTGATCTTATGTTAGGCCATGTCTCTACAGATCCATTTTGTTGTCTTACATTGTTCCTCGCCGCTTCCGGTCCATAGCAACTCGGAACAAATTTATGATAAAAACCCTTCCAAAAGATTTTAAAGATGTCCTTCGTGTTTCTATGAAGGTGTGTAATTGTCTCTGTTTGTCCTATTTTCAGTCCTGATTTATATTTTTTATGAAGTTTTAAGCCTTTAGGTTCTGATTTTGAAATCTGATTTCGGGATGTGTGTTTGACTTTAACTTGTTCTTCTTGTTTCTATGGAGATGTGTCGTTGTCATTGTCTCCGTCTGTTTGTCTTTTTTCTTTTCGTGTGAGAAAGTTCTGTTTTATATTTCTTGGAGAATTTGTAAGCCTTTTGAGTGTGATTTCTTAAATCTGATTTCGGATTCACTGATTGAACACTAACATACATAGAAAGTTTGATAGACGTTGTAAGAGTAAAACACTCAACAAACCGTACATTTAAAAAAGTGTATCTGATTTATTCGCTAAACAGTGCACGAACGTAATTCACATTTGGAAAATTCGATTTCACCAGTTCATTAGATACAAATTGTCTTATTTGAACATCTCTTGCATGTGAAAATGACCTTAAGTTGACGAACAGTTTCATGATTTTACAAAGCTGGTTGTTGGCTGTATCTTTGTAACGTCTCTGTAATAGTGTTTGAAGATAACTTGTGAGGTTCAAATTGATTTTGTCCACTTCCACTGGCTGGTGCAAACTACAGCGATCTGCAAGTATGCCATGTATTTTTCAAATTACAAAATACCAAAGGACAAAGAAGTAAATCCTTGGTTAGAATAAATGACAGGACGAAATGTCTTACTGGCATTGAATATATTTTAAAATAAAGTAAAATTTCAATATGATACAGTAACAGAAAGAAGTGGAAATCAGACCAACAGAAAAACACGGAAACCAAATGGGAAAACACAAGCGCAGCAAGAGACAACAAAGGGACAAGGAAAATCAAACACAGACTGGACAAGCACAGCAAGAGACAACAAAGGGACAAGGAAAATCAAACACAGACTGGACAAGCACAGCAAGAGACAACAAAGGGACAAGGAAAATCAAACACTAAGGACAACATCAAAACACTGGGGGGGGGGGGGGGATTAAAAAGGGAAAATACGACATTTGAACCAACGAGACCAGTGCATCGATAATCGGTGCCAACTTTGGACGGTCATTTGTCACGTTAAAAATTGTATATATTCTTGTGAATATTTATGGATACACGTCTTCTACTTTTTTGAATATCAGTTTTCCTGTTGTAGCAATTTTTTTTTTACATATATGTTGACTTGAAAACTAATTACCAGTAAATGTCATAGACATGCCCATGACGACTGCCATTTCCTCAGTCGAGAGATTGAGATCACGTGTTTCCTTAGCCAATGAGAACCACTTTTTCCTATTCTCAATGCTTCCAAACATCCAGGATCTATTGACGTCCAACACGTCTCCACACCAAACCATCCACATCTCAAGGTCAGGATCCACGGCTCTGTTCAACATAAGTACTTGAACTTCGCTCTTTGATGCTACAATGGCATGATCAAAGGCATTGTGAACATGGAAATGACAGCAAAAACAATCAAATCAGGGATAAATTTTAATCTTCATCTTCTTATAATCTATCAAACGCAAATAATCTGGAAGCAATAATATATTCCATAGGTATTCATTGTCTTCTTTAAGGATTTCGGTTGCAGCTACAGGGAGATAACCCTTTTTCATATAACATGATATTTGAGACCAACATAAACAATAAATAACAAGATTGGATGGGTATTTTTGGGGAAGATACATGTTTTCTTTTTAATGAAAAATTGAAGAAATTAGGGGTCCCTGTAAAGTGCGAAACGAAACAAAATTAGGGGGGATCCTTTTCGTATAAGATATGCTATCAAAGATTCAAACATCAGAATATATACTATTTTATCATATACTTTTTTACAAAGAGATCATTCAAACTTCGAAATTTGAGTCAAGCCCCATGTTTGGGGTAAAAAGTCGATTTTTGCTTAAATTAATATGCTATTTATAGAAACAGTCCCTTTGCTAAAAAACTGCTTCGGTTAGGTACTTCTTTGATGTTTATTCGAATAGGTATTGTTTTGACAACTGTAGACATTTTAGCTATTAGAAAATCACATGTGGTCGCGATGGCTACCAGCAATATCGTTTTTATAAGAATATACTGCCGTAAGAACTGTTCATTTTTTTTCAGAATTTCTCGAAATTGCCTTAACTTCATTCACAAGCTATAAGAATTCAGAAAAATACTAATATATATATGATGTCTCTTGAAATTCCATGAATTATAGAGGTATGTAAAGTTATCATGTGGGAAAAAAACGAGACAGGCAAAGTTTGATTTTTTGGTCTAAATAGTTCGAGGGGATGTTCCTTTACATGTAGACATATATATCCATCTCTCTTCTACCTCGAGTTTTTTTAAAGTCGCAACTCTGACCTTTATAGACCAATACATATCTTGCCATTTGTTCACGTAAATTAATTTAGTCAATCATTAGTAAGACTACCTAGTCAATTCATCCAATTCCCTGTTTCCACGTCCTAAGCACATTTAGACGAATTTTGAAATTGCGTTTCTAAAGCTATTATTTCAATTTGTAAATTGACCGCACCGCATTAACATTTAAGACGTTTATAACATTTGTACCGCTTGGTGAGTGTCACTGCTGGAGGACAAGGAGGACCCGAGGGCACATGTAGCCAAGTTCGATCAACTCATCAGCGCATTCGAAAATTTCTGTGATCAAAATTTCTAGAAATTTCTATAACGTGGGTCCTGTAGCATCATATCCCACCCATCCTGCTACGTCTTTCGATAAATTTTTGGACATAATAATTTACACACTCTTTGGCAATATTTCATTGTTTAGGTTGAGGGCCAGTGACGAGGTTTAAGTACCCGAAACGTGCATGCCTGGTCAATGCTGCTAATATATCTGTTCTTAAATGATGTTATTGAATTTGAAGACGTTTAACATCTTAACATGTAATGCATTGATATATTCTAAGAAAATAAATTCCTTTATCGGATTCATGTAAAATTCACTTCACCAACCGAAACGTACGCGTTTAACAAACACTTAAAAAATGTTTGTATAGAGATGTACCAACCTTTTATTAACGAAGCTCTGTCTTTTGGTATTAGTGATTTAAATCCGGGAATTTTATGTGCAAATTTTAAAATTCTTCTTAGGAACGGAGCTACTTGGGAGGTAAATCTTCTCAACTGTTTTGATCTGCCTTCTATGTCGAATCCGGTAGTTGAGAAAAAGTTTATGTATTCCTCGTTTGTCATGACTCCTATAGGTCCTATAGCAGCTGTCGTTAACTGCATCTTGTCCTAAATGGAAAAGAAATTACAAACATCAATTTTAAAATCATTATCCCTATTCATAAGTTATGAAATACATGTATTCTGCTGGTGTCTTGAGTATATATTTATTTTGTTTTTGAAAGGGGGGGGGGGGGGGGTTTGCTGAATTACCTTTTTAGAAATTTTTAAATTTTTCTTCAGTTCTGAGAAACAATTCTGTATGAAATTATTCAAATATGCGAAGAGTCCAATATAGCATTTGGAATTTTCCGATTCTTTCCTATTGTAGCCTCCCATATATAACATCTGTCGCCCTCTGCAAATTCTTTTAGATATCTAAATTAATGACAAATGTTCTATTATCCTAGATTCTATACCATATAGTCCAATTTAATTGTTTATTTGGATTTTTTATTAAACGCATTCGAAAAATTCTGTTCACAATTTTTCTTGAAATCATTGAAAAGTGGGTCCTGTGGCATTCTTTCGGTATTTTTTGGACATAACTTTTTATGTTACTTTTTTATTTTTACTGTTCCCATTTGAACCATCCAACCAAAGATTGTACTCTATATCTTCCAAAATGGAAGTAACCGGATGTGACAGTTCTACCGATGTTGCTTACTCTTCCTGGGCACCTGGTCTCACTCTCATATGGTGGAGGTTTTTGTTGTTTGCTTTGGTTCCTGTTTTATCCTGATTTTGTATGCCTTCGGTTTCTGATTTTCTGGGTTATCGATTTTGTGCTGTAAACAGGGATATGGGCATTATCCATATTTGTCATTTCACACTTTTTGACCATATTACATTGTTTAGATTGAGGTTCACTGACGAGGTTTAAATACCCGAAACGTGCATGTCTTGTCCATGCTGCAAATTCATGTGTGCTAAAATGATGCTATGAATTTGAAGACGAGTAATATTTGAAGACGTGTGATATTCGAACCTTAAAATGTTAGAAATAGATTTTTTTGTGGCGCTGTATTGGCCTATTTATAGAAATGTTGTCCTTCACGCTTCAGTGATGTAATTTTTCTCATTGTATCCGTCTGTAAGCCCCTTTTCTCTCCTGTTATGCTGTATTTTTAGCTTTGATAACTATCACGTCGTCATGTTGTGGATTTCCTCCTGATTTTGCCTTTACAAATATCCTCACCTAAGGCATACAAGCTTTTCATGTGAGAGGAAATATGGATTGAAATATGTGGTATTCATAACGTTACCACAAAAGAAAAATTGCTTATAGACGCATTCATTAATTTAATGCACAAGTTGCTCATAATCTTGTAATCGGACTTCCATTCGATTGATCAAACTGTAAAGCGAAGTGTGCATTTATGCAATAGTATTATATAGAAGGCCCTTATTTGTTTTCTCGGGAGGAAGAACATCTATAGAAACATCACACAAAAGGTCTATAAAAATATTCAATCATGCACATATCCTTTTAATATTTTTGCGATATTTTGTTGAATGAACAGAAAGGCTTCGTCCTTGATCTTTAATCTCCTACACAGTATGTACGAGGGTTGTCCGTAAAGTTCGTGGACAGCCTTGATAAAGGCTAGCAAACAATTGTTAAAAATGAAAGTTTTTTATTTAATTAATGTTTTATATTAATAATGTGCCAAATTTCATCACAAACAAAGCACAAATAGTTATATTTCTATCATATAAAATGAGAGTCCTTGACGTTACCCGTTATAATATTAAACGTCTTCAAATTCAATAGCATTATAAACTGGTTTGACAATTCTACTCTCCTCGCTAAATTAAATTTCCAAGAATTCGCAAAACCCATCTATCACAGACACGGCTCGTGCTAAGATCATGGGATAAGATCTATTCGAGATAGTCTTTTGAATTTCACAATGAACTGTATTTCTCGAGCAGTTAGTCGCCGAACACTGTCATTCACATATCATTTTGGTACAGTTTTGGACATAATAATTTTCATACTTTTTGGCCATATTACATTCGTTAGACTGAGGATCACTGACGAGGGTTTAGTACCCGAAACGTGCATGTCTGTTCAATGCTGTAAATTTATCAGGTTTTAAATGATGCTATTGAATTTAAAGACGTTTAATATTCATTTTTACAGCACTTCTTTCTTTGAAAGACAATCCTCCTTAGTGCATATCATCCTACAAATTGTCCCCACGTCCAAAAATCCTGTTTGTCACTTGAAGAATAGCGAACGGCTAATTATATAATGTTTTTCTGACTGTTTAATGAAGGAGCTTATAAGATAAGGGCCGTTTTTAGCCCTAAATCTCGTGCCGTATTTCTTCCGCATGATGGTACATATGCGGACAGAAGATAATCATTATTGAAATATAATTTATTTGAAGACTTCTTGCATGTTTTGAACGTTCAAATTTTGAAAGTACAATGTCATAGCTATTGTCAACATCACAATATAAAAATTATTGGATTTTACAAATTCAAATGACATGATTAAAATGATACATATTTCAATGAAAATTTACCGTGCTCCGGGTCACCATCCTATTCCTAATTACGAAGTCATAGTTTCGATAATGAATTCAAAACCTGATAATTTTTTACATTTTCTTATTCGAACACGCTGAAAATAAATATGTATAACGCTAATTTTCCTTAATTTAAGACCTTCTACGAACTTTACGTACAGCCCTCGTATGTTTTCATACTCACATATTCCTCTCGAATCTTAATCATAATTTCATCATCCGTTAGATGAGAGTGCACTTTAATTTCTTTAAAACCATCGACAAGATCTTGAATGATATCGTCAGGTAGTTGCTGTGTCTCTGTCTTCTGATAGAGGAGATGGCTTTCTTCCTCTGTCCACTCCATGAACTGTGTAAAGCATTCCTGTAGGCTTCTTGGGGACAAAGAGTAAAAGTCCATGTCGTCATTGACATTATCAGATATATCTGTAATTGTCGATAACGAGACCGAGTTATCACTCTCCTCTAAAAGTTCAGCTAACAGGTCATCATCATCGTCATTGTCGTTATGACTGTCATTAGATGACTTGCTTCTGTTACTGTAGGCGTTCTCTGAATGGACGATCTCATCATCTGTACCAATAGCTGCATAACAAAGATTTACAAATGATTAAATGCAGTACTTCTACATAAGGTATCCCTCCTAAATCTTCCAATGCTAAACGTCTTCAAATTCAATAGCATCATTTAAAACAGCATGGAGCAGACATGCACGTTTCGGGTGCTCAATCCTCGTCAGTGATCATTAATCTAAAGAATGTAATATGACCAAAGAGTGTGAAAGTTTTTATGTCAAAAAATGTTCCGAAACACGTATCAGGATGGGTGGGATATGATGCTTTAGGAACCACGTTTCAGAAATTTCAAGATATTTTAATAACAGAAATATTCGAATGCGTTGAAGAAACGATCAACCGAAGTCGATCGAACTTGGCTACATGTACCCTCGAGGACTCCTGGTCCACCAGCAGTGACACTGACCAAGTGGTACAAATATTAAACGTCTTCAAATTCAATAATCCGAACAATACAAAGGAACTTACCTTTACATTCCTTACAATCGTTCGGATTTATCTTTTCTTGATCATCATTTATCTCCCATGGATAGAGATTCACTAAATTGGGACGATCTCTTCGTAGATCTGTTAATCGCTTTTGAGCTTCCGATCGCAGAATTTCATATCTTGTCCTTGTTTTCTCTTGTTCTGTTTGCAATTCTTTCACTTCCAGAATTGTTTTGTTTCTTTCCTTAAGTGTACGCCTTCCGATTTTGATTCCTATGAAGTTTACGTGTAAATATAAAACTTTGAACATCGCAAAGAAAATGTAAAATGAAAAATAAAGATTAATAGGGAAACACTAGCGGAAAAATATATCGTAATAGTTTATTCATTCGATTACTTTTATGTTTCTTTGTATATCTGTAACTTGAAATTGCACTTATATTTGGTTATATTTTAAAAATAAAGGAGAGGTTTACTCATAATTCAATGACGTGTTCATCTGAATAGATTTAATCATTGTTTATCGTCGCATAATCACATTCATTTTCTTTAATTCTCAATTGAAGTATATCAATTCTACTACCACTTATCAGCCCTTCTGGATAAAATAATTGCCAAGAATGCCTTTCTGAACAAAAATTACTAAAACGAAAGCACGATAAAAGATGTGTTTCAAAGTCAATTGAATAATTCAGATTAATATACCTCCGACTGACATTCCGACCTGTTGGCATTTTTTGGCTCGGCATGCTGAACAGTTACCACGACTTGAGTTGACCACTTTACAATCGGCATTACCGACACATACATATGGCTTCTCTCTTTTCAAGTAGCGTCTAAAAAACGTCTGAAGGAAAGACGATTTACTGTTTGTAAAGATCATCATGCAAACGTTTTACAGACTTCTTGTTTAACGTAAAAGAAAGGAGGGGATCATCCCGTTGTAGTACACACACTCAAAATAGCTAAACACCCAATGCGAAAGCATATCTAGTGGATAAGTGTGATGGAGGTTGGAGCCCTGTCCTCGCTAACGAGAAATTTCAAACGAGACTTGGACAAGGCCTGTCGTGGAATATCGTCGTCACAGTCAGTAAGGGTGCAATTCTTAAGATCGCGCTGTTACAAGGCTGATTTGGTGACAGCAGAATATTTATGGGATAAAATAAAATTACGCATTTACGATTGAGCTTCTGTCTACCTTTGATCCTTCCAATTTTGTTTATAACGTCCCCCAGAAGAGAGTTATGAAATTCCCAACGTGGTATACTCTGTTGCTTGTATATGCCTTAATTTCAGAAAAGGAATATTTTTGTACAATTTCAAGAACGTCTAAATAAGAAGAAGGGAGGAGATCTCCAACAAGACCCCGTTGCCGCATCAACAGTAAAACACCAAAACACCCGATGCAAAAACACAAAAGACGAGTACAGCACGAGACGGAAAAGAGACACACGACATGTAAACATCAAACACAAAAGACTACACATAAACCGACGAAACCAATGGGTAACCGGTGCCGACTTTGGACGGCCATCTGTCACGCAAGTAGCAAATGGTGTGTTTATCCTGGATTACGTGCGCACAACCCTCTCACTTCTCCAATTACCCAGAGGTCTCGAAGAACGTACAATTGTGGTGTAAAACAACCTCCTCACTGTAAGATGACATCACACAAACAAGACCGCAAAACGCAGAGACACAGATGAATATGTAAATGGATATAAAAAGAGAGCATGCGTTATACAGTCCGTGCTCTGCCGGCTGTAGCGAGCTCATGTATGTAATCACCCGAGGAGTCCGACTGACATTCAGAGAGGACAGGTGGTCGGGGCCCTGTCTTCTCTAAAGAGGTTTGGACAGGGCCCGTCATGGAGTCCCGTCGTCACAGTCAGTCAGAGTGCAAGTATCAAGGATGCGCTTGTACAAGACTGTAGATTGGTCAAGTACTAAGCCTAGTGTCCGTCTGGTGACATTAGGATCATATCCACGGTATAAAAGGCGTTTGATGATTCTGACGCATTTTCGATGGTTATGCTGCCTACCTTTGATCCTCTTTATTTTGTTTATCATATCACCATTAAAGACAGGTTGTGTAATACCCATAGTAATGTACTCTGTTGCATGTATAGATCCGAATTTTAAAAGAAGTTGACTGTAATTTTTGTAAAATTTCCAGAAAGTCTTAACTAGTTTATGAAAGCGGAAACCTTGACCTAAAAGTTTTTTGGTAATTTGTAAATTTCTACTGTGAAAATCCAAAATATCAGTACATGCTCTAGCGTACCGGATGAGCTGTGATATGTAAATGCCGTATGACGGTAATCTTGGAACATCACCGTCAAGCCAAGGGAAATTTACTATGTTGAATCCAAAATCATCCCTTTTGTCATATACACTTGTATGAATCTTTCCGTTTACAATTTTGATATTTAGGTCCAAAAAGGGTGTTTCTGTATTTGAAAGGTTTGCCTTGTTAAGGGTTAATTCTTGTGGATAAATTTCATTCTTATATAATTCAAAAGCAGGATTGTCAATGGTTAGAATATCATCCAGATACCTAGAAGCATTATTGAAACATTTCAGCTCATCAAATTTTCTTTGCTTTTGAAGATTTTGGATAAATTCTTTTTCATAAGTGTATAAAAATAAATCTGCAAGAAGAGGCGCACAGTTAGTACCCATAGGAATTCCTACAACCTGCTTGTATAGATCCTCACCAAATCTAACATAAATATTGTCCAAGAGGAAGGACAAGGCATTACACAGGTCACTACATGTCCATGATTTGTATGATTTGTAGTCTGTCGAGGAAAAGAAACCCTTCGATTCAGATGTACAAATGTAAGTTTTTCGCTCTCGATCAAAACACCATTTAATGAGATTAGATAATCGATCATTAATTTTGTCATGAGGAAGTATGGTGTACATGTAGAGAAGTCGTATGAAGAAATCGTATTGGCTTGGAAATTTCCAGATTTCATTTTTTCAATCACATCCCCTGAATTCTTAATAGACCAAAATAAATTTACATCGTTCCTGTTTAGAACCGTTTCACAATATCTAGTTATGTGTTCTTTAATAGCAGTAAGTGCTGACGTCAGATTTCTAGACAAAATTGTAGTGGAGCAGTTACTAGAATTAGCAATAAATCGAAATTTGTAAGGAGACTTGTGCAGTTTCGGTATGCAATATAGTGTTGGGAGATCCAATTTAGAAATAGAGATATTGAATGAAGACAGTTCACTGTTATGCTTGCCTAAAATGTTTCATTGCTTTTGATATATGTATTAGTAGACGAAAGTTCCGAAATCAAAGTTGATATATAGTAACGTTTTCAAATGATAATGGTGCTGTTGGCTGCTTTATCAGCTGGTGCAAAGACATATTTTTCATGTAATTTACTTAGTTTGGATTTGAAATATCTTTCTGATTTGGAACGTGGATTTTGAAAAAGATGAGGGTTTTTATGGAAGTTATCTATTCGAATATCCGTTATATCTAAAATGAGGTTTTTCCAGTCATTCAGAGCATGCGGTTCGACTCCTTCTGATTTACACCATCTCTTCGTATAATTATCTAAGGCTTCCGTAAGCACTTCACGGCATTTGACAAAATCTATCTTGGATGGGATTCTATACTTAGGTCCTTTTTTAAGAAGACCACGGAGCTGTCTGTCTTGGATAATTGAAAAGTCACCTGTAACAACATGGCCAGCTGGTTTGTAGAGATATTTAGAAGTTGCACATTCTCAAGAAGCAGGACACGATTCAAGTATGTCAGGATCCGTTGTAACTTTATTATACTTAAAAACAAAGTTTCGAATAGGTTTCTTGTACTTATAACAAATAAGAGGTGGCTCTAAATTTTCAAAATATTGAGGAATGGTACTTTGTACGCGATGATCCCGAAAAATATTAGAGATGTTTAGAAGATCAAAACCTTTGTTAATAAACGGGATTTTTATGAATCGTCTTTTAGGTGAGGTGTTTTTCACAATAGGATAAAGTTTATACTGTGCGAATGAGACAATGATATCAAGTCTGAATCAGTCAGTGTTTCTTAAGAATGCAACCTCTGCTTCATCCAAGATAGATTTCAAGTGCATAACTGGTATTGACGACAGAGCATGTAACAGCTCATGTCTTCCGCCATTGCGTGCTATAGTAAGTAAATCGTTGAGAGAGCGGTATATTCTGGATCGTTTTCTTTTTTGTCTGTTTCGTCTTTTCCCGTGTGACCTGTATTTCCTTTTAGTTTTTGGGCGAATTGAAAAGATGTTGATATTGGTATAAGGAAGTTTATGGAAGTGGAAACCTTGACCTAGAAGTTTCTTGGTAATTTGAAATTTCTGCTGTGAAAACCCGAGACATAAGCACATGATCTGGTGTACTGGATAATTTGAGATATGTTTTAAATACCGTGTGACGATAGTCAAGGAACATCACCGTCAAACTAAGGAAAATTTACTTTATTTAATCCAAAATAATCTCTTTCGTCATACACACTCGTATAAATCTCTCCGTTAACAATTTTGATATTGAGGTTTAAAGTAGTGTATCTGTGTTTGTTTGCTTTGTTGAGCGTCAATGTTTGCGGATACATTTCATTCTTATATTTTCCAGAAACAGGGTTGCCAATGGCCAAAATATCAACTATGTCATTAGAAGTACCATTAAACATTTAAAATAATAATTTTTCTTTGCTTTTGAAGATTTGGGATAAGTTATTTTTCATAAGTGTACTCAAATAAAATTTTAACAAGAGACGCAAAGTTAGTACCCATAGGGATCCCTACAACGTGCCAGTAGACATTTTATTAATATTGTTCAAGGGTAAAGTCAAGGCATTACACAGGTCACTACATGCCCATGAAATGTATAATTTGTAGTCTGTTGCGGAAAAGAAAGTAACAAACAGACTTATTTAAAAATAAACACTGTATAATATCAAGAAAGAAAACATGTAACGAATAGCAAATTATGTACATTTAATCAGTGCATATAGAATTGGCATATGATGCAGATTAAAAGGATTGACACTTCCTTTGGATTTCGATTAAAGGAGTTTTGAAATGGACCATACCTTTACTATAATCTTTAAGAAAGGGGTAGGGCAAATTGGCCCTACAATTTTCCTATGAATAAAACTTCATAAGATAAACTTGATAAACATAAATTTCTTTAAAAATCATGAATTTTTCCCGCTTTTAATGAAAAGGAAAAAATCCGACAAAATACCATTGGATATGTTATAACGTCATCAATTAACGTCATTTTGATGTTACTGACAAAATATGTCGAACATTGTAGGAAATTGTGTCTTTTGTGGAGGCATTTGATGTAGACGTTTGCGTCAACTGAATAAAAGTTTTCTAACAAAATGATATAAAGATAATCTATTACATATAGGGTTTTCATATGTTGGTTCGGGTAATAACATACATGAGCTCGCTACAGCTGGCAGAGCACTCTTTTTATATCCATTTACATATTTATCTGTGTCCATTGAGCCCTTGCGTTTTGCAGTCTTGTTTGTATGTTGTCATCTAACAGTGAGGAGTTTCTTCGAGACCTCTGGGTAATCGGAAAAGTGGAAGGGTTATGCGCACGTAATCCAAGATCCAAGATCACACCGTCTGCTACTGACGTGGCAGATGGCCTTTCTAAGTCGGCACCGATTATCCATTGGTCTCATTGGTTTATGTGTAGTCATTTATGTTTGATGTTTCTATGTGATATGGCGTTCATTGTACCATTTGCGCCTCAGTATGTGCGTGTCTTCTTTGTGTTTTTGCAGTGGGTATTTTGGGGTTTGCTGTTGGTGCTGCAACCGAGTATTGTTGGAGATCCCCTCCTTTCCTTTGATGCATGTGATCATTGCTAATTTTATATAAATATGTAGATTTATCAGCAATTTCGCAGAATATTTCCAATTTAGGTGTTTTCAAAAGCCTAAAGCTTCAATATTCAGTAGAGAACCTAGGTACAAAATTCAAAAATAGGACTTCGTGGCCCTACCCCTTTCACATTCCCAAGATGTAGCAATTTTGGTGATTTAAGACGGAGAAAGAGAACATAATGTTACACGTCTTCAAACTCATGGCATATCATTCAAAACAGATAAATTTACAGCATTCATCAGTGATCCTCAATTCAAACAATGAAATATGACCAAACATTGAAAGTTACACTCAACTTTTTTCCACCTTGGAATTTGCCAGGTCAATACACACGGCAATTTAAATGTACTCACGAACGCTTTGTATCCGTCATCCTGATTGGTCAAGTGGCAAAGTTGTTTTGTTTACTATTTATATAGGATATTCGTTAATCTTATTATTAACATAGTCGATACTGATCGAATCCAACGGTGAAACTGTCATTTGTATCAAATAAAAATGCATTTTTAGTAAGGGGAAAGGTTTTAAAACATAAGAAAACTGTTGAATCGCATGCTTGTTGTTGAAATACTATATCTATTTTATGACAGATCTATAAGTATGTGATCTTCTTTCTTCTTATATCATAAAGTGATTGTTGTGATTTTTTCTCATTGTGTGAAATAAAAGCAGTGTTAAATAAAAGCAGGTACGCATAAATAGATCGGGGAAGGGGGGGGGGGGGTCATCGTGCCTCCCGGTGGTGTATACATGGACGTGGTCAGGCCTACTGTCCTGTTCACTAATTCCAGAGCACTCTGTTTTCCCGGTTTTCTCTAAAATATGATAATGTCATCTTCCAAAAAGATATCAATTTTATAGTACTCCTTTAGTCGTAACAGAAAATAGCATTCTTTTGGCTGTGCGTCAGCTAAGTTAGAAATAGGACGGAAAATAAAAAGTCTACGGGGATTTTCTATAGTAAAATCGCTGAAAATGTGTGACGTCGGAGGCTTTGACGTCACTGTTTACTATTGTTGACACGGAGAACAATATGGCGGCGGCTTGAAATTAACATGGGAATTTCCTGTAGACATTTTATTTTTTCATATTGCGGTTTGAAGGCAACTGATAGGGTAAGTTGAAGTGAATTTCCAGTTACGACTAAAGGAGGTCAATTCTCGGAAACAATAATTTATAGCAAAATTCTTCAGACGACAGAATAAATCACCAAAACAGGGTGCTCTGAATTTAGTGAACAGGACAGTACATCTGTACGCAAAAACGTCCACATCGTTTTCGAAAAAATATGACCAAAAAAAAGCAGAGAGAGAAAGAGAATATTGTTCTTTATACAAAGTTTTGGTCTCCGGAAATTGCTTCAAATCTGAGACAAATATTCAGATCTTCTTACAGTTGAACAATGAAGTTTTAAAAGTGAATTTGTCTAATCGTCTGAAAAGAAAATGTAAAAACAGAGCCCCAGAATGCCGAAAATGTGCTTCCGGATTGCCTAGAATCCATAAAAGCTATCCCGAATCTCCGTCTCTTTACAGTCGTGAGCAGTGACCAAATAAGAGGTGAGGGGGGACTTATTACATGCTTTAAAAGCACATTACTGTTTCTTGACACTAGTGAGTAATAGCCGAAATACTATCCAGAGACCAACGATGTGAATATATTTTTTTTCATATTTTACACACAACAGGCTTTCTACTCTACCTTGATGAAAAAGTAGGAAAAAAAGTAGGAGTAGTCAATTAAAAAAAGTAGGAGAAAAATAGGATAAAAAGTAGGAATTACTTGGGGAAAAGTAGGAAATTTTCCATCACTTTTAACAACAATTTTCAGTAAGTATGACACACAAATCACAGTAAGCAATGATTGTAGACTGGTAATGTTTATCTTTGAGGAAATCACAGAGAAATAAGAACAGATTGATTATTCATGTAAAATATAATTTTTTTTTAAACTTTGAATCAGATGTCGATGACAAGTGAATCAAGTAATGTTTTACTTTTGAGATGAAAAAGTAGGAATAGTAGGAGGTTTTGAAGAAAAAGTAGGAAAAAATAGGATCAAAATAAAAAAGTAGGAAAAGTAGGAAATAGTAGGAAAAAGTAGGAACAGTATAAGGCCTGACACAACGATTGCTGACAAAGTGCAACTCAACAATCGTTTGGGAAGGCCGTATCTGAACGTGGATTAAAAGACTCTCCTCAATAAAAACATTATCGCGATATCAAATTCAAAAAATCATAAGTATACAGGTAGACTTTGCGCACACGACACCGACACGTGGTTGTGTTTTTGATTTTAACTGAGTTGAGTTCACCCGTCGGTCTTATGTAGTTATTGTCACGTCACGCAAGTATCAAAAGTGTCCTTCGATGAAGCTTCGGTGATATAGCACGGGTAAGCAAATTCCAAGGTGGAAAAAAAGTTGAGTGTATGTCCAAGACATACCAAGAAGGGTGGGATATTATGCTATAGGACCCACTTTCAAAAATTTCTAGAAAATTTGGTGAATAGAAATTTTCGAATGTGTTTAAAGAAACGATCAACCGAAGTTGATCGGACTTGGCTACATGTGTCCTCGTGGACTCTTGGTCCACCAGCAGTGATCCTCACCGAATAGTACAAATGTTACTCGTCTTCAAATTCATATTGATGATTCGTAACCTTGAATTTTAAGAATGTGGATGAATAACTTTCTTTGGGATAACTATATATTTTCCTAATCTTTACTTTCTATTTCTACATCTTGAATATTTGAAACTGATTCCGAAATATTTGCATAAATTTTAGACGATTATAATAAATCCAAATTTCATAGTATTTTTTTTCTGAAATTGTTATTAAGCTTCCTTGTTGTATTATTCAATGGAGAAAAATTATCTTCTTATCAAAAGGGCATTACAGATAAATATTCAGGTCGTTGAACTTGGAAGTATATACATGTTATTCACAAATCAATGTAGCTTACCTTACAGCTTTGACAGGTGTGTACACCGTAATGTTTACCGGCCCCTGTCCCTCCACACACCTTACAGGGTGGGTACTCTAGAGGACTCCCTGATTTCTGACTGTCTTTGGCAGATGTCGAGTCCATCGGTGTCTCTATCAAGTGTATAACATTGCAAATACTCGTACAATGGTGCAAATTTTCAACGATATGTAAATCAATATCTCTTAATGGTCATGCTTTTAACAATACTATTAATATAGAGGATAGGAAATGCGTTAGGTTTTTTTGGTGTATATACAGTGTTTTTGCCCATATCTCAATTTACTAAATAACAGAGAATTGAAGCCAGTTCTAATTGCAATCAATAATAACAATTAATTTTCGTTAATATTACTAAGCATAATCTGATATGGTTTTATTTAAACTGTCAAAATCACGAGGGACTCACCTGTGGATAGCTATGAAAGTACACAACATTTGCACAACTTTAATCATTGGTTGTGTTTACTGTTTGGAACTAGACGATCTCTGATACGCATTTTATATCATTGCGAATTCTAATACCTGTCAATCTTGCGAAGGGAGATGATTCAACATATTGATGGCATAAAGTTATGCACTAAAAATAGTTTAACAACCTTTGTACAGGTTTTTAAATTGAAGAGCACCTCTGTGAAAGTGCACTGAAAGAGGTTTAAATTTGAATTCAGGTTGCACGATCACAGCATCAGAATATATAAGCATTTAGTATGTTTTTGCTTTTCTTTTATAATGTCTTTAAAATAAACAAAATAAGAAGGATCAGAGATTTATTGAACTTTAATCAAATTCATCATTTCATTTGCCTTTTTTTATTGGGATATTTATCCTGAAATCATCGTAATAACTTTATGCACATGGTACTTTTCCAGTTCATAATTTTGAAGCTTGACCTTTTCGAGCATTGCTGATTTGTTGACAGCAGGATTCCATGATTGCCATCTTTCTCAATCCACACAGATTTTCGAAGTGAGAGATTTGTACCTTTCAGCATTACCGACTGAAAACCCCCCGCCTTCTGCTAAGATTGTTTACAATTTGTCTTGGAGTGTTATAGCAGAGATTAGGTTGGAATAACTTACGTCTAGAATACCTCAAGGAAGTAAAACAAAATATACTGAAATGACAAATATGGATAATGACCATATCCCTGTATACAGCACAAAATCGATAATTCAGAAAATCAGAAACCGAAGGCATACAAAATCAGGATAAAACAGGAACCAAAGCAAACGAACAAAAACTTCCACCATATGAAAAGAAGCGAACTCCCGATATGGGAGTGAGACCAGGTGCCCAGGAAGAGTAAGCATCTCCTGCTTGCATGCAACACCCGCCGCTTCAATTCGGTAGAAATGTCACATCCGATTACTTCCATTTCGGAAGACATAGAGTACAATCTTTGGTTGGATGGTTCAAATGGTCTATGACAGAATATCATCCACCATTCTGGAGAGTGGGACATCATAGTGTATGACGAGTTCCCCATATCGACCGTAGAACTTCCTCAGTGACGATGTTAGTCGGTCTTGGTTTGGTTCATTTGCCTTTGTTATTTGGATATTTATCCTGAAATCATCGTAGTAACTTTATGCATATGGTACTTTTCCAATTCATAATTTTGAAGCGTTACCTTTTCGAGCTTTCTCACTCCCATATCGGGAGTTCGGATCGCTTCTTTTCATATGGTGGAAGTTTTTGTTCGTTTGCTTTGGTTCCTGTTTTATCCTGATTTTGTATGCCTTCGGTTTCTGGTTTTCTGAATTATCGATTTTGTGCTGTATACAGGGATATGGTCATTATCCATATTTGTCATTTCAGTATATTTTGTTTTACTTCCTTGAGGTATTCTAGACGTAAGTTATTCCAACCTAATCTCTGCTATAACACTCCAAGACAAATTGTAAACAATCTTAGCAGAAGGCGGGGGGTTTTCAGTCGGTAATGCTGAAAGGTACAAATCTCTCACTTCGAAAATCTGTGTGGATCGAAAAGGTAACGAACCTTTTCGTTTGAAAGTTGATTCTCATAGTGAATCATTCCGGGTTAAGGACTATTTCAATGAACTAACCATGCTAACAAAGTATAATATGAATCAAGGCAAAGCCTTTTTGTGCGAGCGGAGAGAAAATAGATAGGATTATATGAAATAAAAAAAAATTCTCTCCTTTTTTATTTTGACTATGATGGTTTATCTTATCTTACAAAACTCTCTCTTTGATGATTGCCAAAAAAGTTGGTATAAGGCGAGTGGAAACACGGAAGCATTTGTAAAATTGATCTTGTTGTGGGTCATGTATTATTTTAGTTTTACTTTATGTGTAGGTACACATGTACTTAGTCATGTTATTTAATGATTTCATAATAATTCTGTCTAGATTTTACTATGTCATGTTTATTTCATTAGAGAATATTCTAGTATGTTCTTTGTTACATCATTATCATCACATGACTGTGATTTCTAGAATTTACTCTATTGTTAATCATTTGTAATGAGTCATTGTTCTAGAAGCTTCTGGTAAATTCATTTGTATTAAGTATATATACCTCTGAGGAACTGTGTTAAGGGACATTCGTACACATTCGTAGACACGATTCATTCATCTATTCTGATATACTGGGACACTTTATTTGTTGAGACTTTAATCCATTTAACAACGTTTGGACACCGATCTTTCGAGAACGTTTGTGATTACCGGAAACCATACATTCGATAGACTTTGTGGACCGTAACGGACACTTTGATCCGGACATTGAATTGTAAGTTGTAATTTCAAATATATATATTTTGTATATAATTAAACTTGTAAATTTATATTCTGTCTTTGTCTGATTTTTGCTGGCGTTTTGGGGTATTCTGACCCATAACAGAATTGGGGGCTCGTCCGGGATAGTAATCTCTGCATATTTGCACTTTACGTAAAGTTCGTTAAAAAAAAAAGGAAATTTTTTTTTAGTAAAACGTTTGCCAGCAGAAATCAATCATGGTATTTTCGGTCACTGAATTTTTGAAATCGCCGACTGTACAAGAGTTCGAATCATTGAAAAAAGATGATTTGATTGGTTTAGGTCTTCACTTGAAGTTAGATGTAAAATCTTCTATGAGAAAACAAGAAATTAGAAATATTGTGGCTAAAGAGCTTTTAGCTAAGGAAATCTTTTCGTCATACGGTTTTCCTGTTGAACCTGTTTCAAGCGAAACCAAAATGTCAAAATTTGAGTTTGAATTAGAGAAAATGAAAATACAATTACAATTTGAAAAAGAAGAAAAAGAAAGACAATTTCAAATTGAAAGAGAAGAAAAAGAAAGACAATTTGAAAAAGAAGAAAAAGAAAGACAATTTCAAATTGAAAGAGAAGAAAAAGAAAGACAATTTGAAAAAGAAGAAAAAATAAGACAATTTGAAAGAGAAAAGGAAGAAAGAGAGAAACAGGAACGTATGCACGAGAAAGAACTCCAATTTGAGTTAGAAAAGTTAAAGTTAGAGAAAAGCGCTAAGGAAAATCCTGTTCCTTCGCTTGTCAAGTCTGAATTCGACGCCGCCAAAAACATCCGATTAGTACCAAAATTTCAAGAAAAGTCCGTGGACAAATATTTTCCACATTTTGAGAAAATCGCGGCCAATCTGAAGTGGCCACGTGATTTTTGGCCAACATTATTACAAAGCGTACTTATTGGCAAAGCGGCTGAAGTGTACTCGGCGCTCAGTATTGCTGAGAGTTCAGACTATGACAAGGTCAAGGACACGATTTTGAGAGCATATCAGTTAGTACCTGAAGCGTACAGACAAAAGTTTAGAAAGTACAAAAAGTTTGAAAATCAAACATATGTTGAATTTGCTCGAGAAAAAGAAGATTTATTTGATCAGTGGTTTCGATCCAAGAAAATTCCCAATTCATTTGACAATTTGCGTCAAATAATTCTGATAGAAGAGTTCAAAGAGTGTGTACATCAAGATTTAAGAACTCATTTGGAAGACAAAAATGTTAAAACTCTTGAAGAAGCCGCTGTTTTGTCTGATACGTATGCTCTCACTCATAAGAAAAATTTTGTGTCAAAAACTCAATCTAGCGATAGCGCAAAAACTTCAGATTTTCCAAAGAAAAATTTACAAGAGTCTCAGTCGTCCATTAGTTCCCAGTCACCATCTCAAGGTGGTTCTACGTCCGGTCCTAGGTCCGAACGTTCTGAGGCATCCCCAGGGGTGGGGTCGCTTCCTACATGCAATTATTGTAAGAAAAAAGGTCATGTTATTGGTGAGTGTTTGAAGCTTAAGAAGAAAAAAGAACTTAAGTCACAGGCCTGTGCGTCTGTTAGAAATGATAGGAAAGCCTTAGATTCGATTTGTTCTGACACTCCTGAGATTCAGGGTTCTAAGTCCAGTTCTGATGATTTTGTGGAGGATCATTATAAGCCCTTTTTGTCACAGGGATTTGTTTCACTCAGTGATTCTAGCGAAGCGTTGCCTGTTCAGATTTTGAGAGATACTGGTGCTGCCCAGACTTTATTGTTAGAGGGTTCATTGCCTTTGTCTGAGCACACTTTTACTGGTAGGTCAGTTTTATTACAGGGTGTGGAGCTAGGCGTCATTGATGTTCCCCTTCATAAAATTTATTTGAAGTCAGACTTAATTACTGGACCTGTTATCGTAGGTGTTCGACCTACTCTTCCCGTTCAAGGCGTTTCCTTGTTGCTTGGCAACGATTTAGCTGGCGGCAAAGTTGTAGCCGATCCGATTGTTTGTGAGAAAATCACGTCCGATGTCGTGTCCGATGATGAAGACGACGACTTGTACCCAGCCTGCGCAGTTACCAGGGCGATGGCCAAGAACAGACTAAAAGAGGCTGAGAGTACTTCTGCACTTAACGAGGACCATCCCTCCAAAAATATAGACCTTTCTGACACATTCATGTCTACCATTGATGACAACGTACCTGAGGCGTCAGTACCACTTCATGAAGACAAGTCTCCGACAGTACCTGGTGATGATTCCCATCCCCCATTAGAAAGGGGCACAGATGCCTTAAGCCGTGAGCAGCTCCTCTCCGAGCAAACTAAAGATCCGGAGATCATCCGACTAAGCAAGAGGGCCCTTCCCCGAGAAGAAGCGGACAAAGTCGAAGAGTGCTTCTACATACAAGATGGCATCCTCATGCGGAAATGGAGACCACCCGATGCACCCCCTAATGACGTGTGGCGGGTCGTTCACCAGATAGTGGTTCCAGTAGTGTATCGCGGGGACATCATGAGTTTAGCTCACGACACACCCATGGCAGGTCATTTAGGTGTCAATAAGACTTATAATAGGATTTTAAGTCACTTTTACTGGCCTAAGTTGAGAAAAGATGTGTCTGAGTTTTGTAAGTCTTGTCATAGTTGTCAGATGGTAGGTAAACCCAATCAAGTTATACCACCTGCTCCCCTCCAACCCATTCCAGCCTTTGAGGAACCTTTTAGTAGGGTGTTAGTTGATTGTGTAGGTCCTTTGCCTAGGACTAGGTCAGGGAATCAGTACTTACTGACCATTATGTGTACTTCGACTAGGTTTCCTGAAGCCATACCTCTTAGGAATATTAAGGCAAAGACCATAGTTAAGGCCCTTACAAAGTTTTTCAGTTTCGTAGGTGCTCCCAAGGCTATTCAGTCAGATCAGGGTTCGAATTTTATGTCAGGATTGTTTCAGCAGGTTATGCATGAGCTAGGTATCAGGCAGTATAAGTCTTCTGCGTACCATCCTGAGTCCCAGGGGGCACTTGAACGCTTTCATCAAACCCTTAAAACTATGATGAAAACATATTGTCACCAGTATGGAAAAGACTGGGATGAAGGGGTTCACCTCGTGTTGTTTGCGGCACGAGAAGCGGTTCAGGAGTCCCTGGGGTTCAGTCCCTTTGAGCTAGTTTTTGGGCATACGGTCAGAGGGCCATTGAAGTTATTGAAGGAAAAATGGTTGACTGAGACTAGCGATTTGAATCTCTTAGACTACGTGTCTAATTTCAAAGAGAAATTATATAATGCTTGCAAATTAGCTCAAGAAAATCTCAAAACATCACAAATGAAAATGAAAACATGGTATGACAAAGATGCTAGAAACAGAGTTTTTAAACCAGGCGATAAAGTTCTTGTATTTTTGCCTATCCCTGGTCATCCTTTGCAAGCTAGATATTTCGGTCCTTATGAGATTGAGAGTAAAATTAGTGATGTTAACTATGTGGTTAAGACACCAGGTCGGCGAAAAGAAAAAAGAGTGTGTCATGTTAACATGTTGAAAGAGTATTTTGATAGAAGTGACCGAAATTTTGTAAAACCAGTTTCCACTTTGGCCAATGTAAATACATTAGAAAATTGTGTTGAACCTGAATGTAATGAAGAGACTGTCGAAAAAGACTTCGCTCAAAGTGTCCGTTTGAAGAATTCTGAAATTCTAACAAGTCCGGAAGTGAAACTCGGACATCTGACCGTGCATCAAAAAGAGGAAATGCACCAATTAATGCGGGAATATACAACCATCTTTCCGGACGTTCCAAAAAAGACAAATGCGTCTCATCATGACGTCATTGTAGGTGATGCGTCACCTATCAAACAGCGTCCCTATCGGATAAATCCGATAAAACTTCAATACATGCGGAAAGAAATTCAATACATGCTCGAAAATGACATTATTGAACCCAGCAATAGTGATTGGAGTTCCCCATGTATTCTGGTTCCGAAGCCAGACGGAACTTACCGATTGTGTACGGACTTTAGAAAAGTCAATTCAGTCACCAAACCTGACTCTTATCCGATCCCACGAATCGATGACTGTATCGATAAAATTGGCAGTGCAAAATTTGTCAGTAAATTTGACTTGCTCAAAGGCTATTGGCAGGTCCCGCTTACCGAGAGAGCCAGAGAAATATCGGCATTTGCAACTCCAGATGGGCTATACCAATATAAAGTAATGCCCTTTGGTATGAAAAACGCACCAGCCACATTCCAGAGGATGATTCATTCGCTCCTAAATCATCTCGAAGGATGCGAGGCGTACATCGATGACGTCATCATCTACAGCGACACCTGGGATGATCATCTCCGAATCATGCGTACCTTCTTCGACATACTAGCAAAAGCAAACCTCACAGTGAACCTTGCGAAAAGTGAATTTTGTCACGCGACTGTAGAATATTTGGGTCACAAAGTAGGTCAAGGTTTTGTTACTCCTATCATGGCCAAGGTGGAAGCTATTTCAAAGTTCCCGATTCCTACCAATAAGAAAGAGATAATGAGATTCTTGGGAATGGCAGGATTTTACAGAAAATTTTGTCCAAATTTCTCGTCAGTTGTTGGTCCACTTACCAATCTGTTACAAAAGAGAGTGAATTTTGCGTGGACCAATGACTGTGACGAATCTTTTAAGAAAATCAAATGTGTTCTTATGAATAGTCCTGTCCTGTCAGCTCCAAATTTTGATAAGCAATTTAAGCTTACTGTTGATGCCAGTGACGTAGGAATCGGGGCTGCTTTGTTTCAAGAAAATGATGATGGTGTAGATAGAGTTGTTTGTTATTTTTCAAAGAAATTGACAAAATGTCAAAAGAATTACTCTACTATTGAAAAAGAGTGTCTTGCATTATTGTTAGCTTTACAACATTTTGATGTTTATTTGAATGTTACTTTACATCCCATTCTTGTGTATACTGACCACAACCCTCTCACATTTTTGCACAAAATGTCAAACAAGAATCAAAGACTTACAAGGTGGAGTTTATTGTTGCAAGAGTACGATATCATTATTAACCATATCAAGGGCAAAGACAATGTGATTGCAGATGCACTATCGAGAGTTTCATGAGTGATTTTTGCAGAATTTACCACCTAAGTTTTCATTGACATTCAAACTTTTTTAAGGGGGGAGGTGTTGTGGGTCATGTATTATTTTAGTTTTACTTTATGTGTAGGTACACATGTACTTAGTCATGTTATTTAATGATTTCATAATAATTCTGTCTAGATTTTACTATGTCATGTTTATTTCATTAGAGAATATTCTAGTATGTTCTTTGTTACATCATTATCATCACATGACTGTGATTTCTAGAATTTACTCTATTGTTAATCATTTGTAATGAGTCATTGTTCTAGAAGCTTCTGGTAAATTCATTTGTATTAAGTATATATACCTCTGAGGAACTGTGTTAAGGGACATTCGTACACATTCGTAGACACGATTCATTCATCTATTCTGATATACTGGGACACTTTATTTGTTGAGACTTTAATCCATTTAACAACGTTTGGACACCGATCTTTCGAGAACGTTTGTGATTACCGGAAACCATACATTCGATAGACTTTGTGGACCGTAACGGACACTTTGATCCGGACATTGAATTGTAAGTTGTAATTTCAAATATATATATTTTGTATATAATTAAACTTGTAAATTTATATTCTGTCTTTGTCTGATTTTTGCTGGCGTTTTGGGGTATTCTGACCCATAACAATCTAGACCAGCAGATGAACATTTTAAGGGGGGGGGCTTAAAATATGGTTCTTATAAAATATGGTTCTATATAATTCATTTTTATTTTGTAAGAATAATGTTTAGGCTAGCTGAAAATAAATTACTTAAGAACAAAAGAAAAAACAAACATATTCCGACTTCTGCCGGTACGAAACCACCCGAGACGAGAAAAGCAATCAGAGCGAAACGTACGTCTCGTTTAAAACCGGAAATGTCGGATTTCCCGTGGTTACGCCGTCTTGTTGATGCTTTATCGTTACCTGATTTACGAAAAAATGTTTTCAATAAATTTAACTTATAAACAAAAATTGAGTATAACATATACGTCTACTTGGAGTCGAAAAAAAATTTAAATGGCAATATCCAGCATCTCCGCAGCAACTCTGTCTGCGAGGGGACGAAAGTTTTTGAAAGCATAGTAGTACATTCTCATTCTTTGATTCAGCATATTTTCTCAAAAAGATATGTGTATACGCGTTACCATAAGGGCGAGCTTCGCTCGCAAAGGCCCTTCGGGCCTTTGCAGCGAGCTCCGCTCGCTATTAGTTATGTTAAGGCCTTATCTTTGTTATCAATGATGTTTACCAAAATAATGTATTACATGTAAATTTCAGGGTTATTTCATGACGGCCAAGGATAACCTTGGTTTCTTGGCTTCCAAACATCCAGGATCGATTGACGTCCAATACGTCTCCACAGCTAATCATCCACATGCATCTCTAGGTCAGGATCCATTAAGCAATTTTTGATGCTACAATGACATTTGTGAAGGAGGCCTATTATATATACTGCTTCATGGATGCAAATGGCTAAGTATAAATTCGATCTTGAATTCGGTTTTTCTTGTTTTTATTCTTGAACAAATAAATTGACCGCATAAAGGGCACTTCATTTATTTTCGATATGTAAATTTCATTGTCATTGTATGTTCAATTAACGTCCTCTTTTGTGTAATCAGTCAGATATAAGTGATATACTTTCAGCCGCAATTCAATCCGCATCCTCGTTTAATCAAGCCGGTTATCTAAAACTTACAGTATTTTAAACTAAATAGTACTGTAAAAGCGTATCAATTGTCTGTTAAAAGCATTTTTGGTTGTTTTTATTGAATGCATTTGAATACGTTAATGGATCATACTATTTTTCATTGTTGTAGGTAAAGCATATTAAATGTTTGAACTAAAATAAAATATTCAATGCAGTGATAAAGTATGCTTCAGTGAAGGGGATGAAGAGATATGGATAACTATAGATAATACTGGTATCAAAAAAAAAAAAATATGGTGGCATGCTTCTGCCCCCTACATGCGATATATTTTTCTTCATATTATGTCAACATGCAAGTTAAATATGTCAACATGCAACTTATCTATGTTAACATGCGACGTATTTATGTCGACATGCAACTTATTATGTCAACATGCATCTTAAGTTATCTTGCATGTCAACATAATTATCTTGCATGTCAACATAAATATCTTGCATGTCAACATAATTATCTCGCATGTCAATATAATTATCTTGCATGTTAACATAATCTGTACTAAAATAACTCGCATGTAGGGGGCAGAAGTATGCCACCATAGAAAAAAGATATTTATTCCTCCTAAATTGTGCCACATTTGCAAATTTTGATTCTAGAGATGAATACAGTTGAAAGTATAGAACTTTCATTTTTATACAAGCATGTTGTACTCATATCCATTGGGGAATTACTTAAATTTGCTTCTTTGCAGAATGTTGAAGGTGATTCTCCATAGAAAATTCTTTCTAGAATTGCTGTAGAAATCAATGTGTGCGGCGCAGCATGCATGTTTAACTCTTTTCTGGCAAGAACTTATGAATAATGTTTATAAGACCTTGTTTCCGGTTGGTCTGAAATTTTGTATTGATTAGTTTAAGAATAGATATATAACAAAAGAATGTTAAAGGTGATTATTGTATTATTTGAGTGTTCGCTGTGTTTCTATTTTGCTATGGCGGATTCCACATGAAATTTTCAAGTTCGGCGTGCTTTAGGATAAATGGAATATTGCATTTATCAGTTTTACTGTACATCTATTTCTTTATCGTATTTATACAGGGTGGCGCTACTCACAATCATTTTTGTCATTTCGTAAATGTAGGTAACACTAAGAGAGAAATAAGGATGGACTTTGGACTTCCTTTCTGACCAGTATTAAATATGTGATATATTTAAATAATCAGTACAGTGCGTTTAACAGCGTCACCTACAATGCATTCTACAATGCCTTCCGCATTTGCACTGGAGATAGTTCATAAGAAAAGGTGTCATTCATGTTTCTGTGGAGCTTGTTTCATTGGTCTCTGTCTGTTTGTCCTATATTCTTTTCGCACGAGGAAGTTCTATATATTATATTTTCCCCAAATATTCGTAAGCTCACGATTCTGGTATTTTTCATATATCATTTCGGCTTTCGAGTTTGACTTTCATTAGCTGATTCTATTGATGTGACATTTTTACAACAATTAAACAAAAAAAAAATAGATATGAAAAATTAAAGTGTATTTAACTGCAAAATGTCTCATGAATTACTACTGATGACCTGTCTCTATCTTTATCATTATTACTAATTAAATAGTGCCCCCACGTAAATTACATTCGGAAAATTTGTTCCCAGTATTATTAGAAATGCGTTCTTTAAATTGAGCTTCCCTTTCGTGTGAAATAGGCTTCAAATAAATAAACAGTTTCATGCTTTCACAGAGCGGCTGCAGGCTTTTAATTTTTTGTACCGTCGACGTCTCTGTTAAGAGTCCGAATGTTCAAAAGAAGTCTGTCTACTTCCCTCGGCTAGCGCAAAAGTCAGCAACCGATAATTTGATTCCAGGTCATGGAATACTTTACAAGAGCTTTATCTAATAAGCAGTGTCATAACTATTAACGTAACTATGTTCCTTATACTGTAAATGTGGACATTTTTTGTGTGTTATCGAGAAAATAAACCCAAAGTGAAAATTACAACCAGTATAAAAGATTAAATGGGAATACCCCCACGCGCACTGTTGCAATGGCCATTTCGAGAACACATCACCAAGCGACAATAACCACGTGTACAGTATCCTTTTGGTACTTATGAGAATAAAGAATTAAAATGATTGATATTTATTTATGCAATCTTTGAATACGTCACGAGAATGTTCGAATGGATGCATATCATGATAACTTCACAGTTTGTCAATCAGTCTGGGCAGATAGCTCCATTGACTTTCGTTTGCATGTTCTTTCCTTTAGTATTAATGTTTGTTGAATTATAAGCTATGTATATCCATATATAGCTTATAATTTAACAAACAATATTTTCATGAATTGGTACATACAAATCAAACACTCAATAAAGTCGCCCATTCTCCACAAATTTAAATTAAAAAATAAAACCAGAGGGCGCTACTGAAATGAAATTTGACGGCCTGTAAATAACTCTGACTGGAAGCATCACTGATGAGGATTTAATATCCGAAACTCGTGTTTGTGCATAATAAATTGGTTTGACATTTTCTTCAAGAAGGTATAGAGTTGGAACATTTCCGTATTATTAATATAAACACTTTTTTCCTGTTGCTGTATGGGGCAGCTAAAGTCATTCACCGTGACATGGATGTTTTCAAACTTCTTAAATTTCCAGCTCTGTCGCCCGAAAGAAGCTTTGTTAAGGCTCTTTATCAATTTGACATACATGTATATTATTTTGCTATTTCGGAAACTTGTCATTTCATCCAAAAATATCATAGAAATTAAAGGATGCTAACATCTTAGCACCATCCCTCCAATGCTATTTTGTACATAGATTTTATTTGGATATGCTTCTGAGTCAACCCTGCAGGAAATTTGGAGCCGCGCATTCTCTGTAAGGTAAATACACAAATTTAAATTCAAAAAATAAAACGAGAATGCGCCACTGAAATGAATTTGGCGGCTCCTGTAAATAACTTTGATTGGAAGCGTCACTGATGAGGATTTAATATCCGAAACACGTGTCTGGTGCATAATAAATTGGTTTGGAATTTTCCTCAAGAAGGTATAGAGTTGGAATACTTCCGTGTTTTTTAACTTTCTTTTTTCTTTTCTATTCAGCGATACGGATGGGAGAAAGAAAGGACATTGAAAATAGGAGACAAAGATGTCTAAACACACCCAACGTAAACATCAGGCTAACTTATTCAATGTTTTATTTTTTAAGAAAAAAGTTTTTTTTTATTTATTTATCAAGGGGAAGGGGTTCTTACTGATGTAGAGAACCAATTTGTTCTTTAGTTTCCATGGAGCCATACATCCAGGATCTATTGAGACCAATTGATAACGTCTGCACATCAGACCACCCATATATCAAGGCCAGGATCAACTGCTCGATTCATCAAAATTTTTTGAAGATACATATATATTGTATCACCAGACGAGTAAATGATAAAGTCATTGCATGACGAGCACAATCTGTTCAGTTGATAGATTACGATTGTTTGTAAATTTGGCCATTTTTCTATTCTCTAACACTTCTCCACACCAAATCATCAAAATCTCAAGGTCAGGATAGATTTGACCTCGACCTTTGATGCTAGATTGACACTTCTTCATGTACCAACGCTGGTGCTTAAGTCAGAGAGAAGCTTTTCTTTAGCGAAATAATTAATTGAACGATATATTTGAAAATTCATTTATTTCAAAATATTATTCATAATTATAATTAGAATAATGGACGTTAAAACCCTTGCACAATCTCTCAAATAATCAAGCCATTTTTTTTATTCAAGTAGGCCTCTGAAGAGAATCCCATAGGGAATTTGATTTCAAATCTTCCACTTAAGCAAATAAATTGACGGCGTAAAAGGCACCCCATAAATATTCCATTTAAAATATATTTTTCCATTGTACGTTGAAATTTCAGTGAACAATAACTTTTTATTTTGTGCACTCAGATTTTAGTGATGATACTTTGTAAATCCGTCCGCAACCATTTCCCTATCCGTTACTAAACGAGCTGGATATTTAAAAATGACGTTTATTTCAAGTGATACTAAATAAGAAAATCTGTTAAAAGCATATTTGATGTTTTATCAATGCAAATTTTGAATACGTACATGAATCATGTTTTGCAATTGTTTAAGTAGAACATATAGATATTTGAATAAAATGTTTGAACTGAAATACCTCTCTCAAAAATCACATTAAGTTGAAGTTGTCAATCCATTATATAAAGGTTAGAGACATAACTTAATAATACCACATTGAAAGAAATTGGAACAAGAGAGTAATAGCTAGAGATTTATCTTTCCTAGAACTGTGCCTCACCTGCCATGAGAAAAAGAAGATCCTGACGACAATCTCAATAACACTCACAATACAGCACAAAATTGAGCGTCGACAGGCCCCTAGCAAAGTAGAGGTGGGACCAGGTGCCCGGGAAAAGTAAGCATCCTCTGTTTAGCTAGCCACACCCGCCATCGATGTTCACGCGCGAAAGTGAAAACAATACATATAAAACATGCACTGTCTGAGGTTATGTCTTTATAGATAGTGCTATGGAGATCATGTCAGGGAAACAATTACAGTATATAGGGTAATTTTCGCGTCGGGTAAATGTCGCGAAAATGACTCGAAAAGGGTATGTCTTTTTTCGCTGAGTCTAATTTTCGCTAATTTATGAATACCAAAAATTGAAATTTGTACAAAGATTTATTAAATGTGAAATGAAATCCCATCATATAATTGTGAACGTGTTTCTGTTGGATTTACGTATCTACGTATACGTGTACAATGATACAAATGTACAAGAATGTACATCATACAGTTCACTCGTTCAAAGCATAAACGATGCCGGCTTCTTCTTGTTTCCCATGCAAGAAGTCATATAGTTTTGTTGTCCAAAAAAGACCCCTCGATCATTATTTAGATTTAGTTTCTTGTGAGAAATATACGGATAACCAAAACGCTATATTCATAATTACAGAACGACAACAGGTGGTTTGAAATGAAAGCCGACGTGCATTCATATCGGTGATATGCACTGGGTAATTAAATTAATTAATACTACATTTGTACTTGTTATCTCTAAACATCGATAATGATAATCATAATTATCTTAATCAGACGAGTAGTCACAAATACCTTGGGACAGTTACATTTAACTGAACCTCTTTAGAAGCGTTAGTTTGTGTCTTTTTTCGCTATGTCAATTTTTCGCGATTTGATGATGCTCGCGAACTTAGCGAAAATAATAATGTCGAAGGGTTCCAACTCTATACCTTCTTGAAGAAAATTCCAAACCAATTTCCATGCACCAGACACGTGTTTCGAATATTAAAGTCTCATCGGTGATGCTTTCAGCGGAGCCACCAAAATAATTTCAGTAGCGCCCTCTTTAATTTTTAGAAGTTAGATTTTTACATTTACATCACAGAGAGTGACACGCGCGAAAAATTCCCGATATACGGTAAAACACTTACTGTCAAACCCCTCGCGGGGAACTTTTTCACGAGCTCCACATAGCAAAAGGCAGAATGTTGACACAAATGAGATAAAGAATATCCTGATGACCATCTCAACACCCTCACAACAGAGCATCACACTAAGCATCGACGAACCCCTAGCAAGGTAGAGGCGGGACCAGGTGCCCGGGAGAAGTAATTAAGCACCCCCTGTTTCGCTAGCCATACCCACCGTCGATGTTCACGAACGAAATTGAAAACAATATAAATAAAACATGCACTGTCTGAGGTTATGTCTTTATATATCAGGGATCTAAGGATGGGGTCTCCAACAGGACTCGGCTGTATCACCAACAGTTAAAAGAAGCTACATTTGTTAAAATTGCTCTCTGTTTTAAAAAAAATAGTGCTACATGGGTTGTTATATAGATTTTGATCCATTTTACATATTGTAATTACAAGATGCATTGATAGGTTATACATCTACGCTTAGAGTTACTCTCGTGATTTTAGAGACAGAATGTATACAATAGATATCATGTTACTGAATCGACAGTACAGGAAATTTGGAGCCGCGCACTCTCTGTAATGTAAATGTAAAAATTTAACTTAAAATTAAAGAGGGCGCTACAGAAATTATTTTTGGTGGCTCCGCTGAAAGCATCACATTTAAATTCAAAAAATAAAACCAGAATGTGCCTCTGAAATGAATTTGGCGGCTACTGTAAATAACTTTGATTGGAAGCGTCACTGATGAGAATTTAATATTCGAAACACGTGTCTGGTGCATGTAAATTGGTTTGGAATTTTCTTCAAGAAGATAGAGAGTTGGAACCCTTCGACATTATTAATATAGACACTTATTTCACGTTGCAGTGAGGATCAGTTAAAATCGTTCCCCGTGGCCTGATGATTGTCAAGTGTATTAATTACTTTTTTCCAGCTCTGTCACCTGAAAGAAGCTTTGTTTTGGCCTTTTATCAATGTGACATCATATATATATTTTTGCTATTTCGGAAACTAGCCATTTCAACGATAAATATCATCGAAATTAAAGGAGTTTAACATCTTAGCACAATCCCTCCAATGCTATTTTGAACATAGGTTTCATTTGGATATGTTACTGAATCGACCCTACAGGAAATTGGAGCCGCGCACTCTCTGTAATGTAAATGTAAAAATTTAACTTCAATTATTAAAGAGGGCGCTACTGAAATTATTTTTGGTGACTTGGAATTTTCTTCAAGAAGGTAGAGAGTTGGAACCCTTCGACATTATTCATAATGTTTAGGTAAAAACTTGCAAAAATCAATTGGTATACAAAACTTTGAACATTCAAAATTAATAAAGTAATTGAATATTGACTGTAAAGATACAAATAGAGATAAGATTAGGTACCGGAGAGACTGCTTGCTAGCAACGCTAATTTCTAAAGCCGTGCAAGAAAAGTCAAAATCGATGATATACTGTCAATTTCGGTGTTTCGATTGTAGCCTAACATATGTAAACGTCTTCAAATTGAATAGCATCATTTAAGAACAGATAAATTGGCAACATGGACCAGACATGCACGTTTCGGGTACTTAACCCTCGTCAGTGATCCTCAAATCTAAACAATGTAATATGCCAAAAAAGGTATGAAACTTACTATGTCGAAAAAAACATACCGAAAGACGTAGCAGAAATAAAACAATATAAAGAAAACATATGTTATGGCGTCCTATATTATCATTGTATCATCAAAAAGATTTTACCGTGACAAAGTCAGTTGCTCATCAACATAGAGAGCAGTTTCTCGCTTATTCACCTTGCCTACAGGGCAAATTCAGGTGTTGTTGTTGTTTGAGCTTGCTTTTGAATAGCGTATCAACTGTGATATGCATACATTAATACTCACGAAAGGGTTTTTTTTAATTTTGAAGTTGAAGTCGTCATGCTATCTTATATTTAGTTGTTTTTTTTAAGACAATTGTCATTCAGCAATAACATGATATTGAATTTGAAGACGTTTAACATTTGAACTACTTGGTGAGTGGTGTCCCCGAGGGCATATGTAGCCAAGTTCGATCAACTTCTGTTGATCGTCTGTCTCTTAAACGCATTTGAAATTTTCTGTTACAAAATTTCTTGAAATTTCTAAAACGTGGGTCCTGTAGCATCATGTCCCACCCATTCTGCTACGTCTTTTGGTATATTTTTGGACATAATAATTTTCATACTTTTTAGCCATTTTACATTGTTTAGACTGAGGATCACTGACGAGGGTTTAGTATCCGAAACGTGCATGTCTGGTCCATGCTGTAAAGGGGTAGGGCCACGAGACCCCTAAATCGGCCCTTGATTTTTCTCTTAAAATAAATTTCATGAGGAATACTTGATATCTCTCATGAAAATACACGAATGTTTACCGCTTTTCATGAAAAGAATAATATCACCAAACAATGTGCCATTTAACTGTAATGACGTTATGAAGTGACGTCATTTTGACGTTATTGATAAAATATGACGTGACGAAAATTGCTGGGAATTTTGACTTTTGTCGTAGAATTCAATGTGGCCGCATGCGTTAACTGAGATAAAACGTTTATGACAAAAGGATATAATGATAATCTTTCACATATAAATTTCCATCATAGTTAATGCATGCGGCCATTGCTAATTTAATAGAAATATTGAGTTTTTGCATCAATTTCGCCGAATATGACCTATTTTGGTGTTTTCAAAGGGCTAAAAGGTGTTGATAAAATCAATGTTTACAAAAAGTAGATTCGTGATTCAGAAGAGAACGTTTCAAAATGTCAAATAACAGTTAAAAATTCAATGAAGTACAATGTTCAAAATTTATCAAAATTAGGGCCAATATCGGGCTTCGTGGCGCTACCCCTTTCTCAGGTCTTAAATGATGCTATTGAATTTGAAGGCATTTAACATCTAAATATAAACAAGTGCTGTTGCTATCAGTGGTCTCTTTCACCTCGAGTTCACATGGATAGAATGTGTTACGGAGAGCATCTGTATGTATAATCGAATTGAAGTGCTGTTTCTTTCGGAGAGCAATGAGAACCTTGGCTTCGTATAAATATAGAAAATCATCTGCAAGAAGAGGAACACTGTTGATTTAGTACTATTGGAATTAATTTCCACAATTTGTTGAAAACCTATACCTCCCAACACCAGAAATGTTTGTTATCAAACAATCAAAAAATAATATAACTATTTATTTACTAATTCACAAAAAAGCATGGAATCTCCAACAGGACTTGGTTTGAGCACCCAAAGGAAAACACCCAAATGTGAGACACATTCGCTAAGCACATGTACAACAAGAGGCATCAACGGGTCAAAAGAAGTCATCAAAACACCAAACACAAAAGACTACACATAAACCTAAGAGACCAATAGGTAACAGGTGCCGACTTGAGCACAACCCTCAAACTCCAAGTACAAGAACGGAGAAGATGTCCGTGGTTTCCGACGATGAGCCTGGGCCTACTCAAAGAAAATTCACTTTCAGCAATGTCGCCTTCATCACTAGATATTGGATTTTCATATTTCAAGTGTCTTTCTTATGATAATTAAGACGATGATATGGATACTGAGTTTTGACCATGACCTTGACCCCTCGACAAAATGGCCATAACTTTTAAACCTTTACAGATACAGATTATATTTTTTACATCCTGTAACAAGACATTTGATTTGGCTCTTTATATTTGACCCAATGACATTGACCTACGTAAAGTAAAATACACCTCCAGAAATATCTCCATCCTCTTTAAAGTAAAGTTGCTCTTTTTTCTCATCTGACTTTTTTAGTACGAGACCAATGCATGGATACCACAATTTTTGACCGGTCACCACATGACCTTTACCAGAAGCTGACCTCTTTGATATATCACACGTCATTGCATCATAACAAGCCCTTAATTTTCGTTTGACTGCAAAACCTTTACCATGGCGATGTTCCTAATTCTAGGAAAATATGTTAGATGGCAACATCTACCAAGTATGTCACCTTTACATATAATGATAATATCTTCACATTGTTTGTGACTTTCCATTTCTTAACTTAATTTGATATAATCAATGTCATCTTGAATTTTGACTTAAAGTAAGGATTTTACACTTTCTGTAATATCTTTTTTCATCTTTTTAGATTAGGTTTCATGTTCACATGCACATTTATTGTGAAAGAACCAAGACCTTTGGTCTTGTGACCTTGACCCTGCAGTAAGAAATTTGCTGTTCTAAACGAAAAGCTGCTGACGGGTATAAAGTCACTTTGCTTGTTTCCTCAAAACCTGTAGCCTCTGAAAAGTATGTATGAAATGTAACACTCATGATTTTTTGTACGTTGGAATATTATCAGTACCAATGCAATGGTTTACATATAAAATTGCCCTTGAACTTTGACCTTGCAAGATTAAATCTATTTGCACCCATAATCTGGCATCTTAAATATAAGCAGAAATACAATCTTGACAGTGACAGCATCTGAGATGGGCCATATTTTCAAGAACTAACATACCTTTGAAAATAAATCTTTTTCAGGAAACTCACTAGCTAAACATACAAAGCAGTACTATCTATCAATAAAAATTAATACCAGTTAAAACATTAAGACATGATGACAAAAAATATTTCTTCAATGTTTTATTCTAGAAAACGAAAATGAAACCAAACAAAAAGACATGAAAACAGCAATCTGACGGTTCAAATATATGTACTGGCCTTGTTCATTTGTCATGCCCGCAAGAATTTATACCAATCTTATCAATGTACAATTCATGTTCTTACTTAGAAAATTATTACATGCACTTTGAAAAAAATGTATTAAACTGAAAACTCAAAATTTGTGTTGTTTAATAACAATATCCTAGAAGGAAATGAAACACTGAGAAAATTTAAGGAGTAATTTCTTTTAAAAAAATGTTACAACAGGATAGAAAGATTACAAAGAATTTATTAACAGAAAGAACCGGTCAATATAGAATGCAGGAAAAAAATATCTGAAAACTTAGGAATTGTTTAACTCTAATTTAAGGTAAAGTTACAACTTTCTGAAAGATTTTATGTAGAGTTATGAAACGAATTGAAATAAGATCAAATATACCAAAGTTTTTTGTTAATCTGTGCCCACATTCAAAGATGACCATAATCACAGCAAATAGCAAATGGTGCACAATTGTTTTAGTACACATACATGAATCAAACTACATGCAAAAGGTATACAGTTCTACAATAACCCCCACATTAACTTGATTAGTAACTAAATAAGCCATTATATATAATTATCAAAGAGAGTTATTTCAGTATAAAAAGTAATGACCATCCTAAACATACCTAAATCTAACTCCCAGAATATCCTCACATCATGACACCGAAAATATAACTTCAATGCTACATTCCCAATAACCAGTAAAACAAATTTATACTTTCAAATGATTAAAGTTGTATGAAAAATATTTTTACATCAGTCCGAGTTTGTAAAAGGACAGTTTAAATCAATTCCTCACAATAAAATAGTTCAACAGAATTGAAATCAGTTCTACTTTGAACTGAACTACTTTTGATACCAAACATTTTAGAGAAATATAGTAATGATATATACTTTTCATGATGCTTTTGACAAAGACTTCCTTAGAAATGATGTGCAGACAAATACATTAAATACAAAAGGTTGCCTTGACTTATGATCGTAGATTTTTTTTTAAATAATGTAGGAAGAAACATATTCTTGTATAATAATGCTGTGAAACATCTGAAGAACAAAATGTTTGCCTTCATAGGGCATTACTTTCAAATTTTGAATGAAGAAAAATGCTTACTAGCAATCTTGTAACAAATGATCTTTTAAAGGGAATACATGCAAGAATATAATTCAAGCAAAATATTTTCATAAGAGATGCACTGGCATAATTTGTATCATTACATTACATTTTAGCGATATTATTGTCAAAATTCTTCACTTCTAGAGAATCAATATCCATCTCAAAGTAGGAAAAGTACAATAAATCAAATTCATGACCAAATTATACACTACTGTACAATGTGCCAGATTTCTTTTCGTAAGGTACCGGTATACATACAATGGGAAATGAGGGGAGAGCAAAAATTCAGTTGAAAAGTTAAAGTGGAAACAAGTGAAAATAATTTATATCAAACTTCCACAGATCTATTTCTGATATCTTTTCAATTTCTGTGAACTCATAATGGCTAAAACTTTTATCTTCCTATCAATGTGGTCAATACAAGATACATGTCTATGTATACATCAACCCATACTTTTTTAAAGTATTGTTTACTACTATGATCAAAGATCTAAATTATTTCCTTTTGCTTCATGCAAATCAACTACAGTATCTGTTAAGTTAAAAATTTCCATACTCAGTTCTTTGATCTCATTAATAAATGACGTAGTTACCTTCCTACAAGATAATAAAAATAGTTAAAAATATGAAAGATCATAAGAAGAATTAAAACTATGAAATATCAAAAAAAAAGGAAATTTTGATCAAATGATAATCATGTATCATCTTCTGAAGCAATAAAACCCTGAGAATTTTTTTTCTGAGGAAATAAATTAATCACTGACACATGTGTAAGTCTATAAATTAAATATACGTTCAAACAAAAATTGAATATATAACCTGATTTCCTGACAATACAGAGTTAGTAGAAAAAAATGCATAAAATTAAGCAGGATTTAAATATTTCTAAATAAATTACAATGCTAATCACAGTCCCATATACAGCACCCACAGATGAATCATACTTGACATGATTGGCGAGTCTTATGATTTTTTCTTCTTTAAGCCTTTACCATACCATCCTGGGAACAGGCTACTCTTTCTCTTCCTCACTTTGTCATCTTTTGCATCCTCTCCTTCATTATTTACAGATTCACAATGTTTACTCTCCTCTGCAGAAACAGTATTATTCTTCTGGGGACATTTTGTTGTGGTATTTTCAGCGAAATCGTTTGAAACACCGGAATCTGTATTCTTAGTCGAGGATTTACTTCCAGCATCGCTAGCACTTACACTGTTGTCTGAGTCTACCTTGTGAACTGACGGTACACTTGAGTTCTTGCTAGGAATAGCTGGCGGCACGGACAGAGATTTCATCAAATTAAGCATGTTCATAGTGGCAAGAATTTGGTGATTATAAATGGAAGACAAAGTTTGTGACTCTAGTCCCATTCTGGTAGTTTGTCCGTTTGCTCCATTCTGAGGTGCTGACAAAGGTGGCACCAGGCCATTAAGTAAGTTTATCATAGGAGGTACAATTCCATTAAGAGGTTTGGGCGGTGCAGGCACCATCCCATTGAGCAAATTAAGCGGAGGTGAGCCTAAGCCGTTCTGTAGCTTAGGCTGAGGAGGAACTAATCTATTCAGCAGTCCTGAGGAAGGTGATGTTTGTCCTTTCTGGGTCATGCCCTCGCACGGCATAAAGTGTGGAATCGATCTGTTAAGAGGATTTGATGATGGAGGAACAGTTCCATTTCTTTGCTTTGATTGAGGCACAGATCCACTGAGAGCTCCAGGTGGACATCCATCCTGAGGCTTTGACCGAGGAGAAATCATAACACTAGGTTTTCCTGGAGATGCAATCTGCTTGTTATGTGTCTGTGATGGAAGAGGTATATGACCATTGAGTGAATGAAGTATAGTGGGAAGAGAATCACTGCTGGCCTTGTGTAAAGAAGGCATCTTTCCATTAAGGAGTCCTGACAGAGGTGATTTCATCTCATTTTGTGGCTTTGGTAAAGGTATATGACTGAGAGTAGGAGGCCCAGGTCCACTGACAGGCATAGGTTGAAAGGTTCCCAACCCATTCAGCAGTTTTGTCAAATATGGTGTCTGTCCATTATGTGGCACTGGTCCAGTTTGTGCCATGTTATTCTTGGGTACAGATTGAGTGTGTACCGTACCATTTTGGGGTACAGATGAAGTGTGTACAATACCCTTTTGAAGACCTGAGGGAGTGTGTACCATACCATTCTGGGGCACTGATGGACTGTGTACCATACCATTCTGTGGCCTTGAGATGGGTGACACCATGCCATTCAAAGCAGTTTGAGAAAGGGTAACCCGTTCATCATCAGCTGTATGAGACAGTCTTTCCATTTGAGCTTTACTGAGGTAGTTGTGATCTTTGAATACCTTTTGTACCTCATCATTGTGAGTACAGTTCTGCTGAGTACACCCTGAAGAGTTCTTTACATCAGAAGTAGATGTAGATGGTTTAACTTGTGCCTGAGAATTCTGAGGATGTAATCCAAGGAGATTTGGTGGCGGAAGGGGCCATAACCTTGGGTCACACATCCCTGCTAACCATGGAAACATACTGATGTGAGACAACAAGTTAGGTAACTCTGATGCGGATCTCTGGACAGATTCTGAGGTAGATTTAGCTGTAGATTGATTGGAGCAGTTTCTGATACTGTTTGTATTGGAGTTCATCATCTGACTAGATGTAGAAAATTGTCTATGCATGGCTGATAGAAGAATCAGATCTAAGGGTGGCAGGAACATTCCTAAGGGAGGAGGAAGTCCTGGCAAGCCTCCTGCTCCTGGAAACAAGGATTGGTTTATTGTTGAACCTGTGGCTTTATTCGGTATTGATGACTCCTCTAACTTAATTTTCTTCTGTGGTTGTAGCACCTCTTGAGGTATTTGTGCTTCAGCAGCTTCCGATTTAATTTCTAATTTTGGACATGATGCAATACTGAGTATTTTCTTTGAGGTAGAGTCTATTTCTACAGGCCTAAGTGGAGTACACAGTGTAAACAGAGGGTCCTTCACCCTTTGATACATAGGAATGGTCAATCCTAACATTTTCATTACTTTAGCCATTACTTCATCACATCTTCCATTTATTTTGAGCTTTGCTACATCATCTTTTGGAGTCCACTGTAGATTCACAATATAGAGTTTGGGTCTTTTATTCATTCTCTTATGCATGCACCATAAACATGCATATTTCTTCAAAATCTTGAGACTAGTTCCCAAACACAGTATGAGATCACAGGAATTTGCTGCCTTAGCTGCCTCTTTCCATCTATACGGTGACTTCATTCCTCCTTTCTCTCCGAAATGAACGATGGTGTCTTTTAGCCCTTTTCCACAACTATGACAGTTCCTATCTGTCTTGTGCCTTCGTATCCCAGTCTTTTCTGTCACATCAAACAGACGGATGTACTCTCTTTCAGGTGAACAATGACTGCAAGTCTCCACAAACATATTACCATGGACTTCAGATAACGCTTCCCTGGGTAAGCCACTTCTAACATGGAGACCATCACAGTTCTGTGATACCACATGCTTCACATGTTTTTCAGTATAGAGTTTTACAATACTCATGTGAGTTAGAGTTGGTTCAGCATCACTTAAATCCTGTGCAAGAGGAGTCTTCCCTTTCTTCAGCAAAGTCCAAATTCCTGTAAAAAAGAAGTATTTGTATTTTATATAAATCAATATATGCATAACCAATGTAATTCACTTAGGATGAAACTCTCTTAAATTGGAATATGTTGCATTTTCATTAAATTGTAAACATTCGAGACATCAGAGTGCACTTTGCACTGCAGAAGACATTCCACGATAGCTGTTCTGACCTGCAAAATGCACCTGTAGACTCTGAGACGTATTTGAAAAGGGGTAGGGACACGAGGCCTGATATTGGCCCTTTTTTTTAACATTGTATTTCAGGGATACCAGTTTGTGATTTGAGACTTTTATACCTTCTCTATTGAGTATTGAATTGATATTTCGTAAACAATGTGTTTATCATTAGGCACGGTCCATTTGATATTCTGGGGGGGGGCTTGGGTTTTTTGTCAGAGCAAGATTATTTTTTTCTACCCGGACAGGGGCAAAATTATTTTTTTCTCGCAAAGTTGGAGCAAGGAAATTTTTTTTAACAAAGTGATGCGCATATTTAGAATATTTGTGTTTTATCGATAGAAATTATTAAATTTTTACTCAAAACTCTAAATATCGATATATTAGTTTATTTTTATGCAAGTATTTAATTCACTTTTAAACAGACAGATAAAAGATTTTTACAATACAATTCTCAACATTTTATATAAGGTTCATATATAACATGTATAAGAGGGTCTGAGGGGAAGGTCTCCTAGACAATTTTTTTTAAATGTAGAATTGTAAATTGGTGAATAACCATAACTGAAGTAATTTTCCTTCCAAGCTTACAAGAATAATAAAATTAGAGTCTGTGGTATACATGCAACATGTATTAATAGCAATTTCATAGATATTGATAATATATTTAAGCGAAGCGAGCCGAAAATTTTTGATACAAATTGAAAAATGCGGCGAGCGAAGCGAGCCGGAAAATTTTCAAGAATTTTAGCGAAATTTTATATTAATTCTTCAAATTCAGATTATTTGTAAGAGCAAGATTATTTTTTTCTGTCACACCGTAAGCAAATTTATTTTTTTCATCAAAATTGGGAGCAAAATTATTTTTTTCGAAAAAAACCCAAGCCCCCCCCAGAATATCAAATGGACCGTGCCTTAGCCTTTAGTCCTCTAAAAATCAGCAATATTCTGCATAATTGCTGAAAATTCTATATATTCAAATGAAATTAGCAATGACCGCATGCATTAACTGACATAAAAAATTTATACGTACTGGTAAAAGAATATCACTATACCTTCTTGTCATAAAAGTTTTATCTTAGTTAACACATGGTGCCACATCAAATAGTTCCACTAAAGGAAAATTTTCCAGCAATTTTTGCCATCTTTTGTCAATGACTTCAAAATGACATCACTTGATGACGTCTTACACATAACACTTTACCTAATGCTTATTTGGATGATTTTTAATTTTCATTAAAAGCGGGAAACATTCATGAATTTTAATGAAAGAATTCAAATCTTTCTCATGAAATTTAATTCTAAAGGAAATTTTAGGGCCGATTTAAGGCTCTAGTGGAGATATCAGAAAATGAGCATGAAACTAATAGTTGTATAATGTATTAGGACTGGGACGATACTGCACCTAGTCAATCAGATACGTATCACGATACCTGATATCCGATACGATACGAATGATGATACTAAGTTAATTAAATAATACATGTAAAACCTTCTCAAAAAGCTCTTTGATAGTATTTATATTCATCATATCACGTAGCATTTTTAATTCAACATGTTATTTTATTCAACACTCTAGCTTTCTGTCTAGAATAAAGATGAAATAAAAAACAACATGTGTTTGTGAAACATGGATGCCCCCGTCAGCATCTCTGTCAGTAAAAATTGTAAAATGGTCAAACTCCAAGGTCAAGGTCAAAAATTTTGGTAGCCATGGAAAGATCTTGTCACAAGGAATACACATGTGAAATATCAAAGCCCTATCACTTACCATTCAAAAGTTACGGTCAAGGTTAAAGTTTTTCAGAAGTACGTCAAACTCCAAGGTCAAGGTCACAAGGTCAAAAATTTTGGTATCCATGGAAAAGTCTTGTCACAAGGAATACACATATGAAAGCCCTATCACTTACCATTCAAAAGTAGTTGCCAAGGTTAAAGTTTTTCAAAAGTAGGTCAAACTCCAAGGCCAAGGTCACGAGGTCAAAAATTTTGGTGTCCTTGGAAAGGTCTTGTCACAAGGAATACAGATGTGAAATATGGAAGCACCTATGCACCTAAAAGTTATCGCCAAGGTTAAAGTTTTTGCAGACAAACAGAGAAACAGACATGCAGACAGATGGACAGACCAAAAACTTTATGTCCCTGAATCTCTGGGGCATAAAAATGAAGTAAATTTTGGTCAAAAATTTGTCTCATTTGTTCCTGTACATGCTGTATGTATGAAATATTTCTATTCATAATTTTTTTTTCATTATTTTCAATGACAAACGCATTAAGAAATTGACATACATGTAATGTCTGGAGGAATATCTAAACAATCAATTAACGATTTTCACATTACCGCAGTAGACTTGCATGCATTTTATAAAGGCCAAGACCCGCCATTACAACAACATTCTAAGTAATGTAACTAGCTGTCAGAGCATTAACTCACTTCAGAAACTAAATAAACACGATTTTGGCTGTTTAATCATGCAAAAATTTTAACGAAATTGATACCTTTAAATAGATCTCATGTAGTCCTAAATTTTGGTATACACATGTAAGTTGTATGATAGTCAGTGCCTGCAATTAAACTACAAAAGGTATATAGACAAAAAAAGTTTTAGATTGGCATTTCCCATGCTAATTTTTCCTGTGACGTTTGACTCTCTCCATAGTCCATATGCTCTATGATAAACTCAACGACGTCCTGCTAAAATTTACCATTGAAAATGCCCTATCTGAAATTTATTTTTCATGTGCAGTACTATATGATTGCATAAATCCTCTTCCATGTAACAAATACCAAAATTTACAACTAAGCAAGATCTATTCAGTGCTACAGATATTCAAATTCAAATTCTTTATTGAAACCACAATGATTGGGCCTTACATTCAATATTTTACAAATATCAAACAACAATCATAAAATAAAGAGAAATGTAGATATATAAATGAGCTATAGTATAGATATGTGAAATGGTAATAATTATTTACCAATTAGATGAATGATGAACATGATGAAACATGTACATCATTGCATATTCTGATGACATAATTTTCTATTAACGGTAACCTGTAGGCATTCAAATATGAGATCACAAACATGTTTCAGGATTCAAAAGACTTATGGCTATGCTATTGGTTAATTGTAAAGTGACGTCTGTACATATATTAGGATAGCACTTACGACGAATATCAGTGTAAATTGAACAGGTGAAGATGAAATGCTATTCATCTTCAATTTTGGTTTTACAATGGAAACAAAAACGAGGTTTCTTAGGTTTCAGTGGTTTTACAGGTATTTTAATCTTAGCACAACAAAGCGATCAAAATTGTGTTCCTCCAGTTTTAGAAGTGAGCCGTGCAGTGGCGCATACAAAAAAAATGTACACTAACTCTGATATCGTTACAGCTTATGACGCTGTAGTTATTGCGGTGCAGGTATGGATAATTCAGTATGTTCAATAACTGAGCTATCAGGATGTCCATTTAGCTCATTCTGTAACTTGCTGGGCTACAGACGGCATCATTTCAAGTACCAGGCCGGGTAACCTGCAACTACCACATTGGCGACAAAGTGAAGAATTAGTGTGTGTGAGATGGCCAGCTCGATCTGAAGGAGGCAGAACCTTGCCAAAGGTTTGAGAGAAAAGGTGACCACACAGCGGGGTACCCCACCACGCCTCAAAGAAAGGAGGGAAGCTTAAGGGTGTAGTAGTTCTGGTAGTGCAGGTACAGATAGTTCAGTATGTTTAATGACTGAGCTATCAGGATGTCCCTTTAGCTCATTCAGTAACATGCTGGTCTACAGAGCATACGGAGCCAGGTACCTGCAAGTGCAACTATATACCTCATATGTCATAGAAAAAAAATATAACTTCAAATGTTGTGATGTTGAGTATAAAATGCATGTCTAGCTGTAGTATGAAAATAGTCTATTCTGATAAAGTTCCTTCAACACAATGGATATTGGCATAATCTATCTACTAATTAGTGAAGTATGTACCATTTGGCCCTCTGTAATCTGGAATAGAAGCAGCAGTGCTTATCCCAGCCCCTGTGTAAATAATGGTCCTTGACGACTTTCTTATCGCTTCAGCCAGCTGTTGACATTTGGCATCAAGTGTTTGAGGGTCATCTTCAACCTCTAAATGTCTTTGTTTTAGTGTATCACGTCTGACAGCTTGTTTTGTTAGTCTATGTGCCAGTTCTGGAGATTTATCCAGGATATCGTTCTCTTCCTCCGTCCTTTCCTCCACCGACTTCCGTATGATGGTTGAAATACGACGAGTAGTTGCATTTCTTTCATTCTTAAGAATCAGTTGATGTATTCTTGCATTCTTTTTAGCCTGCCTTTCTGATTTGGCTGGATGGAAATCACTTTCATCGTCCGCCATTACTGAATCAATATAATCAAAGCGCGATAACTCTAGCAGGTTGAGTAATCAGAACGTTGTCAAGGTGCCCCGATGCCCTCGCAAAGTATTTATAAAAAATAGTTATGACAGACTCCTGGTAAAAATGAAAGGAGTGGATGTGTTCAAAAAAAAAAAAAAAAAAAAAAAAAAAAAAAAGAAATTGCATTAAATATAATAAATTGAAAAAACAGGGGTGAGGTACCATCGCTTGGTCAAAAACCCTTTCCTCAATACAAACCCTTTCTTCTATAAGTCTATGTTAAAAACCCCAAGGGATGGCCATGCGATGATACCTCAGCCCTGTGATTGAAAAGTATCAATCAAAGGAATGCAAAGCGGCTAGGAAAGTCTTGTCAAATGAAATTCACTCGTCAAATTATTTCAGAAGATACGGTCAATCTCAAATTTTCAGAAAAAAGAAGGTCAATCATATAGGTCAAGGTCCCAAGGTCAAAAATTTTGTTTACAATAGAAGGGTCTCACCAATCACTCAATTTAGGTATTAATATCAATTCTCTGTAAGGACCAAAATATTTTGGAAATAGCATATATCATGGATTTTTATGATTTTCTCTATAAATGGTATGTATGTAATGCCCTGAATACAAAAAATAAATTTTTGAAAATAAATATTCGGTTACCATGAAACTGAGGTCTGTCTATTTATAGCACTGAAAAAAATTGTCAAATAAGTCATCTTTGGTTATCATGGTGCCATGGAAACCATTGTTAGAGCTTAATTATTGGTATTAACAAATTATAATCTTTTTAAAAAACCTCCATTTTTTGAAAAATTAATAATTTTTTGAAATTTCTTTCAATTAATTAGCCGAATCCTATCAAATCAAAATCAGTCAAAAATTGCCATAAAATATGGTCAAAATTAAGGCCCATTTTTGTCCAATTTTTACCATTTTTAAGCAAAAATAACACAAAATTTCAGGCTGATAATACCATCACTGTTGACAGAACAAAAAAGATTTCATGTGACAAATATGATCACTGAAGAAAAATAAGTGGGACGTTGTGTAAATTTTTTTCCTACATTATGTAGTAAAAAATGGTTGCTATGGCAACTTTTCATTTGACTCATGATGACTTTATCTTTTCCAATTGATTTTTAGCATGGTTTAAATAACTTATATTTAAGCTTTATGTAGAGACAACAGAAGAAATTATTCTTTGTTTGAGCACTTCCAAAATTTGTCAAGGTCATTGTCTCTAAGTTCAAGGTCAATTCAAAATATAGGTTCCAATTTCAATAAAATTTGCATTTTTGTTGTTATTTATTGTTGCTAATTTTAGGCTTGACTGTCATATATTTGTATCAAAAATACTTCTTTCTAAAATTAGGACCGATAGGTGGAAAAACATTACAATTTTTAGTTCAGAACATTTCTCCTAAAAGAAATATAAGCCGTAGACAAAAATCAATATTATCTCACATTTTTTTTATGTATGTATGAATAAATACTAGCTACAAATCAAGAATATCATTGATTTTGAGATTTTTGCAACTTTGGTTAATAAACCGGGGATATATCCAAAATCACTATGTATGTGTTTGTTTTACTCAATACCACATGATTTTTGAGTAACTGCCTCTCATATTTTTGAAAAATCACAGAATTCTGCCAAATTTTGTGAATTGCATTCAAGATGACCTTGACATCAGGTCCTGTGACCTTGAAAAATTCTAAGGTGATTTTTTAATCAATAATGCTCTTTTATATGCACTGATAAAAAAATGCTTAAAAATACATAACACACAGCTAAATTTACCATTAAATTACTCTATGTGTAATAGCACTGAACAGAATGTCACCATGGTAACCATTTTTCATACCCTTTTGAATAAAATTGTGAAGAGGTCCCACTCAAATTTTAACATTTTTTTAAAGATCCAGGATTAAAAGTTAGCCTGACATTTCAGATTATTTGCCTTTAAGATTGAGCAAAATCATGTTGAATTAGGAGCTATTTGGGTCTTAAATAGGGCCTCTTAAAAACAGGTTTTTGCCTACATTTTGAGCATATTGACAAAGAGAATAGCAGGTGGAAGCATACCTCTTGTGTAGTATTTATGCAATGAAAGATATAAAGAAAAAAATTAAGGAAATTTCAGTTGACTATAATAGCTATTACCATGGAAATGAGCCTTGTGAAAATGCCATGTTACAAGTATTCTACTGATGCGTAAAATTTCAAACATGGTTTCCATGGCAACGAAAACTTAATTTGTAAAAAGGAAGTATATTTTAGTCTCAGTACATCATAATATATTACACTTTCCATACAAAAAACTCCAAAATTGGAGACATGCTATTTCCACATGCAATTGAAATTATTTTGGTCCTTATAGAGAATTGCTATTAAATCCCATGCAATCACCAAATAAAAGATATAGCCCATCTTCATTGTTCAAAAAGTCAATCAAAAATCTAGGTCAAGGTCACTTGGTAAAAAATGATGGTATATCACATGTCTTGTCAGATTCTTAGGAATACACAAGTGAAATATCAAAGCCCTATCACTTACCAATTAAAAGATATCTAAGCCACTCTTAATCTTTTTTCAAAGTAGGTCAAATATCTAGGTCAAAGTCACTAGGTCAAAAATTATGGTATGTGTAGAAAGGTCTTGTCACAAGGTATACACATATGTGAAATATCAAAGTCCTAGCTGTCACCAATCAATTTTTTGAAAAGTAGGTCAAATATCTAGGTCAAGGTCACTTGGTCAAAAATTATGGTATGTGTAGAAAGGTCTTGTCATAATGTATACGCATGTAAAATATCAAAGCCCTATCACTTACCAATCAAAAGATATAGCCAATGTTACTTTTTTTTAAAAGTAGGTCAAATATCTAGGTCAAAGTCACTAAGTCAATTATGGAATGTGTAGAAAGGTCTTATCACAAGGTATATAAACATGTAAAATACCAAAGCCCAGTATCACTTACCAATCAAAATATATAGCCAATCTTAATTTTTTTGAAAAGGATGTCAAATATCTAGGTCAAGGTCACTTGGTCAATTAAAAAAAATACCAACATTTGATGCCAGTGTGATACTTTTATGATTCCGTATTATTAATAAGATACAGTACAGTATTTTGTTTATAATCAGCTCTTAATTTGACAGTATACTAAAAATCAAATTCAAGGAATTGTGGTCCCCTGCTTTTGGGTTTTGGGTGTTTGTCTTTAAAGAAATGCTTACAGACACCCCCCCCCCCCTCCCAATTCTTAAGTTTTCATAATATATCTCATATATTATCAACATTCTAAATATGAAAGATTAAACTCCAAGAAAAGGTCAAAGGGTCCAAACTTTTGTTTTGTTACCAAGGGACAGGGCTTATGAAAAGGTATGCACATGTGAAATATGAAAGTCCTATCATTTAAATTACCATCCAAAACCTATCGTCAAGGTTGAAGTTTTTAAATGTGGGTCAACCTCCAAGGACAAGGTCACAAGGTCAGAATATTGTTACCAACAGAAAGATCTTTTCTCAAGGAATACACATGTGAAATATCAATACCCTATCACTTTCCATTAAAAAAGTTATGGACAAGGTTAAAGTATTTTGAAAAGTAGGTCGAACTCAAAGTTCAAGGTCACAAGGTAAAAATTTTTATTATCCATGGAAAGGTTTTGTCACAAGGAATACACATGTTTAACATGAAAGTCCTACCACTTTTCATTCAAAAGTTATGGTCAAAGTTAAAGTTTTTGATAAGTAGGTCAAAGTCCAAGGTGAAGGTAAAAAATTTTGGTATCCATGGAAAGGTATCGTCACAAGGAATACACATGTGTAATATGAAAGCCCTATCACTTTCCATTCAAAAGTTATGGTCAAGGTTAAAGTTTTTAATAAGTAGGTCAAAGTCCAAGGTCAAGGTCACAAGGTCAAAAATTTTGGTATCCATGGAAAGGTCTTGTCACAAGGGATACACATGTGAACTATCAAAGCCCTATCACTTACCATTCAAAAGTTATGCACAAGGTTAAAATTTTTGTGACTGACGGACAGAAGGACGGACCAGTTTAATGTCCCCGTGCTTTCGCGAAAGTGGGGACAACAAAATTCTCCAGCCATATTTGGGATGAGTAATCCTGTTAGTATCCTGTTAAAAATGAGTATTTCATTGGTATCACATAAACTTAAACTCGACCCTCCGACAATATCTTAATGGTAGTTTGTTGTCCCCCGCTTTCGCGAAAGCGCGGTGACATTAAAACCGGTTCGTCCGTCCGTCTGTAAGATATTACGTACACTTGTCTCGGAGAGATGCATAATCGTAGAACCCTGTGTTTATTTTACTTCACTCATGGTATCTTGTTAATTTATAAATTAAAAATGCAATGATCGCTGTGCGATATAAGTCCCCTACCGGCGGCATAAATTTATGACTTGCATCTCTGTTCATCAGTTCATCATCTGCAACAACAGCCAAGAAAAGTCTGGGAAACTGAATTCACAAAATTTGCTAAGTCCAAGGACCATAACTCTTGTGAAAATTAGTCAATCTAAATTAAACTCAAATCTGCAGCACACTACAACGTATTCACATACAAAAAAACCAGTTCATTATCTGCAATAACAAGCAAGAAGAAGTCCGAAAAACTGCAAATTTCATGAAATTTGCTAAGTCCAAGGGCCATAACTCTTGTAAAAATAGGCCAATGGAAACCAAACTCAAACTTGGTCTGTATCACACTGAGATGTATTCATTTACCAAAAATCAGTGCATTATTTGCAATAGAACTGAAGTCCGGAAAACTGGACTTTTCATAAAATTTGCTAAGTCCAACATGTCCAAGGGCCATAACTCTTGTAAAAATAGGTGAATCTAAAGCCAATTCAAACTTGATCTGTATCCCATTGAGATATATCCACATACCAAAAATGAGTTCAATTTATCCAACAACAGCGAAAAAAAGTCCGGAAAACTGAAATTTTCATAAAATTTGCTAAGTCCAAGGGCCATAACTCTTGTAAAATTAGGTCAATCAAAAGCAAACTCAAACTTGATCTGTATCACATTGAGATATATCCACATACCAAAAATGAGTTCAATGTATGCAACAACAGCGGAAAAGAGTCCGGAAAACTGAAATTTTCATAAAATTTGCTAAGTCCAAGGGCCATAACTCTTGTAAAAATAGGTCAATCAAAAGCAAACTCAAACTTGATCTGTATCACATTGAGATATATCCACATACTAAAAATGAGTTCAATATATGCAACAACAGCGGAAAAAAGTCCGGAAAACTGAAATTTTCATAAAATTTGCTAAGTCCAAGGGCCATAACTATTGTAAAATTAGGTCAATCAAAAGCAAACTCAAACTTGATCTGTATCACATTGAGATATATCCACATACCAAAAATGAGTTCAATATATGCAACAACAGCAGAAAAAAGTCCGGAAAACTGAATTTTTCATAAAATTTGCTATGTCCAAGGGCCATAACTCTTGTAAAATTAGGTCAATCGAAAGCAAACTCAAACTTGATCTGTATCACATTAAGATATATCCACATACCAAAAATGAGTTCAATATATGCAACAACAGCGAAAAAAAGTCCGGAAAACTGAAAATGGGACAGACGGACAGACGGACGGACGGACGGACAGACAGACAGACCGAGAGGAAACTAAGAGTCCCCTTCGGCGTTGCCGGTAGGGGACTAACTAGATTAAGTTTACTAAACTCTTTTTAATGCATAATTCAGGGTTTATTCTTACAAAAGGGATCCTTCATCTTCATATAGGTTGAGGTCAATATTTATTTCATGATCACAGCTATCAGGCAGTGACTGGAAAGGAATTGATTTGCTGAATGGACCATTTTCTACCATGTAAATGGGCTGTTTCTCAAGAAAGTACACAGACTTCAATGGGTCATCTTTAAAATCAACAGGAGTATGTCTTTCCAAATCACTGGTCAGGCAGCATAATAAAATTGACATTCTCATAAATCTGTCTTAGACATACAAGTTTCTTTACTTACAAACTGGTACACTTTGACAAATATTTAACAGATGTGTATACAAGATCCCTTCCTCTGATATATAACAAGAGAGACACCAATACCAAAATTGGAATCCTGCCAAGATCAAACTCTGAGTGAATATTCATAATTCTAGGTTAAGAAGTACAGTACTAGTGTTGTTGAGTGGAAACATTTTTGCAGCAATGAACATGCAGGTGGGTAGCCAGACAGACATGATGGAACCAGTATGACCAGTATTCCCTCTATGCTTCTTTGATAGGGGTAACAATTATAGACACTTCTGACATAACAAATAGTGAGATTCTCATTGATTTATTTCTTACTTATAACAAGTTTTGTTTCCATGACTTTGACATGTAACTGTCCCTCATACAGAAATGCACTCAACCTACACAAGTCACGAATTTGAATAATTTTGAGGTATTCACTAAAAAGCAAAAAATATTGAAGCAAAAAGTTAAAGTTTTACAAATTGGTATGTACCACATTTAGAAGTTGTAGCATGTTAAAATTTTGTAAGATTTTACATACAAATAACAAGATAAATTCTGAAGTCAGTTACTGGTTTTTACATTACCGGGTATGTAATTATCATCCGGTGTATATTGACAGAATATACATAATTTTATGCCAATCATATGACAGGAATTATAATTGTAAGATTGAAAACAATTAGAGAACATGATGGCTATTTAGACCTGCATAAAGAATAATACATAAACATAACGACAAACATAGGTAATCACAGATTACGAAGCTCACCTCGTGGCAGCAAAATTCAATTCAAACATACATTGTATTTCTAAGTACATGTATATTGGCTGTTAAAGGCAAAATCATTCAAGCGGAAGAAGTAGGTCAAGGTCATTTTAACAAAGTTTGATCAAAGATACATCCAATATGCAAGTTTGGTACATGCAGCACTTATACATGTACTTTGCTCAATATTGGCTTTAAAAGGCAAAAATCACTCAAGCGGAAAAGTAGGTCATGGTCATTTTATGAAAGTTTGATCAAAGATACATCCAATAAGCAAGTTTGGTACATGTAGCACTTATACTTTGCTCAATAAGTGATTTTAAAGCAAAATCACTTAAGTGGAAAAAGTAGGTCAGATGCTACATCTGATGCATGGGTTCCTCTCGGCATCCCAAGATGAATCACTTGTGCAAGTTTGGTCACTGTAGCATCAGTACTTAGTCAGATACTGAGCTACCCCAAACTTCTTAACCAAGCCACTATGAGCTACCCCAAACTTCTTAACCAAGTCAATCAAGCGGAAAATGTAGGTCAGATGCAGCATCGGATGCATGGGTTCCTCTTGGCATCCCAGGATGAATCACTTGTGCAAGTTTGGTCACTGTAGCATCAGTACTTTGCCATATACTGAGCTACCCCAAACTTCTTAACCGGACGGGGATGGGGACGCGGACACGGACGCGGACAAGCGGGGGTATAGCATAAGCTCACTCAACTTCGTCGAGATGAGCTAAAAATAGTGTTTCATCATTTTAAAATAAGTCTTTTTTTGTACTACGCTCTCAACTGAATGTAGTTTACAATGATTCATTTGTTCAACAAATGTTTAAAACATGTCATTATGATAATAAATCATACATGTATTGCACATCAGACACAATATGGACTACAGCCTGTATCAAGTGTTTAGAGACTACAGTGTGTGTCAAGATACATTGGCACACTGTCTATAGATGACTAGAGTCTTTATCAGGATAGATTAGCATACTGTCTATAGAATGCCAGTTTGATTTTTTCTATATGATGACATAGTTTGATGGCCGGTCCCAGTTTCAGGTCCAGGTATTCTTGTAATACAGGTAGTGACAAGAGTAGTAATGCCTGCCCATCTATATCCTGCAAGGAGATATTTAAATTATATATATACATGTACACTAACTTTGACTCAAATAGATAACTAAAGTACTAACAGCCAGTTAAGAAAACAGAAATTTTGATTTTATGTGAAAACGCTTTAAGATAGACACATATGAATATCGAGAGAAATATTCAACTAATAGAGCACTGTTTGAAAATGAAATTTTATTTTGGTATCATTTTTGCGTTTCCCCTCTACACATATGAAAATAGCACGGTAAATCACCTTTTCCATGCGCTAAGTCATTAAAACCTACACTGGTCAAGTTTGATTAATGCAATAGCCATAATCATAGTTGTACACATAGATTTGTGCCTGAATGATCAGTGAATATCTACCTGTATGAATAGGTATTGCCGTTTTATTTAACATACGCGACCCTTGTTTAGAAAAACGACTTGGACAATTTCTGAGCGTGAAATATTGCTATTTTCCCATGAGTACACCAAAAATGATGTCTTATATGGTTAAAAACGCTAGTTCTTTTAATAGTGCTTTCCCTTCTGCATTACCATTTAATTTTTCTAGTTATTATTTTTTGCCCTTTACAAATAAAAGGTAAATTTCCGTTTTCTTAAGAACCTATTAGTACTTTAACTTACAAGTGTGACATTAACTAACTATACTATACTATGAATGTTACAATATAAATGAAGGATGAATAAAAAAACATGTGTTTAAGAAATATGAATGCCCCCGATAGCATCTTTGTCAGCTAAATAGCTGTAACGTACAAAGTAGGTCATATTCCGAGTCAAGGTCATGTGGTCAAAATTTTGGTATCAATGGGAAGGTCTTGCTCAAAGGAATACACATGAGGAATATGAAATGACAAATATGGATAATGACCATGACACGAAACGGGGATTACGGGACAAGATTGGGTACATGACAACATGATTACATTTTGTTTACAAGTCAGGAAAAAATGTCCCGGAATGTGTCCAAGAACTTTTTAATTTTAGTCCCAGAATTTTGTCATTTGTCCCTTTAAATTTTCATCAATGTCCTGGAGTGGCTGAAAAAAAAATCTGGCAAGTATGCTTATATGAAAGGTCTTGTTGTCAAGAATCTAAATGAGAAATGTGGAAGCAGTACCCATTATGGTTAATATTTTTGAAAAGAAGGTCAAACTTTAAGGTCAAGTTCACAAGATGAAAAGTCAGGGTCCCAAATGAAAGGTCTTGCCACAAGAAATTCACATGTGGAATATATAGTCCATATCCCTAAACATTAAAATCACCTGAGCCCCATACCAATACATACCTGTTCCTTGAGTAGCCTGGCTAGCTGAGCACACTCTGTAGATTTTATATAACTAACTACATCATTGACACTCCAGTATAGAGGATTACTGTTTAAGATAAGTTCTGGTTTGACTACAGAGGTATTGTGGTGCTTCTTAGTCCCATCAGCTCTCTGTAAAATGAACAAATGTAATCAAAAGGTGTACAAGCTTCATTTGCCTTTATATAACTAGCTATCAATATTTTCTGAATTTGATCATTATTCATTTAAAATAGTTGCCAGAGTCACCTAATGCTCGACTGCATAGCATAATGTCTTTAATGACAGCAAAATTCTTAAGCTCACTTTTTTCTCCAATTTATATAATTATACACAAGTGTATACTCATGTAGCACCTATACTTTGCTCAATATTGGCTTTTAAAGGCAAAATAACTCAAGCAGAAAAAAGTAGGTCACGGTCATTTTATGAAAGTTTGATCAAAGATACATCCACCATGTAAGTTTGGAACATGTAGCACTTATACTTTGCTCAATATTGGCTTTTAAAGGCAAAATCACACAAGCAGAAAAAGTAGATCAAGGTCATTTTATGAAAGTTTCATCAAAGATACATCCAAAATGTAAGTTTGGTACATGTAGCACTTATACTTTGCTCAATAATGGCTTTTAAAGGCAAAATCACTCAGGTGGAAAAAGTAGGTCAAGGTCATTTTATGAAAGTTTGATAAGAGATACATCCATCATGTAAGTTTGGAACATGTAGCACTTATACTTTGCTCAATATTGGCTTTTTAAGGCAAATCTACTCACACAGAAAAAGTAGGTCACGGTCATTTTATGAAAGTTTGACCAAAGATACATCCACCATGTAAGTTTGGAACATGTAGCACTTATACTTTGCTCAATATTGGCTTTTAAAGGCAAATCACTTAAGTGGAAAAAGTAGGTCAAGGTCATTTTATGAAAGTTTGATCAAAGATACATCCACCATGTAAGTTTTGAACATGTAGCACTTATACTTTGCTTAATATTGGCCATTAAAGGCAATATTGCTATCTTAACATTTACCTTATCATCTTAACATTTGCCTTATCATTTGATATAATTTAAAAAATTCCCACCCCAGGGGCTAAATCCCCGTCTGGTAATATTAAACAAAGTATAATTAAACATTAACAACAAAAAGAACCAACAGAATATGAATATAGGAGAGGAAATTGTATGATCTTAACATTTACCTTATCATCTAGTTTGGCTGACGCAGGTGCCGGGGGTATTGCAATAGCTCTTTTGCACTATAGTGCAGTCGAGCAAAAAAGGCTAATATTAAAATGCAGAACATCTTCTCTGTAGAAATTTTTGTAAGAACAAACCTAACTCCTACATAGATGTATATGTATATAATTGTAAAGGATTATTTTCTCCTTCTTAAAGTACTTTATATCCCAATTATCTGAATTTTTTAAACAGAACAACATCTTCCCCATAAAAATGTTTAACATTAAGTAAATAAATAGGATACTAATAGATTAAATGTGCTAGTATCCGACTAAAAGTTACTATAAACCAATCTATTCTACATAAAATTATGTCATTATCTTGCAAAGATTTCCATTTGTAAATAATTATTATTCAACATACATGACATAGGAAGTGATATTTTATAGATGAGATACTTTTTAAACATAACTTACATGGACCTTGACCTTGTGACTGCCATCGTCATGGGATCGGTGAGCAAGGAGGATTTTCTTGTGTGTCTTCCGATCGTAGCTGTATTTTGGTAACTTAGCTCCCCTTGTTTTGATTTCTGTAGGCGGTGGTATATGATGGGTGTACTTCCTTTTGTACTTTGAGCTGGCCCCACTATCTAGGTCATTTTCGTCTAAACCATCACTTCCCGGGCTCTCACCGTCACTGCCGTTCTCCTCTCCTTTCACATTGGGGCTCATTATTTGATACTTCTTTTTCCGCCCTCGTTTCTTTGGCATATTTTCTCCATTAGGGGGGTTATTTGGAGGTCGGCCAACAGGCTTTTTAACTTTTGCCTTAGCAAAGAAGGTCTCTGAACATAGAGAACATACAGCTCTGAATTCCAATGTTTACATTCAATTCAAGATTAGTTTTGCGATAAAATAATCTAAAAGTCTTTCCTGTCACAAAATATTTTTCCTATGTAGACATGGTATGAAGATGATAATTTAAAAGTAGATTCTAGAAATGAAGAATTGAAATATTCTTATAATTTTCAAAATTCCTGAAAGTCTCTTAAGAAATGACTGTCTTACTTTGGGTGTTCATGGTAGTACAATTCTGGTTGGTCACGTGCAAATTCCGTGAATCTTTCGTGAACACCCAAAGTATGACAGTCATTACTTATATTTCCATTTGTACTAAATATCAGACAACCCGTTTAGCATTAATAATGAGCCTATTGCATGTTATAACGTCAAAAGTATCTGAACGTTGGTAAATTCTCCGTACTTTCAAAACTAAAGCGTGACATCATAGTAGGCAACCAGAATTATGGTTTATAAATCCGTTTGCCTAACGGACACTTAACATGGGGATTCCTCTGCAATGGAAATATTTGCATCCCTCCAATATTCAAATGTTGATATAACATTTAACATGTTTAAGTATGCAAGTCAGAAAATACTGTAGTTTTAAGTACTTCGTACAGAATTATACAGAATTGTCTCTTATCAATCAATTTTATAAATTTTGTTAAAGGTGTAAGTACAGATTTTTTTTTTCATTTGGGAAACGAATACAAATTCAATAGTTAACTAATTGCCATGTTAGAGAGTCACCTTCTGACTTCAGCAGAGAGATTTTTATATACTATTCATGTGCATGTACTAAATCAGACCTCTGAAGTTACTGTAAAATGTATTAATGTAACCTTGATAACCACACCATCTTAATCACCATGATAATTGACTCCTGTAAGCTAAAACTATAAAAACTTACGGAATTGAGTCTTGGTTTGTAGTCCACAGTTTTCAGGACACGAGTCATGATAGTTGGTAGTACTGATCAGGTTAGGACAGCATTCTAGTTTTGAGCAAATATAACGGCAGAATTCCTGGAGCTGTGAAGTCTCTTTACAGAGCTCTACTATAGCACGGTAACTTTTACCTTTGTACCTGTGGAGAAATATTAAATAGTGTACTAGCATGTATTTACATGTATGTACCCTATGTATGTGCATGTACTTGTGTTTTCTTCCAATCTTAAAGTGTACATTGTTATGCACTAAAGACCATTATCATATTATTATACACAGTGTACAACAACTTGAAGCAATGTACAACCATCATAAAATATATCAATGATAGATTTGCTTAAATGAATGACTGACTACTGAATAGACCATGGACTTCAGACAGATAACAGATCTGAGAATACTTACTTTGCCTTGATGGTCTGAGAATACTTACTTTGCCTTGATGGTCTGAGAATACTTACTTTGCCTTGATGGTCTGAGAATACTTACTTAGCCTTGATGGTCTGAGAATACTTACTTTTTTACCTCACCTTGATGGTCTGAGAATACTTACTTTGCCTTGATTGTCTGAGAATACTTACTTTGCCTTGATGGTCTGAGATAACTTACTTTGCCTTGATGGTCTGAGAATACTTACTTTGCCTTGATGGTCTGAGCTTACATGTACTTTGCCTTGATGGTCTGAGAATACTTTCTTTGCCTTGATGGTCTTAGAATACTTACTTTGCCTTGATGGTCTGAGAATACTTACTTTGCCTTGATGGTCTGAGAATACTTACTTTGCCTTGATTGTCTGAGAATACTTACCTTGCCTTGATGGCCTGAGAATACATACTTTGCCTTGATGGTCAGAGAATACTTATATGTACTTTGCCTTGATGGTCTGAGAATACTTTTTTTGCCTTGATGGTCTTAGAATACTTACTTTGCCTTGATGGTCTGTTGAAGCATGTTTGGGTTTGGTTTCCCCTCTAGCTGTAGATCTCGTAGAACCTGACATGACTTGTATGCCACATTGATTAGGTTTGATACAACTTCCTTCATAACGAGAACCATGGGGCCAGGACCAACAAACTTGGGTAATGCTGCTATACGACCCTTACTGAGGGACGGTCCAGAAAAACATCGGTGGTTGTAGTATATCTTAGGACACCAGTCACCTACAGAGTAAATACAAATATGTGAGTATAGTATACTAAAGAATATGACCACAGAGAAAACGTGCGGTAGGTTAGTACAAAAAAGTAGTATAACTTTGGATGTCAGTCACCTACAGAATAATCAAAAATTACATATGCGAGTATATTATACTAATTTAAAAGAACATGACTACAGAGAAAATGTGCAGTAGGTTAGTAGTACATGTATAACTTTGGATGTCAGTCACCTACATACACTATGTTAGCACATGATATATTGAAAGTAGTGTGCTCCAGACTATCACATGCGACTGGGAGGAGCTCATGTGAAAAGGTCACATTATAGAACATACAAGTCATATAATCAAGAGTCATCTTGACGGTATATCTTAGGACACGAACCACCTACAGTCAGAATTTGTTTATTTTGAAGACCAGAGTTACTTTCCATTTGGGACGGTATCTGACTTGGACTAATTGTGACATCATCAAATAATATGGGAATAGTCCCTAAACTGTGGGAAACAACGGTACAAAATCGCCGTTACCATATCATTTTCATGACGTAATAAAGATACCGTTTCAAATGGGAAATAACTCTGTATTCCGAAAATGACCACAATATGTGTTTTTACGGTTCCAGACAGGTAATATGGTCTAATATACCTTGTCTGGAATTTATATTTCCTGAGCCAACGTTGAGGGGAATAGTATTCCAGATGGAACCATGATAACATTTTTGTCATACTGCAAATCACTTATAAATTGTCATTTCAAAATTTCTAACTTTTTTATTTGTTGATGGATTGTAAAATTTTCTTCACCATTAAAAAGATCATACCCATAAATGGTTCATTCAAAATGAATAAATCCTGAATGAAATTCATTTCAGCAGAAAAAATAAAATCAAAGGATCTGAAGCTAGAGAAAAATTCAAAATGTCTGAACGTTTTTACGGGAAATGCTCACTATGACGTCAAGTAACAATAAGGTGCCCGTGACGTCAGAAAACTCTATATTTACGGCTGCAGACGGGTAACATAGTCTCATATCACGGCTAAACAACCAATGAGATTCCTAGAAATTAATTTGCAGTGTGACAAAATTAAATAGTCACCTTTTCAAAGAAATAAAAATGCACAAGTTTATGTTAGAGAAATCAGTTGTCTTCAGTGTTAAGTATAATTTCTTATTAGATTTGAAAAATTTCATCTTATTCAGTCATCCATTTTAATCTGTCTTCAAAAATATATGCTTGTATAAATTTCCTTTACCTGTCTCTTGGCCTAATTTCATCTGTGTGAATGCCTCATTTGACCAATTCCTTGTCCTAAAATTACAAAGTTGAAAGTGTAAAAAATATTGAGTATCAAAAACAACAAAGAAGAAAAGTGAAAATTCTGTTGAAGAAGTAAACATGTTCAAGGCATGGATTTGCTAAGAATACATGTACATGTACATATGAAAGTTTATGTGTGATAATGAAATTTATCCCAGTATTGAATGTAAGTTAATTACATGATGTATGAACTTCAATGACTGTAACCATATGGCCTATCCCCCACAATAATTATGCTAATTGATTATTCATATTAATTAGTTACATGTATTTGGAAATTGCTAACTTGAGTTTTCTAAAGTAAATTCCTTGACTATGAGTTCAAACTTCACATTGAGACAATTATTCTAGTTTGTAAATTCTGTAATCTGTTTAATTTGATTCCCACGATGCTGAGAACACTGCAGTAATTTGCTCACCTGCAAGTACTTTAGTCTTTGTTTTCCGTACGAGTTAATTGAAAGCTAATTGGAAATCTCCCCGTAAAAGCCTTTAAGGTTCTATATTTGGAAGAATCTAATTTCCAAAATGTCTTTTTAATCAAAAACCAATAACTTTTTATTTTGTGCAGGTGTTAGCAATTTCCAATTGTCCACATATACATGTATACTCGGCGCATCGTTTTGCCGACCAGTTAAGTTTCGGTTAAGTTAGACTCCAGTTTCAGTAGGTTTAGACTCCGCTCTCGTACTGTCAACATGTAACGTTTTTAAATAAACTTAGAACTTTTATTCGGACTTCTGTTTATAGTTTTCAAAATGACTATTTAATACACAACGCGAACTACACCCAACCTGTGAGCCATAGGCTTACATGACCCATACAAAATATAGTATCTGCAAGCTGCATGTAGAAAAACTACAAAAAGTACACTGACAGTTAAAAAGAATTCCTTAAAATGTGATTTTCTTGAACTTGTAAACTTACTCTGGTTCTACGACAGCGACCTTTTTACTACTGGATGGCAAGATTCTCGGTGGTCTGAGCTGATACTCGTTACTCTCACACCATCCAACAGGAAATAGATTGTGTGACTCACAGTGTTCAATATGGCTTCCTGTCAGCTTCATACTGTTGTCAAGGTGTATCCATAGCAACGGCTCTACTGCCTTGACAACAGTGGCGGCACATATCTGATTGGGATTCTCAGGGTTGACGGCTTCAAGCTTCATCCCTTTTTGAAATTCACTGATGGCCTCAAGCTAAATGTAGAGTATTTATCCTTTATTTCTAATAAAGACAGGTTCTTATAACATTAGCATGGCTCATTCATACTGTAAATGCAAGATAGCCTAAAATTTCAAAGATTAAAGAATCGACTGTAATTATAATATTTATGATTTTCAAATTCTTAAATTGCATGCTTTTTGGAGATAAGCTAAAATTCATAAAAATTTCTCTGGGTAATACAATATTTTTCAGAACTACCAATTCTTCCATACCATTTTACCTTAATTTCTTTTTTTCTAACATGAAACCCTCAAAATGCATCTATAACTTACTGAGATTTAATACAGAATCCCCAACTTGTTTCGTTAAATGGAAAAAAGAACTACCCTTTATACCAGATAGTAAAATAAAAGATGCCTTTATCACTTGTTTCAAAACTACATGTACTTCAGATTCATCAATACAATGGCTACAGTTTAGGATATTACATAGAATTTTAGCGACAAATTCATATTTGAAAAAAATAAAGATAAAAAACTGTGATTTATGTACACTATGTGATTCTGAACCTGAGACCATTATCCACATCTTCCTACATAATGTTATCATGTTATGCCTACTTGGAATTCCCCCAGTATACATATTTTTAATACAACTTCCAAACGAATAGGTTTTAATATTGAAAATATAATATTTGGTGAGGAATTTAACAGAAGAAACACTGTTATAAACTTTATTATATTGAATGCAAAACAGTATTTCTACATGAATTTTTAAGAAAGTTAAAAACACAACTCTAAATGGACTGATCCTACATTTGAAATTTAAATACAATGTTGAAAGATGCATTTCAATTTGTAAAGGTAAACTACAGAATTTTAGTAAGATTTGGAGAGAATATACAAATATATTTGAATTGTCATCAGGTAATAGTTAATATTTCTTTCAAATTGATTTGCTGTATTTTTGTATTATCCTTTTCACTCATTTTCTACAATTTTATGAAAAAACTTTTGTGTATATGTACCTGAATGAAAGTGTGTATGAATGAACAAACTATCCTATCATATCCTCCCTTTCTCTTTATAGTCACAAAAATGTCACTACATTGTATTATATATTGAATCGATCTTTTATTTCAATGATGTGACTTCAAAAATGTGAATCAAAAAAAAAAAAAAAATTTCAGACACCAGCTTTATAAATGATAATTATGAATCTATCCTAGACTGTATTTGTTAAAGCTCATCAATACTGCATATGTGATAAAATTTAGTAAAGTGTACATCTATTATCAAGATTCATCAAGATCTTACAAGTACAATGTTTAAAGTTACTTACTGTAGGGAAACATGACTGTGGAGCTGCAGTAGCATTACAGTACTTGAGATACTCAGACCAGCTAAATTCTGATTTCTGCCAACCTACAACATACTCAAAAATGTATACTCTCTTTTCTGATTGATTTATGCACATCACATGTACGATAAATGCACTTACTGTGTGTTATAACCGTAACAAAATACAATTTAAGACACTTATTCTCTAATTGTATGCCTACTATTCTACATACAGGTAAGAATATCTGATTTCCATCTTGACATACTAACATAAGTAGCGCTAACGCGCATATTATAATTGTTCGATAAATGCACTTGCTTTGTGTTGTATAATGGTAATAAAACCCTGATTAAGAAATTCATTCCATAAATAATATGCATCATACTGGATAGGATCAGATAGTGCTATACACAGTGTATATCATAACATTATAAAGCTGAGATCATGACATGTCATTAAGCTAACCTTTTTGTGATGTGATCTTCACTCCATTATTATGACACCACAGGCACGGAAAGATGACCTTAGTGTATATCATAACATTATAAAGGCTGAGATCATGACATGTCAAAGCTAACCTTTTGGTGATGTGATCTTCACTCCATTATTATGACACCACAGGCACGGAAAGATGACTTTAGATTTGGCATGACAGGAAAATCGAATAAGGAAATCGGACGAAGAATTACTCATGTTATCAATCTCCACAACAAAGTAATTATCATCCAGGACTTCCGTTACTGTGGCTGGGCATACTTGGCACCGGTGTATCGGGGAAAGAGCTTCAAGCTTCTGGCCGACTTGGAATGTATGAGACGGAATCTCCTCTTGGTCCTGAAACATAGAATCACATTTTGAAAGTTAGTTTTACAGAATTTACTATATTTCCTGCTTTTCTATATATCTTAAGTAGGGGGTTCAGGTCATGGACTTTTTAGTGTAATCAGGCGGCATTTGAACAAAATATATGCATTTTTCTACTTCGTAAAAATACATTATATTATGGGTAGAATGTCATAAGTATGACATCAGTGTCCAGTTTAAGGCTTGAACTTAACATTCATTACGTTAAAATAGATTTCCAAAGCTTGGAATTAATTAACAAGTCGTGAAAATGTAACCTACTTATAGCGGGTTTTCCAGTACGTTCTAAACATGGACCGCATTTTGCGTCATTTTCAAATGCAAGAGGTATTTTCATTTGCTGATTTGGGGCAACATATTGATGGAATTCCCATATCCATCCAATCAAATTGAAGATAACATTCTGTACTTTCATTTTCAATATGAAATCGACAGATGAATTTCAGGGATCGTATCAAAATTCTAGAAAAACTCCAAAAAAATGTCTTTTTTTCTCGTTTTTCGCTATTTTCTCAAAGATAATAGATTTCAAAAGTCGAATTTCATACGATATTAAGCAGAGTGATGATTAATATATTGAATAGATCTTCACTTATCAAATAAAATGCTGTCAGTTAGTGCAAAATGAAGCTTAATCACCCTCACCCGTTACCATTTCGGCCCGAATTTCCTCTGACCATACCTACAAATACCTATTTCCCGATGAATCCTGTACTTTATACAGGTAAAATTGGGGAAAATAATTGAAATTGTTTCTAGTTAAACATATTTGATCATGATTTTTCACTTGAATGAAATCATTCAATTTTTTTTTTCAAAAAAGTAAAAATTAACAATTGCTTAAGAGATGACCGTAAAAAGTTTACTGAGATTGTGCATGAAGATTGTCTGAACATTAATTATGAAGTAAATTGAAGGGAAGTTGATCTTCTTTTTGATTACTTTGAAAAAATCTATTCAAAAAATGAAAGAAGCCTGTTAATAGCACAAGGTAATACTATTTTATGTCATTTGTCTGTCTCTATACACGTATTGGCCATCGAGATGGTGGCCATCTTGGTTGCCATTTTCATTTTTTTCTAATTCCCATGACAACCATAAAAAAGTTCATGCCATAAGGGAAAAAATGATATATGGTGATAAAAGGTTTGTAATGCTTTCTTTGAAAAATATATTGAAACATACCATGTATTTTACACAATTATAGCGCTTTTGGTGCCATTTATTTCTATATATCATAATACAAGACTAATTACAAAATCAACTCCAATTTGCAACATTCAAAATGCGATATCTCTGATTTTAATGTATATTTTTTCATCAAATAAAAAGTATTTTGCACTTTAATCTATATACCTTCTGAAAAAGCATTTTACATGTCTACTGATCATTTCAATAAAATCCACCTGAACCCCCTATCTTAAGTAACAATTGAGGGATTGCCAAAAATTCAACAATTTATATGTCTGCAAACACATGCAATAATGATCAATAACAGCTACATGATTTGTGGAATCTACATGTATATCTATGAATTAACTTTTTTTTATTATTTTCTTTCCAGATACTTGTAAACTCATCACTCCACTAGGCATTATTCAATGAATAAATTTACTAAAGCTTTCATATGGAAAATATATTATGTATTTTGTTTTTAATGTTTGGTTAAAGTTTTTGTTTCAAGCAAGAAATTTGTTACATTTCAGTAGCATGGTTACCCTGAAAATAGCGTGACAAAATGTAGACTGCTCATCATCTTGTAAAATGGTCTGTATTGTTTCCTCCAACTTTAAATTCTCTTCTCCCAAAAACAGCTCTGCAAATAATTTCTGGCTATTATACCTATATAAAGTCATGAGTCACAACTTCTATAAAAACAAATAAAGTTATCAATCTGAACTACTTGAAATTCTTGGGACAATTTTTTATAGAAACAGGCTTAAACTTAGAATATGATACTAAATACATGTATAAATAGATCTGATTAGATTGCAAGATATTATACCTTTTGGAGGTCTATATGTGAATCCCTGAGTTTTGGCCCAGCCAAGGGGGTGAAGTCGGTGATTAAGATAAAACAACCAGAAGTCATGTCCCCCTGACTCTACTCCCTCAAATCTCAGATACAGCCGTCCTCCGACGTTCTCTATAATAGTTACAAACCAAACCTCCACAGGACTGATGGGGTGCTGTATCTCCAGACGCATACCTGGTTTCAACTGGTCAACCGGTGTTATACCTGTAGTCTGTAAACATATCACACAAATTTATTATTAACCAACAGGTGTTATACCTGTAGTCTGTAAACATATCACACTAACTTATTATTAACCAACAGGTGTTATACCTGTAGTCTGTAAACATATCACACAAATTTATTATTAACCAACAGGTGTTATACCTGTAGTCTGTAAACATATCACACAAATTTATTATTAACCAACCGGTGTTATACCTGTAGTCGGTAAACATATCACACTAACTTATTATTAACCAACAGGTGTTATACCTTTAGTCTGTAAACATATCACACAAATTTATTATTAACCAACAGGTGTTATACCTGTAGTCTGTAAACATATCACACTAACTTATTATTAACCAACCGGTGTTATACCTGTAGTCTGTAAACATATCACACAAATTTATTATTAACCAACAGGTGTTATACCTGTAGTCTGTAAACATATCACACAAATTTATTATTAACCAACCGATGTTATACCTGTAGTCTGTAAACATATCACACAAATTTATTATTAACCAACCGGTGTTATACCTATAGTCTGTAAACATATCACACAAATTTATTATTAACCAACCGGTGTTATACCTGTAGTCTGTAAACATATCACACAAATTTATTATTAACCAACCGGTGTTATACCTGTAGTCTGTAAACATATCACACAAATTTATTATTAACCAACCGGTGTTATACCTGTAGTCTGTAAACATATCACACAAATTTATTATTAACCAACCGGTGTTATACCTGCAGTCTGTAAACATATCACACTAACTTATTATTAACCAACCGGTGTTATACCTGCAGTCTGTAAACATATCACACTTACTTATTATTAACCAACTGGTGTTATACCTGTAGTCTGTAAACATATCACACTAACTTATTATTAACCAACCGGTGTTATACCTGTAGTCTGTAAACATATCACACTAACTTATTATTAACCAACCGGTGTTATACCTGTAGTCTGTAAACATATCACACTAACTTATTATTAACCAACAGGTGTTATACCTGTAGTCTGTAAAGATATCACACAAATTTATTATTAACCAACCGGTGTTTTACCTGTAGTCTGTAAACATATCACACTAACTTATTATTAACCAACCGGTGTTATACCTGTAGTCTGTAAACATATCACACTAACTTATTATTAACCAACCGGTGTTATACCTGTAGTCTGTAAACATATCACACTAACTTATTATTAACCAACCAGTGTTATACCTGTAGTCTGTAAACATATATGATTCACACTAATTTATTAACTATTATAGTGTGCAAAAATATCATATCATGCAATACTGCAGATTCCTTATACTTTTTAGCGTAGTTGAGTCCTATAATTTTCTTAGAAACTGGTATTTGTACTGTATGTCGGTGAAAATAAATGTTAATCAGGCATATTCATGTATATCAATTGTTCTATCAGTATTTTTATTTTTAAAGCTGACCTTATCCAGTAGATAGGATGGGGCTGTTCTTGCCCCTGTCAAGGATCGCACCAGGAATTCTCTCCAATCATCAAACTTGTCCTTGATTTCTACAAAATCAAAGAAGTTACTTCATACCTTAAACTAGTCACATGTAATTCATCAAAAGACAAAATCAGTAAACAAAACATGTATCTCATATAGACCATTCTGTAATCATTCTGTAAATTTACCTTCTGGAGGTTGCAGAACTTGATTATTCTGAGCACACCATCCAATTGGGTGGATTTCTGAGGTCATAAGGTCACACCAAAAGTCTGCAGATTTATCATCCTCGTAACCATCAAAACGTAACCGTAGTAACTGACCGCATGTCATGACTACGGAGGCCACCCAGTAAGTATCCTCAGTACACTTGTTTGGAACCTCTAGCTTCATTCCTTTTATAAATCCACTCTCCAGACTTAACTCAACCTATAAATGTAAAAGATATTTTTAATACAAGTATAATAAATATTACAAAAATTTTATTGACTTAATTGCTACAAAACATTAATAACCATAAAACAAATGGTATATTAGATTTGAGAAAACATATACCATACTGTATATCGGTGTATGAGTAAACCAGAAAATGTTTGTAAAACTATAGCAAGTTGAATGTTTGAAAAACAATCAATGGAAGGAAAAGTGATCATGACATTTGACTTTTTGTCCGTAACATCAATAGATAACTAACTTTCCCTTGTACACGGTATCCATATATATTCCTATCTATATTTCATGGAAGGTAAATTTTCCCGACAGACAGTGGCCCACCAACATAGTCTGCATGTATGCTAATCCATCCAAATTTTCTCCCAAACTTTATGAATAAGTATTAAAGCTTTTAAGTTACCAGGGCACTATGGCTATGGAAAATCTATTTTGTTTAATTTATGGGGGAAATGCCATCTGAATCCATACTAGGGCAATGACCCAGAGAAGCTGGATACTGTAATCAACAGACATCCTGAGTCATGAAAAGCATCCACTTCGTTTTGCCCTAGCTATAAACTGCTACACCACTGTAAGTCACGTTGATCTATGACCTATTGACCCCAAAATCAACAGTCTCGGAAATCTTCCCCTCTTGATATGAAACCATAAATCTAAATTGGGTTATGAAACATAAGGGTTTAATGAATTTAATGTTTGACAGAAAGATGAACAAAGCAAACTCTCAATGCATGCACCATAAATAGTGGGGTCATAAACATGTTATTTTAGTCTCTGTCTGTGTGTATAAATATAGAATAAGTGTCCTAATTTGTGTTTTGTTACGGGTGTGCAACACACAACAAGTGCATTTATCTTACATGTAATGCACATTAGCACATTTCATGCAATAAATGCACTAGCTGTGTGTTGCATTCCCAGAACAATACACATATTATGACATTTATGCTACATGTATTTATATTATCCACAGTTGTATGTTTCATTCTTGTTTTCTGAAATCAAGTTTTTCTGGACAAAAAGGTGATATTCAAATTCAGATCACCGCAGGTTCAGTTTGCAGCGTAGAACAACCCTTGCGGCATGTTTTTTTTTAATCTTATGTATTGCGACGTCACATTCCTTTCAGCAATTTCATCTCAGGGAATTACATTGGTTGTGCATATATATGATTGCTATTCTATCTTACATGTTTGAATGCGTGTGGTGGAGCTGCCACAGATCCAGTCTGTTCCAGGTAAGTCTCCCAGGTAAACTCAGCTTCTTCATTATCCGTTTGAACACTCTCTAAAACAGACATTACAGATACAAAATCAGACATTCTTCTAAAAATATATACATGTATACATCATACCCTTTCTTAAAATATTACTCTTCTGAAAGATTTAAAATCTAGTTTGTTACAATAATTACTTTGCAAATTGGGCAGTAAACAAGGAAAATATTACCTTCCTAAGAATTTTCCTCCAAACTAAGCTGTTCACATTTTTTTGTTTTTTTTTTTCTTCTTTTTTTATTTCAAATATCATATATTCAATTTCACTGTTAAATTTTTCATTTAATCTTTTTGTCAGTGTTACCTTTCACTTCTTGAGCAGTCTCTTGGATGTTTACTTTTGCTGTATCTCCAACAGTTTTTCCATTTGAATCATTACTGCTGTCCCTCTGAAACTGTGGCAATGGTTCCTCAGGGAGTAAAGATCCAATGCCCAATTCCATGGGTGAACAGTTGTCAGCTCTAGATCCAGCAGATTCAACTGACATGCTGGGACTTCCACTTGTTTCTTTGAAATCCAAAGGTGGAATGAGATTCATGTTTGTTTCTGTGAAATCCCCAGGCAGAGCACGCTCAGAGAGAGATTCTTTATCATTCATAGAAGAATCTTCACTTTGCTCTCTTAATTTCACAGGAGTATCAATTTGCTCTCTCAATTTCACAGGAGTATCACTTTGCTCTCTTAATTCCATAGGAGTATCACTTTGCTCTCTTAATTCTATAGGAGAAGTTGCATCAGCACTTGGTTCTGCACTTTCTGTATGGGAAGTGAGTTTAGCATTTTGCTCTGTGGAATCAATAGGAGAAGGGAGAGTGACGTTATCACTATGTTCTATGGATTCCACAGGGAGAGTAGAGTTCCTCCTTTGTTCTGTAGGATCCAAAAGGAGAGAGGGGCCCTCACGTTGTTCCTTAGAATCCATAGGAAAAGTGGATTTATCACTTTGTTCTATGGAATCCACAGGGCAAGAAAGTTCTGAACTAGTAAATTCTGCAGATTTAGAGGGATCTGCACTTGATTCTTTTGAATCCTCGGGTAGTGATATATCCATGTTACTTACACAAGAAAGTGCAGAGTCATTGTTTAATGTGGAATTTATAATAGAGTTCTTCAGCCTCCTATGTGTGGACGCCATCTCAGAAGGATCTGTCAAGGATGCACAGTCAGTGTTCACAGCTTTTGCATCAACAGACAGCGATAATTCATTGAGCGTACCACCGTGATCAGACGGATGAGATACATTTACATCATTACCTGAAGGTGTGGATTCAGCAGAGAGAGATGACTCTTTACCTGTCAATGTTGAATCTACCAGAATTTGAGAGTCCATGTTCTTAGATGCAGAGTACACTGAATGTGATGATTCTGTTTGTTCCACGACAGATGTTTTCATTACTTCTGCTGAAGAAACCACTGGCAAAGACAAATCTCCATTTTCACTTTGATATAGAATTGACCCCGAGTCCGTACATTCTGCTTTTGGATCCAAAGACACAGGAGAATCTAGCACTGTTTTGGATAATAAGTCCTGATTTTTAGATGTTGGATTCATGGCATTTTCCACAGCTGATGGATCAGTAAGATTACTAGACAATCCAGGTGGTAGGGAACCTGTGTCTGTTTGGAAAATAATATAAGGGTATTAATGTATGTTTATGCTTGAAAAATAAACTATGCTAAAATTTGAGTGTTTAGATACTGCTCTTAAAAAGGTAGTCATAGTAAAGTCAAAATAAATGTACCCGTGTTTAAAGGTGTTTTTATTTTACTCATATCATAGCTGAATTAACATGTAAAATTTATGTTCAATATTTATTTCTTTGATCTATTGATTTCAAATGAATAATTAATTACTTGAGCACCTTTTCCATATACATGCACTACACATGTTCTAAACTTACAATTATGAAATCAACTGCAACAAAACAAAAGAGCAGTTTAAGTAAGGTTGGAAAGATGGTCATAGTGAATGCTTGTTGTCCTATGACATGTCAAAGGAGGGGCTTGATGCCCTATGACATGTTATAGGAGCGATTTGATGCCCTATGACATGTTATAGGAGGGGCTTGATGCCCTATGACATGCTATAGGAGTGGCTTGATGCCCTATGACATGTTGTAGAAGGGGCTTGTTGTCCTATGACATGCTATAGGAGTGGCTTGATGCATAGGAGGGGCTTGATGCCCTATGACAAGCTATAGGAGGGGCTTGATGCTCTATGACATGCTATAGGAGGGGCTTGATGCCCTATGACAAGCTATAGGAGGGGCTTGATGCTCTATGACATGTTATAGGAGGGGCTTGATGCCCTATGACATGATATAGGAGGGGCTTGATGCTCTATGACATGTTATAGGAGGGGCTTGATGCCCTATGACAAGCTATAGGAGGGGCTTGATACCCTATGGCATGCTATAGGAGAGGCTTGATGCCCTATGACATGCTATAGGAGAGGCTTGATGCCTATGACATGCTATAGGAGAGGCTTGATGCCTATGACATGCTATAGGAGGGGCTTGATGTCCTATGACATGCTATAGGAGAGGCTTGATGCCCTATGACATGCTATAGGAGGGGCTTGATGCCTATGACATGCTATAGGAGGGGCTTGATGCCCTATGACATGCTTTAGGAGGGGCTTGATGTCCTAGCATCTCAAGATGAATCACTTGTGCAAGTTTGGTAACTGTAGCATCATTACTTTGTCAGATACTGAACTAACCCAAAAACTTTAACCAGACATTGACAAAGTCATTCAACCGGAAAATGTGGGTCAGATGCTGCATCCGATGCATGGGTTCACCTCAGCATCCCAAGATGAATCACTTGTGCAAGTTTGGTTACTGTAGCATCAGTACTTTGTCAGATACTGAGTTGCCCAAAAACTTTAACCGGACACGGACGCGGACGGGGACGCGGACGGGGACGGGGACGCGGACGCGGACGCCGGGGTTATAGCATAAGCTCATCTCAACTTCGTCGAGGTGAGCTAAAAATGCAAGTATTTTCCATTTTATATGCTACATGTTCATCAGACACTTCAGACATAATTCACCTTGAGATTTGAGCTGACAGACAGGGGATGCCTGTGAGGTTAGTTCCTGATCACACTCTGTAAGCTTTTCTTGTCCTTCTTTGTGAGGCAATACTTCATGTGTCTGACCAGTTAATGGAGACTGTGATTCTGCGCTGCTCTGACTTATCAATGCTTCACTGGTAACATAATCAGGAGCCTCAGCATTAGTACACAAGTCAGAAACCTGAGGGTCAATGCATGATGAGGCTACATCTGTTGTCAAACTGGGAGTATCTAACACATTACAATCTTCAGCTAGATTTTCTGATGTCAGATGACGACTCTGTTGAGCGTTCATCTCCTTGACTTCCAGTAGCTTCTCACTGGCCATGTCTCCAAGACCATGTTCAAACTCTTCTATATCCATCATGTCAGCATCCTGATTCCCTAGTTGTTCATTGTCAATGTTGCTTTCTGGTGCTAATTCAGTGTCATCTGCCTTACTTTCTTCTGAATCCATTATAATCTCCTCAAAATCTGAAAAATGCATCTCAATATAATATGTCAATGATCTAAAAATGTTGGAATGAAATATGCAAATCATGAATATGATGTTCCGAACAAGATATTTAGAATAGATTTAATCTAGCTTTGATTACGTCAGTAAACGTGGTTATTTTCGCTGGGAGAAAATTTCTCACTTATAATATCAAGACGTTACATGTACACATGGGGAAAATGTCACAATAAAGTTGTCTTTCCCATTGTAAGAATGCAGCGGGGATATTTTCGCATGGGGGAAATTTTCACGAAGTCCATTGATTTGCGAAAAATGGGAAAATTACCCCCACATGAAAATTTCCACGTTTACCGTATCTGAAAACTTTCAAGTTTAAATGATAAATAAATGTTGAATAAACATATATTTTCCTATAGTGACGTCAACGTGGACAACATATTATTGAAAAGTTTAGAAGTAATATTAATGCATTTTTACAGATGAATTACAGAAAATCAGGAGCTCGTTGGTAGGATACAAAATGCAGACATCTTCAACGTTCAAAATTTTTACCAGACAATTTGTCTGGTGAAATGAAAAAATTCACCAAATCTTTATTTTACCAGACAGTTTGGAAATATCACCTGTAAATGAGACTGAACACCTTTTTGAGCTAATACATTTATATGTACCATAACCATCCTCCCTCTGCCTTCCAAAATTACAGTTATCAGGACATGTGAAAACCCCATGCATTGAACATTTTCTTGATCTTGTTGATCACTGCAAGTCAATTTGACTGCAGTTGAGTCTTTAGTTATTCCATGTATCAAGGTATCAGTTAGCTATTATAATTGATAAATTGATGATAGGTTGTGGTATTTTGAAATTATAAATATCTGAGGTGCCCAGCATGGACAAATCTCAAATTTTTCCAAAGGGGTGGGAGGGGATACCCCTCCCGTACCCTCCCTGGCATGTGCATGGGATCCCCCTACAAATGAGCTCTCGGAAAAATTAGGGGTACAGTGCAGAGCTGCTAGATGGGCTACTAGTGACTACAGCCAAACATCAAACATCCAGTGTCACTTGTATGCAAGACCAACTTGGTTGGGAGACTTCGCAACACCTGTGACCTGAGACTTTGCAACGTACACCTTTGCAGATCCTGTGCCAGGCTGTCACTGTTCCATAACATAGTCTATGGACTGGTGGCAGTGCCCCTCCCAGAGTATACTACACTGACGCGCACACTGCACAGAATTAATACTCGTAAGAGGGCAGTATGAAGAGATAGATAGATAGGTATAAAAACTATATTATTAAACAAAATACTTTGAATGGCCAAAAAAGTTTAGGGTCAGCAGCTCAAAATAGCGAAGGTAGGGTGAGCATAAATGCTGAAACATAGATATTTTTATTTGTGGCCTATATGTAAATTGAATTTATTCCTGAAAGTTAATTCATAAATTTATTTTTAGTTTTATGTACAACATGCGCAACAAGTAATTTACTATTTTAAATACATTATATATGCACCATATTCTGTAAAGTTCATGTAACATAAGGATTACATAATCATGATAATACTATTAAAAGTACAATTGTGATTGATTTCTGAAATAAGTAATAAATTTTACATGTACCTGTGCGTCATAATTGCTTGGTCAATATATCAATATATTGGTACGTATCAATATTTTGTCATCAATACGAGTATTGATATTTAAATACAGTTATTTTTAGCACAAAACATGCTTTTTACGTGAAATCTCAAGCATTTTCATGAAAATATATATTTGGTCTCATATTTTTTGTTCGTAAAAGGCAGACATGTTCTTAATTACATCGAGCGTACTTGCCTTTCATGCTAGCTATTCAAATTATTTCATGATTCGAAGTCTACGAATAACAACAATGACTAAGGAATATTACATGTAATTTCAATTGGATAGTCGGCATGTAGGTTATATTTTTGTCATTCATGATTCATTGAAATTTCAAAGTAATTTCGACTTAATCTTTAGATTTTTATCTCAAAAGCTTTGGAATGCGAACTCTGACTACACGTGTTTGTTTTTCTGAAAAGGATTTGACGGGAAAGTTTGCGACCTTATAAAAAAAAGATCAACCAAAAAATAACTCGCCCAGTCCTTCTGCCCCTAAAAATCCCGTCTAACGCCTGGTTTCACCTCTTCTTCTCTTCCGATTTTCCTCTGATCGACAACAGTTTGTCATGCGCACAGAGGTGAAACCAGGCCTAGAGGGGATTTTTTAGGGGGATGAGGACTGGGTGAGTTATTTTTTGCTTGAAGAGACTGGAATTTGTCAAAAAAGGACGACTTTCCCGAATTTTTTTTCGCACAGAAATTCTCAAGTTTTGCCTATGCATAGCAGTCAGACCGAAGACGAAAAAACAGATAACACCGTCGTAGGTCTGCAAGTCGGACTACCGGCCCTATATATACGTCATGTAACATCATGGGCAAGCGCGGATCTAGAGGGGGGTCGGGGGGGTCCGGACCCCCCCTGGAATTTTCGAAGCATAGTTTGATAACGCTTATAAATATACATATTTCATAAGATTAAGTTCCGATTCCCCTTTTTTGCTATAACATTTGAAAAATAACATGAATTTGTATTTAAAATCTTTCATTTTTATTCATTTTTTGGTCCACATTTCAAAATTTTCCCGGGCTCGCCTAAGCTCGCCAGATTTTATTGCATATACATATCAATTTCAAATGATGCTTACCTTTGCAACCCTTATACATTGTACATCTTCGTCAATAAACAAGTACAATTGACTGAATGAATACAGTAATAGAGGATGCAAATAATATTATTGTCTGTCCGTTTTATTCCAACTCTGACAAATTTTCGCTGGCTCGCTACCGCTCGCCAGAAGACTATTTTACATATAATTTGATTTTTAATCAAGAACAGCGCGGTGGAAATTCAAGAATTTCTCCTTGTTTGTTTTTTTCTTGGTTTTTTTTTTTTTTTTTTTTTTTTTTTTTTTGCTTTTCAAAAAATTTAGGACCAATGAATTTTAGGACCCCTCCTGGAAAAAAATCCTGGATCCGCCCATGATGGGAGACACAAGTCATTTGGTTGTAATTAATCATAGGCAAATATATTAAGTAATTCTATAATTTACATTTAATCATTTTAATTGATTGTTTCATACATAAATAGAAATATCATAAAATCTTAGATATAGAAATGCCACAAATACTGAATCTGAAAAAAATGATGCACAACATTCAAATTAAGTGCTTGGAAAAGTCAACTGTCCCAAAACTGGTCTTTCCGGGAAAGTGGCTAGTTATAATTGCAATAAAGGAGTTAACTGTTATATTCTCTGTCTTCTGCGTTGCACCTTATTCAATAAACTTTTTTTTTTTGGTCTGAGAAAAACCAATGACCCCCCCCCCCCCCCCCCCCCAATTATATTAATTCAAGGACTTATAAACAGAAGGATTGGAATCTCGTCTTTTCCCGTTAACATCTCGCGTGCGGTCCATAGAATCACAGAAAACACTGGAAACAACCACATAAACACAGAAAACACTCTATAAATAACAGAAAACACCTTCCAAATTTCAAGAAACACCCATTTTTTGAAAGATATACATACTGCAGACATTTTGTCGAAGTTTCAACAAAATTGGTTCATTTTTAAGTATAATATGATAATTTTTAGTTTTATCTTTGCAGATAGTTTGTAGACTGCGGCACGGCGGCCATGTTTGTTTATATTCCCAGTGATTAATATCCGTGTCATTTCACGTGATTAGTCGATTGCATTTTATATTGTATATTATTAAAAAATAAATTTGTTTTTAAAAATGTGTTGTTTAAGTGAATTTCCTTTTTTTTTTTTTTTTGATTTAGGTAAATTAGTTGTTGTTGTAATTTTTTTCACTGACATTATATAGCAGATAATTAAAAAAAACCCAAATCTTTTACATGTCTTATCAATATATCACGAACGGCTTAGATAATAACATTATGATAATAGCAAGTTAATTTGTTCATTAAAATAAATTAAAGAACAAAGGCATTATTTTCTTTAATCTATGAGGTTCAAAGAGTTGTGTCGCATGTGTTTTCTTTACTAAATATCACAGAGGTTTCAATGACATAATCGACTGGTATGTTATTTGAAATATAATGGTGAGAAGGTTAGAATTCTTTTAAATAATGTCCGAGCAAATTTTGATCATTATTACATTTTTCATCATGAAACTTTGTTTCCTTGTCCGTCGTGCTTCCACGAATGCGGAGACGAGACGATACAATGCTCTTCAACAATTAAAACCAGCTTTTTACTTGTATTAAATTGTATAAATCATAGTAATTTTTCTTCATTTATGTCAGTATATTATTGCACATTTTTTTTTGTAAAGTAACATCCCATTTGACAAATCGTTCTTTTGACAAGTACACGTGTACATGTCAATCAACCGTGCAGGGTACGTGGGTGTCGATTGTACATTCATTACCTGAAAGGTGTGAAACTCATTATAGAGCGTGATATCGGCAAGCGGTGAATGAAGATAGGGGAATAAGAATATCTTTAATAATAAATTTCAGTTTAAACGTTCGAATTCAATTTTTTATAGAGCATTTAGTCTAAAAGACAATGTATAATGTATTATTTATAATTAATTAAATATGACTAATTGTAATATACCTGCTTTATACAACGGTTCTCTTTGCACCTACTTTTTACTTCAGATACATAATTTCCCCCCTCTGATAATATATTGATGAATTCAGAATTTGATTAAAAGAATTTAGCAAAAAAATAAAGTAATTTAAAACTTCACGTAAAAAAAATATTTTTCGTACTTTTTCCTCCAGACAAAATGTATAACATTCTTGTAATTGCAATACACCAATTATTTACTGGGAATTCGGGCAATATATAAAGGCCTCCGGCCTCGGGCAGTCAGTCATTCTCAATTTTTCTGGCCACCTTTTTATGCCCCCGTAATCGAAGATTCGGGGGATATTGTTTTTGATCTGTCCGTCTGTCTGTTTGTCCGCAAAAACTTTTACCTTGGACATAACTTTTGAAAGGTAAGTGACAGGACTTTCACATTTCACATGTGTATTCCTTGTGACCTTGACCTTGGAGTTTGACCTACTTTTAAAAAACTTTAACCTTGGGCATATTACTTTCGAGATTAAGCACTACAACTATCCCAAAACCCTATTATTTGATAATATGGCATAATTACCTTCAAAAATAATCTTCTGGACATACAAAATATACGAATATAGTCTTTATCAATTTGTAAAGACAAGCGACATGCTTTTTTTTATGAGTAAATTGGCCGTTTAAATGGAGAATGACTGAGTATTTTTCTTCAGGTCCAACAAATCATATATTGACCTCATTCCCAGTCAATAATTGTCTAATATATGTGTCACTGACACCAAAACATCTACGTATGACAATTTCTTTCCTTTTTTTTCATAAATTTTGTTTCTTTTCAGACTCCAATTAGCCATAGACAAATGAATGCAATGACAATGATTCATGTACTCATACATTAGACATCACAAATGAATCTTGCTCAGATGACATCACAGTATCAGATGAGAACAATGTCTAAGATATTCTCACAGACACATCACGTACTGACGTTCCGTCGCTCCTGCGGAAGTTGAAGTTTTTGAAAGCTTTGAGACGATAAGGGAGCAACCATTTGATTTTTAGGGGGGGGGGGGGGGGGGGGAGGGGGGCAGGAAGACTTTGCAAAAAAATTTCCGGATCGAAATTTAAGGGAAAAAAAGGCCTGAGAAATTGCCCCTCCCTCCTTTCCACTGCCCAGTTAACACTTTTTTGTGTACATGTATCATAAACTAAGTATAAAAAATCTGTTGAGTATCATTTTAAGTAAATAGATTATAGGCATCATATGCCATTCAAGAAATTAAAATGAAGTGATCTACTGGCAAGAGATGAACTCATTCTGTGTTTCAAGTTGATGTTTAATATATATGGCCGAAAAATCACGCTGAATTATTTAAACTTTAAAGTATTTTTCAACATTGGAAAATTACAAAAAAAATAATAATAATCTGGCCCGAAAAATTTTCCGGCTCTTGAAATGGCCGAAAAAAATTTCCGGCTGGCAAGTCTTCCTGCCCCCCCCCCCCCCCCCCCCCCCCCCCCCCCATAAAAATCAAATGGTTGCTCCCTAACAAATATGCAACTTCGTGCTTTTTACTTTTCAGAATATGTCACAAAAGAAAATACAATTTGAACACAAGATGCCTTGAAAAAAATGAACCAAATTGAAATACATATGCAGAAGCTCACTACGATTTGTGTTCGTACGCCGAGATATAGGTCTAAAGATACGAACGTTCGTATCCAGAGCAACAGAAAACACCTTCCAAATGTCCCATTTTTTGAAAGATATGCATACTGCAGACATTGATTATCTCAAGTTATCTCTGTATGATATATGATGAATTTAGATAATAAATTAATGAAACATAACATTTCTTTATGTATTTCTATTATACATAATTAAACACAATACACATAGGTAAACAAACATGGCCGCCATGACGCACTTCAAAACAACTTATACGATCACCTAAAAATGGCCATAGTTCACTAAAATGTTAACCAATTTCATTGAAACTTGGACAAAATGTCTACTGTTTGTATATCTTTCAAAAAATGGGTGTTTCTTGACATTTGGAAGGTGTTTTCTGTTGTTTATAGAGTGTTTTCTGTGTTTAGTTGGTTGTTTCCAGTGTTTTCTGTGATTCTACGGACCCTCTCGCGTGCCCTTTTGATATGCAAATTAGGCAACGAGATGTTAGGGTTGTGATATTCAAAACCATGAATGCCCTGAATATGTTAATTATGACAATTTAAAAACGACTTGAATAAGTAGAATAAATTATCCTGATCATTTTGGTACCAATATTTTGATATTACGTCTTGAAATAGTCGAGAAATTGGTAAATTAAATCGGGCCTATTTATTTAGGTCACGTCGTACTCGTAGTCGTAATGGCGAGGGCGAACTTGCGTCGAGATCCCTTATATCTGAGGCAGTTATATTACGGTCAATTATCGACATCTATACATGAAAAATAATTATATCAGATACAAAAAAGTCAAACTTTATTTTAAAAACAACTTTTCATAGATACTTTATAAAATAAAACAGAAAAAAATGGTTTTTAGATGGCTTGTTTACCTTCTTCGTTAAAGGCCGTGGTAAACAGGTGATCGTAAACACCCCCATTTTCAAAGTCTTGTATTCTTATTAATATTCGGTATAATGAAATGAAAATGGTACTAATGCACGCATGAGAATTTATTAATTATTTTGATAACAATATTCCTTGTGTTTATCGTGTCTTGTTTGAGAAAACGGGTCAGAGCGTTGACCTGCCTACGTCTTTTGGGAAAATGGCCGCGCGTACCGACGAGTGAAAACACCCATTTTCGAAGCCCCGTAAAACAATGAAACTGTCGAATTAATTAAATAAAATTGGTCCTAATGCACACTTTAGGTTTTAGTCTTTATTTTAATAACAATATTTCATATGTAAATCTTGTCTACTTTGAGAAAATGGGTCAGAGCGTTGGGCTGTCTACCTCTTTCAGAAAATGGCCGCGCGTACCGACGAGTGGAAACACCCATTTTCGAAGCCCTGTAAAACAATAAAATTGTCGAATTAATTAAATAAAATTGGTCCTAATGCACACCTTAGGTTTTAGTCTTTACTTTGATAACAATATTTTATATGAAAATCTTGTCTAGTTTGAGAAAATGGGTCAGAGCGTTGGGCTGTCTACCTCTTTCAGAAAATGGCCGCGCGTACCGACGAGAGAAAACACCCATTTTCGAAGCCCTTTAAAACAATAAAATTGTCGAATTTATTAAATAAAATTGGTCCTAATGCACACTTTAGGTTTTAGTCTTTATTTTGATAACAATATTTTATATGAAAATCTTGTCTAGTTTGAGAAAATGGGTCAGAGCGTTGGGCTGTCTACCTCTTTCAGAAAATGGCCGCGCGTACCGACGAGTGGAAACACCCATTTTCGAAGCCCCGAAAAACAATAAAATTATCCAATTTATTAAACAAAATTGGTCCTAATGCACACATTAGGTTTTAGTCTTTATTTTGATAACAATATTTCATATGTAAATCTTGTCTAGTTTGAGAAAATGGGTCAGAGCGTTGGGCTGCTTACCTCTTTCAGAAAATGTCCAGGCATACCGAAGAGTGAAAACCTCTCTTTTTGAACCTCCGGTATATGATGAAATCGTCAAATAAATTAATCAAAATTGGTTCTAATGCACGCACTAGGTTTTCATTTTCGATTTGCCACCAATATTTTATGTGTAAGTCTAGTAATGACGAAGAAAATGGGACAGAGCATATGCCTATTTTACTCTCTTTGACGATATCTGGGTCATAACGGCGAATGTCAAGGCTCCGCTTTGAAGCTAGATATTGTAACAATATATCAATATATTTTGATAAAATTGGTATTTATTGAAACAGTAAGGTTTCTTCTACATGTACGTATCAATATTTTATATGTTTATGGTGTGATGCTTGAGAAAATCATGTTATTTGATCACCCTTCTCGGATAGGACTGGGCAATGTTTTGATCTCGTTCAGATCTCGTTACACGCGAGTTTTCGTTACTATTCTCAAGGCGTTGTAGAGAGTTGCGAATCCTTCTGTTTATAAGTCCTTGATTAATTGAAAATAAAAGAAGAGAAAGGAAAATAGAAAACACTAAAGTCTAAAACATATTCTTATTTTTAAAAAGTTGCCATGACAGAGGAAAAGTTTCATTAACCAAATCAATATTATATATACAAAATACATCGGAAAATTATTATGCCTGTAGTTGCGCCAGTCAGCTCAGCAAGTTATTTGCGGAACCCATTACACTTACTTCAATCTAATTCAAACTTTGTATTTTTCCATCTAATTATCTTAAGATATGAATGTACCTTATAATTACAAACAAACATCAGATATAACAATTTACAGAATTTTTATAGGAAAATAATTTTCAGTTTGAAAGAAAATAAAAGTTGTATTACCCAGAAATACTTCTTTAAGGACGAATCGAACAACAGTCGAATCAGATTTATGACGTTGAAAATGAAAGTAGACATGGAAGGGTTGGGTTGAGACAGTGATTTGGATTGTTATCTGTTAATATGCTATTTGTAAAAGGGTCAGCATGAATTTTCCAAAACAAAAGTCATTTTAAAGTCGAGGAGAAATCATCTAGAAACATGGGAGTCCTTTCTGTAGACACCAGTGATGCCAATAGAAGTGTGGGAACCACAGAAAAGGAGCATTGTAATCCAGGAGATCTGATGGGGACACTTGGACTCTTCATTCAAGCTCTACTCGCTTTCCTTGCATTTACATCTTTGATTGGTTTGTATATTTATATAGTTGCCCACTGTTATTGTATAGCCCAAATGATATACTGATCTTGACAATTAATTTCGGCTAGAACTAGAATGCACTTTACCTACAGGTACAAGTACACTCAACTGCCATCTTGGATACACTTGAACTTAGCAATGTGTACGCTGATAAGAGGCTACCATTTCAATTTGCTTGTGCTCCATTTCAGTAGGCCTAGTGGCATTTGAGCTAAAAACTGGGGGAGTGGGGGGGGCAGCATAAACATACATTTTTATTAAAATTCGTCACAAATTTTGGTAATTTAATAAATCCAGAAATCTTGTTCCTTGCTTTTTGTTTGTCACTTGTGTATTGCTGTACCATTTCCTCCAGTTGAAAGTTTTTATATATAAATATTACTGATGGACCAATTGTTGCCGACAATCGATTGACTATCGCTTAAAGTCTTTTGAATCTGATGATTCAGATTTCAATTTCTTACAATCGATTACATTGAAAGGGAGATGTTTGTGTGTTAAGTACATTTGTATATTTAAACAGATGGTTCAATTACATGTTGTTTTACTTGTAAAGATGGTTAAACAAGCAGACAATTTTAAGCTTTTAATGTTTTCAGCAATGAACACAATTTTCTCAGTTTTGTTGAGAAAAAGATCTATCGTTTATTTTACATTTTTCAAAGAACATTGTCTAGCAATTTGGATTATATTTATGTATATTTGCTATCAAGTAAAATATTTTTAACTTTAAAAAAGCTTTTGGCAGACTTTTCAGTAACCAGGTAACTACGGTACATGTATTGAATGTATGCTGTGAATTTTTTTATGTTTCTGTTTGAAGTTAAATGCTGACTGCCATTGATCAAAAATTAGTCAACAAGAAGTGTTTATCTTACATTTATTTTAACAATAAAATGTTTTATTTCAGTGAAGAGATACTGTGAACCAATCTATGAAAGAAGACCATGGAAGATATGGTATGTTAAATCTCCCAGAATTTGGAAACAAATAGGTTTTGGACTTTTGGTCTGTCTGCAAAAAAAAAAGAACCTGAACATTTGCCATAATAATAAAGACTAATAACTTAAAATTGTAAGTTAATGGGCTTTTATATTCAACAGTCTCCATGAAAACTTTTTAATTTTATGCCCCTTGTTATTAGAGATTCAGGGACTTACATTTTTTTGGTATAGTTTTTGTCCTATCTATTTGTCTGTTTGTCTGCAAAAACTTTAAAAATATGGCCATATAGATGGTAGCACTTTCATATTTCACAAAACCTTTCCATGGATATCATCATTTTTTACCTTGTGACCTTGACCTTGGAGTTTGACCTACTTTGCAAAAACTTAAACATTGGTCATAACTTGTGAATGTTAGGTGATCAGGCTTTCATCATATTCATATTTCAATGTGTATTCCTTGTGACAAGACCTTTCCAGGCCATAATTAAAAAATTGTTTGTTTCCCCTCGCCCCGACCGGGTCAGGAAAAACGCTGCCGAGTCAGATTTTTTTATAGCCAAAAAATCCAATTTTTTTTTTTTTTTTTTTTTTTGGTAAAGAAATCGAATCGCGGCCATGTCCATTTTCAGTTTCAACGTTACAATATTCTATCCAAATAGAATTGTTAATCAACTCAGTAGCTTTCCCATTCCTACATTATTATAAGAAATCTTGCCGTAACCCCCCTCCCCTGTCTTCCCATTCCCGTTGGCTTTGAACCGTCAGTCATAAATTACGTATTATTGGTACATTGATAATTGTCTCTCTCTTGTAAATATCCTCCCAAAGTTTTTTGAGAACATGATAGACGAGAGCTCGGTCTACGGATGGAAAATTTCAAACAAGCATTCTGTAAGTGCGGCAGGTATTGTGGGCTCCCATCTGTACATGTATAGTATACGCATGTGCCCAATCTAGTTCCTAAACTTGTGAAATCTCGTTTCACGGATAGGCGTTTGAACGCTATAAAGACCCATCGCTTATTTCGAAGGGTCCGCTGAGTGGGCCAAAATTAAGGCATATTATCTAAATGCATGAAATCGAGTGAATAAGAACACTACTACCTATTATCACAGTACTGTACGTATTCGGTTATGATTAACATACGTTTCTCTAGCGGTTGTCAGCGGTCCGTGCTAACTTCTTGCATCGTGAACGTCATTATCAATAGACTCAATATTACATGTATGTATGTATGCCGAAATTCCCTCCTGTGACTAAGGAGCACCCCTATATATAATAGGGTAGGAGGGTCCTTGGCATTCCCAGAAGGGATTAATGTAGGTTAAAATCCTAAAAATGATGTATATGTTTTAAAACTGCACCAATCTCGGAATCCCAGCTGCGATTTAAGACCCTGTGGCACCAAGTCTGTCTAGCAGATTTAGTGGTGAACCACCAATTAAAAATAAAACTACTTCTAAAAATGTAAGTTAAAACAAAAGTGCCGTGGAAAAAATATGTACATGTGATAAAATAAATGCAAAAGTATATTAGTAAAACGGGTCAACGGTAGCCGCATGACCGAGAGGGCAACATAACACCAAAAAGGAACATTAATCCATTCGGTGAAATGTCAATAACCCAGCCGTTTTGGTGGGGGAAAACCGGAGGAACTGGAGGAGAACGGCCAAAACCCCTGGGCAGCCCATGGACCCCAGTTAGATCGCCGCTAAGCCGAACGTCTTCCCACACAACACAATTCATACTTAACCAGCGATAGAAATTGAGACATAACGGATACTTTTACGGAAAGCAGGCGGCGATTACAATGATTTCTTGATGTTGTTATTATAGATATTTTTCACTTTCGCTGTTTACATACAATAAACAGACCGAGAAAGAAAAGTATACAAACTTATTTCATCTTTATCATGCACTGGAAAACGCCGGCCATTTATAGTCCGTGACTCGTGGTTGCGCTTGGTCAATATCTATACAAAAATATTTACAAGTCGTAAAAAAAAGTCGAGATGTTATCGTTCTATAGTGCATCTTGTTCTCGCAGATTTGACGTTGCCGTAAAATGACCCGTTACGCCGCGCTGAAACAACTGATGCACCTGTAGCGGAAATATTTATCTTGGGACAATTTTGTTTATATAGAGTATAGGTTTTACAGGACAACGAAGTTTTCTTTTGAACATGTTCAATAAAATAAGTAGACAATTCATACTTAACCAGCGATAGAAATTGAGACATAACGGATACTTTTACGGAAAGCAGGCGGCGATTTTTCCCGAAGTAAGAGGTAAGAAATCGCCGGCTGCTAGCTCTTAGTCTTAATCATATTACATGTAATTAGAAACACAGAGTGTGAGTGCGCAGCTTTAAGGAGTCCATTAATATGCAATTTGGATTCAAACGACTTTAAATATATTTGATACATGTAGTTCAGGCAGCAAAAAAGAAAAAAAAAAAAGTACCCGCCTGGCGGGTCACTTGGAAAAAACAGACCCGGGGGGAGGGGAAACAAACAATTTTTTAATTGTGGCCCCATGGATATAAAAAAAGTGTAACCTCGACCTGGATGTTTTACCTACTTTTGAAAAACTTTAACCATCGTAACTCATTCAGAGTCATTGGGTCCCCTATTAAGTTTGTGCTTTGGCCCCAATATGTCAACAGGTATTCAGGGTCCTATATAAGGACATGTACCGGTATAGAAGGCTATGTGCAAACCAATTCTACAATGTACCAGGTACTCAGGGTCCTATTGGCAAACTGATGATAACTTTACAATGTACCATGTACTCAGGGTCCTATATATTATAAGGACATAGAAGGTACTCAGGGTCCTATATAAGGACATAGAAGGTACTCAGGGTCCTGTATAAGGACATAGAAGGTACTCAGGGTCCTATATATTATAAGGACAGAAGGTACTCAGGGTCCTATATAAGGACATAGAAGGTACTCAGGGTCCTGTATAAGGACATAGAAGGTACTCAGGGTCCTATATAAGGACATAGAAGGTACTCAGGGTCCTATATAAGGACATAGAAGGTACTCAGGGTCCTATATAAGGACATAGAAGGTACTCAGGGTCCTATATAAGGACATAGAAGGTACTCAGGGTCCTATATAAGGACATAGAAGGTACTCAGGGTCCTATATAAGGACATAGAAGGTAATCAGGGTCCTATATAAGGACATAGAAGGTAATCAGGGTCCTATATAAGGACATAGAAGGTAATCAGGGTCCTGTATAAGGACATAGAAGGTACTCAGGGTCCTATATAAGGACATAGAAGGTAATCAGGGTCCTATATAAGGACATAGAAGGTACTCAGGGTCCTATATAAGGACATAGAAGGTACTCAGGGTCCTATATAAGGACATAGAAGGTAATCAGGGTCCTATATAAGGACATAGAAGGTAATCAGGGTCCTATATAAGGACATAGAAGGTACTCAGGGTTCTATATAAGGACATAGAAGGTAATCAGGGTCCTATTTAAGGACATAGAAGGTACAGTGTAATCAGGGTCCTGTATAAGGACATAGAAGTCTATGGGCAAACAGATAACTTTATCTTCAATTGTTCATTCTTGAACATACATTTACCATGTATGTGACTGTTGAGTGTTATTGGCAAACTTGGGACTCAGTCTCAAAGTTGAGTTTTTCACCTTGAAGATGAAGGAGACACTGAACTGAAATCTGATCAACTAAGGTACCTCTTAGGGACATACATGTATACTGTTTATTTAGTTTTAGGATAGATATCCTTTATATTTGAATCAGTTTCATATTATTGTATGTAAAAGTTATGTGTAGTGACACTTGATGGAGACATTGAAGTTCTGAGTACTTCCCAAATAGACTCATACAAACATTTTCAATTGCAAACTATGGCAAATTCAAAATTATATTCCATAACTTTTTTATTGTTATATGATTTTCCTTCATATATGGAAGACAATATATTGGATATCCTACTAATTGATTGAAGCGAAGAATTTGAAACTTTTCCGTACATACCTTTCTGTAAAATAACATAAGACATTTAATTTTAAAATATTTTTCAAAGAACTTAATAATGGAAATAGGAGTTATCTTTCTTTGAACGTAAGAAATGCAGAATACTCTTCGATGTGAAGACTCAAAAAAAAAAAGGAAAAAATATATTGTTTTCACAAAAGAAGAAGAAGTCTTGTATATTATATACACGTATGTATTTACTTAAGATTTGTGTAATTTTATTTTCAGGTTTTATGATACCTCAAAACAAGGTTTTGGTGCTGCTGTGATCCACTTTGCTAACGTCTTCCTTGCTGATATGTTCCAGGGGGATCCATGTACATGGTATACTTTTTCTACATGTACCTTCAATAAACAAAATTAAGGAGTATTATGTAGTCAGTGACTACATCTTTCTATTTATCTATCAGTCATGACCTATCATTTATTTACGTGTAGAATTCCTTTTTGGAGTAATATTTCACAGAAAATTTACTTAAGGCTTATTGAGTCTTTGCGGAATACAGAGTTTCCCCCCCCCCCCCCTTACAGACAGTGACGTAAAACCATTGTGACGTTATGAAAATGGTATGGTAATGTCGATTTTATACCGTCATTTCCCAGACTTTTAGGACTGTTTCCAAAGAATTTGATGACGTGATAATCAGTCTACGTCAGATACCGTCTGAAATGGGTTTCCAAAATAGCGAATATATAAGTGAGAATTTCATGACCTTGTACACAGATCATTTCTGCAAGTTCAAGGTACGTGTCAGTGCATAGATATGGTAAAATCTTAACCTAGCAACAACTTTTTATCTAATGTAATATTGTATGTATTTATACTCTTTCGCAAAATTGTTGCTAAAGATCAAGTCATTTTATCAAGGTCATCTTACATTATCACATTTATCCACGTCCATTGTTTAGTATATCCTGACAGTATGAATGATCAAGGGGATAAAAGTTCTGCTGCCCTAAGGGGATTGAGAAATTATTTTTAAAATTGATCAGGCCTCACCTGGCAGTTTATGTAGAAGTCACATAAGACCTGGTCACACACATACAAAATACCTTTACTACTTTTAAGTTCAATGTACAGTATTGAAATTCACTGAATTGTTTATTGTTCAAAGTAGAAAAAAGTATAAGTTAATTAAAATTTTGATTATCTTCATGAATAGGATGAGGGAGTGGGTTCAAGGGAGTGGGTTCTGGACAATCCTAAGCGTTTTTGCTTTATGTCATCTTTTGTTTTCTTATTTGATAAAAATATAAACTGTTTTACAAGTACAATGAATTGTCTCTGTTTGCAGGTACTTCATTAGCTTTATCCTTGACTCCACTGTAGGAATAGTGGTCATATATTTAGGGCTGAAATTTACTCAGATCCTGGTCAGACATTTTAACTGTCTGACTTTAAAATTTGGTGAATATGGTAAGTGCCGTGGACAGTTTTCATTTCCATTCAAATTTGTACCAAATAGATTTATTGTGAGATGAAATGGTATCAAACTCTTAATCTAAAATTTGATTTAAGTTGGATGTGATGTTTCATGTAGGTTAATATGTGTTGTAGGGAGTCCCCCTCAGTGCAGTGCATGGGTAGGGCAGTGTGGGCTGTATATACTAGTCATGATCATAGAGAAAATACTCATGACCTTACTGGTGCAGTTTAGCTTCTGGAAAGATGTAAGTACTTCTCTAAGTTAAATGTATACTATCTGAAATTTCATACATACATGTATGAATGTCTGCACAAAGATCCAAAGTGTTGTCTGCACAAAGATCTGAAGTCTATTGTGGCAGTTTCATTTGTATGCCTACAGGTCTAAGGATAAAAAGTGCTGAGCAGATAGTGTTCAGCTCTTTAATAAGTCCTTATCTGCTATTATGACATGCCGACTTCAGATAAAGCTTATCTTATCTCTTATCTTACCTTGACAATATATTGTCATTTGTAATGAAAAATTACCTATGGAACAACTGACACCAAATCTTTTAAAGAACAAATTGTACAGAAGTGTCAAAAGATGACTTAAAAATGCACTGAGGCAGACATGTCTGAATGTGGCAAGAGTTTTTCAATGTCAAACCAAGAATTTTTACTTTTAACAAGTACATGTATATAGCAATCACATATTGCAATGCTTCTTGAGATATTTTTCACTTCTACACTGTATTATGCTCTCCATTAAACATTAAATGTTTTCTTTTTATCAGGTACGTAACTTCCTAATGTCACCAATCAAAGACCCCCATGTGGAGCTAGTGATCGTAATGTTCGTAGTACCTCTAGTCGTAAATGTGAGTATCGAGATTTTGGTAAATAGGACATGATTATTTTGTACTTTAAAGTTTAATTCCACCTCACAGAATACTGGAAACCTTGAATTTGACCTCTGGAATCCTATGTTTTATGATCTGTACTTTTGAAAATTGTCATTTTTTAATCATTTTAAAATGTGTCATTACAAGGAATTGGTGTTTCACGTATAATACTTGTTTTTGCTTTATTTTCAGGCTTTCATATTTTGGGTTGTTGACAATTTCCTGAAGGGAAAATTCAAAGGAACAAAGACAATATATGTGAGTGAAAATGACCCATCTGTAAAGTACAGTAAAACACGAGATGAGGTGCGTTATTATAATCGTATAGAGAGAGCTGAAGACTTAGAATCAGATCTTATAGGATCGACAGATGAAGAGTTTGACCTACGACACAGAGCAGCCGTGGAGGGCACACAGAAACTTCTGGCCTGAATGTGTCCTTCTGGATGTTTATAATTACATGTATTTAGCTACAACACTGAGGGATTTACTTGCCTGTAATGAAAGCTTGGTGGTTAGTTCCTTTGTCATGGCAGGGTACCAAATACTGAAATAGTTCCAAAGTTTATATGAAGTTGCCATATTTTGTATTGTGAATTTGTGTGTTTTGTGGTGACAATCTATGGTATTTACATTGTGTATCAGAAGTGATACTTTGTTCAGTGCTAGCAATACTACTGTATTGAAGGTCTATTTGACAACTTTGATGGCTTGGAATAATATAAAAGAATTTACTAGTCTCTCAAGAAAGTTATAATGAGCATTGTGTTTTTGTAAAAATGTGTGGAATTTTTTATTGGGAATATACAGGTATATGATGGCTGATTTTGCTATTGTGGCTATTATATAACAAGACATTGATTGTTTGGCTGCTATCTATCATTTGATCTGCCAATTGTAAGCTCAGTGTGAATACTTCTCACAAACTTTCCTCAAAAACATATAACATGTATATAAGTAAGAGGCTGGAGTGAGTCAATGTGATCCATAATGATTCTGCTTCTCCCTGTTTATATCCTCATCAGAATTTTATGGAAAAAATTGGTAATGAAGCACTCAAGATCCATTTAAAAAAAGTTTCAACTTCAGAATCTTTAAACATGCTAAATGAGAGGGGAAAAAAGAACTTTTCTCACTAATTTGTAATCATCAAATGATCAACTGTTAAAAGTATAATACCTTGTACAATATATACATGTATGTATTTTAAGTTTCATTTTCATATTCACTAATACTAATATGTATGTAAATGAAGCTTCTGATTATAAAAAGGCATAATATTACTGAATATTTATTGACATCTTTACTCTGCAGCCAGTTTCACAAAAATACTTACAAACAATTTCAGGAATTTTTGTAACTTTTGATCGCTTCGTTCTTCTTTTCAAATGAAAAGATTGATATTTTGTTTCTGATTTTAGATTAACTATATAGAAATGATATTAGAAAAGATAGTATAATCTAAACGGAAAATCTTTTGAACGTTTTATGAAACAATGAAAGTTACAAAAATTCCTGATTTTTTTTTCGTAAGAACTTTCGTGAAACTGGGCCCTGATACATAGCTTCTATGTCTTCCTATTTTTGACGTAAAAATTCTTGAGTTTATAAAATATGGTACTTACTGGTACACAATTTATTTGAATAAGTTACATGTCGATATGCAAGATGGTTGATAAAATTTTGAAATAGGTGAAATATTGTTCAATAGTTGGAAAAAAAGTAAAAAAAAAAACTCTGAAAATAGTGCTGCATATTTTTACCTGATAAGGTGTCCCTTTGAACTTGTGCTTTATATTATATCTGAAGTTTGAAATGTTTGTCATATGACATGTCTACCATGATAAATCCCCATTAAGGTATTATAAAGGAGAGTATTTTGTTGTGTACAAGTATACAAGTAGCCTGACAGACAGTATACCTGGTAATTTGTAATTGTTGCATTCATTCTGAAAGATTTATAAATGTTTTTGGGTTTTTTTTTGTGGTGTGAATGAACCAGTGAAAATGATTTTTTTTTAATCTGTGATATTTTGTGTTTATCTGTATACTGTCACAAAATGTAATATTTTATTTTTACAGTAAAGTCCCTTACCTTTATACATACTTTTACCATTATACTCTTTATTATATCTTCTTTTCTCATTCCTCATCTTTTATCAAATTAATATACCTTTAATATTTGTGACTTAAAGCCCTGCAGTCAACAGAATTCGTACTGTAAACTTTGATAGGCCAGAATGATTTGTATTTTATTCTTTGTCTCTGAAGCAGATTTTACAACCTTGTCTTTGAGCCTTGTACTTATGAAGGGACTCCCTACTGTATGCAGAGATTAATCAGATGTATTCTATAGTTGTAACAAAATAACCTGACTGGGCAGAGCTAATTTAACCAAGGGACTAAGACAAGTGACTACTCATTACCTGCAATTTTGTAAAGCTTATATTAAAATATTCTGATTACCTTAAAAAAATTCACTCCTCCCAGTCAGGTCAATTTGCTATGACAATAAAAAGTTGACCATGACCTTGACAGTTATAGCACATACATTTTAAGATGCAGATAATGACCTTGACCTGACAGCAAATGTACAAATTATGCCACCAACACAGTTTTACAGTCACATGTATGAAACATATGTACACATGTTTGAGGATTTATTGTTTATTTGGTAAATAGATAACTCCTGTCTCTTGTGTAGCCGAACCAAGTACTTGTACATAATACATTTACATTTTACCCTGTCAAACAGAATGATTACTGTGGAATGTATTGTGTTTAATCATGCCCTACTCAATATTTAAATGAGATTAACATACTGCACCATGATAATTATATTACTCACATAGAATTAATTGCTCTACAGGTGTTGATTTTTTTTTTTGTCAAATTTTTAAAACTTTTGAATTACTAAGTTATACTGCATTACTCTTGGTAAAACCCGTTGATTTGTATTGTATTTATTTGTGCCTTTATCTCAATGATTGGCCTACTTATTAAGGGGGTCCAGAACAGTATCCGAAAGAACCCCATCGGAAAGCTCTAGATCAATTATAACGTCATAATAGAAACGGCGACATTGGCGCGTTTTTCGCAAGAACGTCAGCATTAGGTAACGTAGAAATAAGGGGAAGGGGGTAACAAAATTACTATAACTTAAAAACTGACGGTCAAATTTCAATAGGAACTTTTCGGTTTTTCACTTGACATACATGTATGAAGAACATAATACCAAGTTTTTACGAAAAATAAATGATAGGGTTTCAGATTAACAGACTTTATTATCAAAAATGAACAACTCAAAGATGTTCTGAAAATAGACATAAATTCATCTCCTATTGACAATTTCTTTTAAAAGTCTTAGTAATCATTTATAATTTTATACATATCCGATTGCCCACATCATATCTAAATGAAAAATACAGAACTTGTTAATATTCTGCCTCTACAGAAGATTTGTAACGTTTTTTAGCTCACCTGAGCGAAGCTCAAGTGAGCTATTGTCATAGCGCACCGTCCGGCGTCCGTCCGTCCGGCGTCCGGCGTCGTCCGTCGTAAACTTTTCACATTTTCGACTTCTTCTCCAGAACGGCTGAACAGATTTTGATGAAACTTGGTAGTTATGAAGTACTAATGGTCCCCTACAAGTGTTGTTGTTTTTCGTCCTGATCCCTCAACAGGTGGCGCCACCAGAGGCAAAAGTAGGTCCCAGAGGGTACCCTCCTTTGACAAACTTCTTCTTCAGAACAGAAGCATGTATCGACAAACCGAAAGCATCTGAATGATCTAGAGAGATGTCTTAAGAAGTTTTGTTATTTTTGGTTCCACTCTGAAGTCAAATTTTTGACGCGTTTTTGATGTCTTTTCGGACTTCGTCAGAAATGCTCATTTTTGCACTATTTCTTTCAGTTACTCCATAAATGTATGATATTATGCACTCATTTAATGCATTTTTATCTTTTTCAGTTACTTAATGTTTTGATATGTATTTTATGCTCAAATTTTATTTTTATGAATTTTTATAAATTATTTTCTTATGTAAAAAGGGAGGGGGGGGGGGTGATCTTGATACATTTTCTGCTTCTTTTCCAGTACCGCTTGGCAGATTTTCATGAAACTTGGAAGGTATGAAGTACTAATGGTCCCCTACAAGTGTTGTTGTTTTTCGTCCAGATCTCTCAATAGGTGGCGCCACCAGAGGCAAAAGTAGGTCCCAGAGGGTACCCTCCTTTAACAAACTTCTTCTTCAGAACCGAAGCATGTATCGACAAACCGAAAGCATCTGAATTATCTAGAGAGCTGTCTTAAGAAGTGTTGTTATTTTTTGTGACTTTATTTTTATAAACTTCATACCAAGTTCTAATCTTGTCATTTCATTTGGTACATTCACTTTGTTTTCCTCAGTTGCAGATCAAATATGCAAGTTGTTCTTTCTGGTCAAGTAATGTGATAAAATAACCTTCACAAATTTTTCATGACAGGCATATTTTGTACCGTTTGCAGTACTCTAAAGCGGGGGACATTAAATCTCATTCATCTGTCCGTCCGTCCGTCTGTCTGTGTCACAAAATTTTTAACCTTGGCTATAACTTTTTAACCAGAAGAGATACAGTTCTCATATTTCACATGTGAGTTCCTTGTGACAAGACCTTTACACTGACACAAAAATTTTTGACCTCGTGACCGTGACCTAGATATTTTACCTACATAAAGGACTCAGATTTTTCTGAGTCAAACACTCCAAGCGGGGGACCACGATTCTCTGAATCTGCTTGTTTTCTTATTGAATTGGAAGAGGTGGGGGAGGGTATTTTCAACTTCTTCTTCAGAACCGCTGGGGCATTTTAAAGAAACTTGGTAGGTGTGATATGCTAATGGTTCCCTACAAGTAATGTTGTTTTTCATCAAGATCCGTCAACAAGTGTCGCCACCCGGGGCAAAGTAGGTCACAGGGTTCTTTGACAAACTACTTCTTCAGAGTCCAAGCATATATCAACAAACCGAAGGCATCATAATGATCTAGAGGGATCAGTATTCCTGTTTTTAGTTCCACTCTGAAGTCAAATTTTTTATGTCTTTTCGGACTTTGTCAGAAATGGACATTTTCATACTATTTCCTGAACTAACATATTGAAAGCATGTCTTTGAGACCTAATTTGCTGTTATATTAATCACACTTGATGCCATTAATATAATGCTTTCATATAGATTCTGTGCCAAAATATTTTTTTGGATTTTTTTTTTTACATGACTTTAAGGATGGACCACACTAACAATCACCATTACAATGTGCATGTATTCAGTCATTCAGCAAAAGTGACATGGTTCTCAGGGGAGCGATATAGGCCCACTTGGGCCTCTTGTTTCATTACCTAAAGTGCGTTAATTTTAACGTCATATTTACTGCCCATTTGGGGGCTTTCAATGGTAATTGGTTATATATGTACGTTCGTAGCTTCAAAACTAACGGAAAAAAACTGATGAAACTCTGCATGTCGAAAAAGTGTGTTTCAATTATTAACATATGTAATTTTTAGGAAAATTAAATGATAGGATCTTTATTTAGTCTAGCTGTCCTGGACCTCCTTAAGAACCTTAGAATTTGGTACAATAGTAACTCTTAAACAGCAAAATATAAGGGATTCATATTTCATACTTTGTGATTTTGAACTTGGTGTCAATATATATCCCATCACTTTGTGCAGCATTCAGTATCAAGAATTTCAACCCTTCCTGCCTAGATTACTGATTTAATACTTATATTTTCTTAATGTACTTTATTTTTATGATAGCACCACTCCACGCCCCCCCCCCCCCCTCCTTTACATTATGACATTCTGCATACATGTACATGTACATTTACCTTGATTGAAGTCTTATTGAGTGTATGTACATGTATGATTCCTTATTCAGATTTGCCAAGCTGGAATATTTTCAGTATTATGATTCTGTAGTTACCAGATAGAGAGAAATTTTATTTGAATGATATGTATAAGATGTAGAGGTGCTGGTATTAAGTCCATGGCATTCACTTCCAATAGACTAATATAGATGTTGATTAGGACAAATCTCTCATTCAAGACTGACTTTTGAGAATTTATAACACTGTATGTTATGTAATATTAGTAATTCAGCTTAATTTTCACAAAAAAAAAAAACACTCAAGAAGTAGTTGGTGAAATGATATTGATCATAGTAAGTAAGCCTCCTTAGTTATCTGTCTGTATTCTTTGTTATCTTTCTGTGACTGGTTCTCTTTATTTCTTGACTGTGCTTCAAAGACTGCTTAACATGTTTGTTTGTTTTAAGCTGAGTTCTTATAGTTAGGAATAAATAGTAATGGGAAAGTTAATTCAGTGTTTGTATTATTTATTATCCATTTTTTATCCAATTTAATTTTCAGGATCACTTTGAAAATACAGAAATTTTGCAAAAAACAAGAGGCCCAAGGGGGTCGCATAACTCACCCTAGATGCAAAAGTTTCCTGTTTAGTAGAGGACTTTGAGTACTTGTCTCCAATATAAGGTTTGGTGAAATTTTGTGTAGCAGTTGCAGAAAAGATCTTGAAAATGTGTCACGACAGGCAATCAGAGTCCTAGGTTGCCATATTTGTTGACTGATCATCATGAAAAATAAAAACTTCAAAAGAGACCTTGAGCACTTGCCTCCTGTATAAAGTTTTATTATACCCCCTGCAAACGAAGTTTGGGGGTGTATAAAGGAAACACCCTGTCTGTCTGCCCGTCCATCAGTCCAATTAATAAGTTCTTAAAGCAGATAACTCTTCAAGTATAAGTGATAGGGCTATGGTATTTCAAAGATACATTCCTCATAAGAAGCACTACATTTTGATACCAAGACATTTGACCTAGAGACCTTGACCTTAAACTTTGACCTTATAGTTATATTTTGGTTAAGAAGTACTTAAAGCATATATTTTTTCACATGTAAATGATAGAGCTTCCATGTTTCCTACATACATTCACAATAACAAATACTATGTTTTGATACCAAGATACTTAACCTAGTGACCTTGACTTTGAACTTTGACCTTCTAGTAATATTTTGGTCGAGAAGTTCTCAAAGCAAATATCTCTTCAGGTATAAGTGATAGGGCTTTCATGATTTAAATAAACATTCACCAGTACAGGTGCTACAATTTGATACCAAGACATTTGACCTAGTTACCTTGACTTTATAGTAATATTTTGGTTTATAAGCTCTTAAAGCAAATATCTCTTCAAGTATAAATGAAAAGGCTTTCGTATTACATACACTTATTCATAACAAGTATTACTCCAAGACATTTGACCTAGTGACATTGATCTTGGACCTTCTTTTTAATTAAGGTGGCTCCACAGAGTATCCGAATATATAGTCTTTTCGGATGCTCTCTTACCGAGGATATTGACGTCATTATGATTATGACGTCATGATGACGCGCCAAATAAATATTGTGAACTCGCCAATGAATAGTGTCCACAGCGCTCGGAATTTTCGGCGTTCAAACTCTTCTATCTCGCTTATTTCAGAACGGATTTCAGCAAGTTTGGTATCGATGAAACCAAAAAAATATCGTCTACAATATGATAGTAATTAATTTTAGCTAGATTTATCGTTTAATCTATATACGTACAAAAATATCCGTGAATGAGACCCCTGGCTATCGCTGTAAAAGTTTCCTTTTTATAACGTCATCATCGGAAATTCAACAACTCGTAACTTTGAAATAAAATCGAATAGGGGAATATTGGTTTATCTATCTAACAGGCTATTTCTTGCAGTTTTTAGCGATATAATGAATCAGGTATTTAAAGTATTGTATCTCTGATTATCAATAATCAGAAGAATTTTTCTGCAATTTTGTCAACTTTCCTACTTTGCAGCGAAATGTTATCGAACTAAGTTTCTTTATTTGAAAACTTAAAGCGAACGAATTTTAATATCAATCTTGCTTTGTTCAAAGATGTATCCATTATGCAGATAACTAAACGCAATATCGAGAACGAGCGAGGTGAATGACGTCCATAAAAATAAGTTTTCGTTTACTTTTTCCCTTCTCTCAGATTCATGATGCCGTATATACATCTCTGATTTTGTTAAATTTAAAGATACGGTGTCCCTGAAAATAAATTATCTTTACAAAATTTTATAATGCAATATCTTTCTTTTCATATGAAAGTATACATTCTCATTTGTATAAATATAAATTTTCAGGCGAATCTAACTCATACTTTCGTAGTTATAGCCGTTTAAAAACGTAAATTTTAATTTGGGCTGCGCAGCTTTAATTCATTTCACTAGCGCCACCTACAATGTTTTGCGTTTTTACAATAGAGGTATATGGAGATAAAATTTTACAAATTCGTCAATATCATGGTCGTTAATGCATATTTTTCAAATAAAACTTTGTATAGCTCCTATTTTCCTATATCTAGACCCTTAGGAATAAATTTTACGTTTTCAATAAAATTTATTTTTAGGGACACTGTATCTTCAAAATATTTTCAGCCAAAGAAAAAACCTTTTCTATGGGGGAAATTTCTCTGACAGGAGGGGAAAAATATAAATTCCAGGGAGGGGGAATTGGGCCGAATATCGCCGAATTCGTTTGAAAAAAAAAAACACCGAAAAAAGAATAAGGGCGTCCTATTTGGAATTTGAGCAAATAAAAGAAAACAAATCCAAGCCTCTTAGTTGTTTATGAGATAGAGAACTCTCTCTCTCTCTCTCTCTCTCTCTCTCTCTCTCTCTCTCTCTCTCAATTTCATGTGAAGCCCCTCTCAGGAAATATTTTTTACGCTCACATTCATTGCACTTTGCATTTCCCTGCGTAATAAATTAGACTGTCCTCGAAGCTTGTTTTGATTTTTTTCTATGTTAATGGTATTTCTAGATGTTGCAATATGAGCTATATGTTGATAATATAAATATCCTTCAATGCCCTCAATCCTCCTAGTATCGTAAGTCATCCAATGAACAGTTATATGTGCACACTGTAATTGAGTTTCTAGATACGCTCCAAAATCTGACTTTAACATATAGCCTGATCTTTTAAAATTTCTTATTCATAAAAGTCAGAGAAAATTATTTCTTCCCTGTCCCGAAACGTATACGAAACAGCGCCTAGCTCCCCCCCCCCCCCCTTTATAAGTCGGTACCTGATTATTTGTCACGACCTACTTTGAGAAAAACTGACGCCTTCTTTCTTAGTAAAGGGACTCTGATTAATCGCAAAATCTCTTTCAAAATCGCCCCCTTCTTAAAAGATTATTGAGAACTCTGCCCATGCCTCACCAAATAAAAATAAATATCAGGATGAGAGTGCATTAGTTCTTAATTCTGAGTCTTTCTCCCTCTAGATTCGCGCTTTTTACTCTCTCTTTTCCTAAATTTCTTTGAGAGGGGGGGGTGGCATTCTGTTTTTTTAGACATATCAAGAATCTCGTATGTATGGACACACACTATGAAAGCTTTGTAAGGTTTCCGTTAAGGCCATTTCCGTCCAAAATTCCTACAAATTCCTGTAGTCATACGCTGATTTATACTTACCTCTGACGTCACTATAACGTCGAATGAATATGGATTGCAACGTAGAAACGAGGGGGGGGGGGTTTACATAAATAGTCATTACTTCCGTTTGCTAGGTTCGATTTTGTTCATATTGCATAGAAATACTTCAAATACAATAGTTAATCATTTGATATTTGTTTCAAGAAAATTAAACGATAGAATTTCATGCAATAGGCATATAACGTCAAAAATGACGATCGAAACACGAGTTTTTAACCTCCTAGATGATCTTAAACTTGTAATAATTCCTCCATTTTCTTAGTTTATTTCAATATCTTTGTTTAAAGATGAAAAAATAGTTTGAATATAAAATGATATCATAAAAACATTGATAAATTCAGTAAAATATTTTAAAAATCAGCATACTTTCTTCAAATTGGCAACGTTGGCAAAATAGAAGAGAAACCCCAAAACCGCCAAAATTCAAAGCGTCATGAAAACAGTTACGTAGGTTCGATTTTGTTCATACTTTGCAAAATTTAATCTTGTATACCAATTATGAAATTCTGAGAGTTTCAGAAAAATTAAACAAGAGGATCTTTTTTGGGGGGTAGGTGTGTGGAGCCACCTTAAAAGGGATAGGGCTTTGATATTTCACACATAGATTCTTCATGACCAGATCATTCATTTTATCCCATGACTTTCGACCTAGTGACCATGACCTTTGACCTACTATTAAACTATAAGGGATAGAGTTTTGATATTTCACATATAGATTCCTAATGAAAAGGTTTTTCATTTGATACCATGACTTTTGACCTAGTGACCTTGACCTATAACCTACTTTTTAGCTCGCCATGACAAAAAAGTCCGGAGAGCTAATGCCATACCCTTGGCGTTGTCGTCGTTGTCCGTAGACAAAACTTTAACCTGGGCTATATCTCTTGAACTATAAGGGGTAGGGCTTTGATATTTCACATGATACCTTGTGATGAGACCTTTCATCTGAGACCATGACCTTTGACCTAGTGACCTTGACCTTGGACTTTGACCTACTTTTCAAAAACTTTAACCTGGTTTCTGACAAAAACCTGTATAGGCAAGCTATGTAATCTTTGATTACCCTATGTTTAATTATCATGATTATAAGGGATAAGGCTTTGATATTTCGCTTAAAGATTCCTCATGACCAGAGCTTTCATTTGATACCATGACTAGTGACCTTGACCATGACCTTTAACCTACTTTTAATATGAAAGGGGTAAGAGTTTCGATATTTCACATATAGATTCCTCATGAAATGATCTTTCATTTGATGCCATGACTTTTGACCTAGTGACCTTGACTTTTGACCTGCTTTTTAATTATAACAGGTATAAAGCTTTAACATTTTACATAAGATTCCTCATGACTAGAGCTTTCATTTGATACCATGACTTTTGACTAAGTGACCTTGATCTTTGACATATTTTTAGCTCTACTGGTCAAAGACCAGTCGAGCTTATGCGAAACCATGTTGTCCGGCGTCCGTCTGTCTGTCTCTCTGTTTACAATTTTTTTTGTGATCGCAACTCCTCTGAAACCATAAATGATAGAAAGCTAATTCTTTTGGCATTAAGTTTGGTCCATGGTCTAGTTGTGCACCTGATATTTTGTTTGAGCCTCTGACCCCCAGGGTCTTCGAAAATGGGTGTGGTCGTTTTCTCCTATATATAAGTCTTTGTAATCTAGTGAACACCATTCCTCAGAAAGAATAATTGATAGCGAAATAATTCTTTTTGCAATATAATCAGTCACTGGTCCAGTTTAGCCCCTGATATTTTGTTTCAGCCTCTGACCCCCAGGGTCTTAGAAAGTGGGTGTGGTCATTTTCTCCTATATAAGTCTATGTAATCTAGTGAACACCATTTCTCAGAAAGTATAATTGATAGCGAAATAATTCTTTTTGCAATATAATCAGTCTCTCATGTTCCAGTTGTGCCCCTGATATTTTGTTTCAGCCTCTTGCCCCCAGCTAGGGTCTTGGAAAGTGGGTGTGGTCATTTTCTCCTATATATGTCTATGTAATCTAGTGAACACCAATTCTCAGAAAGTATAATTTTGTCCATGACTCGGCAAGCCTCGTCGTGGTACAAGCAAATCCTGGACACGAGGGTTGGATTTTCTTGTCCCTGATCACATCTAGGGATAGATTCTATTAGTCCTTGAATGGGTGTGGTCATTTTGTCCTGTATAAGTCTTTGTAATCTTGTTATGAACACCAGATCATAGAAAGTATAATTCATTGAGAGTAAATTCTTTTTGCATTATTATGTGTCTGTGGTGTAGATGTGCATCTGATATTTTGTGTGAGCCCCAAGGATTTGAAACTGGATGTCAATATAGTGAATTTAACAAAACAGCCAGTAGAGCTTCAGTCTCATCAGAGACTTCTGGTTTAACTATAAAAGGTAGGGTTTTGATATTTCACATATAGATTCCTCATGACCAAAGCGTTTTTAGGGAGCAACCATTTTATTTTTATGGGGGGGGGGGGGGGGGGCAGGAAGACTTTTGCCGGCCGGAAAATTTTTTCGGCCAATTTAAGAGCCTTCGGGCCGGATTATTATTTCTTTTTTTTTAATTTTCCAATGTTGAAAATTACTCTAAAGTTTAAATAATTCAGCGTGATTTTTCAGCCATATTAAACATCAAACACACAATGAGTTCATCTCTTGCCAGCAAATCACTTCATTTTAATTTCTTGAATGGCATATGGTGCCTATAATCTGTTTACTAGAATGATACTCAACGGAGACAGGCTATATGGTGCTAATGACTTTTGAATTTTATTTATTCACTCCAAATTGCGTTAAGTTTGTTCCATTTTTTATACTTTGTTTATGATACACAAAAAAGTGTTTATTTGGCAGTGGAAAGGTTGGAAGAGAGGGGGGGGGGGGGGGCAATTTCATGATCCAGAAAAAAATTTTCGCCGGCCCTTTGGGACGGAAATTTTTTTTTCCCTAAAATTTCGATCCGGAATTTTTTTTTTTTTTTTGCAAAGTCTTCCTGCCCCCCCCCCCCCCCCCCCCCCCCTAACGCGCATTACATGTACGATAAATGCACTTGCTGTGTGTTGTATACCCGTAACAAAACTAAAATTAAGACACTTATTCTCTATTTAATATTTTAAATTTCTTGTGCTATTTTAAGCTTTTTGGGCTGTCTTTCCATTTTTTTAATGATATTTCTATATAAATGATTTAAAAGCGACAATTTTCCTTTGATGTTTAAGGAGGGTCCCTGTAAAGTGCGAAACGAAACAAAAACGAAACAAATCGAAACGAAACGAAACAGATCGAAACGAAACAAAACAAAAGGAAACAGATCGAAACGAAACGAAACGAAACAAAACATAAAACTTAAAGAATATGAGAAAAAGAGGGAAAATCGCCGAGAGCGAATATTTAAAGACAAGATCAGCATGTTTTGCCTTAATCCAAGAGTTCTACATTTGTTACTAGTGTCGAGAGGAACGTTTCTTGAAAGAGTCAAAGTTGACAATTAAAAAATCTAAATGTCAAATGCCATTCATGTATTTAAGAGGAATAAAGGGGAGGGAATAGATAACCACGCTATGACACCGTAATGAGATCATATAACTGGGGGGGGGGGGGGGGGGGGGGGGGCTTATTTAAAGAAAAAAATCTTAATCTTATCCTTTTTCAAACGAAATGTGCCCCCCCCCCCCCCAGTATTGGATCTCTTTTTTCTGATCAAGTTTTCAAATACACATAACGGAACAGTTCCGTCTCCTCTGTACTAGACTCCTCCCTGCTAAATAATGTTTTTTTTCCGCCTATGACAAGGTTATTCATCCCGTTCACTCTCCTTTATGATCCTGTTATATACCGTATATACTATGTTTTATTCGTCAACGTTGACCTTTAAAAAAAACCCTCCAGCCACAAGAACTGATGGTTGAAGGCAATAATGTATGCAGATATTGACATCCGTGCTAGTTCTCTGCATTTACATCAATTTTTAATGTTTGAATCATTTCCTTGCACTTGTTTTAAATAATGTTTTGCAAGTTGTCGTATAATATTACATATGGACATAGATAACTTAGATTATAAGAATGTCGACATAGATAATGTAAGTGAATATGGTAAAGTTCATCTTGATGGTGAGTTTCGTTTTTACTATGAAACTCTATGAGAATTCATTATCTTAGATATTAATCGATCGGCAATTTCGCGTCAAATTTATGAAAATTATGTTCTAAAATTTTTCATTGATTTAAGCTTTCACGATATACCTCTCTGTTGACAAAGCCTTGGGGTTTATGTTTCGTTTTATCTCTATACATATTGGATAGAAACTGGATATTAATCTCATCTATATTACTCTGAAAACGTACTTACTGTACGGATTTTGAAGAAACTTAGATTTTGCAGGCGGTCGAAGACACTTCCTCGAAGGATGTCGACTGTCAAACTAGCCAGTCCATCATGTGTAGAAACCGCCCTGATACAGTCGCTGTCTTTTATACCTCTACTGAGCGTCAAAAAAAATTCGGCGTTACGTATCTCTGAACAAGTAGCTTTTTTTATGAATTTACATGTTCTATTTAAGTTGACGATTTTAATGGATTTACATCGATGTATTTAAGTTGAAGAGTAAGATTTAAGATTTATCGATAAATTACTGAGAAAATCCTGGATTATCGCCTTCAAGCAAAAATTTTAAAAAAAATTTACAAGAGTTGTCTCCTCCACTTCTGTATCATTTCTCATACACAAAAGATCAAACGATGAATAAATTTGTATGAATTTGCTAAGTGTTTAATTATAGTAGTACAATAAACATTTATAATTTTTTTCTTTTTATTATTTTGTTATTAAAAAAAGATAATTGTATAATAATAAAAGGCAATTGTTAGCTTCATGGACACAGCTCACTTTTACATAATTACCCTATCTTTTATCTATATTACCGTTGTCCACGTATATTTGCGGAAAATATTAAACTTAAGCATATTTTGGGAAGTGTCGGATAACGCCAAGTGGGCGCCGACTGAAACAACTGTTACGGTGCTATCGCATTTGCTAATCTAATATAGCCTGACATGGTTTTCATTTCTGATGACATTACCCAGAATACCTGATTTTTGTCTTCATATATGACAACATCACCTAAGAGTACCTGACATTGTCCACATTATGATGTCCACATCACTTAGAGTACCTGACATTGTCTTCAATTATGGTGCCTACATCTCACAGAGTACCTGATTTTGTCTTCATTTATGATGTCCGCATCAAGAATACCTGATTTTATCTTCATTGATGATGTCCGCACCACGAAGAGTACCTAACATTGTATTCATTTATGATATCAACATTATTTAGAGTACTTGACATTGTCTACATTTATGATGACCACATCACCCATAGTACCTGATTTTGTCTTCATTTATGATATCCACATCTCCTAGAGTACCTGACATTGTCTTCATTTATGATGTCCACATCTCACAAAGTACATGATATTGTCTACATTTAAGATGTCAACATCAACAAGAGAACAGGAAACTTCATTTACGATGCCCACATCACCAAGAGTACCTTATATTGTCTACATTTATGGTGCCCACATCACCCAGAGTACCCGACATTGTCTTCATTTATATATTTATCGCGTTAAGTGTACAAATCAAACTTGAACTGTGTCAATTATTTGGAAACATACGAATCAGTATATCATGTCGCTATGACTGAACGTGAATACCCGATGGTATACATCACCTACGTCTATGATGCCCATGTAACCAAGAGTACCTGATATTATCTTCATTTACGATGTTTACATCTCATAGCTAGAGTACTTGGCATTTTCTTCATGCATGATGTCCACATCACCAAGAGTACTTGACAGTGTCTATATTTATATATGATGCCCTCATCACCAACAATACCTGACATTGTCTTCAACTTTAAATAGCAATACATTGTATTTTACCGCACTAAAACCGCTAAAGGACACTCTTTGTGGGTGTTTTTCCTCTCTTATTTCATTACGGACAAATACTTTTTCTTCAATATTTTGAAAAGTCTATCGAAGAGCACATTTAATGTGTGTTTGAAAAAAAAAATGTTGATATTAATTATTTCTGATCATAAATGGTTATCGTTATTTTTGTGTAAGATCGATGGCGAGAATTTTTTAAATGATCGGTGAATTTGGTACCTATTGTAAATGAGTGCATTTTACAACACTTTTTTCATTTTATTTTACAAATGAGCTATTTTCAGGAACGAACTTCTAGCATTTTCCAGGTTTTCAAGTAAGGTAAACTCTTGATTTTAATCACTGACCTATTGATTTTCCTTCACGAAATTATTATTTGACATGAAACCTGTAATTTCATATGGTTTTCATAAACTCGTTGAAATTCCTTCTTTCACAAATGACATATTTTTCAACCGAAATCAAAATAACAATGATGTAGGTACCGGACATTCTTTGATGTCGGTCGCGCCAAATCATGCTCAAACACTGGTACCTACTTCCTTTTCATTTTCATAATCTCAACATCGAGCAATATATCACACTCATCTACGAGATTATTAGACTATATGCAATTAGGAGCATTTCATCACACACATTGTTCACATTGAGTGTACAACTCAAAACTGAACTGTCCTAATTTTCTTTATTGAAGATTATTATGCTTCCAGTGAGTTTCTTCTGTGATAGGTTCTACTCTACCATATTGTGAGAGAGGACGGTTCAGGTGTACACTATTACCTTTCTAAGTGTGCACTATCACCCTAATAGTGCACCCCTGTCTTTCCACAGTAGTATTCTTAAAATAAGTGATGCTGACCTGTTTATATAGACAGACATGTCGTTTTCATACAAGATATTTAATTAAATTTGTTTGCATACCCAAGCAAATGTTCCTAGATATTTATTTTTTCCTTTGAAATTAATGCCAAATTTATGTTGCTATATTTTTCTTGTTAAATAATGCCTGTACTTTATTGACCACACTATAGATCTTTTACAGTCAAGAATGGGTAAATCCAGAATATGCACAAGGTTTTTTGAAAGAGAGGTAACTCGTACAATCAATATTCATAACATGTATCTTGAAAACGTTTTCTATGAAGGGAGTACACTATCAAAAACAAATGTTCCTAGATAGTTATTTTTTCCTTTAAAATTAATGCCAAATTGCTATAGTTTTTCTTGTTAAATTATGCCTATACTAAACGATCACACTATAGATCTTTTACAGTCAAAGAGGGGTAAAACCAGAATATGTTTGTCTGTAGCACAGAGTTTTTGAAAGAGAGGTAACTCATGCAATCAATGTTCATAACATATATCTTGAAAACGTTTTCTAAGAAGGGAATACACTATCAAAAACAGTCAGCATAATAATAACAATAGTGTTAGGTTTAGTGTTCACTATGCCGAAATAGTAGTCAGGGTTCTGGCACATAGTGCACTCCCCTTCGGGTCGTGCACTATGTGCCAGAACCCTGACTACTATTTCGGCATAGTGAACACTAAACCTAACACTATTATATAAATATGAACATGCGAATCGGTATCTCATTTCGACATGACAGTATGTGAATACCCCATGGTAAACGTGTGCATCAGCTTAACACCAATGACATTGTCTACATTTATGATGCCCACATCACCTAGAGTACCTGATATTGTCGACATAAATGATGCCCACATCACCAAGTGTACCTAACATTGTCTATATTTATGATGTCCACATCACCAAGAGTACCTAACATTATCTATATTTATGATACCCACATCACCTATACAGTACCTGACATTGTCTACATTAATGGTGCCCACATCACCAAGTGTATCTGACATTGTCTTCATTTATGATATTAACATCATCTACAGTACCTTACATTGTCTACATTTATGATGGCCACGTCAGCAAGAGTACATTACATTGTCGTCATTTATAATGCCCACATCACCAAGTGTACCTGACATTGTCTTCATTAATCATGTCAACATCTCAAAAAGTATCTCACGTTGTCTACATTTATGATGCCAACATCACCAAGTGTACCTTACATTGTCTACATCTATGATGCCTACATCACTAAGTTTACGTGACATTGTCTACATTTATGACGCCCACATCAGTAAGTGTACCTGACATTGTCTTCATTTTTTATGCCCACATCACCAAGTGTGCCTTACATTGTCTACATTTATGATGCCTACATCACCAAGTGTACCTGACTTTGTCTACATTTATGATGCCCACATTACCAAGTGAACCTTACATTGTCTACATTTATGATGTCCACATCTCATAGAGTATTTGACATTGTCTTCACTTATGAAGCACACATCACCAAATGTACCTGACTTTGTCTACATTTATGATGCCAACATCATCAAGTGTACCTGACATTGTCTACATTAATGATGCCAACATCATCAAGTGTACCTGACATTGTCTACATTAATGATGCCAACATCACCAAGTGTACCTGACTTTGTCTACATTTATGAAGCCCACATCACCAAGTACCTTACATTGTCTACATTAATGATGCCAACATCACCAAGTGTACCTTACGTTGTCTACATTTATGATGCCCACATCACCAAGTGTACCTTACATTGTCTACATTTATGATGTCCACATCTCATAGAGTATTTGACATTGTCTTCACTTATGAAGCACGCATAACCAAATGTACATGACCTTGTCTTCATTTATGATGCCAACATCATCAAGTGTCCCTTACATTGTCTACATTAATGATGCCCAAATCACAATGGTACCTTACAGTGTCTACATTTATGATGCCCCCATCACCAGGTGTACCTACATGTAACCGTGTGTACATTTATGATGCACTCTTCACCAAGGGTACTTTACATCGTCTACATTTATGATGCCCATATCATCAAGTGTGCCTTACATTGTCTACATTTATGAATTCCACATCACCAAGTGTACCTGACATTGTCTACATTTATGATACCCACATAGTGTTGTATAAACGGAAAAATTTCATAATCGATAATTGGTTTATAATTGGAGAGGATTTTAATCGATCATTTCGATTTAATCGGAAATAATTCTTTCTTGTTTTTACAGAAAGAAATATGACAAGAAATGAATAAACTTCACTAAATCTTATGCTAATATACATAGCAAAATGTCTAGAACGAACTCCAACCACAGAGTGATAAAATTCTGTCTAGTAAATGAAATATATGGTCAAGATCACAGCAGTAATAGTCGACTTTATATGGCATATGCAGGGATGGGGGGGGGGGGTGTTGTTCCATACGACCCAAGAAATAACTTTAAATTTTGCTAATTCAAGGAATCAATTAATATCTTCGTAGAAACGGTACTGTACGTGAAATTCACTGACCTGTCCTCCTTACAAAGCTCAGGAGTTCGGCGTAAAAACTAAAAAAGTTTTTTTTTCATAGACGAGTAGATATTGACGTATCGCATGCCCGTATCGCATCTGACGTTGAAGTTTTCTATAGGAGTACTTGTCATTACTATTAAATTCAATGAGAATCCTAATTCCATCCATTGTATGCCTTAGAGAGTGTATCCTTTTCAAATTATTTACGCTAGTCTACGCCTGGAACTTTAACTCGTAGAAACGATCGTTGATCTAATAATTATTTCGTTTTTATTCGTACTAGTCATACGCGAATTCGACCGAAAACTATGTCATTCTTTTCCACGTTGAATACTTCCGATTAAAATCGATTCTTAAAAACATAATCGATTAATCGAAAACGAAGGGTATTAGCGATGATGTCGCCGATCGTTACAACACTATGTCCACATCGCATAGTGTACCAGACATTGTCTTCATTTATGAATTCAACATCAACAAGTGTACCTGACATTGTCTCCATCTATGATGCCCACATCACCAAGTGTACCTTACATTGTCTACATTTATGATGCCCAGATCACCAAGTGTGCCTAACTGTGTCTACATTTATGATGCACTCTTCACCAAGGGTACCTTACATTGTTTACATTTATGATGCCCATATCATCAAGTGTGCCTTACATTGTCTACATTTATGATCGATGCCCACATCACCAAGTGTACCTGACATTGTCTATATTTATGATCCCCAAATCACCAAGTGTACCTGACATTGTCTACATTTATGATGTCCACATCACCAAGTGTACCTGACATTGTTTTCATTTATGATGCCCACATCGCATAGTGTACCAGACATTGTCTTCATTTATGAATTCCACATCACAAAGTGTACCTGACATTGTCTACATTTATGATGACTTTACCACCAAGTTTACCTGACATTGTCTACATTTATAATGCCCACATCAACAAGTGCACCTGACATTGTCTTCATCTATGATGCCCACATTACCAAGTGTACCTTACATTGTCTACATTTATGATGCCCAAATCGCATAGTGTACCAGACATTGTCTTCATTTATGATGCCCACATCACCAAGTGTACCTAACCGTGTCGATATTTATGATGCACTCTTCACCAAGTGTACCTGACATTGTCTATATTTATGATGCCCACATCACTAAGTGTACCTGAAATTGTCTTCAATTTATGATGCCCAGATCACCAAATTTACCTGACATTGTCTATATTTATGATGCCCACATCACTAAGTGTACCTGACATTGTCTACTTTTATTGTGCCCACATCACATAGTGTACCTGACATTGTCTTCATTTATGATGCCCACATCACAAGGTGTACCTGACGTTGTCTACATTTATGATGCCCACATCACCAAGTGTACCTGACATTGTCTACATTTATGATGCCCACAATACCAAGTGTACCTGACATTGTCTACATTTATGCTGCCCAAATTAGAAGTGTACCTTACATTGTCTACATTTATGATGCCCACATCATCAAGTGTACCTAACCGTGTCTACAATTATGATGCACTCTTCACCAAGTGTACCTTACATTGTCTACATTTATGATGCCCATATCACCAAGTGTGCCTTACATTGTCTACATTTATGATTCACTTCACCAAGTGTACCTTTCATTGTCTACATTTATGATGTCCACATCTCACAGGGTATCTGGCATTGTCTTCATTTGAGACGCCCATATCACCAAGTGTACCTGACATTGTCTATATTTATGATGCCATATCACCATGTGCACCTGACATTGTCTATATTTATGATGCCCACATCACCAAATGTACCTGACATTGTCTTCATTTATGATGTCCACAACGCCAAATGTACCTTTCATTGTCTTCATTTATGATGCCCACATCACCAAGTGTACCTGACATTGTCTACATTTATGATGCCTACATCACAAAGTTTACCTGGCATTGTCTACATTTATGATTTTCACATCTCACAGGGTATCTGGCATTGTCTTCATTTATGACGCCCGTATCACAAAGTGTACCTGACATTGTCATATTTACGATGCCCATAGCACTAAATGTATCTGACATTGTCTACATTTATGATGCCCACATCACATAGTGTACCTGAAATTGTCTTTCATTTATGATGCCCACATCACCAAGTGTATCTGACATTGTCTATATTTATGATGCCCACACCACTAAGTGTACCTGACATTGTCTTCATTTATTGTGCCCACATCACATAGTGTACCTGACATTGTATACATTTATGATGCCCAAATCACCAAGTGTACCTAACATTGTCTTCATTTATGATGTCCACATCACCCAGTGTAACTTTCATTGTCTACATCTATGATGCCCTTATCACAAAGTGTACCTTACATTGTCTACATTTATTATGCCTACATTACTAAGTTTACGTGACATTGTCTACATTTATGACGCCCACATCAGCAAGTGTACCTGACATTGCCTACATTTATGATGCCTTAATCACCAAGTTTACCTGACATTGTCTACATTTATGATGCCCACATCACCAAGTGTACCTGACATTGTCTATATTTATGAATTCCACATCACAAAAGTACTTGACATTGTCTGCATTTATGATGCCCACATCACCAAGTTTAAATGACATTGTCTACATTTATGATGCCCACATCACAATGTGCGTACCTGACATTGTCTACATTCATGATGCCACATCACAAAGTGTACCTAACATTGTCTACATTTATGATACCCACATCACCAAATGTACCTGACATTGTCCACTTTTATGATGCCAACATCACCAAGTTTACCTGACATTGTCTCATTTATGTTGCCCACATCAGCAAGTGTACCTGACATTGCATACATTTATGATGCCTTTATCACCAAGTTTACCTGACATTTTCCACATTTATGATGCCCATATCACCTAGTGTACCTGATATTGTCTATATTTATGATGCCCACACCACTAATTGTACCTTACATTGTCTACATTTATTATGCCCACATCACATAGTGTACCTGACATTGTCTTCATTTTTTATGCCCATCTCACCAAGTGTCCCTGACAATGTCTACATTTATGATTCCCACATCACCAAGTGTACCTGATATTGTCTACATTTATCATGCCCACATCACATAGTGTACCTGACATTGTCTTCATTTTTTTGCCCACATCACCAAGTGTACCTGATATTGTCTTCATTTATGATGCCCACATCACCAAGTGTACCTTACATTGTCTTTATTTATGGTGCCCAAATTACAAGTGTACCGTACATTGTCTACATTTATGATGCCCATATCACTAAGTGTACCTAACCGTGTCTACATTTATGATGCATTCTTCACCAAGTGTACTTACATTGTCTACATTTATGATGCCCATATTACCAAGTGTGCCTTACATTGTCTACATTTATGATTCACTTCACCAAGTGTTCCTTTCATTGTCTACATTTATGATGTCCACATCTCACAGGGTATCTGGCATTGTCTTCATTTGAGACGCCCATATCACCAAGTGTACCTGACATTGTCTATATTTATGATCCCCAAATCACCAAGTGTACCTGACATTGTCTACATTTATGATGTCCACATCGACAAGTGTACCTGACATTGTTTTCATTTATGATGCCCACATCGCATAGTGTACCAGACATTGTCATCATTTATGAATTCCACATCACAAAGTGTACCTGACATTGTCTACATTTATGATGACTTTACCACCAAGTTTACCTGACATTGTCTACATTTATGATGCCCACATCAACAAGTGTACCTGACATTGTCTTCATCTATGATGCCCACATTACCAAGTGTACCTTACATTGTCTACATTTATGATGCCCAAATCGCATAGTGTACCAGACATTGTCTTCATTTCTGAATTCCACATCACCAAGTGTACCTGACATTGTCTTCATCTATGATGCCCACATCACCAAGTGTACCTTACATTGTCTTTATTTATGGTGCCCAAATTACAAGTGTACCGTACATTGTCTACATTTATGATGCCCATATCACTAAGTGTACCTAACCGTGTCTACATTTATGATGCATTCTTCACCAAGTGTACTTACATTGTCTACATTTATGATGCCCATATTACCAAGTGTGCCTTACATTGTCTACATTTATGATTCACTTCACCAAGTGTTCCTTTCATTGTCTACATTTATGATGTCCACATCTCACAGGGTATCTGGCATTGTCTTCATTTGAGACGCCCATATCACCAAGTGTACCTGACATTGTCTATATTTATGATCCCCAAATCACCAAGTGTACCTGACATTGTCTACATTTATGATGTCCACATCACCAAGTGTACCTGACATTGTTTTCATTTATGATGCCCACATCGCATAGTGTACCAGACATTGTCATCATTTATGAATTCCACATCACAAAGTGTACCTGACATTGTCTACATTTATGATGACTTTACCACCAAGTTTACCTGACATTGTCTACATTTATGATGCCCACATCACCAAGTGTACCTGACATTGTCTTCATCTATGATGCCCACATTACCAAGTGTACCTTACATTGTCTACATTTATGATGCCCAAATCGCATAGTGTACCAGACATTGTCTTCATTTATGATATCCACATCACCAAGTATACCTAACCGTGTCGATATTTATGATGCACTCTTCACCAAGTGTACTTGACATTGTCTATATTAATGATGCCCACATCACTAAGTGTACCTGAAATTGTCTTCCATTTATGATGCCCAGATCACCAAATGTACCTGACATTGTCTATATTTATGATGCCCACATCACTAAGTATACCTGACATTGTCTACTTTTATTGTGCCCACATTACATAGTGTACCTGGCATTGTCTTCATTTATGATGCCCACATCACAAGGTGTACCTGACATTGTCTACATTTATGATGCCCACATCACCAAGTGTACCTGACATTGTCTAAATTTATGATGCCCACAATACCAAGTGTACCTGACATTGTCTACATTTATGCTGCCCAAATTAGAAGTGTACCTTACATTGTCTACATTTATGATGCCCACATCACCAAATGTACCTAACCGGGTCTACAATTGTGATGCACTCTTCACCAAGTGTACCTTACATTGTCTACATTTATGATGCCCATATCACCAAGTGTGCCTTACATTGTCTACATTTATGATTCACTTCACCAAGTGTACCTTTCATTGTCTACATTTATGATGTCCACATCTCACAGGGTATCTGGCATTGTCTTCATTTGAGACGCCCATATCACCAAGTGTACCTGACATTGTCTATATTTATTATGACCAAATCACCATGTGCACCTGACATTGTCTATATTTATGATGCCCACATCACCAAATGTACCTGACATTGTCTACATTTATGATGTCCACAACGCCAAATGTACCTTTCATTGTCTACATTCATTATGCCCACATCACCAAGTGTACCTTACATTGTCTACATTTATGATGCCTACATCACAAAGTTTACCTGACTTTGTCTACATTGATGATTTTCACATCTCACAGGGTATCTGGCATTGTCTTCATTTGAGACGCCCATATCACCAAGTGTACCTGACATTGTCTACATTTATGATGTCCACATCACCAAGTGTACCTGACATTGTTTTCATTTATGATGCCCACATCGCATAGTGTACCAGACATTGTCATCATTTATGAATTCCACATCACAAAGTGTACCTGACATTGTCTACATTTATGATGACTTTACCACCAAGTTTACCTGACATTGTCTACATTTATGATGCCCACATCACCAAGTGTACCTGACATTGTCTTCATCTATGATGCCCACATTACCAAGTGTACCTTACATTGTCTACATTTATGATGCCCAAATCGCATAGTGTACCAGACATTGTCTTCATTTATGATATCCACATCACCAAGTGTACCTAACCGTGTCGATATTTATGATGCACTCTTCACCAAGTGTACTTGACATTGTCTATATTAATGATGCCCACATCACTAAGTGTACCTGAAATTGTCTTCCATTTATGATGCCCAGATCACCAAATGTACCTGACATTGTCTATATTTATGATGCCCACATCACTAAGTATACCTGACATTGTCTACTTTTATTGTGCCCACATTACATAGTGTACCTGGCATTGTCTTCATTTATGATGCCCACATCACAAGGTGTACCTGACATTGTCTACATTTATGATGCCCACATCACCAAGTGTACCTGACATTGTCTAAATTTATGATGCCCACAATACCAAGTGTACCTGACATTGTCTACATTTATGCTGCCCAAATTAGAAGTGTACCTTACATTGTCTACATTTATGATGCCCACATCACCAAATGTACCTAACCGGGTCTACAATTGTGATGCACTCTTCACCAAGTGTACCTTACATTGTCTACATTTATGATGCCCATATCACCAAGTGTGCCTTACATTGTCTACATTTATGATTCACTTCACCAAGTGTACCTTTCATTGTCTACATTTATGATGTCCACATCTCACAGGGTATCTGGCATTGTCTTCATTTGAGACGCCCATATCACCAAGTGTACCTGACATTGTCTATATTTATGATGACCATATCACCATGTGCACCTGACATTGTCTATATTTATGATGCCCACATCACCAAATGTACCTGACATTGTCTACATTTATGATGTCCACAACGCCAAATGTACCTTTCATTGTCTACATTCATTATGCCCACATCACCAAGTGTACCTTACATTGTCTACATTTATGATGCCTACATCACAAAGTTTACCTGACTTTGTCTACATTGATGATTTTCACATCTCACAGGGTATCTGGAATTGTCTTCATTTATGACGCCCGTATCACAAAGTGTACCTGACATTGTCATATTTACGATGCCCATAGCACTAAATGTATCTGACATTGTCTACATTTATGATGCCCACATCACATAGTGTACCTGAAATTGTCTTTCATTTATGATGCCCACATCACCAAGTGTATCTGACATTGTCTATATTTATGATGCCCACACCACTAAGTGTACCTGACATTGTCTACATTTATTGTGCCCACATCACATAGTGTACCTGACATTGTATACATTTATGATGCCCAAATCACCAAGTGTACCTAACATTGTCTTCATTTATGATGTCCACATCACCGAGTGTAACTTTCATTGTCTACATTTATGATGCCTACATCACTAAGTTTACGTGACATTGTCTACATTTATGACGCCTACATCAGCAAGTGTACCTGACATTGCCTACATTTATGATGCCTTAATCACCAAGTTTACCTGACATTGTCTACATTTATGATGCCCTCATCACCAAGTCTACCTGACATTGTCTATATTTATGAATTCCACATCACAAAAGTACTTGACATTGTCTGCATTTATGATGCCCACATCACCAAGTTTACCTGGCATTGTCTACATTTATGATGCCCACTTCACAATGTGTGTACCTGACATTGTCTAAATTCATGATGCCACATCACAAAGTGTACCTAACATTGTCTACATTTATGATACCCACATCACCAAATGTACCTGACATTGTCCACATTTATGATGCCAACATCACCAAGTTTACCTGACATTGTCTACATTTATTGTGCCCACATCAGCAAGTGTACCTGACATTGCATACATTTATGATGCCTTTATCACCAAGTTTACCTGACATTTTCTACATTTATGATGCCCATATCACCAAGTGTACCTGATATTGTCTATATTTATGATGCCCACACCATTAATTGTGCCTTACATTGTCTACATTTATTATGCCCACATCACATAGTGTACCTGACATTGTCTTCATTTTTTATGCCCACATCACCAAGTGTCCCTGACAATGTCTACATTTATGATTCCCACATCACCAAGTGTACCTGATATTGTCTACATTTATCATGCCCACATCACATAGTGTACCTGACATTGTCTTCATTTTTTATGCCCACATCACCAAGTGTACCTGATATTGTCTTCATTTATGATGCCCACATCGCATAGTGTACCAGACATTGTCTTCATTTCTGAATTCCACATCACCAAGTGTACCTGACATTGTCTTCATCTATGATGCCCACATCACCAAGTGTACCTTACATTGTCTTTCTTTATGATGCCCAAATTACAAGTGTACCTTACATTGTCTACATTTATGATGCCCAGATCACCAAGTGTGCCTAACCGGGTCTACATTTATGATGCATTCTTCACCAAGTGTACTTACATTGTCTACATTTATGATGCCCATATCACCAAGTGTGCCTTACATTGTCTACATTTATGATTCACTTCACCAAGTGTACCTTTCATTGTCTACATTTATGATGTCCACATCTCACAGGGTATCTGCCATTGTCTTCATTTGAGACGCCCATATCACCAAGTGTACCTGACATTGTCTATATTTATGATGCCCATATCACCATGTGTACCTGACATTGTCTATATTTATGATGCCCACATCACCAAGTGTACCTGACATTGTCTACATTTATGATGTCCATAACACCAAATGTACCTTTCATTGTCTACATTTATGATGCTTACATCACAAAGTTTACCTGACGTTGTCTACATTTATGTTGCCCACATCAGCAGGTGTACCTGACATTGCATACATTTATGATGCCTTTATCACCAAGTTTACCTGACATTTTCTACATTCATGATGCCCACATCACCAAGTTTACCTGACATTGTCTACATTTATGATGCCCACATCACCAAGTATACCTGACATTGTCTACATTTATGACGTCCACATCACCAAAAGTGCTTGACATTGCCTTCAATTATGATGCTCACATCACCAAGTTTACCTGACATTGTCTACATTAACGATGCCCACATCACCAAGTGTACCTGACATTGTCTACATTCATGATACCCACATCACAAAGTGTACCTTACATTGTCTACATTTATGATGCCCACATCACCAAGTGTACCTAACATTGCCTACATTTATGATGTCACCATCACCAAGTGTACCTTTCATTGTCTACATTTATGATGCCCATATCACCATGTGTACCTGACATTGTCTATATTTATGATGCCCACATCACCAAGTGTACCTGACATTGTCTACATTTATGATGTCCATAACACCAAATGTACCTTTCATTGTCTACATTTATGATGCCTACATCACAAAGTTTACCTGACATTGTCTACATTTATGTTGCCCACATCAGCAAGTGTACCTGACATTGCATACATTTATGATGCCTTTATCACCAAGTTTACCTGACATTTTCTACATTCATGATGCCCACATCACCAAGTGTACCTGACATAGTCTACATTCATGATGCCAACATATCACCAATTGTATCTTACATTGTGTACATTTATGATGCCAACATATCACCAATTGTATCTTACATAGTCTACATTTACGATATCCACATATCCTCCCATCGTCTGCACACTTTGATTAAATCGTACCTCACATTACCCCATCGTGTGCACACTTTGGTTTCATCGTATATCTCACATTACCCCATCTCGTGTACACTTTGATGAGATCGTACCTCACATTACCCCATCGTCTGCACACTTTGATTAGATCGTACCTCACATTACCCCATCGTCTGGACACTGGTTTTATCGTATATCTCACATTACCCCCATCGTCTGCACACTTTGGTTTTATCGTATATCTCACATTACCCCATCGTCTGCACACTTTGATTAGATCGTACCTCACATTACCCCATAGTCTGCACACTTTGATTAGATCGTACCTCACATTACCCCATAGTCTGCACACTTTGATTAGACCATATCTCACATTACCCCATCGTCTGCACACTTTGATTAGATCGTACCTCACATTACCCTATCGTCTGTTCACTTTGATTAGACCGAACCTCACATTACCCCATCGTGTGTACACTTTGATCAGACCGAACCTCAAATTACTCCATCATGTGTACACTTTGATTAGATCGTACCTCACATTACCCCATCGTGTGTACACTTTGATTAGACCGAACCTCACATTACCCCATCGTGTGTACACTTTGATTAGATCGTACCTCACATTACCCCCATCGTCTGCACACTTTGATTAGACCGAACCTCACATTTCCCCCACCGTCTGCACACTTTGATTAGACCGAACCTCACATTACCCCATCGTCTGCACACTTTGATTAGACCGTACCTCACATTACCCCCATCGTCTGTTCACTTTGATTAGATCGTACCTCACATTACCCCATCGAGTGCACACTTTGATTAGATCGTACCTCACTTAGCCCCATCGTATGTACACTTTGATTAGATCGTACCTAATATTACCCCCATCGTCTGCACACTTTGATTAGACCGTACCTCACATTACCCCCATCGTCTGTTCACTTTGATTAGATCGTACCTCACATTACCCCATCGTCTGCACACTTTGATTAGATCGTACCTCACATTACCCCATCGTCTGCACACTTTGGTTTTATCGTGTATCTCACATTACCCCATCGTCTGCACACTTTGATTAGATCGTACCTTACATTATTCCATCGTCTGCACACTTTGATTAGATTGTTCCTCACATAACCCCATCGTCTGTTCACTTTGATTTGATCGTACCTCAAATTACCCCATCGTGTGCACACTTTGGTTTGATCGTATACCTCACATTACCCCGTTGGACAGAAAAACGAAAATGTTATTCTTTACTATGGCTCACGCCCCTTCATTGAACAAAAAATAATTGTATCTGATGATATTCAAGCAAACGTTGATATAATAATAAAATCTTTGAATTACCGACAATCCCAAGTAAAATATTCCTAAATCTTTATTTCAAACATTTTTTCTTACTTTCATCATATTCATTTTCAGCATAGACGTCAACATGTAATTTGATGACATTGTCTACATTTATGATGCCAACATCACCAATTGTATCTTACATTGTCTACATTTACGATATCCACATATCCTCCCATCGTCTGCACACTTTGATTAAATCGTACCTCACATTACCCCATAGTGTGTACGTACACTTTGCTTAGATCGTACCTCACACTATCCCATCGTCTACACACTTTGATAAGATCGTACCTCACATTACCCCATCGTCTGTTCACTTTGATTAGATCGTACCTCACATTATCCCATCGTCTACACACTTTGATTAGACCGTACCTCACATTATCCCATCGTCTGCACACTTTGATTAGACCGAACCTCACATTTCCCCCATAGTCTGCACACTTTGATTAGATCGTATCGCACATTACCCCATCGTCTGCACACTTTGATTAGACCGTACCTCACATTACCCCCATCGTCTGTTCACTTTGATTAGATCGTACCTCACATTACCCCATCGTCTGCACACTTTGATTAGATCGTACCTCACTTAACCCCATCGTGTGTACACTTTGATTAGATCGTACCTCATATTACCCCCATCGTCTGCACACTTTGATTAGATCGTATCTCACATTACCCCTATCGTGTGCACACTTTGATTAAATCGTACCTCACATTACCCCATAGTGTGTACGTACACTTTGCTTAGATCGTACCTCACACTATCCCATCGTCTACACACTTTGATAAGATCGTACCTCACATTACCCCATCGTCTGTTCACTTTGATTAGATCGTACCTCACATTATCCCATCGTCTACACACTTTGATTAGACCGTACCTCACATTACCCCCATCGTCTGCACACTTTGATTAGACCGAACCTCACATTTCCCCCATAGTCTGCACACTTTGATTAGATCGTATCGCACATTACCCCATCGTCTGCACACTTTGATTAGACCGTACCTCACATTACCCCCATCGTCTGTTCACTTTGATTAGATCGTACCTCACATTACCCCATCGTCTGCACACTTTGATTAGATCGTACCTCACTTAACCCCATCGTGTGTACACTTTGATTAGATCGTACCTCATATTACCCCCATCGTCTGCACACTTTGATTAGATCGTATCTCACATTACCCCTATCGTGTGCACACTTTGATTAGATCGTATCTCACATTACCCCTATCGTCTGCACACTTTGATTAGACCGAACCTCACATTACCCCATCGTCTGCACACTTTGATTAGACCGTACCTCACATTACCCCCATCGTCTGCACACTTTGATTAGATCGTACCTCACATTATTACCCCATCGTCTGCACACTTTGATTAGACCGAACCTCACATTACCCCTATCGTGTGCACACTTTGATTAGATCGTATCTCACATTACCCCTATCGTGTGCACACTTTGATAAGATCGTATCTCACATTACCCCTATCGTGTGCACACTTTGATTAGATCGTATCTCACATTACCCCTATCGTGTGCACACTTTGATTAGTCCGAACCTCACATTACCCCATCGTCTGCACACTTTGATTAGACCGAACCTCACATAACCCCATCGTCTGCACCCTTTGATTAGATCGTACCTCACATTACCCCATCGTCTGCACACTTTGATTAGATCTTACCTCACATTACCCCATCGTCTGCACACTTTGATTAGACCGAACCTCACATTACCCCATCGTCTGCACACTTTGGTTTGATCGTATACCTCACATTACCCAATCGTCTGCACACTTTGATTAGACCGAACCTCAAATTACCCCATCGTGTGGACACTTTGGTTTGATCGTATACCTCACATTACCCCGTTGGAAAGGAAAAACGAAAATGTTATTCTTGATATGGCTCACGCCCCTTCGTTGAACAAAATAATTAAATCTAATGATATTCAAGCAAACGTCGATAAAATCATAAAATCTTTGAATTACCGACAATCCCAAGTAAAATATTCCTAAATCTTTATTTCAAACATTTTTTTTTTACTTTCATCGTATTCATTTTCAGCATAGACCTCTGTAGACATGTAATTTGATGACAAATATGGATAATGACCATATTCCTGTATACAGCACAAAATCGATAATTTAGAAAATCAGAAACCGAAGGCACACAAAATCAGGATAAACAGGCACCAAAGCAAACAAACAAAAACCTCCACCATATGAAAAGAAGCGAACTCCCGATATGTGAGTAAGACCATGTGCCCAGGAAGAGAAAGCATCTCCTGCTTGCATTCAACACCCGCCGCTTCAATTCGGTAGAACTGTCACATCCGGTTACTTCCATTTCGGAAGACATAGAGTACAATCTTTGGTTGGATGGTTCAAATGGTCTATGACAGAATATCATCCACCATTCTTGAGAGTGGGGCATCATAGTGTATAACGAGTTCCCCATATCGACCGTAGAACTTCCTCAGTGACGATGCTAGTCGGTCACAAACATATCCCTGACTGAGAAGCATATCTAAAAGACGCCTAGCTCTCGGAACAAGATCCGTATATTTGGTACTTGCTCTGGCATAGCGTATCAACTGAGATATGAACACGCCATAAGCAGGCTGTGAAGGGATGTTGCTACTCAGAAAAGGAAAGTTTGTAATGCTGAAATTGAAGTCGTCACGTTTGTCATAGAGTGAGGTGTTCATGTGACCATCAGTGTCGTGGGACAACATAATATCCAAATAGGATGATACTTAACACGACTAGAATACTCACATTTGAAGCAAAGAAATAAAATCATGAACATTGTCTTAAAAATCAGCCATCAAAGTTCGTTTTGTTTTTCGCTTCAAGTTCGATTTTTAAGTCCAGTCAAATAAAGTTAGAATATGCCGTATACCAAGTGTATGGATTAGCACTATGAAGACACATCAAAATTACATATACAAATGGGGGAAGCGGAAAACAACTTTTTGGAATAAAATTTACGAAATTGAAGAAAAGAAGTCTCCTATAGAAGTCAAATACTTATTTTACAATTAGTTTTGGATCTTGAAAACGGTAAATTGTTTGGACCACGATCAAACAAAATCCAAAATGACGATCTCATAAGACAGTTGATGCCTTTAGAATCACCTTGCCACGAAGTGTTATTATGTCAATGTAACTTGTCACCCAAGGCACTGCATGGATATTGCAGGTAACACCATCCGAAATTATTCTTCGTTTGTGAAGTCTACATTCCCCCTGAGTCTGTTTGACTTTAAGTAGATTTGTTATATCTCTACTTGTTTTTTTCCCCTATATAAACAGATACTCATTAAAACTAGCTGTAACTCGCCTGATGAGATGGTATACTTTAAAAACCCGAAACGTGCATGTCTGGTCCATGCTGTAAATTTACCTGCCCTAAAGTGATGCTAATGAATTAATATGAATCAAGGCAAAGCCTTTTTGTGCGAGCGGAGAGAAAATAAATATGATTATATGAAACAAAAAAAAAAAAAGATCTTTCTTTTTTATTTTCTTGCATTATAGACTATGGTGGTTTATCTTATCTTACAAAGCTTTCTGTTTGATGATTGCCAAAAAAGGTAGTATAAGGCGAGTGGAAACACGGAAGCAGCTGTAAAATTGATCTAGACGGTGACAGCAGATGAATATTTTAAGGGGCCGGGGGGGGGGGGGGGGGCTTAAAGTATGGTTCTTTATAATTCATTTTCATTTTGTAAGAATAATGTTTAGGCTAGCTGAAAGTAGATTACTTTGTGCATATCGAACAAAAGAAAAAAAAACATATTCCGACTTCTGACAGTACGAAACCACCCGAGACGAGAAAAGCAATCAGAGGGAAACGTCTCGTTTAAGGTGGCTCCCTACTCGAACCGTTATAGGTTTTTCCTTATATGCACCAATCTGCGTATAACGTTTTACAATGGCTGGTGAGGGACAAGCCAGCGCATTGAAAAACACAGACAGAAGATCTTAAATGCCAAAAGAAGCAAAAAATGGTGCAATCTATCAATGTCCACACCAATCATGTAGTATAATTTCTTAGTTGAAAATGTGATGAAATTATAATGGGGTACCCTTATGTTTGTAGCCATATCTTGATCATTTATAAAATTGTATACCTGTATGTGATTTTTTCACCATCTATTACATTATTGTATAAAATGATCCAATTTGAAGAAATTCCATCTGTTATTTCTCGCACAAAAATGTGATATACTATATATTATTTGTCGAAAATATGATAACATTATAATGGGGTACCCCTATGTTTGGAGCCATACCTTGATCATTTCAAAAACTGTGTACCTGTATGTGATTTTTTCTTCATCTACATACATAATTTTATGAAATATTACAAAATAAAAAAAAATTCATCTGTTCTTTTATGCAAAAAGTTGGATTAAGTACATATTCTTGGTCAAAAATGTTATGAAATTATAAGGGGGTACCCTAGTGTTTGGAGATATATCATACTTATATTTATGTTACTATATCATTTTATGTGTTGTATTTCTTCTATATGACTTGTTATCATAAAATAAAACAAAACAAATAAACATATTCGTATCATCACTGAAGTTGGAGGGTTCAAAAGCACATGATGGATATTTGATATTTCTCAATTTTTAGGTGTTAGGGTACATTTCTTTAATGTACTGTATTTTCAATGAAAACAAAATTACCTATCTATGTCTGTGTTCATTATGTCATTTTGACTATTATGGATAGAAAATAACCTTAAAATACAAAATTCATCTGTTAAATTCACGAGTAGGGACCCACCTTAAAACTGGAAATGTCGAATTTCCTAAAATAGATTCCGTGGTTACGCCGTCTTGTTGATGCTTTATCGTTACCTGATTTACGAAAAATGTTTTCAATAAATTCAACTTATAAACAAAAATTGAGTATAACATATACGTCTACTTGAAGTCGACAAAAAAAAGGCAATATCCAGCATCTCCGCTGCAACTCTGTCTGCGAGGGGACGAAAGTTTTTGAAAGCATAGTAGTACATTCTCATTCTTTGATTCAGCATATTTTCTCAATAAGGTATGTGTATACGCGTTACCATAAGGGCGAACTTCGCTCGCTTTTAATTTTGCGAGGGCTGTCCGTAAAGTCCGTGGACAAGTCTTGAATTAAGGAAAATTAGCGTAAAAGACATTTATTTTTAGTATTTTATTATCATATACTATTTGCGAGTTACGAAATGTAAACAATTATCATACATGTATTTTGATTTCATTATTACAACTATGACTTCGTAATTAGACATAGGATGGTGACCCGGGGCACGGTATTTTTTTTTTTACCGAAATATGTTGCTTATCATTTTAATCATTTCATTTGCATTTTGTAAAATCCCACGGATAAAACGGTATATTTTAAGGCCCGGTCACACTGCACTCCACGTCCATATCACTTTCAAAAATCTGCTGGACGTGGTCGTACGTGGTAATTTTTGCAATGCCTGTGCTTTGCACGGGGTATGACCGCCGGCGGCTGTTCCACTGCTGAAACACTGCCTAAGCACGGCTCACAGCGTCCAACCACGTCTAAAACTAAACGCGTTCGTGACAAGACGTTATACGCACGGTTTTACCCGTGATACCAACGCGGAACACCCGTGCAATGGCCGTGCTCTGGTCGTGATAGACCGCTTAATCTTTCGCGTCTTACCGCGTCTTCTCCAAGTCTTAATCACTGCCGGAACACGGATTATCACGTGTGTTTCGCGTGCGTTTCACGTCTTTACCACGTACACTGTCCGTGGTTGTCCGCGGTATAAAATTTTGAGCAGTTCAAAACTTCTTTCCGCGTCCAACGCCGTTCAAATTTTTTACCGCGTCCTAGCACGTCTACAAATCGTCTGTAGCGCGTCTTAAAAGCGCACAATAACGTCTGCTTCACGGGTGACCTTTTTTGAACGTGTTTTGGCCGTGATCAAGCCGTAAAGCGCAGTGTGACCGGGCCTTAACATTGTGATGTGGGCAATAATTATGATATCAAGGCCCGGTCACACTGCGCTTTACGGCTTGATCACGGCCAAAACACGTCCAAAAAAGGTCTCCCGTGAAGCAGACGTTGTTATTCGCTTTTTAGACGCGCTACAGACGATTTGAAGACGTGATAGGACGCGGTAAAATATCTGAACGGCGTTGGACGCGGAAAGAAGTATTGAACTGCTCAAAATTTAATTCCGCGGACAACCACGGACGGTGTAAGTGGAAAAGACGTGCAACGCACGCGAAACACACGTGATAATCCGTGTTCCGGCAGTGATTAAGACTTGAGGAAGACGCGGTAAGACGCGAAAACTTGAGCGGTCTGTCATGGCCAGACCACGGTCATTCGACGGGTGTTCCGCGTTGGTATCACGGGTAATAGCGTGTGTATAGCGTCTTATCACGGACGCTTTTAGCCTTAGACGTGTTTGGACGTGGTTGGTCGTGCTTAGGGGGTCCCTGTAAAGTGCGAAACGAAACAAAAACGAAACGAAACGAAACAAATCGAAACGAAACGAAACAAATCGAAACGAAACGAAACAAATCGAAACGAAACGAAACAGATCGAAACGAAACGAAACAAAACGAAACGAAACGAAACAGATCGAAACGAAACGAAACAAAACAAAACATAAAACTTAAAGAAAATGAGAAAAAATCGCCGAAAACGAATATTTCAAGACAAGATCAGCATGTAATATTGCCTTAATCCAAGAGTTCCACATTTGTAACTTGTGCCGAGAGGGTTTCTTGAAAGAGTCAAAGTTGACAATTAAAAAAAGTAAATGTCAAATGCCATTCATGTATTTAAGAGGAATAAAAGGGAGGGGATAGAAAACCACGCTATGACACCGTAATGAGATCATAAAACGGGGTGGGGGCACATTTCAGGGAAAAAAATCTTATCCCTTTTCAAACGAAATGTGCCCACCAGTTTTTAATTGTTCTCATTTTTCTGATAAAATTTTCAAATACACATAACGGAACAGTTCCGTTTCCTCTGCGCTAGACTCCTCCCTGCTAAATAATATTTTCCCGTCTGTGACGAGGTTATTCATCCCAATCACTCTCCTTTAAAATGCAATTGTGCTATATACCGTATATATTATGTTTTAATCGTCAACTTTGATTCTTTAAAAACCCTCCAGCCACAAGAACTAACGGTTGAAGGCAATAATGAGGGGTGGACAGGGACAAAGGGAGGGGAGAGAAAGGGGGCGGGAGGAGGGAAGAAGGGGGCGGGAGGAGAGGAAAGAGGGCGAGAGGAGGGACAGATGTTTTAGAGGGTAACAGTAACCCAAAAAAATTAGGAAATTACTTTTATTATAAATACTAGTAATCTTGCTCTTATTCGTTCATGTACATAATCTCAATTTTAAAAATTACCACCAAATTCATCTATATATACCTTAAAAATTTCTCCCGATCGCTTCGCTCGCCGCAATTTTCAATTCATTTTTCAAATACTTCAGGCTGGCTTCGCTCACCGTTTTTCATCTAAACAGTTCTATTTCTTTTTTCAAGGTTTAAAAAAGGAAATAATCCAAATAACTTCACTATTGCACCAATTTACACTTTACAGTTTAAACATTTGTCTTGACCGCCCAAGACCCCCTCCCCCACGGGGAGGGGGGAGGCGGCAGGAGGAGAGTGGTACCCCCTGACTCTTCAATAAGATCTTGTCTTGAAATATTCGTTTTCGGCGATTTTTCCTCTTTTTCTCATTTTCTTTAAGTTTTATGTTTTCTTTCGTTTCGTTTCGATCTGTTTCGTTTCGTTTTGTTTCGTTTCGTTTCGATCTGTTTCGTTTCGTTTCGATTTGTTTCGTTTCGTTTCGATTTGTTTTGTTTCGTTTCGTTTCGATTTGTTTCGTTTCGTTTCGTTTCGTTTTTGTTTCGTTTCGCACTTTACAGGTACCCGTGCTTTGGCAGTGTTTCAGCAGTGAAACAGCCGCCGGCGGTCATATCCCGTACAAAGCACAATCATGGCAAAAATTACCACGCACGACCACGTCCAGCAGATATTTGAACGTGATTTGGACGTGGAGTGCAGTGTGACCGGAGCTTCACATATACAAAATTTGAATGTTCAAAGTTTCAGGATGACAGAGAAAACCGGATCTGGAGGTAATAAGACGTGATCGACAATATTCGAAAAAATGACGTTTTCTCAAAAGGCGGAGCACAGAGCAGTGATAAAATTTTGCGTAGGCCTCCGCAAAACACCGACAGAGACCCATATATTCCTTAAACAGTCGGAAAAATATGATAACAGTAGCTGTTCGCTAATCTTCAAGTGGCAAAGAGGATTTTTGGACATTAGGTACAGTTTTCAAGATTGTATGCGCAAGGGAAGATTTTCTATCAAAGAAATGAAGAATGTGACGTGATTCACAGTGATCGGCGACTAACAATTCGAGAAATTGTAGGTAACTGTCAAATTTAGAAGAAAAAAAATCGTGCATAAACTCTTATCCAATGATCCTACAACGAGTCATGTCTGTGCTGGATGGAGTCCGAATATTCTTAGAAACTTGAATTTAGCGAGTCAAAATAGTTTATAACGGATAACGTAGAGGATTCTCATGTTAGTGCTCCGGGTATCAGGATGTGTCCTTTTTATATTGTATAGAAATATACTTATTTGTGCTTTTGGTGCTTTGTTTGTGGTGAAATTTGGTATATTACTAATATAAAACTTGAATTTAATAAAAATGGCAATTTCATTTATTTTACCATTGTTTGCTAGCTTTTATTAAGGCAGTCCATAAACTTTACGGACAACCCTCGTATACTAGTAAGTTAATGAAATAGTACCTCAGACAGTACATGTATTTTATATGGTGTTTCATTTTCGTGCGTGAACATCGACGGCTAGCCAACAGCGGATGCTTACTCCTTGCGGCACCCGGTCCCACCTCTAGCTTGCTGAGGGTCCGTCGATGCTCAACTTTGTTCTCTATTGTGAGTGCTATTGAGATTATCGTCAGGATCTTTTTTAACTCATTTAGTTTCAGTCGGCGCCCACCTGGCGTTATCCGACCAATTCCAAAATCTAAAGTTTCATAAAATTCTGTGAGCACAACCAGTGGTCAATTTACTTCTAAGAACTAATGAATGACATAATTATGTAAAGTGAGCTGTCTTCGTAAAGCTGACAATTGTCTTTTATTATTAAAATATTATCAGTTTTTATCTAAATTTTAATTTGAATTAAATCAAAATAAATAATTGTCGTACTATAATTATAAAATTTATCTATTTTATGCAAGTTCATTCAAAATGTGATCTTTTTGTATGAAATTCGTTGTATAGGTAGAGGAGACAACTCTTGTAAATAAAATTAGTCTTAAAACCGCTCGAGCTCCTCAGTTTCCATTGAAACTACCTATTTTTAAAAGTGGACTTCATAAAAATGTCAAGTCAAAGACACATGTAGAAAGAAGGGCGAAATCCTGTACTTATATGATGCCCCTTTACAGGTCATAAGAGTATTTTTAAAATGACATAAAGGCTTCTTCATACCCAGTTGCTGCATGTAAGCTACATGTCCCACCTCTAGCTTGCTAGGGGTCCGTCGATTGACGATGCTCAGTTTTGTGCTCTGTTGTGAGGAGAGTGCTGTTGAAATTGTAGTCAGGATCTTCTTTAACTCATGTCCTGGCAGTGACTGTATCTTGACTCATGTATGATAAAAATGACGGTCGACACCCTTCGGGGGAGTCTCTACGACCGCCTCCAAAATCTAAGTTTCATCAAAATCCGTACTGATAGCACGAATGCCTTAGACACGTGGGGATTATATTTTATAATTATGATAAAAAATCTGTAATAGGTTTCGACAATTTAAGAGAAACACAAACTATTTTATTTTGTATTTATAAGGATACGCATCTTTTTTAAGAATAAAAAACCTTTAAAATAATATATTTTATATACTTCAATTCTTTAATATCATTTTTGTACATTCATGTATGAAAAGAGATAATATAAAACATTTTTTCTCATATACAAAGTATTAATGGAGGGAGATAACTCTTTGAATTATTCTCTAGCTTATATATAAAAAGAGTTCAGCATCGCGGTCTATCGAAAAATCGACAAATAATTGTTTCCGTCTTTAGAAAAGACTTATCGTTGATGAATTTCGATAGATTTTAAAATTAAATTTCTACTGGATCCTCGTGCCACATATTTGAAATCGATGATATCTTCCGGCCTTACTGTAAGTCGAGATGTCCCATTCCGTGATTCTTAGGAGCCGCACTTCTAGGTCGGACAAAAACTGAAAAGATGTCGAACTTTTTCAGCATTTTTCGTAACTTTTGTCCCTTACTTCAATTCGCACACTCTTGCAGGCTTTCTAATGTTCCTACTTTTTCCTACTATTTCCTACTTTTCCTACTTTTTTATTCTGATCCTACTTTTTCCTACTTTTTCTTCAAAACCTCCTACCTTTCCTACTTTTTCATCTCAAAAGTAAAAAATTACTTGCTTCACTTGTCATCGACATCTGATTTTCAAAGTTTTTAAAAAATTTCTGGCTCGCTTCGCTCGCCCATTCTGTATATTTTATATGAAAAATCAATCTGTCCTTATTTATCACTGTAAATTCTCAAAGATGAACATTACCAGTCTACAATAATTGCTTACTGTGATTTGTGTGTCATACTTACTGAAAATTGTCGCTAACCCTATTTTCCCCCTTTTAATTTTTACTTTTTCCTATTTTCCTCCTACTTTTTTTTCATTGACTACTCCTACTTTTTCATCAAGGTAGAGTAGAAAGCCTGCTCTTGTTTTTGAATTTCCATTTCACACATAAAGAATTCAATTGTTTTAAACTTTTTATTCAATGACGAAAGTTGCTAAATTTTCTAAATTGTGAAATTGGTCGCAGGTCAACAATGATCAGCCAGCGATCAAGAGACAAGGACCGACTATTCATGTTCAACGTCATCGTTAGGGTACCAAGCATATTGCGAATGAAGAGGTTAAATAATGTCTTAGAGGTGTTCGGATGGTCGAGCGGTCATGCCCACATGCAGCATCTTCTCGAGACAAGTTATGGAGAAAGGTGTTACGTACACTTGTCTTGAGAAGATGGCATACAGGTACTAATTTCAAATTTGGCATGAAGATCCAGTTTGACTGAACCTATCGAAATACATCAAAGATAAGCTCAAAATGCATCAAAGATGCAACGTGCCGAGTTGCAAAACTGGAATGTACGTATGGATATGTAGAATATTATGAACTGTGTATGGTCATGGTAATTTCTGGCAAGTCTCATGGTAATAGATGCAATACATGCTCTAATATACGGAAGCCCGTAGGTGACAGATATGAATTAGAATTTATCTTGCAGCCGCCAGATAATTTATCTGGCGGCCACCACATAACTATCTGGCGGCCGCCACTTAATTATCTGGCGGTCGCCACATAATTATCTGGCGGCCGCCACATAATTTATCTGGCGGCCGCCACTTAATTTATCTGGCGGCCGCCACTTAATTTATCTGGCGGCCGCCACTTATTTATCTGGCGGCCGCCACTTAATTATGTGGCGGCCGCCATATAACTAAGTGGCGGCCGCCAGATAATTATATGGCGGCCGCCAGATAAATTAAGTGGCGGTCGCCGAATAAATTAAGTGGCGTCCGCCAGATATATTAAGTGGCGGCCGCCAGATAATTATGTGGCGGCCGCCACTTAAATATCTGGCGGCCGCCAGATAAATCTTTTGTTACATTTCATCTGGTTATTTTGCATCTTTCATACCAAATAGATTAAAAGAGAAGATGAATTCAGCACCCTAGAACAGAAAGAACATGTTATGCATTAATTTTGTTTTGATTTATTGTAAATTATGTGATGACCGCCACTTAAATTATCTGGCGGCCGCCAGATAATTATCTGGCGGCCGCCACTTAATTTATCTGGCGGCCGCCAGATAAATTAAGTGGCGGCCGCCAGATAAATTATAATTCATACCTGTCACCTACGGGCTTCCGTACTAATATGATTCGGAAGCCATTTCATTCATCAGAGTCCTATATGACCTTGACATTTGACCCCAAATTGAAAGGGATCATACTACAATCACTGAAAACATTTTTGGCAAGCTTCATGATGATTGTTGTAATACACACTCTTATATAATACGGAAACCATTTTCAATCATCAGTGTCCTATGACCTTGGCCTTTGATCTTTTGACCCCAAAATCAATAGAGGTCATCCTTGTTATGACTCATAATGAGTCATTGCTCTAACTCTCATCATATTTGAATGAAAGTGCAGAAACCAATTGTTGACGCCCGCTCGCCCACCCGTACGTTTCACATCATGAATTAAGAGCTTTTGAAATACTGAAACAATAACTTGTCGAATTTTCATTAGACGCTGAGTTAGAACCTTTAGCATTACCCATAACTTATAATTAATTTATTTTATTCACACAAATATAACGAAAAAGTAAAGCTTTCAGAGATTCTGATCGCTCATTTATTCCAAACACACCATAAAATGTGCTCGTAAGAACGGATTTTCAAAATATCAAAGAGTCAGTGTTGAAATAAAAGAGTACAAACGCTCAAGAATAATGCCATTTTGTGGTTTCCTTGGAAAAAATAAACAACTTGTAATTTTTCGGTACCCTTGAGCTTTACCTTACATGTATAAATAACCCAGTTTTAAGTCAATGATATTCCATAGATCTACATACGTAAAACTAATTACATGGGTTATCACTTATGAAATACAGACAGTAAAAAAGTAACTCCAGCTTAATTTTCACAGAATCTTTAAGGTGTGTAATGAATTAAAGGGTTCAACAGAGTCAGAAATGACCATAATAAATTGTAATATCTAAATCATCCAAGCTTTTAAATATCCTGTCTCTATTTTGAAATAGCAGGTTCCACAAGAAATCCTGATGTTTGGCAGGATTTGGGATCACTGGAATTGCATTTTGGATTTTGTTTTTTTTTTTAATCTTTTGGATTTCGAAAGGATTTAGTCCCAGGGTATCACGCAAACTTCAAAGACATTAGCCAGAAAAATAAACCAAGATGACAGACCAAATAAAAACCATGTAAAAGTTAACATTAAACCAAGAACAACAATACAAATTAACGATCCACGTGTATTGGAACTGACTTAGGATAGTCACTTGGTACATAAATATCAAATACTGAGAGAAAACAGCTTGTGTGAGAGAAAATTGGAAAAATATCACAAATCTTTGATATCTGAATAGCTTTTATGTCATAGATATATACGTTACAGGCTTGTTATGTTTTGTGTGGAGAACTCAAATGAAAATATAAATAAATATTGAAAGTATCGGGATGACTAACAAACAGCATTCATCTTTCTTTCCATTGAAAACATGATGACGTTAGCCCCCGTCATTTCGACATGTGAACACCATGTGACATGACGCAGTGGAGTTTGTGAACCAGGTGTATATGTCAGACACAGCCAATGAGACAAACTGGAGCACACAAACAGACAGCCAGAGACAATGTGACAAACTGGGACACACAAACAGACAGCCAGAGATAATGTGACAAACTGGAGCACACAAACAGACAGCCAGAGACAATGTGACAAACTGGAGCACACAAACAGACAGCCAGAGACAATGTGACAAACTGGAGCACACAAACAGACAGCCAGAGACAATGAGACAAACTGAAATACACAAACATACAGCCAGAGACAATGAGACAAACTGGAACACATAAACAGACAGCCAGACACAACGTGTCAAACTGGAACACACAAACAGACAGCCAGAGACAATGTGACAAATTGGAATAAACAAACAGACATCCAGAGACAATGAGACAGACTGGAACACACAAACAGACAGCCAGAGACAATGTGACAAACTGGAGCACACAAACAGATAGCCAGAGACAATGAGACAATCTGGAATACACAAACAGACATCCAGAGACAATGAGACAAACTGGAACACATAAACCACATAAACAGACAGCCAAACATAACGTGACAAACTGGAACACACAAACAGACAGCCAGAGACAATGAGACAAACTGGAACACACAAACAGACAGCCAGAGACAATGAGACAAACTGGAACACACAAACAGACAGCCAGACACAATGTGACAAATTGGAACACACAAACAGACAGCAAGAGACAATGAGAAATCTGGGATACACAAACAGACAGCCAGAGACAATGAGACAAACTTGAACACACAAACAGATAGCCAAAGACAATGAGACAATCTGGGATACACAAACAGACATCCAGAGACAATGAGACAAACTGGAAGACACAGACAGACAGCCAGAGACAATGAGACAAACTGGAACACACAAACAGACAGCCAGAGACAATGTGACAAACTGGAACACACAAACAGACAGCCAGAGACAGTAAGACAAACTGGAACATATAAACAAACAACCAGAGATAATGTGACAAACTGGAACACACAAACAGACAGCCAGAGATAATGACACAAACTGGGACACACAAAATGATAGTCAGAAACAATGTGACAAACTGAACAATCAAATGAAAAGTGTCAACAAACCAAACAAAGAAGTTGTTTAATCACTGGCAACATTTGTAGCCTACTCTTGACGTCCATCTGTTATATTCATAGCAAATTGTGAAATTATCCAGTTTACGTGCACACAACTCTACCATTTATCCGAGTGCACAAAGATATGTCGGGACGCAAAGTAGTTAACAAAAAACCCTTCTCATTGTAGATTGTCATTAAACAGGTAAATGCACAAAATTCTGTAAATTGATATCAACAAAAGTAGTCCGTGTTCTGCCGGTTGAGGAGTTCATGATAAATGACCCGAGAAGTTCGACGAGCTTGTTAACAAGCAAGATAATTATACATAGAGATGCTGTAGTGATTACAGCGGGACAACAACAAACAGCAACAAAATGCTTATTCTCATAAATACAACAATTGCATTGTAGAGAAATATTTTCAACACAAAACAAATTTATAGGATGCATGTTGTTTAACATGGAGGGCATACCCTCTCTCTTATAACAAGTAATGATTTACATAATCTTTTTAACACAATAACATTACTACAATTCATTAACTCTTCAAATTTGAATATATTTGGTCTGATATATATGTAGTGAAGTATTGATCCAGAGCTTCAAGTCTGATACTTTGTACGTTTTCATCAGAACGAAGGAATAAATAATGGAATCCATCTGTAATAGCGTTAACTAGTATCGCATAGTGTGCATATTCGTTCATTTCTTGGCGTCTTGTTCCAACTCCCAGTTTCAATTGGATGTTCGAAATCTACAAAATCTCTCTTATGATAGGCATTTCATCTAAATAAGGCTCAAAGATCATTTTTAAACATGTAATAGTACATGGCTTTTGAAGAGTAACATCAGTCGGTGTTCCATTTTCGTAAATTTTGATCTTTTAATTACTGCATTACTTTAGAACTCAACCAATCTGGAGAGTTCGAACAAAAGATAATCCACACTCGTTTAAGATATATTTTATTGTTGCATGGACTTCTTATATCCTTGCTTATACACATGTAATAGAATAAATTTTTTGACAAGCTTGCTGTTGTCTGATAAAAAGGTTTTTGACCAGAATTCTATCATTGTAGTTTTTAGATTTCTTTACAATGGATATCTTCCGAGCTCTCCATAGACAAAATATTTTTAAGTTTTGTTTAAGAAGATATTTACAAAATCTAATATGCAATTTTTCAATCAGTGACGTGTTCACAAAACCCCATATCTCACAATTTTATAAAAATCATGACTTAAGTCTTTTCTACAATGACTTTCAGTCTCCATTTCTTACAATTATCATGAAAAACATTTAGTTTAAACTGTAAATCCTTTTCGGATTGTCCTAGGATAATAGCATCATCAGCATAACGTAATAATAGCACTTTGACGTAAACATGAACTTCAGTATCAGTTTTTTGTTCAATAAATGGACGTCCTTCATCGTCTTCCGTGAGTATACATAGGACCTGTTCTACGTAGTTAAGATATATAAAAGTGACAAATATGGATAATGACCATATCCCTATATACAGCACAAAATCGATAATTCAGAAAATCATAAACCGAAGGCATACAAAATTAGGATAAACCAGGAAGCAAGGGAAACAAACAAAAACCTCCACCACACGAAAAGAAGCGAAATCTCGAAATGGGAGTGAGACCAGGTCCCCAGGAAGAGTCAGCATATCCTGTTTGTATACAACACCCGACGCTTCAATTCGGTAGAATTGTCACATCCGGTTACTTCCATTTTGGAAGATATAAAGCATAATCTTTGGTTTGACGTTACAAATGGTCTATGACAGAATATCATCTACCATTCTGGAGATTGGGACATCATAGTGTATGAAGAGTTCCCCATATCGACCGTAGAACTTCCTCAGTGACGATGTTAGTCGGTCACAAACGTATCCCTGACTGAGAAGCTTATCTGAAAGACGCCTAGCTCTCAGAATAAAATCTGTATATTTGGTACTCGCTCTGGCATAGCGTATCAACTGAGATATGAACACACCATAAGCAGTTGATGGAGGGATGTTGCTACTCAGAAAAGGAAAGCTTGTGATGCTGAAATTGAAGTCGTCATGTTTGTCATAGAGTGATGTGTTCATGTGACCATCATTGTCGTAAGACAACATTATGTCCAAAAGGATGCTGAATTATTTGTCTATGTAGTGATTTTGTTTTCAAGCTCCGAAGGATATATTCTGCTGAGGTAATCCGCGAATTTAGGATTATTGATGGACAACACATCGTCTATATTTATCTGTAAGTGAAGTTGAATTCTAAGTATCTTTTCCCTTCAGAGACCAAAGATGGAATTGTCTTAATGTTGTTTATATACCTTTTTTTCACCTTAATTAATGCGCCCAGCACAGATCTAAAGGGGGGGGGTGTGCTAATGATGGAATTCAGATTCGTACGAGTAAAGAAAGATGTCGGCAAGGAGTGGGGCACAATTGGTTCCCATTTGAATTCCGACAATTTGCTGGAAGACCTTTCCTCCGAACACCACAAAAATGTTGTCGATCAGGAAGTTTAACATCTGAATAATATCTGTTTCAGTGTACTTATTTTCAGAATCGGACTTTTCTTTTACAAAGTAGGTTTTGTCATAATTAACAACAATAAATTTGTATTTGCGATTGCCGCTCTTGCTTGTAAACGCATTACTTATAATTTTTGCGAGTCTTTCTATCAATTTAGAATGTAGAATTGTAGTGTATTTAGTGTCGAAAAATCAAAGGCTTTGATCGAATGGACTCTTCTAAAATGAGTGGATTTCAGATGTTCTAAAAGTTCCTTCGAATTCTTTAAAATCCACTTCTGGTTGATACCGCTACGGGAATATACTGTCAAGCAATATTTTTGAAGTCCAGATTTGATTTCAGATAAAACTTTGGTGAGTAAGATCGATGCAGATTTGATGGAACATTTTTAGGAACCAGCAATGAAACGTTTTTTGTACGGATTCTTGTGCATTTTAGGTATGTAGTATAAGTATGGTAAATCTAAATCTTAATTGTTTGTGTCAAAGCCAAAGGTAGTGAGAGCTGATTTGTGATTATCTATTATTTCAGAGACAGAAAGGTTTATTGGGGTGTAAGTGGGATTTCCTGGTGTTGAATTTAAACACAATCTTTAACAAGACTATCGAAAAAGTATTTTTTTGCTGGTAAATGTGTAATTATTTGAGGCTTTGTCTGCTGGTGTGATGTTCTTAGAGGTAGGTAAGCTCTGTGAAAACCTCAGGGTATTTAACGATAGACTCGAATCTGGTGTTCACGGTTGATTTTAATCGGTAAATTCTGGATAAAAGTAACCCTCTGATGGATTTTATCCATTCGGAAAAGGTGTCGATCTGTACATCCTCTTTCCGTTCCCAACATTTTGCACATTCCTCACAAGAATCCATGATAATTTTGTTCCATGTAAAGGATTTACTTTCTCTGTATTTGGGACCCTTTTTTAACAATTCTCTCAACTTGTCGTTCTTGACTATTCTAAGGTCACCAGTAACAACGTGTCCACAAGGACTGTAGTTGAAATCCGATGAAGAACATTCGCAAGGAAGTGGATGTAGTGAGGGATTATTCAAATCAATACACTCGTCACAGCGGGAATCGTTTGTAATTGTAAATTCTAGATGCAACTGTTGGTGTGTAGCTATAGGAAATACAAGGAGTTTCTTTTCTTTAAAATATGGTGGGATTTTTTCATAACAGTTTTGTGATTCAAAATTTGACCAAAATTCAATTTATCAATACCTTTGTGTGCAAATCTTAGTTTAATGAAAGGGTGGTTTGTTTTCTCTTCTGATAAGAATAAAAAGAAGAATGATGACAAGTTTTCTCCTTGGCGGGCACCCATTTGACATGGGTAATCAATTTTGTTGCCACACAAACAGATGTACACAACAAGAACAGAAGCATCACATGACTGAAACATGAAAGAATGATACCCAAAAAGTCCAAGTGTAAGAGGCTGCTCCATACATGGTATCGCCAGTCAGATGAATTAAAGCGGCTTCGTTCAAATTTTAATGGTTAAAAAAAAAACAAATAATCAAAATGCAGCAGTAGTCATTGTATAAACCATATGATAATAGATATTCCAAATTAATCTCTGGTAGCATGGACTGGATCCAATTTAGACACTGCACTATGTCGATGAATTATGGAACTTAAGTATGACTTACATGAAGAGTTGAAACAGAGGATGCAGGATGTAGAAAATACTGAGGTATTGTTGCCATCAATCCATTGACATAGCAAAATACGATTTACATAGTCATACAACTACCACAAAGAAAATACATGTTCCACCAAAAAAATAGACGTAGAAACTACGCAAAGTCGTTTTAGTGAAACATGAAAGTCCACACATTCAATATGTATCTAATTCCGTCATGGAAGGCCTTCCACTATACATAAAACAGTTGCAGACAACACTCCCGCTTATCCCAATACACATAACAAAGCCTATGCACTGTAAGGTGGCATTGCAAACAAGACATTTAAAACATACAAATAATGTAAATGGATTACAAAGGAAATGGGCATACGGAAAACAGCCCGTCTTCTGATGTCTAAAGCAAGCTAGGGAAGCCCGATTTTCTATCAGATTGGACAAGAGATCGATGTCTGGTCATCTCTGATGAGATATGGAAGTACCCGTCATACAGTCCCATCTTAACGGTTATTTAGTGTGCAATATTGAGAAACGTTGCTGTTGCGAAAATCTATAGGGGTCCTACATCATGCATAATGTTCTTTCTAACGCTTGTGACATAATTTGGGTGGCTTATGAAAAGCTCTTTGGCTGGAAGCATCACTGATGAGAATACCTAGGTACCTGGATGATAGGTACCTAGGTACCTGGATGATATTCTTACTATCGATGATCCTGTTTTTGAAAAGTATAAAGATGTTATTTATCCACAAGAATTGACTCTAAACAAGGCAAACTTTACTGACACAGAAACACCATTTTTGGACCTAAATATAAAAATTGTCAATGGAGAAATTCAAACAGGTGAATATGACAAACGAGATGATTTTGGATTCAACATAGTAAATTCCCCCTGGCTCGACGGTGATGTCCCTAGATTACCGTCATACGGTATCTACATTTCACAGCTCATCCGTTATGCTAGAGCATGTACTGATGTTTTGGATTTTCATAACAGAAATCTACAAATTACAAAGAAACTTTTAGGACAAGGTTTTCGCTTCCACAAACTAGTAAAGACTTTCTGGAAATTTTACAAAAATTATGATCAACTTCTTTTGAAATTCGGACCCATACAAGCAACGGAGTATATTACTTTAGGTATTTCACAACCTGCATTTTATGATGACATAATTAACAAAATAAGAAGGATCAAAGGTAGACAGCATATGTATCGAAAATGCGTCAGAGTCATCAAACGCCTTTTATACCGTGGATATGATCCTAATGTCACCAGACGGACACTAAGCTTGGTACTTGACCAATATACAGTCTTGTACGAGCGCATTCATAAGACTTGCACTCTGACTGACTGTGACGACGGGACTCCATGACGGGCCCTGTCCAAACCTCCTTAGAGAAGACAGGGCGCAGACCACCTGTCCTCTCTGAATGTCAGTCGGACTCCTCGGGTGATAACATATATGAGCTCGCTACAGCCGGCAGAGCACGGACTGTTTTACGCACGTCCTCTTTTTATATCCATTTACATATTCATCTGTGTTGCTTGTACCCCTGTGTTTTACGGTCTTGTTTGTGTGTGGTCATCTGACAGTGAGGAGGTTGTTTTACACCATAATTGTGCGTTCTTCGAGACCTCTGGGAAATCGGAATAGTGGGAGGGTTGTGCGCACGTAATCCAGGATAACCACACCGTCTGCTATTTACGTGGCAGATGGCCGTCCTAAGTCGGCACCGGTTGCCCATTGGTCTCGTTGGTTTATATGTAGTCTTTTATGTTTCATGTTTCTATGTTGTGAGTTGGTGTTCCTTGTCCCTTTTGCGTCTCTTTCTGTGGGTATCTGTTCTGTGTTTTTTGCATGGGTGTTTTGGGATTTTGCTGTGGGTGCTGCAACCTAGTGTTGCTGGAGATCCCCTCCTTTCTTCTGTAATATTCGAAACACGTGTTTTGCGCATGATATTTTCTTCAATAAGATATAGAGTTGGAACGCTTCTGCATTATTAATATAAACACTTATTTTCTGTTGCAATGGGGATCAGTTTAGGAGTAACGAGTGGCTGGTAAGCGAGCTAACTCGCAAAGTCAATTACTTCGATTCAATCCATGTTTAACTGTTTTCCAGTTATTTAAAGTCAGAGTCAAATTTTACAAATTATCGGAACTCTTTAACAAAGAGATACATAAAAATGTTGCGGTTTGACTCGCACCAAAATGTTTTCGCACTGGAAATATTCGCATTTGACAACCCTTTACTTGTTCAACGCGGGAATTCACGTGCAACCTTTTAAAACATTGAGGATAAAATTCATATGACTTGATCGCTAAATAATGGGAATATTCACTCAAAATTTTACGGTTAAACGAAGAGACTAAGACATCTATTTTTTGATATAGCATAGTTTTAATCAGGTCTGGTGCTTTGGATCAATGGAAATCGTCAGGACTTATTCTTTTTCCTGATGATTTCCTCAACATTGTATTCCTCTTACCTTCAATTTAATTTTATTTGGCTGATTTTTCTCGTCCTTACGTATAAATTTTATAACAACAATAGGTTAGAGAACACCCCCTCCCCCATTGGCTTGGAACCCCCCCCCCCCCCGCCTTGGGAAAAATCTAATTACGTTCATTTAGAAAGTCTAAATAATTCTTAAAAGGATAAGATTTTATTCAAAAATGAGAAGGAAATGACATGTCGTGTGATTGCCTTTACTTCACAGGAATATATTATACAGGAAAGATAACTCTAGCAAGTTTTGTATTTGTAACTTTGAAGCTGATCGGATTTGAGTAGCTGTTACATAAAAGTATTGATGGATACCTCAGTTTTTCTTGCTTTTTTTCAACTTTTTATGTCCCAGTACATGAATATTACATAAGTTGCATCCCCCGTAAAATATTCAGCAACAGTAAATTTTAGAGATTTCTATTAGGTATACAAATTTTGTGCATTGTCTCATGAGACTGTCATCATCTTCAATATCAGTTTCTGATGAAGTATTGATGGAAAAGTTTATCAAAATTACTGTCATATGCTTCAAATCACTCATATTTTCAGTAAATAATAACGAATAACTGAAAACATATTTTTAGTTTTTCTGTCATTTATACAAGCAGACACTCGTTACCCCTTAAACTCGTTCTCCGTGACATTGGATGTTTTAAGTGTATTAATTACTTCTTTCCAGCTCATCTTTGATAAGGTACGGAAGTACCCGTCATGCAGTCCCATCTTAACGGTTATTAAGAGTGCAATATTAATAATCATTGCTGATGCAAAATTCTATAGGGGTGCTACATCATGCATAATGTTCTTTTGAATTTGGGTGACCTATGAAAAACACTTTGGCTGGAAGCATCACTGATGAGAATTATAATACATTGCTTTGAAGTTTTCTTCAAAAAGATATAGAGTTTGAATCCTTCCGCATTATTTGATAACATCCGGCACATATAAGGTATAGATGGCGATTGATACGCATTTGAATATTTCGATTAAAAATTCAATTCATCTTTGATTCTTCGAAGATCTGACTTTGTTAATCTTGTCACCGTAAAATGACTGATACATACTCTAACGCTGAGACATACTCTGACGCTAAGATTGTGCCATATCCTCGAAAAACATGAAAAAATACATTTTCCCTGAAAGTAAGGACAAGGCCTCTATAAGTCAAGAACAAAGTTAAACATCTTCAAATTCAACAACATCATTTGATCACAGATAACTTTGCAACATAGACCAGACATGCACGTTTCGGACACTTAACCCTCGTCGGAGATCCTCAATCTTAACAATTTAAAATGGCCAAAGAGTGTGAAAATTATTATGTCTAAAAATGTACCAAAAGACGTAGCAGGATGAGTGCGATATGATGCTACTGGACCCATGTTTTAGAAATTTCAAGACATTTTGATAACAGATTTTCGAATGAATGCGCTGAAGAAAAGATCAACCGAAATTGACGAACTTGGCTACATGTGCCATCGGGGACTCTTGGTCCACCAGCAGTGACAGGTACTGCGACACTCATCAAGTGGATCTTCAAATTCTATAGCATCATTTAAGAACAGATAAATTTACAGCCTATAATAATAATGATATTGTTTTCCACAGGGACAATCTGTAACAAACATATTTTTGAACTTTGATTTAGTGAATGATAGTCAAACGCAAAACCCGATATCAGACTTCAATGGTTCCACTGTTCTGAAGGCGCAAAAAGTGTGTGCGCCATTCTAAAGTTGAAGTTATTAAACTTTTAAAGTGGTTTACATATCTTTATGAACCAGACCTTAGTACAATCGATACATCTAGACCTACAAAACATGTGAAAACCAGTGCAGCCAGATTTACCGTTCAATCGTTAATCGGTATAGCAACAATGTGAAAATGGCAGTTGAGCGCATGCGTTCATTGGATATAGTAGCCCAACTAGAGAGGTCCATACAGCATTGTTCTCAAAACATGACCTACATCATTAATACTGAATTGAAAGAGAACATCAGTAGCCTTTTTTTCAGAAAAAAATTATTTGTATTTTCAACATCTGGATTTTCAGATATATCCCAAAGAGTGTGAAGTACCCCTCCGGCACTACCGACATCATGAGCGCAGGGCGCGCGGTACTTGTTCGCCTTCATCTCTCATCGATGTTTACAAAATAGACCAAAGGATAAAACTGATGCCCAATTCGTCATATTTTTCACTTAAATAAGCTTCTGAATAAACCCTACACAAAATTTGGAGCCGCTTATTTTTGCAAGAGGAAATTAAAGCGCTGTATTGTAGATGGCGCCAGGAAAATTCACCTTGGCTTTATTTAAAGTGTTTGGCATCAAGTACTACCGACGAGGATTAAAATATCCGAAACACGTGTCTAGTACAACAAAATTGGTACTATGTAGACCATATATTTCAATATTGACAATCTCTTCTTCACATCCTTCCAAACTCATATAAACCCCAAAATTCCAAGTTTTTTTCTTTAACTGTGCCTACTACAAAATATTTAAGTCTCAACACTTAAAAATAAAAAAGCCCCCCCCCCCCCCTGGCTATTTCTTCGAATACGAAACTAATACTGTTTATTGGAATCAAAAAGTACAATCAAAGTGCAAACAAATCTTGAAAACATATAAAACAGATCTTTCTCACGAGAAAAGAAAAAAAGGCAAACAGACGGAGAAAATAACACACTGCTTCGTAGAAACACGAAAGATAACTTTTCTCTTATGGACAATCTCCAGAGTGCAAGTACAGAATTCAAATACTACGTGAATAATACAAGTTATAGTATCTAAGTGAGTAGGACAAAAACGGAAGCTAAAACAAATCGCTGGGTGTTTTATTAAAAACAAGGGGAAGTTAACCTTATTGGCCTCGGTATCAAAATATTACAAAAACCATTGTAAGCGGGATCACCTTAAGGAGGTATTGAACACTTGGACGCCAAATTCAATTTTTCTAAAAATTTCTGAAATTATATAATTCTTGTCTGTCCTTAATTATACAAACTTTCATTTGATTCTATTCACAGGGAATTTTTCTACAAGACTTTGAAATATGCATTAATCAACGTTTTCGTGAATTTCTTGATGACGTCATAATATTGAAAGTCGTTCCAGTTCTCGTAAAGCTATTGGAAATTAATTTCTATTTAACTTCCAAAATATCCATAAATATTTTGCACTTACATATGGAAAAGATAAAATGAATTGTATTCTAAACACAGGCAGGATACTTGAATAAAAGGTAACACTGTCGCTAAAAAAATGCAATTTCGAGTCAATTTACTGTAGTTGCTAGTTAATTATTAGGAATCCTGTGGATGAATCTTTGTCAAAAACTATCAAAATTATCAAGAATGTCCAGAGATGATTTCATGATTAAATGGGAAAAAAATTGAATCTAAGATTAAAATATTACAAGGATTTATATTTTCCAATTTTTTCTTCCAAAATCGTCCATTTTCAATGAGGTGACATCCGCTTTCCTGTGACGTAAATTTGACAACGAATACACTGTGATGAAGATTTAATTTTCTATTTTATACATGCTAAGATTCAATGCAATACGTTTAGTAATAGTGTTTTTATTGCATTTTGTATGCGAAAGATTAGGACGCCATTTTTTCCGATAACGTCGAGATGACGTCGTGGTTTGCTCATGGATAAAACTCCCAAAGTCCTAAATTTCGAAAATCGCCATAATTTCTTCAAATGACGCCGGAAATTATTCAAACTTCATCAGGATACTCAAATGCGTATATTAATCAGAGCATCAAATGTAGTTAAGACTGTACTTTTCATAGGAAGCGAGAAAATAAATGATGCCGCCGCCATCTTGCTTTTCAAACCCTCCTTAAAATATCAACGGAGAAATCAGATGTACACTATAATTCATAAATGCAATTCCATTTACCCAAAAGCCTGTCAAACATAACCAAACTAGTTGAATCTGCTATTTCAAAATATTAAGATAGCGTACACTGAAGACCATCACACGGATGAAGTATTTCACAACCAGTAAAAAAATTCGAGAAATTTTGATATCAGAAAATTTCGATTGCGTTGAAGAAACGATCAACCGAAGTTGATCAAACTTTGCTACATGTCCATGTCTGCTCAATGCTGCAAATTATCCTGCTCATAAATGATGCCATTGGATTTGAAGAGTTTAACAATCAACTTAAACATTCTGCAAAGAAGCAAAAGTAAATACCCAATAGAGATGAGATCAGGTGACCGGGAGAGTAAGCATATCCTGTTTGCTATCAATACCCGTAACTCAGGCCGGGTAGAAAAGAAAGTCAGTTTAGGTTAATTTGGCAGATTCTAACCTAAAATATCATCAACATGGGGGAAAAGGAGATGTTATAGTGTTTGATATTGTATATGTAATTTGACCAGCTATGTCCAGATGTTTAACGTCTTCAAATTCATTAGCATCCTTTTAGAGCAGATAAATTTACAGCATGGACCAGACATGCACGTTTCGGTTAATAAACCCTCTTCAGTGATCCTCAATCTAAACCATGTAATATGACCAAAATCTGTGAAAATTATGTCCTAAATATACCGAAAGAAATAGCAAAATGGCAAGGATATGATGCTACAGGACCCAGGTTTTAAAAATTTGAGAAAATTTGGTGAACGGAAATTTTCAAATGCATTTGAAGAAACGGACGACCGAAATTGATCGAACTTGGCAACATGTGCCCTCGGGAACTCTTGGTCAACCAGCAGTGACATTCACAAAGTGGTACAAATGTTTAACGTCTTCAAATTCATTAGCATCATCTTAAAGCAGATAAATTTACAGCATGGGCCAGACATGAGAGTCAATTTTGGGAATTAAAGGTCATTTTCAAAGATGGTATAAGTTTGTTATCAATACATGAAATGCTATACCATTCACTCATAATAAAGAATATTTTATATGGAAGAAATTTCATAAACGGCAAAATCAGAAATCCGAATGAAATTATCATTTTTTTGCGATGGCTACTACGATCGCAAATTCAAGAATACAACATGTAAAAAGTAAAAAGTAGAAGACATTCCTGTACTGTGAACATATTGAAAGAAATGCGTTTACGCCAACATCTGCGTTTGTTTACAGAAATGTCAAATGCATGGCATAAACAGGAGCATACTTAAATAAACAAGATTTTATGTATCATGATATTCAAGAAATTAAATAACCAAATGCAACATGTATTAGCTATCTCCGTTTCTTCATTCGTTATTATCTAAGGCGTTTTTCTTTTTGTAAAATTGAATGGATGTTTAAATACAAGTAAAATTCTCAAAATCCGTCCTTCTTTGATGGTCACTCTGACTCATAGGTACAAGAGATGCATCAAGGTTAAATAGAACAGTCGATAGTATAGGTGATTCTAATATCAGAAAAACCTTGTCCTAGCACTTTTCGCGAGCGTTCAACTAATCTCAAGGCCATCCCTTGGTTCATATTTATGAAGGGGAACCCCCGAAATTTTCAGGCTCTGCAGCAAAGAATAAATTAGCACAGAAAATATTTGCAAACGTCACGGCTGCTACCAACCAATACAGATATCCAACCAATCAGATGGTCTTTACTCATCGTAGGTGGAGGGATCAGCTATGTTTGTTTTGCACATAGCACGAACACTTACTATAAATACAACTTACAGTGCGGTAAACTAACTCAGTTGTGAAAACATATAAAAGTTAACATGAATATTCAAGGAAAAAGTTGTATTTTGGCGCTTTTGATATGTCTCTCATATGCAGATGCTCAAAAGGTAATGGCTATTTATTTATGGTCAGTATATTTCAGTATGTATTTTGCAAACGTTCTAAAGGATTTCTTCTATTAACCTAGCTTAGAATTATTATTTTATCTATGAAAAGCAAAAAAGGAAAACTCTAGAAAATTTTAACGACAATTCTGAAAATTTATACTGTACTTCTGGACATTATAACTGTCACACTATTTGGACATATTACATTTATGATATTGAGGGGCAATGACAAGGGTTAAGTACCCGAAACGTGCATGTCTGGTCAATAATATGACCAAAGAGTGTGAAAGTTATTAAGACCGAAAATGTACCGTAAGACAACAGGATTGATGGGATATCATGCTACATGACCCACGTTTTAGAAATTCAAAGAAATTTTGATAACAGAATTTAGAAACGATCAACCGAATTTGATTTATCTTGGCGACATCTGCCCTCGGGGACTCCTGGTCCACCAGCAGTGACACTCACCAAGTGGTACAAATATTAAACGTCTTCAAATTCAATAGCATATAATTTAAGAACCAATGAATTTACAGCATGGAACACACATGCACGGGTACTAAAACCTCGTCAGTGATCCTTAATCTAAATTATATATGTAATATGGCCAAAGAGTGTGAACGTTAGAATGTATTATGTCATAAAATGTACCGAAAGACGTAGCAGGATGGATGGGATATGATTCTACGATGTTTATGTTTACCGCTATCTATTAATATTAAGTGTAATTGTTTCTAGGAAAAATGTGCTATTCTATTTCTTATAATTTCAGGTTCTCTTCAACTTTTCATGTATTTTGATATCGCACGTAGCTGTTTTGTTTTATTCTGATTGTCTGATCCTGCAGTTTCCGTAACTTTCTATTATTATATTTCAGACTCCTAAGATATATTCCCTCCATATCCGGTCAGATATAACATACCGCTTTTCTAACACTCTGGTCACAAGTAAAGTGGCGAATCCGGACACAGTCAGCAGGGAGGCCAAGTTTGACGTTACGCTCCCGAACGAGGCTTTCATCACAAAATTCAAACTGTAAGATATGTCTTATACCATCTGATGCATTTCGGTCCATTAGGACACTCTCTAACAGCAGCGTTTGATACGTCGTCTTCGCATATATGCACAATCTATCTTTGTTCTTTTGAAATTTGATTCAAAAGAAATGTTTTAATCCTTTTAATACTAGTATCAAATTGTTCCTTCGTTTACTAGGATTATTAACAACAAAACGTATGATGGGGAGGTTAAAGAAAAAGAAGAAGCCAAGCAGCAATATGAAGCAGCCAAAGATAGAGGACAAAGTGCCGGACAGATTGTAGCAAAGTAAGTTTTTTAATATTTCGGCTCCGTGCATGGTCTAGTGGTTAAAGTGTCACGCATATAGCCTGAAGATTGTTGGTTTGAATCTCTGAATCCGCATTTCCGCCAACATATAAACACTTTCGTGTTCTGAGTTATATATGAAAAACGTCCTTGTCTGTGTTGTGCCTGTATGTTTTTGGTGAACTTTTTTGTTCTTTTTCCATATTTCTATTTTCCAATATGTGATGATTTTAATTGAAGACGCTTCATTATATATTTGAGCCCGTCTTGCATCACAACGTCATAGGTTCACTCCACTACGTTACACTCTCAATATAATGAAGCGCCTAGCGGAATGAGATGCGCCTTGGAGACCAAGTTGATTTGAGCCGTCACATAGGAAAACCAACAATGTGGCAATAATTACGTCAAAGAGAAATCGCTGCACAAACGACGTCATCGATTACGCGCATTTTTACGTCGCTTTATTTCGTCTTTTCCAAAAGTCCATCACGTGTTCACAACGTCAAAATGACATTAAAAGGACAGTCTCAGCTTATCCCATAGAAATGATTTAATTTTACAATAATTTCTATCAATGATAAAAGACAATCCATTAAATACGACGCAGGGCTTATAGATCTATGCTTCTTTGTTTTTGTTTTTGTTTTTTTGTTTTTTGTTTTTTGTTTTTTGTTTTTTTTTTTTTTTGCTTTTGTTCGCGCGACTAATCATTTCACATGGAACTTAAATGATACGATAATAATGAGATCCCTATTAAACTGGCTATGTTTTCCTACTTAATGACAATGTCCATAATATAAATTACTCACTTTCTTCAATGTAAATACCGTAACAATAGACCCTTTCACGCTAACGAAGCGCCATCTTGCGGAGCATGCGCATTGAACGCACTGAGTGGATACTGAGTGTAAGCGAGCGCAATGTACAATAAAATACGTCCTGTAAATGAAGCCAAAATCCTTTTCCCTTGTATATTTTTCTATGTCTTTATTTTAATTTGAGCTCAGACTCCCTTGTCAAGTTTTCAAATGTTCCCGTATGGAACGCCACAGCTGCCTTATGACAACCAAAGTCATATCATTAAAGGGCTGTGATATAACATGAAGCTATCTTACTATATCATTAAGGCATTTCACTATATTACTCTGTCAATTTGAAGTATCATTAAGGCGATTCACTATACTATAAAGACGTAATGATATAACATGAAGCCATCTTTCTATATCATTAAGGCATTTCGCTATACTACTCTGTCAATTTGCTATATCATTAAGGCGATTCACTATACTATAAAGACGTAATGATATAACATGAAGCCATCTTTCTGTATCATTAAGGCATTTCACTATATTACTCTGTCAATTCGATATATCATTAAGGCGATTCACTATACTATAAAGACGTAATGATATAACATGAAGCCATCTTTCTATATCATTAAGGCATTTCACTATATTACTCTGTCAATTCGCTATATCATTAAGGCGATTCACTATACTATAAAGACGTAATGATATAACATGAAGCCATCTTTCTGTATCATTAAGGCATTTCACTATATTACTCTGTCAATTCGATGTATCATTAAGGCGATTCACTATACTATAAAGCCCTATTGATATAACATGAAGCCATCTTTCTATATCATGAAGGCATTTCATTATATTACTTTGTCAATTCTATATATCATTAAGGTGATTCCCTATACTATAAAGACATATCGATATAACATGAAGCCATCTTTCTATATCATGAAGGCAATTCGCTATACTATAAAGACATATCGATATAACATGAAGCCATCTTTCTATATCATTAAGGCATTTCACTATATTACTCTGTCAATTCGCTATATCATTAAGGCAATTCACTATACTATAACGACGTTTTGATATAACAAGAAGCTACCTTACTATATCATTTAGGCATTTCACTATATTACTCTGTCAATTCGCTATATCATTAAGGCAATTCACTATACTATAAAGACGTATTGATATAACATGAAGCCATCTTTCTATATCATTAAGGCAATTAATTACACTACTCTTTCAGTTCGCTATATCATTTAGGCGGTTCCATATACTGTAAATGAATTGAATAGAAATGATAAACTAGTGTTATGCTTATGTGAAAGAAATTTGTTGAAAAGTTTTTTTTAACATTTTTTCTATGATTTTTTTTTTCGCTGCAAAAAGGGAAGGGGGTGGTCCTTTTTAACAATTTCAACTTCATCACTGAAATTGCTTAATATATACTTTTTGATAATTATAGTAAGAAATACAACTATGAAAGAATTTTGTCAAAATATCAACTTTTGGATTTTTTACGATTTTTTAAAAGATTGTACATGTGTATGTTTTCTATGCCCAATGGACCCAAGGGTAGTGTGTTCAAACCCCGGCGGGACCAAATTTTTTAAAGACTTTTTTCAGTTTTTTATATCATTTTCTGAGCTTCTTATGCATTTTAAATGATCTTAATAATTCTAATTTCATTTCTGATATACAAGTATGCATTTGCTCTTCAGTATTCTAAATCAGGTTTGCTTTTTCCCTATACTTTCCCCCTAAGATAATATTAAATACTGGTATTCTAGTTTAATTTTATAAATCAATGCTTATGTGTATGAATTTTCATAAAAAACTGATTTTTTGAAATATAATTCTTTCACTCTTTTTAGCTGGAAAATTTAGAATCGAACCGGAGATTTTGAACCGTGGTGAACCGACTTTTCGGGTTATTATTACAGCTCTAATGGCGAGCTATGTAATCTTTGATTACCTTGTTTTCATAAGGCTCATGATACATGTAAGCATTATATAAATCACATTCGATGTAATGCCCTGTTTACATGGAGGATTTAATGCGCATTAAGTCGAATTTAATGCCCATCAGATTTTGGTTGCGTTCACACGACAAATTTAATGCGCATTACGTTAATTCGCATTAGATTTAATGCGCATTCATGTGAACAAGGCATAATAAGATTTCCAGTGTTCTCAGGTGAGCGATGTGGCGCACAGGCACATGTAGCAACTGGGTATGAAAAAGCCTGTACTGATATCAGTGGTAAATATTTTCATGTATCTACAGAAAAAAAGCTATTCTCCAATGACCTGTAAAGGGGCATCATACATGATATTGACCCTCTTTCTACATGTGCCAGTGATATGGTCCCTGGGCCTCTTGTTTTCAGGGGTGGCCCTAAAGTCCGATTTTTTTAAAGAGCAAAACAAAGCACACACCAGAAAATCAAGTTCTCGATTAATGATTGTCAGTTTTGTTTCTGATTATAAATAAAACAGTTGACTGGCGAGCAATAGCGAGCAAAAAGCTTAAAATCTTGAATTTTCACATCATAATACTTGATTAATGATTGTCAGTTCTAATAAGTAAATACAACAAATGGCGAGCGATTTTTTTTTTTTTTTTTTTTATTATTATTATTATTTTTTTTTTTTTTTTTTTTTTTTTTTTTTTGATTTTTTGTTTTGGGTTTTTTTTTTTTGTATGTTTTTTTAGAACAGGAATAAACCCCTCTTTTCGAGTCTTTTTCAGTTTCATTACTCCCAAGGCCCTGTCACACTACAGCGTTTGACAGCAGCGTGTGCCAGCGTGTAAGGTCGCTGGCTAAATCGCTTGGTAATCGTCGTACACGCTCCGGGGACGTTTTGGGATGTTGCGAGAACACTCTCACACGGTGCTATATGCTATTGGCTTCGAAAAATTTTGTGCCAGCACAAAATCGGCAGTGTGTGCCGAACGTGTTCAAGTAGCGACTTTATTAATCACTTCCACTTAACAAATTCAATACTGGAAAAATTATTTTGAAATTCTAGCTGAATCACATCAAATGTAAAGGAAACTTTTAATTAATTATCAATTTTGGTATTGTTTATATCCTTCTTACAATTTGTTTGAAATGATTATCTGTAGCTACAAAAAAAGAAAGTTTTATTATAATAAACTGAAATCGTTGTGTAGTGACATTTAAACTGATATTACGTGTAACAAAGACAAAACAAGCGATGAGGAATGAGAAAAAAGCATAACAACCATGCAAGGCCATGGATAAGACATCTAACGTTCTTCCGGCATGGGGTTTCCTCGTATAAACAATGTTAACCACTTCGGCGCAAAGTAAATGAAAATTCTCATACAACGCTCCAACACGCAATCAAAACGTTATACGAGCGTTGCGCTATCGTTGGGCACACGTTCCGCATACGTCGAGATCGCTGGAAATGCTCTGGGTACACGTTGGCGCACGCTGACATACGTTACAAACACGTTATAAGCGAAATATTATCAAAATGAAAATTTCCAACATAGATTCATGTCATGTCTTTCAAATATTGTGACAACAAAAGGGGAATCTGGACATAATCTTATGAAATATGTTTATCTATATTTTTTTTTTTTAAATTATGCTTTGTAAATTCAAGGGGGAGGGTGTCTGGACTCCCTCCCCTTTGGATCCGCGTTTGATATAAAAGATCAGAATTTTCTGATTACAAAATGTTGGATTATTACATGCATTAATGTTAATAAATGCATGTAATGATCCGAAAAATTGTAATAAGAAAATTCTGTTTTATTTTAGACCAAAACGACCTTGTCCTTGATAGCTGCCCTTAATTGACCTTTGCCCACAACAACAATGACCTTTTGTCCACAGCAAAAGAGGACAGAAGTTTTAACTACATTAGGCATATGTGACCAAATACATGACGCGAACCATATGACGCGGTATCCACTCAGTGACGTTTCTGCGCATGTCTGCATAAATTAGTGAAAGGGTCTATACGAGACATAGCCATGTGTAGCACGAACGTAATCTCGCGGCTTAGGGTGATTTTCTTCAGCAAAAAAACTTGGTATCACCTACGCATTTAAAAAAAAAAGCTCGGCGAGATTCAACTGTTTATTATTTCTTTCGAAATCAGTCCGAATTGTGTAAATATGAAGTAATATTGTTTAGATGTGTAGATTGGGGGGGGGGGGGGTTCATACTATATCTCAAGAGATGCAAATTTTCTCACAGCAACAATTATGGTTCGGATATTATAGATTTTGTCCTCTTTTTTTTATTACACCGAATGCTGAAGATTATCATGGAAAAAAATAATGACACAGTGCACTTACACGTCTATTTAAGTTATGTACATACAAGTTCAGGCGCTGGTTAGGGCTATATAAATAAATGAAAATATATTTTATTTAAAACTTAAAATTTATTCGGAAGGGTTTAGATAGAGGAAAAAAGGAGCCATTAAAAGTTTTATTTGAAAATATGCAGTTATGACTATGAAATTGTCGAATTTGTAAAATTAAATCTCCATACATCCTTATAGTAAAAACTCAATATATTGTAGGTGGCGCTAGTGGCATTAATAAAAGCTGCTAACCCCAAATTCGAAATGACTTTTTTTTAAATGTATACTTTCATATGTTCACAAAGGAAAAAGTTTGTAAAATTAATTAATTTTCAGGGACACCGTACATGATGTATTCTTTTATTGAAATTCAAACGTAACGCAAACTAAAACATTTCTTGTTTGAAAGAAAGGGGAAGAAGGGGGGTCTCAATTAAAGCACTCATGATTATGAAGGGGAAGATATAGTGCATACCTACGCTAACATCCCTGTAACGTCCGGCTAGTAGTAACTACCATCTGTATATGGTTTTTGAGTTTTAGTTAAATGATGTATCTTTATAATTTACATTGTAGATTATTCTACTAGAGAAATATTCTACATATAATCATAACACTCTCGATATCGGGATTTTAGCATTTTAAGTTTGGTTAACAATTATTGGGCTTAAAAATTGGATTTCCTTGAACCGATCATGTCCAGGGTAAAGCCATAGTAAGCTATCAAAAGTAGGGGGTGTTCCGAGGGAAAACGGTTTTCAAATGTAGAAACTATATTTTTAATAAGTGTGATCATTTAAGGTAGCGTTATAAGAGCAGTTCAATTGCGCTTTTCCATAATGCCCGTATATTTCAAATTTTGTAATTATTCCTAGGGGTGGGTTCCAATCAGCCAATGGGAATTTTTATTTTTTTCAAGCAAAGAATGTAAATATGCACCATCCCTAAAAAAGCAAATTGAATACATCAGAGTTGAATTCTTGAATGCCCCCATTGCTGAGGGGTGACTTTGCCGATTTTGGCCTAAAAAAATCATTACATTGATAGGTTTTCAGTAACAATGTGAGTCGTTGTCCCCTCAACCCGCAAGCCACCCACCCCCCTCTCCCCACATACACACGCCCCTCAACCAGCCACTGTTTTTAAAATGGTTTTATCGTGTATACTTATTTCATCGCAAGGATAATTTTAGCATATTGTTAAACATTTAACCAATGGCCTTATTGAGGAATTCATGAATTTAGCACATATGATCGACATATCCCCCTTTATAACATTACAACTGTTTCTGTTTTTAAAATTGTTTCTTTTTCTTACTTTCCATTCATAAATGAAAGTAAGCATATTAATTCACTTTCATTAAAAAAAGAAGTTAAAAACACAAATGTATAGAATACTTGGATCAGCCAATAAGGGACTCGCGACTCCAAAATATAAGTAAAACAAGTATTAGCTTTTACAAAAAGCTTGCCGGCAGTTAGCTGACATTAAATGTTGTAAAATTCTAGTAAGAAAGAAATGGAATAAACGATTTTTATTCTTGTTAGACCAATCGCACATTTCCGGGCTTTTCCGTTTTTATTTCCGATTCAAGCTACGGAAATTTCCGAGGATCTGTGATTTGTTGTAGGACGTATCGGTACAAAGACTTTTCGATGCATCTTTCGGAAGAAAATGCACTGATACGATATGACTTTCATTTGTCAAGTCATCTAGACTCTTCAGCGGACTTGATGGAAGCATCTTATGTACAGATTCAGAATAACCTTGACGAATATTTGCATATTTTGTAGTTGTCCACCAACCATATTGCCAAGAGTCATTTTATTCGTGCAAGTATGTCACGATTGATTACAGTATACCGGCAGTCATGACTGCCGGTAATGACTAAAAGGGAAAGACGAAGACGAAGATACCGGCAGGATCGAAGCTAGTGTGTTTTCGATGTGGACGTTTGCAGGAGAGGTGGACCCAGAACCTCAATTACCGGGGGGGGGGGACCACTGGCAGGTATTTTTTTTAAAATTGGGATGGTGAATTTGCTAGACTCGAAATGCCGAATGGGGGAGAGTATGGAAGGATGTTTTCCCTTCTCGTTAGTGGGGGTTCGTGGGCCTCCGAGAAATTTTGGAAAAAAATTAGCAAACTGGTGGCAGCTGATGCGTATTTGAGCTGAATTTAGAAGGGCTAAAGCGTATGATTCGATGTCAGCAAACGATAAACTATATATCTAAGATGATGAAAACTTTCTTTCGATGAAATGCTTTTCCCCCCAAACATGTACGTCGTCCATATACAGATATTTGACGTGTGAAGAATGTAAACCCTTTCCAATCGACCGCTCCAACCTGAAATTTTTCTTGAAAAATGTACTCAAATCGGTGCTTTCTGGGCGGGTGTCTTTTTGCATTTTCTAAGCAGCAATTTACTTGTAAACCATGTCTTCTATTGTAGATGGAGGCACCTTTTTTCGTCTTTTTCTTTTTTTTTTTTTTTTCTTTTTTTTTGCGAAAACGATGTGGACGTTTTTTGCGTACAAAAGTACGCCTGGCTACGCCCCTGCCCGGAATGCAGGATAAAAAATTAAGTATTCGAAACGGAGACATGTATACAGGTATCAGACCCCAATTATTTTTTCCTATATATTCCTTTGTAAAAAGTACTAATATGACGATTAAGTACTCGAATCGCACCACCATTTTTTGCTTGAAGCTTTTATGTCTGCTAGATAGTATCAAAATAAGGTCAGAAATGGATTCATGCAAAAATCTGTCGCTTTGTAGACTTTTAATATCTTTTTAAACCCGAAAGGGAGTATCTGTGGCTCTAATGTTCTACAATCTATCAATTCTAGACATGCTAGAGCCTCATAACACATCTGTCATTCCGCGATTAGGATGATGCAATATCATTCAACATGCTAGAATATTTTTTTTTCAACTCATCTGCGACTCATTGACGTAAAAAACGAATCATCTAGTGTAAAAAGAGTCGTAGAAATTAAATGTAAGAAGACGAGGGATTGAAATAATTAGGAACTATTTACGTGGACAACGAACATTCAAAATTAATTGTGATCTGTTATCTGTACAATGTAATACAAATATGAACGCGTCAATTGTCAACATTAAATGTGTAAATATAAACAATAACTGGTTTGAATCAAGAAGTCCGATTCAAAAAATTTACTTTCGTCACTAGCGCGTATAACTTTAAAAAATAATGTATGATTTTGATTTTTCCGAATATTCAATCAGTACGTTTAAAAAAATATTTCTTAGATCAAGATGCTGGTTTTGGGAATAGTACAATTATATAAAGCTAGTACATTTAGTAGAATGGAGGAGATCTCCAACAAGACTCAGTTGCAGCAATCACAGCAAAACTCTGAAACACTCTATGTAAGTGTAAAAGTATTCATGAGTACCAAAATGTACATTATCCCGGTTATTATCCCCGGGTCTTTTGTCCATCCAATTTGATTGATAAGCTTTTTAAAAGTATTTCTTGCAGAAATAAGTGCATGGTAGTTTGAAAACGAATAGATCTTAATATAAATACAATAGAGATACTGATTAGCTGCACACTTGAAATGAGTCACGTAGTTTCAAATGCCCACACAATCAAGAACGCCATGACGTCAAGTAACTTTGCGTCGTAGCTAGCTGCTATTCCAATTTCAAAATCTGTTTTGATAGATTATTTCTTTCAATATAGTTATATATTAGGTATCAAAATGATCGGAAAAGAACATATTTTTTGAAAATGTGAAAAACGGAAATTATCAAAATTTTGCCATATTGTTGGTTTTCTGTTTTTTTTTCTTATGATGTATAGAAATAATCAATATGCTTGATTATTATTGCAGGCCGAGGGAGACGAATATGTTTGAAATTATGGTCAATGTCGCCGCTCAAGAAAAAGTAATTTTTGAGTTGACCTATCAAGAATTACTGCGCAGGAAAAAGGGACGCTACAGTCACGTGACATATATAAATCCAGGACAACTAGTTAATGATTTCCTCATCGAGGTGAAGATTAACGAATCACGTGCCTTGTCCGAGCTTGAAGTTCCCGCCATTCGTAACGACATATTGACAGACGATGACACTGAGGGTTTGTATCCTACATATAGTAAATATATTAATTCAAATCTTATTCATTTGACACGGATTATCTTCTTCAGAGCATTGAGTCTTTCTATTATATGAAATTCCCTTACCTTATTTACATGTTGATCATTTATAGATGATAACGAATTAGCTGTGATTGAGCGACCATCACCAAAGTCTGCCTTAATTACATACAGACCAACTATTGACCAACAAAGACAAGAATCTGAGAGGGGCATCAGGGGACAGTTTGTTGTGGAATATGATATAGAAAGAGAAAACTTAGCAGGAGAGCTTCTGGTATGTATCTTAATTATTTCTTCATGTTAAGTATTCTATTTGATCAGTATTAGTGAAATGAACACTGTTTGTCATTCAAATTTGGAATTTCGTTGACCTAATTATAAGTGACTCATGACAGAAAACGTATATTGATATTTCAGTCATATGCATTAGCCATTAAGGAGGGTTTGAACACCAAGATGGCGGCGGCATTATTTGTTTTCTAACTTCCTATGAAAAATACAGTTTTCACTTCCTTAAAACATTTGATTCGCTGATTGATATACACATTTGAGTATCCTAATGAAGTTTGAATAATTTCCGGCGTCATTTGAAGAAATTATGTCGATTTTCAAAATTGTGGACTTTGCGAGTTTTATCCACGAGCAAACCACGACGTCATTTCGACGTTATCGGGGAAAATGGAGTCACAAACCTTCGCATTCAAAATGCAATAAAAACATTAATACCAAACGTATCGCATTGGAACTTTGCATGTATGAAATATAAAATTCAGTCGTCATCAAAGCGAATTCGTTGACAAATTAACAGAACAGGAAAGTGGATGTCACTTTATTGAAAATCGACGATTTTCGAAAGAAAAATTAGAAAATATAAAGCTTTGTGATATTTTTATCCAAAATTCTTTTTTTTTTTTCTTTTAATCATGAAAACATCTCTTGACATTGTTGATAACTTTGTTAGTGTTTGACAAAGATTCATCCACAGGATTCCTAATAATTAAGTATCAACTACCGTCAATTGGCTAGAAATCGCAATTTTTTGAGCGACAGTGTCAACTTTTATTCCAATACTATGCCTTTGTCTAAAGCACAATTAATCTCATCTTTTCATTATGTAAGTGCAATACATTTATGAAGATTTTGGAAGTTAAATCAAAATTAATTTCCGATAGCTTAACTAGAACTTTAATGACACTTTCAATATTATGACGTCATCAAGAAATTCACGAAAACGTCGATTAATGCATATTTCAAAGTCTCTTAGAAAATTTTCCTGTGGATAGAATCAAATCTAAGAAGGTATGATCAATGACAGAGAAGAAATATATAATTTCAGAAATTTTGAGAAAAACTGAATTTGGCGTCCAAGTGATCAATACCTCCTTAAAATATAGTTCGTTGAAAAGCTGTGTATGTATCAAAAAGCAAGGAAAAATTTCCCATGATTAATCAATTAATCTTTTATGATATGACAGGCAGTTTTCAAATGAATAGATATTGAAGTCATATAAATTTATAGCAATTCCTAGCACTAAGCTCATATGGTGATCAGACTATGCATAAAAATTGAAATACCACGTTATAATTCAAGATATCAGGAAGCCCTTGTCTTTCTTCATTTGTAGGTGGTCAATGGATATTTTGTTCACTATTTTGCCCCTGATGAATTACCTCCCCTGCCTATGGATATCGTCTTTATTTTGGATAAAAGCGGATCCATGACTGGAAGAAAGATTGCACAGTTAAAGGAAGCCATGAACAGAATCCTTAGTGACATGCGCACAGATGACAGATTTACAATAATGACTTTTGATGGAAGCACCCGCTTCTGGAGGAATACACTTGTTTCAGTGACGGACCAAACCCTGCTGGAAGCCAAAGACTTTGTGGACAAAATCCCAGCTATGGGCTGTAAGTTTTAGTATATCTAATCATCATTTTTCGTTTAAAACAAAATGTGACAATGTTTCATTTACTCTGTAAATTTAGTTTCATATCAACGAATAAAGATCAGACAAATTTAGCTCATCATTTCAACTTCAGGCTCCAGATATATTTTTCATATAAAATGGAACATGTTATTTCTACAGCAACCAATATCAACGCTGCCCTCGTACGAGGTATAAACTTACTTTCTGGTATGCCGGAGACATCCAGGTCACCTATTATAATATTTCTGACCGACGGGGAACCAACGACTGGAGTGACCAACCCTACTCAAATTCTATCCAATGTCCGCTCCAAGAACGAAATTGAAGTACCAATTTTCAGTCTTGCTTTCGGACGCGGAGCGGATTATCAGTTCACAAAAAAACTGGCGGCACAGAATAACGGTATGGGGAGGAAGATTTATGAAGATTCCGACTCTTCATTACAGATAACAGGATTCATAGAAGAAATATCAACTATTCTTCTGAAGAATGTTACTTTCAAGTATCTCAATGACAAAGTCAATCAAACGACTCTGACAAAGACAAATTACAACACAGTATTTGGTGGCACCGAGGTGATAATCAGTGGTAGACTAGCAGATCAAACATCGCAAAGTCTTAGTACAAATGATCTTCCACTAAGAATTACAGGCATGGGCAAAGCCCGGCCTTTTATTTGCACGACTCCTCCTCATCCAATAGTGATTTTCAAAAACAACAGCTCCAATGCCACATCCACCGGCGGTTACTTCTCCCAGCTAATTGAGAAACTTTGGGCATATCTTACTATTAAGCAGATGTTTCGAAATAAAGAGGCAATGACGGATGAAGCAGAAAAACAAAAACTTAATGACAAGATTTTACAATTGTCTCTAAAGGTAGGTGTTGATATTACTTTCCTATTTATAGAGAGCAAAGAACTCAATCGGCACCGAGCAACCAAAATTACACAATATATCCACAGTGAGTCCTACAAACTCTTTCTTATCGCAATCATTTTCGATCACCACCTAAGATAAGTCCTTTATAGTTTTAATTAGAGAAAGTTAAGTTTTGAGAAATATATAAAAAGAGAAGTAAAGCAAAGAAATGTATTAAAAAAGAACATTTTGATTTGATTTTTTCATACAATGTGTTCAACTTCTTGAAGATCGATATCAACTTTTTTGCAGTAAATGCAAATATTTCTTTTTACAGTATAAGTTTGTCACCCCTCTAACTTCTATGGTGGTCACGATGCCGGACGAGTTGAAAGCTACACCACGTTTGGTTGACGGTAAGATTGACTCTAGATTATCATAATAAAACTCCAGGGATACTTCGAAAAAACACACAAAAAATATTAAAGGATGGAAAAACATGCCAAAACCAACAACAAAATTGTCATTACATGCGATGACTGATAGAAATGTAACATGCAATTTTTAATTCCATTGCATGGTGGCATACTTCTGCCCCTTGCATTCGAGATATTTTAGTACAAATTATGTTAACATGCAAGGTAAGAATGTTGACATGCAAGGTGATAATGACGACATGCAAGATAATTATGTTGACATACAAGATAATTAAGATGCATGTTGACATAAATAAATTGCATGTCGACATAAATAAGTCGCATGTTAACATAAATAATTTGCATGTTGACATATTTAACTTGCATGTTGACATAATCTGACGTAAAATATCTCGCATGTAGGGGCAGAAGTATGCCACCATACTATTGATTTTGATTCACTTATCAATAATTTTCCTCACAGATGACGTCGTCGCTACAGAGAGTCTCCCACATGTTAGTTTAAGTAAGTACGCATTGATGCTAGTAATAGGAACACTGTTATCGATAGATAGGTATATGGACGAAAGTTTCAGACTATGTTATAAATGCTTTTGGTTTTTTGGTTCAAATCGTTCCTTCGCAATATTGACGGTAATTAACTTCATCCAAATTGTAAACAATGGTCATTTTTCATCCAGGCTCCATTAGTTCAGCAGGAATGTCCGGCTCAAGTCGCAGGGTTGCTTACTTCATGCCACCACATGCATCTGGTATGGGTGGTAGGGTTTTCTCTCAAATGCCATCCCAGAGGCCCTCGTTCGATCTTATGTCACTTCCTTCTTTCCAACCTATGAAAAGGAATTTTATAACCCCGCTTAAAACAAACATAAAAAGGAAGATATTACGTAGACCTCCTGTGAAGAAAACAACAACAACAACAACAACAACAACAACAACAACAACAACAACACAGAAACCGTCCAAGTCTGTTCAACAACGTAAGACAGTTTATTTTGTTGTTTATATTCCAATTATGAATCATTTATTCATACTTATATGAAACTAAGATAGAATTGTTTGTAAGATTAACTTATTTTTCATTATTTAATTAGAAAACTTACGATACTATATAATCATCTTCAAATATATATTCTATCGTAATAACTTCTTGTACCATATGAGCATTTGAACAATTAATGTATCATCAGTGATACTCGGAGCCGGAAGAGAGGAAATCCAAAAGAGCGAAATTCTAAAATGACATAAAATGTAAAATATATCTTTAATTCGTGCCAGTGTAGAGGCATAGTAAAACTTTGCAAATTATATCCCCGGGGACTTTAGAATAGCCCACCAGCAGAGCTACAAACCTAGTGATATACATGTATAATAGATATTGCTATCTTTTTTCATTCGACAGCTAGAAGATCTAAAAAGAGTAAGTTTGCCAGCTTCCTTATCGAGATTCAAGGTCTGACGTCACCGCTCTGTATGAATTTGGATATGAAGCCCGGAAATTTCACTTTCATGAAAACTCTTATAGGAGGTAAGTCGATTTACGGTCATCTATTTTTCACTGGTAACATTTCCCAAAGAAATTAGAAACCTTCTTTTTCAAAAAGATGAAGTGACCAAGAAAACAGTCAAGATACCTTTAGATTGTGTAGGAGTATTTTTACCTTCATTGATATATAGAAATTGTAAGCTGCTTAATGCTTTCGTTTCACACATTATAAACTTGAAAAAATAGACTTTATCCATCAAGTTAACGTAAAACGGATAATTCCGTACAGAGTGACACTCACGCCGAAGGCCTTATTTCATACTAATGTACAGGACGGCAATAAAAACTGTTTCGATTTTTGGGTGGTTATTCGTATTGCGTGCAAGCAACCCTCGTTAACTGAGGTCTAGTGTTAAACGCCTTCAAATCCAATAGCATCATTTAAGAACAGATACATTATCAACTTTATACATGAAATATGATAATCTGAGTAGCATATTACATATTTTTATAAACCTATACTGTATAGTCTACCAAAGATTGTAATAATCATTATACAAACGAATACTTTCAGATGAGGAGATACTTGTACAAGCTGGGCTTACCAGACGTCGTGTGACACCTATAATGCGTGTCATCCTTACAAAACAGACGTTAAGACAAGACCTTTCTGCAGACCCCACCCTTGGTGATGGAGCCAAAATCTTTGCGATTAGTAGTAACAACATAAAGATGAATGTCACACAGAGTATTGAGAGGTCCTCTGGCCGCTTACAGCTTTACACTCACATTCCAGTTACTGCCCCTGATGATTTAGATGGTGTGATAGGTAAGATGATTAACATAATCGGTCACTGATTCATACAAAGTAAAACAAAGGAGGGGATCTCCAACAACACCAGGTTGTCGCACCCACAGCAAAACTCCAAACACCCAATGCAAAAACACAAAGCAGACAAGCACAAAGAGACGCGTAAGGGACAAGGAACGTCAACGCACAACACAGAAACATCAAACACAAAGGACTACACATAAACCAACGAGACCAATGGGCAACCGGTGCCGACTTAGGACGGCCATCTGCCACGGAAATAGCAGAAGGTATGGTTATCCTGGATTACGTGCGCACAACCCTCCCACTTTTCCGATTACCCAGAAGTCTCGAAGAACGTACAATTGTGGTGTAAAACAACCTCCTCACTGTCAGATGACCACACACAAACAAAACCGCAAAATGCAGGGGCCCAAGCAACACAGATGAATATGTAAATGGATATAAAAAGAGGGCGTACGTAATACAATCCGTGCTCTGACGCCGCGAGCTCATGTATGTTATCACCCGAGGAGTCCGACTGACATTCAGAGAGGACAGGTGGTCGGGGCCCTGTCTTCTCTAAAGAGCTCTGGACAGGGCCAGTCATGGAGTCCCGTCGTCACAGTCAGTCAGAGTGCAAGTTTTAAGAATGCGCCTGTACAAGACTGTAGATTGGTCAAATACCAAGCCTAGTGTCCGTCTGGTGACATTAGGATCATACCCACGGTATAAAAGGCGTTTGATGATTCTGACGCATTTTCGATAGTGATGTTGTCTATCTTTGATCCTTCTTATCTTGTTTATAATGTCACCATAAAATGCAGGTTGTGAAATACCCAAAGTACTCTGTTGCCTGTATTGGTCCGAATTTCAGAAGAAGTTGACAATAATTTTTGTAAAATTTCCAGAAAGTCTTTACTAGCTTGTGAAAGCGAAAACCTTTTCCTAAACGTTTCTTGGTAATTTGTAAATTTCTACTATGAAAATCCAAAACATCAGTACATGCTCTAGCATACCGGATGAGCTGTGAAATATAGATACCATAGGACGGTAATCTAGAAACATCACCGTCAAGCCAGGGGAAATTTACTATGTTAAATCCAAAATCATCTCTTTTGTCATACACACTTGTATGGATCTCTCCACTAACAATTTTGATATTTAGGTCCAAAAATGGTGTTTCTGTGTTTGAAACGTTTGCCTTGTCTAAAATCAACTCTTTTGGATAAATAACATTTTTATATTTCTCAAAAACAGGATTGTCGATAGTAAGAATATCATCCAGGTACCTAGAAGTACCAATGAAACATTTCACATCATCATTTTTTCTTTGTTTTTGAAGATTTTGGATAAATTACTTTTCATACGTGTATAAAAATAAATCTGCAACAAGAGGCGCACAATTAGTACCCATTGGAATCCCTACAACCTGCTTGTAGAGTTTCTCACCACATCTTACATAAATATTGTCCAAAGGAAGGACAAGGCAATACACAGGTCACCACATGTCCATGATTTGTATGATTTGTAATCTGTGGCGGAAAAGAAACCCTTCGATTCAGAAGTACAAATATAAGTTTTCCCCTCTCATTAACCTTTCATTTAGTTATAAATAACCTTTCATTTAGTTATAATGTTCCTTGAAACATTCAACATTATTTGTTTTTAATATATAGGTTTTAGAAAAGGCTTTTTATATAAAAATGGTCCAATATGTATTTTCAGGATTCTTCAAGGGAATGAGAGGAAAAATAATCAAGCAGTTGAAGAAAAAACGAAAGCTTATTGCAAAACTGAAATTGAAGAAGGGATCTAAGAAATTCAAAGTGAGAGCTGTTGAACTGAAATTCCCTGCTCCCAATGTGGATTCCTGTTGGTTTTTGAACAAGGGTTCAATGAAAAGATTAAAGCTAGATTTATTGCAATTTCAATCATAAACAGTCCATTTGACCATTAGATCACCGAAATTGAAGGAGGGATCTAAGAAATTCAAAGTGAGAGCTGTTGAACTGAAATTCCCTGCTCCCAATGTGGATCCCTGCTGGTTTTTGAACAAGGGTTCAATGAAAAGATTAAAGCTAGATTTATTGCAATTTCAATCATAAACAGTCCATTTGACCATTAGATCACTGAAATTGAAGGAGGGATCTAAGAAATTCAAAGTGAGAGCTGTTGAACTGAAATTCCCTGCTCCCAATGTGGATCCCTGCTGGTTTTTGAACAAGGGTTCAATGAAAAGCTTAGAGCTAGAGTTATTGCAATTCCAATCAAAAACAGTCCATTTGACCATAAGATCACCTTCATCAAATTTAAACTTTTCGCTTCGTTGAATTGAAGTTACATGACATATCATTTTCATTTGATAGAAACATTCATATTGTTTGTATGTATGTATTGATTGTACATGTTTATATACTTGTAGATGAATATTGTTTTTTTTTGTATTTTGGACATGGAAGTTTATGGTTATAATCTTGTTGTTTTTTTATAACATAAATAATGGTGACATGTATCAAACTTTTTCTATGATAATTAAGATTAAATTGATAAGCTAAGATATATATTTTAAGTTGATTTTTTTAAATCACCGTAAACATGTAAACAATACAAGTACAAGGACTTTACGTATATTACACAGAACATTGCAAAATATATATCGGCCAACCCTTTGTACATATTCCAGTGAGTCTTTCGGTCATTGGCCCGACGTCCTATCCACTACACCACGGCGCCGACTATATGACATTATAATGATAAAGAAAAGATTTCCACATATCAATAAAAAATATAGACACCACGGCTGAAGCAAACAACGAATATCAGTCAAAGCAGTCACACCAACCAAACAACTTTCTGAGCTGGAGACATAAAGACAAAGAATGGATTATCTCACATATTGTCAAAACAGTCACACCAACCAAACAGCTTTCTGAGCTGGAGACATAAAGACAAAGAATGAATTATCTCCCATATTGACAAACAGTCACACCAACCAAACAGCTATCTGAGCTGGAGACATAAAGACAAAGAATGGATTATCTCACATATTGTCAAAACAGTCACACCAACCAAACAACTTTCTGAGCTGGAGACATAAAGACAAAAAATGGATTATCTCACATATTGACAAAACAGTCACACCAACCAAACAGCTTTCTGAGCTGGAGACATAAAGACAAAGAATGAATTATTTCCCATATTGACAAACAGTCACACCAACCAAACAGCTATCTGAGCTGGAGACATAAAGACAAAGAATGGATTATCTCCCATATTGTCAAACAGTCACACCAACCAAACAGCTTTCTGAGCTGGAAACATAAAGACAAAGAATGAATTATCTCCCATATTGACAAAACAGTCACACCAACCAAACAGCTATCTGAGCTGGAGACATAAAGACAAAGAATGAATTATCTCACATATTGACAAACAGTCACACCAACCAAACAGCTATCTGAGCTGGAGACATAAAGACAAAGAATGGATTATCTCCCATATTGTCAAACAGTCACACCAACCAAACAGCTTTCTGTGCTGGAGACATAAAGACAAAGAATGTATTATCTCACATATTGACAAACAGTCACACCAACCAAACAGCTATCTGAGCTGGAAACATAAAGACAAAGAATGAATTATCTCCCATATTGACAAACAGTCACACCAACCAAACAGCTTTCTGAGCTGGAGACATAAAGACAAAGAATGGATTATCTCCCATGTTGACAAACAGTCACACCAACCAAACAGCTTTCTGAGCTGGAGACATAAAGACAAAGAATGGATTATCTCACATATTTACAAAACAGTCACACCAACCAAACAGCTTTCTGTGCTGGAGACATCAAGACAAAGAATGAAATATCTCCCATATTGACAAAACAGTCACACCAACCAAACAGCTTTCTGAGCTGGAAACATAAAGACAAAGAATGGATTATCTCCCATATTGACAAACAGTCACACCAACCAAACAGCTATCTGAGCTGGAGACATAAAGACAAAGAATGGATTATCTCCCATATTGTCAAACAGTCACAACAACCAAACAGCTTTCTAAGCTGGAGACATAAAGACAAAGAATGGATTATCTCACATATTGACAAAACAGTCACAACAACCAAACAGCTTTCTGAGCTGGAGACATAAAGACAAAGATTGGATTATCTCCCATATTGTCAAACAGTCTAAACAACTAAACAGCTATCTGACCTGGAGACATAAAGACAAAGAATGGATTATCTCACATATTGACAAAACAGTCACAACAACCAAACAGCTTTTTGAGCTGGAGACATAAAGACAAAGAATGGATTATCTCCCATATTGTCAAACAGTCACAACAACCTAACAGCTTTCTGAGCTGGAGACATAAAGACAAAGAATGGATTATCTCACATATTGTCAAAAGAGTCATAAAAACCAAACAGCTTTCTGAGCTGGAGACATAAAGATAAAGAATGGATTATCTCCCATATTGTCAACGAGTCACAACAACCAAACAGATGTCTGAGCTGGAGACATAAAGACAAAGAATGGATTATCTCCCATATTGTCAAACAGTCACAACAACCAAACAGCTTTCTGAGCTGGAGACATAAAGACAAAGAATGGATTATCTCACATATTGTCAAAACAGTCACACCAACCAAACAGATGTCTGAGCTGGAGACATAAAGACAAAGAATGGATTATCTCACATATTGACAAAACATTCACACCAACCAAACAGATGTCTGAGCTGGAGACATAAAGACAAAGAATGAATTCTCTCCCATATTGTCAAAACAGTCACACCAACCAAACAGATGTCTGAGCTGGAGACATAAAGACAAAGAATGGATTATCTCACATATTGACAAAACAGTCACACCAACCAAACAGATGTCTGAGCTGGAGACATATAGACAAAGAATGGATTATCTCCCATATTGACAAAACAGTCTCAACAACCAAACAGCTATCTGTGCTGGAGACATAAAGACAAAGAATGGATTATCTCCCATATTGTCAAAACAGTCACACCAACCTAACAGCTTTCTGAGGTGGAAAAACATAAAGACAAAGAATGAGTTCTCTCCCATATTGTCAAAACAGTCTCAACAACCAAACAGCTATCTGAGGTGGAAACATAAAGACAAAGAATGGATTATCTCCCATATTGTCAAACAGTCACAACAACCAGACAGCTTTCTGAGCTGGAGACATAAAGACAAAGAATGGATTATCTCACATATTGTCAAAACAGTCACACCAACCAAACAGATGTCTGAGCTGGAGACATAAAGACAAAGAATGGATTATCTCACATATTGACAAAACATTCACACCAACCAAACAGATGTCTGAGCTGGAGACATAAAGACAAAGAATGGATTATCTCACATATTGTCAAAACAGTCACACCAACCAAACAGATGTCTGAGCTGGAGACATAAAGACAAAGAATGGATTATCTCACATATTGTCAAAACAGTCACACCAACCAAACAGATGTCTGAGCTGGAGACATAAAGACAAAGAATGGATTATCTCACATATTGACAAAACAGTCACACCAACCAAACAGATGTCTGAGCTGGAGATAAAAAGACAAAGAATGGATTATCTCCCATACTGACAAAACAGTCACACGAACCAAACAGCTTTCTGAGCTGGAGACATAAAGACAAAGAATGGATTATCTCCCATATTGACAAAACAGTCACAACAACCAAACAGCTTTCTGAGCTGGAAACATAAAGACAAAAAACGAATTCTCTCCCATATTGTCAAAACAGTCACACCAACCAAACAGATGTCTCAGCTGGAGACATAAAGACAAAGAATGGATTATCTCACATATTGACAAAACAGTCACACCAACCAAACAGCTTTCTGCGCTGGAGACATAAAGACAAAGAATGGATTATCTCCCATATTGTCAAAACAGTCACACCAACCAAACAGATGTCTGAGATGGAGACATAAAGACTAAGAATGGATTATCTCACATATTGACAAAACATTCACACCAACCAAACAGCTTTCTGAGCTGGAGACATAAAGACAAAGAATGGATTATCTCACATATTGTCAAAACAGTCACACCAACCAAACAGATGTCTGAGATGGAGACATAAAGACTAAGAATGGATTATCTCACATATTGACAAAACATTCACACCAACCAAACAGCTTTCTGCGCTGGAGACATAAAGACAAAGAATGGATTAACTCACATATTGTCAAAACAGTCACACCAACCAAACAGATGTCTGAGATGGAGACATAAAGACTAAGAATGGATTATCTCACATATTGACAAAACATTCACACCAACCAAACAGCTTTCTGAGCTGGAGACATAAAGACAAAGAATGGATTATCTCACATATTGTCAAAACAGTCACACCAACCAAACAGATGTCTGAGCTGGAGACATATAGACAAAGAATGGATTATCTCACATATTGACAAAACAGTCACACCAACCAAACAGATGTCTGAGCTGGAGATATAAAGACAAAGAATGGATTATCTCCCATATTGACAAAACAGTCACACCAACCAAACAGCTTTCTGAGCTGGAGACATAAAGACAAAGAATGGATTATCTCCCATATTGACAAAACAGTCACAACAACCAAACAGCTTTCTGAGCTGGAAAAACATAAAGACAAAAAAAATGAATTATCTCCCATATTGATGAATATTCACAACAGCCTAACATTTGTCTAAGCTGGAAACATAAAGACAATGAATGATTTATCTCCCATATTTTCACTAAAAAAGCATGGTAAAAATGGAAGGAGTTCGATAATGTATCGATGGGTTTCTCATGATAGTCGGGGTACAAGTAAATACCCTTTCCGAATGAGCGGATTTCAAACATTGGTTTGTTACATACGTTTATATCCCTGTATTTAAAACCTCTTCAGTGTGTGAGGCGACAGCAAAGTATCAACCATGTTTGTATTTGAGTAATAAATATGGCCAAAAATCGTTGGTGGGTAGGCGCAAGGAGCCTAAATCTAAACATGACCGAAACATTATGCCGAAACCCCAGCTGAGGACAGAGCTATGCAATGAGGGATATACCCCTTAGTCTTAGAAATATTGGTCTAATTTGATGACAGAAAAATATAGAATATACTTCAATGCAGTGCGCAAACACTAAAACTAGGTGAGCGATATCCTTGGGGACTTACAGTCCACCGGCAGCGCTACCAACCTAGCGGTTGAAATTGTCAATTTTGAAATACATGTTCTGTAGTACCAATGTGAAGTTTTTGGGTTTTTTTTTAGTTTATAAGACCCCCATTAAGAAATTCAGAATACAAATGAATGAAGATGGTTTACAGTACTCTGATGCTGAAATTGTTGTTTGTGTTTCCTTCATCTTACAAGAAATCCAAAATAACTTATTCACGAAACGATATACAATCTGTACTGTGTAAACTACTATTGTCAGTCCTTACAAATTTCCTTTTCCTAAGTAGTGACATACATTCGTACCCTGCCTATGGTGTATTAATAAAGCAATTGATACACTATTCTAGAGCAAGCTCAAACTAAAACGACTTTGTTCTTAGGGCAAGGTGACAAACCGAAAAACTAGTGAAAAAGGGTACATTTTTAAGCAACTGTCTTTGTCACTGTAATAATTTTTGAACTATACAATGAAATATTATAACATTCCATGTCCTCCATGTTGGAAAATATCTAAGAATAGAACCTTCCAATTCCAAAACATCGCATTTAACTAAGTGACGAGTGTTGCTGTCAAATGGGAAATGCTTACTCTCCTGGCTGGCGGCTACGCGATCTTATCTCCACTGGGGATTCTCATGGCCTCTTTGCAGAATGTTGAGTTGATTGTATTATGTGCAGAAAAATAATTTCTACCTTTTTTCAACTTTTCGTCGATGTGATGAACCGTCAGTGTTCGCCGTGTTTCATTATCGTAATAGCAGATCCTACTAGTATTTATTATGTTTGGCAAGCTTTTTGATTATTGGAATTGCATTTTGAATTATAGTGGCACCTGGTACCACCTCTAACTTGCTAGGGTTTTGCCGATGCTCAAATTGGTGCTCTATTGTGAGTGCTGCTGAGATTGTCGTCAGGATCTACCTTATCTCATGTACACAGCCAATTGTGCCTCACATGAAATTCATATGAAATGAGTATCATGTAAATTTCACATGAAAATTCATGTAAAATTCATATAATTTTCACATAAGATTTATGTGAAAAATATTTCACATGAATTTCACATAAAGTTCCTTCACATGAATTTAACATGAATTTTATGTCTGGTTCATGCTTAAAATTCATCATTATATATTATTTGTTGAGGTGTATTTTGTTACAATGGTGGCTTTAGTGAGTGAACTTATAGGTTGCTTTTGTTGAGGTGTATTCTGTAACAATGGTGGTTATAGTAAGTGAACTTGTATGTTGCTTTTGTTGAGGTGTATTTTGTTACAATGGTGGTTATAGTGAGTGAATTTGTAGGTTGCTTTTGTTGAGGTGTATTTTGTTACAATGGTGGTTATAGTGAGTAAACTTGTTGGTTGCTTTTGTTGAAGTGTATTTTGTTACACTGGTGCCTGGGTTGTATGAACTCCAGGCACATTTGGTGGTAAGTTCTTGAAATTGAAGACGTTTAGCATTCTGTAACTCTGTAATTTGTTGTTGTATGTTTTATTGCAGTAGGTATGTTTTGTTGTGCTTATTTTGTCGTAAAATTTGTTGTTGTTGTTTTGGCACAGATGGTTGAACATAGTGTGACAAGTTTTCTCAGTTTCTACATTCGAATTAACATAAAAGATCGCTATCAAAGTGGGAGAGGTCCATTGGGAAGAAAGCAGGGCCGTCACTTCAAATATCTGTTGCGTTTCATGATATCATATATTTCATTTCGGATTTTTTCTTCATCTTAGATATAGTTAATCATGTGCTTAATCTTATCTAAATTCAGTTCGAGTACGCTCCAGGAGCCATCGATTTGAATCATTTTTTTCAAAATTGTCTCGGGAAGGCCCCAGAAACCCCTACCAACGAAGGGGGAAAGGCTCTTTAGGTCTAAAAGTGTAGGACCCCCCTTTTTTCGGCAATTGATGTTCTGGGTCTACCTCTTTCTAGACTTCCACATCAAATTACATCCTAGCTACGCCTCTGACCGTGTTAGACGGTTGACACTTATTAAAATGCAATTTTATCAAATTATTTTTAACAAATAAACAATTCTTTACCAAATAAAAAAAATAATACATATTAAATGTTTAGTCACGAACCGTGTATCTTGCGTAGGGGGTCGTAAACTGACACGTGGTACTTCAATCTTAAATAGAAAATGCAACGCAAAACGAAAAGAAATCGATTATCGTGCAATATTTAGTCGACGAAATCGCTATTTAACGAGAATTCATTCCCTCCCACGTGTCGTTAACTGTCCAAATATATATCACACGTTGTACGGCAAAGTATCAAATAAAAACACAAACCACGCAAAGCGTAGTATATCCTCTCGCGTGGCGACACAATTTCAAATATCAATTTTGGACAATCAGCTTAATATGAACACTCTCGCTGTGACTTTGAATTTTGACCCTGTTAATCAATTCATGTCTTCATCTCACCATTGATATCTTTTAAGCAACGTGTGTCAAAGACTGGAAGTAAACTGTGACCTCTAGATTGTCTGCTGTGACCTTGACCTTTGGCCTCTGACCTTGAAAACCGAAGGATATCGCATATTATCACAATGGACAACTTTATGCAAAGTTTGATGAAGAGTGGAAGTAAAATTGGACCCTTAGAGTGTCTAAAAGATTCTCTATGATTACAATATTGATCTTTATCTTTGAGTCCGACCTTGAAAATCGAAAGGTATTGCTTTCGTCATATGGACAACTAATTGAAAAGTGCGATAAAGATTGACAATAAACTCTAAAGTGTTCACAAGGTATTTCCATTATCGTCCATTGGGACCTTGATGTATGACCTCTGACCTTGATATCAATTGGTGTCGTCTTCTTACCATGGAAATCGCACACGCAAAGTTTTAGATCGATTTGAAGTAAAGTGTGATCTCTTGAGCGTCCACAACTATTTTTGTTTATGATTACCAATAGTGACCTTTAGATAACTCATTAGATATCGTCTTATTACCATGAGCAGCTAACACGCTAAAAGTAATGAGGATTGGAAGAAAGGGGATCTCCAGTTTCCAGCAGAAACATCAAAGAAGCACTCACAGCAAAACTTCGAAACACCCCAAGTGAAAACACAGAGAAGACATACGCAGCAAGAAATGCAAAATATACAAGGAAGACCAAACACGACATCACCCCACCAAACACAAAAGATTACACATAAACAAACGAGATCTATTGGCAATGGATGCCGACTAAGGACGGTCATATGCTACGTTAGTAGCAAAACGCAGTGGCCAAAGCAGCACACAGATGATAACGTAAATTTATATAGAAACAAAGAACGTACGAAATACAGTCCGTCCTCTGTCGGTTGTAACGAGCTTACTCACGAAGTCCGACCGACATTCAGAGAGGACATGTTATCGAGGACATGTCTTATCTAAAGAGGTTTGGCTAGGGCTCTTCAGTTTTAAGAATGCACTGGTACAAGGCTGTATTTTGGTCAAGTACCATGCTGAATATACGTCTGGTGACATCAGGATCATATCTATGTTAAACGGCCTCCTTCAAATTCAATGGCATCATTTAAGAACAGATACATTTTCAGCATGGACCAGACAAACACGTTTCGGGCACTGAACCCTCGTCAGTGATCCTGTAATGTGGCCAAAGAATGTGAAAATTATTATGTTAAAATGTACCGAAAGACGTAGCAGAATGGATGAGATATAATGCTACAGGACTCGCGTTTTGGAAATTACAAGAAATTTGGTAACAGAAATTTTCGAATGCGTTGAAGAGACAGACGATCCACCGAAGTTGATCGAACTTGGCTACATGTGCCATCGGGGACTCCTGGTCCACCAGCAGTGACACTCACAAAGTAGTACAAATGTCATGATATAAAAGACGTTTAATTATTATGACGCATTTTCGATGGTTATTCTATCTACATTTGTCACCATAAACGGCTTTTTGAGAAATACCCAATATAGGTTCGAATTTTAAAAGAAGCTGACGGTAAGGTTTGTAAAATTTCCCGAATGTCTTGAATAGTGTATGAAAGGGGAAACCTTGACCTAAACGTTTCTTGGCCAAGTAAACTTGGAAGTAAACTGTAACCTCTAAAGTATCCACTTGCTTAAAGATGTTGACGTCCCCCTATCACACACCCACATACACCCACACTAATATACCCACTATAATTACCATATTCCAAACAAAGTATGATAACTGGTATCTTGTAATTTTTCAATTTTTACAATGTATTTAGTACTAATTATCAGGGCAATATTTCACACAACTAGTAGTCTACTTTAAATTGAACTTTATCTCGTATAATCTGCATAAACATGTCCATTACTTATGAATGTAGTGTTAGTTTTAACATGATTATGAATTAAAAAATATTCTTATGTTCGAGGCACGAATAATATAGTTAAAAACATTTCAAAACAAAAACAAATGTTCTTCAATTCGTCTGCAAGGTAAAGAGCTTATTTACATACAGAGAGTATTGTGTAATCAGGTTATACAGCTTTCCATAATGATAAACAAATAATATATGAGCTGCACAAAGTACGTAAACAAACAGAGGGAATTTCCTTTTTACTTTTGAAACCTCAAATCTAATGACTTTAACGTCCTTCACTTGCTCATCTCAAGGTCATATTATATATTTCGTAACAATGCTGGGAATCTCCAAATATCCCAACCTCGAATGTAAACGTCACAATAGCATTCAGCCAATAGAAAACAATATCTAAGAATAACCAACCAGCCACGTTTCTCTTTTAGATGCGATTATCTATAAATACAGCAATAATATCTGTAACTTACTATATTGTCTATTTGCAGAGATGGAAATGAAGATCCAAGCAATACCGTGTGCTTTATTGATATTACTGTGTTTTTCGTTTGCAGAAAAGAATAATGTAAGTTTGTAATTTCAAAATTATAATAATTCAATGAAAAACATTTCTTGAATATGACATTATTGAATGTTCAATGATAATGACCTGAAGTCTACTTCCATATCATTTTTCTAAACAAAATTGATTATAAATTATTAAGGTTTTTGCGCGAAAAATATCGATGAAAATGATGCAGTTTAAAAATTCGGCATTATATTTTCAAAACCTAGAACAATAAATTCACTTTATCTCAAGTTATTTTGATTCCTGACAAAATGTTGGGTTTTTTCTTTTTGTATTTTGGATTTTGTTTGACGTTTGTTTTTTTTTTTGGGGGGGGGGGGGTTCTTTGTTTTGTTTTGATTTTGTAAATACTTGTACTTCTTGTTTTCCTTTTCCTTATAAGGAAATTAATTTCAATAAATATTTATTACTTTCACAGGTTCCTAAGATACATTCCCTCCATATCCGGTCAGACATCACATACCGCTTTTCTACCACTGTGGTCACTAGTAAAGTAGTCAATCCGGATACGGTGAGCAGGGAGGCTAAGTTTGACGTCACACTCCCGAACGAGGCTTTCATCACGAAGTTTAAACTGTAAGACAAAGCCTTTTCTCCTTTTTTATTGAAATTCTTTGAATATTTCAAAATACATTCCAGTTCACGTAAGGCATGTCATTTCTGTAGTAAGGCATTTCAACGATTTTATGAAAACCATATTAAATCATAGGAATCATGTCAATTTATCATTTTACGAAGAAAAACAAATAAGTCCGTAATGAAAATCAAGACTTTTGCTTTTTTGAAAAACAGAGTAAAAATGCTGGAAAATTCTTGCTAAAAATAACACATTTGCAACGAAAATACAAAGAGTGCTAAAATGCACTCATTTGATTTTAAATTTAGTTTTCTTTGTTAACATACAATAAAGCAGGTTATCAACTTTGTATAAAACTTGATTTTGATCAAGTTTCACCGTAGGTACCAAATACACAATTCATTTAAAGTTTTCTCTATTTGACACAAAAATTAGGAAGATCAATTAAGTTTAGGTCAAAATATCAGAGATACTAAATATCAAAGATTTTTTCAAATACACGGTAAACTGTGTTCCTGAAAAAGATTGTTAATAATATTGAAGAAAAAGTATATGTCCGTGTTTAAATACGATAAAAAAACACCCAAGAATAGTGCCATTTTGTGGTTTTCTTGAAAAAGTATCATTGCGGTAAAATTTGCCTTAATTTGGATGGAATTTGAACAGTTTGTAATGTTTTGGTATCCATCAGCTGTACCTTATAAACAGTTTAAGTCAATAACATTCCACACGCAAAACAGAATTCAGGGTTATTTATTACGTATAAGAAATCCGAACTGTTCAAAAGAGTACCTCCAGGTCAATTTTTATAGGAATTACCGCGAAGCATTTTCTTACAAATACTTCATTCAGTTTAGATCAAATTTTCAAACTTATCCGCTTTACGGTATGTTATGAATTGAAGTCTTCAATAGAGTCAGAAATGATGCATTTTCCACAATAATGCATTTTCCATAATGAATTGCAATATCTAAATAGGGAGATGCGCAAGAATGGTATTAAATTGTGACCAATGACGCACCTTAAATACGAATTGTTTGATCATAAAATCTCATTTATGAGCAGAATTACAAACAACAAAACGTACGATGGGGAGGTAAAAGAAAAAGGAGATGCCAAGAAACAATATGAAGCAGCCAAAAATAGAGGACAAAGTGCTGGGCATATTGTAGCAAAGTGAGTATTTTAAATATCACGTCCCTGTCAATTTTCAAAATTTTAATTTAAGCGTTTTAAGTTTAAGTTTTCTTTAAAGTTTCTCACATTTTTTCCCTCTTGAAATAACTTTCAGTCGAAGCATTGAATTTAGCAAAGAGGTTGCTCTCTGGTCACAGAGTCTGATAACATCACTTCGCTTTTCCCTCTTATTATTATTATTATTATGACCCAAAGGACGAACCATTTTGCCGAATACAAAACAATTTCAAAGGAGAGAACATATGCTTGTTTAACATTACAGGCCTAGAGAGACGAACATGTTCCAAATTATGGTCAACATTGCTGCCAAGGAAAAGGTCGCGTTTGAGTTGACCTATCAGGAATTACTGCGCCGAAAGAAGGGACGATATAGCCATGTGATATATATAAATCCAGGACAGCTAGTTGATGATTTGATAATCGAGCTTGCAATTAATGAATCACGTGCCTTGTCTTTGCTCAAAGTTCCTGCCATTCGGAACGATATATTAGCAAATGACAACGTTTCAGGTGAGTAATCTAACCTGTACTGATCAAAATGAAAGACACAGTTTTTATACGCCCTTCATAAGATTTATGTATTTATGTATAAGTATTATGTTATGGTGCTGTCTGTGCGTCCGACCGTCCGAGGTCATGTTTTTTTTTTTCATTTTTTTCTGACGCCTTTCAAGATAAAGGATTGAAACTTGGCATATGGCTTGATATCGTGTCGCGTAAGATCCGGTTCGAGTTTCAGAAAAGTGACTTTTTCTAGTTATGGCTCTTGAACATAAAAAATTTCAACATTTTTACAGTTTTCCGGACTTTTTGTCGCAGCTATTGAAATGAAACTTGTACTTGCCTTTAAGATAAATTATTACAGATACAGTTCTAGTTTCAGAGAAATGGACCAATTTTTTGCAGAGTTATGACCCTTGAACACAGAAATTTTCGCAGCCTTTGCAGCTATTGAATTAAAAGTGTTTAAAAACGTCTTCAAATTCAATAGCATCATTTAAGAACTGATTTTGCAGCATGGACCAGACATGCACGTTTCGGGTACTAAACATTCGTCAGTGATCCTCAATCTAAACAATGTTATATGGCCAAATCTGTCCTAAGATGTACCGAGCAACGTGACGAGATGAATTGAATATGATGCTATAGGACCCACGTTTTAGAAATGTCAAGATTTTTTGATAACAGAAATTGTCGAATGCGCTGAAGAGACAAACGATCAACCGAAGTTGATCGAACTTGGCCCTATGTGCCCTCGGGGACTCCTAGTCCACCAGTAGTGACACTCAACAAGTGGTTCAAATGTTAAACGTCTTCAAATTCAATAGCATCATTTAAGAACTGATAAATTTGCAGCATGGATCAGACATGTACGTTTTGGGTACTACAGGATTATGATATATGCCTTAATATATACCTTCATAATAAATGATTACAGATCCACTTAGAGTTTCAGAAAAAATGACCTATTTTTAGCAATGTTATGGCTCTTGAACATAGACGTTTTTAATTTACTAAATTTTGTTCTGTTTTCGCTAAAATAAGGTTGCCCAAAAATAAGTACACGTACAGTATATACTTTTAAAAAGTAAAATATCTATTGTTTTCAATTTAAGATGTTAACGACATAGCTGTGATTGAGCGATCATCACCGAAGTCTGCCTTGATAACATACAAGCCAACTATTGACCAACAACGACAAGAATCAGAGAGGGGCGTCAGGGGACAGTTTGTTGTGGAATATGACATAGAAAGAGAAAACGTAGCTGGAGAATTATTGGTATTTATTACGATCTTTAATCTCGAACTTACCTATTATTTGAATAAGAAATATCAATGCAGGAAGTTTTCTGTCGTATCGTCAATGGCTACTGAAGTGAAATGTCTAACTCGGAGTAAATTTAATATAATCTTAGAAGAATAAAATTCGTATATTTTTCTTATATTCATTTTTAATACACAGATATTTTTCTAGGTATTCATCAGTCTGTGGTTTATTTGATATTTTTAGTTCAGGTTTTACAAATTTAAAAAGATACTTGAAGTTTGTCAGAAAACTTTTGTTTTTACCTGATTATGTCTTTCTGGTAGAGCCAATAAGGAATTCTGCCTTTGATTTTGGTAAATTAACGTTATTGTTTTAGCTATGTTAAACGTCTTCAAATTCAATAACATCATTTAAAAACAGATATATTTGCAGCATGGACCAGATATGCACGTTTCGGGTACTTAAACCTCGTCAGTGTTCCTTAATCTAAATAACGTATTATTGCCAAAGAGTGTGAAAGTTATGTCCAAAAATGTATCAAAAGACGTAGCAGGATGAGTGGGATGTGATGATATAGGATCCACGTTTTAGAAAGGGGAAGGGGCAAAACCATCTAATTTGGCACACATTTTTGCGATATTCTAAAATTGTTTTCTTATTTATTTCTACATTTTAAATAATTGTTGATATATTTACAATTACTGAATAGATATTCTAAATTGATATGAGTGATATTTCCCAGCAAAATTGGACATTCTTAATATAAATAGTAGTGAAATAATATGAGATTAGATTTAAACACATAGCAAATGACTGTACATAGAGCAAGTGCGTGTAACAAAGTCATGCTTTGTACGTACATTGGAATGTCCCATACAAGTTTGAACTTGTAACTTGCGCTTGCTCTGGTACATACAATTGAAGGTATGCATGTCTTTTGGCGGAAAATCTTAATTTCTATTGTAAAGTAATAGAGCTGAATTTTCAATGTTTTTGCCCAAAAATGTAGGATTATCAAGAAATAATATAACATAAACTTGTTTTTGTTTACTACAATCATATTGAAGAAGAAAAAAAATGACTTTTTTTTTCAAAAATTTGGATTGGGCCAAATACGGTCACTTTTGCCTCTACTCCTTTTCGAGAAACTACGTCATTTCTTTATTATTTTCTGTTTTGCGTCCTTATGCTGGTAGGCTTTGAGCCCATATTTATACAAAGATAAAATTAAAGTGATAAAATCTTTTGCAAATAAGATGTTTTTAAAGATTAAAGAGAAAAAGGTTTTTTTTAATATTTTCATGTAATAATGTATAGGTACTTTAAAAATGATTTAAGACACTGCATAAACTAGCATTCTTTTGTTGGCCAAAATCTGTTAATAATCAAATAAAACAAGTTTCTTTCAAACTTCATATGGTTATAGTACATCACATACTTTGTTTACTATATTTGTTTGTTTTTCTCACTGAATGGCATCTTTTTTTCATTTTCAAATAGATGCAAAACAGAATGAAAACAAGTAAAGACCCTATCAGTAATAATTTGTTACATATGTTTGTAGGTGGTCAACGGATATTTTGTTCACTATTTTGCCCCTGATAAATTACCTCCCCTTCCTATGGATATTGTCTTCATTTTGGATAAAAGCGGATCCATGAGCGGAAGGAAGATAGTGCAATTAAAGGAAGCCATGAAGAAAATTCTTGGTGACATGCGCACTGATGACAGATTTACTATAATGACTTTTGACGGAATAATCCGTTTTTGGAAGAATTCGCTTGTCTCAGCGACGAAACAAACTTTGTTGGAAGCCAAAGACTTCGTGGACAAAATCCAAGCTAGGGGCTGTTAGTAGATCTCTATTTCAATATTTTTTAATTGGATAGATAAAACAAAGATGCAATTTAGATTTGAAAATTGTTTTAAGATTACTGCCTATTCCTTAATCCTTTGTGAATACAGATTTTAATGTACCTTCCATATCAATGATTTAAATGTCAGTTAATAATTGAAGAATTAAATTGAAGCATGTATTTATCATAATTACTTTACATCTTTTTATAGCAACCAATATCAACGATGCCCTCATACGAGGTCTACGCTTACTGTCTGGTAAGTCAGAGTCATCCAGGGCACCTGTTATCATATTTCTAACGGACGGGGAACCAACAACTGGAATCACAAATCCTACTCAAATCTTGTCAAATGTTCGCTCCCAGAATGAAGGGGAGGTACCCATTTTTAGCCTGGCTTTCGGACGAGGTGCAGATTATAAGTTCACGAAAAAGCTTGCAGCACAAAACAACGGACTAGGGAGGAAGATTTATGAAGACTCCGACTCCTCTCTACAAATTTTAGGATTCATTGAAGAGATTTCCACAGTTCTTTTGAAGAATGTAACATTCAAGTATCTCAATGACAAAGTCAACGAAACAACACTAACAAAGACAAATTACAATACAGTATTTGGTGGCAGCGAGGTGATAATCAGTGGTAGACTAGCAGACAAAACAACGCAGGGCTTAAGTACAAATGATCTTCCTCTGAAAATAACGGGGAACGGTAAAGATGAGCCTTTTATTTGTATATATCCCCTTCCTCCCATAAAGATTGACAGAGACATCAACGTTACCAAAGATGTATCAACAGGCGGTTATTTCTCTAAAATAACGGAGAAATTATGGGCCTACCTAACTGTCAAACAGATGTTACGTAAACTTGATGCACTTACGGATAAAGATGAGAAACTAAAACTGAATGACAGGATTCTACAATTGTCAATAAAGGTAAATATCTATTGCAAAGAAAATGCATGAGTTTTAATGTTAAACGTCTTGAAAATCGATAGCATCATTTAAAGGCAGATGAATTTGCAGCATGGACCAGCATGGACTAAACTAAACCAAAAGAGGAGGGTGCGACATGTCTGTGCTAAAGAAGGAATAGGAATAAAACATGAAAGAGGCTGCTGTCACAGATCCACTTAGAATTTTTTGACTCTACTTTTCCTATGAAACATAAGAGAGTTTGAAAGAAAAATATTTCCGTATTTAATTAGTTTATATTTGATGTATTAGTTTGAATTATAGATGCTAACAAAACCCCCAAAATTTTTTTTCAGTATGAGTTCGTGACTCCACTGACTTCGATGGTAGTCAATGTGCCGGATGAGCTAAAGGCTAAGCCACGATTGGTCGAAGGTAATGTTTTGAAATGTCAACCTATATTAAGCTATCACCAATATATCATATAATATGTAACGAGAGATATGCTTATCAACATATAAGTAATCTTAACAGGACAAGACTTAACTGTTCTATGATACATGTATATTGCCGATTAAAGTCTTTTAAAGAACCAGCCCGATAAGTTTTTTAATCTATCTTGCTTTTGATTATCAGATGACGTCACTTCTGACGATAGCCGTATGATGAGAAATAACTTTGGTAAGTATCCACCTTCTTGTTCTAAGAAATAGCATATATAATGACAAATATGGACAATGACCATATCCCTGTATACAGAATGTGTAAGATAGAGAAATACTTTACACCGAAGAAAAAAAGATGTCAACATCACTTAATTTACGAAATTGCGACACATTCAATACCTAATTGTTTGCAGAAATGAAAATGTCCATCTCGGATAACTGATGAAACTTAAGTTAAGAGTGATAAAACTCTTCTTATTAGGTTCAGCCGGAATGCCAGGATCAGCCGTACAATTTAGCATGCACAAACCGGCACGTTTATTAGCACCTGGATCGTTTCATTCTGGTCCATTAAGCATGCATATGACCCTACGACGCTCATTTCCTGCGACAAGGTACCAGACAACCACAGTAGGATTGTTTACAATATCAAAACCAATAACAATTCCAACAACAACAATGCCAACAACAACAACAACAATGCCAACAACAACAACAATGCCAACAACGATAACTACTACTACTACTACTACTACAATGCCAACAACGACAACAACAACTACTACAACACATAAACCTGCCACGACTCATCAACAAGGTAAGACGTTTACTCCACATATAGTCTTTGGTAATGCGTTATGATATATTCAGAGAACGCCAGTGTAACACTAAACAATTCAATGGAAAATGAATGTTTTTTTACTGTTTGAAAATCAAAAATGAAAACCCGATGTAGATTTTCATTAAAATCTCAAATAAAAAACTTATATTTATTAATATATATATTTGTTGATTTGTTTTTGGTTCAACTACCTAATACTCCATAACGACTTGGAAAATTTAGTTTGTAACAAAAATAAGTACAACATGTACAGTGATATCTTATGATGCTTGCTCTAATGTAAACCAATTTCAAAACATACAAAAGGAATTTTAATAACAATTAGCATCATCCATAATGTACATGATTTATGTTGATTTATTTCTGAAACACATGTATTTCATTTACAGCCAGCAGTTCTAAGATTACGTTCGTCAGTATAGTCCTGAAGATTCCTGGCATTATATCACCTTTATGTATGAACTTGCCACCAGGAAAGTTCATTTTATTCCAAACAACCAAGGGAGGTAACAACTGGTGGCTTAAACATTATTCTTATATTAAATTTATATATATCAACCATGATCTTGAAAGAGAGTAATTCCCAAGAAATATTAAACAGTTCCTGCTGTCTTATTATCCAACACAGTTAAAAGACAATATTCCGCTTATTTTATTATGTTTATTGCTGCAAAATAATTAACGAGTAAGTATAAGATTGTCAACCAAAAAAATAATTTCAGATGAGAAAATTATCGCACACGCTGGACCTACGAGAGACGGTGTAACTCCCGTGGTACGAGTCATCCATACAAAACCAGGAGCAATAAGAGAGGAAGTGTTCCCAAAACCAAGGTTGGGCAATGCAACAACTCTTATGCAGATCCGCAATAACAACATAAATACGGAAGTTATACAGATCGTGGAAAACTCATATAGCAGGCTCCAGCTATACATTAAACTACCATCCTCCACCCCGGATGATATAGATGGCATTCTGAGTAAGTTTACCTATATGTTTAATATTCGGTCCAAGTTGCATTAATGAATCTCTATCAACATTTATGAACCACTGATAATCTCTCTGTTATTAACCATCACCATAGGTTAAGTATAGTTTACATATCATAAATAATACGGAAGTGTTCCAACTCTTGAAGAAAATTACAAACCAATTTTAACGCACCAGACATGTGTTTCGAATATTAAATTCTCATCAGTGATGCTTCCAGCCAAAGTGCTTTTCATAAGCCGCCCAAATTCATAAATTCATTTCAGTAGCGCCCTCTGGTTTTATTTTTAGAATTCAAATTTCTGCATTTTACGGTGACCGTAAAGGGCCGTGTTAAAAATAAAATAATTCCCACAAAATATTTTGTTCCCTCGAAATACTATTTCCTTCCCACGAAATACTATTTCGTTCCCTCGAAATATTATGTCGTGGGAATATTTCGATCCCTCGAATTATTATTTCTTTCCTAAGAAATAATATTTCGCTCCCTCGAAATATTATTTCGTTCCCTCGATTTTTATTTTCTTTCACAGCCCTTTATGGCCACCGTAACATTTACATTACAGAGAGAGTGCGCGGCTGCAAATTCCCTGTAGGGTCGTTTCAGTAGCATATCTTAATAAAATGTATGTTCAAAATAGCATTAGAGAGATGGTACTACGAAGAAATGAAATGGTTATGAACTGTCATTTTTTTATATATTAAACGCTGTACTACATATCAAATTACAAATTTGACTATTTTCAGAAGTCTTCAAAGGAATGACTGGACGGAGAGAACTTCAGGGTAAAACAAAAAATGGGAACCTGATCGCAAGACTACAGCTTAGGAAAAAAGGATCCGTGGATATAGAAGTGAGAGCTATTGGAGCTAGAATGGAAGTTTTCACTCCAATGTGCTGGATTGTGAACAACAATCAAATGAAAAGTTTGAATTTATTGAAATACCAGTTATAAACAAATCGTCAATATATTACTGTTCACCTATTTGTTTAATTTTTGTCTTTTTTGACCAATGTTGTACATTAGTGTATGATCTGATTTTGATATACATTTAATTTTTTTTATTTGTATTTTGAACCTATGCATTCCAACCTTTACAAGATTATCTTTTATTTATTTTTAAGTAAATGAACAGTTGATGTTCTAAATACATATTTGTTGCCGTTTACATTACATCTTCTTTTTTCTTTTCTTTTCTCGTTCCGTTGTTTTACTGTAGGGATCCACTCCCTATCTTGGTTTGGTTTCAAGTATTTGTAAAGAATATTTATGCCTTTTGATTGTGAATTTTTCGGATTTTGATTTTGGGTTTGACTTTCATTTATGAATTTAAACTCAAACATAATCTGTAATTTTCAATTTTTGAAACAAGATGTAAATTTACCAGGTAAATGATCCTGAACTTAAAGCATACATAGTACTAGATCAATTCTTGTTTTAAACCAGCATCTCGTTGAGCATTAAACAACATTTAGCTATGACGAGAGGACACTACGTTGGGTTTTGTCTAAATCAATTAAGAAATAAAATGGGGGTACTTTATCCCTGTTCAATCTGTAAGTTTTTTGCGTTTTGCCGTCTTGTTTTTTGTTGTAGAGAGGAGGTTCTTTTACACTACAATTAAGCGTTCTTCGAGACCTTTGGGTAACAGAAAAAGTGGTAGGTTATGCGAACGTAATCCGGATAACTACACCATTTCCTGCTAACGTAGCAGATGGCCGTCCTAAGTCGGCACCGATTGCCCATTGGTCTATTGGTGTTTTGATGTCGTGTTTGCTGTCTTTTGTTCCTATAGTCCTCTCTTGCTGTTTATGTCTTCTCTGTGTTTTTGGCTAGAGATACTTCGATGTTTTGCTGCTGGTACTGCAATCGGGTCTTGCTGAAGACCCCCTCCTTACTTTCATGAGCGCCTTAGACAGCGGATCACGAACTGCTTTTTCCTATCCCCAAACATTCTTTATATAACAAAGTATCTTACTGTCCTATTTGACTTTCTGTTCTCTTTGAAATATCTCATTAAATTGAGGTCTATCGTTAATACAACAACTTTTAGAATTCATTACGTTGAGATCATTTTTATACAACTAAATGAAATCTGGAAATTTCCAATCCAATACGATTTCTTCATACGACTTCTCTAATATGTACACCACACTTCCTCATGACAAAATTAATGATCGATTACCTAATCTCATTAATGGTGTTTTGATCGAGAGCGGAAAACTTACATTTGTATATCTGAATCGAATGGTATCATCAAACGCCTTTTATACCGTGGATATGATCCTAATGTCACCAGACGGAGACTAGGCTTGGTATTTGACCAATCTACAGTCTTGTACCAGCGCATCCTTGAGACTTGCACACTGACTTACTGTGTCGACGGAACTCCATGACGGGCCCTGTCTAAACCTCTTTAGAGAAGACAGGGTCCCGACCACCAGTCCTCTCTGAATTTCGGACTCCTCGGGTGATTACATACATGAGCTCGCTACAGCCGGCAGAGCACGGACTGTATTACGTACACCCTCCTTTTATATCCATTTGTGTTGCTGGGGCCTCTACGTTTTGCGGTCTTCTTTGTGTGAGGTCATCTTACAGTGAGGAGGTTGTTTTAAACCACAATTTTACGTTCTTCGAGACCTCTGGGTAATTGGAGAGGTGAGAGGGTTGTGCGCACGTAATCCAGGATTACCACAACATTTGCTACTTGCGTTTCAAATGGCCGTCCAAAGTCGGCACCGGTTGCCCATTGGTCTCGTCGGTTTATGCGTAGTCTTTTGTGTTCGATGTTTACATGTCGTATGTCTCTTTTTCGTCTCATACTATGCTCGTCTTTTGTGTTTTTGCATCGGGTGTTTTATGTTCTTGTTTGTGTGTGGTCATCTAACAGTGAGGAGGTTGTTTTACACCATAATTGTGCGTTCTTCGAGACCTTTGGGAAATCGGAATAGTGGGAGGGTTGTGCGCACGCAATCCAGATAACGACACCGTCTGCTACTTACTTGGCAGATGGCCGTCCTAAGTCGGCACCGGTTGCCCATTGGTCTCGTTGGTTTATGTGTGGTCTTTTATGTTTAATGTTTCTATGGTATGAGTTGGTGTTCCTTGTCCCTTTTGCGTCTCTTTCTGTGGGTATCTGTTCTGTGTTTTTTGCATTGGGTGTTTTGGGGTTTAGCTGTGGGTGCTGCAACCTAGTGTTGTTGGAGATCCCCTCCTTTCTTTGCTGTTGGTGCTGCAACAGGGCTTGTTGGAGATCCCCTCCATTCTATTAGAATAATAATGTCGAAGGGTTCCACACCATACATATAGCATATAACCTTCACCACTGGGTCCAGATTGGTCATATGTTTGTCATCGGATTTCAGTGACGTAATATAACAACCAACACGTGCGTTGATTTATTGACTTCGTGTATCATTACAATGCAAATGTTAATAAGATCCTGATAATTTTATTACGCAGTTATTGACTTTTGATTTCGGTCTACTCTTGACTATACATACCTGGTCAAGTATTGGTTAACCTCGGCCTTTGGCCTCGGTCAACTTATACCCGACCAGGTCTGTATAGTCACGAGTAGACCGAAATCAAAAGTCAATAATTGTATAGAAACACCCAAATGCAAATATACAGAGTAGACAAGCAAGAAACAATAATGATAATACCATTCAAACTCTTATGAATTTTTTAAAACTCTTAGTTCCTAAAGGATTGGAACATAAAAATTCAAAAAATCAATCTTTCCAGAAATTTGCAAATTTTGCTTGCGAGTTTATAAAAGCGTATTAATTACTTATTTCCAGCTCCGTCGCCCGAAAGAAACCTTGTTTTGCATTTTATCATTTTGACATCATAAATATTATTTGGCTATTTCGGAAACTTGTCATTTAATTCAAAAATATTATCAAAATTAAAAGAGGGTAACATCTTAGCACCATCCCTCCAATGCTATTTTGAACATATATGTTATTCAGAAGGAGTCGAACCGCATGCTCTGAATGACTGGAAAAACCTCATTTTAGATATAACGGATATTCGAATAGATAACTTCCATAAAAACCCTCATCTTTTTCAAAATCCACGTTCCAAATCAGAAAGATATTTCAAATCCAAACTAAGTAAATTACATGAAAAATATGTCTTTGCACCAGCTGATAAAGCAGCCAACAACACCATTATCATTTGAAAACGTTACTACATATCAACTTTGATTTCGGAACTTTCGTCTACTAATACATATATCAAAAGCAATGAAAGTGCATCTAACATTTTAGGCAAGCATAACAGTGAACTGTCTTCATTCAATATCTCTATTTCTAAATTGGATCTCCCAACACTATATTGCATACCGAAACTGCACAAGTCTCCTTACAAATTTCGATTTATTGCTAATTCTAGTAACTGCTCCACTACAATTTTGTCTAGAAATCTGACGTCAGCACTTACTGCTATTAAAGAACACATAACTAGATATTGTGAAACGGTTCTAAACAGGAACGATGTAAATTTATTTTGGTCTATTAAGAATTCAGGGGATGTGATTGAAAAAATGAAATCTGGAAATTTCCAAGCCAATACGATTTCTTCATACGACTTCTCTAATATGTACACCACACTTCCTCATGACAAAATTAATGATCGATTATCTAATCTCATTAAATGGTGTTTTGATCGAGAGCGAAAAACTTACATTTGTACATCTGAATCGAAGGGTTTCTTTTCCTCGATAGACTACAAATCATACAAATCATGGACATGTAGTGACCTGTGTAATGCCTTGTCCTTCCTCTTGGACAATATTTATGTTAGATTTGCTGAGGATCTATACAAGCAGGTTGTAGGAATTCCAATGGGTACTAACTGTGCGCCTCTTGTTGCAGATTTATTTTCATACACTTATGAAAAAGAATTTATCCAAAATCTTCAAAAGCAAAGAAAATTTGAATAGCTGAAATGTTTCAATAATACTTCTAGGTATCTGGATGATATTCTAACCATTGACAATCCTGCTTTTGAATTATATAAGAATGAAATTTATCCACAAGAATTAACCCTTAACAAGGCAAACCTTTCAAATACAGAAACACCCTTTTTGGACCTAAATATCAAAATTGTAAACGGAAAGATTCATACAAGTGTATATGACAAAAGGGATGATTTTGGATTCAACATAGTAAATTTCCCTTGGCTTGACGGTGATGTTCCAAGATTACCGTCATACGGCATTTACATATCACAGCTCATCCGGTACGCTAGAGCATGTACTGATATTTTGGATTTTCACAGTAGAAATTTACAAATTACCAAAAAACTTTTAGGTCAAGGTTTCCGCTTTCATAAACTAGTTAAGACTTTCTGGAAATTTTACAAAAATTACAGTCAACTTCTTTTAAAATTCGGATCTATACATGCAACAGAGTACATTACTATGGGTATTACACAACCTGTTTTTTGGTGATATGATAAACAAAATAAAAAGGATCAAAGGTAGGCAGCATAACCATCGAAAATACGTCAGAATCATCAAACGCCTTTTATACCGTGGATATGATCCTAAAGTCACCAGACGGACACTAGGCTTGGTACTTGACCAATCTACAGTCTTGTACAAGCGCATCCTTGAGACTTGCACTCTGACTGACTGTGACGACGGGACTCCATGACGGGCCCTGTCCAAACCTCTTTAGAGAAGACAGGGCCCCGACCACCTGTCCTCTCTGAATGTCAGTCGGACTCCTCGGGTGATTACATACATGAGCTCGCTACAGCCGGCAGAGCACGGACTGTATAACGCATGCCCTCTTTTTATATCCATTTACATATTCATCTGTGTCTCTGTGGCCTCTGCGTTTTGCGGTCTTGTTTGTGTGATGTCATCTTACAGTGAGGAGGTTGTTTTACACCACAATTGTACGTTCTTCGAGACCTCTGGGTAATTGGAGAAGTGAGAGGGTTGTGCGCACGTAATCCAGGATAACCACACCATTTGCTACTTGCGTGACAGATGGCCGTCCAAAGTCGGCACCGGTTACCCATTGGTCTCGTCGGTTTAAGTGTAGTCTTTTGTGTTTGATGTTTACATGTCGTGTGTCTCTTTTCCGTCTCGTGCTGTACTCGTCTTTTGTGTTTTTGCATCGGGTGTTTTGGTGTTTACTGTTGATGCTGCAATGGGGTCTTGTTGGAGATCTCCTCCCTTCTTTGGATATGCTACTGAATCGACCCTACAGGAAATTTGAAGTCGCGCATTCTCTGCAAAGTTAATGCACATATTTAATTTCAAAAATATAATCGGAGCGCACTTCTGAATTGAATTTTGGCTGTGTCTAAGAAGGTAGGGGTAGGGGATCTCCAACAAGACCCTGTTGCAGCACCAACAGCAAAACACCAAAACACCCGATGCAAAAACACAAAGGACGAGAATAGTATAAGACGAAAAAGAGACATATGACATGTCTCACTTCGGCTGGAAGCATCGCTGATGAGGATTAAATATCCGAAATACATATCTGGTGCATAGTATATTAGATTGAAATTTACTTAGAGAAGGTATAGAGTTGGAACACTTCCATATTATTTATCATCAGTCCAAAAACAAATATAACATATTAAACAAATGTTTTGAGAATGTCATCCGTAGGAAATGTAAAATTCCATCGAATTTTGTGTTTTATATATGTCATACAGTCCATCTAACGACAGTCACAAATGATATGATATTAATTTCCCATGTTTACAGAAGTTTTATACCTTGATAGTGCAAGGTACTTCTTTGGTCAAAATATTACATACCTCACTCGTGTTTCTTTATACGAAGTACGTATTTCAGCACAATTGTGTGGAATAAATTCAAAATCAATTGAAAGATTTTTTTAATAGTTTACAAATAATTCAAAGAATTTTTTTAGTGACAAAAGTCTTTTCCTAAAAATCAGGAGCCTGTTTCACAAAAATACTTACGAAAAAAGTAATTTTTGATCGCTTATTACTTCCGCAATGTTTTGTTCCTGAAGTTGTATTTAATATGTAGAAATGCTATTAGGAAGGACAACATAGTCTAGAGTAAAAAAGATTTAAAACTTTGTTTTATTTAATGATGAAAGTTACAAAAATCCATTAAGTTTTTCGTAAGTATTTTTGTAAATTAGGCTCCAGTATACTTATGTTTTCTGTTGAAATATTACACATCTTAAAATTCATAGCATCATTTAAGAACAGATAAATTTGCAGCATGGACCAGACATGCACGTTTTGGGTACTTACAATGTAACCCTTGCCAGTGACCCCCAATACAAAGGATGAAATAAGGCCAAAAGTAAAAGATATGTCCAAAACCGAAAGACGTAGCAGGTTGGTGGGATATGATGCTTCAGGACGAACTTCTTCTGAACTTTTGACAACACTTTTTGAACAGAAATTTTTCAATGTGTTTGAAGAAACGATCAGCTAAAGCTACATGTGTCCTCGGGGACTCCTTGTCCACAAATACTCACACTCACCAAGTGGTATATAAAATCATAAAAGGCTACATAATACTAGAATAAAAGTCAGACACAAAACACTTAATTAAAATCCAAATATAACAACCATTATGCATGCAAATTCTTGAAAATACAGGAAACAAAACAAAACATAGAAATTATTTCATAAGACATATGAAAATGTGGCCAAGCAAACAGACACATTAACACATCTCCATAATAACACGAAGGACAACACTATCTAATAAGCAATCTATAAAGTCCAATGCAATAACGGAATTTGATAAAGGTGGTGCTGTAAAAAATGCTCTATATTTTTAACTCACCTCATTCGTCGTCCGTCCAGCGTAAACTTTTTACATTTTCGACATCTCCTCTTCAACTGCTGCACAAAATTTCATGAAACATTAAAGGAGGCATCTACTTAAGATCCTCTACCAAGTTTTTGTTTTTCGTGCCGATCGGTCTACAAATACGGCCGCGGAGGGCTCTTATAGGCTGACGCATTTTCGACTTCTCCTCTTCAGCCGCAGCATAGAATTTCACGAAACCTTACAGGAAACAAGTACTCAAGATCCTCCGTCAAGTTTGTGTTTTTCTTGCCGATCGGTCAACAAATATGGCTGCCGAGGGTTCTGATTGGCTAACGCATTTTCGACTTCTCTGCAACTGCTGCACAGAATTTCACGAAACCTTATACGAAGCAAGTACTCAAGGTCCTCTACCTAGATTGTGTTTTTCGTGCCAGTCGGTCTACAAATATGCCGCCGAGGGCTCTGATTGGCTGACGCATTTTCGACTTCTCCTCTGCAACCGCTGCACAGAATATCACGAAACCTTACAGGAAGCATTTACTCATGGTCCTCTACCAAGTTTGCGTATTTCGTGCCGATCGGCTACAAATATGGCCCCCGAGGGCTCTGATTGGCTGACGCATTTTCGACTTCTTCTCTTCAGCCGCTGCATAGAATATCACGAAATCTAAAAAAAAAAACCATTAATCAAGATCCTCTACCAAGTTTGTGTTTTTGTGCCGATCGGTCAACAAAAATGGCTGCCGAGGGCTCTGATTGGCTTACGCACTTTCGACTTCTCCTCTGCAACCGCTGCACAGAATTTCATGAAACCTTACAGACAGTAAGTACTCAAGGTCCTCTAACAAGTTTGTGTTTTTCGTGCCAATTGACTGACAAACATTGCCACTGAGGGCTTTGATTGGCCGATTCATTTCTGACATATCCAAAACTGATGCTCATAATTTCATGAAACTTTTGTGTCACACTTATGCCCTTTGTCGCGTGGATCTCGTAAAAAAAGTTCCCCGCGAGGGGTTTGACAGTAAGTGTTTTGAATAGTTTCCTTGACATAATCGCCATAGTACTTTCTATATAGCCATAACGTCAGACAGTGCATGTATTTTATATATTATTTTCATTTTCGTGCATGAACATCGACGGCGGACGCGGCTAGCCAAACAGGGGATGCTTACTCCTCCCGGGCACCTGGTCCAACCCCTGGCTTGCAAGGGGTCTGTCGATGCTGAATTTTGTGTTCTATTGTGGGTGCTGTTGGGATTATCTTCTTTAACTCATTAAAAGGAAGGAAGTACTCAACCATATTGTCCACTATTATTTCTGTTTGCAACTCAGGTGAGCGATGTGGCCCCCTTGGGCCACTTGTTTATTGCCTGTTGTGAAACGTCTTCAAATTCAATAGCATCATTTTTAGAACAGATCAATTTGCAACATGGACCAGACATGCGCGTTTCGTGTTCTTAACCCTCGTCACTGATCCTCAATCTAAACAATGTAATATGACCAAAGAGTGTGAAATTGATTATGTCCAAATATGTACCGAAAGACGTAGCAGTTATGACAAATATGGACAATGACCATATCCCAATACAAAGTACAAAATCGATAATTCAGGATATCATAAATCGAAAGCATACAAAATCAAAATATAATATAATATATATATACAATATAAAACAGGAACCAAAGCAAACAACCAAAAACCTCCACCACATGAAAAGAAGCAAACTCCCAATTTCGGAGTGAGGATGTTGGCATATGATGCTACAGGGCCCATATTTCAGAAATTTCAAGAAATTTTGATAACAGAAATTTTCGAATGCGTTAAAGAAACGATCGAATTTGGCTTCATGTGCCCGCGGGGATGGTCCACTAGCAGTGACACTCACCAAGTGGTACAAATGTTAAATGTACCGGAAGGACATAGCAGGATGGTTGGGATATGATGCTTCAGGACCCATGTTTTAGTTATTTCAAGAAATTTTGATAACGTGGTACTCGTTATACGCTATGATGTCCCATTGTCCAGAATGGTGGATGATATACTATCTTATACCATTTGAACCATTCGACCACAAAATATACTAGTATCTTCCGAAATGGAAGTAACCAGATGTGATATTTCTGCCGAATTGAAGTGACTAATGTTGCATGCAAGCAGGAGATGCTGACTCTTCTTGGGCACCTGGTCTCAATTCCATATTGGGAGTTCGCTTCTTTTCATGTGTTGGAAGTTTCTGTTTGTTTTGCTTTGGTTCCTGTTTTATCATGATTTTGTATGCCTTCTGTTTACGATTTCTGAATTATCGATTTTGTACTGTGTATTGAGATATGGTCATTGTCCATATTTGTCATTTTTTTCTTTTTTGTTAAAAATATTAAAAATAAAGGATTATCCCATACTCTTCTAATTGTAATTTTATTTATTAGAAGTACTATACCCTAGCATAAACCAGTAAGGAGTCTTCAAATACATTATATCGTAATGACCTATTTGCTCTTTGACACACATTTTAAGTCAATAGAAATGTTCTTTCCTCAATTCTGGCCTCGAGCATCGCTGATGATAAATTATTTGTTGAAATAGAAAGTGTATTTCAATATTGACCAAAAGTATCATACTCAATGAGGGTCAGGAATAACGGTGGAGTATTTTTAGCAGAATTAAATAGATGCATAGATGCATATAAGGCCCACAGAAGGTCAAGAATGGTGTCTTTTTTGGCGACACAGAGGACATTCTAATGTAGAAGCTCCATGAAAAAATAATCAAAACAGAGGGGTTTTTTTACAATACTCCAATACTTCCAAGGGATAATTCTAATATCTGCGTGCAGTGGATGCTAAGAATGCAAGAATGCATGCTAACGGTAGCTAAATGCCGCCCGAATCTCGGAAAAGAAATATGTTGATTTATTGGATATTTTTAGAAATGTATTTTCTCTCTCAAAACATGGTTTACTTAGTAATGAACTTCGTTCCAGATAACATGTTTCCAGGCTTTGAATATGTAGCGCTATTTTGAACATTCTTGCAGATATGAATTGCGGACGTGTTAAATTAGAGTGCTTAAATCATGCACATGCTTAAGCAAATCTGTTTACTCTACATCACTAGAAACATGATAGATATAGATCTTATTCGCCGAGCGAGTTGGTATTTGTTTTGTGTACACATGAATATGTGTTAAGGCTGTTCACTCAAAAGCATGAACAACTGTCTGTGAGCTGCCTGCCTGAAGAACGTAAATAAGCAGAGGAAATCCCTCTTTCATTTTGAAACGTCGAGTTTTCAAGGCAAAATGTAGGCTTCAACGTCCTTCAGTTACTAATCTTAGAGTTCTTATCAACACAACACAGGAACTCCCCAAATATTTCAGCCTCTGAAAAAAATGTTTACGTCATTGTTACTTTCAGCCAATAGAAAACAATTTCCAAAATTAGCTAACCAATCACATTCATTTTCTTTTAAAATTGTTGTTTATGTAATTTTTACTTTGTTTGCAACTTTCTCAAGTGTTGTTTATTTGTTTATCACTTTTTTTGTATGCAACTAACTATAAATACAGCACCAAGATAGTAAAATTACTTAGATGTGAATTTGCAGAGATGAGAACGAGACCTCAAGCAATGTTTTGTGTTTTATTACTCTTACTAGGTTTTTCGTTTGCAGAAGAGAACAATGTAAGTTTACAACTTTTAAGTATGAAATGGATAATTATACTGAGATCATTTCTGACATTTAACATTTTATAGTGTTTATTGATATAAAGTTGAAGACATACGTTGAAATATACGAATTTCAATTAGAAATTCGATTTAAAATATTCTTCATGTTTTTTTTTTTTTTAATTTTCAGATTGTTTCTTTCGTCTCCATGATTTTTCGTCTTTTCCTTTAAAATTCAATTAAGTAAATATCTATAAATTCCACAGGTACCTAATACACATTTCCTCCATATCCGGTCAGACATCACATACCGCTTTTCCACCACTCTGGTCACTAGTAAAGTAGCCAATCCGGACACGGTCAGCAGGGAGGCAAAGTTTGACGTCACAATCCCGAACGAGGCTTTCATCACAAAATTCAAACTGTAAGATAATGCTTTTTCTCCTCTTTTATTCACTTTTTTATACATAGATCGAATTGATATTGACTATCATTTTCATACGAAAAGCTTGGGTATAAAATTTCATTTATGAACAGGATACTGAACAACGAAACTTACGATGGCGAGGTAAAAGAAAAAGAAGAAGCCAAGAAACAATATGAAGCAGCCAAAGATAGAGGACAGAGTGCCGGACATATTGTAGTAAAGTTAGTATGTCGACTATTTTTCCTCGTTATCGTACTAGTGAATTGGGTCGTGAAATTGTTATTACAGGAAAGGATGTGGCTGTTCATAATCAATTTGATCTACATGGGTTTTGCTTTGTTTTCTAATTTTTCCTTCTTGATAACTTGAAAAGAGCGCGATGATTTTTTCTAGAATTTTGGTTGGAGATCTGGATCACTTCGATTATCACTGCTATTTAGCATATAGTAGTATATATCATTTTGTGTCACAAAATTCTATATTGAACTAGGAACACATCTTGTTTGAACTTTACAGGCCTAGAGAGACAAACATGTTCCAAATCATGGTCAATATCGCTGCCCAGGAAAATGTTACGTTTGAGTTAACATATCAGGAATTACTGCGTCGGAAGAAGGGACGATATAGTCATGTGACATATATAGATCCAGGACAATTGGTTGATGATTTGTTCATCGAGGTTTCAATCAATGAATCACGAGACTTGTCTATGCTCAAAGTTCCTGCTATTCGCAACGACATTTTAAACAATGATAACACTGAAGGTTTGTACATGACAAATATTCTTCGAATATTTAAATCTTATTTAAATTATTATTTAAATTGTACTCATGAAAATGACAGACACAATTTTGAATTATATTCAAGTTAATTTCACAATCCAAGACGAATCTATAATTATTATTATTTTGGATATAGTATTTAAATGATATTTTTAACCTTTAGATGATAACAAAGTAGCTGCGATTGAGCGACCATCACCAAAGTCTGCCTTAGTAACATACAGGCCAACTATTGACCAACAGCGACAGGAATCCGAGAGGGGCGTCAGGGGACAGTTTGTTGTGGAATATGATATAGAAAGAGAAAATGTAGCGGGAGAGTTATTGGTATTTCTTCTGATTTTTAATGTCAAATCTATAATTATATTGTCTTTTTTTGCAAGGTGATAATGGATACGTCAGTAAACTACAAGAAATTTTCCTGATCTAATACTATATTTGCCCAGTTGGTATTCATCAGTCCTTGGTTCTTCTTATCTATTCTAATCACAATTTGTAAATTGAGAAAAGAATGTTTGATATTGACAGAAAATCACATATCGTATTTTTCCTGATATAAACAAAAGGGAAGATTTTCAATTAATGCTACTGACAAGGAATTTGTCTCAACAATCAATGTATCATAATTTAAGACTTATTTTTGTAGGTAGTCAATGGGTATTTTGTTCACTATTTTGCCCCTGATGAATTGCCTCCCTTGCCTATGGATATCGTCTTCATTTTGGATAAAAGTGGATCCATGATAGGAAGAAAGATGCTGCAGTTGAAAGGTGCCATGAAGAAAATCCTTAGTGACATGCGCACTGATGACAGATTTACAATTATGACTTTTGACGGAAGCATTAGCTTCTGGAAGGACACACTAGTCTCAGTGACGGACCAAACTTTGCTGGAAGCCAAAGACTTTGTAGACAAAATTCACGCCAGGGGCTGTGAGTAAATCTTTCATTCTTAACATGAAACGCCTGCATATTGATCTTTGAATTGGATTAAGGAAACAAAAATGAATATTAGCTTTAAAGATTACTACCTATTCATCAATCCTTTGAAATCTTTAATTACTGAATACAGATTTAATAAACCTTTAAAATATCGATGCTTTAATTCAAGATACGTACATTTACAAAGATGAATTTCAAAATGTATTTATCATAATTACATTTATTTTAAATATTTTCTACAGCAACCAATATCAACGATGCCATCGAACGAGGTATAGATTTACTTTCCCGTATCCCGGAGCCATCAAGAGCACCGGTTATAATATTTCTGACTGACGGGGAACCAACAACTGGACAGACAAACCCAACACGAATTCTCTCAAATATCCGCTCAAAGAACGAAATGGATGTACCCATTTTCAGCCTGGCTTTCGGACGAGGAGCAGATTATCAATTCACAAAGAAGGTTGCAGCACAAAACAACGGGCTAGGGAGGAAGATTTATGAAGATTCAGACTCTTCACTCCAGATAACAGGATTCATCGAAGAAATTTCCACTGTACTTTTGAAGAATGTAACATTCAAGTATCTCAATGACAAAGTCAACCAAACAACACTTACACAGACAACTTTCAGTACAGTATTTGGTGGCAGCGAGGTGATTATCAGTGGTAGACTAGCAGACCAAACATCACGAAGTTTAAGTAAAAATGATCTTCCTCTGAAAATAATGGGGACCGGTAGAAATGAGCCTTTCATTTGTATATACCCCCTTCCTCCCATAAGGATTGACAGAGACATCAACGTTACCAAAGACGTATCAATAGGCGGTTATTTCTCTAAAATAACGGAGAAATTATGGGCCTACCTAACTGTCAAACAGATGTTACATAAACTTGATGCACTTACGGATGAAGTTGAGAAACAAAAAGTGAATGACAGGATTCTACAATTGTCATTAAAGGTAAATATCTCTTTCTCTTGTCGTAATTAATGTACAAGAATGATGCATGAATATTTAAAGATTACAAGTGAAGCAAGGATAAAACTTTTTGCGCCAAGGTTTGATGAAACCTGTGATCCTAAATTCATATCCATATAAAAATATCTAGGAATCCCTTTCCCATTAATATCAATTTCAGTCAATATAGAGTATGAAAAAGGAATATTCGTGTCTTACTAGTATTTGATTAAATAAAGAATTAAAAAACCAACACTATCTTTTTTCAGTATGAGTTCGTGACCCCACTGACATCTATGGTAGTAACTATGCCTGATGAGCTAAAGGCCACGCCACGATTGGTCGAAGGTAAGGATCAAGTCTTTTTTTAAATAGGTCAAACAAATCGACCATCAAGAAAATAAAATATATATTAAGGTAGATTGTCCCTCAGGTTCAAAATCGGAGGAAATCTATGCATGGATACCCCATATTTTCTTTTCATATTATTGTTCATTGGGTAATAAAGCTAATACTGGTTTCAAATATATTTTTGGTCAAAAAATATTTCTACAATTTAAAAAATGTACATTTTGGATTTTTTTTCATAGGGTGTAATGTTAAAGTTGGGGTCATTCGAATTTCTATACGATAAAGATAATCTAGGGTCTATTTGAAAAGTTTTTTTTTTATAAAAGGTTCAAAGATAAGCACGAAAATTGAAAAAAAAAATGCCATAGGGAGAATATAAGCTCTCACAACCAGAGGTACGGAGTACGAAGTACTTTTTACTATATTTCATACACTTGAATGTGTATATGAAATTTTCTTCTGCATTGTTTGCCCCCCCCCCCCCCCTTTATCCGTTTTTGTCCACCTGCTTCTCTCTTCATTTATAGATGACGAGACTTCTGACAGTAGCCTGATGATGACAAGAACCATTGGTAAGTATTCACCACATTGTTCTTAGAAATGGCATACGTAGTAAAGATCAAGACTGGCTCCCAAATACTCTTTTAAAATTACTGCATATTTTGCTACGTTTTGAAGTAGCAGCGGGTTTTATTCATCTACTTCTCTTTTGGAAAGTACCCATCAGTTTGTTCTAAGAAGTATCATACGAATAATTAAAAACAAATCTCCGACACTCATTGAAAAATGCTGCACATATCAAAGAAAGAAAATACCAGTGTAATTTGATAAACCTTGGAAAATACCGATAAAAAATATTTATCCTAGAATTGTGGCAAAATAATGATTGATGCTTTTAACGTCGATGAAATATGAATATGTTCCATCTTGGTGTTTGTAGGTTTACGAGGAATGTCAGGACCATCACTACAGTTTAGCATGCCCCGGCCGGCAGGTCTGTTAGCACCCGGTTCATTTTCAGTACCTCCAGCAGGCATGCAGATGAGAGCCTATCGTACACCTCATGTAAGAATACCCTGGACAAGGTATCAGACAAAAACATCAGCGGTGACAACAACAACAACGACGACGACGACACCTACACCACAACCAACAACAACAGCAACAACAACAACAACGACAACGACAGCACCACCACCAACAAGAACACAAAAACCTACAAGGCATCTTCAGCAACGTAAGACGTTCTGCTTTATGATAGCGCATTATAACTGACTTTATATAGTGGATGTCGTGTAACACGAAATAATTCAAATCTATAAAATATGTATTGAAAGTTTAACGTAAAACTCAATTGACATTTTTGTGAAAAATCTTATAATTCAAGAATTTATACAATTTTTTGGTTCAACATTCAAACATTTGAAATTTCAAAACGTATTGAAATTTTTATTTGTTAAAAGAACAATCGTCACATAGGCCAATGACAAAAATTGATGAACAACTTGACTGATTGGGTAAATGATAAAGCGAAAACATATTTCTGATACATATGTATTCTGTTTTACAGCCAGTAATTCTACTAAGATCAAGTTTGTCAGCATATTCGTGAGAATACCCGGTATCGTATCACCTTTATGTATGAATTTGCCACCAGGAAAATTCATTTTGTTTTCAACAACAAAAGGAGGTAAGAACTGACGACTTAAGTGTTATTCAATACAATATACTAGTAGTAAAGAAGTTAGACTAGATGAATCAAAAGGCCAAAAAGAATTATAGGTTCTGGTAGGTCCTCGAAACACAATTTGCCCTACAGTTTTTTAATGAAGGACATATCGTCTTTGGGACCTTTTCGTGCATGGCAGTCAGCAGGAGATGCTTCGTTTTCCTGGGCACCTGTTGTCACTTTCACTTCTGCTCATACTGCTTATTACATCATTTTATTAACTATGATTTTCTTTATAGTTTGTCTGGTTTTAACTACTCATCAATATGTGAATTTAAGAAAAGAGCATTTTAAACATAACTGATGTATGGTTTCATTCATTTTAAGGCATGTGGCAAATGTATATATAAACGATAGAGAAGGTCTTTGTTGACAAATATGAAAAAATGCTCCGTGTTTTGATGTCATAAGAAAGCATGAGAAAAATCCTTCCTCTGCAATGTGAAAATTATAAGTCTGAGAGAAAAAAATGAAGCTGTCTACAAACGATCAAACACTCAAAGAACAAGAGAGATGTTAAACATCTTCAAATTCAATAGCATCATTTAAGAGCAGATAAATTTGCAGCATGGACAAGACATGAACGTTTTGGATACTTAACCCTCGTCAGTGATCCTTAATCTAAACAATGTAATACAACCAAAGAGTGTTAAAAATATTGTCCAAAAAATGTACCGAAAGACTTAGCAGGATGGTTGGGATATGATGCTACAGGACCCACGTTTTTGGAAATTTCAAGAAATTTAGTAAAAGACATTTTCGAATGCGTTGAAGAGACTGACGATCAACCAAAGTTGATTGAACTTGGCTACATGTCGATCCACATGCTGGTGACACTCACCAAGTAGTAAAATGCTGAATGACTTTGAGACTGAATAACTGATCGGTACTTCTTTGATGTTTATATTAAAATCTTCAAATTCAATAGCATCATTTAAGAACAGACAAATTTACAGCATGGACCAGACATGCACGAGAGTAAGATCCAGAGAATATCCCTTGTTATTCAATTCAGCTATTCAATCGTTCAATACGGCACGAAATAATATTTAGCTTGTTTGATGATGTTGAGTGCACATAAATGTATTGATTAAAAATACCATACCAACAAATCATTTCAGATGAGGAGATTATTGTACACGCTGGACCTAAACGACGCCGTGTAACCCCTGTCATGCGTGTTATCCATACAAAGCCAGGAATGATAAGAGAGGAGGTATCCCCTAAACCAGGGTCGGGCAATGCAACAACTCTTATGCAGATCAGGAATAACAACATGAATATGGATGTTATACAGATCGTGGAAAAGTCATATAGCAGGCTCCAGCTATACATTCAACTGCCATCATCTACCCCTGATGATATGTATGGCATTCTAAGTAAGTTTATAAACTGTCATCATCAAATTCAATAGCATCATTTAAGAACATATAAATTTGCAGCATGGACCAGACATGCACGTTTCGGGTACTTAACCCTCTTCAGTGATCCTCAATCTAAATATTGTAATATGGCCAAAGAGTGTGAAATTTATTATGTCCAAAATGTACCGAAAGACGTAGCAGGATGGGTGGGATATGATGCTACAGGACCCATGAAATTTCACACTGCCCTTATGATATGCATGGTCCGTAGGTGCTCAATTTGGTGTTCTGTTGTGAGTGCCGTTGAGATTATCGTCAGGATCTTCTATAACTCATCCAAGTAAGTTTATAAATTGCTATGAGATTTAACCTCCATTTCAATTTTTGTTTAAGCGAGATTAATGACAATCTAATAGTATGTCAATTGATAATTCATTGCTTGGTCTGTCTCATAAAATAATAAGTTTAATTCACAAGATAAGCTTACGATAGACCTATATCTTCACAATTTTTCGTAGGTAAACTGGTTTATTCTTTCCTCATATTAAGTTCTGAAAAGCTTATGAATTAAAGAGGAAAGTGGTGTTTTTAAAATAAATTGACTGTTTTCAGGCGCCTTTAAAGGAATGACTGGAAGGAGGGTACTAAAGGGTAGAACAAGAAAAGGAAACCTGATCGCAAAACTAAAACTAAGGAAAAGGGGATCAAATATGAAAATCAGAGTGAGAGCTGTTGATGCTGAAATGAAAGTGTTCACTCCCATGTGGTTCTGTAGATGTTGGGTTATGAACAAGAATCTAATGAAAAGTTTGAATCTGAATTTATTGAATTACCAGTTATAAGCATTATAATCGTCTATATAGAACATTTTACCTATTTTTGATATGCTCTATTGTCTTTTTGACCACTATTATGCAATTTTATGATAATCAGTTTAATTGTTTTCTTTATTTGGCTATTTGAATTTTTAACTAATGTTTTCAATTTTCTACAAGATACTGTTACTTTTTTCTATATACGGATGATTGTTTTGTTTTTATTTGCATTTATGTACGTGAACAGCTTTTTGTTCTGAATAAATATTTGAAATGAAATATATCTTTGGATTTTCATTTTCATGATCTTACAATATGATCCAAACAAGACATCTTTATCTGAAATATACATCAATATGAACATCGTGATAATCACCGAATTTGACATCTTTTCATGGAACTGTTTCAACGGGTGTTGCATGCAAACAGAAGACGCTGACTCTACCCGGGCACTTGGTCTCCCTTTGAAATATTGTTTATTCCGGTGTTCGCAACTGTTCTAATGGAAAATGATTTCGCCTTACTTTCTCGACTTTGAGACTGAATAATCGATGGATACTCCTTTGATGTTTATCTGAACTTAAAATTATTAAAAGAGTATATTTATATATCACTAGAACCATGTACGGTTATGTACCAGCATATTGTCCAATTTAGAACATTGTTCGGCCGTGACGACGGGACTTCACATCGGACATTGTCTGAATCCCATGAGAAGAAATATGAGTACATCTTCCTTGTTGCATCGAAAAGTTGTATGATTGTTCATAAGCGTTTTAGACAGCAGATCACGGCCTGTTATTCGTAACCGCAATACTTTTCTTCAATCATTCTTAGTACAACTTAGTATAATACCATTTTCTATGCATAAAGCATGTAACCGTTGGTACCGGGTCCACATTGGTCTGTCTTGTTGTATGTGTTGTCATTTAGTGATTTTAAACAGTCAAACACAATGTAACCGTTGGTACCGTGTCCACACTGGTCTGTCTTGTTGTATGTGTTGTCATGTAGTGATTTTAAACAGTCAAACACAATGTAACCGTTGGTACCGGGTCCACACTGGTCTGTCTTGTTGTATGTGTTGTCATGTAGTGATTTTAAACAGTCAAACACAATGTAACCGTTGGTACCGTGTCCACATTGGTCTGTCTTGTTGTATGTGTTGTCATTTAGTGATTTTAAACAGTCAAACACAATGTAACCGTTGGTACCGTGTCCACACTGGTCTGTCTTGTTTTATGTGTTGTCATTTAGTGATTTTAAACAGTCAAACACAATGTAACCGTTGGTACCGGGTCCACACTGGTCTGTCTTGTTGTATGTGTTGTCATGTAGTGATTTTAAACAGTCAAACACAATGTAACCGTTGGTACCGTGTCCACACTGGTCTGTCTTGTTTTATGTGTTGTCATGTAGTGATTTTAAACAGTCAAACACAATGTAACCGTTGGTACCGTGTCCACACTGGTCTGTCTTGTTGTATGTGTTGTCATGTAGTGATTTTAAACAGTCAAACACAATGTAACCGTTGGTACCGTGTCCACATTGGTCTGTCTTGTTGTATGTGTTGTCATGTAGTGATTTTAAACAGTCAAACACAATGTAACCGTTGGTACCGTGTCCACACTGGTCTGTCTTGTTTTATGTGTTGTCATTTAGTGATTTTAAACAGTCAAACACAATGTAACCGTTGGTACCGTGTCCACACTGGTCTGTCTTGTTGTATGTGTTGTCATGTAGTGATTTTAAACAGTCAAACACAATGTAACCGTTGGTACCGTGTCCACATTGGTCTGTCTTGTTGTATGTGTTGTCATGTAGTGATTTTAAACAGTCAAACACAATGTAACCGTTGGTACCGTGTCCACACTGGTCTGTCTTGTTTTATGTGTTGTCATTTAGTGATTTTAAACAGTCAAACACAATGTAACCGTTGGTACCGTGTCCACACTGGTCTGTCTTGTTGTATGTGTTGTCATGTAGTGATTTTAAACAGTCAAACACAATGTAACCGTTGGTACCGGGTCCACATTGGTCTGTCTTGTTTAATGTGTTGTCATTTAGTGATTTTAAACAGTCAAACACAATGTAACCGTTGGTACCGGGTCCACATTGGTCTGTCTTGTTTAATGTGTTGTCATTTAGTGATTTTAAACAGTCAAACACAATGTAACCGTTGGTACCGGGTCCACATTGGTCTGTCTAGTTTTATCTGTTTTGATTTAATAATGTCGAAGGGTTCCAACTCTCTACCTTCTTGAAGAAAATTCCAAATCAATTTACATGCACCAGACACGTGTTTCGAATATTAAATTCTCATCAGTGATGCTTTGGGCGGCGCCACCATAAATAGTTTCAGTAGCGCCCTCTTTAATCTTTAGAAGTTAGATTTTTACATTTAGTGATTAACAGTCAAACACAATGTAACCGTTGGTACCGGGTCCACATTGGTCTGTCTAGTTTTATGTGTTGTGATTTAGTGATTTTAAACGGTCAAACACAAAACACAAAATCAGAATCTAAATTCACAATCAATAAGCAAAGAAATTCTTGAAAAATACATGAAACTAAACAAAGATTGGATGATCCCCAACAGTCAAACAGTGGATCGTTTACTTGAGAGCAGACGAACAGACGGAGAAAATAAGACAGCACCATAGAAACACGAAGAACAACACAATCTAATGATCAGTCTCCGGTCCTACAACAGAATTTATTAAGGAGGCGCTGTTAAGTAACGCGCTGTATTAATTTGTTTAGTTTAAGGATATTCAAATATCACACGAATCATCTAATCACTGCTGGTGGACCAGGAATCCTGATGGCACATGTAGCTAATAATACGGAAGTGTTCCAACTCTATACATTCATGAAGAAAATTCCAAACCAATTTTTCCTGCATCAGACACGTGTTTCGAATATTAAATTCTCATCAGTTCATTTCAGTAGCGCACTCTTTAATGTTTTGAATTTAGATTTGTACATTTATTTAACAGAGAGTGCGCGGCACTAAATTTCCTGTAGGGTCGATTCAGTAGCATATCCAAATAAAATACATGTTCAAAATAACATAGGAGGGATGGTGCTAAGATGTTAACCTCCTTTAATTTCGGTGATAGTTTTGAATGGAACAACGAGTTTTCGAAATAACAAAATAATATCTATGATGTCAAATCGATAAAGAGCCAAAACAAAGCTTCTTTCAGGGGTCAGAGCTAGAAAGAAGTAATTAATACACTTTTAAACATCAGGTCACGGGGAACGATTTTAATCGTCCCCAATGCAACATGAAATAAGTGTTTATAATAATAATATGGAAGTGTTCCAACTCTATACCTTCATGAAGAAAATTCCAAACCAATTTTTCCTGCACCAGACACGTGTTTCGAATATTAAATTCTCATCAGTGATGCTTCAAGTGGAGCCACCAAAATTCATTTCAGTAGCGCCCTCTGTTTTGAATCTATATTAGTACATTTACTTTACAGAGAGTGCGCGGCTGCAAATTTCAAGTCCGATCAACTTCGGTTGATCATTTTTTCAAACACATACGAAATTTTCTGTTCATAAAATGCTCGCGAAATTTCAGAAAAGTTGGTCCTGTAGCATTATATCCCACATAACCTGCTACGTCTTCCGGTATTTTTGGACATAACTTTCACAGTCTTCGGCTATATTTCATTGTTCACTGACGGGGGTTAAGTACCCGAAACGTGCATGTCTGGTCCATGCTGCAAATTTATCTATTCATAAATGATACTATGATTTTGAAGACGTAACATCTAATAGTATCTAATTAAAAAAGACTTATAAGAGGAACTGAAAAGACATTCTAAGTTATTAAAATTCCTCTTTGTATTATCTAGATTGGGTGGCACTTTGGAGCCGGTATCAGTATTCAATAAAAGAAAACTATTTAGTTAGTGAAGCTCCGTGGAATAAATGAAGCGAGGAATAAGACGTGCACTTTACTTGAATAAACTTAATTTGTAATGTACATAGGTGGCACCGTTTACAGTGATTTTTGGTACATTTTCTTATTCTTAATTTTTATACAGGGGCCAATTAGCAAAATCGTCCCTTGTTTTTAAAAATTGAAATAGGCTTTCCGGTTCCTCTCTGGTCCTATTTGCTCAGATGCTTGTATTGTATATGTGGCTTGATTCATATAATATTTGAATATATTTAACTTTACTAATTAACTTTCAACAGCGTCACCTACAATTAATTCCGAATTCTGGAAATTGTTTACTCATTACATAATGTTGCCCTTCGTGTTTCTATGGAGCTGTGTAATTGTCCCTGTCATCTCTTCTCGTAAGAAGGTTCAGTTATATATTATTCAAGAATTTGTAAGTCTTGAGTTTGTGATTCTTGGAATCTGATTTTGGGTTTGTGTTTGACTTCCATCCACTGGTTTATATAACTGTCCGTCTGTCTCTGCTGGTATAAAATACGTCTTAACGGACACTTGTCGGACAGTTCTTCACTGGTTTATATAACTGTCCGTCTGTCTCTGCTGGTATAAAATACGTCTTAACGGACACTTGTCGGACAGTCCTTCACTGGTTTATATAACTGTCCGTCTGTCTCTGTTGGTATAAAATACGTCTTAACGGACACTTGTCGGACAGTCCTTCACTGGTTTATATAACTGTCCGTCTGTCTCTGCTGGTATAAAATACGTCTTAACGGACACTTGTCGGACAGTCCTTCACTGGTTTATATAACTGTCCGTCTGTCTCTGCTGGTATAAAATACGTCTTAACGGACACTTGTCGAAAAGTCCTTCACTGGTTTATATAACTGTCCGTGTGTCTCTGCTGGTATAAAATACGTCCCAACGGACACTTGTCGGACAGTCCTTCACTGGTTCATATAACTGTCCGTGTGTCTCTGCTGGTATAAAATACGTCCCAACGGACACTTGTCGGACAGTCCTTCACTGGTTTATATATAACTGTCCGTGTTTCCCGCTGGTATAAAATACGTCCCAACGGACACTTGTCGGACAGTCCTTCACTGGTTTACATAACTGTCCGTGTGTCTCTGCCGGTGTACAATTCGTCCCAACGGACACTTGTCGGACAGTCCTTCACTGCTTTATATAACTGTCCGTGTGTCTCTGCTGGTGTACAATTCGTCCCAACGGACACTTGTCGGACAGTCCTTCACTGGTTTATATAACTGTTCGTGTGTCTCTGCTGGTGTACAATTCCTCCCAACGGACACTTGTCGGACAGTCCTTCACTGGTTTATATAACTGTCCGTGTGTCTCTGCTGGTGTACAATTCGTCCCAACGGACACTTGTCGGACAGTCCTTCACTGCTTTATATAACTGTCCGTGTGTCTCTGCTGGTGTACAATTCCTCCCAACGGACACTTGTCGGACAGTCCTTCATTGGTTTATATAACTGTCCGTGTGTCTCTGCTGGTGTACAATTCCTCCCAACGGACACTTGTCGGACAGTCCTTCACTGGTTTATATAACTGTCCGTGTGTCTCTGCTGGTGTACAATTCCTCCCAACGGACACTTGTCGGACAGTCCTTCACTGGTTTATATAACTGTCCGTGTGTCTCTGCTGGTGTACAATTCGTCCCAACGGACACTTGTCGGACAGTCCTTCACTTGTTTATAAAACTGTCCGTGTGTCTCTGCTGGTGTACAATTCGTCCCAACGGACACTTGTCGGACAGTCCTTCACTGGTTTATAAAATTGTCCGTGTGTCTCTGCTGGTGTACAATTCGTCCCAACGGACACTTGTCGGACAGTCCTTCACTGGTTTATATAACTGTCCGTGTGTCTCTGCTGGTGTACAATTCGTCCCAACGGACACTTGTCGGACAGTCCTTCACTGGTTTATAAAACTGTCCGTGCGTCTCTGCTGGTGTACAATTCGTCCCAACGGACACTTGTCGAACAGTCCTTCTTTAATACGATTATATGAAACAAACAGAACAAAGTGGCTGGTATGTCGCCTACTTTAAAAAGACCCTACACTGCTTTGTCTATGGACACTAGTAAAGCAGTAAATTTATGTTTCCCCAGAGTTAATTTAACCGATATAAGACATAACACCTATATCGTTGGTGCTCTATTGTGAGTGCTGTTGAGATTATCGTCAGGATCTTCTTTAACTCATTCAAACTGATGAACTGTGATACAAACATTCTGATAGCTAGTTTCCCGATATTTTTAAGAATCCCAAATTTCATTCCAATGAATTCAATGTAGCAAGCAAAAATAGTAAAACCTGCGATATTCTTATAACTGACAATTCATTTACCAGCAACCTTAAAAAGTCCTACAACACCAACAGCTTTGATAGTCCTCAAATTCACTGTCGGAGAAACAACAGCCTTGCCCCGGATATTGATATCTGAACATTGGTCTAAGATACAGACACTTCAATATGCCAGACCACTCTCATTTCTATCCATGAGAGTCAGAATCCTGGATAAAATTTATCACAAAACAAATAATGTCAATATGAGTACTCCATTCCGTAGACAGAAAGAAGAATACTGGATTCAAAATTTAAACACTGCAACACCATTTGTTTTGCCTCGGACTAGTTTGACCCAATGGGAATGCTTGAATTTGGTCATGTGACTGCCCGACAAATTCTTGTGGAAAGTCAGTTTCAAAAATTTGTAAGGCAATGGCCGACAATTAGCAAAACTGGGTAAAACTTTACAGCACTATTGCTTGGTAAAGCAGGAGGACAGTAGGAATCACCATGTCAAAATGGTCCTCGACAAAACAAATCAGTTATTAGGTTTGTTACTGACCTTACACGGAAAACTGTCGGGTTGATAAAGCCCATAGAAGGCTCGGCGCAAGCGCCTCGCCTTCTATGGGCTTTATCAACCCGACAGATTTCCGTGTAAGGTCAGTAACAAACCTAATAACTAATAATGGATGTAACGACGACATAAATAGCATAGGTATACCACAAGTCCGACCTGTCAAGACGTTTTCAACAGACCGAACCGACGATGTCGAAACCAAGGCATAACAAAGTACGACAACATAAATAGCATAGGTATATCACAGGCCAGACCTACCAAGACGTTAATGTTAAGGCTTATTCAACAGACCAAACCGACGGTGTCGAATCCTAGGCATAATAAAATACGACGACATAAATAGCATAGGTATGTCACAGGTCCGACCTGCCAAGACGTTTTCAACAGACCAAACAGACGGTGTCGAAACCAAGGCATAATAAAATACGACGACATAAATAGCATAGGTATATCACAAGTCCGACCTGCCAAGACGTTTTCAACAGACCAAACCGACGGCGTCGAAACCAAGGCATAATAAAATACGACGACATAAATAGCATAGGTATATCACAAGTCCGACCTGCCAAGACGTTTTCAACAGACCAAACAGACGGTGTCGAAACCAAGGCATAATAAAATACGACGACATAAATAGCATAGGTATATCACAAGTCCGACCTGCCAAGACGTTTTCAACAGACCAAACCGACGGCGTCGAAACCAAGGCATAATAAAATACGACGACATAAATAGCATAGGTATATCACAAGTCCGACCTGCCAAGACGTTTTCAACACACCAAACAGACGGCGTCGAAACCAAGGCATAATAAAATACGACGACATAAATAGCATAGGTATATCACAAGTCCGACCTGCCAAGACGTTTTCAACAGACCAAACAGACGGTGTCGAAACCAAGGCATAATAAAATACGACGACATAAATAGCATAGGTATATCACAAGTCCGACCTGCCAAGACGTTTTCAACACACCAAACCGACGGCGTCGAAACCAAGGCATAATAAAATACGACGACATAAATAGCATAGGTATATCACAAGTCCGACCTGCCAAGACGTTTTCAACACACCAAACAGACGGCGTCGAAACCAAGGCATAATAAAATACGACGACATAAATAGCATAGGTATATCACAAGTCCGACCTGCCAAGACGTTTTCAACACACCAAACAGACGGCGTCGAAACCAAGGCATAATAAAATACGACGACATAAATAGCATAGGTATATCACAAGTCCGACCTGCCAAGACGTTTTCAACAGACCAAACCGACGGCGTCGAAACCAAGGCATAATAAAATACGACGACATAAATAGCATAGGTATATCACAAGTCCAACCTGCCAAGACGTTTTCAACAGACCAAACCGACGGCGTCGAAACCAAGGCATAATAAAATAGCATAGGTTTATCACAGGCCAGACCTGCCAAGACGTAAATGTTTAGGCTTATTCAACAGACCAAACCGACGGCGTCGAAACCAAGGCATAATAAAATACGACGACATAAATAGCATAGGTATATCACAAGTCCGACCTGCCAAGACGTTTTCAACAGACCAAACCGACGGCGTCGAAACCAAGGCATAATAAAATACGACGACATAAATAGCATAGGTATATCACAAGTCCGACCTGCCAAGACGTTTTCAATAGACCAAACAGACGGCGTCGAAACCAAGGCATAATAAAATACGACGACATAAATAGCATAGGTATATCACAAGTCCGACCTGCCAAGACGTTTTCAACAGACCAAACCGACGGCGTCGAAACCAAGGCATAATAAAATATGACGACATAAATAGCATAGGTATATCACAAGTCCGACCTGCCAAGACGTTTTCAACACACCAAACAGACGGCGTCGAAACCAAGGCATAATAAAATACGACGACATAAATAGCATAGGTATATCACAAGTCCGACCTGCCAAGACGTTTTCAAAAGACCAAACAGACGGCGTCGAAACCAAGGCATAATAAAATACGACGACATAAATAGCATAGGTATATCACAAGTCCGACCTGCCAAGACGTTTTCAACAGACCAAACCGACGGCGTCGAAACCAAGGCATAATAAAATACGACGACATTAATAGCATAGGTATATCACAAGTCCGACCTGCCAAGACGTTTTCAACACACCAAACCGACGGCGTCGAAACCAAGGCATAATAAAATACGACGACATAAATAGCATAGGTATATCACAAGTCCGACCTGTCAAGACGTTTTCAACAGACGAAACCGACGGCGTCGAAACCAAGGCATGATAAAATACGACGACATAAATAGCATAGGTATATCACAAGTCCGACCTGCCAAGACGTTTTCAACAGACCAAACAGGCGGTGTCGAAACCAAGGCATAATAAAATAGCATAGGTTTATCACAGGCCAGACCTGCCAAGACGTTCATGTTTAGGCTTATTCAACAGACCAAACCGACGGCGTCGAAACCAAGGCATAATAAAATACGACGACATAAATAGCAAAGGTATATCACAAGTCCGACCTGCCAAGACGTTAATGTATAGGCTTACTCAACAGACCAAACCGACGGCGTTGAAACCAAGGCATAATAGGTATATCACAGGCCAGACCTGCCAAGACGTTAATGTTTAGGCTTATTCAACAGACCAAACCGACAGCGTCGAAACCAAGGTATACTAAAATACAACAAACCAGAAAAACATAATGTATCATATGATGAACTCCATCCCTTTGTTAATGAACCTGTAGGTCTGCATCATATACATACAAAACTGTGCTCAATTCCATTATTGAAATTACATGCACTGTACGATTCAACTGTGCATCTTGTCATTACAAAAATCTAAACTCACCAAAATCTTGACAACAAAGCATTATTTTGGGTATCTCGTAAAGTCGACTTTTTAAACTTATTAGAACAAAAAAATTAAGCTTCCTTTCATCAAAGAAAGGAGGGGATCTCCAACAAGACCTGGTTGCAGCATCAACAGCAAAACACCCCGAGTGAAAACACAGAGAAGGCATTCACAGCAAGAGACATAAAAAGGGACAAGGTACATGACATCAAAATACCAAACACAAACCACACATAAACCAACGAGACCAATGGGCATTTGGTGCCCACTTTTGCTTGGAACCTGACTATGTCACATGCTATGTTAGTAGCAAATGGTGTGGTTATCACCAAAGTTGCTTGTAACTTATAAAGGAATTGGTGCATTGAATTTCAGTCGCATTTTGAATCATGGCTTAGTCGTAAACAAGAAGTACACATCCTTTAACTCCAAGAGGGATTACCAGTATACTCATAAACACTGTCCGCTGCTGGGGAAAAAGTTTATACAAAATGCTACTTTTGACATTCTTTCATAAAAATTTTATTTCAACAAGGAATGACAGATAACAAATATGACAATATCAAAGGTGGGTAAAATGTTACTGGCTAAAATCCCAAGACTTAATAGGATCAAGTCGTCACATTTTGATACATGAAAAGTCTAGGTAAAAGTACATTCATGATTTGTCATAAAGAAAGTGTAAAAATTAATCATGACAATCTTAAACCATATTAGATAGACCTCATTTCAACCCCAAAGAAATATCTTGTTTAAACAATAACCATATTTCAAAGGAGTATCTGTCATTGTTACCCACTACAGTTTATTCATGAATCCAGAAACTATAGTCTATGTTTTAGAGCTTATTACAATATTCTTAAAATAAAAAGAAAAGAAAAACATTTTTGCATTACAGTCTACCATACAAAAAGATGGCCATCATATACTTTCAGTCTGACTTATTTCTTATCCCATAAGAAAATTTGACCGTAACTCTTTCCTTTTCTATTCTAGACATAACTTATCAAGAAACTGTTAATATAACTATATAAAACAACCTCTGCTTAAATTCGGTCTTTTCGAAATACAGAGTTACTTCCCATTTGTGCAGTTATCTGACGTCAACGCATTGTGACGTCATCAATTTTCATGGAAACCAGCCTGAAATTCAGGGAAACAGGGTTACAAATATGACATTTTCAATGGAATTTAATGACGTCACAATGCTTTTACGTCATATACCTGCACAAATCGAACGTAGGCATGCCAAATCGAAAAGACAGAATACATGATCTATAGTAAATTATACAGTTAATTTTCTTTTCTTTTCTTTTTAAAATGGTGTAATATACTAATAAAAGATTTGATGAAATAATAATTCCAGCAGTTCTTCACATGTGATCATAGATATAATATGTACCCGATGAATTTCAATGAATTAGTAACAAAGTAACATGATCATAATATGCCCATAGTGATTACTACCTAAAAACACTTAACTTTTCAAGTATACATACATAACCTATTAGAAAATATGGACCAACAAATACCTTAATTTTGTACGATATGAAATTCCAAACTCATAAGTGACACAAATGCAACTCATCATATCATATTCAAACCCCATATCTAATGGCCTTAACCTTTGACCTTGATGTTCATCCTCTCTCTATGGACACAATTTGTGGAGGATTTGGTGATTCTACACCATTGGTTTGTCTTTAAAAGGATTTGAAAGGTTTTTTTCTTTCATTAAATTTTCCTTTACCTTGATCAACAGGTTTTATCCTCTTCATTTGGTTCACTTAAGTAGAAGGTTTGAAGATTCTACAGAGTTTAGTTCGTCTTCTATTGTGTAAAATTGTTCTGGATACACACCCTCCAAAGGATGCACAAAAACTTTCTTTAAAGGTGATCATAATACATTACTATGTAATTCAAAGAAAATTACATTCGTCTGAGCATATTTCACAAAATGTGCATTTACAATAAATTATCAACTTAATTAGTGTACTTATTGCACTAATATGGACAAAAGAGCCTTGTCTCAAATGAACACTGAAAAGATAATCAAGTTTCTAACAGAGGATCTCACTTACATGTGGTCTAAGGTGCATCATGTAATGTAGAGAATAGTCAAAGGAATGCAGCAATAAACAACAAAACCATCATTTGAAAAAAAAATTGACTACAGTATACATGTATATAGCACTTATAATCAACATCATTATGGCATGCAAAATTGATATTTATGAAAGACAACCAATAAGAGGCCAGAGTGGACCTCTAAAGCTCAATGTACAAATTAAGTATCAATCTTTTGATCAATTCACCAGGGAAAGCATAGCATAATATTGATTCCATATAAAAAGTATTTCAAGGAACAAAACATATTGTGTAAATAATTAAGTTCTGTAGGAAGAATTTTGAATTTCACTTTAAAAAAAAAACAAGCTTACTATACACACTTTCTTTTGCCTACCTAGCTTTGACATTTAGCAAATTTAAAATCCACAACTTTCTGGTCCCTATCAGGATCTTAAAAATCTTGTATTTAGTCTTTAATGACAATACCTCTTATGAAACTTCAGCCAGTGTTCTCCCCAATTAATTTTAAAAAGCATTAAAATTCTTCTATAGGATATGACACCAATATCAAAAAAGTTTGATGACTGATGCTACAGTGTACATTTGAATAAGCTTCCATGATCTATACACTATTTCTAAGACCTTAAGTAGGGTATCAAAAATATATCTACTTTTAAAGTAATTAAAAATTTGAAAAATTTTAAATCTCTCATTAAAGTATTTAAAAAATGCACATACACAATACACATATCTTCACATCCATGTAGTCAGTTGTAGTGTAAACCAATTTTAAGAAAACTGCTATTAAAAAAAACACAACAAATCTGCAATTAAATTACAGATATCTTCAAATGTGTACCAACAACTATAGATATATTGAGTACAAATTCAATACCTGACTGGGACTGTAAGACTCACAGCACAACATACAGGGTGCTCCAAAAAAACATTAACATATAAAGGATATCAGTATATTGATTCTTCAACTGTCTACTTATGGCCATCGATCTACATGTATCTATTGTTGTAATACCCCACTAAAAACGAATACCATTCCTTCAACAACTGGTGAAGCACTGAATTCCAATATCCGATCACTTGAGCCGATACTGTTTAATATTCTATCTGTCTGTACGTCTTTCTTAAGACAGAGAGCTTGATATAGAATAAAATTTTATGGAACACCCTGTAGGTGTACATTAATTCTATTATAAGTATGTCATGACTAAGTTCAATGATCAGACAATGACACAGAATGTATTCTACAAAAGCCATGGCTTCATGGAAAAAAATCTCCTAATTCATGCTCTATTCATTTTGTTAAAAAATTCATTTCAAACATAAAACATGTACAATGTACCAAATTTGTCCAAAGATCTATAAGATCTATAAGATCATAGTTCACCACATCCCGTCCACAGGGTAATGCTGATTCATTGTCTGTGAGTATAAAGTCACTTGGCACAAATTGTGTTCATACCCATCACAGCTGTCAATTGTGTAGGTGATTTCCAAGGCTGCTCATTAACAGAAATTCCTGAATTTGATGTGTTCAACAGAGGCATTAGCTTCTGAAAATTCCTGAACACCTTACAGCACTGACAACTTTTGAGAACTTTCTGTAATCTCCTGACCATATTTTGCACTATCAGCTTTTGAGCACAGACTGTAGATCTTCTGGCAGTGAACACATAATAGAGTCTAAATGTTTCCGTAACTTCCCTATACTGCTACTGTTAATGGCAATGTTGTTGTTGGTAGCAAAGGACTAAAAAATAGGAAAATATCCAAATTTAACAGTCATGAACTGTGTCATACATTTGGTGTATCTTCACATTTTCTTACAACATACATGTAAAATATGCAAAGGAATTCTTGAATAACATGCAATTACATTTTGTACTTTACAATATCAAAATAATATTTCAGTATGCCTATTAAGACATCTCAAGCTTTAACATCCATTACAAGATGCCATGTTATTAACATTTATGTCATACTTACTAGTTTATCTTTGATTCTGATGATTAAGTCAACAATCTCCACCTCCCCTTTATCTTCTATCCACTGTGTCAAATTCTACAAGGACAGTTAAAAATCATGTACTACTTCAACATCTGATGAATTTTTTACTTAATCTCTGACAGACTCTAAATATTCTAGACCTTCAAATTTTGATTTATCATATAAAAAGTTAACATAACATAACACTACTTATAAAGTATATTAGATTACATTTTCAATCATTTATTTTGTACTGAGTATGAAGCAGATTCCTTAATACATTTCTTGAATAAACATAATTCACAATATAATACAAAGTAACTCTGATATAAGATATAGAGAGTAAATAAACTTTTCTACTTACAGCTTCACATAATGCTTCCATGTGTAATACTTGTAACTTCTGATTCACCTCAAACTGTCGATGTTGATACCATCCCTCAAAATTTTGACTTTTAAAATACTTTCTATACAGCCCCTCCCAATCTCCTTTAATGCCTGATGTCAGCTGAGGTCCAGAATGCTCTACTGATTTAAGAAATTCATCAGGGTCAAAAGGTCGCAGCTTTGGAGGATTCTGTAAGATTAAAATTTCAATTAATTTAAAAATTAGGATTAAGAAGTTAAAGTTTGGCATCATGAAAAAAATTTCTTTATACATGGTATGTAGCCATGTTTAGCTTATAAAATAATTACATTGATTCAGATTTGAGAACTAGTTTACATGTTTATACCTTATGTGGAGAAATGTTTCTTTGTAAGGGCATCAAACTTCCCATGTACCTCTCCTGAAATGATTAAAACACACATATTTAATCATTTTATATAAAAAATTTCTCAAATATACAACTTTATAGGTTTCTTTATTTCGTATAAAGTGAAGAAATGAAGGAATAATAGGGCAGCTAAGACCTATGAACATTATCAGAGGAATCATAAAGCTCTGTGAGAGTTAACATAAACCATACCAGATGATTCATAAAGCTCTGTAAGAGTTAACATGAACCTGACCAGAAGATTCATAAAGCTCTGTGAGAGTTAACATGAATCTTACCAGAGGAAACATAAAGCCCTGTGAGGGCTTACATGAACCTTACCAGAGGAATCATAAAGCTCAGAGAGAGTAAACATGAACCTTGCCAGAAGAACCATAAAACTCTGTGAGAGTTAACATGAACATGACCAGAGGAATCATAAAGCTCTGTGAGAGTTAACATGAATCTTACCAGAAGAACCATAAAACTCTGTGAGAGTTAACATGAACCTGACCAGAGGAATCATAAAGCTCTGTGAGAGTTAAAATAAACCTAACCAGAGGAATCATAAAGCTCTGTGAGAGTTAACATGAGGCTTACCAGAGGAATCATAAAGCTCTGTGAAAGTTAACATGAACCTGACTAGAGGAATCAAAAAGCTCTGTGAGAGTTAAAATAAACCTAACCAGAGGAATCAAAAAGCTCTGTGAGAGTTAACATGAATCTTACCAGAGGAATCATAAAGCTCTGTGAGAGTTCCAAGAAGTATCTCCTTAGTATGGCATTCTGTGCTTCTACTGGACGCTTACTCTGCATACCCTACAATAATGTATACATTAAACAATTACAAGCTTACTCTACATACCCTACAATAAAGTATACATTAAACAATTACAAGCTACTTTATACCAGGAAATCGACACATTAAGTAATACTTGCTCATCATTTGTCGAATTTGTTGTTGCTCATTAAGGTCGTTCGGTACAGGCATCATATCAAAGTTACGTTTTCCGTAAAACGAGTACATTTCGGTATGATTTATACATATTCTAAAATCTTACTTTAAATACAATATGTTGTGCTAATTAAACCAATTTATGAAGTTGGTTTTCCTTAGTAATAACGTCACAAAGTAGGTATAGCACGCTGCCTACATAGCATATATTTGCGCTGTTCGTATGCGCTAAACTGCATAATTACAACGTCAAATTAGACAAAATATACAACGGATGCTGACAAAATGCCCTAAAATGGATTTCTGAGTGATAAATCATTTTAATCGTGAGTTTATAATAAAATTTTTTTGTAATGAGTAAAATAAACGGCGCAATTCATATTTTAACGGCTTTTTTCGACTTTTGATTTTTTATTTTCATGTACTTTTAACAAATATTCAAAATCTAGTCGTAAAATCTCCTTATAAAAATTAACATCCTATGACCTAGATGTACTCTTCATGTTGATATAATAAAATCATCCAAAACATCCCCTAGTTTTTCCGCTATTCTCACTTCTATTTGCGTCGATTCTTCTATAAACGTTAACAAAAATGGGACATTTATCTTGCCGTTGTAATAATAAAGATATACTATGCACTTGTACATTTGGCAAGATAATTTTCTTAAAATCATGTCATCCAAAGAAAATAATACATTGATTAGGTAAATACATAAATTCTGTGCATAAATCCACAAAATGTTGCCAATAACATGGATATTCTGCATGTTTTGGCATATTATTCTCCATCATTTTGTCACATTTAGGTTAGAAAAAAATTACCTTTTTTATCCTTTATAGTTATTTTTAAAAAACGAGTCGAGAAAGATTCATTATATTCAAGTACATTTTTCTTGAAATCGTTTTGAAAATACTGATATAAAAAAATTAATCAAAACATGGACTAAATTTTTTGTTACAGGCGATAGAAATTTGGTTTTTGACACCTTTTTCGGTCATTTTGGCGAACGTCATGCAGCGACGTCGTACATATATACTGTAACGACGCCTGGACAGTTTTCACGCCGTCATCTTGGATTTCTTGATTTATTCAAATTACATTCCTTATGCAATTTTCATTTTTATGATTTCTAAATTTTGAAGCGATGTGCTTTTTAAGTGTGCTGGAATATGACCCATTAAAAGGTGAACATGAAAAATTTTATAAGTAGGGAAGTTTTCAAAAAAATCTGAATAAAATGAGACGATGTATTGAAGTCGTCAGAGGTGCTGGCGATTGGGAGGGGGGTTTACTCCCACCCCTGCAACGGCCAGTTAAGTGAAGGGATGGTGCGCTTGCTTCTAACCTCTGCGGCCACGATTCTTAAAGGATAAAATGCGGTAATGGGAGTCGCCTACCCGGTCTCAAAATGTTTTTATCCGGGTACCTCGGATTCCTTCTTCTCTAAGGGACTTCCCAAGACAAAAAAAAAGCTTTTGAGCCAACGTCATACTTTATTATAAATGGTTGTGTAACTTTTTTTGTTATAATGTAACAAATAATCGAAGTTCATTTTTAATAATCCTACTTTTTTTCCTGCGCTGCAGTTAATCTTTTCACGGGTATAATAAATTGGTTCGGAATATCAAAATATTCTTCCAAATATTATTTCCATATGACATTTTTTTTTTTTTTTTTTAGGTTTTTAGTGGGTTTTTTTTTTGTTTTTTTTTTTTTGTTCTCCTTATTTTGATGTGAAATTTTAGGGGAGGAAAGTGACATGTTTTATAGAAATATGTTATAAATACAAAAATTTCACTTTTCTGTCAGAGCGTCAATTATATTTTTTTACGTCACGAAAAGGTCAATTAAAAAGTATCTCAAACTAGTGCGTTATCTGTATTGAATTTCACATGTAAACAAAAAGAAGATCGAGGGGTTTAAAATATGCAGGAACGGCGAAGACATCTGACATTTCCTAAAGACTAGTAGACGACAGATAATCAGACGGATTGGGACTGACGAGCTGACAACGTGCATCCAGAATTGCAGATTTATAGCTCTATTGATAAAGGATGTTCGAATATTTGTGTACTTTTCTTTTCTTTTCTTTTAGTCCTTTCCTACATTTGTACAAACAAATAAATATTTTTCCTGTTTTTTATAGCATTCTGCGTGCATATTTATACATGTACTTAATTACTATTGTTTGCCTATCAAAGGGACCCAAGTCAGAATCGATGTCCATTTGTTGGGCTTATCTAATGTGTTATTTTGAGATAGCGTAAACTCACTCCGCTTTTAAACAGAGATGCCGCCGTCTGTCCAAGCAGCTTTTTTATTTTCAATTTTTGTATTCTTTTAACCTGCAAGAAGTAGCCTGTCGTCTGTCATTATCTTGTAATTCCACCTTTTTCATTTTTTCGTAATGAGCCTTGAAACAAATGAGAATGACGTTGTCACAATGCATTCGTTTTCACAGCGAACGTAAAGCTGACGTTGCGAAAGGTTAGAGCTAATATTTTTTAACTCATTCGATTTCAGAAACAAATAAAGCTACTGTTGACATAGAAGCATTTTTAAATTAAGGAGAGCTTACTCTCTAACTCATACGCTCATTTATTTTCCTCCGGATAACTTTTCTTGATAACATTTACCGTTAAATTGAGATGTATCATAAATTTTCGATATGATTTGCGCTTTTCTTGACACGAAACTACAGATAAAGTGTTGTAACTTGAAAATAATATCATTATAAACATAAAGAAATTTACACTTTCATTGTAACAGCAAAGTACTAGTGCTTCTTGAACTTTTTGTGGGATGCCCAATGAAATGCATGTTAGTAACGCCGCTAAGTAGACAATTCCTGCATCGCGCAAAAATAAGCCCTTTAACGAATCTGACGTCTTTTTTTAAATTATTTTGCACATAATCAAACGCAAATTTTGGTATAAAAATTCAGAAAAGATATTTCTGATTCCATAGATACTAATTTCATTTCAATCCGTTCAGAAATAAGAGAATTACGCGACGTTGAGTTTTGAAAACCTCCATGGAATATATATGCTGGCTAGAGTTACGTTCCGTAGGTGTACCGAACTACTTTAAGGCAAATTTGAAATAATTTTTCCTGTGAAAATCATAACATTAATTTCATGTCTAGAGGGTCAGAAGAGCTTATGCTTATCTGCTGTTATGTTTAGTCATTCTTAAAGGTATACAAATTATAATTCTCAGATTTACATGTCATTTTTTCCCTTCAGAACTTACCTTAACCAGCCTTTTCAGTATGACCTTGTCCTTGTTTAAGAAAGCTTTGTAACGGGTATAAACACCTTAAAATGGTACAGAAAAGAAACATGAGTACTGTGAATAACTGATATATTGTACATTATTAAGCACTGATATTTACTAGAACTTAACCTTCATCTACATCTAGTATGCTTTAGGCTGCAACAAGAGATTAGAACTTTTCATGCAAAACAAAATTCTCATACCTAAATCTATATAGTAAATTGATGAACATGAACATTTGAATCTTATTTGTTTGGCAAGTTACTTATTAGATTTATGAATTCATATATAAATGATACCTGGTTTAGAGTCCAGTGTTTTGAGACTAGAAGCTTTCTTCAGTTTGTTGAAGCCTTTAGGTGCTGAGTTAAGACAATGGACAGTGGTCAGTGAAGGTTAAAGTGCCATATAGTAGAGGTAACATTTATAATGGATTAAGGAGGGGACAAAGGTTAAAGCATTCCTTATCTCATAGTATTCCTTCACAATTTTGACAAAGGACCACTCAAGACAAAGCAACCAATTTTACAAGACTTTCCTTTTAGCACATGTATTAGCAATACATGTATATTATTATATCTTGAGAGTACAAAGTAAAGTTGGTTACCAATGCACATTAAGCAATACAAGCTTCATGTAATTTAAAGCAATTTACATTTATCTCTAATAGCTAAATTTGAAAAAAAGTATTTTCTTCAGTAAATAAATTTCTCAAATCTATAACTATTGTTGTAATCATTTTTAATAACACATATAAGTATATAAACATTTGAGCAACTTTATGTCCACGACTAATTGATATTAATACACTCACCATGAGTGGACATTTCACCAATCCTGATTATATGAGGCCAGTGCTGTAACGTTTTGGCAAAGAAAGGGTTTGTAACCCCTAATATCACCGCAGGTCTGTAACGAAACATGCCGAGGGGTTAATGATAAAGATCTATGAGGCCAGTGCTGTAACGTTTTGGCAAAGAAAGGGTTTGTTACCCCTAATATCACTGCAGGTCTGTAACATGCCAAGGGGTTAATGATAAAGACATTTAACATGAGGAATTCTTTGTGATTGGTTTTCTTTTTTCTTTCTTACGTCCATCAACTATAAATTATAGGTAAAATTAATTATTATCTAATGAATCATTCAATCAAGATAGTATAAGACAATTGTGGAGACTTCAAGGTTTCAATTTAGCCCATAATACAGTTAACTGCACCAAACCATGTGTTATTTACAGTCCCTAGTTATATTCTGGTAAATGCTTTGATGAAGTTTGTGAAATATTTTAAGTCTATATGTCTTGCTGTTTTCCTAGCAATAAGGACATATTGCATACTGTTTTGTTCAAGAACCATTTCACTATAAATGTACATTAAATAAACCCATAAATGTACATGTAGAAGCTGTTTTGTTTCAATTATCTGCTCCATTACAACTCTATAAACATGTAGGTGGTTGGAGTATTGTTATTCTGACACTGTTTTAATGGTCAAACTTACTTTATTTTTTATCTAAACTAAATATCTACCTTCAAATCATCTATGATGTGCAAAATATTTGTATGGTACAGGGCATCTTCAAGGTTTTTAAAATACTTAATCAAAGTTCAACACTTTTAGAGCAAAATCCTATTTTGCCCTTTAGCTTACATCCAAGGAAAACGGAATGAAAATGAATATGAGAAATCTAAAGTCCACTTATCTTAACAAGTAGGCAAGTTAAAGAATTGCAGACACACAGTATAAGCAGTAAAGATATGAAAACTTTAAGATTTTGAGATATAGCAACGAAATGGTAATAACTGTCATAAATTGCAGGCTAAATTTTTTATGTTGTACATCGGAGACTACATGTATATTCATATGCCCTTTAATCAAAATTAGCCCTCTGCTTCGTACCTTTTTCATCATTCATATGTTTTGAGGGTAAAATGAATTATAAGTATTCCAAACTTAATGAAATTTGACCATTACTTTTAATGCTATTGCAAATTTAGATACAGAAATGTTCATACATGTATATTATTAGCCAAAAATTTGCGAAAAATCTATATGACAAACAAAAAACTGAAGGGTTTATTATTCAAACATACTATTTTCAACATCTGAAAACAAATAAGACAATACTATGTAATGATCTTATATTTTGGAAATAAGCAATGACGTCACACAATACTCCATCCACCTTAAGGACAACTTACGGAGCTTGAGTTCTCGTTGTGTATTCTTTAAATTCGCTGTCATGTATGGTGAAGTAAGGCCGATAATCTGAACAATATTTCTGTGGAGCTATAAGACTGAAATATGGAATTCTAATGTCAGAATTTACTTTATTTTCAAAATCTTTTTTTGTACATCAAATTCTCATGCTAACATTCATGATGTTTGCCAAATGCATCACTAAAACTGATATCAAGTGAAACTGAAAATGCTTATATCAAGTGAAATTTAAATTGTTTACTCCTAGTGAGGGTCTGGCAGTATTTATAGATAGATAGATATAATGCACATCTCAGTTGTAAGCCTAACTTTGTAAATCTAACCAGTATGCCAATAGACAAAATATCTTTATGCATTCAAAGGATAGAGATGATAGAAACATAATCAAAAGACGCCAGCTAAGATATGTTTAATTAATTCTCAAAACTTGAATATGACTTATTGACAACATCATCATTATTATGTAAAAATTTTGGCTTATTTCATGCACTTTCTATTTTTGTCCTCTCAAATAATGAGATTTCTTTTTGAGAACACTAATCAGTACTAAACACAAAGTGGTATGTAATGCTGACCTAGTTAATGCTTGTTATGTAATACTGACCTATTTAATGCTTGTTATGTAATACTGACCTAGTTAATGTAATACTGACCCAGTTAATGCTTGTTATGTAATACTGACCTAGTTAATGTAATACTGACCTAGTAAATGCTTGTTATGTAATGCTGACCTAGTTAATGTAATACTGACCTAGTTAATGCTTGTACAGTGGAGGAAGTGACAGTAGGAGAGGCCGCCATGACAACAAGGGGCTAAAAAATAAGGTGACATCATAGTGAACTAAAAGTCAAATATTATCACTTCACTCAAACAAGTCTTACATAATGTAAAGAATTAAAATATTCTAGTTGTCGTTCAACGTTGCTAATTTATAGTTATTGAATGGCTATAAAATTGAGGGCTGTGTTAATCTGCTATATACTGTATCACATACATGTACATAGGACTAAAATGATTTACTCAAAATATTTCGACAGTCTGTCTTATCATAAAACATCACACATACATTAATCAAAGTTACATAAATTGCATACAAATTATGAAGGATTTTATTCAGTTACATAAAGTTCCACAGAAATTTTCAGGGAATTTATGTACATATGTGTCGTACCTCTCCAATGAGGACTAGTTCCCATAACATCTGTATATGAGGTAGAATACTCTGGAAAGCACTACAAAATAAAATACTGTGTAATACCGTGTAATACCGTGTATTACCGTGTAATACATGTAGATTTCATTGGGATGATAATGATTAAATGACAGGCTGTATATCGACAACTTTTGTGTGGTAATATACATGTACCGTGTAATACATGTAGATTTCATTGTGATGACAATGATTAAATGATAGGCTGTAGATTGACGACCTTTGTGTTGTAATATACATGTACTTCATTCAAAGTAGCCACTCAAAATATTAGGTCATCCAAATTGATTTGTCATGAAATTCTAACGAAATAAAAATAGAATTTACAGTAAAAGCCAGATCAACTTGTACATGTTGTATGTGGTAATGGACAGACTTTAGTGAAACCAACAAATACATGATTGTATAAACATAACGTTTAAAAGAATACTTTTGATGGATATCATATTAAACAATGAATAAAAGATCAGCTGATGAATTACCTGAAAATGTCCACTTCATATAATGAAGGCAGTACAGAATGGGCAGGTAAGAGGGGCTGAAATGTGAAAGATGAATGTTGCTCACTAACTATCAGAACACTTCGTATGATCAATCACAATATAAACAATATACAAGTATATCTAATAATCTTCATACAATTCCTTTCAGTGTATTTGCATTGCAAAATGAAATACTCCTAGGAACAATGATTTGTATACAAATAAAACTAAAGTTTTAATATTTATGTATCTGGTATTAAGACATCACAGGTGAATAAAAGTACAATAAAAGTCAAATTCGATTAAATTAATGGTATTCATATGTGGATCATCAAAATGTCTACAAATAATCACGTACACACACAGAGTAAGCCCGAAGTCTACACTTACAGAATTTGGTATATTACTTTGCTGAACTCGATCTACAACCTTATCCGACCTTGAAGGCACTCGTACCTAGTTTTTGAGAGTGAAAGCAAAATAATTACATGCAAAACAAAATCAAATCAATTCTACAATACATAAAAGAAATAAGAGTAATAATAGAATAATAGATACAGAGAAATGAAAATGAAATAAACAGTAAACATTGCCAAGCATACTTTTAAAATATATCCAATTCTAATATCCACTAAAATACATGTACTGTACATGTACTTATGTTTGCAGTGACTAAATTCAACTATTAATCAGTTTGCTTACTAATGTACTTCAATAATACTTATACATTTAAAGTGAAATAAAATTATGATAGAGAACTATTTACATGTATGTTCCCTGATCCATTACTACCCTACTGTAATTCCTTTTTTATCCATTTAATTTAAATTCTGGTTGTATCAATCTACATGTAAGTATATGTACAGTATAAATGAATTAAACATCATATCGTAAAAGTTGTAATAAATAAGTTAACTTATAAACAAATTACCAACTCATAAATCTACTAAACAAGAGAAGACAGTAGGCTGCAAGTACATAATACTGACATCACCCTTACAAATATATTTTTCATGTAATATTTGCATAATGATATTTCATAAACAACATTTAATTCATTTTATTTGTTTAGAACTACATTGTAAATGATGAAAGTAGGGTATGTTAAGGAAAATCAACATGATCCTTATTTATTAATATTAAACATATAGCAGACTGGAAAAGTTCACTCTTGATCAATAATAGTCACTTTTGCTCTTTGAAATGAGGGCACAATCAATACTGAAAGAAAATAATGTCATATGAAGGAAAACTATGAGGAAGGGAAATGTGTTAAGAGATACCTTGGGTCAACCTTCTTATTAATTATGCAAACAAGGTGAACATTACCAAACAGCAAAGATAAATGTAGGACAAGACAACCTCATTAAGGCATTATATGTATAATGCACTACTTCTGGTTTGTTTTAAGTGTGATAAAGGTATACAAAAATGTATTTCCGATGGCGGCTGCTGTTAGCCGATGTTGGACGAATGTGAAGAAGCGAACGATAAAATCTCAAAATGCAAGGAATATTCATTTATGCTACATGTATTACTTGATCAACAAAAGTCCTGTTTCTAATACCTTAACATGTTCTGTGTTACAAAAGAGAACTAAAAGTTTTTAATGTAATTTTCCTATAAAATAAAATGCTTCTCAGATTTGTTGAATAAAATGAGCATTACCAACCTTCTATATAAAGTCTTACCTGTAGAACAGTACCAAATATGGGCAGGTTGACCGTTTCCCCGGCAACAGGACTAGGCCACTGGTCAATGTCATGGCAAGCTTAAGTTTGAAATATCATATCATACTTTAGGTATTGAGACAGAGAGGGACATCATTAATTGAAAAGTTCATATAGCAAGCTCATTAGTTTAGATGAAAATATTAGTGATTGCCGACAGAAAGCAAGAAAACTAAGTCATATAAAAACCACTTATATACATACTTCCTGCAGAATAAACTAAAGTAAAGATATTGATGTGCACCCTTAAACTTCTTAAATATGTTAAAGATGGACACATACAGTACAATATGGTGTGGTACAAAAAGTGAGATATTCACCTGAAGTGAGGTGTTTACAGGGCCTATCAATAATCATAGCCCAAATTTAATCTAAATTTAGTGTTTCAGTAAGTTTTTTTCAAGATAGCTTTTTGCCCCTTTTCACTTTAAAATCAAGATTAAGAACTGAATGTAATTTAGCACAAGCTCACCTGCTTCAAGACTCGGTTCTCCATTGTCAAAGTACTCTGGTGCTATAATGCCGACCAGCTGAGAGAATAAGGCAACAAATGGCAACTTGGAAATCAGGACCACTGACTGAAAATATAACAGATTATACAAACTACAATGATAATGTCTAAAGAATTGAGACTATCAGTAAACCTAAAAAAAAAATCTTTCTTCATACATATCTTTTATTCTTAATGTCTAGACCGATTTCCTTAAAATATTGGTAGCACTAGAAACATTTTTTCATTGGTTTGTTATTACCTAAGTTCTACACTTTATAGATGATTTAAGATAGAAGGTTCATACTCTCAAAAGTTCATACAAGGAAAACATACATGTAGCATTCTTACCTTCTGAAAATATCCTCGTCTGATTGCTCTATCTTTAGTTTGCCGAAAATAGACAAAACCAAACAAATACCCATTCTCTGTCTGTAAGATAGGAAAGTTTCTATATAAATTGAAGTTCAATGTACATTACAATGGATACTGAATAATAAATAAAAATACAAAATCAGTAAAACTGATGGATGCTCCCTGAACATAATAATTTTGATACCAAAAGTTTGATTTTCTGAGTCTCTTTGACCTTTCAGAAACAATAATGAAAGACCTTGACCTTGAACCCTGATATGACCTTGAAGACTTTCGTCTGAAAGTCCACATCATGCAAAAGTTTGTGGAGTTTGCACAACTTACCATATATCGGGTAATTTTGGAGCGATGCAAATTTTGGCTTTGTTGGCAAATGTAATAAAATCACCAAATTTAAATGCGTCTTAAGGTGCGTCATTGGTCACGATTTTGGACTCTTCTTGCGCATCTCCTGTTTTAGCACTCATTGACTTTTATAGATATTTCAATTTATTATGACCAATGTATCATTTCTCACTCTTTTTAAGACTTCAAATCATTAGACACATTAAAGCGGCCAAGTTTGAAAATTTTGTCTAAAATGAATGAAGTATGCGTAAGAAAATGCTCCGCGGTAATGTCTGTAAAAATTGACGTGGAGGTACTTTTTGTAACTGTTCGGATTTCTTTTACGTTAGTAATTATTCATGAATTTTGTTTTACGTATGGAATATTATTGATTTAAGCTTTTTTATAAGGTATGGCTGATGAATACCGAAAAATTATAAATTGTTTAGTTTCCACCCAAAATAAGGCAAATTTTCAGTCGGACACTTTTTCAAGAAAACCACAAAATGACACTATTTGTGAGCGTCTGTTCTCTCTTACCGCATTTGAACACGGACATATACTTTTTTCTTAGATATTTTGAAAAGTCTTCCATAGGAGCACATATTACTGTGTGTTTAGAAAAATCATTGAAATTCAGTATCTCTGAAATTTTGACCTTAACTTGGATGATTTTCGTTATTTTTGTGTAAAATCTAGAAAATTTTAAATCATCGGTGAAGTTGGTACCTAAGTTAGCACTTTATAAAATTCTACTTTTATACAAAGTTTCTAACCTGTTATATTGTATAATAACAAAGAAAAGTAAAATAAAAATCAAGTGAGTGCATTTCAACACTTTTTGTATTTTCTTTACAAATGTACTTTTTTTAGCAACAAATTACCGGCATGTTTTACCAAGTTTTCAAATAAGCATAAATCTTGATTTAATCCCGGACCTATTAATTTTCCTTCATAAAATGATTAAGTGACATGAATACTATTTTTTCATATGGTTATCATTAAATCGTTGAAATTCCCTCCTTAAGTGACCTTTCTCCAAAAGGATCTATCCTAATGAACATTTGTGTGAAATATGATCAAATTCTAATGTAGGGATTAGGAGATATGAGCTTGGACGGACAGACGATCAGACAGACACTTCGACTACAATGTATATGCTTCTGCAAAATTTTTCGGGAAGCATAAAAATACATCTCTTTCATAGATAAATTGTTGTACTATACCTGTAAAGACAGAGGATATTCTCTTTGATGTTGTGATTGTTTGCTGAATGATTTCCTTCCCGGACTCTGACGGATTCTGAAGTGAAACTGGGTATCTCCCATACAACCTGTTTTTAAAACAAATACAGTACTGTAGCAATGAGGTCTTACACAGACAACAAGTATGAAGGAAATAAATATCTCATTAAGTCACATTCAGATGTCAGTGAAGTTTATACAGGTAAGAGCAACATGTTAAACAATGTATTGTTTAAAATTGGGTAAATGCATTGAAGACACACATGTATAGACATTCATACAAAAAAACACGTGCTGTTAGTGGAACATCAATTATGAGAATTGTATTTCATGTACACGTAGTAAACTAGTAAATAATGTTAAACTTCCAACGTGATTAAGTACAATTACCTGAGTTAGAGTCTGGGAAAGACAAGTAGCAGATATTTGTTTTCTGCAAAATAATAAAGTATTATAAAAAAATGAAAATGTATCTAATAAAGATTTAATGGGAAAATATCACACTATGAACAACAAAATAAATTAATAATAGAGATTACAGTTACCAGGTTACAGTACCATTTAACCACACAAGTACTGGTCCATTTGTAAAAACTTTGGCAAAATTGTTTGAACTGGCTCAATTATTATGAATCATTGAAATCATTTACTAGTATATGTACGCTAACTACACATACCTCAACATCTGTAAGCTTAACATGACCTGGGTAGATGAGCTGAAAGGACACATAAAAAATATGTTTAAAATAAACCAGAGTTGACTGCAAAATACTGATTAAAATTTCTGAAGAAAAATTAAAAGATTTACTCCTTTTTCAAGAATCACATAAATCACATAAATTTTGGTGCAAACATATTCTTAACTAAAAATACATAGAATAATTACTGTGGTTCTTTAATTGAAAAAAAAACTCAAGTTTATTGAAGTCTGAAAAAATAGCACAAACTGTATTTTGAATTCCCCCGCTTAAAGGAATCCTTCATTCCTTGAAACAGACCATAGAAAGAAATGCACTCATAAGTCTGCTCAATGGATCAGGTGTCACAGAAACAATTGCAATCGATTTATACAACATACCTGCCAACCCTATGTAGGACATGGTTAGGAGGAACAGCGGGGTCATGGACCCCATCTTCCACTAAATTTTTTTTTTCAATCTTCCACTATAAAATATCAACTTAGCCACAGAAAAATGTATAACCTGTCATATATCATTTCACCATTTTTACTTAATTATATGTCTTTTTAATTCTGTTGTTCAGAAACCCATGTGTTTTTGAGTCCAAATATGTTTGGTAATATCTGTGATCCCCCTTAATCTTGTTTGAGATTCATGGACGCATCTATTTCCTACCTTGTTTTCTACTAAGCTCCCCATGGGGAGCGTAATAGTAAGACGGGGAGCATAGTAGTAAAAAACAACATAGTTAACAGACGGGTCCACGGAACTCAAATGAGATTAGGGCCCTCTTTCACTTAGGGGAACAGCCCTGAAAAACAGGAAACTTAATCGTTTCTGCACTTGTTTCCTTCGCATATTCCAATATAGCCGACACCTCATCATAGCTATCTCCTTTGCCTAATTTTTTTTTTATTTAAAAGTTGCCTTGGTCAGCACAGCACTTTAACATGTGTCTTTAGGGAATCTACCCTTAAGCATTTACATAGTCAAGAGAGTGACAAAACATGAGAGGTAACTCCAGCAAGTGCGCAATAATTGTCGAAAGCGGAACGCACAAGTCTCAATCCAGAATTTAGAAGTAGCCTATAAAAATTGGAATTCCAATAAAAACTCGTAACAGTTGGCAGGTATGATACAAGGTGAAGATTTTAACAATGTGATAGGAAACTGTTTTAAGTAATGAATGTCATATCTGGAAATAAAAATATGTCAGGAAGTGGGGAATGACCTATTTTCTGCCACTGCAAAGGTTTTTATGTCACAATCATGCCAACAAAGAGAGCAAAACTATGAATTGATGACAAGGGATTCTGGTAAGGGCAATTAGTCAATGACAGCATAATAAAACTGCCCACATTAAACAATGTTAAAGGCGAGTAATGGTCAATAGACCCTTTCATTCTATATGTAATTAATGTCTCTTCCGTTCACTTTTGTATCTTTGTGGGACAATTTTTCCCACCAGAATAATCAAATGACATCATCAATGATGAAGAACGCTCCTATTTGGAGGGGAATGATGTCTTTTGATTGTTCTGATGGGCAAAATCCTCCTACAAAGAGACAAAAGTGAACAGAACGGATATTAGTGTGAAAGGGTACATCAATAGTTTGCTGTGTGTTTATTTTTGGAAAGAAGAATAGGGAAAAAGAGTGTGTGTGAGACAGGCAAAAATATTGAAGCTTAAGTTTTCCCATGTCTGATGATCAAAATTCTTATAGATTTACCTAAATGGCGGGGATGGATTGTATATTTTTCTAGGTTATTAAACGCTTTTACTAGGTCTAATAGTCTTGGGTACAAAATAACTTAAAGTTCCAGATAAGCTTACTACTGGTCGAGCAGTTATTTCCTAAATGAAGATATTTCCGAACGATTTGCTAGTTCGGTTACTTGGAGTATTTAATTCACAATTTTGGTGAAACAGGCGTTTAGGTTTTACGAAAAATAACCTACATGCAAAAGGAAATCTCAAAATAACTTCATTTGGTATGCTTTTAGCGTTTGTTTCTCCTGCAGTTTGTTTCTTTTGTCTATTAAAGTGCCGGGAAAAGTGACGTCATTGAGTTCCGAACAGATCTTGACCTAGTATTTGGAGAAACAAATTTTCAAAACATCTGTTATTGTCAACAAATCTATATGAACATGCATAAAGAGGGGCCAAGGGCAGGATATTTATAGCGAAGTAAAGAAATTACATGCGACAGAATACAAAAAACATTGGAAATAAATCACCGTATCTCATCATGGTACAGAAAGGTGCTTTAAAACTAGCTTTGGTATTTTTTTTTTTTAATGTTTTATGGTGACATAGAATTCTTTGTTAAGGTCATAAGGTAAATACCACAAAGTTTTGAAACATTTGATCCATATTTGACCCCAGGAGAGGCGAACATGCAAATCGTTCGGAAATACCTTTAGTAACTTGCATGAAATGGCCCTTAAAGGGGGGATTTAAATACCCTCAAATCAGCATTTGTAGATCAATTTCCAAAATTATCTTACATAGGTATCTGTATATAGGGTGGAGCATTATTTGGTTGCCAGAGGTTTCGGCCCTTTCCTTGTTCGGCCCCGAGAGGTTTCGGCCTTTTTCATTTTCGGCCCCAACCTCTTTAATGCAGTTTTAACTACCTTTTCTGTTAGATATCAACATCTCTTTGTTGAAATATCAAACCATTCATATCAAAAAAAAAAAAGAAATATTTACAACTTGACAGGCGTCGGTGAAATCACATTTATTTCCCAATACCTAATCATTAATTACCCCAAGTTCAGCAAACTGATCAACATAACCAATGTTTTCTTAACCAATTTTCATACCCGAAATGGGTGTAATTGTCATTGATGTGCACGTTGATTAATACGCCACTACAAGGTTATTGACGCCATCTTGGATAGGGGGCAGTGATGACGTCGTAGCGCGCGCTGTGCAAAATGGAGATTTTTCTGTAACGCGATGGTAATACAATCGGGATTTATCAATACATAGTACTAATTTAAGCAAAAATGGTTACCGAGTAGAAAACAAATGACATTACCGATATCCTGTCGTAGGGGCCTTATATATCGCTCGCCAATCATCACCAAAAACTTCTTTCTTCTTGCTATACCATAATATCGGACAAATGCCTATTCACCTCTATTTTATTATCATTCAACTTTCTATCTCTGTGTACTTATTTTTTAACTATGGTGAAGAGAAATAAATCGGTTCAGACAAAGGCAGTGACTGATCCAGCGCCCTTTGACCAAAATCATTTGGCGAGTTTTACAGATCTTGACCTAGGGTTTTTGAAAACATTTGGATCACTGAGAGAAGTGAAGGAGTGAAGGAGGAGACTTAAAGTTGTGTCCCCTTACAACCGCAACTGAAAGGAAGCTTTAATCTTTGTCAGACTCAGAGTATATAAATCTCTTAATTTTCCAAGTTTAATTTTTTTTGTCTTAATTAAAACTGACCAAAAGGGAGGAGGATGTAATCCCTCCCCCTTTCCAACTTTCTAGATCCGCCTACATGTATGCCAAATGATAAATAAAAGCTTGGAATTAGTATATAATCAGATTTCACAACCTGACAGCCGACCCATTCGAGTTTCATATTTGTATACCTTTATGCTGGAAGCTACATATACACCCTATTTTTCACAACATGTCTCTAGTGAGACAAAGGAAGCTGTGCTTTTTCGAGCAATCAAAGAAGTCTTCCATAGTCATAATCAAGTCCATCCTGTTGTTTGCCTCTTGAACATGAATTCCTGATAGTTTTAGGAGCAGAGCACGACCTGTATTTTGGTACGCCCACTGTTTTATATCCTTTTACATATCAATGTGTGTGTTGCATGGGGCCCGTACGTTATAAGCTGCCTTGTTTGTATGGTCATCTTACTGAAAGGAGGTTATTTTACACCACAATTGTGCGTTCTTCGAGAACTCTTGGTAACCGGAAAAGTGGGAGGTCCATGCACACGTAATCCGGATTAACCTTACCATTTGCAAACTAGCGTGGCATATGGCTGTCCTGTGTCGGCAATGACTGCCTATTGGTCTTTTTGATTTATGAGTTATAATTTCTTTTGTGTTCAAGATGTTCCTATGGTGCGTTTGGTGTTACGTGTCGTTTCTGTTCTGTGTTTTTGTATGGGTTGGTTTGGTGTTTTGCTGTTGGTACTGTAACCGAGTTTTGTTGGAGATTCCCTTTCAAGATTGTGTGACATCGTTAAATGTGCATAATATGGATATCAAATTCCGATCATGGAGGTAATAAAACAATTCCTCAATTTTTACAATCTAATTAGAATTCTTTTTATTTAAAGCTCTATTTATTTCATAAACTATACATAGTGCACAACTATGTATATTTACGAAATAAAGAGAGAGCTGACTTTTAAATAGATTAAAACTTTTCTAACCTGGATGGGACTTTGATACGTGAAGTATACCAATTTACTTAGTATATATGAAAAGCCCAGTGCTGGACTTTGTACAACTTCATACACACCTCCCAGTCGAGCTTCCCTATGAAAGGAAACCGATCGCTAACTAGTAGAAAATTGGTTTATCTTAAAATCCACACTAATTATAGAGCAAATTCAAGTGATGTTTTTTTTTTTATTTTAGAATATGAAGCGATGGACATATGGATGGATATAATCAGATTTGCTTCATATATATTTTTGTCAAAAAGGATTTTTAGACTATTCCGAGTGCCTCGAAAAAAATCGTGAAATGTTGTGCCTTTAATTTTGTTGTTGAAATAAAAATCCGATTGTTTATTTGCTCTTGGTACCAAAATCTAGATTAATTCTTCAACTTTTGGTACGAAACTTTGACTGAATCACCCCCTCTTTCGTAAATCTGGAGGAAGGAAACAAGTTTTCCCAATGTCCTCACGAAACCAGATATACGAATTACGTAGATTCTTTTGAATGAACCAAATTCGCCTCCCCATTCCTCGCTCAAATGAATTGATTCTCCAGGCCGAAGTCGAAATATATAAACCCATCTTTTATCTCATTACAGTGGATTATAGAAGACGGAGGAGGTGGGCTTTACATAACCGGGCCGTTTTCAGCGAAGTACAACTGGAAAAAGGAAAGAAATATTTTTCAATGTATTTTTTCCCTCAATATAAATAATGATTCATTTGTTACACGAAAATGTAAGACATATTAAGCTTACTGCACTGTAGAATAGAGGTTGCGGGTGTTCCCAATGTACCGGCCGTGCAAGTATGCAAAGATATTCATGACTTACAAGTAACTTTCTTATCATATATAAATAAATACATAAGTAAATTAATCAATGAATAAATAAAAAAAATCGCAGAGACAAATTATAAAAAATGAAAAATTGATGATTAAAGAATAAAAAAATAGATATAAACACACATGAAAATCAACTTATTCAAGACTATATACCGCAAGTAAGAAAGTGGGCGTTTCCATTAGATTAATCGATCAATACGTACAAATTGTAAATAAATTATTTTTTCTTATTTTCTATATTCTATAATTTTGAAACATTCTTTTTCTTTTTTAAATCTGTGATAAATTTTATAAATCGAGCTTTATTCGTCGATATATCTCAAGTACAAACATTGCGCAATAGAGTAATCTCCATTTTGCACAGCGCGCGCGACGACGTCATCACTGCCCCCTATCCAAGATGGCGTCAATAACCATAAAATGGCGTATTGAAATTTAATTCTTTCATATATACCTGTATACCATGATACATTTTGTTTAGAAACCTCTCGGACCGAACAAGGAAAGGGCCGAAACCTCTGGCAACAAATTATTTGTACCAAATTTCACAGTAAATGGGCATAGAGAGGCTGAGTTATAGCCGAAAATCGTTCGGAATTGTCTGCAGGACCAGTACAATCTGCTTTGTTTATAAATTTTGACAGATACGTTCGTGATGTTTTCACTGTTTATACCTCCATGGCTTGACCCAGCTCTAAATCAAAAGTTACGACACACGCACAATATAACCAGTTTGAGAATCTATCCCATGGCAAAACTGTTGTGGCAAGGGGTAGGTCGTCTAAAGCTGTTGAAAGCACAGATCTCTCTGTGCCCTCCTCCATCCCTGCCATTGCAATCTCGAATGACCTTGACCTCTCGTATGGAAAATTTGTAATTTTAGAGTATTTAGATTTTAGCAATGCATTTTCAGTCTTCTAAATTAATTTCATTTCATGAAGAAATCTAGAATTAAAGCAATTACCATGATTATTTAGATTTTCATCAAGTTTTATGTTAGAGATTAATGCTCTGCAAAAATTCAATATGGCTGTCTCCTGAATGAAAGTTCCTAGTTCATAATGAATGGTAAGTTTAGCTCCTTGTAATCGCTGAATTACAGCATGAAGTGCCTTCAACGTTTTATTGTTACCATTTTGTACTCCATAGATAGAAGATATGCTTGCTTTTAATTCTCTAGTTTGGATATTTTGTCAAAATGTCACACATTTTCTTGATCTTGTTATTCACTGAATGATTCAGAAAGGGGAGGTTTGAACCATTTAGACACACACAGACCAAACAGAGTGCCAAGACAACAATCTGTATTAGTTTCATACAGGCTTGGGAAAGGTACCAGTCAAACTTCACAAATTGGGACTGACTACACAATATCGGTGCTATCGGGAAAATACTCAACTTTTCTTCTGTCTTCTGTGATGTTTTGAGCCTTGAGCCCAGTTAGCTCAGTGGGTAAGAGCGTCTGCCCTGTAAGCAGAAAGTCTCAGCTTCAATTCCTGGACCAGCCACATTTTCTATTCCGTCTCGGGGCTCAAAATTCGCAGTCGTCCGATTGTCAAAAACAACCTACTTACCTGTGGGACGACCTAGAATTGAGACCAATTCGTCGGACTGACGACCTATTTTCAGACATTCAATGTATGCTTTCCTCGATGAAATAATGAATAAAAAGTCTAAATCATCTTTGCTTTAAGTCAGAATCAGAAAAACTAGGAGTTTTCAGATAGCAGACTTCATGATCGGTTTAAAGTTTCCGTACGATGGTCTGTTATGAGCCCGAATTTTATAATACGGTTGTAGATTTCCTGCATGTTAAATCTTTTTTTAACAGATAAGTGGATATTTATACAAGGTGTTGAACAACCTAAAAAGAAAACAAAAAGGGACTATGAAAGTCCATACATGTGAACCTCCCGGCAGGAGGACGAAATCTCCCGACGAAACGAGGACCCTCCCGATGAAAAATAGTCCTCCCGATTCCTCCCGACGAAACAGAATCCTGACGAAAACAAAAAATCCTCCAGATTTCTCCAGATGAAATGCAAAATCCCCATTTGTGTATTACGTTACGCATTACGCCGTCTGTAGTTACCAGACAATCAATTTAATAAGTGCTAATTATACAGGTGACAGGTATATTGCTGGAAAAACAAAGCAATTAGCGTCGCGTTCTCTTCACCGTCACAAGTACTCGACTTCCCCGGGGGACGTTATACCCAGTACAACTTAACACGGGTCGTCAAATTCACGTACCAAAGTGATGTACAAGATTAATTGGGGAATCTTCTTGATGCCGTAAAATCATATTATATTTATATATAACACGAAAAAGTGAGGAAATGCAGTAAAAATTCGCTGATAAATAAATAAATAAATAAATGCGTAGGAAAAAACGACGTCATGTAATTCACGTACTCTATATAAGCGTGTATAACCTGAGGCAGATAATGGCCGTCACGTTTATTATTCTCCTAACAATGGGATTTAAATCTGATGAGTGGTCAGTTTAAACCCCATGAAGAGCAGTTATTGATTTTCTGTACAGGTGTACTCAAGTAGCAGATGCAAGGTAAAAGAAATCAACGGACGTCATTGAGACAACTCTCGGAACTCCGAATTGTTTTTGTTGCTGTATGAGAGCGGAATCTGTCCTTGTTGAAAAGCGAGTTGAAAAAATTCGTCCGTAGATTAAAAAAAAAGGGGGGGGAGGGTCCGAATACCGATAAATCCTCCCGATGAAAAATTAAAAACCTCCCGACGAGAGGCCAAATCTCCAGATGAAAATTGAAAATCCTCCAGATTTGTGGAGGCAAAAGGTTCACATGTATGAAAGTCATAGGAATTAAACCAAGGTTGCTCAAAGAGACCTGGAAAACGAATCGGCCTTGGCTGGAGTTTAGGGACAATGAAGGTGATGCGATCTGTAAAGATTCACGAGTCATCTAGCTGAGGCACTCAAGCATGATGAGTTAAATGAGGAATTTGTTGAAAAAGAAATTGAAAAAGAAATGGAATTTATGTAAAATGTTCAAATTTAATAGTGGAAATAAAGAATGACTGCTTAGTCTTTCGGGCAAGTAAAAATGGTTTCGGGCAACCTGATATTCAAAGCAGGTTGCCCAAATGACAACCAAAGATTTTCACGAGTTTCAAGGCCTGCCGTCTATCACAGTATTTAGTGCCATGAGAGTGAACCTGACATAAGTTGCTTGTGATTTAGGGCAACTATGTGGAAGAACCAGGAATTTATTCGTCTTTCTTTGTAAGGTTTCTGGTTAATAACTTTCAGAGACCTCAAAATTTGGTGGAGCGTGACGGTTCGGGTATCTTGCCTGGTTAGCTCAGTCAATAAGAGCTATAAATAATAAATAAATAATTAGCTCTGCCCTGTAAGCAGAAGGTCTCAGGTTTGATTCCCAGACTGGCCACATTATCCATTCCGCCTGTCACACTTCAAAGAAGTTACTGATATGATGTGGGGTTTGCGTGACTCATTGCTTGAAACACAGAAAATCGTCAATTAGGGCCTAAATTTTACGTTGGTTTTTTTTGTCATTCTCTTTCTAAAATTAGTCTTAACAGTCTTTGAACAAAAATCAACTTCTAGGGTTTACTCATACCTGTCAACTCTCCCGCATTTCGCGGGAGACTCCCGCGTTTGAACCTTATCTCCCGTGTTCAAATTTCTCCCTTGCAGGAGACCGAAAACTCCCGCGTTTCAATCCTATCACCTGATTTCTCCCTCTTTTAAGTTTTGAACTTCACATACTGTAAGAAAGATAAATCTAGTGCGACTTTCGGAACGTTTCGTCCTTCATACGAAAACAAAAGTGCGTTTACAATGTGACAACGCAAGTTGTTTTCATTACTGTTAGGACACGGCGTGTGTATATTGATGCCTAAGGGTAATTAATTAAGCTGTGGAAACAGTTTAACTGATCATTTAAGTACTTTATTGACTAAATACTGTATAGCACTGATTAAAATTTCTTACTGGCATTCTGAATATATTGATAACTTATTGAATTGAAGGCACTAGAAAACGATCTGGGTTACCTGAAACCGTTTCAAAGAAAAAGAAATAAGAAAGATTGGAGTCAGTTGTTTTAATGGGTTACGGCAAGTTCAGTTGCCGTTAGAACCAAACATACAAATGTACATTCTGTTATGAATGAAAAGACTAATAATTGTATTGTCTTCTCACCAGAAAAAGACCTACTAGCCACAGTAAAAGGTGATGTACTCATGTACAATGAACAAATGCAGAACAAGAAGTAATGAAAAATACAATCATTTATTATGGAAATATTTATCATTTTTAGCTCGAAAAAGTCCGGAGAGCTAATGCCATACCCTTGCAAGCATCGTTGTCGTCGTCTGTAGACAAAACTTAAACCTGGGCTATATCTCTTGAACTATAAGGGGTAGGGCTTTGGTATTTCACATGTAGATACCTTGTGGTGAGACCTTTCATTTGAGACCATGACCTTTGACCTAGTGACCTTGACCTTGGTCTTTGACCTACTTTTCAAAAACTTTAACCTGGTTTCTGACAAAAACCTGTATAGGCGAGCTATGTAATCTTTGATTACCCTATGTTTTGAAAGGTGGCTTGCACGGAATGTTGCAAATTTATTTATTAAAAACTGTTGCGAAAATGGTTCACACGCAATCTCCCTCTTTGACAACTGCCAAAGAGGGAGATCTCCCTCTTTTGAAAAATTCAAAGTTGACAGGTATGGGTTTACTTGATGCACTCACACCCATGTTTGTGACTGTAACTGGGGCATTTTAAATTGTAAAATGGTGCCATTTTCTCAAAATTTGGGAAAATTTACAGAGTAGGATGAATTTAGCACTATAAACTCATTCTTTAAATTTTCCATGTGGTGTCAAATTTGGAAAAAATTGTGTAATAGATTTGGTAAAAAGATACTATTTTGCTTTGAGAATGGAGCCGAATTTTAGCCCCAAATCGGGCAAATTGAAAGCCCTGTTACTTGCCCCTCTATGGTATATTGGAAACACCAGGGAACAATAATCCTAATGATGGAATGCCCTCTAAAAAAAAGGGAGATATTTTCCTCAAAACAGTGCTTTATTTCCAAAACATACCAACATTTTTGGAAAGTTCAGTTGTTTATGTCTCCTTCCACATGTTTACTGGTCAGTATGATTATGATAAATGTTTGAAATGATCAGTATTTATCTATCATGTGGTGCTAATCTCTTGTCTCAATGTAAGGAGCTGTTAAGATAAGACCTAAAATCTGCCCTGAAAAGTCGAAATTTCAAAATGCAAAATTTGAGATTTTTTTTTCGGTAGAAATTACAATTGACTTGGTCCACAAATTGATCTGCTGTCAGGTAGGATAATTTATTCAAAATAAGACCGATAAGTGTTTTTTACACAGAAATAAATGGTAAAAGGAAAAGTTTTTATACAACATTAACCCCCCCCCCCCCCCTTCGCTTTGCAAGTTTTTGACCTCGTGACCTTGACCTTTGACCTACTTTTAGAAAACTTTAAAATTTGGCATAACTTTTGAATGGTAAGTGATAGGGCTTTCATATTTCACATGTGTATTCCTTATGACAAGACCTTTCCATTGATCCAAAATTTTTGACCTTGTGACCTTGACCTTTGACCTACTTTTAAAAAACTTGAACATTGGACATAACTTTTGATCTGTAAGTGATAGGGCTTTCATATTTCACATGTTTATTCCCTGTGACAAGACCTTTCCATTGATCCAAAATTTTTGACCTCGTGACCTTGACCTTTGACCTACTTTTAAAAATCTTTAACATTGGGCATAACTTTTGAATGGTAAGTGATAGGGCTTTCATATTTCACATGTGTATTCCTTGTAACAAGACCTTTCCATTTATACCAAGGTTTGACCTTGTGACCTTGACCTTTGACCTACTGTTAAAAAACTTTAACATTGGGCATAACTTTTGAATGGTAAGTGATAGGGCTTTTATGTTTTACATGTTTATTCCTTGTGACAAGACCTTTCATTGATACCAAAGTTTTGACCTTGTGACCTTGACCTTTGACCTACTTTTAAAAAAAATATTAACATTGGGCATAACTTTTGAATGGTTAGTGATAGGGCTTTCATGTTTCACATGTGTATTCCTTGTGACAAGATACCAACAATTTTGACCTCGGGCATTCGTGTTTCACAAACACAGGCTTTATTTTTCTTGCACATTGAAATTCTCAAATGGCCCATTAGAATTCGGAAAGGCCCATTGAAATGAATTTCAAGGGGCCATTTTACAATGTACCCATCTGAATGGCCCATTGAAATTAATTTCTAGGGGCCATTTTACACATTGAGAAACAAAGTTATTCCAATCCCTTTAAGTTGATTAATGAAATTATTTCCTTTAAAGGTTAAACTTAATTTTCAAATTATAAATGCACATATAAATTGTCAGAACAATAATTCATTGTCTCAATACTTTATATTTAAGTTCATAGGATTGCTTCCATGCTCAGTAGGAATATCTCATATGGTACATTAGTGCATCACATGATAAATCCTCAGAATTTCATTGGTTAAGCATGCAGGGACTATGACTGAGGGAATAGTGCCCGGCACCCAGGCACTTGCTTTTTGCTTAACAGAGTTACGTCCCTCAGCAAGTATTGTGACGTAATGAACAATGCATGAATGTAAATAGCAATAAGTAAACTGGAGGGAAATAAAGTACACTTCTCTTTGATATCTCAAGTAAATTGCATTTAATTAATTTAGTGAATAGTGTGAATAGTTATAAGTCTGTCCTTTTCAAATTGCTATTGATGTCATGTGATGCACTAAACCTATTAATGCCCAATGTTAGGGTACATTGTACTATTCTCTCATAGTGTTGTTTCTGGAAGAATAGCGCCACTGCCGGAGCGTCGGTAAGATACTGTATTGTTTTCAGTAGAATTGTCCTTACCTGTTATAGCAATAAATGTATGTTTGTCATTGTTTCAGAGTGAGAGAGAAGTAGACAAGTAACGTGGATCAACATGTCCAGTGTGGCCGTACTGACATGTCAAACCAATTCACATCCATTCCAGGAGCGTAGGATCTCACTTCATGAGCCTGTCAAGATCGGTCGATCTGTGGCACGTGCCAGGCCGGCATCTAGTAATGGCATTTTTGACTGTAAAGTCCTATCCAGAAACCATGCCATGCTATGGTTTGAAAATGGCAAGGTTGGTACATGGAAAACTCTAGTCTATATCATTTCTACTATTTTTCTGTCTATAGTACATTTGTACCAGTGTTTGGGGAAGGAATTTTTTATTTGGCCAATTTTTCATAATTTTCTACAATTTCAATGGGACATTTCATAAGAGAGTACAAATTTATGGGGAAATGGTGCATGGCCTATGTTTTTCCCAATAACTGTAGTACATATACTAGCAAAGGATTGTATTGTAATAATTTCTTATTGTGAACTGCCATCTTTTGTTGTGACTTGCTATATGTACAGCTAGTATGTGAAATTGTACTTGAGGACCTTACATGGAAAATGGATATTGATGACTCTCAATTCATTGTTATTAGGATATAAGCTTTATTACGTAGGATGGTAGAGATTAATGTAATTGACTTAACCAGTTTGTTAACTGCACAGAATGAAAATGTCAATATTCAATCAAGTACATTGATTCTGTACATGCTGTAAGCAATTAAAGGTCAAGGAGTAAGGATAAGGATTATTGATCTCCATTAGGAACCTCAGTTATACACGTCTCAAAGGGAAGAGAAAATGTTTTGGTAAATTTTTCCTGCCTTCCCATCATTCATTATGGCTAGTAGTAGTATCGCTATCTAACATATGTCACTGTCACATTTATCACTGTTTAATCATAGAAATTGGTCAGTAATCACAAATTATTGTCATCTTCGTTGTCATACTGTCTGTCCACTTTAAGAACACTCTCCACTTTGTCTCTTAACTCTTGGATATTTTGAATAGCTATTGACATCCATCAGAACTATTGTATAATCTCAGCCTGAGACATCCATCAGAACTATTGTATAATCTCAGCCTGAGACATCCATCAGAACTATTGTATAATCTCAGTTTGAGACATCCATCAGAACTAGTATTGTATAATCTCAGCCTGAGACATTCATCATCCTTGTACTTGCATGTTGTTATCACCATGATTACTGCTAATGATATCTATCACTAATTACTTACCGTTATAAAAGTCATGTGTAATAACTGTATTACTGTAAGTGGGGAAGTTTCCGCGCATTTTGCAATTGTATTATTATCGCGAAAATAACCCTCAGGCAAAAATAACAACCAGTATAAAAGACTACAGGGAATACTCCTAATTTCGCCAAAATTACCCCCACGCGTGCTGTTTCAATTGTCACTTTGCAAAAATTTCTCCCATACAAAATCACCACATTTGCAATATATCCCAAGACATGCATCGGTAAAATTATGTACATGTACTTTATCTTGGCTTTAGACAACAGTCTTCGTGTACTTGTGTAATATCTCAGCCTTCACATCCATCACTCATTTTATACTCGTGAATTATTTCGTAATCAACAACCATAATAATCATGATAATTGATTATATAAGTATTAATTTATCTCCATTTTAGACCTTCCATCAGTAAAAATGTGTATTTGAGCATTTTATCTCAGTTTGAGACTGATAGGATCTTTCACAATCTACTGAGTGCAACAACAAATTTACGCGAATGAATGAAATTTCGTCTTTTTCCCGAGTGGAGCGTAGCGGAATGAGAGAAAAGATGTCAAATTTCCATCACAAGTTACAATTTTTATGTCTTACTCAGTATTTTAAGTGAAAGAATCTATTTTTTCTTCCATGAAACATAAGAAAAAAGTGAATTCAAACAACATTTGATGCCATCTAACGTCATGTTTTCTGTGACGTCACAATATCATTGGTCAGTGTGTAGCCTGTGAGACATCTAATGTGTCTCATATAGGCTGTATCATAGGGTACAAGTAAAACTGAAGAAGAAATCCATATCTCATCATGTACCTGTGTAATATCTCATTGTTGTACAGCCAGTATTAATAATATTATCTCAGTCATAGACACCCATCAATATGATTGAATATTTGTAAATTATTTCTGCTTCTAGCATCCATCACTCTTTGTACTTGTGTATATTCTAGTGCTGGGTATAGCAGGCTAGCTGAAAATCGTATTGCGATATATTGCGATATGCCAAATTGGTATCGCGATTTATTGCAATACTCAAAGACAAAATTCTGCTTTATTTTTAGGCAAGAAGCAACAAAAATATGTCCATGATGTCCGTCACATGTGAAATATATTTCTTGTGCCTCAGGAGTAATTAATCTCCACAATTCAATGTTTGCTAGATGCAATTTTCTTGTTTATTAAACTTTTAGTTTAAATTGTTTTAAATTAAAATACATGTCGCAAATAGGCTTTTATGCCATTTCATGTGGCAAAGGGCATGAAGAGTCTGCATAAGCCTTTGTCTGTCATTCTGTCCTTCCGTCATTCCGTCACACTTTCAGATTCCAGATGATAACTTAAGAACCCTTACACCTATCCCAACTGTTTGGGTCATAGGTCAAGGTCATTGTTATGAAGAATACACCAAAAACCATGGTATCCAGATCATAAGTTTTAAACTCAAAAACCCTTTCAACTATCCAAAACAAATTTGGATATATGCTCATTTATATAGTATCAGGAGGGGAAGAATTCTTATGATTTTAGGGTCAATACTGATTAGATAAATATAAGATAAGCTTTATTTAAAGTGGGCATGTCGAAATAACAAGTTCAAACTGAGCTTTTATACCGTCCCTGAATGGGTCAAGGTAAAGCTGTTTTATATGCTTGAGTTTTTGCCTTTTGACATAACTCTTTTTAGGGTCAATACTAAATAGGTCAAGGTATTTCTTCCTTCTTGGAATGGATCAAAGCTGTTTTATATGCTTGAGTTTTTGCCTTTTGACATAGCTCTATCATACTTTGTATATTTTACGATTTAGTGTGTAAGTAACATACTTTGTAAATTTTACGATTTAGTGTGTAAGTAACAACCAATGATTTCTATTTCAAGGGTCAAAGGTCAATATCTCAAAGCCAAATAAGTCAAATTCTTTGTAAACGCTATATATTACAATTCAGCCATACAGTACTTAAATGTAAAGAAAGGCCACTTTGCATATCAAGTTTAAAGAGGGTCAAATGTCCAATATCGTGTACAGTTTACTGTGTTTTTGAATACTACCTTGTGTGAAAGCATAATTTATTATTGATTCTATCTCTCCAGCTCATGCAAACCGAATTATTGATAACAGGAAAAGGGAAGAGGAAGTATTAAAACAGGACACTTCTTGGTATACTACCTTGTAGCTGATAATGTCTTACTCATAAGTTAACCTACGTCACCCAGATACTGACTACTGTAAAATAGGAGTCAAATCTGTTGTAAAGAAATAGGGAAAGAGGGGGGGGGGGGGTTGCTTTATTCTTTCGATTTGGCTATACTTTCAAAAGGAAAAGAAATATGTTATAAAACATTCAAATAATGACTAATCTTACATGGAAATGCACAGTTTTACTAAAGTTTACCTGTATGAATATAAACTTGAGTAAATTTATAATAAGTTTAATGAAGCGTATTGAAGTCAAAACGATCTGACATTTACTAGTTTTTGTGCTTCTTTGCGACAAACAAATACTTGGCATGTGTAAATTAAGTATTTCAGAGAGAAACTAATAGACATATTTACGTTTACTTCAGTAGTTTCTCACGATTATGTTGAATCATTGCATGTCAAACTAATGAGTAAGCCACTGGTAGGTGGACATGATAATTTTGTCGCTCAAACAGAAAAGTTTAAACGAAGTCTCTTAGAAATTTCTGACAGATTAAATCTAAGTCCTCGCTCCGTAAAGGAACCTAGATCTGACCCCCCCCCCCCCCTCTTTTTTTTTTTTTTTTGTCCTCTCCCGCCACACATATTCCGCTACCCCTGATCTTTTCACATCTCATTTTCCTTTAATCTGGATGTGTAAAACTGTGAAACAGCTATTTTCTTTGCCCATTCTTTAAAAAGGATTTGATAATCTTATTCAAATTCATGGAAGGGAAGTTATTTGATTTCACACGGACGATGGTATCTTTGTGTCTTTGTTGGTATACTTGTAAGACTGTACTCGCGGGATGTAGATTTTAATCTGTCTTGTTAACAATGGGCTTGTTGTGGTAGAGATATGCTTTGTTCCTTTGATAGTTTTCATGGGGAAGTGATCAGACAGCTTTGTACAGGTTTCCCCGTTCAGTGGTGGATCCAGAAGCCCGGAGTCTAGGAATATTGGTATGGAGTACAATCCGTTCGTCGACATCTGTTACTGTCAATGTAGATATGTATAAATTATAGGAGATGAAGTGATTGTTTATTTTGATAATGTTTGGACATACAGTATGTAATATCTAAGATTTCATTATCCCAGTCTTATTATTCCCTGGATCAGATACTTTTGGTATACATGATGCTTATTCATACATGTTAAATAAGATTAAAATGTGCTCTATTTACTCGATTTACACAAAGAAATATTCATATTTAGTGTCAATGATATGTTTGTGGTTACGAAGCAATATGCAATCAAGAGAAGAAAAAATATAATTTGCTGAATTTTATTACCAAAAATATGTAGAAAAGGTCATCGGAATTTAGAAACTTATAACTATATTTTCATCTTTTCCAATACAAGAGGAGATACAAGTAATTTAAGGGGAAAATACGTATCCTACTTGGATTATATTTGGTTTGATCAGCAACAATGAAGGGTGTTGTACATTGTAGGCTTGAATGAATATTTTCAGTAGTGTAATTATCAGAGGCTCCGTATTCTCATTTCCTAGAGCTAGTGTTTACATATCCGAATATTTACGTCACGAAGCTGTAATACAGAAACCATCTGCTTTGATAAAATCACGGTAGACAACTGCTCATTGTGCTAATGAGCGCCTGCATCTTAAAAAAATCTAAGAAAACATTATACTTATAAAAAAGTATAGCAGACGTTAACGTTATCTACAGTATATGTCGGGCGTCTTGTACTGCCAGAATGGGCATTTAGCTTTTTTGTCACCCTTATGTCATGTTTTCCTGCTACTTTGTTTTCTTTGATAAAAGTGCAACCCACGTTTCATGACAGCATTTGGCATTCTCATAAAATTCAAACAAAAATTCAAATAATAATAAAAACAAACGGAAAAACTCGAAGATGGTTAAAAAATACACTAAGGGGATCTGGTTTACTTTGTAATTAAAGCCACCGGACGCAGAAACCTGCAGAAAGCTTAATTACTTACTAGCTAATGTATAAAAGCTGTATACTGAGCTAACGGTAGATTTTGTTGTCTTCCCGAGCCTCTGATAGGTATGTCTGATACCTTACACACGGCGGTACTTCAAAGGTTTTGATGTCTACCTGTGGTGCATCAGAGTCGGTACCAGATAGGAAATACCTAGCATCATAACTAACGGAATCCTCACTCTGATTGTTGTAGATCTGGTTGGTATTTAACACATTTGAGACTGTTCCTATACATTAGAATCTTTGAATGATATATTCTTGTACTTTTGACGTTTTTGAAGTAAGAATGAATAATTCAATTGCTATTGATATTAATCCTCTTTTCCGATATCGCTTGCATATACGGGCAATAGTAAGATTTCTGTCAAAACTGACTAAATCGATCAGGTTTAATATCCTCATATTATAATACATGTAGATAATTCAGCTTTCATGCTATAGTGAAAATCTATTTACCGAAATACTAGTATACACAGATATGTCAGCAGAATTCATTGCGTTACATCACTTAGGAGAAAAAAGCCAAAATTCCAGGTTCCAAATTTGGAATTTGAATACTTATACTTCACAGGAAGGGAATGTATTCATTGAATTTGGGATCAAAAGGTCAAAAGTTAAGGTCACTTTTTGCAAAATGAGACTTCAAGACATAACGGTACATCTGTGTCAGTTTTCAGATGATAACTGAAAAATCTTTCAACTGATATTTGAATATTGGTAATGACGATATGGCACCTATTAATCTGGGTCAAAGGTCATTGTCATATTTCTGTCAGTTCGAGAAGTTAAAGTGATGAACACTTTATTGCAGTGAGACAGAGAATCCATATCTTGTACATGGGTACTATTCTGATGACGAGGGTTTTAAACTGTTTTACATCTCTGATTGTGGTACAAATTTAGACAGATGATGATATTTACATTAATGATTATGGGTGTCAGACCTTTGGCTCCTGTGCTTGGTAGATAGGAAATGGAAGGGCCACCTGTTGGCCAGATCAGAGGTTCCCTTCATACAGGCTCCACTGTGCTGATTATTATACTGAGGGGAGGAACATTCATATACAGTATACAAACTATAGCTCCCTAGCGAGTTATAGAATGCAGATTTCTTAGACGTTGCATTGCAATTTATAAATCATTTGATGGAATTTACTGCAGTGTTAGAAGGCTAATTTTCAGTGATGAGGATTTTATGATGTTGGATGCACCATTATCTCAACCTTTGGAGCAAGTATGTGTAATTAGCTGGATATAATTATCCCTGACTTTACGTGATGTATTCCTGTACAGGTCATGTCCTGTAGAATATAATCCATTCTGAAGCTCTCAGTCTGTCTATATGTTCGTCTTTCTGTCTGTCTGTGTATCAGATGTCTAATAGTAATACACAAGTACTAGAGAGTATCTCCTTGAAATTTTGTTAAATTGTAGGAAAATTCATGATGTCAAAGTTCTGCAGTAAGGGTTCAAGGTCGAACCTATGCCAAAGTCGAAATGTATTACACTGAATAGATTTGATCATGTACTGTTTGATTTGGGATGGAAAGGTCAAGGTCATAGGGTATTTTTGACTCAAATGATTTCAAGAAGAAATAAAGTTTCATGATACGTGATCATGTTGCTCAATAGTCAACCTGTAACTTATAGTGCATGTAATATACAGGTAAATCAGCAGCATCCAGTTGTCAGCATTGCATCCTGATTTTATATTAAATTATATAGATTATCTTCTTGTATTTCAGTTCTACCTCCAAGATACCAAAAGTAGTAATGGTACATTCATTAACAATCAGCGACTGTGTAAAGGGGGAGAGGAAAGCTCACCTCGGGAAGTGTTCTCTGGGGACCATATACAATTTGGGGTCAATGTCGTTGAGAATAATAGGAGAGGAGAACAGAGTAAGTACTTTGTATTTAGATGAAAGAAAAAACGTCTATGCTTCTCCTGATAAAACCATTCTTACGTTTCATCCTCTCATACTTCTTAGTAAATTTGAGGTGTAAATGTGTTGATGCTTTATCAGTGTCCTCAGTCCTCACCCCTTCCCACCCATCATACAAGACCACAAAACTTCTTGTACAGACAGACAGACAGACAGACAATTGTGATTCTGAATAAAAGAAAAGAAAGAATTCAGTTCTCACTTTTTATTTCAGTTACTCATGGATGTATTATAGCCACAATCACATTATTTCATCCTGATGGAAGGGAAGCCAAAAAGTAAGTGCCTTATAAAACACAGGACTTCAAAATGAATGAAAATAAAAAAAATTACTGATAAAAATCCTTCATATAATATAAACATGTTCATGAAGTAGTCAAGTGAAGTTTAAATAGGAGACAATGGAAGTATTGTGATTTTCAGTTTTTATGCAGTTTTACATATTAGAATAATCAGTTAGAATTTCATAGGGTAGGAGAGACAAATAACTTCTTATGATAAAGAAATGTAATGCCTTCCAAGATAAAGTGAATATTTTCATAAATAAAACACTTTCTACTTTTTGTAAGATTTTGCGACTCTGGAGGCTTTTCCAATACAATGGTCCCAGGTATTACCATACAGTCTCAGGAAATCTACCAACTTGCTCATTATCTACAGGTAGAACTTTATTATGTACATTCTCCAAAGCTTCCTTTATATGCTACTTTTGTACATATTTATTCCAAAGAAAAGTCAATAGAAATAATGACCATGCTTTAAGTAGGACTTTCAAATTGAATATATCTTAGATCCTTCATCAATGCATAAATATAAATTATGTATAGATCTCATATTATATAATTATTCCAAATATGGATATACAGAATGAGAGGTGTCAAATGACTGCAATCTTATCTCTGTTCTGTTTCTTTTAAACAAGTATTTATGATTTATTACTACCCCCGTGGTCTAGAATTTCCCTTCTTGAACATGAATGGGTAGGGGGAAAATAATTCTTTTTAATTAAATATTGAAACGACAGAGAATTCATATTCTGTTTTGATTCACTAAAAATATTCTGATATGGCTAATAAACAATGAACCTTTACAACTATTTTTAAACAATGTTTTATGTGCATATATTTTGCAGGAAGCCTTACATAGAGAGAAAATGCTTGAGCAGAAACTAAGTACATTACAACAGTTGGTGGATAATACTCAGGAAGCTTCACAAAATGGCTGGCAGGTAAGTACATTACAACAGTTGGTGGATTATACTCAGGAAGCTTCAGAAAATGGCTGGCAGGTAAGTACATTACAATAGTTGGTGGATAATACTCAGGAAGCTTCAGAAAATGGCTGGCAGGTAAGTACATTACAACAGTTGGTGGGTAATACTCAGGAAGCTTCACAAAATAGCTGGCAGGTAAGTACATTACATGTACAACAGTTCGTGGGTAATACTCCGGAAGATTCACAAAATGGCTGGCAGGTAAGTACATTACAACAGTTGGTGGGTAATACTCAGGAAGCTTCACAAATTGGCTGGCAGGTAAGTACATTACAACAGTTTGTGGATAATACTCAGGAAGCTTCACAAAATGGCTGGCAGGTAAGTACATTACAACAGTTGGTGGATTATACTCAGGAAAATTTACAAAATGGCTGGCAGGTAAGTACATTACAACAGTTGGTGGATTATACTCAGGAAGCTTCACAAAATGGCTGGCAGGTAAGTACATTACAACAGTTGGTGGATTATACTCAGGAAGCTTCACAAAATGGCTGGCAGGTAAGGAACTAAGTACATTACAACAGTTGGTGGATAATACTCAGGAAGCTTCACAAAATGGCTGGCAGGTAAGTACATTACAACAGTTGGTGGATTATACTCAGGAAGCTTCACAAAATGGCTGGCAGGTAAGTACATTACAACAGTTGATGGATAATACTCAGGAAACTTCACAAAATGGCTGGCAGGTAAGTACATTACAACAGTTTGTGGATAATACTCAGGAAGCTTCAAAAAATGGCTGGCAGGTAAGGAACTAAGTACATTACAACAGTTTGTGGATAATACGCAGGAAGCTTCACAAAATGGCTGGCAGGTAAGTACATTACAACAGTTTGTGGATAATACTCAGAAAGCTTCACAAAATGGCTGGCAGGTAAGTACATTACAACAGTTGGTGGATTATACTCAGGAAGCTTCACAAAATGGCTGGCAGGTAAGTACATTACAACAATTGATGGATAATACTCAGGAAACTTCACAAAATGGCTGGCAGGTAAGTACATTACAACAGTTTGTGGATAATACTCAGGAAGCTTCACAAAATGGCTGGCAGGTAAGGAACTAAGTACATTACAACAGTTGGTGGATAATACTCAGGAAGCTTCACAAAATGGCTGGCAGGTAAGTACATTACAACAGTTGGTGGATTATACTCAGGAAGCTTCACAAAATGGCTGGCAGGTAAGTACATTACAATAGTTGATGGATAATACTCAGGAAGCTTCACAAAATAGCTGGCAGGTAAGAACATTACATCACTTAATGGATAATACTAAAAAAGCTTCACAAAATGGCTGGCAGGTAAGGGTCACCTGTGAGAAATATGAGAATAACAGCAAATTTTCATCAAAGTCCTAAAATTACCCCCAATAAGAATGTTTAAACAGCAAAAATTCTTGTCACATTATCATAACAATATATCTATGTAGGGGGAGGCAGTGACTGGAAGTTCTCTAATTTGATTTTGAAAAAGACTGAAAAATATTTTTTTTTCCATTTTAAATTTCTGATGGCTATTGTAATGTCAAGCCCAATTTTTAATTGCAAATTTTGGAAGATAGGTAATGCCAACAAGTTTACTTCATTACAGATAAAATGCATACATGTAGGATTCACTTCCTTTTAAAAATAATAAAGAAATGAAAATCCTATCAATTTGTTTTCCTTCAGTTTGATAATTGCTGTATTTTCATGTATGTGTATTTCAGGCCTTAATAGATGAAGACAGATTACTCTCCAGACTAGAGGTGCTAGAAAATCAACTCCATATTTACTCTAAGGTAACATACATAGATTTAATCTGTCATTACGAAAATGTCAATAAATTTCACTCTTCAACTTTTTGTTAATAGGTATTTGTATTTACTCTGAAGTTTTGCAAAAGGTTTGGCTTGAGATAAATCAGGATTGAGGATCTTTCATTATTTTTTGTAGAATCATCCTGAGGATACGCTAAGACAAGAGGTTGTAACGTTACAAGGAGAGAAACTTACTTACGAAACCACTTCCAAGGTATGTTTTTGCATCCCTTACTATACATGTACGAGGGCTGATTGTTATATTGTGAGCCTCGTATTGAAGGATTTGAATTTTATCAGACATTTTGCATTATTTTTCTTCATAATCCCCCTTAGTATCTATACACTTTTGCCACCGGTGTTTAAGGGCCTCAATACCACTTTTAAAGAACTCCTTATCTTGACTGGTCAGAAAGCCATCTACTGCAAGTATTACATCATCATTGGACTGAAATTGTGTGCCAGAAATAGCTGCTTTCAGTTTGGGGAATAGATGAAAATCAGGTAAAATTCCCATGAATAAGGCAGATGCCAGAAATAGCTGCTTTCAGTTTTTGGAAAAGATGAAGATCAGGTGAATAAGGTGGATGTTCAATAAAATTAAAGCCACAATCATGAATGGCAGCCATGGCAGTGACAGACTTTTGAACAGGAGCATTGTCCTGATGGAACAACACACCTGAAACTAGTGAGCTTTCCATGGCGCTAAAGTTTAATATTTTCCTGTAACTGTGTCAGAAGTGAAGCATAGTGTTTGTCCTTTTTGGAGATTATCTATCAGCAGAATACCTTCTGCAACCCAGAAAACCAAGGCTCACAACATATCAATCAGCCCTCGTACATGTACATTGTATTTGCATATTGATTAGACATCTTTAGATTCATATAGAAAGGTTTATACTTGATATAATCAGTAATGCATGAGGGAATTTTTACGCACTAATAAGTAATCTAATATCATTGAGGCTTGAATGATTAATTATTTCCAGGAATCCCTTCGTCGAATATTAGAGGAAAAATTAGAAGCAGTACGGAAGCTTACAGACTTGGAGGTGAGAATTTTCTTCCCTATCAGCATTTCAATTAATGTTCAAACTCATTTGATGCAGTATAAATGAAGTAAGAATGCACCAGATATGTTACATTCAGTGTATGTATTTATTACTTGTCACAGTTCACTATTTTCGAAAACAAGTGTTGCTTCCCCTTGGGGACGGTATCTGACGTAGACTGATTGTGACATCATAAAATTCTATGGAAACGGTCCAAAAACTCTTGGAATTGACGGTATAAAATCGAAGTCACAATGGTTTTACATCAGGTACCGTCTCAAATGGGAAATAATTCTGTTTTCCTCAAATACTCAGTATGTTGCCACAATGGCGTTTTAAGCAAGGATAGCTCAGACTGTCAATTGTATGAATTTATTATTGTTACTATCCTATTCTTCGTTCTCATTATTTAAGTGAGAAAAAGATCATTTATCAATTTAAAATGTATTTTCATACAAGTTCCAAGTGATTTTTTTGGTACACCAATGTACATGTATTTCAGCGATCCCTACAGAACACAGAGGATGAATGTAGTCATCTTAAAGATATGTGTGAGAAAGCCCAAGAAGAACTCCAACAACTCGCCGAAAAATACCAAGACCAACTTAAAGAAGTCATGGAGCTCCAGGAAAAACTTGTGGTAAGTTAGAGATAGAAGGCAGTGCTAGTGGTGTAAAGATAATGGTTGTATGTACATGTACCTAAGTGTATTGGCAGAAAAATGCTAAGATAAAGATATCAAGATCAAGTTATGGATGTCATGGAACTACAGGAAAATATTGTGTTAAGTGTAATCTAATGTAGCTCTGTGGTCTTGACAGCAAGTTATTGCTTCAAAAAATACAACTATTGTAATCTTCATAGCTTATTTTATTAAAATGTTCAACATTACACTGAAATCTTTTGTTTCCTGATTAAAAGTTTAGAATCAACTTCTGAGTTAAAAGTTTTGACAAAAATAGATTTTGATTTTGATTATGTACAAATACATGTACTACATGTAGTAATGCTCTGTGATATATCCACTGATTTACTGTGTATGACAGGAGGCTGAGAAGAACCATAAAGACGAGGTGGAGAAACACGAGAGTGAGACGGAGGAACTTAACGGGAAGTTAGAGGAAATGATGAAGGAGGAGAGTATCCTAAAGGCTAGAATAGAGTCGTTACAGAATGATAATGATATCGCTGTGGAACAACTGGCAGCCATGAAAGGTACAAAATATGCCATGTATCTTTTTATCCAGCTTCTGTTGATACATGTATATCTGTCAAGTAATCAGTCTTTTACATAGATAGCTTCACTTGATATACATTGTGCATTGTACTTCCAATAGCGCTTCTGAATAGATAGTACAATAAATTTTACCTACTGTTCTCAAATTATTAAGTATGTAGTATATGAATAGAGTAGAAAGTGAAAAATAATTGAAGATAAAAGGGAGATAACCATATTGTCTCCATGATTTATCTAAATTAAATCAGTCTTCAGTGATGCTATGAATCTTCCTTTTTGTTCCAGAAAAATTAGAGGCATTAAAGGAACCAAAAGACGATACAAAAAGTGAGAAGATAATAGATGATGATGAGGAAGAAAAAATCATCAAGGACGCCGTAGACGAGATTGACAAAGTTCTGAAATCAGAGGATAGTGAGAATGAAGATAATAAACAAATACTAGGCAGCATAGAAACTAACGGAGATATAATACATGTGGATAGCATCGATAATAGACAAGTAGAAAATCATATAGGTATGTGCTTTATAATTTAGTGATAGCCAAATCCATTTTGCCTCCAAGAGCTTTCCAAAACTTTCATAACCCGCTGTTGTATGTGTATTACATGTATAAATACTTTTTAAAAAATGTATGCATTGTAAGATGTCAATCCTTATGATTGATGAAATATTGTTTTCTTTATTATCAAGATGAGATTGATAGTAACATAACAACTACACAGAGGAACAGTGCAGACCTGGAGGGTAAACTTAAAGATACTCAACAACAAATAGAAAAATATAAAGGTAAGTCTGTTTATCTTAATGACACTGTAAATAAGTGCAAATTCAGTACTCTTCTTCGATACAGATGTTTTCACAATGTCTATGTATTACTGATTGAGTCTAAATTAATGAAACCATAGATAGATAATGAATAAGTATATACTGAATACATGTATATTTTATAAAATAAAAAAAGTACAAATAAGGGAACATCATTCTCTTTTCAAACATGTTTGAGGAACCAAAAGGCTAACACGTGTCACTTGAAAAAAAAAAGAGAAGAAAAGGAAACAAGTGACAAAGATACTAAGAATTTAGAGTTCCAGTTGTGACATCAGTCTAACCTCAAGTGGACACACATTACCCACATACTCACATTCCGATATACATGTATATCATGTATAATCAGTATGTCTCGTGTAAATATTTTATTTTACCATTTCCAGCACTGCTTGAGGAGGCTGATGCTAAACTTAAGGTCAGCAGTAATAAAGTGGACCAGCTTCAAAGTAAGTTTATATTGTATCTATCTTGTCTTGTCATATATATAGGTTGATATATGATATTCATTATTTTTAAACAGAATTACTGTATGATATATGACAAAGGAATTGATATAAGCGTAAATTTTTACCATCTTTTTCTGTCATTTCCAATCTTCATTCCATGTTCAGGTAACTGATATAAGTTTGCAGATACTTTTTCAGACTTACGTTTTTTGAAGGGACTGGGATTCTTAAAATGCTCTTTGTACGAAATCAACATCTTTTATACATATACATGTAATCTATATAACTACATATAATGTATTTGTATAGCTTGCACATGGACTGTCATATCCCGTACAGTGCTCACTGACTGTAGAGTGTATTTGTTTATCATAAAGTACAAATATTTCTTTTAGGATAAAACAGCTTTGTTTTCTGTATTACTATTATACTTTTGTGAATATTTTAAACAGGAGAATTAGACATAGCCCAGCTAGATGCCAAGCAGTACATTACCAAGATTGCTTCTCTAGAGGGTAAGTTTATATATCTTACACCGCAACTATCATCAAGGAGCATTGTACTAATAAAAATGTGAATATGTTAGCAATTACATAGGACTTGGTCAATGAAATTTTTGTTTTTACAAAGTAATAAATCATAGCATAAACTATGGAACAAAAGAAATCACTTTTACAAATGTATTTCAATTTGCATTCTATGCCCACAGAGCATTTATACATGTACTTTTAGTTAGATGATGCAAATACTGGATAAAAAGATGAATATAATTTAACACAACTTGATCTTACCTTAAGGAATTGATGTTTTGCCCAGTCTACATGTATTTCATCCTTATAACAATGCTAATTCAATCTCATTTAAGTCAGATACACCGGACTTTACTATAATGTTAGATTGAGAAAATAAAAAATTAAACCACTGGCAATGTTATGACGCAGGGAAATGATGGTTAATTTGAAGGTCGAGGAATATGAGAAGTCATTTTCATTTTGTTACCATGGGAGGGGATGTGTGAATTGACCTTTTATATGTATGGCCTCATTGGAAGAAATAAACAGTTTCCCCTTGTCCTATCTATCTTCCTGTACTGCAGACTCCTCTGTGGCGTCCGTTTTTCTTATGATTTGGTTTGTTGAAAAAGAGTTTGAAATGATAAGGATATTGATGACCCATAACACCTGAATAAAGAGTATGAATAATAACATATAGAGTTTTTTTTGTAAAAAGTTATATTTTTATCTATTTTATTCACGTTTTTATTGCCTGGTCATTCTTTGTCTTTTTAAAAAATCGTATCATATCGTCACATTTTTTAAAAAGATTATTTATTCTTTATATAGACTTGTGTATGCCTGACTTATTTTATTCAGTAGCATGTAGAACTTTTGTTACTTTCTGTTTCACAACTTGTACAACACATGCATGTAAAGTATTTTCATAATTTACAAAGATTGTCAATACAGTTGTTTACATGGACTGTGCATGTACTTATTTTAGCACAAAGAACTTTAAGGGGGGACAGGTGCTAATGAGACAGATTTACATCATTGCAGAACATGAATAAGAGCGCACACGTTGTTGTCCATCATAATCTACTAGTTACAGATAGTGAAGTTAGCAAATCTAGAACTGGCGCTTTATTGACTGCTAATTGATGCCCACTGAAATAAGTAAACGTACAGTAATCTTTAACAAATCAAAATGCCTATTCTTCCTTCTCTTTTAACTACGTGTACATAACATCAACCAAGCAAGACACTGTATGTTATGCATGCCTGTTGATTATGTTTGTGCCGTGTTTGTATAACACACGTTTCTGATTTTGATTCCTTTTCTGTTTTGTTTGAGCAGAAAAGCTTAAGCTGTCAGATTTACACATGAACCAAATGATAGAAAATTCTACAACTGACGTCAAATGTAAGTTGGTTCTACTTTCAGTTTGCCTCTCCCTCTCTCTGCTTCAGGCTATAGTCCTGTATGTTTCTTTGCTTCGTTAACTCTTGAATGAACTATAATTCATTTACATAAATTGCATGTCATTTGAAGTAAATTATTAATTTGGCTTCAGTGTTTTCAACAGCATTTTAAATTTTGCTACACTTTGATTTGTGAAAAGTTTAGGTATGGAGTTTGTGTGGAATCTGAAGAATTAGAAGAGTCTTTGAAAATAAGACTGACATCATTACTGTGATTCTCAGAAAGAAGTTTGCCTCAAATTAATCTTCATTTTGTCTTTTGAACAAATATTTGTGTATTCATTAAACCTGATACACAATTTCGTACATTTTGAAAGAAGAAAACATGGTATTTTAAAAGCCGGTGGTCTATAATATGCATACCTGAGTGATGTAGGCTTGATAGGCCTGACATAATTGCTGTTCACTCAAGTGATATTCCTAGAGTCGCGAGCGGTGTGCGACATCAAATACTTACCGACAGGTAAATTTGACTATGTTAAGGAGATACTCCAAAATCACCCGTATTAAGCTGTCAATCGAAAATTGAGAAGGGGTATAGGGGATTATATTTTTAGATTTAGAGATGTTAACCCTATAGCGGCCAGTGAGGAAATGACAGAAAATTTACCTGTCTTCTTTTATAGTCCCAACCCAGCCTTTAACCAACAAAAATGTTACACAAAAGCAAGCTTCTTGTCTGGTGATAATTTTACACAGATGGTGTCAGGGTTATACTTTTGTGTGTAAGATCACATATTTCATTAAATTACATTGGTTTTCATTTCAGTTCAATTAAAAGAATCTCAGAAGCAGTATGATGGTAGTAATTCATTAATCAAGAACCTCCAAGGTTAGTACTACCAAATACAGAAAATACAGAAACTTTTTAGATGAAAATGAGGAAAGTTCACGCCTTGGTGATGTCATTACATGTACATAGTAGACTATTAGAATGTGTTAAATATATATTTACCTTTCAGATAAGATTAGTGACTTGGAATCAGAGCTAACTCTTTACAGGATTCCACAGACAGATAAAATGGAATCCACAATGATTGCCCCTGTGGCTTCCACTCCATTACATAACCATGTGGATTCAGCTATCCACGATGATGAAAATCTCAAAGGTATGTGTTATATTTACATCATTCCGCAGACAGATAAAATGGAATCCACAGTGATTGCCCCTGTGGAATCCACACTGATCGCACCTGTGGAATCCACACTGATTGCCCTTGTGGCTTTCACTCCATTACACTACCATGTGGATTCAGCCATTAATGGTAATGAAAATCTCAAAGGTTTGAATAAGTCAATAAAGAATCAAATACAACTAGCTAACTGTCCTGCTCACTAAATTTAGCTCCTATTAGAATAGTATGCTGTTTAAAATTCTCCGTCAACAACTGACTTTTATACAGATGGGCCCTGGTGGGCATGATGCAGAGTTACATATACATGTATTATAATGTAAAGATAACATAAAGATATAAAAGTTTGGAACATAAATACAATGTACATGTATGAATCATATACTTTTAACTGAAAAATTGAAACATGACATTGCAATGATGTCACACTAAGTAATCCTTATGCTAAGCATTGGGATGCTATTCGAAAGTAGATGCATGCTTGATATTATAAACTTTTATCAAAAACTTGATGCTTTAGACTTGGTAAACAGGATGATTTGTCCTCTAACAAGTACTATCATTCTACTTTGTATGTTCCTTGGCTTTATGAGAACATGGTCATCTTTACAATAGATATGATTTGAACTTCATTGATGCATTTGTATATATCCAAGACATGTGTCTGTTGTTTATCTGGATTATGTATGTAAAAGTAACAAAGTAGTTTGTGTGTATCATGTAGTATACACTTAATGGGGGATATAATGACATTCTTTGTATTATAGAACTATTGGAAGAAGCCAGAGTCCTTCAGAAGAAAGCAGAAATAGAGCTGATGAAGTGTAAAGGTAAGTCAAAATAATAATATGTATCATTAGGGATAATATCTTAGAGGCTTTGTTGCTGCAATATAAAGTTGGATTGTCATGTAACTTCAAATATGCCAATGTCTACTGAGCCACAAGTTTTTGGCCGGATTGCGAAGCAAAATCCGGTCTATGAAATGGCAAAGTCCGTCTGTCTGTCCGTCAGTGCGTCAACATTTTGGTTAAAGTTTTGCGTTTAAGTCCGTTGAGAGAAAATTGTTAGGAGGAGCAACTGTAAACTTGACATGGTGATAGACCATGATGAGACGAATCAAACCGCCTTTAGCGGTTTATTGTTTATTATGTTTGGCATATGATAAGAGAGTCTTTATAAATGATGCAGAGGGATATTGATATGTAAATATGCCATTGTCTACTGAGCCACAAGTTTTGTGTTTGGCATGTAATAAGGGAGTCTTTATAAATAATGCAGAAGGATTAGTTTAGTTTAAAAAATATTTTATTCAAAAAATTTGAAAGGATTGGACAACAGGCAAAGCCTATTTAAGTAATCTCCTGATGCAGAGGGATATTGTTATGTAATCCTATAGTTACTTTATAAAACATCACTGCCTTCTACTTCATATGCATTTTATAGAATGGTTCTTAGTTCAGTCCATACATGTAGTATACATTTGTGAAGTACACAGAAAGAGCTGATTTGGTTTTCAGGAAGTAATCTTACCCATACATGATGAGCTAAGATCAAGTGATTGGTACCAAGTTACTTCCTACGTTGCAGAACTTAAAATTCAAGCATATGTATTGGGTTTAGCAATAGAGTTGTCTTTCTTTGAATTTGATACAGAAATTGTAACACACAACATTGTAACTAAATGCACATATCGACTAAACTACTGATGGTATTAAAGGCGTTTCTAGTTATGTGTGGAACGTGCTTTGGTGGTGTGTATTTTTCAAGAAAACTCAGAAAATTCAAGAAGAACAACATTTTTATGTCACTTCCTTAATATTAGATTATGAGATGCATTTTGTTTGCTCGACCACAAAAAAAAAAACCAGTCTATGAAATAGCAAAATCTGTCATTCTGTCTAGCTGAGAATCTGAAACATTTTGGTTTACATGTACATTATGTTTCTTTTAAGAACTGTTTGGAGTACCACCTTGTAACTTAACACGGTGATAGACCATGATGAGATGTCTCTAACACAGCTTTAGGTTTTGACCTTGAGATATAAAATACACAATATGTGTTTTAGCCAATAGGGAGAAACTATGAGCAGTATTTACTTGGTGAGGAACCATAATGAAATGTACCCAGCGTGGTATTTCATTTATGCCTTGACCTTTGAACTAGTGATCTTGACATTTGACTTATCTTTTCAAAATTTAGAACAGTATAGGGTAGGACTTTTATGTTCCTAGAAAGAAGACTGTTTACTTTTGAACTTATGACGTGAATTGTGTACAACTTCCATATTTCACTTGTAGAATCCTTACGACAAGAACGTTCATATGACTCTGAGACCTTGACTCTTGATGTTGTAGTTTCACATACTATTCTAAAGTTTTAACCTTTACTAAATCTCTTGAACCATTAGGGGTATGTATGGCTTTGATATTTTTGATTACAAGACCTTTCACCTTTCCAGTTGGCTGGTGCCCTATTGTAATCACTGTGTGTTTGTCAGTCTGTCTGTCCATCAAAAAACTTTGGTCATATCTATTGTACCATTAGAGCTAGGCCTCTCATATTTTGCATGTATGTTCCTTGTGTCAAGGCCTTCCTTTTCGTACTAATTTTTGGCCAGATTGCCAAGCAAAATCCGGTCTATGAAATGGTGAAGCCCGTCTGTCCGTCAGTCAGTGCATCAACATTTTGGTTAAACTGTTGCATTTAAGTCTTTTTTTAGAAAACTGTTTGGAGCTGCAACTCGAAACTTAACATTGTGATAGACCTTGATGAGACAAATCAAACACAGCAACAAATTTTGACCTTGACCTTTGACCTTGAGATAGAACATTCTTAATTTGTAGTTTGGCCATTGAGGAGAAAACTAGAAGGAGAATTGACAAGTAACTTTACATAATAATTCTTCCTTAAGTATGAGAAAGGTGGATTAAGAATGATTAATATTCAAGCCTTTAGTAAATCTTTAAAACTAAGCTGGATAAAACGTTTACTGACAAGAGAATCAGTTCTGAATGATCTATTCAAAATATCATCATCAAAGGAAATAGATGAAATTTATAAATATGGCCCAGATTATTTGAAGACTTTAGTAAACTTAACACAAAATGACTTCTGGAAAGATATCCTTAATATTCTTTATGAATTTAGAATGCTTCTCTTCAGAAAAAATGACAATGACAAAGATAGTAACTTTATATATCAAGAAATTTGGTATAATTCTAATGTTAAAATCAGCCAAGAAGTCTTTACATATAGACTTTGGATTAGCAAAGGTATTACCTCTATTTATCATTTAATTAGTGACAGTGGTATGCTCATGTCGTATCAAGAATTTTGTGAAAAATATGATTTCAATCCACCTTTTACTCTTTTCTATGGCTTAAAAAATGCCATTTTAGAAAAATGGCCCTGTCTTCGAACAGACAGTTTTGAAATAATGTTACCTAATTACAATGAGTACATAGAAATAATAATTAAGAATAAAGATAAACATGTTTCAGTCTATGATATATTTCTGTGTTCATCTCAATCTAAACAAGAGTACATAGACAAGTGGTGTTTAGATATGAATGTTGATAAAGAAGAAGTTTGTCATGATTATATCAATAGTTTACCTTTCCGTATCACAAAAGATACAAAACTATGTTGGTTTCAGTACCGATTGTTACATCGCATAATTCCAACTAACATTCTTTTGCACAGAATGAGAATAAAAGACACAACATTGTGTTCTTTCTGTAATGCTGATGAGGAAACTTTATTACACCTGTTTTATTCTTGTAATATTGTACAGGATTTCTGGAAAGATTTCTCAGAACTCATTACAAGACACACAGATGTCTCATTAGGTCTTGAAAAAGAGACGATAATCTTTGGGAAACAATATAGAAAACACAACGACTGTATCAATCTCTTACTGTTACTAGCTAAGCAATTCATCTTTACACAAAAGCTTAAAAACAGTTCCATCGATATTAATTCGTTTATGTTTTCATTGAAATACTACTTTGATTTGGAAAAACGTATATATGCAAAAAATGGGAAAACACTAAAGTTTAAAGATAGATGGCAAATGTTTATTGATGTTTTATCATAAGTATCATCCATTGGTGGAATGAATGTGTATGAGTGTGTGAATGTGTCTTTTATGTTTTAAATATCAAATTATGCTTTGTAAATTACTCAATTAAAAACAAAAAAAAAAACTTTACATAATAATTGACCATGATCAGACAATTCATTTGAGATCTTTACTTTAGACCTAATGACTTTGAAGTTTGACCTACTTTTCAAAAACATTGACCTTCACTGTATCTTTTGAACCTTAAGTAAAGGTTATGGATTTTATATGCAAACTCCTGGTGATAAGACCTTTCATTTGTGACCTTGATTTTTGACCTAGTGACCTTGACCTTGAAGTTTGACATACTTATCAAAAACATAAACCTTAGTTATATCTTTTGAACCCTAATGGATAGAGCTTCCATAGTTCAATCATGTATTCCTCTCAACAAGACCTTTTAATGAAAACTTGACTTTTGCCCTAGTGGCCTTGAGCTTAAACTTTGATATACTTTTAAAAATTTAAACTTCATATTTTACATGAAGACTCTTTACCTTGCAAGTGAGACTGTGACCTTGAACCTTTCATTTGAGACAGTGACCTTAAAATTAGCTATATCTCTTGAATTTTTAGGGGTAGGGCTGTAATATTTCACAGGTAGATTGCTTATACAGTATTAGCAATACCGTAGATAAAGTGTACATCTACTAAAACTGGCACTTCGCAATCCGGCCATAACGCCTTTAGCAGTTTAGGATTTATTTTTTATAATTTGACGTTGACCTTTGACTTACTTTTCAAAAACTTTAACATTGGTCATATCTACTGTACCGTAAGGGCAAGGCCATTCATATTTAGCACATTGTTCTGTTGATACGTAAAAATTGTGATCATGTGACCATGACCTATGACCTACATTTCAGATACTTTATCATTGACCATAACCACTGTATGGCAAGAGCTAGGACTTTCATCTTTGGAATGTGTGTTTCTTGTCACGAGAAAAGGAACACATTTTTTTCATACCAAAATGTTTTCCGTATCAGGGATAGGTTTCCTTATATTATAGTTATAGGGGATTCCAGAATTGAATCTGAAATTGATAGCAAGGCCATAATGCGGTTTTGTTTTGTTTTTTTTTTTTTTGCATTGATTATTTGCCAACATTGGAAATAAGAATATTCATTTTATCAATTCAAACAGCGTTTTATATTCATTAACATGAAATCCAAATTACCCCTGTCGTGTGATAGGAGTGAGGTAACCGGCCCCTATTTAGCCATGACCTATTGTGTATTGGTGTATCACGTGACCCAGCTCTGATGATCTCTGACATATCAATGCATTGGTTTATGAATTTTTACAGATTTGTAAATTGTTATACCTATTAACACATTCAGAAGTCTTGTTTCCTTCTTTATATTTATCATTACATTTAAAGATAAAATTTGAAATATCAATGACAATATTTAAACACCCTAATGAATTGATAAGATGTTAATGGGACATAGTTTGCATTACAGCAAATTAATACATAATGAGCCCGTTTGTAGATAGTAAATAGTACCAGGTATACTGTCTTACTTGTAGCTATCGTAGTGCCCAATATTAAAGATGCATTTTTAAAGAACCCTTGGTCTTCACCGCAGTCTTATGATAAAGATGAAAATATTAAAAAGTCATAGACATGCACGCAGTCGGAGTCAGAGACGTTTTGCGAAAGTCGTAGCTTCTTCAAACGAATATTGAAACATTTTATCATAAAACAATCAATAAATTCTATTTCTTTCTCGATAGGAGAATATTTCAGGTGTTTACCTACAGATAAAATCTAGTTTATGCCAGCAATACAAAAATCTGTATGTTTTCTTCAAAAGTGCATAATTTTTGTATCGTTACTTCAATATGTAGACACTACACGTTTCATGATTTATTTCTTGAAAGGCTTATTTAATTCCAGGGTTTGTCGGGTTATCGGCGATTTGGTTTATCATATATCGATCATAAATGGAATTTTTGTGCATTTGTGATCACTCATGTAAAGAACATAAAATGAGAATCGGCTAACCACATGAATAAGGTATCTGTTCTACCCGGATTATGTAAATTTCAACAGAATCTGTATGTACTTGTTTCATGTACATATATACAGATTTTCTGTGTAGTATTTTCTCATGTCATTACTGAAAATTTATCTTGACAAAATCGGCCTCATTCTCACCTGTTCATTGAGTACATGTCAAGATGTTTACAAATGGACTTAACCATTTGAAGACGTTTAGGTATATATCAAGGCGGTTTAAATAGCTCCTATTCAAATAAAAATACTACAAATTGCTGACGCTATGCAATCAGCATTTATGGGGATGAAATGGACATTGTAAACATTGCCGTAAATTGCCGCTATTTAAAGATAAATAGTTTGGACGTTCTTTCAATTGACCTGTGATCGGTGGTAGGGATTTGTAACTTTATATTGTATACCTCCGAGGTGGTAGAACTGACAGTTTGTACTTAGAATTTCTCGCCCTGACAGTCAGACTCTAGTGTAGTTAGTGTGATCTGTGGTTTTACACCGGGAGCTGTTCTGTCGGGCCCATACGACTCGGTCAAGACATACGGATATTTATCGTTGCCTGGATATATCACCTGTAATTTGAACGAAAATAGATCTAACGCCTGACATTTTACTACGAACGTTTCCATAGCAATTCATTTGATCCTTTTTATAAAAACCAAGATGTTTGGAATATACTACGTGCAGAATATGAGATAATTAAAAATGAAGACGAAGCGCTAGCTGGAGATAAAATCATATGTTACATGTGCTAGTATCATGAAAAGGAAGTTTGATACAATTATTGATGGTAGGTCGTTGTCTTATAGTTTTAGACATAAATCAAATCTTTCAATAGTAGCGATATTGAAGAAATAATCTGCATAAAGAACGAACGACGAAGTTCACATACAGACAAGGTGTAACAGGTGTCTATTATTAATTACCTGTCGTAGCATCTACTTTAAACACACACCTTACAACAAAAAATCTTAGATGTCGTACAACAGATTTACACACTTAACATTAGAACTCTTAAGAATAGATGTCATACCACAGAATTACAAGCTAGACATAGGAGAATCTGAGGATAGATGTAATCTTTCGGAAGGTAAGTATCCCGAAGTATTCTAACTTTCTTTGGAGCATAAAGATTACAGTGATTGACAATACACAAAGCTTGAATACCGTACTGTGTACGAGGTGATTTAAGCTCTAATTTGCTGTATAAGGTTTTAATTCAAAAGTTTCGTTTTTGAAAAGATTTCTAAAGTTAGTTTAAATGTCACAGTGGAACGTTAATTGAAAAGCTTGAAGAATGTAAGTTTGACTTGTGCATCTAATCACTGCTGTGTAGACTATCATATAACATAATGTGTAAAAGTACCCGTTAACTAGAATACTTTAAATAGGATTCTGTAATCCAAATGAAATGATATTTCTTTTCTGAATTTTTGAAATTCAAATACTGATCTCGAGAATGCTATTCATTTCAACAAAGTAGGCAAACATCTGAACATTTTAAACTATGGAAAATGTTCACAATTTTACACAATAAGGAGGAAGGGCATATAGTATAGTTGTGTTATATTGGAGTTTCGTTGGACTTGTGGTCTTTTCTGTTCCTAAAAAAAGTTTTCTATTATTGAGAACTTTGATGTATCACACAAAATACTACTGTTACATGTACTACAAGTATTATCTTTATAGTTCCAGTCTATTAATGATGGATATTCATTATTTCAAAGTCAGCTTGTATTGTTGCATTTACAACCTGAGCACAATGCTCGTTTGGGGCAGCTCTGGTCCACATCCTCAGAAATACTTTTCCCTAGGTCGTAGATGGAAAGTAATGATGGTGCCAGTGAGTTACATTATGTACTATTGTAGGACTATATATACTTCACTTAAAAAAAGATTCTTTGTCAGGGCACTGTTTATTATAAGTTGTGGGTTCAATATGATATTTCTATAATTTTGTCTTCAGATGAACTAGAGGAATCCAAAAGTCAGGTTCAAATTAAAGGAGACGAGGCCATCCAGCTGAGGGATCAACTGACAGAGGTACAAAAACAGGCCAACGACAGTACCAATATGGTCCTTGATCTACAAGGTAGGTACAAAAACAGGCCAACAACAGTACAAATACAAAAAATGTATGATCCTTGGTCTACAAGGTACATGTAGGTACAAAAAACAGGCCAACTAGAGGACCAATATGGCCCTTGATCAACAAGTTAGGTACAAAAATAGGCCAACAACAGTACCAATATGGTCCTTGATCTACAAGTTAGGTACAAGAATAGGCCAACGACAGTACCAATATGGTCCTTGATCTACAACATGTACAAGTAAGGTACAAAAATAGGCCAAAGACAGTACCAATATGGTCCTTGATGTACAAGTTAGGTACAAAAATAGGCCAATGACAGTACCAATATGGTCCTTGATCTACAAGTTAGGTACAAAAATAGACCAGCAACAGTACCAATATGGTCCTTGATCTACAAGTTAGATACAAAAATAGGCCAATGACAGTACCAATATGGTCCTTGATCTACAAGTTAGGTACAAAAATAGACCAGCAACAGTCCCAATATGGTCCTTGATCTACAAGTTAGGTACAAAAATAGGCCAATGACAGTACCAATATGGTTCTTGATCTACAAGTGAGGTACAAAGATAGGCCAATGATAGTACCAATATGGTCCTTGATCTACAAGTTAGGTACAAAAATAGACCAGCAACAGTACCAGTGTGGTCCTTGATCTACAAGTTATGTACAAAAATAGGCCAATGACAGTACCAATATGGTTCTTGATCTACAAGTTAGGTACAAAAATAGGCCAATGACATTACCAACATGGTCCTTGATCTACAAGTTTGATACAAAAATAGGCCAATGACAGTACCAATATGGTCCTAGATCTACAAGTTAGGTACAAAAATAGACCAGCAACAGTCCCAATATTGTCCTTGATCTACAAGTTAGGTACACAAATAGGCCAATGACAGTACCAATATGGTCCTTTATCTACAAGTTGGGTACAAAAATAGGCCAATGACAGTACCAATATGGCCCTTGATTTACAAGTTAGGTACACAAAGAGGCCAAGGACAGTACCAATATATTATGATCATGGATCTAAAAGGTAGGCACAACAGTACCAATATCCTTGATCTACAAGATACATGCATGTACAAAAACAGGCCCACTACAGTACCAATATGGTCCTTGATAATTAGTGTGGGCACAAAAACAGAAGTATACCATTGGGGTCCTTAATCTAAAAGGTGTGTACAGAAAAGCGAACAACATTATGGCCGATACATGGCCTTTTTGCCTGACCAACAGCAATATGGTACTTGATCTACAAGTTGGGTACATTCATTACAATATTTTGCCCTTTGCAAAGCGGGACTTGCTATGTATCAGGAGTGTCTGTCTGTCTAACTGACCACTATTCTTTCCATATGTCCTTTTGAAATATTTTTTCTGTTTCTTAGTAACTATGTAATGATAAAGTATATTCCATGCTTGAATAACTTCAAACAACCATTAGACAAGTCAAGTTTGTACAAATGTTCTGCACGTAAAGGTGGAATGACAAGACCTTAAACAGAGGTTATATTGATAGGGCTATAAATGACAGCAGCAGCTCTGATATTACACATGCCATTGGTACCACATGGTGTGATTGTTTGACCTTCTATGGTAATATTCAAACTTTTGCAATTGCTTATAAGTTTTATGGTAGGACTTTGGTATTTGACAGAAGTTGATTGTACTGTAAGGACATTGTCTTGATTTGATTTTAATGATTTACAGATCAGCTGAAGAAAGCAGAGAGTACCACAAAGGAAGTCAAAGAACAGATCCTAGAGCTCAGAGGTAAGATACTGTACGATGAAGCTTGTATGGAGATGTACGATAGGGTTCTATTTACAGCTTATCTAATTTCTTACGAAATATGTCATTACCACAATACATGTATACCATGTACCTCTTAATGAGAAGACCTCTATGTACTCTGATATATGGACTTCCATTGCTATAGTATGTACTCATTTCCTGTAAACAAAAAAAGATCTATAAGTATCTTACAGATGCTTGAAAATTATATGACATGTACATGTACAAGTGTTTGGTATATGAATGTGCAAATATATACAGACCAGCATTTTTGTATGGATGCCATATTTTGACAAACCTAAATATTATACCACAGTGACAGTTCTTTAACATTACTCCTAATATGAGATTACTACCCGAACCATTGCATTCAGTGTATTATAACAGTGGACATAATGCCATTCCCCTGTATGCTACTGTTATAAGGGAAATAATTTCAGAGCAGAGGCTAGTAGAAGGGTTGTTATCACATAAATTATCTGTAGAATTATTGAATTTCATACCATGTGTTATATGTAATGAACCTCAGCTAGCCCCTGCCTCTTGTCTAATTCTAGTAGCTCACAGAGAAATGGAGCACTTGCATGTTTTATATTAATGCTATGATTTGACAAACATTGTTATTCCCTACAAGATACATGTAATTAAGCCTTCCTTTATGGTAACAACTCATTGTTCTCTAATAATTATTCTGTTTATGTATATATGAAAGTACATGACTATGTTCCCAAAGTACTTCACTGCTCAGTTAATGTTCGGTACTGTCACTTATTTAACTTTTTTAAAGTAGATTATCAGTGATTGGATTGCGTACATAATTGTGTAATAACGTAACGTTCTCTAATAACTTCCATGTAGGCATTGTTTAAGTTTGCCATGATATTCAATGCATAGAAAGATATTCACTGAAAATCTACTTAACTGTATTAGTGCATCACATGATAAATCCTTGGAATTCCGTTGGTTGAGCACGCAGGGACTATGAGAGAATAGTGCCCTGCGACCAGGCACTATTGCTTTTTGCTTTACAGAGTTACTTCACTTGTAGATGTCGTCACTTTCTTGTAAGTCTGTCCTTTTAGAACTGCTATCGAGGTCATGTAATGCACTATACCTATTAATGGCCATTTGTATGGGTACTATTTTCTCATAGCATTGCTTTTGGAAGGTAAATAGTGCCCTCGCTGATGCTCTGGTACTATTTCTTCCAAAAGCAACACTATGAGAGAATAGTACCCACACAAACAGGCATTGATAGGTAATTATTTACTATTTTGACACAGAAGAAAATTGTACACCAATTACATACTCACCATTTGTGCATGTAACAATGTCTATTCAGACTCTCGGCTTCTTATTATGATCATATGATCACTGCATGACATCCTTTATACTAACAGATCAACTCTTAGAGGAGCAAAACCAAACCAAGATACGACAAGAGGAAATCAAATCTCTACAAAGTGAGTTATCGTGTGACGGAAACCATCTCCATACACTAGATAGAGCAGTTTGTTTTCTATAAATGTATAGCAATATTTCCCTGAAAGTTCAGTAACAAAATAATATTTTTGAAAATGATTGATGATGTGAGTGAACTAAATGTCAAAGTTATATGCAAGCAACAAAGAATAGGGTTTTGGTAAATTTGATGATGAGAAGTTTTTCAGTATTTATTCTACATGCATATTTGATATTATGAATGTATGAACACTTTAATATAGCGCAACTTCTTAAAGAATTTGAAAATGAGAAACCAGAAATGATTGTTAGAAAACTTCCTTTGCCTGATCATCCTCTGGACACTTGTTGCTGTATATGGTGACCCAAATTCTTGGCTATCAAACTTTATGTTTTATCTACTTGAGGAAATCTATCAATAGAATGCTTTATGAACGACCACATTGACCATAGGAGCTTGAAGCCAAACAACCCGATGTAATATCCTCCAGAACTTTGAGATGGAAGGGGCAGATTTCATGGAGTGTTGTTGGCATTGAGCTCCTATGTATCATTGGATGCTTAGGATTTATATAAATGTATATGGTGATGTTAAGTGTTGTGCTCTAACCTTTACAGGTACAATAGAACAAGAAAAAACTGACCATGAGAAAACCAAAAAGGATTTAGAGCATTCTAAACGTAAGCAAGCTTGACATAGATATTTACATCTTTGATTTGCAAAGAACATTACATGCAACAGTTTAAGATTATTTTAAAGAGAAGACTAATGTATTATAAAGGATAGATACCATGTGTGACTAAATAGTTGTAAAAATACAAGAACTGAAGACGTGGTACTCTAAAAATACAAGAAGTGAAGGCGTAGTAATATAAAAGTACGATCTCTGTAATGTGTGTCATAATTAGAAAAAATTTAATGCTGCAATTTTAAATTATGCTGACTTCATGTAAATATGGCCATATTTCTCGATTCTGATTGGATGTTTATTTTTTATAGGTCTACAACAGGAGCATCAGCAGTCTGCCAAACAAAACCACAACGAGGCCGAACAACTCAAAAGTATGTGTCTATTTATAGTAACAAATCATCATAACATTGTACATGTAATATCAAATAGTTTATAGATCACTTTTGAAAGAAAACATGTTCACCTTTTCTTTAGATTCATTCACTGTTATAAAGAATAAAAAGTAATTTGAAGTTTTTTACTAACGAACGTTTTATTGTTACCTATGATACATTTGCTTCAACTTTACATTGTATGTGCTTTCTTATCAAAATTGAACTGAAAGTTTAGGAAGTACATGTATCTGTGAGAAAAAATCCTTTTAGAATTTTTCGCAATTTCTGTGATAAATTTTGATACATGTAATGAAATACTACAACTGACATACAATGTACTCGTGTATTGTGTGTAGTGTGATGTATTGTATAACCTTTATTATAACATATATAATATATATGATATATTACCTTTGTTACTACATATATACATGTATTGTTTGTGCTGTGACATCAGCTATACTCAGACAGCATGCTTTCTGGGAATACAACAGATGTAAGTGTTGGAATGACACCCATATTTCCACCTATGATGTGAAAGGCTTCTTCAGTCGGAATTGTTTTGAATTTTCTTAAATTAAGGATCAGGGGCAGGATCTCTGCTAAGAATCAGTTTTTGATTTCTTTTATTCCACATCTTGATTGAAATTTGAAGAAAAGACGAAGCTGGAAACTTATGTTATAAGACTACAAAATAAATGATCTAAGACTACAAAACTAATGATAGAAGACTTCAAAATAAATGATAGAAGACTTCAAAATAAATGATAGAAGACTACAAAATAAATTATAGAAGACTACAAAATAAATGAAGGAAACAAGGGAAATAATCAAATGAAGAATTTTCTGTAGATTTTTGTTATTCAATTAATTTGACAGTATGACTGCGTAGATACACGTGTAAATTTTACATCGAGGAGAATTTACTGATTATAATAAGACAGACATTTTCTATGGGCATGGAACCTTCTTGAGGTGATGGAAACATTGTAGAATGGTGGAAAGTTGTAAGATATTACCCATGTATCATATCATCATGTATTATGTTTAGTTCCATACGGTAAAAGCTGGTGGGGATATATAAATTCCATTCAGTCTGTCTGTCCATCTGTTTTTCGAGACTTTCTTTCACCATTTATAGAGACATAGGTTTGAAATTTGGTATGGGAAGACAGATATGTTAGGTACAGAGTCAAGTTTGAGTTTTGTTTTAAATTATTTTAGACAAAGTTACGGGTTTTTAATTTCAGTTAGTGGACATAATGGCTCAGCAATCAAACACTTGTTATTTCTTGATATTCCTGTTATTAATTAGCGATTTCGCTTAACATAAAAGTTTATTTAACATCATATAAAAATGTCCAATTGTACAGAATTGTGCTATGGTGAGAGCAGTGTACCCAATATATTCAATTTTATGGTGGGGTCATTCCAACACTTATGCTTTTTGACACCTTGCTTTGACTTTTTAATTTCTGCCTTTGTATTTCATCTCTATAATCTGCTCTGCGAACTTTATTTCAGCTTCATCTCTTTTTCTTCCTATAGATGTGTATTTCAGCTGATGCATGCCTTCATGAAATGAACCTTAAAATTTCAGTTTCCATTTTCATTCATTTATGCAGCAACAACAGAAATGCTATTTCTTACAGTCTTTCTTTATACCAATATTGGAATGTATGCATTACCAATCCTCTAGTAAGGTTATAGCTGGTCTGCTTCACTGATTGATTAGGATGACCCATTTTCCTTACATTGGATGTAACTGACATCACAGCATATCTCATATCTGTTATCAAATAGCATTGTAATCAGGAGAAATCCCTGGGGGGAGGGAGTAGACAGAATTACATGGATAATTAATTAAATCTAATCAGACATTGTACGCAGTATTCAGTTTTAGTTATTCCTATGCATCATTGATGTTGTTATTCACAAGTTCTCAGCATGGAGAGATTAATCCAGAATCTTACAAATCATTCTATTCAAGTTCCTGCATGGCCCGTATTTTGTTTTTTCCCCTTTTTTGCACGCTTTTATGAGGCATCGTACATCATTTGCTTCATTTCAATCCATTCATTCTGGTACTCTACATAATGGACATGACTTATGATTGCGCTGCAGACAAGGTGAGACAACTCCAGGAGCGTCTTGATTCAGAACGGAGACGGGAACTCACACATTCCCGTTCGATGGACTCGCCGCGTCACGATTCACATCGAGACTTGCATTCTCCGAGTCCTCATGGTTCCCATAGTGGATTACATAGTCCGCATAGTGGCTTACACAGTCCCCATGGTGGATCTCATACCCCTCATAGCCCCACCCCCAAACACCGAGGTAATATTATCGGTAATTGTCAACACTTCTACATTTTATTACTTTTAGGGTTTTTGGTAATATAGTTTACTGGTTAACTAGGGTTACAGTTTTGATTTACAATCCTTAGATAAGCCATAGACTTTCCAGGGAAAGCATTGGGTCATCGGAAATTAGTTACATTTATCATCTACACAATCATCTTAATAATCATCACTGTCATTGTAAATACCATCATCTTCATCATCATTACCTTAGCAGTGGAGGAGGAATATGGAGTGTGTTAGCATGTCGTGTTATAGTTACTTGTAACCAGACATCACTTCCCTTTCAGATTAACTATGTTAAATATTTAATCCAATTTACATGTAAACATGGAAAAATTGATATTTTTATGATCTTGATATAAATATGTGATAATGAAGTTTTCTCTGAATATTTTGTTTTGTATCAAAGAAAGCCATGTTTACTGTAACTTGCACTTTAGAAGAGCACAATTGTCTCTTGATGTGACCCAGTAGTGTAGCTGCAATGGAAGACAAGAATTGTGTGAAATATGCTCTTGAGTCTATGTTATAAATGCACCAAACCAAAAAATATGATATATATACTTTATATAATTATGTGTTACACTGGCATTTGGAAAGCTACGCATATAAACTTTGAATAGAAACTAGAAAAGTGCTTATTTTTTAAACTAATAGAATTCAAATGACATTTTCAAAGTTTTCCTACACGTAAATGATTATCAAATTTATTCGCTAAGCTATCTTATTAAGGGTACCATATATACTTCTCCGTACAATAATAACCAGTGTAAACATCCTCTTTAACAGCTGAGTTTACAGCACTGAAGGACGAGTGTGCCAGTCTCAGGAAGAGAATACAGGCGATAGAAGCTGAGATGAAAATGTAAGTACATATATATGTAGAATTTTAGGAAAATTGTCTTAATTTGTGTTTTGTAATGGGTGTGTACTCTGAAATAAAGAGCAAGTGCATTCATCGTACATGAAGTTTTTGTGATGGAACATTACATAAAATAAATGCACTTGCTTTGTGTTGCATACTTTTAACAAAACACAAATTTACTGTATGCAAAACTAAATTCATTCTTATTTTCTAAAGTTTTTGCTTTCCATGTAGAAATGTAAATTACAGTTAAGTCTTAGCAGGTTCAATTTACAGACCAGAACAGCTATTGTGTAGAGCACAAATGTTGTCCTGATATGCCTCGTGGTAGTCTGATGAAAATGATAATCAAAAGATTCAAGATTATCAATTCAAAATCAGGGCCCTATGGGGCATAACACTTGACATACATGATTACATTTTGATAAAGTGACATAGCATAGACATAGACATGAAATACAAAATGTATAAACTTTATAAACTCCTACTATACTGAAGTGTCAATTTGCAGGTCGAGAAAAGAAAACCTTCAATTATCTGCTGAGTACAATAAGCTTCAGGAATCATACAAACAGCTAGAAGCCCTGAAGGAAACACTGGAGACTAAACAACAAGTCTGGCAGTCTAACCTAACAGACTCCCAGAAAGAAACTGAGCAGTCTCAGCAAGAGGTGAGGCCAAACGCTGGGCTCGTTACCATGGTATCCTCAGGTCAGGCAGGGTCACAGGATCAGGTAGTATCCATGGAGATATTTGGTTGCTGCCTATTACCTGTCCCCTTGGTTTGTTACCTGTTCCCTTGGTTTGTTGTGTTACAAATCCTGGTTTGTTTATTTGGTTTGGTTCTTCACCTTGTTATTAGATAATTTGACCTGAGTACATTATTACATATACAATATTATATACTATATTTATAGCAGTTCAATTATTTTTTATTTTTTCCCAAGAAATATGAATGTACCTATTTTCCACAACCTTTGCTTTTCAAGATTTCTTCTTGCTGCTTTAATCTCATTAACAGGGCAAATAGTATTGTATCCTTTATATGTATGTTGTGTGTGTGCACACACTCACTTACTCGCTTTACAGGGTATAATTTCACAATCACACTTTGTGTTTCTTGTTACTGTAAGGAAAAACCTTAGTGGTCAATATAAGGGATAAAGGTCAGCGATAGGATTTGATAGAAAATTGAAATATTGCACTTTCAGTAGAGGGCATATTTCATTATCCTCTCTGAAAACTTTGTGAGATTTCGGTCACTTTGAGTGTATAGATTAGTGAGTGTTTCTTTCTGTTCAAGTATACCACTGTAGGCTCTCTATAGGTCGCAGGTTACTGTAGATGTTCATCAACAGGATGCATATATTGAAAATATGAGACCTATCAATTTTTTTTAAGTCCAGGAGTCGAAGTCATAATATGCAATACAATGTACTATTAAGTCAAGATTATGAATCTGTTTGCCTTTGTCAAAGGTCAAAGTTACAGTAAATAGTAAGACCTTAATGATTCTCTAGAGGTCACTTTAGTCTTCAAATATTGATCATTAAAGAGTTGCTTTGCTTTTCACACTTCCTGAATTTTGTTATTTTATTTGTTGGCCGGATTGCAAAGCAATTCCGGTCTATAGATTGACTCTGTCTGTCCGTCTGCCGTCAACATTTTGGTTAAAGATTCTGGTTGAGGCAAAATCTAAGGAACTATATGCAGTAGAAACTTGCCCATCACAAGACCTTTCAATTTATGTCATAACATTTGACCTAGTGACCTTGACCTTGGACTTTGACCTAGTTAAAGATTTTGGTAAAAGTTTCTGGTTGAAGCAAAATCTATGGAACTGTATGCAGTATAAACTTTATATCATACATGTAGGTTGCCTCTGACAAAACCTTTCAATTTATGCCGTATTATTTGACCTATTGACCTTGACCCAGTTAGTGACAAAAACTTACTTTGCAATCCGGCCATACCGTCTTTAGCGGTGTTTTATAATTTAATGAACAAACTTAGAGATTTTCACTTCAATAATTGAAAATGATATCTTTTCATAAAAATTGCATATAAGGGATTTGATAAACAAAGTTTAAAACAAAAAAGAAATGCATCAATTAAATCTTTTGTATTTTATTTTTGCCAAAATTCTTGCAATGTTGTTCTAACTACTTTATACTAAATATTTTCAGCTTCAGGAAGCTAAAGATGAGATCACTGTTCTCCGAGGGCAATGTGACACGTACACTACCAAAATCGGAGAGCTTAAAGGGGAGGTCACTCATATGGCCGAGGAGTATAAACAGCTGGCAGATAGGAGTAAAGCGGTAAGGCCTGCTTAATATGACTTTAGGCCATGTAAAATAAAATCTATGTTTCTCAGACACCGCCGCGCGCTATAATTTGCCGCCGAAGAGACGTTTTTATTGCAACTTCAGAAAAAAATATCCGCCGTGTTTCATCCTCGATCGTTGAGTAAAAACGAAATATCCATTTATTTCATTGAATATGTTTATTGTCCTGTAAAATCGTCAAAACTGTACCCGATGAATAAATACTTTTAAAAGCCCGTATAAATCACGGCGCGTTCCGTATTTACGTTACGGGTAAAGACTTTCTCCATGCGTCGTTTAAAGGGAATTGTATGGGATATACTAACAAGGTGCCGACACGTGTTGCGGACACTTGGATGACTGGCTATTCGCGTGTTTAATACATCGAGTATTACATGTATTTAAACGTTCGTATAGTTTTCTTTATTGATCTCCACAGCATATGTAAATACCTATGCCGAACAGTAGCAAGTGTCCATTGTAATACTTCCGAATCTATTAAGAATGACGTTCACGTTGTAAAAAGTATAAACAAGGACCGCCGACGAACGCAAGAGAAATGTAGTTAAATCCTTAAATCTATGAATAAAAGAATGTATATTGTACCTGGGACGTGTACATTATTTTATCAGACGGTGGTCAATGCTGAACACTTCATTCGATTTCTAAAGATTCTACTTCATCCCGGCCAAATTTTTATTTACCATATGAACGGATCCATCCGAGGAAGTGAGGGGTCGTATTTAATTTGAACTGGGTTTAAACAAGATGTGAGCAAATACTGTAACAGCCGTCGAGTCTCTTATGTGATTCTACTAAATACTCACTGCAATCAAAACATGTCATACTTCGTCTATCAAATTTTGAATCGATAAGCTTCTTCCATTCAGACAGAGTTACGTCTCCCCGTTCTCAGAAGGAATAGGTTATTTACTTTAAAAAAAAATCAACTTATTTACAGGAGAAAGCCATAAATTTTAATGTACGTGTAACATTATTTTGACTTACGGTTCAAATACAGTTTTCTATGAAAAAAAACGGGGGAGGGGGGGGGAATAAGATTTTTTGCCTTACATGAATAATGGAGGGGGGGGGGTAAATAGACCCAATTATCTGAGAAACATCTGTATTGATATACACTGCCATCCATAAATTAGTATACACCATTTCTGTTCATGTTGCTGTTAGAAAATGAACAATTTCGAATCTATTGATGTATTACTCTGAAGATGAACCTTATAGAAATCATTTGTAACAAAGTTGACCAAAATATTTGCATATTTTGAATTTTTACTTTTTTTATATAAAAATGACAATTTTTGAAAAAAAAATTGTGCTGATGAAAACAATTTCTTTTTACATTTTTATTATCACAATTCATAATTAAAAATTCTGTGAAGCCAATAATTATAATTCTTTCATGTTCAGAATCAAAAAATTAGGATAAATTTATAAAGAAATTAGAATGATTTCCTTGTTTGTATAGCTATTTATGGATGGCAGTGTAGTTTTAGCAATTAATAGTAGGAATAAATATATATAACAAAAAGAGGTTATAAGAATTGTTTCTTTGTCATTCAGACTCAAATTAGTTCAGTATAGTATGTGAAATTACCTTAGTGAAGGTGAAGGTCAATCTCCTACAAACTGAAGGAAGCTGAAGGTCAAATCTGTCACAAATCTCTTACAAAGCTGAAGGTCGAGTCTTCTACAAATCTCCAACAAATTCTACATTCATAAATCTTAAAAAAAAAAAACCAAAAAAAAAACGTAATTTTACCAGTTTCTTTCTCTGAAAAGGCCTCTGAATTTTCATGATGATTACATATTGGTGATTTTTACTATGCATACTTTGAGACACAAATAAGTTGATTGGCAAAGTGAACATTGTTACTACCAGATAACATTGGTATAAAAAGATTGTACAAAGTCCCCAGAAAAGAAGATTGCATAATGATATTTTGATATACAGGTATGTTTCACATTTTATTCATTGTTTCTTTTAACCATTTCAGGTTTCGTTTCTGTCCAGTATACCATTATTAATGTTATTATTTGGTATACTGATGGCAGTATATCCCATGTTAGCAGAAATCACCGCCACATCTGTATGATAGTCTCCTATAGCATCAATCACTCAGAGGACCAGGATGAAATCAGTGTGAAAGAGAACCTTGTATAAATGAGAACAGAAAATGCAGTTTGCCTGTTTTGAAATTTTGCTGAATTAATGCTGTGTGTTGGTTTTGAAATTGCATTTTTGTGAGTAGAGGTGTTCATATGGTTTGTAAGTGAAAAAAGTGTGCATGAGCCATGGATGCGATGAAATAGAATTTACAGTCTTTAAAAACTTAATCATAATCAGTAACTAACTTCTTGTTTTACTATCTGCTAAAGCTTTTGTATTTAGAGCGATAATATTCAAATTGAATAAATGTACAATTATGTGCATAGAGAAAGGAATGAACCTCTCTTGATTTATAATGAGTACCACATAATGTGAGCTACGCTGTGATATATAGAAAACATTGTTTCTACTTAAATCTTTCTTCAGTGCTGCTCTTCTTTTATGATAGTGCTATTTTACAATGCAGTATATTAATTATCTGTCAGTTATTATATTCAGTAAGTTTTATTTGATTGATTATCAATATTTTGCATAATTGTGGTTGCAGTGATACTATTTAGAATTTTTTAAAGTTTATGAAATCTGATGCTCTACTAACAAGATATTTCCTTTCTGATTTTGGATATGTATAATTCAATTTATGTTTAATACAATTATAAACATGTTATAAATTAATCTCAGAACTTCAAACTGTTCTAAGCTTTTATGAAACTCCATATTTTCTGTCTATGATTTGTATGGCCTGCCAACTGAATATAAATGTAGAGAGAGTGAGACAATGAGAAATGAATGATATTTTGTGTAATTCCATACCCACATGTGTACATATTTCCATACCACAAATAGAAATCGTAAAACAAATTATGTAAATACTGTACTATAGTGCATAATAGATATTGATATTTATTCTAGTGTAAATATTAGTAATACAGTTGTCCTAGCTTATGGGACGTTTGTACTCAATTCATATTAATTCATAATAACTAAAGTGATAAGTGCTATTTGCAGCATGTTTGATATTTAGAAATAGAATGTTACGGTATTTAAAGGAGTAAACATTTAGGTCAGATTAGAATATGCTTTATAAATAGTAACAAATTAAGAGTGATTTTGACGCTCAATATTTAGAAATGTGACCAAACTAAGTGTTTTTAAGGAAACGATAAGACTTATTTGGGATATACGGTAGCATAATTATATAGGCTTTAATGAAACTTGTAACTAATTTTATTGGGGTGTATAAGTAAATGATGGTCAGTATATCTTTAGTTTGGAATTTGTCGTTCATGCTTTCTTTCAAAATAATACATCATAAGCTTGTGGTTCATTCAGGAATCTATGCGTACATGCATTTTATATTTTAGATATTATATTTGTATAGCTCTAATTCAGCATTCTGAATAGTCTTAGAACTTCATAAGTTGTCTGTCTCATTCTGAAGCTCGTAAAAAAGAGTATGATAAAACTCTGTTTAATTTGCTTGTAGCATTTATCTGCCCTTGGTAGCTTTCTTTAAAACAACTGCCCTGCTGTGTCCGCTATGTGGATGTGGTATTTATAATTACCTGTCATGTCCTGTAGTAACCAATCAAAACTCCTGTACCATTAGGTGCCTTGCTTGCAGATGTGCTCAGATATTTATGGTTTAAAGTCAGTATTTCATAGATGTTTTACAAAGTTACTACATGTACTGCAAAAGAACTTAGTAAAATAATTTTAGAAAATCCAAAATTAAGTACCTAATGACTTATTCTGGACACACTATTTCTTTTCGCATTGAAGTTTGTGTATTTTAACCAGAATCTTAGAAAACTACTTTAATTTGGTACATTAATCTCACACTTGCACATCATAGTAGCTTTGAACCTTCCCTGACCCATTTCGTTTCATTTTGCTTTGGTGAAGGTTTGGGCGCTATGATTTGACTTGTGTCCCACCCTCCCGCCTTGCTTCAGCTTGACTGCTGAGAGCTTTTCTTCTCGAGTCTTGAAGGAAATTTTCTTACAGCAGTCCATACTGGTCTTAGCAGCAATTGACTATTTCATGCTTCAGTACATTATTCAGATTTTCCTATTCAGCTTTTTTTTTAATTACATATATAATAAACCTGACACTCTCCCTCTTTTTATCTATTTGTAGTTTGTATTTTTCTATTTTTGCAACACTTAATTTTCTTGTTTGCAAGCATTTTCTACTTGCTTCTCAACAAATTATACATGTAATCACTGAGCTATTATTTGTGTATATCTGAAAGATGCTTTAGCTGCACAAGTTCACTGGTCAAATTCTTCATTACAGGAAGATGAGCTCTTAGTTATTATGTTTTAAGTAAGTAACTGCTACTTCTGACAGTATTTTGTACATTTATGTTGTACATTTTATGACGTATTGTACAGAGGTGTGTAATAGGCGGCGTTTTCTAACCGTGTGTATATAGTAGGTGTATCATGTTGTGTTATGTTCATATTTTATAAAACGTTTAGCCTTGTATATGTATAGAGTTATATTAACTTTGTGATTTTGTTTACAGAAATTGTTGACAATAAAAAACCTATGCAGAATGCACCCATTTTAAAGGAAAATACTTTTGTCCTGTGTTTCTTTGAACAAACTCATGAGAATATGTATAGGGCACATCTGTCTTTATGTGCCTATCTGTCTTAAAGACTCTTTGTTTATGCCTTTATGAGAGCAAATTTTTATCCCTCAGATCATACATGTACTTTCTGAAATGAAAAGCATCACTTTCATTTATATGTCTGTTCGTCTGTTTATCTTTATCATCAAACCCTTGTTATTGGGGCACCACGAAATGTATTCGGGTCAAGGTCACGAGGAAATCTACAGTGTGAGGACTTGCGTGTAAAACCCTTGTAAACTTCATCAGTGAATCGTCTAACCTTCCACAAGTGTTTTTCATGTGGAGAGGATAACATGGTTAATTAAAGGTCATTTCGTCCCTTGTAAATGCACATTTTTTGCTTCTCTTTCACCGCTGGAGTTTCGCGAAACTATTCAGGAAGCAAAGTTCTGTAAAAATTTGTCTTTGGAACTTATCAGTCAACCAAGATGGCCAAGATCAAGCAACCGCTGCATGGAATTTCACGAAACCTGATAATAATAGGAAGGAAGTACCCCAGATATCTAGATCCTCTACCAAAGCAATGAATGAATTGGTGGTCTTATATTTTGTTCGTCAGTCTTTCGAATTCACATTTTCAGTTGTACAGATAATTCGAGAAACCTACTACTTTTACAATAACAAGGAGGAGAAGACATCTATTATGTTTATTTTTTGGATCAAAGGTCAACGGTGAGATAAGGACATGAAAATATGAAATTGGTTTCCAGACGGTATTTTGATTTCAGATAATCGAACCACTCGTATTCAACGTCATTTGGAGGCAATAACTGATACTGTAACATATCATTTGGGGGGAAAATCTTCTTTGGGGTCAAAGATCAAGGTCACTGACATAAAAGACGTACACCTATTGGTTTCCAGACGATAACTCGAAAATATGTTCACCATTCGATAAATGAATGCTTTTGAAATGGATAGGGAATGTCTTTGTTGAGTTTTCTATGAGGTGATTTTGTGCTTCCAACCATTTCATAGCCAAGCATATTTGCATGAGTGATGATGCTACACTTCGTCTGTAAACCCCCCTCCCCTTCCCCCATATTAAGAGATGTCGAACTGAGATACCATTTGGCCAAACTTCCTTGAACCATGCCTAGGTTTTGATGTCCTCTTTAGTTGAGTATGATCTGGGGTCAGCACTTCCCTTTTCTGTATTTTTAACATAGTTTCTATATTGGATTATCAGACAGATACGTGGGAGTAGATATGTGCGGTGTGTTCTTCCAAGATGTCCTTGTGTGGATGAAATAGGACAATTATATACTGCTGGTCAATTATAACAAATTTATCCGTTTACCCGACTGCTCGTTTCCTGTAGTTGGTATGAATGGGAAGATATAATGAGGGTCCAATGACGTGAGAAAGTTTTCTTTAGTGGTGGGTGTGACGGTAACATAGAAAATGTTGGGTACCTTGTCTCGCCACTGGTTTACTTGGGATCCGTGGAGGCACACGTCTGTCGTTTGAATTTAACTGAAACATGAATCAGCCGTATGTTTGTCCTTATTCATATACTAGTACCAAGACCAGGCAAAATCGTTTCAAAGTCGAACACATGAATTCAAGTTAAGCCTGTCCTCGATCCAGTAACAACTGATCAGTGAAACTGAAGTTTATGAAGAAGTTTAAAGACAGTCACAGAAATCGTTTTCCTTTTTGGTAACCCCGATTCTCCAGCAAATGAAATATTAAAACGTGTTTTTAACAATATAATAAACTCAATAGATACAGACCAATTAGTGTAAAGACACAGTACCACTACAGATGCATGTCTCTTGTATTTTATAAAGAAATTCTAATCTTTGCCTGAAGTTCAAATTGTCTTGATCACTTGATCTGGCGTTACATTTGATTTGCATACATAAGGTCAGTTTGGTCTCAGGTAACGAAATATTCAAAGGCTACAGGTATGGTCAATTAGCATCAGACTATAAAATTCTTATTGGCTCGCTGTATATTTGCTTACAGTTTGTTTTACACGGCTTAAAGTGACAACAAACATGCCTTCATGATGTAGGTGTCTTACGGCTTTATTTATCTGATGGTAATGTAAAAATATCTACATATGCTCGCCCAGATTGGTCCGTCTGGGATTTTCTTTTTATATGTGATGACATATATTAACAAGGGGATATATTTCGAGATAATCTGGTGACTTATAAATCCTCATTTATTTTTTTTAGTTAGGAAATGCTTTTAAAATAATTGAGGTAAGTTGATAAACGTTTGATTCCTATGTGTGACACACAGATGAAGAAAGCAATTTAAAAAACCGATCACATATTTTTGCGAATCTTTACATATTGATGTACAATGTAGTAAAAAGTATGCTTGATATTTTGGCAGTAAAGCCAAAATATTAATCATGATAAGCATAATAAAAGGAAACCAACTTCTAAGCAAAGACTGCATTCCCAAATTTCATTTTTGAAAGTTTTGGAAAGACGCGCTATGTAAATTAACAATACAAAAGCCGACGAAGAGCATTTACAGACACAGGGGTGAGGTATCATCGCTTGGTCACAAACCTTTTCCTCAATACAAACCCTTTCTTCTATGTTTTTAATATATACAGGGTTTGTATTGAAGAAGGGGTTTGTGACCAAGCGATGATACCTCACCCCTGTGATTACAGACATCCTAGACATGTATACGTAGGAAATTCGACTAAGAGTTTGACTGGATCAACATAGTTTGCCGATATAGTTGATATTGATGGGTACATACTTCTAGCTTCATGCGAACGTTCGAACCATCAACTGAACATTTATATCCATCGGTCATACAATACATTTACGTCATATGAATACTAATAAAAACTGACCATGTGTGTACTTGTTGAAACTGACCCCCCCCCCCCCCCATTTATGATGATCAAAGGTCTCTAGTTTCAAAAACATGTACGTAGGATGAGCTAAATTCAACTATGGAGGTTAAATTGTCCTTATTCATCTTCAGATGTAGTTGATGGTAACAACTAGGACATCACATGCATTTAGAAATGGACAGCTCTTCAAGGAGTTATAATTATCTACTCTTCTCAACCCAAACAAATTCAGAGAATACTTTGGGGGATTTAGGCATAGTGATAATCTAAAAGGTATTAAAATCGACAAACGGGAGCACCGAATTTTACAATATGCAGATGACAAGGTTGTTTTCCTAGATGGCTGAGAAAATTCCAATTACATGTTTGTTTTTTCCTTTTTATGGGGGGGGGGGGGGTATATTTCATATCCGTATAGACATAACGACCTATTTCATACCCTCCGTATAGACCTGATGACTAAAAAATACACATTTTTTACAGGACGGAAAACGTTTTGAACGTACGTGTCTAGACGTACGTACGCTCCTAGAGCAAAATAGTTTGTATTGGAAGGAGTAAATGGTAATTTGGCATGCTAGCACGTTCTATATTATATGAACGATGATCAATACACTAGATGGTATCTATGAGTGGGGGATATAGCGTCATGTATTTGTTTTACTTACAATTCCTGCATATTTTTCTGAGTCACGACAGATAAACCAGAATATTTCCGAGGTGATAGCTGGGATACTTGAGGTGGGCATTGGCCTCAAACGCGCACTAATCTTTCATTATGATAAATCACAAAAGAACGAATATAACTGAAGAATACGTCCTTCTTCTTCTTCTTCATCTTCTTCTTATGTTTCTTCTTCGTCAATATTACTTTATCAACCTTTTGAAAAAAAAGTGTGTTGGTAGTCTGGAGGGAGGGGGGAGGGTTCAAGTTCGATTCGTAACTCATTTCAACAAAAGCCCGATTTGCTTTTAGTATATATTCGAACGAGTTTCTGCATCGAATGCATAGAATGATTTAACCAAAAGTGACCGAAAGCAATTTTTTTGTCAATTATGATGTGTTCTTGATTCGATTCGTATATGTCAAAAGGAATTGATGCCATGATATTAATTTCTTGGCTGATGATAAAGCAGATTCACAGAATTCTTTAAGAAAAACTTGTAAACTTGAGGCCTGTACAAGTTTCTGGTCTAAAGGGCAGATTATGTGCAGTTCAACCGCACATGCAAAGATCTGACAACTGACCTGGGAAAGTTGAGATTTGATTAATTTGCTGAACACATCAAAATGACGACACAGGTCAGTGGTCAAAGGTCAAGGTCGTGGATTACTAGACAATCAGGCTGAAATTTTTACAAGCAATGCCGGATACTTCATGATTCACATTTTATTTTAAGTGCATAAAAGAGGAGGGTCAGTCTCATCATGAATTCATATTTTTTTGTTCGGAACATATAAGTCATGTAAGTGATGATGGACTTTGAATAAGGTCCAAGAAAAAGATCTTGTCGAAAGCGTCATTATCTTTACAAATGAAACTTCAGACAGTGTTGATACAAACATTGTGGTTTAAAACAGGTGGCATATCATTTTATAGACCAAAACAGATGGAAATGAACGGGTAGAGAGATATAACATCCGGAATTTAAAAACCGATTTCGAATTCGAATTTCTTGTCGTCTTTCAAACTTCCTAGTCTCCCGAAAGTTTCTGACTGAAAATCTCGCATAAGTTCAATTTTTTTTATCGGCAGCAGAGAATGGGTGTTGACAGGTAGCGTCTATGACGGTTTCTTGGGGTTAAGATACCTCAGTATGAAAAAAAATTTCAAATCGTAGACAATTTTAATGGACGGAGCGCCAAGTGTGCCCTCTTTAAATCGGTGCATGTTTATGTGCTGATCCAGCATTTTTGGTCAGAGGGGGTCCACAATTTTAGGAAATCCACCCATCATGTAGGTATATTTCGGTGTACATCACAGGGAGAGGGGACGTGTGCACTAATGATTGATTTGGGATGGGGTTGAAGAATCATGTAAAATTTTGTTACAAGGGCTAATTTATATGTTGAGAGCATCAGTTTTCTGGGTTGCAGAAGGTATTCTCAATGATTCTGCCTGCTGATAGATTATCTTCAAAAAGGGCAATTAAAAATTCTTTAATTTAAAAGTGGTATTGAAGCCCTAAACACCGGTGGCAAAAGTGTTTAGATACTGAAGGGGATTACGTAGAAAAATAATGCAAAATATCTGATAAAATTCCAATACTTAAATACGAGGCTCACAACATATCAATCAGCCCTCGTGGCTTTTCTTTCAAAATTATTTTCATGAAGAATCGGCGAGCGCAGATATATCTTTAGATATGAACATGGGGGTAACAGACCCTCTGTCCTCTAGCTGGATCCGCGCATGGTATAGTGTAATGTAAGATCTAACCCCCAGAAAATTTACATGAAAAGTTTGGTGTAATGGATTTTAAGTTATACTTATTGCATGACCTCAAATCGGTCTCAGAAGGGGGCTCGACCAGGGAGTTCGGCAGGACCTTTATTCTCTGAATTAATTACGGTTCTGTGATGATCAGATTACCCTTTATGGACCTAACATGAACATGTCTTGTCATAGATCAGTTTTATTAAGAATTTTTTTAGTTTTTAGATTTGTACTGCTCTTTGAGTCTTTCCCTTCGAAATCGCCACTATATATATATAGACTGTAAGACCAGGGTAGTGCTTTTTGACACGTTAAAAAAGCTCGAATGGGTACCTTACGATTTACTAGTATTTCAATAAATATTCGAGGGACAATAAAAGTTCCAACTGTACTGTCCAAATACATCATCGTAACATGCGAATCGGGAGAAGAAAGATTGTCTAGTCGAAATATTTCTGTCATCCAACACTTTTTTCCGTGAACATTACAATTTGCTCATGGAATCAATGAATTGATACAGTAAGGTGGTACGATGTATCTGCATCATCAACATTACACAGTGCGGTCCTGATATGTAACTACATGATTATATAAGCCTATCGTTACATTAATAAAATCTTTTTGGTATATGATTCCATTTCATTGATAAATAAGATTTCAACTAGTATCTGTGCGAGTTTAGATATTCCAGACATTATCCCCAGACAAACATCTGGCTATATAATAAGTACAAACAACGATAAATCGTATCTTATTAGCATGAGTAATTGGTACACGACTGGCGATAGTTACCCTCCTGCCACACCCGCCCCGTGAGTACACGGCATGAGAATAGCATAGGGGAAACCCTGCAAATGACGTATAAAGAATTCGTACGATCCAGTTCTGCGTCTTATCTATTAGTTCATCAGTTTGATATGCATTATAACACCTTTTTTCTGGTACTCTCTATAGATACTTCGTAGAAAGATAAGCAACCCATAGATATTCTTTTTGCTTGTCTAATGACACGGCATCGAGCCTCAGACTTCTCGAGTTACTCTAGTCCCCCAAATATGGAAGTGAGGATGCGCAAGATGAAGTTTGCGTCGTACTGCACAGTTTATCGCACAAATGATCTTTTCTGTGGGGGAACTCTCTCGGATGTCTTACTAACCAATCTGGTAACGAATATTTATAAAACAACCTAGAACCGGCACATATGCCAAAATAACACACTACCATAGAGAAGTTGTTTGTGAGGCTTGTGTTGGATCTTTCTGATCAAGATACGGAGAGCAGGTCTTTCGTGGAAGCCATTTCATACCGGTAGGATGTTTTCATCAATTTATATCTTTTTCATATTTTTTGGCTTCTCATGAGATTTTTTGAGTACTTTACACTTATCACGATGTTTAATTATTCAACAAGTAATCGACTATCGATCTTTTCTTACGAATTTTAGTTCTCCTGTAACAAAATGATCGATATCCATTTTTTTTAATAAAACCAGTTTTGGGTTTTTTTGTTCACTTGATTTTGCGTATGCTTCATTGACTAAGTTCGTATTCTTTCATCTATAACAATGTATTATATGCACAACCTTTTTTACTCAAATTTTGTCAAATTAATTCATCAGAGAATAATTTTAGAGAGTGAATTGTTCTTTTCTGTTTAATCACAACAAACTCTCCTCTTTGGTAGATTTATTAGTCGATTCAAATAGTATGCCCGTGCAAACTTTCAGTGATATTTCCGGTATGTGACAATTTTACTTCCGGGTTTGTATTTAAAGATGTAATCGCTTAAAAGACAGCTAAATAGACAAACATCTTTTAACCATGTGAATCAAGCCGATATATGGAGGTCATGAAAGCGTAGATTTGACTTGAAGGAGTGAATTTTTAAAAATCCGGTTGACCATGTTGACGGTTTACCAACCGATAGTTCCAAGAGATACCCCCCCCACCCCCCCCCCCCCCCCCCCCTTATGCCTTATTGACTCTGTCCGTATCCTTTCGTATGCCAACCAGTCCGTATTCGTTATTGAGATTCTTAGATTCTAATGTACTTTAGCCATGATGGGGGTCAGTTCCACTGAATACTTTGTTACATTTGTGCAAAGGCTTATCTTGTGACGTACGAACTGAGGAATTATATGTGATGTACAGATAATCTTCCCCATGGACACAATGTGTAAATGTCTTGTTCATGTACATCAAGAATCCTGAAGGCTGATACATTTTTGTCATGGTGTTGCCTTGGATACGAACCAAGAAAGCGATGAATATAGTGTTTTGTCAGAACCTACCTTCTTTTCATCGTCCTGCCACCATACGCCGGTTACCGTGTACTGTGTGTTACATGTATGTGATATACGGAATATTGCTTTTTGTGCGGAAGCCAAAACACCGTCTCACCTTAGAAACTGCTGATGGGGGCGAATGTAGAATGTTGTAGACATCTTGAAGGAATGACATTTCAGAATCAAAATACATTTTTGTATTTGTTTCCTTTGAACATTAAGAAGGAATTTCGTTCACATGCGTTTATTAAGAAGTAAAAAAGATAATACACCTTGATTCCCACAAACCAATGAAAACAATGGTACATAGATTTGAATACATTTTTTTACACCAATTCGATATTGTAAAGCCGCTTAATTTTCAAAGTCCTGAATCCACTCCTGAGATTCTTATTACCCCTGTCTTACATATTCATCCTGCAAGTGTTCCCTTACAAGCTTAGGATTATGGAAATAAGTCTTCATACTACAGAAGATATCACTATAAGCAAATTTCTATCTTGGACTGATACATTCATAATCAACAAAAGGGTTCTGGTAAGAGCATCGGCATTCGGAACAAAAGGCAGTTTTAGTCAATGACATTGAACCAAGGTCATGGTCAAATTGACAATCCTCTAAGATCAATGGAAATACTAAGCAGCCGTGACTGATACATGGTCAAAGTTACTAGTACTTTCAAGTTCCATGGTCAACAAAAATACTCTGAGATTTTGATTTCATGCTTTGACCTTTGACCTAGTAACCTTGCTGCACTGGTTTGATCGACAGCTAGAAAATACATTTAATCTTGCATTTTTATCACGAAAGTTGTCTTCCTCAAGGAAAATCGATTCTGTAGATACCGACCCTTTAGACCCAGTAACCTTGACCTCTCATTTGGAGAACTTTGACCGAGGTAATCGGTTTTGATTGAAGAAGATATAGTTAATATTTCTTGTGTGTATTCATTATACCGATACCTTTTTACTTGATGTCTTCACATTTGATCTAGTGACCTCTCAGAGTAAAAGCGTCAATCCCTTAGGAAAAGCTGCTTGTATGAGGACATGTTGTTTCACAAACACATTTTAATGACCTCTTGAAATCCTTGATAAATATACCAATCTTGAGACATTTTACATTAGTTCTTGTAAACGTAAATTACGGTCATTGATAAAAACTGTTCGGAATGGAATACCCCCTCCCCCGAGTTGAATCCCTCTCTGAGAATGTGACTTAGATTCCATATGGTGTTAGCTGTCATCTGTCTTACTGATCACATCAGACGTGCAGTACGTGAGTGTAATTAGTACCAGATTAATGAGATTATAGACCCCCCTATGATACTTAATACATGCGATGTAAACAATAAACAATAAAATCATTGTACTAGATCGGCGGTTGTCTCTTTTTGTTATCGTGTGTTTGTTTTTCTTTCGAAGAGATCATGCAACTTCCCGTCATAGATTAAACTTCGCGCCGAATAAGTAAACTTTATAATGGTTACCATGGTTACATGTGACTTGTCACTGTTCCTTACATAATGGCATCGTGCTGTTAGAACGCACAAAAAGGGTTAAAAAGAACTCAAAATTTACTTGGTAAGGATCGAAATAACTTAAAACTTACCCTAATTCAAATGGATTAAGTGCGAAATTATTTTCATCTATCAACAGTGTGACGCTCATATTGTTATGACGTCATTGTGCTATGGACAATGTAGGATCTAATATGATACTTTGAAGCAAGCTCAGACATCTGCTATTTTAATGCCCTTGAATCTGGGGGCATAAAGATTTTTTGCCTTTCAATTTATCTTTGCTTGTTTTTCTGTCTGTCTGTCCGCAAACATTTTTTAACTTGTTCATATTTTTGAGTTGTAAATGATAAGGCTTTCATATTTCACATAAGTATTCCTTGATAGTGACAAGACCTTATTGATGTCAAAACTTTGACCTCGTGACCTTGACTTTGGAGCTTGAACATGTGCTTTACGATAATATAGATGTCGACGCTGGCAAACTCATTTTATTTTTGGAGGTAGATGAGGGGATACCCGTGTATTCCAGTCCGGTCTTTGTGTGTGTTTGAAATTTCACGATTTTTCGAAAACTATTAAGATAGAACATATGGAAGTTAGATAGATCATATGGACGTCATAGGAACAACTCTTTTTAGGGTTGTCACCGTGGCGTTGCGGTATGAGCGGTCTGCTTTGTATGCTAGGCGAAACCGCCGTACGGAGTTTACCGACTTTATATATTAAGATAGAATTTGAAGAAAAGATAACTATTATGTTTTATTATTTATTTATTCATTTATTTATTTTAGTTTTGATAGTTTTTCTTACAATCCTATTTTCTTTTGCTCAAATCTTTATCAGCAAGGATTTACAGTGCTGTCTTCAGTTATAAACATAGGAGCTACAATATTAACCCTCCTCCTATTACCACAAAGGGAGAGGTTCTTGACATGATTTTATAGTAATTTTATGTTTTGATTCACAGATTCTGATAACCGTATTATATGTTCCTTGTCAAGGGGGGGGGGGGGCTGTCCGGGGGATAAGAAATTTATAAATACGTAATCACTGGTAATACGTATATTCTTTTTGTCATATTCCAAGGGGTCTGATCACCTCCCCCCCCCTTTTTTGATACGCACATGTAACGGTATGGCCATATCAAAAGGGAAGGATGAGGGTTGGGGTTAGGGGTTAATACCCAGTCTTCTACCGTTTAATCAATTTCTTTAGAAATTGTTCGATAGAATTTACAAACCTTTTACCTGTCACCTTTTCCATTTTCTTGTATGAACATTCAAAGGTCCGTCAATAAAAAGGAAACATTTAATTTATTATTTATGTGAAGAACATTTCATAAGTCAGTCATATCATCAGTTGTTACAAGAAGTATAGAATAATAGAAATTCTAACCTCAACACTTCAAATACTGAATCACAAAACTTTATTTTTCAATGTCCATCGTAATACCAAGATATTTTTCTCACTCTTTGCAGGGGGTGGCGGAAATTCGTGGATCCAGTTCGGAAACCATATTTACCTAGCAGGGGGTTAGTCCAGTACCAGCAGCGGTAGTAACTCAGTACAGTCCAACCCACACTCTTATTTTGACTGATTCATAAAAATTCATTAGAGCGTATCGTTTGTCACTATAAAAAGCCCACCATGGCTGAAAGCGAGGCACATTTATATGACGAGGACGAGGACGAGGAGATGCCGCTGACAGAGAGGGATCTCGCTGATGACGCTCAGTGGAAGTTAATACAGAAAAATACCTTTACCAGGTGGGCAAACGAACACCTGAAAACCTGCAATAAAGGTATTGCCGACCTAGAACATGATTTAGCAGATGGTTTACGTTTAATTGCATTAGTAGAAGTTTTATCCGGCAAAAAATTCAAGCATGTCAACAAGAGGCCGAACTTTAGGACCCAAAAACTGGAAAATGTTACCATGGTTTTGGAATTTCTGGAGAGAGATGAAGGAATTAGGATTGTCAATATCGGTAAGTGACATTACGATCTTTGTGTGTCATTAATTAAGTTGTAAATACGGTAAATTTTGTGAATTAGGTCAACCATTGCACGTATGCATATAGAAAAGGTCAAAGTGAAAGCAGAACACACCTACCGGCATAGCGTAATACCTGGTACTACCTGAGACCTTATTTTGTTACTAGAGGATAGTGTCATTTACATATGTATGGATTTAACACCTTCATAGCTGGCATGCACCACATTTTTACAACAAACTGGTTTGGGAGTGTATCTAGCCGGCCACACGTGGGGACACCGTAATGTAAACAAATATTGACATCACCGATTGTTACACCTGTAGCTATTTATATACGAGATTGGTCACTGTTTATGACCACATACAATATTGACTCACTCGGCGAATGTTTTCATTTTGAAAAACATTTTTAATACTAATATTTTGGTTAAAGCTGCCGATATCATCATTAGACATGTTAGTCATAGGCTGGGAGGGGTCATCCATGCTTACTCTCGTATTCTGGGTCCTTATCTTGTATTACGGCGGCATGCCTGCTTCCCTGCCATAGACAGGATTACAGAGAAAGTGTTTTATGACCACACCTGGATATATATGTATTCTAATCGATCTCGTGACCTCTTTTTGCCCGGTAACGTTCATCGATAGAAACATTTCCCGTGTAGCTACAGGCTCACATCTCTTCCGATCTTAACCTGTTGATGTGCAAAGAGAACACAAATTTGATTTTAAAGTTATCTGATCTTACAAATAGCTTCAGGCTTTTAACTTTGTTTATACAAATCGTGTAAAGCATTTTATGCAGAATAAAAAAGTGCAAAATGGGCACAACTGAGGAGTTGAGAGAGAGGAGAGAGAGAGAGAGATGCCTGGACTCTTCGCAATGTTCTCCCTTCTTGATTGGAAATGGGGCAACGGATGTAGAATAAACACATATGCGAAGTGGTACCCACGTTATATGCATCAAAAGGGTGTATAAAAAGACGATAGCTTTGAAATTTGGCATGAAATCATCCAAAAACCCTCATAAATCCTCCTGTACAGAAAACAGGTATTCTCTCAGCAAGGGAGTTTACACAATAATTAGACGTGTAATAAATTGTATGAAGACAAAAATGATGTATTCTGTCATGATCATTTCATAGGAATCTCAAAACTTCGTGCAATTTTTGACTCGTATCTTCGTTTTTAGCCGTGAATCATGGAGGTATACACACATTATCTGCAGATAATGCATTTTACCTGAACCTACTCCTAAGGACAGCGACAGAAACGCGTGGGATTTTATTAAATTGACACAAACTGCAGACTAAGCCTAATATCAAACATTAAACAACTGCAGAATTCATTTATCTCCTAATATATAAAGTCCAACTGGCTCCATACCCGACAGCTCTCTATTTCAAAAAGTTCTACTTAATGTCTGAATACGGTCCGTTATCCGATATCAATACGAAGTTACTGTACCCTTGGTCTAGATAGCAAGAAGACGTAATACGCGGGTTTTAAGGATTTTACACAAGAACAATGTTTTCTGTATTTGGACAACTTATTTAAAGATTTCAAAAACCTGCCAATTCATGCATGATCACAGATTTATACTGCATCAGCAGATTCTAATATCTCCTCTGATTCCAGTACGTGTAGAGTTTCACACCATAAAAGGTTATATGATGTCAAAACCTCCACCTATATGGGTCTGACGGATTTTAAGACGACAGAATTTTATGCAACACTTCTCCTATTCAAACCTAGTTTTCTCCTCAAATGATCAGAAAGTGGCCCCGGCGTTATGTATCACTGTCATATATCACTTACCTGTCATTTCTCAACTACAGGTTAATAAGAAAATCGGCAATATTGGTAGTAAAGGTATCTATTATGGGGGTCTATATTAAATTATTTATTAAGTATATTGTACCGATAGGCTTTACAGTAGATATTTTATAGTTCAGATTTACTCATTTGAATCTTGATTAGATTTGTTGTGTCAGAAACCTTTTATGTTTTGGACTTTTATTTTTGAAAAGACTAAAATTCACGAGAGAGAGAGAGAGAGAGAGAGAGAGAGAGAGAGAGAGAGAGAGAGAGAGAGAGAGAGAGAGAGAGATCTGTTGCATTTGATACCCATTTTCTGTAAGAAACTGCGGTTACGTACAATAAATCACGCCTAAAATAAAGTTTTAAAGGCATGTTCTTTAGAAGAAAAGAAAGGGATTGGTGTAATTGATAATAACAACGACTTCAGAAGTTGAAACGGACGTACGTTTTGTTACATATAAATATGGTAATGATGCAGTAGATAGTTTCAGTACACGCCCTCCCACCATTAGTTAGTGCTAATATATCCTCCGGGCTTACTGATAGTGATAACCCAGCCGTGCGTCCACATCTATAACACTACAATGGACTTGTTGTACTCGGTGTATAATAGAACTATCAGCTATAATAGAACTAAAGGAATGTGAAATGAAGGCAGTCCTTACGCGCCTACTTATTATAGAGTACTTAGTATACATGTAAACTCAAGCTAAGAGGTTTATACTTGAAGAAATAACTACCGCTTTGTTAATCCAAAGGATCCGTATGGACCACTAGTCCACTTGCCAGTCCGTTGGAGGACTATTATTATTAGTCTTACTACCTAGATGGCTGCTTGTAACATGCAGCAAATGAAGACGTAATGAATGCAGGCCCATACAAAGTCAACCATCCCATACCCAGCTTGGATGCAATTGCCCCTGGTCAGTGACTCATTGCATAAAAAGGAAACCGTGCCTGTCATTCTGTATATTAATTTAAGTTGTTTCTGGACATCGTATCAAGTCAATCACTTTTTGTCGTGCTAATGCATTCATTTCTAGCTAACTACCCACTATGACACCCTGTTAACAATGCATTGCTTGTAAATCTATGCTACATGTTCCAGCCTCTCGCTTAAATCCGTGGATGATTTAGAAATATAATTTTCACGCTCATTTTACCTTGAACAGTTACTTGATTGACGTGAAATTAAAGCTTTGTTTGAAATAAACCCAGACGATAGCTGCAGTCAAAACTTTAGTGTGCTGCTGTTGTTTATCACATGGTATTGTGAATCATCTATCGAGATTCAGACCGCGTTCACCCTCAAGCGTCCCCCCCCCCCCCTTTTTTTTTGGTCGCGTGCAGAATCACTTAAACCTGCATTCGTCTGTCTATCCGTCTGTATATCATTGTATTCACACTTTCGCATAGATGGCTAAAATTCACTTGATATGCATAAATATCAACACTAAATTACCAAATGGAGGGTCAAGGTTTTCAAGGTCATATATTAATGGTAAAATATGCCACAGACGACATTTATGTTCTTGAACTCTCAGTTCCTCTATTTGTTGATACTTTCAAACCTCATTTGACTTTTCGTCATTTTTGGCCCAAGTTCAACATTTAAATTGAATTCAAGCATTCCTTATATCAAATCCTGAGAATAGCTTTGATGTAAGAAGTTTGATAGAAATGAAAAATAAAATAAGAGAGAACGGGGAAAAGGCGGGATGGAAGATGACATTCCTCACCATGCCTTGAAATGGATATACCTATCTGCTTACAATGCAATAATTGTCTTTACTGACGCCTGTTATTCCACTGTACAGAGCTATAATGCATCTTGGAGGATAATCACGAGTTGAAATATGTGCATTTTATAGAGAGATTTCTGGCAAATTGGATAGATAAGACACCGCAGGTTACCGGGAAGTAACGAGAACAACGTCTGTAGAAAAGTCGGCAGAAAAGTTGGCATTGTTATCCAAGAATCTTAGCTAGTAGTCAGTAATGAATTATACATGTGAGCTACAAATACTTTGGTAAAGAGTCTTTTTAATTACATAATGCCCTAGCCTAGGTTTTTTGTTTTACTTTTTGGTTCTGAGTGCTGGAAACACTCACTCTGAACGTGGCTATATGCAAGCGCTTGATTGGTTACATAACCGTTCAGATATCTCAGTCCCTGACTTTTGCTTCGTTTATGCTACTATCGGAGATTTTGAGTGGGATTTATTGTTTTGTACTGTCTGGTTACTTTTTGAATGGGACACAAAAGGGTTTTGACCATGTGAAGGACAAAACCTTTATGTACTTGTATGACCTCGACCTCTTAAATTTTACGTGTTCTCCTTGAGATAAGACCTTCCTTATGATATGAATAGACCTTAGTCCTGACAAGAGGACCATGACTTTGTACATACTTTCTGGAGACTTTGAATATAACTTTCGAACAGCAAGTCTTCTTCGCATTTCATAACGTCTTAACGTTTTGACCTTGACCTAAGTCCTTGGTGTCTGGCCTTTTTGACATTGACTTTTTTGCAAATCTTTGAATACATGTGCCTTATGACGGTATAATGAATTTGAAGTTGTAAAAATAGCAATCCAAGGAATGCTTGTGTCGCCTGCGAAGCGGCCTATTCTAGGAGGTAAATCACATGGTTCAAAATTACTGGTATCACTATAAAAGTCTTGTCTAATGAAATTCATCTGTGAAATGTCAGACCTCTTATTTACCAATTGAAAGATATGGTCAATCTCAAATTTTCAGAAAATAGTGTCAATCAACTAGGTCAAGGTCACTACCTAAATACTTTGGTAACAAAACAAAGGTCACATCATAGGCAATATATATGTCAAGTATTAAAGCCTTATATCACTTAGCAATCAAAAGATATACGCAATCCTTAGAAAAAAGGTCAAATATGTAGGTCAAGGTCACTAGGTAAAAAATTATGGTATGTTTAAAAAAGTCTTGTCACAAAGAATACACATGTGAAATATCAAAGACCTATCACTAACCTATCAAAAGATATAGCGAATCCCAACTTTTTTGAAAAATAGGTCAAATATCTATGTCAAGGTCACAAGGTCAAAAATCATGGTATGTGCAGAAAGGTCTTGTTACAAGGAATACACAAGTGAAATTTCAAAGCCTTATCCCTTACCAATCAAAAGATATATACAATCTTAATTTTTTGTTAAAGTAGGTCAAATATATAGGTCAAGGTCACTAGGTCAAAATTATGGTATGTGTAGAAAGGTCTTGTTACAATCAATACACATGTGAAATATCAAAGCCCTATCACTAACCATTCAAAAGATATAGCAAATTTTAACTTTTTTTGAAAAGTAGGTCAAATATCTAGGTCAAGGTCACAAGGTCAAAAATTATGGTATGTTTACAAAGGTCTAGTCACAAGGAATACATGTGTGAAATATCAAAGCCCTATCCCTTACCAATCAAAAGATATAAGCAATCTTATTATTTTTGAAAAGTAGGTCAAATATGTAGGTCAAGGTCACTATGTCAAAAATTATGGTATGTGTAGAAAGGTCTTGTCACAAGAAATACACATGTGAAATATCAAAGCCCTATCACTTACCATTCAAAAGTTATGGGCTGTGACACCCAAAGTGTGACAGACGGACTGACTGACTGACGGACGGACGGACGGACAGACGGACAACGGACAAAGTGATCCCTAAGTGTCGCTATGCTTCGCAGGCGACACAAAAATGGGAAAACAACAAAACTGTTCTGTTTTATATATTTGTCATCTCCTAGCATGCTAATGGAATGTTAGATCATGGACATACAAATGTAACAGTGTACCAATAGGTTCCTATCTCTCAGGGAAGTCATTATTCATATCGTACACACGTGCATTCTTTATGTTCATTTTAGATAAGCTTGATTAAGCACACTTCCTGATGTTACAGAGACACAGCCTCCCCAGGATACTCATGTTAAGCTCTCTGTCAGTATCCCACATACATCTGGTGTTGGAAAGAACCATCCGGTTACACGTATTGTTTTGTCTGCCAATAAGTCTCACTTTCTAATTAATAGCAAATGTGATAAGTCTTCCAGCATGCTGATCGATAAGAGGTCTATATTATTCAGGACCCCTACCCCGCTTCACTCAACCTCATCTCCCCCCCCCCCCCCTAGAGCTGCACCTACATATAGAGCTGCACATGTCCTTATCAGATCGTAATTCTGTACCAATCGGACATTATGTAATAATTATGATTTACATAAGCGCTGTGAATCATAATTTGGTATCATTATGGACAGACACTATTCCCTGATACAGCACGATGACCTCACACTGGCACATTGGCGGTACCATACAATAACATACAACATGAATAATGGATCTACAGGCCAGTTAGTACCATCTGTGCTATTGTTAAATAAACAAAGAACATCAATAGAACAACTTATCTTTCCTTTCTCTCAGGTGTAAGACACGATGCACGTGGACATAGGGAATGCAGAACTCTGTTCTAGTTTTATATTGGTTTTCGAAGCAGAAGAACCCCGGCCACAAGTAAAATCATTGAACGACCTTTCAGAGGGAGACCCGGTTTTTGCCACAACATAAAAGAAAGCTGTTAAGTTCAGACCATCTAATTGTTATATCCAAATCACTTTGTCTGTTCAGATGTCCATAGTTCAACCAAGCAATTACTATGTAACCAATGGAGTAAAGAACTTTATTGAAATGAGATTTCAATTTATGTTCTATCTGAAAAGGATCGCTTTACAATAGATTAACTGTCATTGCATAGGGATGTGTGATCTATCATTTTCCGAAGTAATGAAATATTTTTAAAAATTGAATCACATTACAATATGTTTGTGTCGTTTACTGATAATCAGAACGACTAACGAAGCTATTTGCCTCCATGTTACGTGATAGCGGGTACAGTTACACCTGGTTTTCCCGGACTCCCGTGGTGTCTTTGTACCAGACAATTGCGTACCCGCAGCGGCCGTCTGTTCTGCTACCGTAATCCTACTACACGTGGGAACACACCGTCATGCATTGCAGTTACAGTCAAATTCATATCCTTAAATGGGACAAGTTATTAGCATTCTGTCGTAAATATTTGTTACATTCTTCTATTTTTGAAACTGAATTGGGGTGATGTTTTATGGAGAAACGAAGGCTCTTGTCCAAGTATGCAAATGATTCCAAGTTTTATTTTCACTCTCTTGTAGTGGGCGTAATAAAGCCATGTTTTCCGCTACTGCTTGAACATGCTTTAGTGTAATAGATAAATTTCTTGGAATGTTTTGTACTGATAAAAGATAATGAGACAAATATCAGATTAGTCTGTGTAATAAATGCCAGAATCTCCTAACAGACTTCAAGATGAAAATACAACTTGCATCTGTTACACGTAAAGAGGGAGGGAGTCATCATGACTCCGTTTTACACCAAAACAATGGAGAGAGAGAGAGAGCTATAATTTACTTTGAACTTGTTGAATGCCTATTGTAGTAATACTGTGCAGTAATACGAAAGTTACTTTTTTCAAAGTTGCGTGGTATATAAGGTTATTCGCCTAAAAATAACGTTCATGATTGACCTCTATTGGAAAATACATGATGATCTTTAATTAGATATGTAAATTCTTCGTTAAATAAATGACATCATGCAGTTTTGGCTTCTCAATTGTAGTCGGTTTCAAACCAAAATACAAAACAGAAAAAGGAGTGCAGAAAGCCACAATTGACATACGAGTATATTGCTTAATTGCATTTTAATTATAAGTATTTTTTTTAGCAAAGATAAAAAATGTTTGGTGTAATGGTGTACAGGACGTGGACGTCTGTAATTTTACTGGCAGACACAGACACCAACACATGACACATGAAAAGTTGAGAGCTCAAGCAACATATCTGAAGATCAGGGCACGGAGAGCGCGCACCTGTTATGTTCCTGTAATAAAAAGGAGGGGGTGCTGTTGTTTATATCTTTGCTGTTAGTAGTCGTGCTTTAGAATAGAAGGATAGGATGTAAGCAGTTTACTTCTTCGAAATAAAAGAGAAAGAAATCTAAACAAGAAACTAAACATAACAAAAACAAAACAAATAAAAAAAGGATAGGATGTGTGTTGTTTCGAAAAGCTTTTTGCTGTGATATGTAAACAATGCTTTATCAAGACTAGTGATCTTCCATACCTGTCAGTTCGACTGTCCGTTTGTCTGTCCTGTCATTAATTTAAATCTTACCATTACTTGCTTCTCCGTAGGTTTCAAGTGGTAACCTCTTGTCTAAGTATTTACATTAAAAAAAGTACATATTCAAAAGTTGAACATTTGATAAATTTGGCCTCCTCGACAGTTGTTTATACCCGGTTAAATCTCTGCATGATATTTTGATGAATCGATCGTAAAGTAGTTGGTGGGAGGACTGAACTTAAGAAGAAGGTTGCACGTCTCTTGAAGGTCGACTCGCCCACGTTAAAAAGTAAATCTAGATTTTTGAAATGGATATGGATATTTTAGCCGGCCAAATGGGCGTGACCCTCTCTCCGCAGGAATTTGCAGAGGTGATGATAAAAGATATTTAAACGTGTATCATTTCCCTGAGCACTTGATAAAATAGCGAAAGTAACATGGTGAAAGTTGTAATACGTCTATTAAAATAATGAAAAACAAAGGAATTAAGAATGACGAGACATTGTGCACATCACTACCATTCTGACACAATATATTACATCAACTGTCGTTTTCATTACACTCTGTCAGCTGTAATTAACAAGTACTCTCTCGCCCCCTTACTTTATAATTTTTGAAATCTTTTGATTGTGTAATTTTAATATGTCCATATTGACAGGGCGTTGTATATTGCTTTCCTTTACTTGAGGAAAATTGAAAACTTTATTTAGTACAAGTAGTAAAGTAACGGTGAATTTAATTAAGGGGTATAAAGGTTATAGAAGTGTTATGGCCAACGGGATCGTAATGGGCTTAACAGTCTAATACACCCATTGTCAAACCAACAGATAGGCCTGTAATTCCCTACATGACATGGACCTATTTAGATGCAGACCAATCTAGTTTCGTCGTCCCTGTTTATATGAAGTAGTAAAATGTACCTGCTCATTCTCACATAGTTTCACGAAAGAATTTACTTAAAACATTAAACACTCTGCACTTTACATATTATTTATTGCATACCGTATAAGGAGTTTATCAGAATATACTGTACATTATATTTACCATCTCTAATGTGAAGAATTCTCTGTTGGTCGTCATAGTGTTTGTTCGTCATGTCAGTTATGTTCGTCATGTCTGTTATGAGGACTTTTTTGTGTACAGTTCGGCAGATCTACATCGTTAGAAAGATGTATTCCTATCCATATAACACTTTTACAATGTATTTTTGCAATTTATCATTAGCGAGACTGGCTAGATAAATCGATCACAAAATAAAAAAATATATATGATTTATTGTGTATTGCATTTTGTCAATCTGTTCAACTGAACACTGTCAATATGATGAAGCTTTGATGACGATTGCCGTATGACCTTAAGGAACTAGCTGTTTTAATGTTATGGACCGTGTATGTATTGTTTTCCCGGTTTATGCCAAGTGTTTATTTCTGCTGAACAAGTGTCTGTATGTATGTAGGTGTCAATACATAAACAAGATCCAGTCTGCGGTCGACTTGCGTTATACCTAGAGTAAATACTTCTTGACTCATTCAGACGGTATTTGAAGGGTTTGAAGTACTTCATACGTAGTTAGTAAATAGTTTGGATGAACTTACCGGGGTCATACTGTGAGCACAGCATGGGACAGACCGGCAACCGGCGATAATCATAGTTTTTGTACAATTTCAGTATTCCAAAGGCTATTTTTATTAACAAAAGTAATGTCAAAGTTAAACAGTACGCTCCTACACGTAAGGTAGTTTATAACTTTCGGAATTTTCATTGACTGAGCAGAGGTATTTTAAAAAATTCCATATATGGACAAACTTAAACCTCAGATTTACCTTATAATGCGGTATATATTTATAAACACTTTATCGCTACTGAACACATGGAAAGGAAATATTTTGCGGTTAAAGGAGAAATGATGTAATGTTTGATATCGTCAATCCCGGGCCGGTATAGGAAACGTTTACAATCCGTGGCAGTTAAGTGATTCATATGGTAGATATTGGAACCATGTTTGTACGTCTTGATCCCATTAAAAAGGTCATACAGCTCACCTTCTACACTTTAATAACATGCCGACTTATGTAATTTAAATCTCGGTCTATTATACTCCGTTTGTTGTCTGAACTGATTGGCCTTGAAAGGGAAGGGTGTAAATGCTTTTGTTTGTATATAATGTCGATATCCACTATTGAGTACCAAGGATGGTGTGAAGACAAGAAGTGCACTTCAACGATCTGTCAAACGATTCGTGTTATACTGATGTATACTGCCATGGATATGATTAACGTTTGAAACGGGTTAATTTGTAATACAAAAATGCACCATACAATACACAAATCATACACACACACATACAGATCTCGCAATTGAACAGTTCGGCAACTACTTAATAAAGTCCCTATAATTATGGAATGTCACACGAGTGTTTGTTCGTTCATCCCTCTACAGACAAATTGACCAGATGTAGACAATTATAGTATATGTAAGTTAATTGTCTTTCTGGACTACATTGAGTTTTGGAGGCCAAAGGTCAAGCTAAATTAAAACAATTATAAATGTACTTAGCATATTGAAACAACTTTCATATCATGTGGTCATGGGTTGAAATACTGAAGGCCAATGACCAAAAAATACACATACAAATACAATACAAAAACAAATCAAACAAAAGCATTGATTTTGCGATCGAGAAATGAAACCAAAATTTCATTTAAGTTCAAACTAGATTTTAAGACTTTCTTGACGACCACAAATGTCAAATCCTCTCAATATACACACACTGTGTTAACTTGTGAGAAAATGCAAAGAATTATTCTCCTCATTTTGAAGAGAAAAGCTTCCTTATAACCTTATATCCTTTATGTCCATGACCGTGGAAGTTGTATCGAATTGTGTGTGTGCTTCCTTGCCTGACGGGATGGCAGGAAGATTCCTTTCAAAAAAATTCAAAAAGTCTTATTACCATGGTATTGTCGTTATCCTTTGCATACCTATCTCAAATTTAGGGTCAAAAGGTCAAGGACAAATGTATTGTATAAAGACAAGTGTCTATTTGCTTAGAGATATTATTTCTTTGTCCTTAATTAATCATACTTCACTTTGCTTGCGGTACTTTGGTCGAACAAGGTCGAGGTCAAAGTTGATGAATGCAAAGAAATGCTAGCATGGTTGACGAAAGTTTTATCAAATAATGCATATATTTCATATATCAATGTCATAAATAAAAAAACCCCAAATACTAGCATTGTTGGTGAAAGATTATCAAATTGATTATACGTTAATATATATCATACATCTAAAAAAAACCAAACAATCTTTAAACAAATGCTTTGATTAACATTACAGACAGTTCAGATATTGTGGACTGTAAGATGAAGTTGATTTTGGGTTTGATATGGACCCTCATCTTACACTACTCTATCTCCATGCCCATGTGGGAAGGGGAAGAACCAGGACCCTCAGAGGGTGGCCCCACCCCCAAACAAAGGCTTCAGAACTGGATCCAGGGCAAATGTCCAGACATACCCATCAAGAACTTTACTACAGACTGGAACGATGGAAAAGCCATTGGTGCCTTGGTTGACGCTGTTGGACCAGGTAAGGATGGAATAATTCTTAAAGAATCCTTTAAATTTTCAACAAAAAGAAGAAATTGATACACACCATATTTTATGGACTTTCTCAATGATAGTAACATAAAGATGTTTTGTATTACAGGTTTGTGCCCTGACTGGGAGGACTGGAACCCCAAAAATGCCAAGAAAAATGCCAAAGAAGCGATGGATGCTGCTGAGAAATGGCTAGATGTACCACAGGTAAATAGAATCTCATCTGATAATGAGTCAAGTTCAAGGTAAAGATTATAAAACAGATGTTTTAAATGTAGATCAGCATGATGATTTGTAAATATTTTCATACTTTACATGTCTACATTGTAACAATCTTTTACAGTTGATCCAGCCAAATGAAATGTGCAACCCCAAAGTTGATGAGATGTCAATGATGACTTACTTAGCTCAGTTCCCCAAGGCCAAGCTGAAGCCTGGTGCTCCCCTCAGACCACGCCTTAATCCTAACCGTGTCAGAGCATACGGCCCTGGTCTGGAGCCTAAGGGTAACCAGGTGGGAGCACCTGCCAGATTCACCGTGGAAACCTTCAGTGCAGGAAAAGGTAGCCTGGAAATCACTGTCCTCAACCCCAAGGGACAGAAAGAAAAGGTACAATTAAAGATCTACAGATGCTGATCAAATTAAGTTTTAATGTTATTCATGGTAACATTTTACAAAATTGACAACTCTGTGACTTATAAGCATTATCTTCTAAGTTAAAACAAAAAAAACCCTTTATTGCTTTTTTGTGCAAACTTAATGGGGAAAACGGATGCGAGGAATTTCTTTGATTTGAAGAAAAAAAGTTGCTTTGGTTATAAAAAAAAAGCAGAAAAATGAAATAACATTTCTTACCTTTTCAGTGTGAAAGCACATTCAACAATGACAGAAATTTGACTTACTCTTGTGTATACGTACCAAGTGTGGAGGGTGAATACAAGGTATGTGGACTTAACAGAATATAAAGCTAACCTATGACTTTGAAATGTGTACTGCTATATATGATGGCCAAGGTCATGACCCATAAATTAGGGTTTTACAGGGTATATTTACCATTATGTATCATAAACTTTACATCTGTTTATTTTGTCCAAACACAAATAGATTTTGAGTAGTAAATGGGAAGTGTATTTTCCATTATAATTGTGACTTGAACTGTAGTGTATAGGTGACCTATCTCGCCATGAATAAAAAGGAAAAAGTAAATTATCTCCTTGATGAATATTAGTTATTTGGATATTTATATGCAGAAAATGTTTTGTTATAAGCAGATTCATACGATACTATATGTAAATTACAGGTGATCATTAAGTTTGGAGACAAGGAGATTAACAAGTCACCTTTCAAGGTCAAGGTTGAAGGTCAAGCCGGAGATGCCAGTAAAGTGACGGCCTCAGGTCCTGGTCTTGAGAAGACTGGAGTCGTGGCTACAAAGAGGACGTACTTTGAAGTTTTCACCAAGAGTAAGTATTTATATATCACTGTTCACCATGTACACTGGCAGGGAGGGGTTGGTTCATCCCAGCAGCACTTTAATAAAATCCCATGTAGTATCTTCCTATTTATATGCATTTATTATTCCCAGCAATTTGTTTTAATAGATTATGGTAAAGGTTACATACTGTACAAAGCTATACATTGTAATAATAGGAAAGGTTGACCCTTCTATGAATGATGAAAATTAAGAAAATGACCATATAAAATTATTATTTAATTGAATTTACAATTGTTCTACTGTTTATTTACCAATGGTATCATTTAATAGACAATTTTCTTCATTCAAATTTTAATTATTTTTGGATTAAATGATAAAAAAAGCGAAATATGTATAAATTTAAACAAAGTTTTCAATCGCTCATACTTTATCCTGATAATATGTAGGTGTAGATTACAAAATTTATTTGATATTAAGTTACTTTCAAGTGCTACTGGTACAACCATCGTCAAGAACAAGCATGTTGATAGTGCTAGATGTATTATAGATCTATTGCGACCTTTAAAACTAGAATTGACCATCAGTTCTTCTTATAATTGATATTGATTTTATCTGATTCCATAGTTTAGTTGACATGTTGAGTTGACTTGAATGAAACTTAGTACTGACTCATAGAATGAATGAATTTACATTTCCATCATAATCTACATTGCTTTCATACGACAAACATTTACATCTTTCAGTCTTGTTGTTGATAAATTTTTATACAACAATATAAAATATGTTTTAGTGGCCTTATTCACCGAAATCGATGGTAATTATAGAATACTGTCTCTAAAGACTTTTTATCTAGCTCTATTACTTGTGTATAACTTACATATTACGTGTTCTTAAAGAACAGAGCATATTCTGATATATCTATAATGCTGCCTTAATCAATAATAGCTTTCTGATGACTCTATGATAAAGTATGGCTTCATTTCTTTTGTACCTAATAGACTTTAAGCCTCTAGGAAGTAAAAATTAGAAAAAAAGTAGGGAATATAAGTAAATTAGAATTAAGAATGTTCAAAGAATGATGCTAAGTAGTTAAATTTGAGATTAAGTCAATATGTTTAAGACACTAAATTATCTCTTTAACAAAATTACAACTTCTATCTCCCAAAATTATATTTAATGATTTTTTTCTCTATTCATTTAAACTAAAAAAAGTAGATTCAAGACAAATTGTTATTTAAACCTGAAGAGAAGTTTCAAGGCAATATAACATATTAAGGCCTATCCAACACTAGCAAGATTCTTTTTCATTTACAACAACTAATTTATACTTATATATTCACCATTCTACCTAATTTCTTTACTTGCAATACTTTAAGCTTTACATACCTATACATCATACACAGATCACATATAGAGCTATTTGTGCAGATCACCCATGTTATAATGGGGCTATGGTATTATGTAGAAGTTAATATAGACCATGCTATTAGCACACCTCTGCTTTTTTCCCCAATATAAACCTATAGATGCTGGAGGGCCGAAAGTTTCCGCTCCGGTAAGAGGAAAGGCACAGGGTAAGTTACGCCAAGGTGGCGCCACTTTAATTCACATCCTGTCAGGTATGGTGCATACATCCTCTGATTGTAAAATGGAATTGGAAATTCTCTTAGTATGGATAATTTACATTGGCACAAAATATATAAGACGAGATATGCTTTATTACCATAATAGGGCCCACAAGGGCATAACATGTAATAATTCAGCAATATTACATAAATCATATTGAGACGTCAAATGCAAATAATATCAAATTCAACTCACGTAGGATAGTTAAAATTGACACGTATGTAGTATTTCTTCTATCGTGAGTACATGTAGTTATTTGTTAGGAAGTAGATATTAAAAAAAATTATGAAAAGCTGTTTTTTTTTTAATTCAGCATTTTAATATACCTCATTTTACAATTTAATAAATTCTGATCATGCTTGTAGTAAGCTAGAGAGGCTGTTTGCACCCGACAGTTTTATGTATCTGAGTCTCACAAAGGTTTTGGGCTGACTTCCTCTAACCATGTACGTCCCTCTATGATCACATGATCTATATACAGCACTGTCCAATAGTTTCTCCTTTACTTGGTAACATCAATTGTTCACATTCTGCCTCACCTGATCATTTCTCTATCATTTTCCAGCATGCCGATTTTGTAATACTTTCGTTATCTCACCATTTTCATTTATTATCAACCTTTTATACCCCATGTATATATTGTATTCACATTTTATTTTTACCCACAATGTTTAAGCTTAAGTCGAGATAAGTTCAAGTGTTCACATCTCCTGAAGTATGTATGTTCTTACATTGGCACACAAATTAAGTTTACTGTCTATATTATTATTCAGTTTGATATGTTGCTTTGCTGACACAGTGTGATATTTATGATCAAATTGAAATATTTCCATGGAAATGACATCCTTAATTTATGAAATCATCATCTTTGGATAATGATAACCATAAGATTCCCTCCACCTCTATTATAAATTCATATTTCATAGAATTGAAGACACAACTCACATTTTCAAGTATTTTAAGATATATAATTGAAAGCAAAATGTGGAATATGATATGTTTAAGTAGATTTCAGACATGGGTAAGTGAAGTACACATAATGGTGCTATATTACATTTACATGTATAGTGTTGTACTGATTTAAAGACTTCTGGACTTTGTTATTTACATTGTCACTACTTTTATGTTACAGATGCCGGTAAAGGTAACGTAGATGTGGCCATTCTGGATCCACATGGCAGGAAGGACACAATCCGCCCCAGTATCAGTGCCGTGCCTGGTAAAGAAGGAGTTTACCTGGTGGAGTATATACCCGCGGAGCCCGGGCTTCACTCCATCAACATTATGTTCGCTGGGCAGCAGATACCCAAAAGTCCATACGGAGTATCAGTATCACCTGGTATGACGTTCACAGTACTCAATATACAACAAAGTGCTACGAAATAATCATAAATCAAAATATTTTATACTTTATTGTCTATGTCAACACTTAAATGTTGCTTATTCCTCTATATTTTATTATCAATTGTCCATTTTCCAGATAAAAGATATGACCGTTCCTAACCTTGATTTTATACACACACACACACCAGACATCACATCATCTGGCAAAATCTTCCATTGTGACGTCACATCTGATTGCACTATCTTGATGCACCTTGATGTGTTGTCATGCTTTTTACTTTGATGTCACATTGAAAATATCGCAAAATTTTGTGATGTCTGGTGTTTGACTGTCTCACGAGTTTTCTGGAAAATCAGATAATATCATGATTATTGTTACAACATGTTATAGCAAATTATAATGTCTCTTCCGCTTCAGTTTTTCTGCATGTCATTCTAATTTGTAAAGACTACACTAAGATGCAATATTTGAATATTCTTATTACTGAGGATTCCAGAGAAAAAAATTATTCATTTTTGTTTTATTTGATAGCATCCAATGCTAAGATGTGTTACGCAACTGGTCGTGGTATCCAGCCAAAGGGTGTCAGGGTCAACGAGAATGCCGACTTTAAAGTTCACACCAAGGGTGCTGGAACAGCTGAAGTCAAAATACAAATTATTGGTCCTGGTACGTACTATAGATTTCAATGGAAACAATTTGAAATTGATTTTAAAACATTTCATAATTCTGCATATTTTTTAAAATATAATGACTTAATGTGCAAAATATAGATCCTAATGAGTGCAGATTAGGTGTAGATTGTGATAAATAGTAACCCCTAGAATGAACATTGATCATAACTTCTCTAAGTAAATCTTGAATATGTTAAGTTAAACTTTTCCTAGATACAATTTCAATTTATTCGAAAGTCAAAGAATCATAGATACATTTAAATATATGACTTCTTTTCTTTCAGGTGGAAAGGAAATTAAATGTAACATGACAAAATCTAAGACAGAGGAGGGTGTATATGATTGTTACTATGTACCTTTGACAAAGGGACAGTACATTATAAATATTACATTCGGGGAACAGCACATCACAAAAAGTCCATTCAAGGTGGAGGTTGGACCTGCCAAAACCTCTAAGATCCGTGCATATGGACCTGGCCTGGAAGGGGGCGTGGTCAACCAACCTGCTACATTCACCGTGGAAACACAAGGAGAAACTGGTGCACTTGGTAGGTAGTCAGAATTGGAAAAATCATTTATTGAGAGTAATTAGTTGTTTTGGTCAATAAGATGTTTTAGTTACAAAAATATCCGTACATACATGTATACAGTAAAGTTTCTATCTACATGTATATGTTTGATTTGTTCTTACAACAAAGCAATTTGTATAAATGATAGTAATCAAGGTATGATATTTTTTTGTGGTCAGGTTTCTCTATTGAGGGTCCATCTCAGGCTAAGATAGACTGTAAGGACATCGGTGACGGGTCAGCTGATGTGACGTACTACCCTACCGCCCCGGGAGAATACGCCGTACACATACTGTGTAACGAGGAAGACATCCCCAAATCACCGTACATGGCACAGATCAGACCAGCTACCAGCGAATATGATGCCTCAAAGGTATAATATTGGGATAACTATTCTAAGATTTTGCTTCATGAGTTAAAAATGAAACATAAGCTTAAGCAATTAGGAAATAAGTTACTAATACTCAAATGTAAGCTGCGATTTCTCATTTTTAATACATGTGTTAATAGTCCACTTTATGAATAGTGGATAGCTCAATGTTTATCCACTATGACATCTTTTGGCATTGTTTTTCATTTTGATAACACTGATAAAGCTGTGATTCAATTGTTGCATAAGAATGACGAGACGTTAAGAGTATCCTCCTCTTACATGTATATATCTGCTTTATTAAAATCCACAAGTTGTCTATATAAAAAGTAACTTGTAATCTTAATGTAATATTCGAATGATGCATGATGTACATTATTTTATACCATAGGTTATTGCCAAAGGACCAGGTTTACAGAAGACAGGTGTAGTCCTGAACAAATGGGCAGAATTCACTGTCGATGCTCGTAAGGCGGGTAAAGCTGCTCTACATATCACCTGCCTGGATGTCGACCTTAAACCTGTAGAGGTACAGGTCAAGGACAACAAAGACGGCACATACTCCTGTAAATATATGCCCAAGAAACCTGTCAAACACACCGTCACTATCTCATGGGGAGGTGTACAAGTACCAAACAGTCCTTTCAGGGTGAGTGGATAACATACAGTATTACATAGAGATTTGAACAGTGAGATTAGATAAAAATGCTACAGAAACTTATTATGAGAAAGCACATTACTGTACATTTACTTGTTTGGAGCAACAAAATTGTCAAGAAGACATGAAAAGTGAGCTTTAAACTGACACAACTAGTGTATTCAATATTTAGTGTTTGATGTGTTTTCTTACACTCTTCATTAAAAAAAAAACATTAGTGTAATTTTGAGTTTGCACTATCAAGAAATTTTGCTAGCTTTACAAAAATATGAATCTGAACTACAGCTTTTAAAATAATTACATGTACAGTACATGAGCAAGATGTAGCTGTGACATAGAGAGTTCTATCTGATGAATGTAAAGCTTATTCATTTTACTCACTATTTGTTGTTACATCATCAAATTTATACATGTAGTTTTGGTTGGAGGAAGAACCAGTAAGTTATAAATAAAACAATCTCATCTAATCCTCTAAACAATTAACAAAACGACTCCAACAAATTCTTCTACAATGTACACACTTATGTTACTTATATCACTCTCATAGAATGTGTTATTTACACACAAAATTTAATTTTATTGATATTTTGTGTGACTTTTATACAATCAACTTCTTCAACCCTATACATCTAATGTCATGACAAATCCTGTCTATAGCACAATTTCTTTAATTTGACCAATTACAGGTAATATTTATACCTGACTTAATGCATTTGATTTCTTCAATACTTGCTTTCATTACTCTATCATCACATTGTTCCTTCCAATGACATAAAGACGTCTTTGATATGAGCTTCACACAAGTCAAGTTTCCTCCAACTTTTTTAACTCTTATATAATTTTTGCATTTGCTTGATGAATATTATATACAATGTATTTGATAGAGCTATGAGAAGATTGCAAAATATTTTTTGACTTGTATTGTTTTTGTATTTCCTAAAAACAAGCCTCTTTTCATCAGACAAAAATACTATACTCCATATACCTTTTATGAACAATATTTAATTTTTCCTATTTACACAAAGTTGGTGTCTTTTAAAGAATTTTTATCTAATTTTCTTTTTGCCTTGTCTTTAAATTAAGATATACATGTAGGTACAAAGACATGTTATTTATATATAACCATGTATTTTAGGTACATGTTGGAGAACCAGCTAAACCTGGAAATGTGAAGGTGTACGGTCCAGGTGTGGAGAAGGGAGTTAAAACTCTGGTCAAGACGTACTTCATAGTGGACTGTACCACAGCCGGGCCAGGTAAAAATTTACATGTAGAACTTTGTTAGATTTGTTGTAAGACTAAAAAAAAACTAATGATACAATGATTCCTAGAATAACCCCCCTATAATTTGTCATCACACAACAGACAAAATTCATGTCAAACTTTCCAAATGAAAAGAAAGAAAACTTAAGTCAGTAGTTGATCCCATATCATTTTAAACCTCTGCATAGGTTTGAATTTGTGGAGATTTAGTTAGAGTTGTGCTATAAATCTTGAATTGCATCAACGTTCCTGTGTTAAGCAAATTATGATTAAATCTCAATTATTTCATACAATTTATACAAACAGGTGATGTAGGCATAGCACTTACTGATGGAAATGGTCGTGATGTACCAGTTAATACTATCGACAATAAAGATGGTACATTCAGAATAGAATATGAGCCCATCAACCCAGGAATGTACACTGTTGCCGTGTTCTTTGCTGACAAAGAAATCCCAAGCAGTCCTATCAAGGTCAAGGTGGAATCCAGTGTTGACCTTAGCAAAGTCAAAGTTGTAGGACTTGACACACGTAAGTTTCATTCTATAAACCTAGCACATTTATATGGTAGAAAAACATATGATTTGGGAAGATCTATCCTAAAATTTTCTGAAAGTAATAGATTGTCAAGCTAGGAATGTGAATTACTTCAAATCCATTTGCTGGTGATGGACAGTTGCCCCTTACCTTGGTGTGGGACTTCTATAATTGTGATATTCTGCCACCTGTCATATTTGAAATTCTTCTCATGAGAACAGATTCTATAAATTCCCTTGATACTTTTCCTACCCTATGTTCCCCTTATCTTAATTCCTGTTTGTAAATCTTTCTATGTTAAAATCCTTCTTTTCCCACTCAGCAATGACAGTTGGTAAGGAGAGGGAAATTGATGTTATAACATCAAACGCCGGTAAATCTGACGTACCAGCACGAGTTACAGTTACCGCTCCTAGTGGAAAGAAGAAGGAGCTACCAGACAAAAAGATCCCAGATGGCTATGCCACATTCTTTACTCCCACTGAGGTCGGTCCTCACAAGGTAGAGGTGACATACAACGCAGCTGCCGTACCAAAGTCGCCATTCAAGGTCGATGTTCTGCCAGACTCTGCCAGCAAGGTAAAGGCCTATGGACCTGGTCTTAAGGGAGGCAATGCTAATAGTCCTGCTGAATTCACTATTGATGCAAGGGCAGCTACTGGACCAGGAGAGCTTGGTGTCACCATAGAGGGACCAAAGGAGTCCAAGATAGACACCAAACAAAATCCTGATGGCACTGTTGGTGTTACTTACTTCCCTGAGGTGCCAGGAGACTATAATATCAATGTCACCTACGGCAACCAGCATATCAAAGACTCACCATTCAAGGCCAAGATTCTACCAGAGGATGCTTCAGCCAAGGTCAAGGCCTATGGTCCAGGGTTAACAGGAGGAGAAGCCAATGTAGAGGCTCAGTTCACTGTAGATGCTAAAGAAGTACCCAAACAGCCTGGCAAGCCAGAGGGTAAAGTGGATGTCAAAATTACAGGGGGACCAGCTCCCGTTACACCCAAAATCACCAAGAAACCAGATGGAACCACTGATGTCACATATACACCTACAAAACCAGGAGATTACACCATCGGTGTCACTTATGACAACAAACCTATCAAGGATTCTCCTTTCAAAGCTAAGATCACTCCAGCTAAGCAGAGACCTGTTGCTGATGCCAATGTTAAGGCATTCGGACCCGGTCTTGAGGGAGGTAATGCCATGCAGCCAGCTACCTTCACTGTAGATGCCAGGAAGGCAACGACACCAGGAGGTATCGGTGTGAAGGTTGAGGGACCCAAGGAGGCCAAGATAGAGACAAAACCAAACCCTGATGGTACAGTAGGTGTGACCTATCACCCCAAGGTGCCTGGAGACTACACGGTGGATGTCACCTACGCTGACAAGCCGCTGAAGGACTCTCCATACAAGGTGAAGATTGCTCCAGCTACAGGCCTGCCCCAGGAGGAGATGCTTGCTCCATCAAAGGTTGCTCCAGCATCGTCTGCTGCCCCAGGGGGTGTAGATAACGGAGTGAAGGCATATGGACCTGGATTGAAGAGTGGAAACGCTGACCGTCCTGCCGTCTTTACTGTAGATGCTAGAAACGCCACCTACCCAGGAGCTATCGGTGTCGGTATTGAGGGTCCCACAGAGGCTAAGATAGACACTAAGCAGAACCCAGATGGTACTGTAGGAGTAACATACTTCCCTACAACTCCTGGAGAATACACCATCAACGTTACGTACGACAACGTACCAATCAAAGACTCTCCTTACAAAGCCAAAATCCGCCCTGGTAAAGGAGAAGCTCAACCCGCCCCGGCAGCTAAAGACCTCAGTGGTGTCAAAGCTTATGGTCCCGGACTTAACCCACAGGGTAAACAACAATAATGCATGGACATGATGAGTGACTCATACCCTATTCAACATAACTAATCGTTGGCGCAATAATGATTATGGCTTCCTATCTCCTATTGCTGTGTGTTTTTCACTTTTCAGCTGATACTGATCATGTTTGCTTTATGAATTACCTGATCATCTCATTTCTCCCGCTAATGATATGAATGTTTTCTTTCAGTTTACATTTATTTAGTGCATCGTTATGGAAAACTTAATATACATGTATAACCATACTTTTGACAGCATTTGTAATCAGTAGATTGTGAATCTCATAAATACTTATGAATGTCTAGTAGATCATAACTTTGCATTTCACAGTATGCTTATGACCAAAGATAATCTTTTTGGGATGGGCATGTAATATTTTCTGTTTCTTTAGTATTTCAGTTAGCTTTTTGACATTTTAAGCTTATTTGACTTTTGTTTTAGTTTAGAATACTTACCATCTTATTTTGGATATGCTTGTGATTTATTTATATCTATTGACTTCAAAATGGAACCGAAATACTCTATTTGAAATATACTTTCTTTTGAAAATTATGCAGCATGGTTAATTTCATTATTTCCTCTTATATTCTACAAATATTTATTCACAAAAAACATTTTTCTCATACTCCAAAGGTCATATTCCTATAGATATTTATTTTACTGTATACTTTAAAAACTTATGGTAAAGTTTCTTTGTGTACTTATTCTTTAAACCCATGATACAAATATTTTATTCTAGAGAAATAGACATGTTTTATTTTAGAACAATAGAAATGTTTTATTTTTTACTTATTTAATGTCTTAATGGATTAGACTTTAGTCTCTATGTTGCACTTAATGAATGCTTTACATCCGTATTTCCTTATAATACTTTTGTTTACATCTATGTTTGTATTTTTAGGAGTTTTCCTGGATTCACCAACAGAATTCACTGTTGATGCTAAAACTGTCACTCCCCATGGCGAGGGTGATGTACGTGCTATTGTTACCAATCCATCTGGATCCAGAAATGATACCATCGTCACAAACAAAGGAGATGGAACGTACGATGTTCTCTACACACCTATTGAACAAGGTAAGATTCTTTATCAGAGCTTAATTCATCAAACCTTTCTACATGTATAATTAAATTTCATTATGGAAGCAAAGTATAGTTTTTGACACACCCTTAATACTTATTTGATATGCTAATGCTGAAAAATTCTAATTTGGCTTTAAATAGATTTATCCTTTATCTATTTGAACATTTCTTTCTTATTGTTATTTTTTTAACTTTTTTAAAGCAATTACTACGACCAAAATCTATCCTTTTGTCTCTGTTTGGAACATTTGTAGAATTTTAGAGTTATCTTTCTTTGTCTCCCAGTCTTGAAAACTTCCATTTTGAGGATTTTTATCTGTCCAAATATTAAAAATAAAGTGAGTTATCATCGGACCAAACAATTTTTCATCGGCAAATCGGATAAAACACATACTTTTCAGGAATTCTGTTATCATAGAATTTTAGAGTTATCTTTCTTTGTCTCCAGTGAATTACTTGCAGCAGAAGAATTATCAAGATAATTTGTATTCTCCAAGGAACAATATTTATATGTTTTATTATTATTTTTGAAAATTAAAGCTTTAACTATTTGTAGGTCCAATGGCCATTGATGTGACATATGATAATATGGCCATTCCTCAGAGTCCACTTAAGGTGAATGCCGTGCCAGGATGCGACTCCAGCCGTGTCAAAGCCTACGGACCTGGACTTAACGGTGGATTCACTAACAAACCACAAGTCTTCACTGTCGATATCAAGGTATGAAAGTGTATACTGTGTATGATATAAAAGGTATTAAAGTTTCTAAGAGTGAAAGATAGCAAACATGGTTTTCCAAGATAAAACAAAATATTAAAAAAAACAATTAATAGAATTTAAAAAAAAGAAATGAAATAAAAAAACTCGAACATAGGTTATAATGTTATAGATGTAAAAAAAAAAATTAAAGAGTCAAAAAAATTACAAAAAAGTAAAATTCACTGTAGTTTGATTAGATTTAAAAGTAAAAATATAATTACATGTACAAAGTTTTTAATTATACATTGTTCTTACAGTAAGGCCATGTAAAATAAAATCTATGTTTCTCAGATACCGCCGCGCGCTAAAATTTGCCGCCGACGAGACGTTTTTATAGCAACTTCAGAAAAAAATCCCCCGTGTCTCATCCTCAATAAAAAACGAAATATCCATTTATTTCATTGAACATGTTTATTGTCCTGTAAAATCGTCAAAACTGTACCCGATGAATAAATACTTTTAAAAGCCCATATAAATTACGGCACGTTCCGTATTTATGTTACGGGTAAAGACTTTATCCACGCGCCGTAGGGAATTGTATGGGATATACTAACAATGTGCCAACACATGTCGCGGACACTTGAACTGCTGGCTATTCGCGTGTTTAAGACATCGAGTATTACATGTATTAAAACCTTCGTATAATTTTATTTATTGATCTCCACAGCATATGTAAATACCTATGCCGAACAATAGCAAGTGTCCATTGTAATACTTCCTAATCTTTTAATAATGACGTTCACGTTGTAAAAAGTATAAACAAGGACCGCCGACGAACACAAGAGAAACGTAGTTAAATCCTTAAATCTATGAATAAAAGAATGTATATTGTACCCGGGTCGTGTTCATTATTTTATCAGACGGTGGTTAATGCTGAACACTTCTTTCCATTTCTAAAGACTTGACTTCCTAAGATATACCGGTACGCTATCGGCCAAATTTTTATTTACCATATGAACGGATCCATCCGAGGAAGTGAGGGTCATATTTAATTTGAACTGGGTTTAAACAAGATGTGAGCAAATAACAGCCGTCGAGTCTCTATCACGATTCTACTAAATACTCACGGCAATCAAAACATGTCATACTTTATATACCAAATTTTGAATTGATTCACTTCTTCCATTCAAACAGATGAGCTACGTTTCCCCGTCCTCAGAAGGAATAAGCTATTCTACTTTTAAAAAAATCAACTTATGTACAGAAGAAAGCCATAAATTTTAATGTACATGTACCATTATTTTGACTGACGTTTCAAAGACAGTTTTCTATGAAGAAAAACGGGGTGGGGGGAGCATAAGATTTTTTGCCTTACATGAATAATGAGGGGGGGATTAAACAAGACAGACGACTTCTTTGCCTTACATGAATAATTAGAGTACTCTTGATGGAAAAAAAAAAAAAATAAAAACCCTACCTACCTTGCCACTTTTTTTAGACCCAATTATCTGAGAAACATAGAATTTATTTTACATGGCCTAATTTTTATTGATTAAATAATCTTACAATAAAAAATGAAAGACCTAGACTTGTTCACATAATCACCATTTGTTTACAGGGTGCTGGTCAGGGAGGTCTGGGATTGGCCATTGATGGTCCGTCTGAGGTACCAATTAACTGTAAAGACAACCGTGACGGCACCTGTACAGTGGAATACGTACCAAGCAAGCCAGGAGAATATGACGTGTCTGTCAAGTTTGCTGATCAGGAAATTCCTAGTAAGTATGGAATAACATTCTTAACATTCTTGAAATATTTAAGGTTGATCCATTAGAATGAACTCATTTTCATTTTAGAAATTTCAGAAATGGTTAAATTGTGTTTTTGAATTTTAATAACTATAAAATAATTTGTCTTTCAGACTCTCCTTTCAAAGTTGGCATTAAGAACCCTGTAGATGCCAGTAAGGTACAATGTTATGGTCCAGGGTTAGAGCCTGGTGTTAGGACCGGTGTGGATGCCACATTCACCGTGGATACATCAGAGGCCGGTGATGCACCACTTACTGTCACCACCACCGACTCCAAAGGTATGACAGACCTTGTGTATTACACTTTGTTATTTTGTAATTTACAGAGTGTAGCTCATACAAAACAATTTCCTACACGCAGGTAACTCTCACATATAAATACTTCTCAGGCTCAGCAAACTTCATTGATGTCCACTTGCACCTCTTCAAAGACAGAAATTACAATTCAGATATCAATATTTTAAAATGTTACCATTTAGCATATACATGTTAAACCTGCATTTTATTTCCATGAGTAACGTTGGAGTACATTTCCAAGATACATTATACCCCCATAATCAGAGTTTCTGTGGTATATAGTTTTTGGTCTTTATGTACTTAGATATTGACACAGTTTTAAAGTACATTATATTTGATTATAGGTAGAACACAGCCAGCCAAGCTTGTACCAGTGGCTGACGGTAAGATCGAGGCCACCTACATGCCCACAGAGGAAGGTCCGTGTAAAGTGGACGTCAAGTACGCCAACCAACCTGTACCCGGCAGGTAAATAGCTTAACCTTTATGTACTTATTCTGTATGGCTATGTATGTAGAAAGAAATATGATATGATCTTTGTTTTTTTAAGGACATATGGGTGTTAGCTGTAGACCAGCAAACAGATGTTTGAAACATCGTAAAAGCTAAATTCAAAATACAGTCTACTCTCAATAATTCAAACTTCAAGGGATTGTCAGAAAAAGTTTGACTTATCAGGAGTTTGACTTACTGAGTACATAACCAGCAATCAATTTTTAAGAAGACTGATGTCCCTTTTTTCTATCACCGTTCACAAACGTTTGTGTTATCTTCTTTTAATGATCAAGCTGCCTTTAATGTATGTAATTCAACTCCATAACAAGAAAGTTAATTATCTGTCCACTGATCTCCTTATAATTAACTCATATTTGTTTAAGAATTCATTTGTGGTTTGACTTACCAAGGTGAATTTTCAATGTAAAATTAGTTATGGGACCTAAAATTTAGTTCGACTTTCAAAAAATTTGAGTTATCGGAATTGGAGTTATCAGGAGTAAAAATGCATGGAAACCAAGGAAGAGAAATGGGACTTTTAAAATTAGTTCAAGTTAAGTGGAAATTCAAGTTATCCGAGTTTGAGTAAACAAGAGTAAACTGTACATACAGATTGCAATGAATTTGAGACTTAAGAAACTTAAATATAAACTAGAAGGAATTAGATAGAGTTCTGTAACTCATAGAAACTTTAGTGGTTAATGTTTATTTTCCTTTTTTACAGTCCATTCCAGAACAATGTCCTGCCAGGAGCTGATGCCAGTAAAGTACGTGTCACAGGACCAGGCGTCAGTGACAACATACCTGCTAGTTTACCGGTTACATTCACTATAGATACACGGGACGCTGGTATGGCTGAACTGGAAGTACTAATTCAGGTGAGATATCTTGGGAGAATAATAAACCATTATATTAGAAACTGACATCGAAACAAACATTACAAGGTGGAGAAACATCTAGTAGTGGTTATGTTATTGGGAGGCATGGAATTCAATGTACCATTGTGAATGTTGGTATATTCCTTAGCTCTACATTTCACTGTCCCCACAGCTGGTAATGCCAATTCGAAGAAATGTCTTGAGGTATATATAGACGTCAGAAGTAGCTTTGGCACAATGATACCATATTACATGTATACAAGAATACCTTATGCCTTCTCTTTGTTTTACATGTTTGTAGTTAAGAAACTAAGTACAGTTTCTTGCACACTACTGTAAACGTGGTTATTTTCGCTGGGGGAAAATTTCACCATTATAACATCAAGACTTTTCGCGTGGCAGAAATATTCGCGATAAAAATGTCCTTCCCATCATAAGAATGCAACAGGGATATTTTCGCATGGGGGAAATTTTCGTGTAATCCCTCTATTCACGAAAAACGCAAAAAATACCTCCAAGCAAAACTTTCCATGTTTACAGTACTTCATGTAGTTTAACAGAACATGCATCATTTCTTACAAATTTGATTAAATAAAAGTACATGCGTGTCATTTATTATTTTGCATATGAAATCACTTTACATGTTCAAAATGTAGATAACACCCTTGACTTCAAATTACTTGCAAATCAACTAAAATTGATATATGAAATAGCGCTTAGATAAAACTAAAATTCGTTCCCAAAGTTCATCTCCATTAGGATTATTTTCTCTTTCATAGATGCAACAGCAAGCTTTCTATGATGTTGTTAAGATTCTAGAGAAATGAAGTTATTTCTTCAGAAATTGAAGCAATATGAGTAATCTATAATATTGGATTAAGTAACCTTCACCGTATTATGGTTTTGGCAGCAAGTTCAGAATGAGCATGAAAACACCTATAAAGATTGTAGGAGTTACGCAGAAAAACATTAAACATGATCGGCAGTGGCACCCTGCTGATTTGTTACTTCAAACTGCACAAACTGAGTGATACAAACTTCAATATGTGTAAAATTTATTTTAGTTGAGTCAATGCAAAAAATTCCCTCTTCTGCAATTTACAGCCTACCTAATAGAATTGTTGATTGAAAAACCTTGAAGTATTTCTTGAGTGACATTTTAGACATGTAAATTATGCAGTTAATGTTCCAATGTGCAAATATATATACTAATTTCTGTGTAAGGCAATTTAAGTATGATTAAAGTGAATGTCAAATATTCACTTATAATTAAATTTTGAAGATAAATTTTATTATTTATTGAAAATTTCATTAAACTTTCAAAGCAGTTGCTTTTAAATGTTGTAGTTGGCGTCAATAGCACTTTATTTTCTGAGACAGCCTAATGAATTGGGCTGGATGTTTTAGGGTGCACAATGGGTGATATGTAAAATAGTTGTAATAAGTTGATTGCAACATTGTTTACAGTTTTGTAAGTCTATTATACATGTTTATCATGATATGTTTGTAAAGACTTCAAAGACTTTGGAAATACTTAAAATTTTCGTAAACATAGTTGGCATTCTTTAACTTTTAAAATGACTTTAAGAATATTGAAAGAGGATAGTGTAGGAAAAGAACATGTAATTTTAATAGCTAATAGTAAACTTCTACGTTATAAGTTGAAAAAAAACCAACCTTTTTTTAGAGTCATCTACAATAGTCATAATACACTACATACGTGATGCAGAAAACTATGAAATAAAAGAAGGTTCCAACGAACCCCAAAATACATGATTTCATTACCTTTTCAAATGGCAATAATAAGGAAAGCACACATTTTGTCTGTAAAACATCTAATACTGGATATAATATTTACTAGTATGCATCTAACTGAATTATAAAAAAGCTCAGCCTGTTAACAAAAATTCTCTATTTACATCAGAGGCCAGACGGATCATTCGCCCATCCACACATCGTTGATAATGGAGATGGAACATTCACTGTATCTTACGTACCTGATGACCTTGGACCATATGAGATCCGTATCAAATTCGGAGGTCAACCTGTGCCAAACTCACCATTTAGGGTCAATGCCATGCCGATTGGAGATGCGAGCAAATGTAGAATCACAGGTGAGAAATTCTCAATTTTGGAAGATGTTTATTTTCAGTACAAAACTGTGTATGAATTTTATAGAAATTTTCTTTAATATGCCTAAATTTAGGATAAAACAAATTTCTTCATGAATAATTGAAGGATATGCAATAAAAGTTGTTATTCCAACAATTTTGATTTTTTTTCTTTTAACAATCATTTACTTTTCATTCCATACAGAGGGTGACGACAAGTGTGTACCCATCAACAAGGAGACAGTCATTTGTGTTGATGCCTCTCAAGCCGGTGATGGTAAAGTCACGTGTCGTATCCGTAGTCCAAGTGGCAGCGATATTGACATCGACATCGTAGAGAATCCTGATGGCACGTTCAGCCTGCTGTTCACGCCCCAGATGACGGGTGACTATACCATCAGTATCAAGTTTGGTGGTAATACGATCCCAGGAGGAGAGTACGACATACAGGTAGGTGGTCCTGGCACGTACAGAACGGCTCAGTGTGTACAAGTATCTGATACCGTGGACTTGAGTGATTATGGTTGACGATAAGTCTGTCACTTATAGGTATCAAATTCAGAAAACTTTCGTCGATTCAAAAGATTTGTAAATGAATTTTTCAATGCACAATTTCAAAGGCTTTAAAATATTATTAAAATCAAATAAATTAGTGAAGATTAGAAAATGACAATGTCTTTGATATATAAAGTGTACGTTTGTGCATTGCCGAGTATAATTGATTTCGTAAGTCAGCAAAAACGATGGAAGATATATGTGAATATTACTCTCTATCTTGACTTAAATGTATTTCTTGTACATACTGAGCTAGAAAAAAGTACTTTTGTAAAGTAAACTCTGTTTCCAAAAAAAAAGTAAATCTTGCATAATCAGTAAATGTGTTCTTAATAACTATAGATCAGTGTTACATAATTTTTATTCAGTATTTGCTTATAACTTGAACGAGGTTTGGCAAGTTTAAATATTCTGTATCTTTGTTGATTGAAACAGACTGCACATTAATGCACGTTAAGTAGTGCGTAGGTAAATTCCTATATATCGTTAATATTTTTTAATGCATCTTGAGATATTATGTAAGCCTTGATTGGAAACATATCAAAACTTGTTCATTTGAGAAGCTTATAAATTTAGCATAACTTTTGTAAGCATGCCCTTGAAACTGTTTGTTTCATATCATAATCCATACAAAATTTTTTTTATAATCATTGAAATCATTTTGTACTTTTTTCTCATTCGCTGTCATAGTAGTTAATTGTAACTAGCCTGAATTTGTCAATGCATGGTTGAGACACTTAGTAATTGTACAGATTAAGACAGAAACATTTAAACTCATAGATCACCATAGTAAATCAGTTCGGCAAAATGCATGATACAGCATGACCAGAAAATACTAAGGTATTGCTATAGAACATCTCAAAGTAATAGACCGTGCTCGTCAAGTATAGGATTGGCTTGTGCTCACATTCATCTCTATACAAAGCAGTATAGAATAATAATCAGATTCAAACAAACAATAAGGTATTCTTTCAAAATAAGAGGGGAATATTAAGTCTGGAACCCCTCTTTCCCTCTCCTCCCTAGGAAATAAACGAGTCAAAATAACTCTATCATTGACTTCAGGAAATGATCGTGAAAGATAAAAGAGACGGGTCCAGAGTTGTATATTTATCACTTGATTTCCTGACAATGGAATTACGCAGCATGATAAATTACGTCCACAGACGTTTACCTGGATTGGTACCAAATGATTCAAATGTCTGAAATATCTGACTGTGATCTTACTTTGAAGTTTTTAGGAGGCAAGATGCCGTTTTCTGACATAGTATTAATGGTGGTAGCCAATGTTTCAGACAAACTTTACATCTGTCTGTCTGTCTTCATTTATCTACTACCACTAAATGGTTTGTCTCTATATTGTTCTTTATAGCAAGGTGTTTTTTAGGATATTTCAAGGATTTTGATGTAATGGTTCTGTACAACATTGAAATACCAAGAAAGAGAAATCTTCCCCACATTTTAAGCTCACTTAGACCAATACAGCCTCTTGGTATAGTAGGAATGATTCAAACAAAAGGAAACTTACATCTTTTACTTGGATTACATAAGTTCATTATATTGCTATCCTTGAAAAGAGTACATACATGCATTAGAAATGTATTCCAGAGAATTAGGGCGTTCACACACCATTGTAAGACATATATATAATGTAAAATTCTTGTACAATTCTACCAATAACTTAAGATTTATTGTTGTGAGGGGCCGTCACTACTTAGTATACACTTAAGTTTGATCATTAGAGCCCCCTGATGTATTACCCCCTCCTGGAGTTTGAAGTATCCCCATCACGGTCTCATGTGGTATGGTTACCGGTATGTAGAATTGTAATAGTTACCTTATACCATTTGGAGTGTAATTTTAAGTACTTCTTTCCTGTGATGCGCACTGTTACAATATTTATTTGTTTTATGCTTACTTTGTTTTTGTTTGCTTTTTGTTTCTTAGAGATCTTTTATAAAATGGTCCAATGTTATTATTGTGAAACAAAACTTTCATGATATTCGAGTTTGATTTCTTTTCATAATTGAATCTTTGTGATGTTTTTGGATCGTTTGATTAAAGATCAATATATAGGTACAGAATTTGAGGAAGTGTGTGTATTGGAAAAACAAAAAAAAACTTGGTGCAAGATTTTCTTAATATGTGGAATGTTTTCATTATGCTAATCAAGATGACCCTGGCCTTGAGTTCGATTTACTTCTCATATATGTAAAACTGTATGTACTGCTGACCTTGACTTTTATACTCTAAATACTTGACCTTGGAAGATTGACCTTTATTTCAAGAGTCAAGCTGAAACCAATACAAAAGGTGACAGGACTTCAAATTTGATACTTATATTCGGGCAAGACCTTTCAAATGAGACCTTTTTTTCTGTATTTATCATTGATGTTTTAATTTCTTTTAAAAATTCTTGACCTTGTCTTTAAATACTTTATCTTGAGTTACACACTTGACATTGTCCTTGCAACAGTACCCTTTAGAGGCGATGTCAGTTTACGACTCCTTTACTTGGATGATTGAAATTATTGACTTAATTTATCAAAGTCTTAATTTTTCGATAATTTCCAAACACCATTTGATGGTGCCTTCGATTTCGCATCTTTATATCTATGACACATATTCCAAAGTAGGGAAACTTTTATGTACAACTTCATCTACATCTGGTTTAGAATATATGTTTGTGCATCAGAGATAAGAGTCAGATCGTTTTACCATACAGAAATATGAATGATTGAGTCAGTGAGTAATAAAATCGGTTAAGAGTGATTCACGTAATAAAAATTTTCCATATAGAAAACTCTAACACCCCCCCCCCCTTTTTTTTCTCCCCCATGATGAAAATAGTGAAATATTTGGAACCTTCCAAATACCTTTATTTCCGCATTTTAGCGAGCAGCGCCGACTGCCATGTATTTTGGGTGCATGTTGTTTGACTTGATTGGCCCGGGTAATTTATACCATGATAAAACAGATGCAGTCAGGTCGGAAGTAAGAGTTAAGTGTTGTTGCACTGCACGGAGAGGGTATTGAAATAACAATGATTTACGGTACAAGAGTTTGTTGATTGGAATCTGGCAGCTGGTACCTTAACTTTGTTGCGTCAGTTTGTCTTCTTTGGCTTCACCCCCTGACATTCCTGTCCAGTGGCGGATCCAAGAATCCCATGATCATCAGATTTGATACCATATACATTTAAAGTATGCAGTAATTCTTTTCTTTCTGAGGTTTTTCTTTGAAAAAATTTAAAAGAATGAAAAAAAGGGGGGGGGGGTCTCTGATCCCATACTAGATCCACTCCTTGTACCGTTGTGAAAGATAACCTATTTTGAAAGATCGTTACCCGTTCTGCATAACTAGTATCTGTGTTATATGAAATTTCCAACGTTTTTAAGGTGTCAGATTATTGGGATGTAAAATGCCTGTACGCATCTCGATTGCATTGATGGTTATATTGAAAATGCACGACTCATATTATTTTTTTTTTCAGTTGTACGATATTTTGCATATGCTATATGCATGTATATTCATTAACAGTGCATGCTAGCAGAATGGAATGCTATAGCTATTCACCCCATTTCAGAAACATTCAACCATTGACTGGAAATGTTCTGGTTTTAAAGCTGAACTATTTCGTTTAATTTTGTTTTATATTTTAGAATGATAATTTTGCTTGAGAATGATCGTGTTGTTTTCCGTTCATTAGGTCATTACTAGTTGTGACTGGGTGGATTCGGTAAGATATTACAAGTCCTTATAATTATTTATATAATGACTTTCAATACATCAATATAGTACAACTCAGGGCACCTCAAGCCAGAAATGTGTATATTATTAAAGTACCTAGGCCTCTGGCTTGATAGCTGCATGGCGCAAACTGAAACTACTACAGTATTGATACTTGTACTTCAAATTATGTTCAATTTTGAACAAAAATCTACACTTTTTTTACCTATTTTGGCAGTCACAGACGCTTGTAATACATGTAACCAATACGCCTAAATGACTGACTCCAGCTTTAATTACCATACAACTAATTAGATACAGCATGCATATTTCATTTGTGACTAGATACAATTTTTAAAAGAATCAAATTTCGAATCCATGTATGAACAAAACAAAATACTTTCATTGTTTCTATAAAAAAGCATGCCGATTTCACACATTAAACAGAGTGAAATTAAGTTATTTGAAATGAAGAGGTGGTCCATGATTAAAGACTGACAGGAGATTATCATAACACACGGAGAAATCATTGGAGATTTGAGCACTTCCTAACGAGTTAACTCCTTAAGTGTTTTACCATAGCTTTCTTTGGTTGAACTTTTGATGTTCCGTGGTCAGGGGCCAGTGTAGTAAACAAAATATTTGTGGATAATAGGTTTGTAGTGATTGAAAGGTGCCCGATAAAAGTCCAGTTACCAGCTGTACCGAGTATATAAAAAATCAAAATTCATGTGTAGGAATGAAGGGAGCATAAGCCTACGACTGGAGAAAATCAAAGCGACTTCCTCTGCAATTAGGTTTGCGATCGAAGCAATGCTAAAGCCCCAAGTTTCCCAGAACACTTCACTCTGACACTTTTTGTCTTTTGGGTGTTCCTTTAATACAGCTCAGCGATGATAAGTTTGGATGATAAGTATTTCATAAGTCTAGATAATGTCAATTTATAGGTAATTCTTACTGCTGTGTAATTCGAAATGAGATATTCATACAAAGTAAAATTGTTGCACTAGGTCGTTGATGAACAAATTTCATCTAATTCCTCCATTAAACGCTTGTGTGCATATTTGATAAAGTAAGTGGCACTATTCGTCTATCATCTCCATCTTCATAAAGCTAACTTATCTCTGCCATCAAACATTCTTGTCTTTACATTTGCCACAAAGACGCTGCAGCTCCATGATGGATTTCCTGCCCGAAAGTCTCAACTCCCGACTATCAATCCTGCACCCTCCCTTAAGTCGCTGTAACCAATCAAATCAGCCTCTCAACTGCAACATTTTCATTTCTGATGAGTGCATCTTTCGATTCTTTTGGGCATTTACAAGTGTTGTGGTAATGAGCATTTTAAGAAATTAAACTTTTGAGGTTTAAGCTCAGGAGTTTATTTTCTTCCTCTATCTCCTCCCCCTCTTTGTTTAATTTTCGAACACTCTCACCGGTGAATTCTTCTACGCAAGTTTGTAGTAATAGTGAACATAAAGCATCTCGGATAATTTACTTGTCTGATAAGTGCCAATATTGATAGTGGAATTTTTTCCACTTTATAAACTCGACAGAACAGGAAATTCAGCATTAACCGAAGCATCACGAAATATGTGAAATTTGCGGCTATATTTCACTGGAATTCATTCAAAGCGAATAATTGTGTAGCGCGGCATAATTGAGTCGGGTGATTGTCTTGTGGAGTATATCTACTATAACTACATAGTATTTCTCGATAGTATATCAGTGGATAAGCTCGTCGTCATACTTAGGTAAGATTTTCTTAGTCAAGAAATCTTGTAATAGAAATTTGAAATGTTACAAATATATATCGATTTTAGCAACTTGGTCATCAATCGAATTAATTAAAATTCCCAAACGTTTCATCCAAATTTTCTAATTTCCATGCCTCTTTGGTGATTTTTCATGTCTCCTTCGAACGACATATTTTTGGGGGGAGAAGGGAGGGGGTCCATTTGTAAATACTTTTTTTAAATGAACAGTTTAAATTTTTTTCGCCGACGTTAACAAAGTTAACAAAGATAAAGTTTTTGTTTCTTTGGTGTGGTTATGCCTGGTGCACTCATGGACATCAAGTTTATCACAGTCCGGCTTCTCCTTAAGATAAGATTGTACTAAAACATAAGATACTGCGGTGCGAACTGAAAAAACTCTGTTAAGTCATTTTGAGAAATCGAAATTTAAAGATATGCATAAGAGTGTTCGATTTGTGTTAAACGGTATGGTGTGGCGCACCTGCTGTAATTAATCATCACCTCTATCAATATGTCGGTTTTTCGATTAGGAAAAGTGCTGATACCATTAGTGTGTCAGATTATCTACCATTGATTATTTTTTCTTACTAGAGAAAATTTTTTTTTGTTATTTCTTTACTCAAGTAGATGTGTTTGATCTCCGTATTTTACTAGAATAAATTGAAATAAAAATTTCGAGGACAGACTTATTCGATCAGCTCAAATGTTGTTCAGATAGAGAATAAGTGTCTTAATTTGTGTTTTGTTACGGGTATGCAACACACAGCAAGTGCATTTATCGTACATGTAATGCGCGTTAGCGCATTTCATGCGATAAATGCACTTGCTGTGTGTTGCATACCCGTAACAAAACACAAATTATGACATTTATTCTATATATATGCACCGTAGTTGTCTGTTCCATTCTTGTTTTCTGAAATTGCTTTTTCTAGGTAAAAGTGCGACGTTAAAATTCATCTAACCGCAGGTTCAGTTTGCAGGTTAGAACAGCCGTCGCGGCATGTTTCTTTAGATCTTATGCATTGTGACGTCACGAGTGTTAATACACGAATTGAAGCACGTTCCTTTCAATAGTAACATCTCAGGGAACTACATAGCCTGTGCATATATATATTCGTATTTACGCGTTGTCATACCTACACATGCTTAAAGATTGAGGAAAAGACTTTTTGCTTTCAACTGGTTGGACTGTTAATGTATTGTTTTCGAATCGTGGGACATATATGGATCACATTGTATGGCGTCAGTCGGTCTGTCACACTTTCGTATAAATGCCTTAACGTTCTTCTGTTATGACCACTTTCTTGCTTTGTGAGGTACAAAACTCAGTGAATGTCAAGACAATGTCACATGAGAGTCTATAAGACCACAGGAAACAATGTATTTGTTACTGAAATTAATTAAACCAGAGCAAAATCCTTTGGGGTTTCTTCGTCTCCGTCAACCAAAAAAAAAATAAAAAAAAAGAAAGAAAGAAGAAAGAAAATTATAAAGACAAAAAATAACCTTTCGACCTTGTTTTATACATGGAAGCTGATTAGATACTGGATTTATTGAAGAAAATGAGTATAACTCCCAAAGACTACTAGTATTCTCTAAGCTTTTAGTCGTTCATAGATGAAATAGCAAATACAATGTATGGCAAACAGTTGGAGTCAACCTTTGCTCTTCTCTTCAAACTAACATCAAGGTTTTATAATTTGTACGTGTCAGACAATTTGGCAGTTATGTAACATTTAGAAAAACTGCATGAATTAAATTGCACATTAAGAACAAAGAATCAAAAGAATCCATGCGAACACTCTTCTCTGTCTGACGTTATCATAGAACATTTTTAAATGAAAAACATAGGATGGATTGTGTAATATATGCGTTCTTTATGACGAACATATGTTGTGGCGTCCACACGAACACTCGCTATCTGAAATCGTGGAAAGATAAATTTTACTGATGTTGCCCTCTTATTTTTTCCTGTAGAGAAATATATATCAGAGTTTCCAATCTTCTAGTCTTTACATATGATTGTCAGAGAGGGGAGATTTTGGCACTTTGATGCTGGATCTATTTTCGCTCATGTTGTAAATGATAGGTTGCTATTTTGGGAAATTTTATCCCGTAGAATGCTATTTTCATGTTTCATTATGTAGTGTATTTGATCTCTGTAGATTTTAAGATAAAGAAGGAATGTAGTAAGTCTGAAATACGTGTACTTATTAGATTGATCCGTTTTAAATTAATTAAGCACTTGGCTGCTAAGAAAGTACTTGCATTTTCAATTTTTCTGCTGTCTGAGGGCTTTTAATGCTCCTTAAAGTAGAACAGAGTTGTAGATATAAAGAAATCAGCTCTGAAGCGGAAGTAAATTTTTCCCTTTGATAAATACTAGTACTATAGTGTTATCAGCTATGATATAATACTAGTACTATAGTGTTATCAGCTATGATATAATACTAGTACTATAGTGTTATCAGCTATGATATAATACTAGTACTATAGTGTTATCAGTTATGATATAATGCTAGTACTATAGTGTTATCAGCTATGCATGGCAAATTCAACATTTTAAAAGACCAATATTCTTCATCCCCCTTTTTTTTAATTTTTGAAAGAAGTATTTGCATTCTAATGTCAAGAGTAGGGGAAACAATTTTAGGAATCATTTATATGTACAAGAAGTGCCCTACCTTCCCTTTTAGGTTTATTTCAATGAAAAGTACTAGTTAATCCAAAAATTGTGTTCTATTATAACTTAAATACTATCTATAACTTAAAGATAAAACTTCTTTTTTTTTTGTCTATTCAAAAAAAACTATACCTCTTAACTTACTGATATTAATGATTTAACTCACTGTGTATATTTGCATGTATTAATAAGCATGTAGCTTGTTACTGATGATGTGTGTTTTATACAGGCTGTTAGCCCAGAAGATTACAAACACTACCTGGAATCTCAGGTGAGTGAGAGTCATTAAGACAAGGTGTATAATAGGTGGTGAAGTTGTTATATATACTATATCAGGAAGTTGGTAATTATGCACGGTATGATCTAGAACGACGTCAGGGAAATGCTATAAGTAATTAATATGTTACCTAAGTTCTTGTTTGATATTGGTTTCATAACTCAATACTTGTGAAATTATATAAAACGAAGGAAAAATGATCAAAACGGGTGATTAGTTCTTTCTTCGGCAAAATTTCTATTTTTGGCAGCAAATTGCTATGAAAAAGAACTATCAGTTCTGTAAAAGATGGATAATTGTGGTTTCCATTAGATATCTAATTTCATGTATTTCTAGATTATCTAGTATGATAAAGGCTGAAAATAATTCACTAATGAGATATTTCCTTAAAAATCCCCTGGTTATACCTTCATTTATTCTCTTGTAATCACAAACAAGTTTGATGAATGATAAATTCTTTGGCTGAAGGTGATGGCATGTACTTTAGAAAAAAAAAAAAAAAAAAAAAAAAAAACGCAAGACATAAAAAATGGCAGATGTATAACTTGTTCATTGCTGGCAAATCTCTTTATGATGTTCTGTTTGGCTTTAAACATAGTGCAGAGGAAATAATTAAAAAAGTTTTCAGTATGTTAAGATCAGATAGTGATGTAGTCAGGACACCTGCATACAAATCATCCAGATATACACAGGCAGTTTTTTTTCTGCAAAATAGTCAAGTCCCGGGTTTTCAGGCTTCAAAAAATAAACAAGGTCAGTGCATGTGATTGGCACAGAGTAATAGGAGTTATAGCCAGTGTAAGGGTAAAGTTTGTCAGTAAAGGCTGATGATGTAGGAGGATAAAAACTTTCAAGTTCACAGATAGGGTGTACTAATTGTAATGATATGTGTGTCTATGGTAGATAACTATAGGTCTGCTGACTGTACTGAATACAGCTCACTCAATTTTCTATGTAGTCATGATAACAAATGCATGGGCTGATCAACTATCTGCATACTTGTCTCTTAAGTTTATCTGAATTTTAAGGGTATTGAACTGTTTTAGCTATTTCTTTGCTTGTGTTTGAAAAAGTTGATTGAATGTTTTTTAGATAGCCAGTTTGAAGTGAATTTTCCAACCCAATTCAAAATAGTTCTGAGTTTGGAATGCTTTCTTTAAGCATTCAATTTGTTGAATCATATGTTCTTGGTCCACCAATCTTCAGGGATGTTATTTTCTATATTTGTTTAGGTTGGAGCGACTGAAGATCTGATCACCCAGGACGTAGTAGACTCTGTGCATGCGGCAGCCCCAGGGGCAGGTCTGTTCCAGCCCGTAGATATACGTATACCTGTAGGGCCCATATTCAACTTTGTATCTGGTATGTATAATAGTAGCATGTAATGTGTATTCAATTGTGCATCTGGCGAATAAAGTTTAAAGAATAAAGGATAAGTAAATACATTGGTCATATACTCTAATACACTTCTTGGAAATGTTAACAAGGACAATTTCATATATATGACAAAGCATCAGATGAACGAATTATTATATTTTTGCTAGAGTTGAGTCTTTCTTGACCTCAAGAGAAATGATGAATATTTGTTATTCAGAATTTTCTAATCTTATCGATGTTTTGTTGTTTTACAGCATTTGTTGTCATGCCGTCGGGTAAGAAGGCCTATCCCAAGATCCAGGACAATAAAGACGGTACTGTCACCATCAGGTACCAACCAACGGAAACCGGACTCCATGAACTCTACGTCAAATATAACAATGATGATATTGAAGGTTTGTGATATAATATTAATTGTTAACGTTGAGTAGGTAATGTCTGTCCATCTGTCTGTCTAACTGTAGACACATCACTTTCTCACAAAGTTTTATATTGCAATGATGTAATGCAGTGTGATGTTGTTTTTGCATTGATAATGATGAAATGAAATGGAAGTAGAATTTCATAAAGGTTTACAAAAATTTATCAAGCAAGATTTCAAAATGACGAGTTGTTAATTCCAACTGACCTTTCTTTACAATACACAAAGTGGAAAAGTTTGCAAGAATGTTTAAATTAGTGTATATATCACAGTAAGGATAAGTTATGCCCTATGAATATTCAGCTATTACAACCATTCTTAAGCTGCATTAGCCATGTGATATGCTTTACATGCATAGGGTCTTTTCTTAGCATTATACATGTAGATGCCATATCTATTCTAGCCAAACTATTATGGAAAGCTATGGTGACCTTGATCTTCTGTCAGAAGAAGATGAATTAACAAGATAAATAGACATAGATAAATGCTGCGGTACTTATCTATTGCTATATATACCAGAATATCAGATAAAGTCAACTTGTCGACTTGCCGTTAGCAACAGCTGCACATGTATATTTAAATTATGCATTGGGATGGGAAGGAAAAATTCCTAGAACAAATAAAGAGTTTAAATTTCAATTAGGATTTTCTAGATAAAGTTTTTATCTTTCATACTTTGTGGTACAAGTTACCCATATTTACCTGGATTGGTATGTGCCTAGAGAATAAATATCCAAGAAGAACATTTGGTAATATATTTCACAACTTTATTCTTGTTTTTAACAGCTTTATGTTAAGTTTTTAAGAGCAAACCATTCAAATTCTTGATACAAAATACTTCAAGAAGTCAGCACCAAGTTTAGTGCTTGGTGCATTTCCAAGTTAAGATCGGCCCACATAACATTGGAATTCACTGATAGATCAGGGTGGCTCAATCAATCTCCGGCATCAGTGATAAAGATACAGGGGAATCGGGGGAATTGTCTGCGTGGTAATTCACTGACTCAGACTCTCACTCTTATAGCTACATCAAAGAAAGCTTACTTGGCATTCAAACAAGATGGAGCTTCAAGTAAATGGTGAATGAAAATTTTCTTGTTTTATAGGAAATAGGAATTCACTTTGAAGTATATATCATATTGCCTTCATCGTGATTTTGTTCTGATGTGTGCTCTTTATACAGAATGTTTTGTGTTCTATATACAGATCATTTGATTGGATTTATCATGTTCTCATGCTGTTTGAATTTTGAACAGGAAGTCCCTTCAAGTTCCACGTGGACGCGGTTAACAGTGGTCATGTGACTGCATATGGTCCAGGTTTGTGCCATGGTATCGTTAACGAGCCGGCAGAGTTTACCATCGTCACCAAAGATGCTGGTGCAGGTATGTCCCTCTTATCTTTCAATTTGCAGATGTCTCTTATTGAACATTCAGAAAGATTACAAAAGAAATAATCCTATTCATATTTATTTGGCTCAATAATACTTTCCCTTCTGCATTATACTTTGCCAGTTGAGAGCATCCACTTGACATTTATGAGTGTGAAAAATCATGTTTTATCTCAACAACCTTTTTCTTTTGCTGATTGCCTTTACATACCAGATTCCCCAAAGAAAGTTTCCACTGCAGTTTCTCTCTAATAGATTTGCAAACGAAAAACGAAATTTTAGTTATGGACTCTAAATTTTAGATTTTATGCTTGTAAATAAAATTTAGTGTTCAAAATTTGGAAATGGACAATTTTTGTTACAGGTGGTTTATCTCTGGCCATCGAGGGTCCGTCTAAGACAGAGATTAAGTGTGTAGACAACGGTGATGGTACCTGCACAGTGAGCTACCTGCCTACCGCTCCAGGAGAGTATAATATCACCGTCAAATTTGCTGATCAACATATCTCTGGCTCACCATTCACTGCTAAAATCACACGTAAGTATTTAACAAATGTTGTTTTGAATGATGCAAGGTAAGGTAGGTATGTCAGGTTATAAGTTTTATATCATCATTGAATGTTACTTTTAATCAAACATAAAGGCCCTGTCACACAGCCATTTACGTATAAATTTCAAATAATTTACGAATGAAATTTTAAAATCTGGATTTATATACAGGAATACGTGGAAAAAGATGGTTGTAATGTGTGAAATTTTGACAGATGAATATTGCAAGAACAACACATTAACTACGCATGAAACATGAATAAATTGCTCAAAGAACACGTATATCTATGGAAAAGCAAATTTTGTGTGTAGTTCTTAGCGGTATACGCAATACATAAGTGATGCATTCGCAATATATGCATGTTTTTTTGCATGAAAGGTTCGTTAATCATGCGCAGACATACGTGGAACGGACGTGAAAATTGCAAACTTTGTGTAAGAATCTCGTAATCATTGCGCACACACGCGTATGAATTATGAATGAAATGCGTAAGAACTGCGTAAAAATTACATTAATTATGAATAGATCATGTTTATCCGAAAGGTCAAAAAATTTTGTGCAGCTCAAAACCGTTTTCGCGTATGTCCGCGTATTCTCATCCCGGATTTCACTCCCAGACTTATGAGTTATGTATATTTGCACATGGATTACGTATCTACACGTACCTCCATGTTGCCCCAAATGATTGACTTAGTTTATGCGTAATTTATGTGCAAGTGCTGTGTGACAGGACCTTAATTTTGCATTTACTCTTGGTTCAGAACTGAGAACCATAAAGAGCATAATTAAAATGGAAGCAAAATCTTATCTTTAAACTATATTGAATGAATGATAGTAAATGTCTGGAAACTATCAAGGATTTGATTTACACAAATGATGAAGAATGGTTTAAACATGACTTTTTGGTCTTTATTTTGTTAAGCACCCACAAGTGGTCCACACAGGAAGGCCCAGATTGGTCGTAGCAGTGAGGTGTCACTCAAAGTGATGGAACAAGACGTCGCGAGTCTTACTGCCACCATCAAGACCCCATCTGGCCGTGAGGAGCCATGCTTACTCAAACGTCTCGCTAACGGCCATCTTGGTTAGTACATGTATTCAAACTTATGTCATTAATGAACTATTTTAAGATTTATAAATGATCGATGAGCATTTTCTTTCTGATGTTTTTCTCAACCTGCAAATAATTTTTGTGTCGCTTGCAAAGCATAGCGACACTTTGGGATCACTTTGTCTGTTGTCCATCTGTCCGTCTGTCTGTCACACTTCAATGACTGTCACACCCTAGATAAAAGTGATTCCTAAGTGTCGCTATGTTTGAAGTTTTGTATTATCATATTTTCTCTTCAGTATAAGAAATATGAATAATTCTCTTAACACAAGGAACAATACGGTTAAAAATTCATAATGGATGAAGTGAATGAGAAATCTTTCAATATACTTTCTACAATGCCCTAACTTTTATTTTACCAATTTCTTTCTATGATGTTTTCAGGAATCTCATTCACACCACATGAGGTTGGAGAACACCTTGTAAATGTTTACAGGAATGGTGTACATATACAGGGAAGTCCCTTCAAGATCGTTGTCGGGGAAACCGAGCTTGGTAATGCCAGCAAGGTCAAGGTCACTGGTCCAGGTCTCACTGAGGGAATGGCTAATGAGGTCAATGAATTCACTGTGGATACCCAAGATGCTGGTAAGGGAATTTACTGATCCCTTGTTGTTTGTAGATTTCAGCAAATAGATTAAGAATACTTTTTTAATGTTCTGCAGATTCTTTGTATATTTCATAATAGAAAACTGAAGACTTTGAAAAAATGATAGAATGAAAATTTGAATATTAAGTTATCTAAATGTTATGTCTTTGGAGAAATAATTTCAGCTGTATGGAAATTAAGTACATTGTATATTTGAATCGTTATTATACAAAACAAAGATGTTATGCAATATACATGTACATGTTTATCACATGATACACCCTTTATTCAGTTACATAAAGCCATGCCATAAATAAATGTTATGATAACACGTTACATATCACTTTCACTGAGTGTGGTCATTGGAAGAAGCACTCCATATCCTTTGTGATGTTACAATAGAATCGGCGACGTTGGCACATTATTTGCAAGAAATGAAGGCGGAATTAAAACATTTTGACGTTAATTTGATCAATTACGTCATATTTCATGTGATAAAAAGAATCTCAAATGATGTTTCTATTCCATACAGTATTTATGAAACTCATTGTGTGATTCACACAACTTGTTTCATAATTACCGTATGAAATAGAAAATCATTTGAGATCCTATATATATGATACACTTGTATATGTTACATGGATTTAAATTAAGTTAATTCTCATTGATATCTCCGTATGATAAACTATATGAAACTATTTGCATACCAGGTTATGGTGGTTTGAGTTTGTCTATTGAGGGGCCAAGCAAGGCCGATATAGAGTGTCTAGACAATGAGGATGGCTCGTGTCGTGTCACCTACAAACCTACAGAGCCTGGTAATTACATCGTCAACATCAAGTTTGCTGACGAACATGTGCCAGGTATGTCACATTTTGTTTACACAGAACTTGTAAACCAAATTATTTCAAATCGTCAGAATTTCAATGAATCAACCAATTTTTCAGAGAAATTGATATTTATTTTTTCTGTAAGTTGCAATAAATGCAGCATTTTATACTTTGTGTTTTACAGGAAGTCCATTCAATGTCAAGGTTGGAGGTGAGCCATCGTCACGCGTAACAGAGAGAATCACACGTCATAGAGAGGCAGCTGACATCACACACATAGGAAGTCAATGTGAACTTAGCCTTAAAATCCCAGGTAAATACTCTTGTCTACGATTTTCAAGATAAAATAGTGCACAGAAATAAAATAGTGCACAGAAATGACATTGTCTGTATAGATAGGTGCTGCAAAATTTTATTGCTTTCTCTCAACATTTGATAGGGACATAAAACAATCATTTATTATAATGCTCTGAATGTTTAATGATGTTATTTGAAAGGATTTTATCTGTAGATAGCATGCCGGAGTCTTCCACTCACTTCTTTTGTCTTTTTGCCAAAATTCTGCTAGTATTTATGTAGGGATACATTGACAGATGGTTTCATTAAGTGAAAACCTTTCGGTGAAAATAGAACATGTTTCAAATTCTTTGAATTCATGAGGGATGCAGATAGGTGCATACATGTAATAATAAAAGTAAATGTGAATTGTGAACATATCTTACAATATTTCGGAACTTTAATGTTTATTTTCACAGAGCAGAAATCTTTACTGAGCTTTCTTTCCATCATCTAAACCTTTAAGTTGACATCTTTTTTCATATCTCAAATTTGAATTGCAACATTGCGAAAAGCAAAAGTCTTCAATTATTATGATTTCTTTTGATTTGTGCGATAGCTTCGTTATTTGATAAAGGATTTTGTAAGTTATAATGCTTAAACTTGTTGTGATTGAGGATACAATCTCAGACTAAAAATATATATCATATACTTATAAATGATATGAAAAACATGATATAACTTACCCTCAAGTGCTATTTTGCATAATTTTCCCAATGATTTGATCTTTTTTGAGATTGTGTTCTTCTGACTGACATGTAAGGTGTCAACATATATATTTATATGTTAATGACTCTGTATTCCTAGGAAAAATAGTGTTGTACATTTGTTTCAATATCAGAATTATTATGTTATTCATCCAGTGTTAAATGGAAATTATTTCAATGTAAGCACATTTAAATCTCTTCTAGTTTCATTCATGGCAAAAATGGCTAGTGTACAAATTACACAAACAGTGACAGGTAAAAATGTTGCCATAGCAACATGAGTTCAAACCTTTATTCCCACAGATTACCCCAAATTGTAACTCTTGGTTTCTCCTGTTTGCATTTGATCCTCTCTATCATTTATCTTTATAAATTTCAATAAGAGAAGAATACTCTTAAATACCCATTAAGAATACCTGCATGGAAAACAGATTTTCTGATTGGTTCAAAGAATAAAAATGTTTGAACTACAGTAGGTGTTAATAGATCAATGACATCTAAATTGAAAGAATAATAAGTATGAAAACTTCAGTCCCTACCCTAGTGTGCAGCACAATTTACCCTATTATTCACACTTCTTAAGTTGATATACAGCGTATACTGAATGTTGAGATATGTAGTTCATTTGCCTATCAACATGTGCTAAATCATCGATATTGATGTTGTGTTATGTACATTGACCTTTGTAGGGAAGAATAAAAGTCTTATAAATTGTATTAAAATGTAGAAGGGTATTGAAATTAACTTAAGAAAAAAAAGAAGCAAAAACTAACTCAATATTTTAGTGCCTATCTAGATAATTCAATAAAATATGTTGATTGATGTATTGATATATCTGTACTTTGTCTTTATCAGGTACAAGTCCATTTGACATGACTGCCTCTGTTACATCCCCCTCTGGAGTTACGGAACTTTGTGACATCATGAGCCTAGATGATAATCATTACAGCATTAAGTTTGTACCCAAGGAGATGGGTGTCCACACTGTCAGTGTTAAACACAAGGACATGCACATCCCAGGTAAATATAACAGAGACATGCACATCCCAGGTAAATGTAACAAAGAAATGCACATTCCAGATAAATATAACAATGACATGCAAATCCCTGGTAAATATAACAGAGACATGCACATCCCAGGTAAATGTAACAAAGAAATGCACATTCCAGATAAATATAACAATGACATGCACATCCCTGGTAAATATAACAGAGACATGCACATCCCAGATAAATGTAACAAAGAAATGCACATTCCAGATAAATATAACAATGACATGCACATCCCTGGTAAATATAACAGAGACATGCACATCCCAGATAAATGTAACAAAGAAATACACATTCCAGATAAATATAACAACGACATGCACATCCCTGGTAAATATAACAGAGACATGCACATCCCAGGTAAATGTAACAAAGAAATGCACATTCCAGATAAATATAACAATGACATGCACATCCCTGGTAAATATAACAGAGACATGCACATCCCAGATAAATGTACCAAAGAAATGCACATCCCAGATAAATGTAACAATGACATGCACATCCCTGGTAAATATAACAGAGACATGCACATCCCAGGTAAATGTAACAAAGAAATGCACATTCCAGATAAATATAACAATGACATGCAAATCCCTGGTAAATATAACAGAGACATGCACATCCCAGGTAAATGTAACAAAGACATGCACATTCCAGATAAATATAAGAAAGACACACATCCCAGGTAATATAGCAATGAAAACATACTCATCCGAGGTAAATGTGGCAACAAAGTCATGCACATCCAAGTAAATATAGAAACAAAGACACAAACATCCCAGATAAATATAGAAACAAAGACAAACATCCCAGGTAAATATACAAACAAAGACGCAAACATCCCAGGTAAGTAAAAAACAAAGACGTAAACATCCCAGGTAAATAAAGCAACATCCCACTATAAGTCTACTTGTAGATTAACTGTTATAGTACTTAATGAACTCATATGTTTGTATCTTTCTTCCAGGAAGTCCATTTGAGTTCACAGTTGGTCCCATCGCTGGTGGAGGCTCCCACAAAGTTCATGCTGCCGGGCCAGGATTAGAGAAAGGAGAAGTCAACCAACCATGTAAGTCCTATATGTGGTATTATCTATACTGCTAGCTTCTATACAACAAATTCATACTCAAATGTTAGTATCATATATCATGTGTTAATTATCTGACATTGTATATATGTACATTTACAGGTGACTTTAACATTTACACTCGTGAGGCCGGTGCAGGAGGTTTATCTATAGCCGTTGAGGGTCCATCAAAGGCCGAGCTTGACTTTGACGACAGGAAGGACGGATCCTGTGGTGTATCCTACGTCGTTAGTGAGCCAGGAGAGTATATGGTGTCTGTCAAATTCAACGACGAACATATCCCAGAATCCCCCTTCAAGGTCTATGTGTCACCCAGCATTGGAGACGCCAGGAAACTTTCCGTTTCAGCTTTACAATCCAAGGGATTACAGGTAAAATCTTAACCCGAAAAATATTGATACATGTGCAACTTTTTTTCCTTTTAATCAGAAGTATTAGCATAAATGTAACATTATGATATGCTTGATTCTTTCAAGTTCAATACATTTTCCCTTTTCAAAATACATGTAGTAGCTACTTTCAAATAAATGGCATTTCTAAGTTGTTTAACAGTTTTCAATACATAAATTTTACTTATGATTTAAATTCTCTCCCAGGTTGGTAAGCCAGCAGCCTTTGTTGTTAACTATAATGGAGCAGCTAAGGGTAAACTGAAGGCTAGAGTTGTCTCCCCTAGCGGTACTGAGGAAGAGGCTCTCATACAGGAAATAGATGAAGGTAGCGTGTCTGAAAATTTCAATTTCAAGTTTTTGTCAACTTCTTAATTGAAATAATTGTCTTGGATTAATACTATAGGAAATGAAATGAAAATTTGTGTACAATTTTAGGAGAGTATGCTGTGCGATTTATCCCACGTGAGAATGGAGTACACAATGTGTTTGTCACCTTTGATGGTTGTGAGATACCAGAGAGCCCCTTCCGTATTCTGGTAGGAAAAGTTTATGCCGATCCAGGCATGGTCACCGCTACAGGAGATGGTCTTAAACAGGGTCGTACAGGTACGTGTTAAATATGCCTCGAATAAATGGTGCATGCTTTGTAGGAAAGTTGTGAAATACATGTACATGTATACTTGTATAATACCACCATTTTGTTTTTTAAAGCCAAGTTCTTAACACAAATATCTGAAAGAAAAACTTTCTTGAAATGTTTAGATCAGATTTATTTCCGTTCACAATGTTGACAAATGTACAATATTTTAAGGTGAGACATGTAAGTTCATGGTGAACACATGTAACGCTGGAGCTGGTGCCCTCGCCGTTACTGTGGAGGGGCCATCAAAGGTCAAACTAGAATGTAAGGAGGTCGAGGAAGGTTACGAGTTCACATACAGCCCCACAGCCCCAGGGGACTACCTTATCACCATCAGATATGCTGGTGTCAACATCGCAGGAAGTCCATTCAAGGCCAAGATTGAAGGTATGGTCTTACGAAGAAGCTTGACTTATTCAGAACTCTAGTAAATGGAAAAGTTTTCCCTTAAAACAAAGAAAACTGATTTTGAACAAGAGTGAAAAAAATATATCCGTTTCTTATTAATTTTAAAAACTGACTATTAAGTGACATGATTACATCTTTATTTTTAGGTCAAGGTAAACCATCTGGTTACCATGAGCAAGCTTCAGTTGTCGTGGAAACAGTAACAAAGACCAGCATTATGAGCAAATTTAGCGGTCTACAGAAATTCCACTCTGATGCCAGTAAGTGTACATCGGAGGGAATGGGTCTGAAGAAAGCCTTCCGTGGAAAGCAAGCTACATTTACCGTAGACACTTCACATGCTGGTGAGTTAGATTCTATTTTATATTGATATTAACTCTTCCAATTGTGGGAAACAGAGTGCTAAATTTTGTGATGTCATGATGTTTTTTACTCCATACAAACAAGTTTCAAACCATGGTAAAACATCAAAGTTGCATTTTGATGCCATGAAGGTTTGCTTAAGCCTCCCAGTCTAAAAGCCATCAAATAAATATCTACTACTATTTGAAAGTTGATAATTGTATTGTTTATTTGGAAAATTTGTAAATATTCTACACATTCTGTGTACATGTACATTTAGGTTCTATAAGTACTTCTTTCAAATGATGTATTGTTCTATTACAGGTAACAACATGATGTTTGTGGGAATGATGGGTCCAAAGGGACCATGTGAAGAACTCTGTGTTAAAAACACTGGTGGTTACGTGTACAAAATGAATTACATCGTAAAGGAACGCGGAGATTACATGCTCATTGTCAAGTGGGGAGATGAACACATACCCGGCAGTCCTTTCTGTGTACATGTCGAGTAAACGGTGCTATAATATAGGTTATAACAAATTGGATTGTATTAAATTCTATGATGTATTTTATTTCACGAAGACGGTGCGGCCATATAGGATTTATATCAAGTACTTAGAAATAAACGTACATTACATACAGTGCTAGCTTACGGGAGTTTTATAGAAGTCTATGATAAATATATCTTGCCTTATGAAGAGCAAAGTGACGAGATGCATAATATCAGTAATGAAGCACCAGGTACTCAGATCTGACTTATGCTTCCATATTTTTATAGTTATCATTGCTTTATCGTTATTGACATAATGCAACACATTGGTGTTGTTTTATATTTAGAATGTAACGACATGTAGATGGTTACAAAATATGAGTTGTAAATCTTTATACATGTATTTGAATTTTGGCTTTTAGTTATAGATAAACTCAAAGCAATATGCATGTAATCACGATTATCACTCACAGATGTGTAACCTTATTGTGATGTAAGAATGTCTGTTTTTACATCAATTTCAATATTGGTGCTATTAGAATTCATTGATGACACTCTGGAATTAATCAGTATGAAAGAGAATTTATAAAGATCTATAGATAAGTCGTATCCAGACTGTAAATCAATAGAGATTGTAAAACATTATTATTTTTATGGATTATATATATAGGTAGAACTATTACGACATAAATCTTGGTCATTTTCATATACTTTAAGTGCAATTTATTTTCTTACATAAAGAAACATATAAAAATCATTCTTAAAGTTCATTCTCATTTACACGTATATTTATAGGGGTAATTTTTCTCATTTCTATTGCTATGTACTCTTGCCTATATAGACATAAATGTATATATATTATTTACATACACCATTTTTATCTTGTTGGCATTTAAACGAGGACAAATTTTTACAAAGAAGTACAGGTTACGTATTATACATAAAGTAGTAGTTTTAGCAGATTTCCATCCAATTTCTACAACAATTTTTGTACATTTATACATTGGTCTATGCATATTGTTGATAAATGTATACATCGATATGTTTATGATAGAATGCTTATTATACATTTATACACGTTTAGTTATGAACAAATTTGCTTTTTTGAATTGCGTTGTTTTATCTGTATGTAAATAGTATGTCTGTTCTATAATATGATACACAATGTTGGATTGTTCAAGTTTGAAATCATGTGTTAACTATGAGTGATATTGTTTCTCTAGGTATATCTATATCATTGTACGATATTTATTTTCTAAATGAGAGAATTTCTACTTTATGCAGAATTCAGCAGACTAAACGCTACGATTTTTGTATTGGAGAGAGGTTATTCACATAATGGTCATCCACACATTATCATCTGGCATGTAATTGTTGTGATTTAGTAGAATAGAAAATCCACAAAATTAAATCATAGAAATGTGGAAGTTGGCAAATAGATATCACAAAATTTCTCTACCTTATTTTTGAAAAGAAAGGGTGTTGTTAAATGATGTAGCTTGAAATTATTCTTCCTGAAAAAAATTTGTGCAAACAAATTCCGAGAAATTTATGAGAAAGAGGAAATTTTATGAGTTTCACAGCCCTTTCCTTTCCTTGTTCACGCCCCACTTTTCTGCTTTGCTCAATGTGACCTACCCACTATATATATTGTATACTGCCAGTAAGTCTATGTAAGAATGATGTATGTCTGCAGAATGCTAATAAAAAAATTATAATACGAAAAGTATACAACCTGTTTGTAATTATTTATAGCAGCAGGGGTTCATTATGGATATAAGATACATGTTCTCAATGTTAGATGTGAATCAAAGAGATTTCATTTTGAGATCAGTCCAGTAGTTAACCATGCTGGAAGACCTGAATGGTATTACTTAAAAGTACCCAACTCTCCAGCTACAGACAGTGATTGGGAAGGACAGGGCCATGTGACAGTGTCCCATTAATTTGTCAGATGGCCCAGTGGTGTTTGTGTGCTTTCTATAGTAATGATCCATTCAGATTAAGGAAAATCCTGAAAATTCATATAATACCCTTCCCAAACACTGCAGAGAGCAGCCAAAACACTGCAGAGAGCAGCCAAAACACTGCAGAGAGCAGCCAAAACACTGCAGAGAGCAGCCAAAACACTGCAGAGAGCAGCCAAAACACTGCAGAGAGCAGCCAAAACACTGCAGAGAGCAGCCAAAACACTGCAGAGAGCAGCCAAAACACTGCAGAGAGCAGCCAAAACACTGCAGAGAGCAGCAATCTGGACAGACATCTCTAAATGTGGTTCACCAAACTGGCATGTTTCAGATAATGACATCTCATCAGTGTTACTTTCTACAACCAAATTGTTCAAAGTTGAAAAATAATTTACTGTGGTTATAATTTACTGTAAATAACAAAACAAAATATCTATAGGATCTCAAATGAATTTTCATTTCATACGATGTATTATGAAACGAGTTGTGTGTTTTATATCCCCGAGCCTTGGCGAGGGGATATGAAACGCACAACGAGTTTCATTATACATCGTATGAAATGAAAATTCATTTGAGATTCTTTTTATCACATAATATTGCGTAAATATGTGCATTTCTAACGTGAAATCAACGTTTCTGAGAATAAGAGGCGAATCACGCTGTGACCGACAGGTCGTCTGCTACGCCTTGAGAAGCAGTACCCCATCGTATAGATATATTCTGTGCGTAAGAGAAAAGATATTTCAAATTTATATAGTATTTTAATGCAATGATTTTTAATCATTGATATTGAATCCGCGTCTAAATTTGACAATCGACCGATGTTTGAAAGGTCACACTTGTCAAAGTTTATGTGATTAGGTTCCAAACTTGACCAATCGCATTCAAGCAGAGCGATATGTAACGTGTTATATCATACATTTATGAAATGGCTTTATGAAACTGCACAACGGGTGTATCATGTGATAAAGTAGAAAAAAGTATGCATGTATCTTTACAAGTTAGGAGAGATGTATGGTTTTTATTCCCCCGTAATCGAAGATTCGGAGGCATATAGTTTTTGGTCTGTCCGTCTATCTGACTGTCCGCAAAAACGTTAATCTTGGCCATAACTTTTGAATGGTAAGTGATAGGGTTTTCATATTTCACATGTGCATTCCTTGTGACAAGACCTTTCCACGGATACTAAAATTATTTACCTTTTGACCTTGACTTTGGAGTTTGATCTAATTATGAAAATTTTAAACTTAGCCATAACTTTTGAATGTTAAGTAATAGGACTTTCATATTTCACTTATGAATTCTATGTGGCAAGACTTTTCCATGGATACTAAATTTGACATTGTGACCTTGACCTCAAATGTGAAACTACTTTTCATCTTTTGTACTGTCAAAGATGCAAACGGGGGCATTCGTGTTTCACAAACACAGGTTTTATTTTATTTTGAATTAGTGATAGGGCTTTGATATTTCACATGTATTTTCCTTGTAACAAGGCCTCTTTACACATACCATAATTTTTGACCTTGTGACCTTGACCTAGGTAATTGACCTTCTTTTCTAAGAAATTAAGGTTGTATATATCTTTTAATTGGTAAGTGGTAGGGCTTTAATATTTCTTATGATGAGACCTTTTTGTTACCAATTTTTACGTAGTAACCTTGACCTAGATGACTGACACCCTTTTCTGAAAATATAAGATCGACCATATCTTTAAATTGGTGATTAAGAGGTATGATATTTCACATATCAATTTCATTTGACAAGACTTTTCAACTGATACTGTCCTTTACTAATTTCCAACATATGGTTGAAAACCATTACATGACAATCAATAATTTTGATCCACTTTCTAGAATGATAATCAAGCCGCTTCGCAGGCGACACAAGCATTTTTTGGATTGCTATTTTTGTTAACAAAATAGTAGATCAGCCTTAATTAGGGTACATTTATCGGAATCGTACTCCCTATTTACCTGTTCGTCTGTCCAACAGTTCTGTCTGTGTCATTATTATTATTTTTATTCCTATAACATTACAATATTAGAATTAACTATTGTCCGGGTCCCAAGAGTTGAAGTAAGGTCATATATAGTCTTGAAAGCAAAGAAATGAAATTGTTACAATACTTGTTGATTTGATTTCTCCTAGACATAAAAGAAAAACATACGCGCGTATGCCTTGCCCAACAACCCTTCCCAAATCCCATCTCTCTCTCTCCATACATGTCGTATTTCAAGAAATGACGTCGCAGAGTTTACGAAGAATGGCATCTCTCTATTATTTCTAATGCTCGAATGAATACATAGATACGGGGAAGAAAAGAAATAAAATTGAAAAAAAACCTAGAAACAAAAAACAGCACGGATGGGTGGAGGGAAACTGTGGGAAAAGTTTATTTACATTTTGTTTCCTTTTTTACATTTCCCAATTTTGATAACGGATGAAATGATCGAAGCCTCCCCACCCCCATTGCATCGGTAGATTATGGTTAAATATAATCTACCAATGAAATATCAGAATGAGAAGTGGGGCAATCTAGACCATTCATTCAGAGACGGAAGTGGGGACCGTTCATTCAGTAGAGTTCACAAGAGGTAAGTTAAAACTAATAACTGGCAACCCTCTTTATAATACATAAGGCGTGTTATTTATTATTTTTCAACCTGTTAAGAAGGCATCCAATTCAAACATGTTAAATATACTGCAGGTTTATGTTAATAAAAAAAAACTTTATTTTTTTTTTAAATGAGTCACACGAATGCGCATTTATCAGGCATATTATCTTAACTCCAGATGTTCTAGAGCCAAGTGTGACTGCATGATTGTGAAATGTTTTTGTTTTGATTTTTTTTTTCAGCATTATAGACATGGACGTTCTTCGGCTGCTTATTTTGCTCAGTATATATTTTTTGGTAAGTTTGAATTTTTGTTTTTGTTTAACACAGGAGAAAAAGCCTTTGATTCTTAGCTTTTGTGTACCTTTGTGGGATATTTTTGTTCTATATTAGTGGCGTTAGACTTCTCTGGGAGTGATCAAGGAAGTCTGGTCTGTCATTTTTGGAATACGTAAAAGAATTCTTTCAAGGTATTTATTCTCTTAGAAATACAAATACATTTCGAAATCTGAAATCACAACATGCGCCCAGAAAGAGGAAGCACCCTTAGCATAAAGTTCCTTGTCGAAACATCCTCTATGGCGTGTGAAACTTGTAGTGCTTTTCTGGCGTTAAGATGATCAAGATGATCTACTTGTAAAACGCTTATCACCTCAGATGTCCGTGAATCCCTACATTTATTATCATAATTGTTTTTCAGAAACAGATATCATTTAGGGACGAAGTACATCTGCTTGTATATATATATATATATGTCAACTATTTGGACTCGTTTAGAAAATTACTTTCATCACTCGGAATATTGTACAAGTGATGAAAGAGGAGAATCGTGCAACGTTAGGTGGTGTCATTGTTGAAATATTTCAGTAGGCATAAAGGTCAATGATTTAGGAATTTTTATTATTATTATTTTTTTTTTTTTTTTTTTTTTTGTATTTTTACTTGTTTTTTTTTTTTTTATACATCATTATCTTCAGTTGATATGCTCTGCATCAAGACATCTCTTTATGATATAAAGAATATAGAAAAACTAAACCATCGTATATTTCTATAGTTTTATTTTAAGAGTAACTGTTTCTATATTATTATGTGCAAAGTATTAAAATTCACTCACATTTTATCTGTCTAATTAAAGAATTTTTCGACCTTAGTATTGCATCCTTCTTTTTGGGAAATGTCTTGTTTGTTTTGAGACTATGATGTCTGATGCGCAAATAACCAAGAGGATGACCACACGGGCCTGAGTGTGCCCTGTTGTTAGAACGTCCGGTGTGTCATTTTACAAGTGTTCAGCTTTTGGTATTAGAAAGAGGGTCAACAAAATCTCGTTTCCGTTCAAACTTTAATCTTGACCGAATACTCATACTAAACAGGAATAGCCAGAATAGATATGATACGGATTATAGCTGATAATGATTGCCTAATCATCATAAAAACATAATGTGGTAGAAAAAGATAGCACTTGTTTGTTCAGATTATATCCAATTTAAAGTAACTCGTGACTTTGCGTCAAAGGTGCACGTAAAATCTAGTACTAAGTCTGACTAAGAAAATGGTCAGTGATTGAATGTATATGAAGCAAAATGCTTACAAGTCTTCCATTGTTTCACGCCATAGAATTGCAATGATGGTCAAGACACAATTTGATCGTATCCTCTTTTTTCGACGAAAATCCGATTTCGCTTCAGTTTGATCGTAAAAGGCATTTAAAGAAGTAAAGATGAAATACAGACCAAAATAAATATATGGACATTGTACTTAAAGACAGACAGGCGGACTTAGGATGTATGGACATTCTGACGAAAGAACGGACGGACGGACGAGCATACAGACGGACGGACACACTGAATTAGAGGCATTTTGTTAGTTTAGGCTTTGTGCTACACATATATAGCAAAGCATATGGAGCTTATGTATTCCAACTGCAATGGAATAACAACAAATGTAATCTGAAATAAAAAAAAAAAAAAAAACTCTAAAGGCTCAATTTTTAGGGTAAGGGGTAGAGTGAGACTTTTTGAAATTACTTATTTTTCTGTATACAAATTCTTTTAACATATCATAACCATTTCCTTGACTGTGATAAAGATATATGTACTTGACCTTGTAAAATGAGCTGTTTCGGAATGATTCGAAGGAAAATACATATATACTCAAATATCTAGACTTGCTCAAGTCCTTATATCAAATAAAGTTATATGAAGAGAATTGCAATTATTAAATTTTTCAAGTAGAAAAGAAATGCCCCTTTCAAAACTATAAGCAGTGAGAAATTGGTTGCAGAGATATATCACAATATAGAGAAGACAACTTTTGCTTGCCAGTAAAGAAACAACAACAATGTATTAAAGAAGACCTTTGGATAGCCAATCTTGTGCCATTCACGCCTCCTCCTCACCACTTACCACTCCACTAAACAGACGGACAGCTGGACGAAAAAGTCTGAATATTTGTTCTTTTGCAGTACGTGGATGCTTCGGCGACACTTTGGGTAAAGCTGGTTGACTTTGTGAACCCAAATGGCAAGGGATCCAATGGTCATTTCTGTGACGGCAAATTCTTCATTAGAGGATCGGATTGTGATCACAGATTTATTGTATGCATCGACCACGCAGTCGGGTATGTAAAGTAACGGTTATAAATCTGACAATTATAAATCATTTTTGACACAAAAGTTTCTAAATTTCAATTATATCAAATCATAATTTTATGTTGAAACTTTCGTTTTTTAAGGCATTATTCTCCGAGTCGGTGTGCGTATGGCCGCCGAGGTACGGGACAAGTACATAACAGGAACAGTATATGGTTTGGTTCTACTATTGGCGGAGTAAGGAACCCCATGTTATTTAACATAAACATCTGGCCAGTAAGAATCTTATTAACAGCACATTATATTATTTATATAGATTCATGGATTAAATCAACGTGTATCGAATCCCCATAGTCCATCTCCAAAGATCATCATTTTCTCTTTTGTTAAAATAGATGTATATATACTTTATAAAAGAGGGAAAAGGAAATAAACAAAATTGCATTTGATTATAGAAGAAAAATCTTTTATCATGCGATTATAATAATTAAGTGTCGAATATTTTTGGGAGAGGATCATGCTAGCTATGTATGCCCCCGTGAATACCATTAATATAAGCATGCTCAAAGTCCAGCACTGTCTGACATCGTTATCTTTGGGTTCTGTTTACAAAGAGTTAAAACATCATTCCATATCACTTGAAAGATAATATGATCATATTTACATTGATCTGCCTTATCGTCCTCCGTGTCATGTCATACCGTTTGTAAACCAACGGATGAAGCTTTTATATGGCTTCAGCTTTGATTTCATATGTTTATCAATATGAATTAATCATTCACGTACTACTGTATCTCAATTGCTTATTTTTTTCTCATGGGATGTCTATATTTTTTGGTAATTTTTCCAGCGTCTTATGCACGAAAAGATATTGTCAATTTTACAAACTATATTGACTTTTCAGGGGTCTGTCAAGATAAAGATTGATATATGGGACTCTGACGGTAACGATGATGATCACGTGGACACGATAAGGACGAAGTATATATACGGACAGCCGGGCTACAACTCCTCCACCACGCCGACACCTCCAATGGAACTCATACGGAGCAGGACAAGGTAGGATTTAGTCCGCCAAATCAAAACGATAAATATCGCAGTCTCGATGGACCTCTTTCAGTAAGCCAATGGTATAATAAGAACAAATGTAACGGCTCCATAACAATGAATGAAAAATAATAGAAGAATCCATGTTTCAAGGAGGAGTTGGAAAACAGAAGAAAGCTATGCGCTGTGCTAAGGAGCTGTTAAGATAAGGCGTAAAATCAGCCCTGAAAAGTGGAATTTTGAAAATTGAAATTTCAAGAACCTTTTTTGGTAAAATGTTTACCTATACGGCATCCCATCAGAATATGAAGTTATTTTTTATCTGTTTTGCATAATATTGCTAATTTTTAGGTCAAAACTTATCTTTTTCTCATAGAAATCAATAGAAAACGGAAAAGTTTTATTGAATATTGTTCCCCCCGGATATACAGAAAGCCACTTTTACTGGAAATGTGTATCCATGATACAAATGTTTTGGCAAAGTGGGGTTCTGTATCTCCGGGGGGAACACTACCCCAGAGACGAAAAACTAAAAATGGAAAGGGGGGTGCATTTTATAAGAATCGATCTTTTTGACCATTAAATATAGCATATTTGACTATTTTTCCTCTTTAATCCATCAAACATTGTGTACTCAATATGATTGAATGAAAGATACAAGAATTAGAAACGAAATAAGCAAGAGTGATGTTCATTTCTCCGTCAACACGGTCAATGTGTATTTCGCGCTAAAAGGCTTACGTTGTAGCCATTGAATGAAGAATAAGACCGTATTTTAAGTTCCGGACTTCATTATTTACCGATTAAAGGAGGTAGAACGCTCGAAATCTATTTCTGATACACAATGTAGACATATTTGATGTCTTTTAGCTTATATTTATCCATTTTAGATAAAATATTCAAAAATGTATACGTTTTTTGTCAATATTATCGGATTTTCTATCTGAGCACCCCTACCTCTTTCGACCTTAATTTTACAACCTTAAGAGTTCCTCAACATAATATAAAAAATGTAAAAGGTCTGCAAATACATTATATTTCAATAATGATTCATGTTTTTCTGTGTACGATTCGCCATGCGGAAGAAATAAGTCACGGGATTCAGGGCTAAATACGGCCCTTATCTTAACAGCTCCTTTGCAAAGCGAGCCCAAATATATTCAAATATCACACACACCACATCACACGTACAATGCAAGTATAGCAATCAAACTACAAAAAGGGGAGCTCCGTATAATTCAAAAACAAGGGAATAGTTTCGCTCATTGGCCCCGGTATCAGAACCCAGAACAAAAAAATACCACAAATTTGCAGAAGTTAGATGTACACTGTAACTCCAAAATGCAATGAAGATTTCCATCTTTACCCTCTCATTCTAAGCGCTTTTTCATTTGAAATTAAAAAACGCCAACTACAAGCTGAACTTGCCTGGTTCACTAAACCACAAACTGCGTACTCCTTGATTTAAACTATCAAATTTATGGACAAGAAAACATTCCTCGTCCTCCACAAATGTCAATGTGTAACGCTGAACGACAATTTAGGATACACGGAAAAAGACGTAACAAAAAAACTTAGAATAAGGAAACCATATTGTTATACCCGGAAACGAGAAGTAATGTCCAACTAATTAAAAGTAAGGAAGTTGGCCAAAAGACAGGGAAATAATTGATTTAAACACTTATTTCTTGTTGCAGTGTGGAGCAGTTAAATCGTTCCCCGTGACCTGATGTTTAGAAGAAGTGTATTAATTACTTCTTTCCAGCTCTGTCGCCTGAACGAAGCTTTGTTTTGGCCCCTTATCACTTTGACATCATACATATTATATTCTGCTATATCGGAAACTTGTCATTTCATCCAAAAATATCACCGAATTTGACATGTTTCCATGGAGCTGTTGCGACGGATATGCATGCAGTCAAGAGACGCTGACTCTCCCCGGACACCTGGTCTCACATAGGAATGTTGTTTATTCCGGGGTTCGCAACCGTTCCGGTGGGAAATCTCTCGATTTGGACTTGCCTTCTCTACTGAATAACTGTTAGGTGCTTCTTTAATGTTTATCGAAATTAAAAGAGGTTAACATCTTAGCTAGCACTATCCCTCCAATGCAATTTTGAACATAGATTTTATTTGGATATACTACTGAATCGACCATACAGGAAATTTGGAGCCGCGCACATTCTGTAAAGTAAATCCATGTACACAAAGTTAAATTAAAAAAATAACACAAGAGGGTGCTACAGAAATGAATTTAGGCGGCTCCTGCAAAATCACTTTGGCTGGAAGCATCACTGATGAAAATTTGATATTCGAAACACGTGTCTGGTGCATGGAAATTGGTTTGAAATTTTCTTCAAGAAGGAAACACTTATATAAGCTGGAACACTTCCGTATTATTGCATTGGGTGTTTTGGGGTTTTGCAGTGGGAGCTGCAACCGAGTGTTGTTGGAGATCCCCTCCTTTCTTTGAGATGACTGCATGATGCTTTGATGCCAGATTTGACGCTATCAATTAACAAACTCAATGTTGAAGAGTAAACCTCCCTATCTGTTTTTGCTTTGTTTAACATTTTCTTCAGGTTTCGTATGCCAATTGGTTATGATTTGGCTTTATGTTTGACTTTCACTCTCTGGTTAAATTTGTTTTGTTTTTGTTACATTTACGACGTATATGTGTAGTTGCAAGTTGTCTGCTTTTACTTTAGAATGCGGATACAAGTGAAGGTATTCTGTAACCCTAATTATTACGGTCCACAATGTACTACATTCTGTGCCGGGAGAGATGATAACTTTGGTCATTACACATGTGATGTCAAAACTGGGAGGAAGGTCTGTCTGCAAGGTAAGAGAGACATATTGTGTCACTAACAAAAAGAAACGAAATATGAATTTATATCACAGAGATGTTTTTCCCGAACACTCTGTCTAATTAATGCATTTTGAATTTGTTGGAAACCAAACAGGCTGGGTTGGTACCAGCTGTAATGTGAAGATAGACTATTGCCGGAGCTCTCCTTGTGCGAATAACGGAGTTTGCCATAGCAATCACAATGGATTCCTCTGCACGTGTCAAGATGGATTTTCAGGTATTTGTATTCTTTCATTTCAATCTGTTTCAGTAAAGTATTTCTGATGTTCATATATTTAAAATAGGCTATGAAAGGATCTGAAGAATCATAGAAAGGATTTACAAAGAAAGATTTTAAAAAGATAGTCTTATATAATCTTACATACATGTACATGTAACTTGAAGAAGAATGTTTCAAAATGATATCAGGCAACCAATGGAAATTTGACTACTTTCACAATGTACATTTGAAAATAATGAAACAATAGTATTTGCAATTTTTTTTTTACTTTATTTATCGTCTCTTTTAAGGTGAAACGTGTCGGACAAACATAGACGAGTGTCTGAGTTCTCCGTGTCAAAATGGTGGTATATGCTCAGACAATGTGAACGGATTTCAATGTACCTGTCTTAGCGGATATAGTGGATTAAGGTGTGAACATGATATTGACGAATGTCTATGTAGACCGTGTGAAAATAATGGAACTTGTGTAGATGGAACTGGAGATTTTAAGTGTATATGCGAATCAGGATGGACTGGTAAGACGTGCAATATGAACGTAAACGAATGTATTGCCAATCCTTGCCAAGGCAATGGGACATGTAAGGACACGCCAGGTAATTTTGAATGTATATGTCCAGATGGTCTTAGTGGTAGATACTGTGACGTAGATGTAGATGAATGTAACTTGTATCCATGTAACAACAACGGAACGTGTTCGAATGTGTTCGGTTCATTTACCTGTACATGTCCTCAAGAATGGACTGGGACTGTGTGTGGAGATGACGTCGATGAGTGTAAGGACAGTCCTTGCTATGGCAACAGTACCTGTATCAATCATCTTGGATCATTTATTTGTTCATGTCCATCTGGGTGGACAGGGCCATTGTGTGATGTAAATATTGACGAATGCTTAGATGTCCCCTGTTTTGGAAATGCAACATGCCTCGATGTTGAGGGACATTTCCTGTGCGCGTGTCCTGACGGATGGACTGGTGATCTGTGTGAACATAACATCGACGAGTGTGAAACGAGCCAGTGTAATCGAGCTGCCACGTGTGTAGACGGAATTGCCTCCTACACATGTATGTGTCCACCAGGTATGGAAGGTGAGTTTTGTGATACAGATATTAATGAGTGTGAATCCAGTCCCTGTCAGTCTAACTCCAAGTGTATTGATGGAAATAATGGCTTTCTTTGTCTTTGCTCTAATGGTTTCTCTGGTACACTCTGTGAAATTGACCTTGATGAATGTTCATCAAACCCTTGTCATGGGAACTCAACATGTATTGATGGGCAGGGAATGTTCGAATGTTCATGTGAGAATGGTTTTACCGGAAATACTTGTGAGATAAACATTGATGAATGCGCATCCAATTCTTGTTATGGACAATCAACCTGTATTGATGGAAATGGTGAATACTCATGCGACTGTCCTGTTGGATTCACGGGTAAGTTTTGTGAAGCAGATATCAACGAATGTGATAGTTCTCTCTGCTCTAATAACTCCACCTGCATTAATGGCGAGGGAGTGTTCACTTGTCACTGCTCGCCTGGATACACAGGACTTAAATGTGACGTTGATGTTGATGAATGCGAATCCTTCCCGTGTTACGGAGATTCAACATGTCAGGATGGAACTGACTCTTATGTTTGTATTTGTCCACAAGGTTACACGGGACAACGATGTCATGTCGATATTGACGAGTGTTCCTCAAACCCTTGTTTTGGAGATTCCATATGCAGGGATGGTATGTCTCATTTTACATGCGAATGTTCGGCTGGTTATACAGGCGTTTACTGCGAAGTCAATATTGATGATTGCTTCATTAATGAGTGTTCGAATGAATCAACTTGTGTGGATCAAGTTAATGGATATACGTGTCAGTGTCCAATCGGCTATAACGGGGATTTCTGTGAGAATAACATTGATGAATGTCAGTCCAGTCCCTGTGAGAACAACTCAACTTGCAAAGACACTATCAATTCTTTTCTCTGTCTATGCAATGAAGGTTTCATAGGCTTATCTTGTGAACAAGATGTAGATGAGTGCACTGAGAATCCTTGTCACAACGAATCTACTTGTGAGAATACTAATGGTGGATTCAAGTGTCTATGCACGGAGGGGAGACAAGGTTTGACGTGTGCAGATGACGTTGACGAGTGTTCCCTAGCAAATCCATGTCATGGTAGTGCCACCTGCGTAAATACTGACGGATCGTTCGTATGTCTCTGTCAAAAACCTTGGACAGGTATTCCCATTCTCACCGCTACCAGCTATGTACAAGTATTCTGTTTTGGCCATAGAATGTTCACCTTTCTGATGCCTACTCATTCTTAAATCTACGGCTGGTCACTGCATGGGTGCTTCTTATGACCGTACTCTTGACTTCTTTTGTTCTAGAATCGTTGTTCACATCAGTTTCTCTTCCATTATATTTATATGTTTATCTTTGTTGCATGTGTATCTCAATGCTGATCACACCTCTACACTTGGATAACTCATTTACTAAAGTATATACATGTATCCAATTTCATCGTTGTATTGTGAATATATTAGAAGAGAACTCAGCTCCGTTCTAAAAGTATGCTTCTTATTTCTTACTTTTGCATTGGACAGTTACATTTCACTGAAAGATAAGCAGAATTTCTCTTACTTTAAAAAATGCACAGGCATGCTTTTCTATAATATATGTTGCCTGTCTCTTACAAGGAAGGGCCTACTGTCCGCTTTCCCCTCTGCTGTGAACTATGGATTTGTATGAAAAGTCTAAAAAAAGGACAGAAACTCATTTTTGGTAGATTCTGGATCAACTGATTGATAACCTACAATCAGATATTTAAGAAGATCATGTTGTCGTTCAAATCTGATTATTCTTTACACCAAAAAATTCACTCTCTACCTCAACAAGTAATCCGATCTTTACATCTTCAGAAATCTTGATATAACAACAAAAACAGCGAAAAAAGAATTTACATAGATTTACCTTGACTGAGTTTATTGTTTAGAGCAAAATCAATATTTTCATTTCAAGAACCTTGTAATTTCGCTCAAGGGTGACAGAGCTACACAACTCCATGTCTGTGAGAGATTGTTATTGTGACTGATTACAAGTCATTGCTAATTTATATGTTTAATTTCTTTTTTGCAAATCTGAGATAAAATGTTATTTTAGGAACACACCCTATCAAAACTTAAAGCTACGCAGTGCTCTATCATTTTGACCAGATTTGTTTCTTTTTTGTAGGAGAACTTTGTGACAAAAAACTATCTCTACAATCACCAAACGATCCTAGCCGCATAACAGCAAGTAGATCTGAAACAGTAAGTGACAAACTTATATTATCGTACATAAAATTATAATATTTTTTTGGCAAGTGTATACAACAAAAATATCAGAACGCTAACGTCTTCAAATTAGATAGCATCATTTAAGAACGGATAAATTTACAGCATGGACCAGACATGCCCGTTTCGAGTACTAAACCCTCGTCAGTGATCCTCAAGAAAACGAAGCTGCAACCACACATAGTCGAGTAACATAATATTTTCATATCATTGTAGATAAGGGTATGTCTGACAATCAGCACATGGCGTCTAACATTTCAGTAAGGTTTTAACAAAATAAAATCATTCAATAATTTTTGGGTCTTCCTGTTTGAGCAACAATTGTTATAAAAAAGATAGAATACATGTAACAGCCCGTTTTCAGCCACCTGGAGCAAGTTCATGCATACAAACACCCCAAGGTTTAGACAGGGCCTCCAAGGAGAGCCGTCGTTACAGTCAGCGAGAGTACAATATCAAAAAGCGCTGTTACAATAGACCTTTTTCCAATATTGTTAGAAAGCACAAAATGGCCGAGTCAACATCGTTTGGCGTTGTTTTACATTATGACGTCACTGTTAAAAGACGTAATTCCATTGTGACCTAACAATGCAAAAGTGCGCAAAAAATGGCCTATCTCGGACATTTTTCGTCATTTTGTCAGCTATCATGAATGCTGACAAGTGGCAAATTGTGTAGGTTTATCAAATTGTTAAACGTCTTTAAATTCAATAGCATCATTCAAAACGTGATAAATTTACAGCATGGACCAGACATGCACGTTTCGGGTACTAAACCCTCGTCAGTGATCCTTAGTCTAAACAATGTAATATGGCCAAAAAGTATGAAAATTATTATGTCCAAAAATGTACCAAAAGACGTAGCAGAATGAGTGGGATATGATGCTACAGGACCCACGTTTTAGACATTTCAAGCAATTTTGTAACAGAAAATTTCAAATGCGTTAAAGAGACAGACGATCAACCGAAGTTGATCGAACTTGGCTACATGTGCCCTCGGGGACTCTTGTGACACTCACCAAGTATTTCAATTGTTAAACGTCTTTAAATTCAATAGCATCATTCAAAACCTGATAAATTTACAGCATAGACCAGACATGCACGTTTCGGGTACTAAACCCTCGTCAGTGATCCTTAGTCTAAACAATGTTATATGGCCAAAAAGTATGAAAATTATTATGTCCAAAAATGTACCAAAAGACGTAGCAGAATGAGTGGATATGATGCTATAGGACCCACGTTTTAGAAATTTCAAGCAATTTTGTAACAGAAAATTTCAAATGCGTTGAAGAGACAGACGATCAACTTCGAACTTGGCTACATGTGCCCTCGGGGACTCTTGGTCCACCAGCAGTGACACTCACCAAGTATTTCAATTGTTTAACGTCTTTAAATTCAATAGCATCATTCAAAACCTGATAAATTTACAGCATGGACCAGACATGCACGTTTCGGGTACTAAACCCTCGTCAGTGATCCTTAGTCTAAACAATGTAATATGGCCAAAAAGTATGAAAATTATTATGTCCAAAAATGTACCAAAAGACGTAGCAGAATGAGTGGATATGATGCTACAGGGCCCACGTTTTAGAAATTTCAAGCAATTTTGTAACAGAAAATTTCAAATGCGTTGAAGAGACAGACGATCAACCGAAGTTGATCGAACTTGGCTACATGTGCCCTCGGGGACTTTTGAAGTCATTTGAAGACAAAAGACATTTGAAGTGCCCAACCCGTTATTTTCTTGTATAAAATTTCAAAACAATTTTAAGCAGACACGTGTTTCTGATAGTAAATCCTCATCGTATTCTTTAAGCCAAAGTGATTTTCAAACAAAGCCAAATGTATTTTAGAAGCGCCCTCTAGTTTTATCTAAATTTGTGCATTTATTTCGCAAAGAGTTTTTGTGTAGGGTCGATTCAGTAGCATGATTAAATAAAATCTATGATCAAAATAGCATTTGAGGGATCGCGCTAGGATGTTAACCTCCTTTAATTTCGATTATATGATAGGATGATATGACAAGTCTCCAGAATAGCAAAGTAATGAATGATGTCAAAATGATAAAAGGGCCAAAACAAAGCTTCTTTCAGGCGACAGAACTAAAAAGAAAGTAAAACATTCAAGCACGGGCAACATGTTTAACTGCTCTACAATGTAAAATAATAGGTGTAGATAATAAAAAATTTGAATCGTTACATTCTCGAGTAAAATTCAATACTATTTTAAAATACTTCTCCTCCCGGGCACTCGCTCCTACCTCTAGCTTGCTCTATTGTATGTGCTGTTGAGATTATCGTCAGGATCTTCTTTAACTAGACAGGTGTACTATACATAGAGTCATTTTGAAGACACTAGGATCATATCCACGATATAATTCTGACGCATTGATCCCCTTACCTTGTTTATTATGTCAACATGATAGGCAGGTTGTGAAAGTCCCAACGAAATACACTCTGTTGTATGTATAGGTTCTATTTTCAAAAGAGGCGGTGAGTAATTTTTGTAAAAAGTATAAACCATTTCATAAAAGAGGAAACCTAGCTTGACCTAAAAGTTTCATGGTACTGCTAATTTTTAAAATCCAAAACATTGGAACGCACATGCCCTAGCGTAACGGATGAATTGAGATATCCACTTACCTAGTCTAGGAACATCGATCAACGTCAAGCCAGGGAAAATTTACTACTAGTATGTTGAATCTAAAATCATCTCTTTTACCATACACACTGGTATGAATTTCTCCGTTTACAACTTTTTGACATTGAGGTCCAAAATTGTATTTCTTTGTTTGTAACGCTTTATTCGCCTTGCTATACGTCATTTCTTGTGGGTAATTCTTATTCTTATATTTTTTTCAAAACCGGGAGTGTCAATAGTCAGAATATCAGAAGTGCCATTAAAGAATTTTAAATCATCAAATTGCCTTTGCTTTTGAAGATATTTGATAAATAATGTTTTATCAGTGTATAAAAATAAATCTGCAACAAAAGGCGCACAGTTAGTACCCGTGAGGATCCCTACAATGTGCTTGTTTAGAGTTTTACCAAATCTAACATAAATGTTGCCGAAAGGATGGACAAGGAATTGCACAAGTCACTACATGTCAATGATTTGTAGATTTGTAATGGCAAAATAACCCTTAGATATCAGATGTATACAAATACACGTTTATCCCCATCGATCGAAACACCATTTATTGAGTTTAGACAAACGATGATTAATCGTATGAAGAAATCGTATTGCATCTTACATTTTTATATTTCATTTTGTCAATGATATCTCCTGGATTCTTTATAGACCAAAAAAAGTTTAAAACGAGTTCCACAGTATCTTGCGACGTGCAACACTGTTTTTCTACATTTTTTAAAATAATTTATTTTCAGGGATGGATTGATAATAATTGGTATATAGTTCTAATAGCTGTCGTCTGCAGTGGACTTTTTGTAGGAGCTGTCATATTTGTTTTAGCACGACGAAGAAGGTAAAAATTCAGAGGCGTTCTTATGAATTAACTCGTGTATAACTAATTATCATTCGTTTCAAAACAGAAAAGTCGTTAATGACAAATATGGATAATGATAGACCCTGATGGATAATGATAGACCCCAAGATAGACCCTGTAAACTTCGATTTAAACCCTAAAACAAGTACAAAAACTTTAAATGTTCCTTCTACAGAAATGTAAAGCTGGATGAGATCAACTATAGAACCAGAAACGGAAGTTATATGGAGGCAGACGATAGTACGTTACCAGTGTCATTTGAGAATTGCCTATATGTGGAAACTCAAGGAGGGCAGTTAGGAGAGGGAACAAGACTGACTATAAACTACAATTACGATGAGTGAATTCATCCTTTTAAGTTGAGCTTCGATCGGAATTTTAGCCAAGAGACAAGATCTGGTTAATCTGTAAATTGTCAAATCTTCAATCACAATACGATCTTGTCATCATCAGTTAATTCGCGGATCTAGAATTTGTTTCGGATGGTAGAGGATTCAGTCTGACTGCTGAGTCTTTTCTATAAATTTTGGAAAATTGTTAAAAAAACCCGGGGGAAATCAGTGTTATTGACTAATTCCAGGGAGGTCATAATCTTCGTTACAACTTTATTATTAATGTCATGGAGGGTACATGTGTCCTATTTGAAATGTCACTTTTCAGAATCAAAAAAATTCTATGCATGATATTTTGCAATGTTCAAAGCATCTCATGCATTATCATTTGGTTTTAAGGCAACTAGTTTGCAGGGATGTTATAAGTCTTTACAATGTGGATTTATGTACCCACTGTCCAAATCGATTACCCTTTCCTCTAAAGCAACAAAGCTTATAGCAGATTCAGATTCAATATTTCATTTGGCCTTGCAACACCTTTATTTCGTGTATCATCTTAGCTGTTTGAAGTCTGTTCCATTTCTTTGTTTTGTGTATAGTATCTATATTTTCATAGCGTAATGTAGATATAAATTTTCATATTTAATTTTATATGTGTTTTAAATTGATTTATGATGTCTGTAAGATAATGTTGAACAAAGTAATTCTGTATAAATCTTTTTTTTTCAATCATATTTTATTTGATCACAATTATATAAAGTCAAGAAAAGCCATATTTGATTCCTCTTCTTGCGAATGTCAGTCGTGTTGAATAAATGAATATTTTTACCCTTGCATTATGAAAACATAAAAACCAATTGAAAGCAGGTGTGACTCCTGGATAACAAGAGTTGTGTCAAAAGTATATTTCACATTTGGCTTTAGTGACTTAATATTTTGATGACCTATGCCTCTCTATTATGAGGTATATATGTCGTCTTCTCGATTGATTAGTCGACCTGACAATTATAACTGAGCTGACTTATCACATAATTAAGTCGAATGTCTTAATACTACTTTTTGTCATGTGTTCATATATGTTATAACCTACTTGTGTCATCCACTTATCTTGCCAGTCCACTTAAACCTCAATGTATCTGTTAATTGTTTCTTGTGTGAAAATGACTTGTATTTATAATATTGTTCATCTTTTTACGTTTTTCAGATGTCATACTGGTATATAATTCATCTTTATTTTTATTTGTTTTAGAATTAGTCCGTGTAGTATTTGACGTAATGTCGATCAATGCAATATATGTACATGTATATACATGTAAACTATTGTTTTTTTTTTTTCACTCGCACGAATTCCTGATATACTTTTACCTTGAACTCGAAGGTTTGATCGGCGAATCGCGGTATGAATTGTCATTATCTTAATATATGAAAATCCCTTTTTGGAAATGCCATATACAGGATGTCTCCAGAGAAACAATGTACATTTAGTTGAACGATATATTTCACATCAGGGTTTTTTTTATTGAATTTACAACGTAATGTATATTTTTGTATGTATTTATGTACATATTGTATTTAAGAAATGCTCAATACCTTTCTATTTGAAAATGTCGATAAATAATTGTACAATATTAAAATAATATAAACATTAGCAATCTTCCTTTTTTGCATCAATCTAAAAGAACAAAGGATTACAGTAAGTACATTTTATTACAGTAAGTACATTTTATTACAGTAAGTACATTTTATTCTCCTAAGGGCAAAACCTGAGGGCAATATAAAATCGCATTGTGAACCAAAGTGAATCAGTGAATGAAAATCAAACACAAATCCCTAAAATCAGAATCAAAAATCACAATCAACAGGCATAGAAATTCTTGACAAATAAAAAAAACCCCAAAGATATAGAGGATATCCCAAACAGTGAAAACGGACAACAATAACATGAGATGTTAAACGTCTTCAAATTCAATAGCATCATTTAAGAACGGATAAATTTTCAGCATGGACCAGACATGCACGTTTCGGGTATTTAACCCTCGTCCATGATTCTCAATCTAAAACTATGTAATATGGCTGAAGACTGTGAAATTTATGTCAAAAATACCGAAAGACGTAGCAGGATGGGTGGGATATGATGCCACAGGACCACCTTTTCTGAAATTTCGAATGAACGTCTGGTCCATGCTGTAAATTTATCTGCTTTTAAATTATGCTAATGAATTTGAAGATGTTTAACATTTGATATTTAAAACGTTCAACCGAAGTTGATCGGACTTAGCTACATGTGCCATACTACATGTATACATCTTTTTTTGGCTTAATAAAAAAAACTCAACCACATTTGATTTGTCGGAGTGATGTTTCTAACTCTTTGTCTGTGTGGTAGTCTATTTAGGGTTTGGCAGGCTTTGGGAATAACATTTTTTTTAAATTATAGTGTACATCTAATCTCTTCATTGATGTTATTTTGGTTGGTACCGCTTACTATCAATTTTGGTAATTTTCTTGTTCTAGGTTCATATACCGGGGCCAATGAGCGAACCCCCCCCCCCCCCTTGGTTTAAATAAGATGAGAAGAGAAAATTTTGAATTATCTTACAGCTTCCTTTTTGGTCCTACTAACTTAAATTCTATACTTGTATTAGATATGTAACATGAACATCAAAGAAGTACTTAACACTTATTCAGTCTCAAAGTCGAGAAGGCAAGGTCAAATCGTGAAAATTCCCATCGGAACGGTTGCGAACCCCGGAATGAACGACATTCCGAAGTGAGACCATGTGATATATGAATATGTTTAAACTTTGCAAATTAGCATGGCATATTGTAACAGCGCCACCTACAGTGTACTGATCGTTCATTAGATAAGTTGTCCTTCGTGTTTAATGGAGCATTGTCATTGTATCCGTCTGTTGGTCCTATTTTGTTTTCTCGTAAGAAAGTTCAGTTTTATATTTTTTCAAGAATTTGTAAGCCTTTTGGTTCTGATTTTTAAATCAGATTCGGCTTTTGTGTTTGAATTTCATTCGCTGATGATTTATGCCCTCTATGGTGACATAATAAACAAAATAAGAAGGATCAAAGGCAGACAGAATAACCATCGAAAATGCGTCAGAATCATCAAACGCCTTTTATAAATACCGTGAATGTAATCCTGCTGTCACCAGACAAACACTTGGTTTGGTACGTGACCAATCTACAGTCTGACCAGTACCATCGCATTCTTAAGAATTACACTATGACTGACTTTGACGACAGGAATCCATGACGGGCCCTATCCAAACCTCTTTAGAGAAGAAATCAAAGGCCCCGACCACCTGTCATCTCTAAATGTCGGTCGGACTCCTCGGACGAAAACATGCATGAGCTTGCAATAGCCGACAGAGCACGGGCTGAATTTCGCACGCCCTCTATCTTTATATCCATTTACATATCAATCTGTGTGTTGCTCGGGTCCCTGTGTTATGCTGTCTTCTTTGTATGGTTATCTTACAGTGAGGAGGTAGTTTTACACCACTAAATATTGTGCGTTCTTCGAGATCTTTTGCTAACCGAAATAGATGGAGGGTTTTGCGCATGCAGATAACCACACCGTAGCAGATGGCCGTTCTAAGTCGGCACCGGTTGCCCATTGGTCTCGTTGGTTTATGAGTGGTCTTTTTAAATTATTGCTTCTGTGTTAATTAAAGCATTCCTTGTCCCTTTTGCGTCTCTTGCAGTGCATGTCTGCTCTGAATCTTTGAATGTTTTGTTTTGGTGTTTTGTTGTGGGTGCTGCAACAGAGAGTTGTTGGATATCCCCTCCTTTCTTTCAATATAGAGGTTGGAGACCGTGAACACAGTGGACACTTGTGACTACAACGCAACAAGCAATGGACATACAACTACTAGAACAACAGTAACAAACGATTAGAACAATCCCGCATTATAGAATGAAAACGACCAAGTTCTGTTGTTCAAAAAACTTTTACATGTGATTTTTTATATTTCTAAGAAATAATTAGCTTGCCGTCTTGAAAAAAGCCCATTATTTCCATTGTATACCTCATATGTATAGTATGACCGGATGTGAAACGTTAAATGTCTTTAAATTCAATAGCATCATTTAAAACCTGATAAATTGACAGCATGGACCAGACATGCACGTTTCGGGTAAGTAAGAGGTTGTGTGACTAATTCTGGGCAAAGAACAGTGTTAAATTTGGGTAAGAAAACTTTGACGTCACATGCCAAGAAATCCTCAGCGGTTTAGTTTCTACAGAGTAAACCGGTACAAAATCATCTATTATGATACTAGCTGCTATAATAATCTACCGTATCGGGACGACCGGCAGATTTGGACAGAATATCTCTCGAATTGCATCGGATGAAAATTCAAAAATAGAATATGAAATACACAACAAATAGACTTACAGTTTATTAAGCAAATCATTTGAGAAGGATGTCTTGAATCTAAGTCACTTTGGGGGCTATGCCCCATTTCCCTGCCATCTTCTATAATATACTGCTATAACTTTGAGCAGCATGTCTGACTGGCAGGATTTATCCATATGAAATCAAGAATAATAGAATTAATCAGCAATAAGGGCACTTTTTATTCATCTGTAGCTTTTTATGATATGAACAATACATTGTATAAAATTATTAATATAACGTCAACTATTGCATGCCATTCATTTAATAACACTCGATTTTCAATGGCCAATACTCTATAGTGCAACCTGTGTGCAGCGCACGTACACAACCCTTCAATTTAACTGGATACTCAGGTGTAGATGTAAGATGTAGACCAAGGTATATACTAGTTATCAAAAAGCCTAGTCACTGTATAACTCGGAAGCCCAAGGCAACACAAAGACTATGTGAAAGGATCTTAAAAAATGTGAATACGGAAAACAGTCATTGCTTTGCTGGCAGAAGCGAGCTCATAATTAAGTGAGAAGTACGATCAACTTTGTTGAGCAAACCCAACGTTTACGTGTAGAAGTACATAAACGTACACGTTCACTGTTTACACGTTGACGCTATGCAGTTGAGCAGTTATCACCACGCGCACTGGTATGTGTAAAAATGCAACGTTTTTGCGACGTAATTTGTCTTTTGTTTACGACTACGTGTTCGTTAAGAGCAGATTTTAAAGGTAAGGCGTTTTTAGCGAAGACGTTGAATTAATTTTACTATTCCAAGTAATCGGATATATAAAACATCAAAATAAATTAAATTTCAAGGATAAACTTTTGGGTCAAATTAAGGACTCTCCTGAACAATGTGATGCATTTTATTTGCAATTTCGTCGGATATCCAGAAAGTACGTATGTTCCCGAATAAATTGAATATAGGTTTTATTTATATTATAACAGATAGTATTAATGCCATTTTATCTGAAACTCATCTTTTGTCTAAGTACCGTTTCTTATATTCTAAAAATGTAATTCGGACTTATTAAATGTATTTATACATGTATGTCATTCAATGGGACCAAATTAATTGTATCTTGTATTAGATATTGCTGTACACATAGTAATACTTAAATGACATTTCTTAGAATTATTATAAATATCATCTTAACACAGGCATTGTTATTTACACTTTGTTGTAAATATACATATATGCTCTACATCTGTGGAATGTTACCAGTGGCGCACGCCCCATCTAAGATTCTCCAAAATGTAAAATGAGGCTTTTTTCAATCGGAATTCCCTCTATAACTCAATAATATCTTATAGAAATCTTTGAAAACTTTGCTTCTACAGTGGCGGATCCAGCGCCCCCTTTGCCGGGGGGTCAAGGGGCGAATTTTGCCGATTTTTACTGAAAATGGGCCAAAATATACCTGTTTTTGGAAAAATTTGGGTCAGTGCCGGGGGGGGGGGGGGCGGACGCCCCCTCCGCACCCCCCTGAATCCGCCACTGTTCTAACCTAACTTTCAAAATAAACACCTATACAAAAACGCTCCTTGCGTTACAAAAATATCCGGAAAAATTGTCGCTTCCGTTCAGTGTTCGATTTTATGGAATACATTCGCCGACGCGGACTTCATCCGGGACCTAATTTTTGGTGTGTGGTAAATGTTAGAATTTTCGCTTTTCAATGATATTTCATCCCCATTCAATCCTTTTCAAAGTTGGAAAACAATATTATTAATACATCGCATAAGCGTTTGACTTTATTCTTTCTATCACATTGAATTGTTTTTGTTTCACATTTCGTGTAATCAAAACAGGAAAAACCGTTTCAGTTGCATTTGAATCCGAATTCACTAAACTAAATCAGATAAATAGTGGTGTTGCCATTCGAAGTTCAAAATTAAGTCCAAAATGACTATAGATTTCCTGGTTGATTTTTACTTTTGGTAATATTAATGAGTGTACTTCTTATATTATTTGAAGTAGACTGGGCACATGCCCAGAACTGGAATCTACTCGCTGTCACAGGTTGCAGACACAATACCCCCCATTCCCCCTTTTTTAAAGATGTTACTGGTGTCGGAACAGTTTCCGGACAATTTTGAAGGTTTTTCGGGGATATCTCCTCCGTCCATCAATGGAAAACATTCAAATTTCTCTCTAATAACAGACATTGTCAAAGTCACCGGTCTGTCGGCTATAGCCGGTAAAATTCGAAATTGTCCGCTGAAAAAAATCAATGTATTGGACAAATTGTCCGATTGCTCAGTTATTTAACACTCTGAACACTCTGAACTTTTGGAGAGTCATAATCCACAGCATATATGAATGATTGACCCTGTACCGGTACAACCTTCTAATTAATCGGAATGACATAATCATAATATGAATCAAGGCAAAGCCTTATGTGCGAGCGGAGGAAAAAAACACCAAAAATTTTGTAAAAAACCTTGATCTCAAATTCGAAACTTTTCAAAATCATAACCTTGGGACTCCAGGAATCCCTCACCGCCTGTCAAGCTGGACCTCCCCTTTCCAATGCCAAAAAAAAAAAAAAAAAAAAATCTGGATCCGTCTCATGTACTTTACACAGACGTAGATCATTAGCGAGGGAGTCTGAAATCCCTCCCCTTTCCTCTCTACAGACCTTGAAATCAATTGAAAAAAATCAAATCTTGCTTCTTTACCAAATAATTATTTCGATCATATCTATCTTGTTTGTATGATACACTGAAAAGCTTTAGAAAATCGCGGCTTTTTTGTGTTACTTTCCTTCTTGCATTACTACAATCGTGTGCACCATTCTTGCACGTGAAAATGGGCGCACTGCTACAATAACGTCACATATAGAGGAATAATGACGTCAAGTATACTGCAGAGTTACGTACCGTTGTGTCGTCATTAGTGATAAAGATGGCGGATGAGTTGCTGCTGAATTTCTGATTTTCAGACGAACAATTCGGCGAGTTTCACTTAGTTTTATTGCGCCATAAAATAGAAGAATTCTATCCATTGCGAATTTGTCAAGGTATGTTCTCCTGCTCTGTCGTTTAAGGGAATCGAGTCACTTTTACCCATATCCTCGGTCCTGTTACCATACTTTTTCAGCTCCAAGTATGTATATCTTTTGCTCGTGCATTTTCCCATACTTACGTATACGCTTTACCATAAATGCGAGCTTTGCTCGGGCCTTTGCAGCGAGCTCCGCTCGCTATTACTGTCTGTGAGGCTCACTTTGGAAACTGGATACATTGAATTTGATTACTTAATCAAGCAAAATTTAAATGCGTAAAAGCCAGTATCCATATGGTTAATTTGATTATCAATAGTCAGACCATGAATATCAATTACTTTTGAGATGTATTTTACATTTACTATGAAATCACAAATGAATCGTTGGAGACTTATAAGGCCATTTCTTTGTTATTTTCTGTTTTGCGTCCTCGTGCTGGTAGGTTTTGAGTCCAAAGTCATAAAACAAAACAAAATTAAAATAATATTTTTCTATTGAATAAATATTTAATAAATGTGTTTTCTTCAAAAATTGAAATAAAATTGTTTGATGTTTTTACATTTTATGTAAAAATGCAAAAGTACTGCAAAGATTTAAGACATTGCCTTATCTACCATTCGTTTGTTGACAAAAATCTATTGATAATAAAATCACATTATATGAAATTGCAACTTTGTTTAATATGCTTGTTTGTTTTTCTGCCTGGCTGGCTGGTAGGTTTCTCAATTTCAAAAGGACGCAAAACAGAATAAAAACAAGAAATGGCCTAAATTATGATGCAACCAAATCTACAAATTTTGCCAAGTAACTCTAACATCAATGTCCATAATCTGTAAAAATCAAGGTTTTGAATGGTCTTAACTTGAAAATTGAACTATTGACATGAGGTCATATACATGTACATGTACACCAAACCACAGTTTTATTACATGTACGGTGTACAGTATACAGAATTAAAACGTCCATTGTTTCACGTTTCTATTTTTATAGGGAGATGACATGTCTAACATGGAGGATAACACACCCCGGAGGAGTGGCAGGGCCAGAAAACCAAAGAAGTTTGAGGGATTTGAAGTCAAAGTGGAGAAGATTGATTACTCATACGGGGATGTCTCAAAACCAGGTACTGATTGTACAAACTTAAGACAGGGCATATATTTTTATTATGCTCATTCGTTTGTTATCTTGTATCCATCCTGCATGAATTTGAATTCTGTTGCTTTGAGTTTTTGCACAGAACTCTCGGATGTAACATGACTCTGACATAGGTCAAAGGTCAACATTATACAATTATTGACTTTTGATGAGGTCTACTCGTGACTATACAGACCTGGTCAGTTATTGGTTGACCGAGGCCGAAGGCCGAGGTTAACCAATGCCTGACCAGGTCTGTATAGTCACGAGTAGACTGAAATCTAAAGTCAGTAACTGCTTTATTAAATTATCAGGATTTTATTTACATTTGCATTGCAATGATACATGATGTCAAAGATCTAACACTACAAAAATCAACGTACGGGCTGGTAAAGCAGGCGCTAATCCCGAGTAGACCGCTTTGGAGCTTTAGCGGTCAACTCTTTCTGAGGTACACTCTATCAAACAGCGTCTCCACCAATCAGAAATAAGGAAAATTGGCAATAATTCCTGATCATTTAATAATAAAGTGAATACATGTATGATTGCCATAAGTGAAAGGTCAACATTATATACACAATATATTAGTTAAACCTTGTCTGGGCAACAACTCTTAATTGCTTATTGGAATTTTAATGAATTTACAGAGTTGTTGCAATTAATTCACACAAACAGAGTCATACATATGTAAATGATTTAACATAAGGCAAGTTAGAGCCAGCAAAGGCTTGCATGTAATATACAAGTTATAAGAAACTGTGAATATTTTTTTTTATTCAAATTTTTATCAGATAGGTAACTGTGAATATTTTATCTCAGGTAACAATGTATCAGTGGATGATGACAGTGAAGTAGATGGTGATAGTGGTAGTGAGTTTGATACGGATGATCATGATAGCAGTGAGACAGATGGGGGCTCGTCTCCAAGGGGGCATGGTCCAAGATCAACACCAAGGGGGCGTGGTCAGGCTTCTTCTCCAAAGGGGAATGGTTCAGGTTCCTCTCCTAGGAGACATAGTGGAGGTAAAGAACAATCTAATTCTGAAGCCAAACAGAAGAAAACAACTGATTTAGAGCATGATAAAAAATCTGGTAGTAAGTCACTTCAAAAGGCGAAGCAGAAAAATGAAGCAAAGACCTCTCTAAATAGCAAATCAGAAAAGAAGAGTGACAAATCGGAACCAATCACAAAAAGTAAGAAGATAACTGAAGAAGAGGTTACTGTGAAAGATTCAGAAGGTACTTATAAAACTCCTCAAAAAGCAAAAGTGGTAGAAGCACCTACTTCTGATATACGGCGAAGTTCAAGGGCAACAAAAGGGCAAAAACCAAAAGCTATTGATGATGACGAATATGTGACACCAAAATCATCTAAATCTCAAAAGACCTCTAGTCAGAAAATAGATGAAAGCTCTGATGAGGAGAAAGATGAAAGCAGTAATGATGGAGAAACTGAATCAAAGCAAGATAAAAAGGTCAGGAAAAGTAGAAGTGTCAAACCAAAAGGGGATGTGAAAAGTAAGGGGGAAAAGGAGGAGTCAGTTAGCACTGAGGCCAAGCAGAAAAAGAGGCAGAGGAAACAGGACACACCCCAGGGGAAAGAGGGTCAGGATTCTGAAGAAGAAAATACCAAACGGAGGAAGAAACAGAAAAGCTCAAAAACAGCCAAAGAGAAAAAGGAGAAGGATTTGAAAGATGGCAAGAGTCCTCAGAAGAAAATAAACGAGAAAACTAGAAAAGACAAGGACAATGAAATATCACAGCCAATCACAGATGCTGAGGAAACATGGTCCTTTGTTAAGTCACAATTTGACACACTGGTAAATATATACTTTTTAACGAGGCCCTGGACAATAAGATAACTCAAAAACAGAAATAGAGATTTTGATTAAATTCATATCATAATGTCATTTACTTATATACAAGAGTTTGGTGAAAAATGAATCAATTTCACCGCTTAGTTTTTCGGGGGGACCATCTCAAAAATTTCCTTGTTTTCTCCATATGATTTCATAGAAAAACAAGATTTTTTGCATTATAATTGCAATTTATAAAAAAACTGAAATAGAGAATTTGATAGGATTATCATATGTTGAAAAGAGAAACATAAGACAAAATATATCAGGTTCTGTGGAAGTCTGACCGCCTGTGTGAGCTTCAGGGAACATCTCAAAATCATATTTTTACATATTTGCCTTATATTTTGAAATAAAGACATCATAAAGGATGAATATGTCCTTATAGTTCTTGTTTACGGCATATAATATTTGTTAGTATATATTTCTTTAGAAAAAGACAACAAAATTCAATCCTGAAAATATATCAGGGGTGATCTCAAAGCATATTTTGCAATTTTACACATAACTTGTACTCTGTCTTTATCAGTACAATGGAAATTATAAAAAAACTGAAATAGAGAATTTGATGACATGTTCATACATTGAAAAGTGAAACATAAGCCAGAATATATCAAGTTCTGTACAACTTTGACCGCTTGGTTGAGCTTCAGGGAACATCTCAAAATCATATTTTTAGCATATTTGCCTTTTGTTTTTAAATAAAGACATCATAAAGGATGAATCTGTCCTTATAGTTCTTGTTTACGGCATATAATGTTTGTTGTATATATTTCTCTAGAAAAAGACAACAAAATTCAATCCTGAAAATATATCAGGGGTGATCTCAAAGCAAATTTTGCAATTTTACACATAACTTGTACTCTGTCTTTATAAGTACAATTGAAATTATAAAAAAAAACTGAAATAGAGAATTTGATGACATGTTCATACATTGAAAAGTGAAACATAAGCCAGAATATATCAAGTACTGTACAACTTTGACCGCTTGGTTGAGCTTCAGGGAACATCTCAAAATCATATTTTTAGCATATTTGACCTTTATTATGAAAGAAGGCCTCATAAAGTATGAACGTGCTCGTATATTTATTGTTTATGGCATATCATATTCGTTAGCATATATCTATCCAGAAAAAGACAGCCAAATGATATTGCCAAATATGTAAGGGACCATTTAAAAGCATATTTTTGCAATTTTACACATAACTTGTACTCGCAGATATAAAGTGAAATTTAAAAAAAAAGCTGAAACAGAGAATTTGATGGCATATTCTTATATATTATAAAGAGAAACATAAGACAGAATATATCAAGTTTTTTTCAAGTTTGATATCCAGCCGTTTTGTGTGAGCTTCGGGGAACATCTCAAAATCATTTTTTTTAACATATCTTCCCTTAATTTTGAATAAAGAACGAATGTGCTCATATAGTTATAGGGTTTGTTCCTGTCATACTTCCTACTCAAGGTACTTTGAGTAGGAAGTGTGACAGGAACAAACCCTATAACGAATTTATCATACCGAGAACCATTTCGTAACATACTCTGTGTAATTCTAACGTTTGAAAATTTAGTGACCTAACTCGGCGTCAAGGTAGGACACAATGTGACCATAATACTGCGACGTCATTGGCTGAAATCAGTTTGAGGCGTGATAATACGACGTATCATATCCCTCTCGGGAAAGACAGCCAAATGCTATCGCCAGAATTTACAAAATGTATGTAAGGGACAATCTCAAATCAAATTTGTGTAATTTTAAAACATATAACTTGTACTTGCAAGTCTCGAAGATAAAATGAGCAAAGCGTTTTTCTCTTATTGCCTTATCTTTTGTCCAATTTGATTCAGCAATATCGCTATCTATATCACTATTCTAAAACTTTAATACATCGTATTTTGGGGGAAACGTCTGAAAAGTTACATGGATTACTCACATATCACACATTAATCTTTAAACTTTGCATACTCCCCTTGCAGAATCGCGTACTCGACAGGTCTCGGATCTATATAAGCGTTTCTATAGGCGTTTTAACTATACTATATAGGCGGCCGAACCCAAAACCATACTCTCCCGTAAACGACCCCCCTCCCTAGTATCAGTGACCCTCCCCCTTCCGAGGGAGGAGTTGATGTACTTAATTCATCCTTCTCTAGACGTCCACAAAGAAATCACCCTAGCTACGCCACTGTCAAGATTAAGTATAGTATTGCATGCTCACGCGAAATTGCAAAAATAATTCGAATACGACAAAAGATCATGGATGGATACATGTACCAAATGTAAAGTAAAATTCAAAAGAATAAGGAAAGTGGAAAGGGGCTACCCCCCATGCGCGGGAATAGATTGGGTCGAGTTGTTTATGAGCGACTCCTATTTCCCCTTTTCCCGATTATTGCGCATAATATTTTTAAATTCATAAAATGGACCAAATGAGTTGAAATGACCGAGCTGGACCACCTCTCACCCTCTCTGATATATTTCTATTCCATGCGATTTTATCCGACCGCTGAGCTAAAATGTACGTTAAAGACAATGATACGTCCATCATCGTGGTAATAATCATTTATGGAATGGAGTATGCTGTAGGACAAAGTATTCTCTGGTTGAACCGCACTATATATTGGTAAGAGTTATCTCAGGGGCGGATACAAGATTTGGGTTTAGGGGGGCGTCATGAATATAAAAAAGGCAAAGGGTCTGGGGACAGCTTCCTCCCTCCCCCAGTGGGTCCAGGACGAAGTCATGTTTTGGGTTCCTTTGACCACCAGAATGGAAAATGTATAATTCATACAAAAACGTTGAAACTATGTATTACTGAATATATCTGGCGAGCGAAGCGAACCAGCGAACTTTCTAAAATTGTTTTAGAGAGGGTTGGGGTACACAACCCGAATGGCATCCCCTTTGCTGCAAGAGTACATGTTTGTTGACTAATATCTTAGTACATATGTCAGAAAAAGACCGTCCAAATAGTCACAGTAAAGTAAAGGTATGGAGGGCGTAGTATCACTTTATAATTCTGGCTATTTTAGCATGAAATGGTCATGCTTAGCAAATGGTGTGAAGTTAATCTAAATTGAGTTAGGTGGCGAGTGGCAGCGAACCAGCGAAAATTTTCCGACATTCGACTCAAAACAGCCTGAAAATGAGTATACACATAAAGGTTAAGCCCCCAAAATACCTTACTTCGACGATTTCAGAGGGGGGGGGGGAGGGGGTGCGCCCTTTGCGCCCCTTCAAAATTTGCTCATGTATCGATACTGAAATTAACCCTCAAAAATGAAGAATCGGAAAATGTATATATCTCGGAAACTTCTAAAACTTATAAGTAAATGTGAATTTTCGCTCCGGCTCAATTTCAGAGAATGAAACCCTGAAAATAAAATGCATACTATATATTTATACAGATACTTTTTCTGATTGCAGGACCGGAGCGCCTCGTTTCGATGAATTAATGTACTTTATTTGATATGTTATATTTATAAATTGCTCGTGAAACCTTGAGAAAAAAAAATCATGTAGCGACTTTAATCTGAGTACTTCCCCCTTTTTTCCCCTGAAAAAAAGAAAATGACATAAATCTATGTAAAATACATTTGCTTACCTTCATACGTATTACGAGGATATATTTAAAATATACTTTATATAATTCAATATAAAACTTTAATAATTGAATATGTTCTACTCGATCATAAGAGGTATGCAGGTCCCTCGCAAAATTTTCTAGTTTAAAAATGCCATCCGACCTCATGAGAGCAAAAAAATAAAAAAAAATAAAAAAATAAATAAATTAAAAAGGGGAAAAAAAATTAAAGTATAATGAAGAATCGTCAGCGTTGTTGATTATGAAATTTGCGAGCAAGGTGAGACGATTTACTTGCTGCAATTTGGCTGATAATTCTCCCGATGAGACGAAAAGGAACATCAAGCCATTTCTGAACAAAAAAAAATAATGATGAGAAAACATGTGCTTCCGTGCCGTGCATATGACTAGCTAGCAACCCCCCCCCCCCCCCCAAAAGCATTGGGATTATGATACGATGATTTATGATGCAAAAATAAAAAAATATGTGTACATAGTGTCAGGAAAGTACATGTTGTTGTTGTTGTTGTTGTTGGTTTTTTTTTTTTTTTTTTTTTGTTTTGTTTTGTTTTGTTTTGTTTTTTTGTTTTTTACAAAATTAATGAATTAAAATTGTTTTGATCGATGAAGTTCTATTTATTTTTCTATTTGTTTCTCATTTTTTCTAAAGGCCCCCGTTATAGAATAAAATAACTATTTAGTGAGAGGAGGTGCACCAAATAATGATAATATCAAAAACCTTGAGTCCATCTAGTCTGACGATCTCAATATCTAACCATGCTTTGCATTAATCTTCGTTTATTACGAACATACACAGATTACTAGCCTATTGATTTTTAGCGCGGCGTTAAATGCTTTGTCGCATCATTTGATTGTGACGTCATAGTATGACAGTGCGTTAGGTGCGATGTAGAGATAAAAGATTGAACCGGTTACGGGAATGCGCGAAACGATGCGCACTCGTTTTGTCCAGGGCCTCGTTAAGTTCAATGAATTTATTACTTGAATATTTTTCCTTTGATTTGTCAATCAACTTTGTAACTTACTTACATCATATACTATTATTTAATGAGTGATATGTACCATATTTTGATAAGTTCTCTGATTTCTAAAGTACATGTACATGTTCATGTATGAAGTTACATCTTCATGTAAATGTATTGTCAATCTTGTGTACATGTGTCCAATCTTTGAATTGAAATCATACTTCAAACTAGTTTCACCCTATTCATTTTGAAAGTTTTTAATTTTCAGAGTAATATCTTATCTGAAGGAGGAATTGAGAATGTGATCTTGACTAGCCTAGCAGGGGAAGAAACTTTTGAGTTCCAAGGTTCTGAAAAGGGTATAGGCTTTCTGGAGAAGAGGATTGGACCCATACAGGAACATGAAGCTTCCTCTCAAGGTTTGATTGTTTTTTTTTACATACATATGTAATATTTATAAGATTGATCTATTTCAACAGGAGGTATGGGATTTACCTGAAATTGGCTTTCCTCTACCATTTGTCATACATGCTTTTACATAGTGAATGAAATAATGTAAAAAGCAGACTTTGTATATTTTTCAGTAGTTCTTTACTTGTTGTATTATATATATATGAAAGATATTAATTTCAGTTGGCACTGTGACACAAGAGTTGGAGGAGATAAGCCAATCTAGCTTTGTGTGGAAAATAGTGGAGAAACAAGCTCGAAATGTGGTAAGATATGTATGAACATTAGACATATGGACATTCATGTTTCATATATAATCATATTTTTGTACACCTAACTGAAGCTCAAGTGAGTTGTTGGTTTGGTTCACTTGCTTTATGGAATGGTTAGGACTCTTAGAGACATAGGTCCACTTAGACCTCTTGTTGAGGACTGCATTCATAAAGCTTAATCCTTAAAGAAGATGGTCTCCAATAAAGTTGATTTATTTTAGCATTTTCAACTTCTCCTCTGCAACCCCTGAAAATAATTTCATCAAATCTTACAGGAAGCAAGTATTCGAATTGTTGACCTAATGTTACAGGTGTTGTTACTGTCGGCAGTAGGAGTGGACACCTTGATGTTGACCAGTGTTTATTTTTGTTACAGGTGTTGTTACTGTTGGCAGTAGGAGTGGACACCTTGATGTTGACCTAATGTTTATTTTTGTTACAGGTGTTGTTATTGTCGGCAGTAGGAGTGGACACCTTGATGTTGACCTAATGTTTATTTTTTTTACAGGTGTTGTTACTGTCGGCAGTAGGAGTGGACACCTTGATGTTGACCTAATGTTTATTTTTTTTACAGGTGTTGTTACTGTCGGCAGTAGGAGTGGACACCTTGATGTTGACCTAATGTTTATTTTTGTTACAGGTGTTGTTACTGTCGGCAGTAGGAGTGGACACCTTGATGTTGACCAGTGTTTATTTTTGTTACAGGTGTTGTTACTGTCGGCAGTAGGAGTGGACACCTTGATGTTGACCAGTGTTTATTTTTGTTACAGGTGTTGTTACTGTCGGCAGTAGGAGTGGACACCTTGATGTTGACCAGTGTTTATTTTTGTTACAGGTGTTGTTACTGTCGGCAGTAGGAGTGGACACCTTGATGTTGACTTAATGTTTATTTTTGTTACAGGTGTTGTTACTGTCGGCAGTAGGAGTGGACACCTTGATGTTGACCAGTGTTTATTTTTGTTACAGGTGTTGTTACTGTCGGCAGTAGGAGTGGACACCTTGATGTTGACCTAATGTTTATATTTGTTACAGGTGTTGTTACTGTCCGCAGTAGGAGTGGACACCTTGATGTTGACCAGTGTTTATTTTTGTTACAGGTGTTGTTACTGTCGGCAGTAGGAGTGGACACCTTGATGTTGACCAGTGTTTATTTTTGTTACAGGTGTTGTTACTGTCGGCAGTAGGAGTGGACACCTTGAAGTTGACCAGTGTTTATTTTTGTTACAGGTGTTGTTACTGTCGGCAGTAGGAGTGGACACCTTGATGTTGACCAGTGTTTATTTTTGTTACAGGTGTTGTTACTGTCGGCAGAAGGAGTGGACACCTTGATGTTGACCAGTGTTTATATTTGTTACAGGTGTTGTTACTGTCGGCAGTAGGAGTGGACACCTTGATGTTGACCTAGTATTTATTTTTGTTACAGGTGTTGTTACTGTCCGCAGTAGGAGTGGACACCTTGATGTTGACCAGTGTGATGACCAGTCAAGGCGTTGGATGTGTGGGATCATCAAAGGGACTTGAATTCCTTACCAACAATCCAACATTGGCAGACATCTTTCCACAGTATTGTAATGGTATTGATTAATTTTCTTACTTTCTATGCTTAATATTTTATTAACTGTAGTTCTCAATTGCACCCTAAAACTTGCCAGACCATCAATCTGGTTTTTTTGTCATTAAAATATGATTACATTTCACAAAATGTTTTACTGGAGGTCCTATCTGAAAGGTCAAGGACACTCATTATAAAGTAAAACTTTCGATAGGTACATGTATATAAAAGGCAAGAACATGCACCTTGTAATCCTGTCCTCAATGCTTCTCACTTTGAGGGTTTGTACATAGATAATTCTGAGTCTAAAAGCAGCAAAATCTAGGGGCAGAAATACACATATTATTTCTTTCAACCTACATGTAATCTGTGATATGTTTTTATACTGTCTTAGGGCATCAGTGTTTCAAACTCTCATTTTGTCAAAATTATTTTGGTGATATCAAAATTTTGGTTGCTTTGGTGGCCATGACTTGGGGTAAAATTCCAATGAAGTTGCCAGACTTTGTAATTTTTTCTTTGTTAGGAAACTAGTTTTATAGTGAAAGGTCAGTCCTTGATTACTTTACAACCTTTCCATAACTTTTTACTGTCACAGGTACTGTTCCCTTGGAGGCTGAATATGCAGAAAAGTCATTCTTTGGGCGATGGTACACCTTTATAACAGGGAAAGAAATTGTAGAACAAAGATTTATTCCAACAGCAGATGTCGACGTGCTTCAGCTACGAGAAATCAAAAAGGAAGCATCAACTTTATATATAGATGAAGAGTTACCGGAACTGGATTTTACTGCTATGGAAATCCAAGATGCAATTCCTCTGTGCCCAGTATGTAACAAGATATTCAAGAATATCAAAATTCTTAAGAAACACTATTCGTTACATACGTCTAAAAAGAAATTTACATGTGATGTTTGCAATAAGAATTTTATGAGGAAGTATGACTGTCAGCAGCATATGATAAGGATGCATGAATACGTGCCGGTAGAGAAAGGTGAAGTCATGAGGCGGGATTTAGCCGAGGCTAAAAATCTGTTTACAGTGAGCGCAAGTCAGATCTTAAAATCAATCACTACAGAATCTGATCAGACTAGCAATAAAGAAGTGGATAGTAACATGGAAGTCACAGATAGCAGTACGGTGACAGCTTCTGCAAAGGAAGAAAATGGAGCAGATGATACAACATCAGAGGCACAAAACCAACTAAATCAACCTTCAGAAGAGGCTCCGAGTATTGAAGACCTGGAACTACTGGAAGGTATTACACCTGGTCAGGTAGATGTAACGAAAATATCATTAGAGGAGATCAAAAAGGAGAATATAGGAGATGTTGATTTGTCCGTAACCTGGGAAACTGATCAAGGTCGAGGTGACAAGGTCGTGGAGCTTGTGGACTGTGATAAGTTAACTTGTCCCATCTGTAAAAAGAAGCTGAAGAATGAATTCATGTTACAGAGACATCTAGAAAACCATGCCTCAGATAAGAATATTGCTTGCCTAGAACCAACTTGTAAGAAAAAGTTTAAGAGAAAATATGACATGGAGTACCACATGGTAACTGTCCACAGCTATGTGAAGCTTGGTCCGGGCAATGTTGTGCCCAAAGATCAACTACCACCAGACTATAAGGAGAAACTCAGAAAACTCAAACGGAAGAAAATGCGGAGGGGAAAAGGAGATAAAGGTGTTGAGCTCAGCGAAGATGAAAATGAGGATCCCATTGATAAGCTGTTTGGGAAAGTTTGTCCAGACTGTGGTGCCACATTTAAGACAAATATGGTACTGAAACGCCATTATGTCATCCATTTGGGAAAGAAAGATTTCATTTGTGAAGTTTGCTCAAAGTCTTTCTTGAGGAAATATGACATGCAGATTCACCAAGTGAACGTCCATGGTTATCTGAAAGTAAAGAAAGGTGTCGTTATTAAACCGGACTCGGGTCAGGATGAGATTGATGAATTGCTTTTACCACCTGGAATGAATACCCATACACAAGGCAGAAAGAGAACAATTCACAAATGTCCGTATTGTGATGCTGTTGCATTTACACGTTATAATTTTGATCTTCATTTAGAAAAATTTCACAGTGAGGAGAATCCTTTCAAGTGTACTCATTGTGAACTTCACTTTAAAACGAAGAGGAAGATGAAGATGCATTGGTATTTCAATCACAAGGAGAAGCGACATAAATGTCAATATTGTGATAAGACTTTCGCTTTTAAATACAGTCTGAAAGACCATGAGCAGAGTCACATAGAGGAGGGAGGTTTTCTCTGTGGTAAATGTGGTAAGAGCTTCCCGCTATTGAAGTACTTAAAGAAACATGAACGACGCCATCATGGGATAACAGCAGCTGAGAATCCTGACAACAAGATGTACACATGTAGATACTGCTCAGAGAATATAGTAGGCCTTGGTAACTTTCAACAACACATGAGAGAGCACAAGTCTGCTGACGAGAGGAAGTATCAATGTGAAACTTGCCATAAACGCTTCTTCACATTAGGGCATCTAAAACGGCACGAGTTTGTCCATAAGGAATCAAGAGATTATGAATGTGAAGATTGTGACAAGACATACAAAGATCCTGACACCTTGAAAAAACATCAGATAGCAGTACATAATAAACGCTTTGATAGTCGAATGGTGTACACATGTCCCGAGCCAGAATGTCAAGGGAAAGGCTTCCTGAGTTTGGGTCATCTGAGACGGCATATCTACGTACACAAGGGAATCAAGCCTTTCACGTGTGAGGAATGTGGTAGGAGCTTTACGGAGAAAGCCACACTTGTTTCTCACATGAGGACTCACACTGGAGAAAAACCGTACGCATGTGCGGAATGTTACCGTACCTTCAGTCAACAGTCACATCTAACACGTCACATGATGATGCATTCTGAGGTCAAGAACTTCATGTGTCAGATTTGTGGACGGGGATTTACTGGACCAGATGAACTCAAGAGGCATATGATCGTTCACACTGATGGAAAATCACACAAGTGTTCAATGTGTCCCAAAACTTTTCATCACTTATCTAGTCTTAAAACTCATGAGAAAAGTCATTTAGAGTCATATGAGTGTGACATTTGTCAGCAGAAGTTCACACAGAAGTCGTCCATGTTGATTCACCGTAGACGTCACACTGGAGAGAGACCGTTTAAATGCTCAGAGTGCGGTAAATGTTTCATCAGCAAACAACTCTGTAAATTGCATCTTCGTTCACATTTCCCAGGTCAATACACAAGGCATGATTGTCCACAATGTAAGAAAGTGTACTCAAGCCGTCAGAGATTAAGATTACACATAATGAAGGACCACCCAGAGGAGAGCTTGGAGTCCATCCCTAACTTCCAGGAGCCTATTGTATTGTTAGTTAAGAGCATGAAGAATGGACAAGTAACAGAGGAAGTGTGTAAAGACGAGGATTCAGAGTATGAGAGCTACGCCTCCGAGGAGGAGGAGATGGAAATGGCTGAGGCTGAGCTTATATGTCCTGTCTGCTTCCTTAAATTCCCCGATAGAGACTCGGTACTGAAGCATGCTACAATTCACGAAGACCAGAGTGCATTTGAGTGTAAAGTTTGTTTAGAGGTATACGATTCTGTTGAGAGTCTGCATCATCACCTACAAACCAGACATGACTTCATTAAACTACCGAATGGCGATTTAGTGCGCAAACAAATGGAAACTCAAGTTCAGATGGATTGTGATGAAGGAGGCGTAAAAACAATCTATGTTCAAGTGGAGAGTCCAACAAAATATCTGAATAAACCTGTAAAGATAGCACCCAAACCTTCCATAAATCTAAATCAAAGCACAATATTAAGGATGCCGCCTACCGTTCCAGTGTCTGCAGGGCCGTCACAGAGTCTCATTCCTACATCAACAAACACTTTCAGGATAGCTCCAGCTAGCGCAAACGTAAATCAGCGACGATCATTCAACATAGTGGAAAAGGATGGTACAATTTTACATATAGTAACACCCAATGATACCAAACAAGACAGTGTACTAGATGGTTCCTCTGGAAATACTGTGACAGATGACACTACATATTTAGCCTTGCCCCCAAATATTGTAACTGAAGACAACGCAGGTGCTATAGACCAGATCGTTTATAACGACCCCTCAGAGGAGGAGAGTGGTATAGGGATATCGGAGGTACCCACAGGAGAAGTACAGACGATTGTCGTGTCTGCTGCCAAGGATGAGGTCCCTGAAGGGGAATTTGATCCAGGATCTAGTCAGGATGAAAGCGCCATCAAAAGTATCATCAACTACCAGATGGAGGATGCCATGCAATATGTACAGGTACGTACAAGACCTATATGTTATACAAACAAATGATCCATTTGTAAATTAATTCATATACTGTTATCTGATCTAAGTTGATGATTCCAGGTTCCCCATATCATTTACATATTGTTTGACCTATTGTCTCCTTTAGTCTATTGCCCCAATTGTATAGTTTCTCAGAGATTCACTTGAATCTGAGAATTTTCTCAAATTTATATATAAACTAGAATTCTAGTATGGAGATTTGAGGTTGAGGGGAATATTATCTAGAGAAATTTTATACAATTAAGGCCTGTTCATTCTCACTTACATGTAAGATCTCATTGCAAAAGTTGAAACATATGCAAAGTTACACTGAATTTACATTACGATCTGATTCCTTAGAATAAAACTTAATACAAACATTATAGTACAAATGTAAGGGAAGTTCTTTGTGTTTTGTATAGGAGGAGGTTATAGAGACCCAGGTTGTCCCTGAGGCTCAGACAGACATACCGGATGAGGAGATTGAGTCAGCCATATCACAGATAGCATTTGATCAGGGGGGAGGGATTACAGAGTTATCTGCTGCTAACCTGGCAGCTCTGTACGGCTCCGATAAAATTATCTACCAGGAGGAGAGGAGTGACGGCACGGAAGTGGTACACGTGTATGCTGTGGTACAGAAAGACAACCCAGAATAATATATTTTCAGTGTATAGCTTATCCATCTAGTACTGCCCTAAATCATAATTTAAGCCATATTTATGAACAAATGAAGGTTTTTATTCTAGGTTTCAATTTACATAAAACGGACAATACATTTGTATCCATCAAAATGTGAAATGTCCATTTTTCATGGTGCTTAAATTGTTCAGAAGTTTCCTTTATTTTGGAAAAAAATACATTATATATAATAAATTCGCTTCATCATTTCCAAAAAAAAAGAGAAAAAAATTCCCACACAAAAAAGATATTTATTGGAGTTATTCCATTATTCCATTATTATTTATTGGAGCTAATTTATTGGAGTTATCCCTCTTCTTCCACAGTACTGCAGTTATATTTTTGCACAGCTTCAGTAAATGCTAATTTAGGATATGTAATAAGCTGACAGCTTTACACATATATATCATATCTGCATTTATATCAAAGATTTTTAAGTATTTCCTATGAACTATTGACTCTTGATAAAATCTATTTTAGGAAGGAAGATGATCTTGGTGTGGATTTCTTTTGTTGAGGTTTCAATTCTTATTTATTGTTAGCTTTGTATTAGCGATGAAATAAATCTGGCTTGCCCACACAATGTTGTTTGTCACAAGAACATTTTCAAAGGATATGAAGAAGAAACAAGGAGGTCTAACAGGTAGACAGAGACATTCATGGCGATGATAGGTAGGCCAGTGATGATTGTTTTGATTGTACTGATACAGTGTATGATACCTATTAGTGATATGCTAACATTGAGCCAATCAAAAACTACAGGAGTGCCAGAAATACATATAGTTTTTTGCTGGTCCGTTTTTCTGTTACTACTTTTAATCTTGGCCATTACTTTTGAACCGCTAGGCTAAAAGCATAATGGCTTCACATGTATTCCTTGTGGCAGGACCTTTCTATTAGTACCAAAATTTGTGAACATGGGAGTTTGATATTCTTTTGAATAGATTTAATCTTAGCTATAATGTTTTATTTCTTATGTGTATTCCCTGTGACAAGATATTGGTACCAAAATCTGTTACCTTGACTTTTAAGTTTGACTTCCTTAAGTTTAACATTGGTTTTAACTCTATAGTAGTCAGTAAAATGGCTTTCATATTTCATATGTGTATTGTTTGTGATAAGAACTTTATAATTGTACCTAAGTTTTTGAAATGTGACTGTATTCTTTGAGTTTGACCTAGTTTTGATGAATAACCTTTCATAGACCTATGGAATGATATAGGTTTTCATGTTATTTCGCATGTGTAACCTTTCTATTGGTGCCAATTTTTTTTTACCTTTTGGCTTTGATGTTTGACCGACTTCTGCAAAACTTGAACCTTGGTCATAACTCTTTAAAATTTCATTATATAGTTTGTACATTTCAGTTGTGTATTCCTTTTAGAATAATCTGTACATGGGCACCAAGTTTTGACTTCATTACCGACTTTGAATTTTGACCTGTTAACATTACAGGTATTGTACTGATAGAGATGGTGATGGGGGAATTCATATTTCATAAACGCATCTTGCTTATTTCACATTGTTCACTAAACGTGGAACATACTTCTTAGAATAACTATTTTTTGTAGTAGATATTTGGACTAAGATATTACATATTGATATAATGGTCAAGGTCACATTTAAAACGGATCAAGAACACATTTGGTAAATTTTAACCAGTTATGGTGATCCTTCATTCAAGTTGTACTTTTGATAAAGACTACAAGGTCATTTCTGAACGAATGAGGTCACTCAGGCACCATGGAAATGATATATCGCAATAATACAGACCTTACTTGTATCAAATTTCTCAATCTGAGAATTCTTCAAGAGTTTATGTCGCCGATTATGTCACTTGCGCACATGTTTGCAGGACAATGATACCAAAACATGGCTTATGTTGGTGAATATAGATGCTTTACATCATCTAGGTTCTTGTGAGTGGTCAATATTACATAGAGCAGATCGTGTAATATGATAGTAGAACCACAGAACTTGATATCAGTTTATTAGGAAACGCCGAGTTTACCTGTCTAGACGACATGAATTCCCGTCTAAACGTTTAGTCAGTGTGCAGCTACCAGAAAATACATGTATAAGACAAGGTTAAAGAGATCTCTAATTCGTCATACAGGATGTCATTTTGATGGATTAGTTGCGTAGCTCGGGCAACATTAAATGGATGCTTTTCATAAAATAAGGGGTATGAGGATCACCATTCGGCCCCAAGCTGAGAGTATTCACAATGAAGGAGGCCGACCAAATTTACTGTTTTAAAAGAAGAAGCTACACCACTGATTAAGGATCATATTAAGACGCGTGATGAGTTATTGATAACGTTAAATGTGGAGTTAAACACTTCAGATGTTGGTAATGTTACGACTTCAGATTCATAGCATCATTTAAGAACAGATAGATATGCAGTATGGACCAGACATGCATGTTTCGGGAACTTAACCCTCGTCAGTGATCCTCAATCCAAACAATGAAATATGACCAAAGACTGAAAGTTATGTCCATAAAAATACCGAAAGACGTAGCAGGATGGATCGGATATGATTCTACAGGACCCACTTTTACAGAAATTTCGAGAAAATTTGATAACAGAAATTTTCGAACCCGTTTGAAGAAACAATTAATCTAAGTTGATCGGACTTGGCTACAGGTGCCCTCGGAGTCTCTGGGTCCACCAGCAGTGACACTCGCCAAGTGATTAAAATGTTACGACTTCAAAGTCATAGAAACTGTTTTGGCAAACAAGCGCATGCATGCATACATTGAGTGAATTCCATCATCCTGGCATCTTTGTTTTAGCAAAGCAAATTTCCCGTTACCTAGGAACTTTTGTGCTATGCATTGAACTTGACATAGGAAAAATATTATTGATCTTTCCTATTTAAACAAGATTAACTTGTTCATTTGACCTCATTATTCACCGACGTAGCAGAAGTCAAGGATAAGATCTAAGTTGATTCAAGATTATGATGTAAGTGGAATCGAGGTTTAGCTGTAACTGAATAAAAGATTTAGATGTAACTAGACTAAATGTATACATACCGGTATAAGATCGACATATGGAGAAATCGTTGGGCAACGGATTCGTCGGATTCGCTCTGTAACAACCATAGTGGGATTCTTCTTTTGTAACGACAGCTAAGAGACTGGGTTGTAACTGGACTTGAGGTTTAGATGTAATTTGATTCAAGATTTTGGTGTAATTGTTAGAAGTCTTCAAATTGAATAGCATCATTTTAGAACAGTTTTGCAGCATGGACCAGACATGCACGTTGGGCTGTTAACCCTCGTCAGTGCTTCTCAATCTAAAAAATGTAATAATGCTAAATATTGAAAAAAAATTATTATGTCAAAAAATGTACCAAAAGACGTAGCAAGAAGGGTGGGATATGATGCTACAGGACCAACGTTTGAGAAAATTCAAGAAATTTTGATAACAGAAATTTTCGAATGCGTTGATGAAACGATCAACCGAAGTTAATCGAATTTGGCTACATGTGCCCTCGGGGACTCCTGGTCCACCAGGAGCAGTGACACTCGCCAAGAGATACAAATGTTAAACGTCTTCGAATTGAAAAGCATCATTTTACAACAAATAATTTTGCAGCATGGACCAGACATGCACGTTTCGTGTACTTAAACCTCGTCGCCTTAACGCCTAGGAGCGTCATTACCTTATGAACAATATCAACTTCTCAATGTCGACATAGTGCTTCATGTTGCGTCTTCCTGTCTTGCAATTAATATCACCTGTAGAGAAAGAATCTTGGCAAAAAAAGACTTAATTTGTAATTTGATTCAAGGTTAAAATGCAACTTGATTCAAGATTTAGATGTAACTTGACTCGAGATTTAGATGAAAGTAGGGGATCTCCAACAACACTAGGTTGCAGCACCCACAGCTAAACCCCAAAACACCCAAAGCAAAAAACACAGAACGGACACCCACAGAAAGAGACGCAAAAGGGACACGGAACACCAACTCGCATCATAGAAACATTAAACATAAAATACCATACAGATGTAACTTATTTCAAGGTTGAGATGTAACTTGATTCAAGATTTAGATGTAACTGGACTTAAGGTTTAGATGTAGCTTGATTCAAGGTTTAAATGCAATTGGACTCAAGGTTTAGATGTAACTGGACTCAATATCTAGATGTAATTGGACTCAAGATTTAGATATAACTGGACTCAAGACTTAGATGTAACTTGATTCAAGGTTTAGAAGTAATCAGACACAAGATTGAGATGTAACTGGACTAAAGATTTAGATGTAACTGGACTCAAGATTTAGATGTAACTTGATTCAAGATTCAGATATAACTATAACTGGACTCAATGTTTAGATGTAACTGGACTCAATATTTAGATATAACTAGACTCAAGATTTAGATGTTACTTGATTCAAGGTTGCCATATTTCATTGTTTAGATCGAGGATCACTGACGAAACATGTATGTCTGGTCCAGGCTGTAAAACCATCTGCTCTAAGATGATGCTTATGACTTTGAAGACGTTGAACATGAGATGTAACTGGATTCAAGGTTTAGATGTAACTGGATTCAAGGTTTAGATGTAACTTTCCTCAAGGTTTAGATGTAACTTGATTCAAGATTTAGATGTAACTGGATTCAAGGTTTAGATGTAACTTTCCTCAAGGTTAAGATGTAACTAGACTCAAGATTTAGATGTAACTGGATTCAAGGTTTAGATGTAACTTTACTCAAGGTTTAGATGTAACTTTCCTCAAGGTTTAGATGTAACTTGATTCAAGATTTAGATGTAACTGGATTCAAGGTTTAGATGTAACTTTCCTCAAGGTTAAGATGTAACTAGACTCAAGATTTAGATGTAACTGGATTCAAGGTTTAGATGTAACTTTACTCAAGGTTTAGATGTAACTTTCCTCAAGGTTTAGATGTAACTTGATTCAAGATTTAGATGTAACTGGATTCAAGGTTTAGATGTAACTTTCCTCAAGGTTAAGATGTAACTAGACTCAAGATTTAGATGTAACTGGATTCAAGGTTTAGATGTAACTTTACTCAAGGTTTAGATGTAACTAAGCAGCCAACAACACCATTATTATTTGAAAACGTTACTACATATCAACTTTGATTTCGGAACTTTCGTCTACTAATACATATATCAAAAGCAATGAAAGTGCATCTAACATTTTAGGCAAGCATACCAGTGAACTGTCTTCATTCAATATCTCTATTTCTAAATTGGATCTCCCAACACTATATTGCATACCGAAACTGCACAAGTCTCCTTACAAATTTCGATTTATTGCTAATTCTAGTAACTGCTCCACTACAATTTTGTCTAGAAATCTGACGTCAGCACTTACTGCTATTAAAGAACACATAACTAGATATTGTGAAACGGTTCTAAACAGGAACGATGTAAATTTATTTTGGTCTATTAAGAATTCAGGGGATGTGATTGAAAAAATGAAATCTGGAAATTTCCAAGCCAATACGATTTCTTCATACGACTTCTCTAATATGTACACCACACTTCCTCATGACAAAATTAATGGTCGATTATCTAATCTCATTAAATGGTGTTTTGACCGAGAACGAAAAACTTACATTTGTACATTTGAATCGAAGGGTTTCTTTTCCTCGACAGACTACAAATCATACAAATCATGGACATGTAGTGACCTGTGTAATGCCTTGTCCTTCCTCTTGGACAATATTTATGTTAGATTTGGTGAGGATCTATACAAGCAGGTTGTAGGAATTCCTATGGGTACTAACTGTGCGCCTCTTGTTGCAGATTTATTTTTATACACTTATGAAAAAGAATTTATCCAAAATCTTCAAAAGCAAAGAAAATTGATGAGCTGAAATGTTTCAATAATACTTCTAGGTATCTGGATGATATTCTAACCATTGACAATCCTGCTTTTGAATTATATAAGAATGAAATTTATCCACAAGAATTAACACTTAACAAGGCAAACCTTTCAAATACAGAAACACCCTTTTTGGACCTAAATATCAAAATTGTAAACGGAAAGATTCATACAAGTGTATATGACAAAAGGGATGATTTTGGATTCAACATAGTAAATTTCCCTTGGCTTGACGGTGATGTTCCAAGATTACCGTCATACGGCATTTACATATCACAGCTCATCCGGTACGCTAGAGCATGTACTGATATTTTGGATTTTCACAGTAGAAATTTACAAATTACCAAAAAACTTTTAGGTCAAGGTTTCCGCTTTCATAAACTAGTTAAGACTTTCTGGAAATTTTACAAAAATTACAGTCAACTTCTTTTAAAATTCGGATCTATACATGCAACAGAGTACATTACTATGGGTATTACACAACCTGTCTTTTATGGTGATATGATAAACAAAATAAAAAGGATCAAAGGTAGGCAGCATAACCACCGAAAATGTGTCAGAATCATCAAACGCCTTTTATACCGTGGATATGATCCTTATGTCACCAGACGGACACTAGGCTTGGTACTTGACCAATCTACAGTCTTGTACAAGCGCATCCTTGAGACTTGCACTCTGACTGACTGTGACGACGGGACTCCATGGCGGGCCCTGTCCAAACCTCTTTAGAGAAGACAGGGCCCCGACCACCTGTCCTCTCTGAATGTCAGTCGGACTCCTCGGGTGATTACATACATGAGCTCGCTACAGCCGGCAGAGCACGGACTGTATTACGCATGCCTTCTTTTTATATCCATTTACATATTCATCTGTGTCTCTGGGGCCTCTGCGTTTCGCGGTCTTGTTTGTGTGATGTCATCTTACAGTGAGGAGGTTGTTTTACACCACAATTGTACGTTCTTCGAGACCTCTGGGTAATTGGAGAAGTGAAAGGGTTGTGCGCACGTAATCCAGGATAACCACTCCATTTGCTACTTGTGTGACAGATGGCCGTCCAAAGTCGGCACCGGTTGCCCATTGGTCTCGTCGGTTTACGTGTAGTCTTTTGTGTTTGATGTTTACATGTCGTGTGTCTCTTTTCCGTCTCGTGCTGTACTCGTCTTTTGTGTTTTTGCATCGGGTGTTTTGGTGTTTTACTGTTGATGCTGCAACGGGGTCTTGTTGGAGATCTCCTCCCTTCTTTTTTTACTCTAGGTTTAGATGTAACTTGACTCAAGATTTAGATGTAACTGGATTCAAGGTTTAGATGTAACTTTACTCAAGGTTTAGATGTAACTTGACTCGCACTCTCGGTACCCCAGGCTATTTGCGCTTTGGCTGAATACCCTGGGTTATATCGAACTATTTCTGGGATTTCCATTTATATGGAAATATTGCTGATTGGCTCCCTCACAAGTTTTTTTTATCCAATCGCATAATTGTTTACAAAAATCTTTTGGATAGCAGTGATAAATAGTGCATGTGTGACTAGGTAAGATACTTCTTGATGCCCTGAGAATAATCGAATTATTAATGAGATGTTTTCGCTACAAATATTCAGGTAACCCACAAAAATTCCCTCTTGTGTACGATTCACATACTGTCCTCACATGTCTGCGCGCAGCCATTACCGTCAGTTTTTTTAACTGGACGAAGAAGAGATATTTCATTTAAAATCCCCGAAATAGTGCGATATGACCCAGGGTATTCAGCCAAAGCGCAAAAAGCCTGGTGTACCGAGGATGCTTGACTCAAGGTTTAGATGTAACTGAACTTAAGATTTAGATTTAACTGGATTCAAGGTTTAGATGTAACTGGATTTTGCATTGTTTTTTTTATAAAATATTCTGATGTTCGTAACAAAAAGGATTATGGAAGGCCTCAGAATGATAATTATTTACATTTACTCAGTATAAAACGTATCTTCCGAGCTTTGATTGTTTTTGCTCGTGACAGAGAGAAACACCTCATGGATCGTCATAACCGAAGGGATGGTCTACGACACTTTGCTTTTAGGATGGTTCGTATGTACAAACAGCAAAGTGTCGTTTGTCGTTTCCGTGCTTAGGAGCGTAATTATCTTATGAACAATATCAACTTCTCAATGTCGACACAGTGCTTCTTGCGTCTTCCTATGAAAAAGTGTCTTGGCATAAATTAAAAGACTTAAGATGCATGCCAGCCAATGGCGTAACTATGGCTAAATAATGTAGATGCTTTTCATGCATATTCATCTGTGTTACTTGGGCCCTTGTGTTTTGCGGTCTTGTTTGTGTGTGGTCATCTGACAGTGAGGAGGTTGTTTTACACCACAATTGTACGTTCTTCGAGACCTCTGGGTAATCGGAAAAGTGGGAGGGTTGTGTGCACGTAACCAATGATAACCACACATTCTGCTATTCCCGTGGCAGATGGCCGTCCTAAGTCGGCACCGGTTGCCCATTGGTCTCGTTGGTTTATGTGTAGTCCTTTGTGTTTGATGTTTCTGTGTTGTGCGTTGACGTTCCTTGTCCCTTATGCGTCTCTTTCCGTGCTTGTCTGCTTTGTGTTTTTGCATTGAGTGTTTTGGGGTTTTGCTGTGGGTGCTTCAACCTGGTGTTATTGGAGATCCCCTCCTTTGCTTTAGTATACAAGCTTCTATGGTAGCCACGCCAATGCATGCAAATTTATAATGCATGTTACCATTAAAGTTATGCATACTATTACATATATGTAGAACGTACGAATTTTAATGGGAATCGCGAGTGATTTTTGAATATATTTGATATGATTGAATCGTATGATCTAAAGAGTTTATAATGTCTAAGTGCCCCTTCCTCCTAAAATGAAAACATGAAAAGCACATGTTACAATCATATTCGAGAAAGAATGTACAGACTATCATAAATGTTTGAAAAAATAATTACCGAGTAAACAAGACAAGTGTCGTGAAAAAGAAATGCAGACTAGTCATGGTTATCGTTAAAGAGGCTATCTGTTTCGGGGAAACATAATGCTTTTACTAGTATGCTTTCTTTGGAAGTAAAATGTGCTGTGCATTAGTTTTATGTCTAAAATACTCCTTCACAAGAAACTTTCTACCAAAAATGAATTATTTTCCTTAGATTGCATCAAAGCAATTTAATCGAATGGTCTCGGGATTACAAAGCGATTCATCCTTTTTATTTGGGTTTATTCTATAGTATCTAAATGTTAATCGGCATTTTTAGAATATATGGTAAATGTAGGATCCTAGAGAGTAAGCTGCGTGAGGGATGTATTAAATCATGAACATGGTCTCTTTACCTAGTGACACAAATTTTACTTGTAAGAAGTAAGAAGTAAATGTCGATATTTATGAGAAATTTGTGATGTTTATCCATATTTTAATACACGTATGAAAAAGAATTTATCTAAAATCTTCAAAAGCAAAGAAAACATGATGATGTGAAATGTTTCAATTGTACTTCTAGGTACCTGGATGGTATTCTTATTATCAATAATCCTGTTTTTGAAAAGTAAAAAAAATGTTATTTATTCACAAGAACTGACTCTAAACAAGGCAAACGTTAGAAACACACAAAAACCATTTTTGGACCTAGATATCAAAATTGTTAATGGAGAGATTCATACTATTAGTTATACAGTGTTTTACAGGGGGGATACAGAAATATATTGGGTCGATGAAAAAAGTTGTATTGGGCGAGGCGAAGCCGAGCCCAATACAACTTTTTTCATCGACCCAATATATTTTTGTATCCCCCCTGTAAAACACTGTATAACGAATTTATCCCACCGATGGCTTTTGGTTTGTGTATGTTACGTCAACATATTTTAAAGCATCTCAGTGACGTCAAAAGCGTAAAGCGTCTTTGTAGAAGCAGGATATTAAAATGATATACTGTCAGTAACATAATACAACATAATATTAGGTTCTTCTCGACCAATCAAATTGCAAGAAATTTGCCAGAGGTGGGATAAAAGTGTTTATGACAAAAGAGATGATTTTCGATTTAACATAGTAAATTTTCCCTAGCTTGACGCTGATGTTCCTAGATTACCGTCATATGGTATCTACATTTTGCAGCTCATCTGGTATGCTAGAGGATATACTGATGTTTTGGATTTTCATAGTGTAAAAATTTAATAATTACCTTTTAGGTCAAGGTTTTCGCTTTCACAAACTAGTAAAGACTCTCGAAATTTTACAAAAATTGTTGTCAACTTCTTTAGAAATTCGAACCCATATGAGCAATGTTCAGAGAATATTACTTTGGGTATTTCGCAACCTGCGTCTTATGGTGACATGATTAACAAAATAAGAAGGATCAAAGGTACACAGAATTACGATACAAAATAAGTCAGAATCATCAAACGCCTTTTAAACAGTGGATATGATCCCTATGTCACCAAACGGACACTAGCCTTGGTACTTGACCAATCTACAGTCTTGTACCAGTGCATTCTTAAAACTTGCACTCTGACTGACTGTGACGATGGGACTCCATGATGGGCCCTGTCCAAACCTCTTTAGAGAAGACAGGGCCCCGACCACCTATCCTCTCTGAATGTCAGTCGGACTCCTCGGGTAATAACATACATGAGCTCGCGTCGGCAGAGCACGGATTGTATTACGTACGCCCTCTTTTTATATCCATTTACATATTCATCTATGTTGCTTACAAGTGCCCCTGTGTATATTGGTCTTGTTTGTGTGTGGTCATCAGACAGTGAAGAGGTTGTTTTACACCACAATTTTATGTTCTTCGAGACCTCTGGAAAATCGGAAAAGTGGGAGGATTGTGCGCACGTAATCCAGGATAACCACACCGTCTGCTACTGACGTGGCAGATGGCCGTCCTAAGTCGGCACCGAATGCCCATTGGTCTCTTTGGTTTATGTGCAGTCATTTGTGTTTGATGTTTCTCTGTGATTTGACGTTCTTGGTACCATTTCGTCTCTTTCTATGTGTGTCTTCTTTGTGTTTTTACAGTAAATGTTTTGAAGGTTTGTTGATGCTGCAACTAGGAGTTGTTGGAGATCCCCTTCTTTCTCATGAATAAGTAGTGGTTGAGAAAATATAGAACATCATGAATGTTTTTTGTGTCAAAAGATATATTTGATTGAAGACATTTTCATAGATCTCAGGACCAATGACAAATATGGATAATGACCATATCCCTATACACAGTACAAAATCGATAATTCAGAAAATCATAAATCGAAGGCATATAAAATCAGAATAAAACAGGAACCAAAGCAAACAAACAAAAACCTCCACCATATGAAAAGAAGGAAACTCTCAATATGGGAGTGACACCAGGTGCTCAGGAAGAGTCAGCATCTCCTCCTTGCATGCAACACCCGTCGCTTCAATTCGGTAGGATTGTCACATCCAGTTACTTCCTTTTTGGAAGAGATAAAGTATAATCTTTGGTTGGATGTTACTTACACGTGACCAAGGCGGAGCACACTTACAGGATTGCAAAAAATGAATAAATAAATAAATAAACTTGAGACCAAGCAAACGACACACTTCATCCATAAACACAAACAACAATCTTGGATTTCTGATCAGGTTGAGAATCAATTGTCAGACTCGGTAAAAGATGTCAATGACATTTTTTGCATCAGATGTAAAATATGTTTGCCAGTTGGAGTCCATGTTGGTCATCGTAATTTCCGATCATATCGAAAGACGCATTGCAACCTTCGTAAAGGACGTCAATCGCTTTGAGGTTTGGTGAAATTCTTTGCAGCAGTTTCAGAGATAACTTGAGTCAAGAATATGTCATTCAATCACCCCGTAGCGGATATCTTGAATTTCCGACGAGGTCGAAAACACACTTGAAAACTTGTAAGAGGACATTGAGTACATGCCTCTTGTACTGTTTGGTGAAAGTCCGTACAGAGGTTAAAGAGAAGTCGAAAAAACGACGGACGGTGGGCTATGACAGTGTCTCACTACCATGTAGATGGATATCATATGCATTGAGAATAAAGGCAAACCAGGAAATGTATATGGTAAAGGTATATGTATTTCCATGCTAGGTTCCTTTGCGACTTGTGTTTTGCACCCTTTAATTTGAATCAATCCAGAATTTGCGACATATCAAGGAAGGCGGACGTCATGACCATTTGTATGTATGGATATATTCATACGTGATTGATTTCCAATTACACTTAATGGTTAACATCAAGTCAATTTTCTTTGAAACAGTATGAAGATTTAAAGTCCGTCATTTCAAGAGACAATGACGTTCAACATTGTTCTGGAAAATTAGTTTAAGATGCTTGAATTACATTGGTTAAGATTTTCTAAAAGACGTGATATAATTTGAGATGGAGAAAAGATACCCATATTTGATAAGCTCTCTACTTGAGATGATGTGAATGTAGTCATATGAAATACTGACTGTAATGTGTTACCCATTCAGGTGTCTATATTCTATTTTAAAAATACAATCAATGAGATGTACATCAAAAACGACGGTGCATTAATTTTCATAAACGCTATTAAAGTTTCGAAATATTTTGAAGCAATTTGAGAAAGCATTGGCTTCCTATTTCAAATTTAAATGCAGCTCTTACTGATTATATTTCTTCGATATTCAAACGACTGAAGTGTTTGGAATGGATTGTGACAAGAAGGGAAAAAAAAGACGTCTCATGTTTTCATGTAATATTAAAATTCATATTAGCTGAAGTTTTGTTATGGGAACAATTGCAATTGAGAATCAATGTACAAAATGCAATGAGAATACTTGGCCTCATTGCATAGCAATTACGATTTTTAGCCTGGCAACGTCCGTCTTTTGTATACGTTTTGGTTATAAAGTTCTCCTTGAAGCAAAATTTCAGAGACTATATATAAGCACAATACGAAATCACAATACCATATAAAAGCACATTATTAGGGAGTGTAGCTCACGACCGGTTCGCGAAGTGACCCTATAAATAGGAAAGTCTATACACATCTGTACGTTCCTATTTTACATCGACTTTTGAAAGATACTCAACCTCTATAATTTAGAATCATTATTTTACGTATGAACGAATTACGAATTCAAAATCAACGTAATTTGAATAAATTGGTGATTAAATAAATTTGTAGATGATCAGACAAAAGTAAGACGAAAACCTTGAAACATGCTACGCTTCCTCGTAGACAATACCTAGATTCATATTATTTTTTTTATAGGGAATATACATATGAACGGTCAAAGGAGGGAAGCTTTGGACGACCATAGGTTATAGTAGTAGCAGATGGTATGGTTATACAGATTATGTGCACTGAACCCTTCCAGTCACCCGTTTATACAAATGTCTTATCCCCAATTTTTTCATGACATTTTGAAAATGTAGGCTTTTTAAATTTTCTTTTTGCTTTGAATTCACATTAAAAAAAAATTTGCCAGATACAATATATATGCTTTTCAGTTCAAATATAGCTTGAATCGTGTCTTCGTTTTGGATCATTTTTGGTTGCTTTATCCTTTCACTGCTATTTAAAGGGTATATAAGAGTCTAAGAATCTAAATCCATTGAGATCTCTGGTACCAAATCTACAAAATAAAGTACGGGATCTCCAACGAGACTTGGTTGCAGCACCCACAGCAAATGCCGGTGTGATTTGATTAAAGTACAAAGTTAAGTATAATATCCGTGTTCTTCTCTCTTTATGGCAATTACATAATACATTGGTATTGAACTATTAAGGAAACTGGGCCTTGATGGGTGAAGTCCATATCATACAGAACTTTACACTTTGATAAAAAGGGACGGATACACTTCTTCACCAGTAAATGATAGTCAAATAAGAGTCCAAAATCAATATCAATAGGCATATATACATTCTTGTAAAATATAAAACAAAACATTATAAAGAAATTAGAAATAAAACAAAACACATTTTCAAGACAAAACAAAGATAGGGAGGAGTTCCCCAACCGTGAAAACACTGAATCATATTCTCAATAGAAAAGGCGGATAGAATAACACAGCACCATAGAAACACGATGGCCAACACTATCTTAATGAATATTCTCCATTGTAAGAACGGAATTTTATTATATAATGGTCTTTTATCAAGCATTTGGAATAAAGGACTTCTCGTTTGCAAGTCCTGTCCTATTTACGTAAGCGATCCCCATTGCAACATGGCTACTTATTCATATTATACAGAATTTAGTTGCAATCTTTACCCATAGTTTCATCATAAAATTATATAAAATGTTGAGTAGATCATTCACAATTCATTCACAGTGTTGAAGGGTGTCTGAGTTCGATCAAACCCATTTTAAAGCGCTATTTGAAACGGAATCTTTAAAAGAGGTTACATAGCTTTTCTACATATTTTAATGAAAATTCCTACAAACCAACGCTAAAGTATTGATGTTTGATTAGCATTGTGAAAATGTGCAGTTTGTTATAATACGTGTCGTAATCTGTATAGCTGTAAGGAACACAAAATGTTATCCGGGATACCTAGATATCTTTGAACCTGTATATCGATAATTCAGAAAATCTTAAACAGAAGGCAAACAAAATCAGGATAAAACAGGAACCAAAGCAAACAAACAAAATCCTCCACCACATGAAAAGAAGCGAACTCCCGATATGACAGTAAGACCAGGCGCCCAGGAAGAGTCAGCTTCTCCTGCCTGCATGCAACACCCGTCGCTTCAATTCGGTAGAATTGTCACATCCCCCGGTTACTTCCTTTTTGGAAGATATAAAGTATAATCTTTGGATGGATGGTAGGTACACGTGACCACAGCGGAGTACACTTTCAAGATTGCCAACCCCCTCCCAATAATAAATAAACATAAGTCCAATCAAATGACACACTAAATCCACACAAAATTGTACACAAACACAAACAACAATCTTAGATTTCTTATCAGGTTGAGAACCACTTGTCAAACTCGGTAAAAGACGTTAATGAAATTCTTTGCATCAGATGTAAATTATGTTTGCCAGTTGGAGTCCGTGTTGGTCATCTTAATGTCCGATCAAATCCTTCGTAAAGGACGTCAATTTTTTCATGACATTTTGAAAATGTAGAATATTTTTTTTTCTCATCTCTTTTTGCTTTGAATACACTTTTTTGAATTCTGCAAGACACAATATATATGCTCTTCAATTCAATTACAGCTTGAATCGTGTCTTCGTTTTGGATCATTTTTGGTTGCCTTATCCTTTCACTGCTATTTGAAGGGTATATAAGAGTCTAAGAATCTAAATCCATTGAGATCTCTGGTACCAAATCTACAAAATAAAGTACGGGATCTCCAACAAGACTCGGTTGCAGCACCTACAGCAAACGCCGGTGTGATTTGATTAAAGTGAAAGTTAAGTATGATATTTCTATATCAAAATCCGTGTTATTCTCTCTTAATGGCAATTACATAATATATTTGTATTGAACTAAAGGAAACTGGGCCTTGATGGATGAAGTCCACGGAACTTTACACTTTGATCAAAAGGGACGAATACACTTCTTCACCAGTAAATGATAGTCAAATAAGAGTCCAAAATCAATATCAATAGGCATATATACATTCTTGTAAAATATAAATTCTAATATGACTTGAAATTTTCTCCCTATATGTTCCACAGAACTCGCCTGGTGTAAAATCTCCAACAAACTTCCAGTGCGCTAAGCTCCGCCCATTCACGTGCTATATTAGAATAGAAATAACAACTAGCTAGCCGTGATTCATTGTCCAGTGATTCCACCCGTCACACGAACCTATCAAATTATCACCTCGCCGCTTCGCCGCTCGGTGAAAATTTGATTGGTTCATGCGACTCGTGGAATTACTGGAAAATAAACCACGGCTAGCTAGTTGTTATTTCTGAAACAAAACATAGAAAGAAAATAAACAAATCAAATTTTTAAGACAAAACAAAGATAGGGAGGAATTCCCCAACCGTAAAAACAACGAAACATATTCTCAATAGAAGAGGCGGATAGAATAACACAGCACCATAGAAACACGATGGCCAACACTTTCTTAATGAATACTGTAAATTGGTTTTTATTCGTCAGGTACCAATTTTCGTCATTTTCGTCATTGCCTCCCTTGACGAAATTACATACTGACGAATATAAATACTATTGACAAAATATAGTGAAGAAAGGAAAACATTAAATCAGTATCTCGGTAAACTTAAATAACATCGGGAGCAAAGAGGAGGGGGGAATGAAAAAGCTGAAGGTTCCACGTTTTAAGTTTTAAGAGTTCTTACGACAGGCAAATGATAAATCAATGAAAACTGAATACGCACACAACGTCGCATATAATGTACTTCTAATTACCAAATGATATGTTTTCACAACAAGCTAGGTAGTCAACACGTCTCTAATTGTTTGTTTACCAATAATTGTTAAACAAACAATGACAGCAAACACATACGGTTCATCTGAATCTAAAAGTGGCATTTGAACATGTTGAACAGACGAATTTACATTTTATGGACCTTTTGATGAAGAATTTACGTACTGACGAAATTGTCATTTTGAACGAATTGACGAAAATTGGTACTGACGAAAATAAAGCAATTTACAGTATTCTCCATTGTAAGAACGGAATTTTATTATGTTATGGTCTTTTATCAAGCATTTAGAATAAAGGACTTCTCGTTTGCAAGTCCTGTCCTATTTACGTAAGCGATCCCCATTGCAACCTGGCTACTTATGCATATTGTACAGAATTTAGTTGCAATCTTTACCCATAATTTCATCATAAAATTATTTAAAATGTTGAGTAGATCATTCACAATTCATTCACAGTGTTGAAGAGTGTCTGAGTTCGATCAAACCAATTTTATAGCGCTGTTTGAAACGGGAATCTTCAAAAGAGGTTACATAGCTTTTCTACATATTTGAATGAAAATCCCTACAAACCGACGCTAAAGTATTGATGTTTGATTAGCAATGTAAAAATGTGCAGTTTGTTATAATACGTGTCGTAATCTGTATAGCTCTAAGGAACACAAAATGTTAGCCAGGATACCTAGATATCTTTGAACCTGTATATCGATAATTCAGAAAATCTTAAAGAGAAGGCAAACAAAATCAGGATAAAACAGGAACCAAAGCAAACAAACAAAATCCTCCACCACACTCCCGATATGACAGTAAGACCAGGCGCCCAGGAAGAGTCAGCTTCTCCTGCCTGCATGCAACACCCGTCGCTTCAATTCGATAGAATTGTCACATCCCCCGGTTACTTCCTTTTTGGAAGATATAAAGTATAATCTTTGGATGGATGGTAGGTACACGTGACCACAGCGGAGTACACTTTCAGGTTTGCCAAAAGAAAAAAAACAATAATAAATAAACATAAGTCCAATCAAACGACACATTAAATCCACACAAAATTGTACACAAACACAAACAACAATCTTAGATTTCTTATCAGGTTGAGAACCACTTGTCAAACTCGGTAAAAGACGTTAATGAAATTCTTTGCATCAGATGTAAATTATGTTTGCCAGTTCGAGTCCGTGTTGGTCATCTTAATGTCCGATCAAATCCTTCGTAAAGGACGTCAATTTTTTCATGACATTTTGAAAATGTAGAATATTTTTTTTCTCATCTCTTTTTGCTTTGAATACACTTTTTTTGAATTCTGCAAGACACAATATATATGCTCTTCAATTCAATTACAGCTTGAATCGTGTCTTTGTTTTGGATCATTTTTGGTTGCTTCATCCTTTCACTGCTATAAGGGTATATAAGAGTCTAAGAATCTAAATCCATTGAGATCTCTGGTACCAAATCTACAAAATAAAGTACGGGATCTCCAACAAGACTCGGTTGCAGCACCTACAGCAAACGCCAGTGCGATTTGATTAAAGTGAAAGTTAAGTATGATATTTCTATATCAAAATCCGTGTTATTCTCTCTTAATGGCAATTACATAATATATTTGTATTGAACTAAAGGAAACTGGGCCTTGATGGATGAAGTCCACGGAACTTTACACTTTGATCAAAAGGGACGAATACACTTCTTCACCAGTAAATGATAGTCAAATAAGAGTCCAAAATCAATATCAATAGGCATATATACATTCTTGTAAAATATAAATTCTAATATGACTTGAAATTTTCTCCCTATATGTTCCACAGAACTCTCCTGGTGTAAAATCTCCAACAAATGGGTTAATGAAGATCCTGACGATAATCTCAACAGCACTCACAACAGAGCACCAAATGGAGCATCGACGGACCCCTAGCAAGCTAGAGGTGGGACCAGGTGCCCGGGAGGAGTAAGCATCCCCTGTTGGCTAGCCGCACCCGCCGTCGATGTTCACGCACGAAAATGAAAATATATTAAATACATGCACTGTCTATGGTTCTGTCTATATAGAAAGTGCTATGGCGACAATGTCAGGGAAATATATTCAAAACACTTACCGTCAAACCCCTCGCGGGGAACTTTTTTACGAGCTCCATACAGCAAAGGGCATAAGTGTGACACAAATGAGTTAATGAAGATCCTGACGATAATCTCAACAGCACTCACAACAGAGCACCAAATGGAGCATCGACGGACCCCTAGCAAACTTCCAGTGCGCTAAGCTCCGCCCATTCACGTGCTATATTAGAATAGAAATAACAACTAGCTAGCCGTGGTTCATTGTCCAGTGATTCCACTCGTCACATGAACCAATCAAATTATCACCTCGCCGCTTCGCGGCTCGGTGAAAATTTGATTGGTTCATGCGACTCGTGGAATTACTGGAAAATAAACCACGGCTAGCTAGTTGTTATTTCTGAAACAAAACATAGAAAGAAAATAAACAAATCAAATTTTTAAGACAAAACAAAGATAGGGAGGAATTCCCCACCCTTAAAAACAACGAAACATATTCTCAATAGAAGAGGCGGATAGAATAACACAGCACCATAGAAACACGATGGCCAACACTATCTTAATGAATATTCTCCATTGTAAGAACGGAATTTTATTATGTTATGGTCTTTTATCAAGCATTTGGAATAAAGGACTTCTCGTTTTCAAGTCCTGTTCTATTTACGTAAGCGATCCCCATTGCAACCTGGCTACTTATTGATATTGTACAGAATTTAGTTGCAATCTTTACCCATAATTTCATCATAAAATTATATAAAATGTTGAGTAGACCATTCACAATTCATTCACAGTGTTGAAGATTGTCTGAGTTCGATCAAACCAATTTTAAAGCCCTGTTTGAAACGGAATCTTTAAAAGAGGTTACATAGCTTTTCTACATATTTGAATGAAAATTCCTACAAACCAACGCTAAAGTATTGATGTTTGATTAGCAATGTAAAAATGTGCAGTTTGTTATAATACGTGTCGTAATCTGTATAGCTCTAAGGAACACAAAATGTTATCCGGGATACCTAGATATCTTTGAACCTGTATATCGATAATTCAGAAAATCTTAAACAGAAGGCAAACAAAATCAGGATAAAACAGGAACCAAAGCAAACAAACAAAATCCTCCACCACATGAAAAGAAGCGAACTCCCGATATGACAGTAAGACCAGGCGCCCAGGAAGAGTCAGCTTCTCCTGCCTGCATGCAACACCCGTCGCTTCAATTCGGTAGAATTGTCACATCCCCTGGTTACTTCCTTTTTGGAAGATATAAAGTATAATCTTTGGTTGGATGGTAGGTACACGTGACCACAGCGGAGTACACTTTCAGGTTTGCCAAAAGAAAAAAAAAAACAATAATAAATAAACATAAGTCCAATCAAACGACACACTAAATCCACACAAAATTGTACACAAACACAAACAACAATCTTAGATTTCTTATCAGGTTGAGAACCACTTGTCAAACTCGGTAAAAGACGTCAATGAAATTCTTTGCATCAGATGTAAATTATGTTTGCCAGTTCGAGTCCGTGTTGGTCATCTTAATGTCCGATCAAATCCTTCGTAAAGGACGTCAATTTTTTCATGACATTTTGAAAATGTAGAATATTTTTTTTTCTCATCTCTTTTTGCTTTGAATACACTTTTTTGAATTCTGCAAGACACAATATATATGTTCTTCAATTCATTTACAGCTTGAATCGTGTCTTTGTTTTGGATCATTTTTGGTTGCTTCATCCTTTCACTGCTATTTGAAGGGTATATAAGAGTCTAAGAATCTAAATCCATTGAGATCTCTGGTACCAAATCTACAAAATAAAGTACGGGATCTCCAACAAGACTCGGTTGCAGCACCTACAGCAAACGCCAGTGCGATTTGATTAAAGTGCAAAGTTAAGTATGATATTTCTATATCAAAATCCGTGTTATTCTCTCTTAATGGCAATTACATAATATATTTGTATTGAACTAAAGGAAACTGGGCCTTGATGGATGAAGTCCACGGAACTTTACACTTTGATCAAAAGGGACGAATACACTTCTTCACCAGTAAATAATAGTCAAATAAGAGTCCAAAATCAATATCAATAGGCATATATACATTCTTGTAAAATATAAATTCTAATATGACTTGAAATTTTCTCCCTATATGTTCCACAGAACTCTCCTGGTGTAAAATCTCCAACAAACTTCCAGTGCGCTAAGCTCCGCCCATTCACGTGCTATATTAGAATAGAAATAACAACTAGCTAGCCGTGGTTCATTGTCCAGTGATTCCACCCGTCACATGAACCAATCAAATTATCACCTCGCCGCTTCGCCGCTCGGTGAAAATTTGATTGGTTCATGCGACTCGTGGAATTACTGAAAAATAAACCACGGCTAGCTAGTTGTTTTTTCTTAAACAAAACATAGAAAGAAAATAAACAAATCAAATTTTTAAGACAAAACAAAGATAGGGAGGAATTCCCCACCCGTAAAAACAACGAAACATATTCTCAATAGAAGAGGCGGATAGAATAACACAGCACCATAGAAACACGATGGCCAACACTATCTTAATGAATATTCTCCATTGTAAGAACGGAATTTTATTATGTTATGGTCTTTTATCAAGCATTTGGAATAAAGGACTTCTCGTTTTCAAGTCCTGTTCTATTTACGTAAGCGATCCCCATTGCAACCTGGCTACTTATTGATATTGTACAGAATTTAGTTGCAATCTTTACCCATAATTTCATCATAAAATTATATAAAATGTTGAGTAGACCATTCACAATTCATTCACAGTGTTGAAGATTGTCTGAGTTCGATCAAACCAATTTTATAGCGCTGTTTGAAACGGGAATCTTTAAAAGAGGTTACATAGCTTTTTACTTATTTGAATGAAGATTCCCACAAACCAACGCTAAATTATTGATGTTTGATTTGCAATGTAAAAATGTGCAGTTTGTTATAATACGTGTCGTAATCTAGCTGTAAGGAACACAAATTTTAGCCGGGATACCTAGGTATCTTTGAACCTGTATATTTATTAAGAAGTACGTTCTGTACAAATCTGCATATTTCGTAATCACCACCTGTATTGGACAAGTACCTGTCTCGGAATTATATAATCCTGTTTATATCACATAGAAACTTTACTTCGAAATTGAAGAAGCCAACAAGTTTTGCCTTTCTTTAGAACTTGGGAGATAAATTAACAACATGTTTCTGCTGAGATCCTTTTACGATGCCCAGAGACGAATCCAGAATTACTTTGGTCAGTATTATTTTATTTCTCAAAATCTACTTGGACTTAGTGTTTTTCAGTATTTATTCAAACGTGTTAATTATGTTAAGAAATTAATTATATTCAAGAACACTATAATTCATGTTTGTTTATGATGGTCTTCTCCATGAAAAACAATGAAACACCAAAAAAAAAAAAAAAAGACGAAGGAATTTTCTTAATATAATTTCCGACAGAAATGATTTATTCTCTCTGAGCCACTGTATTTTGGGTACAAAAGAATTGGGAACAAATGATAACAGTTATCACTCAAACACTGACATTAATTGCAAAGATGAGGATGAAATGTCCGATACAAGCATCCTCGGTACTATGTTGTTTAATAATTTGGTCCATAGGGCTGCACTCTGATAGGAGAGTTGGCTAATGTCTCGATATCTTCCATAATTTGCAGTTGTGCCCATGTTGAAAGAGTAAATACTAGTGTAGTGCCATATACTTGTAATTTAAGGTAGCTCGCGGGGAAGCTTTCATCACAATCAAATGTGTACGCAGGTTTCACCCTCGAATTTTTTTATGTGCACATCTACGCTATGACGTCATAAACCTTACTTGATCGTAACGTCACGTTACGTTGCGCGACATGAATCGTTAGGGCGCAAATAATGGCTTTTTTTTTAAATACTTATATTTTCTAGTAAGCGTAGAGACACAATAATCCGTAGAAATACAATACTCAATATGGCAACAATATTTTTGATCTCCCTTTTCACCCTCCTTGGTCAATTTTCTAGATTAAAATTATTTTAGTTCAGAAAATGCATATTTTCGAATTAGAACGTCAATGCCGTCTTTGAGGCTTAAAATCTCGAAAAACTTCGTGAAATAGTTACATGAAAATTATATCAAAGATTGATCAAATCTTATATTTCATGTAGACAAATTTTCAGGCTATGTCTTCTCGCAAAATTTTCCGTGCCGTAACGCCGCGATGTACCTTAAATTGCTCTTATGATTGAACACATATTCTAAAAGGATGCTATTCTAATTGGGCTGTGGTTCTTATATACAAGCACCCAAAACTACAAATTTAATAGATCTCTTTTATTTCTGTATTGATTCTCTTTTTTTTCTCGTAACCTATATAATCTTTGGTTGAACTCTCCAGTTTTTTTTTATGAAAAGAACAACCTGGTTTTATTATCTCGTTCCTCAATATACATTAAAATAATCAACAAAGGTATTCGTCGGTGCCAGCATTGAAATACACGGATTTTGTATGTATGGGCTTCCCAATCAAAATGTATTCTAATGTACTCCGTTTGTAACGCGCATTTTGATTGGCTGAGCGATTTAAAAACTGCAAGGGGATTCACGTTTCACTGCAGTTTTTGCTATGACGTCATGCGTTGTTATGGCGACGTCGTTAAAAGCGGATGTTTTCTAGCTTCTTACTGACCAAAGCATTAGAATAGGATTACCATACCGATGTTTTACAAAAACTGACATGGTATCGGCGAATCCCCTTTAAGAAGTATCCGTTTTACCACTCGGCTGATACCCTGTCAGTTTTTGAAAAAAAACACACGCATGGTAAACCCTAAATGTGCTTTATGAAATGAATTGAATGAACGTGTTATTTGGATTAAACTGTATTTATTTCATAATGTAGTGCAATGTCAACTTTTACAATACAATAATGTGATATAGGATTTGAAAACAAGCTTATAGCTTATATCAATTCATCTCCTTTTTTTTTGTTTAACCTTATCATTTGGATGATGGGTCTAGCGAATGGACTTTGGCGCAAATCTTCCTTGTATATATGAAATGAAATTTTCATCAAAGACTTGGTTAAACACATTAAAGTACAGTTTAGAAATGATTCACAATACTATATACTATCATATCAAAGCAGCTAAGGGTTTCTGAAGGATATTGTCCCATTATTGTAGGTTTTATCGAATCGAGCATACCCAGTCTTTTATAGGAAGTAGGCTGTGCTTTCCATCAATTAATATCTTGTTTTGTATATTCATTGTTTCCAACTGACCTCATCTCCAATAGGCATTCACTTTAGCTTCTTTACAGAATGTTTAAGGGGTAGGGCCACGAGACCTCTAAATCGGCCCTCGATTTTTCTCTAGAAATAAATTTCATAAGAAATACTTGACATCTCTCATGGAAATACACGAATGTTTGCCGCTTTTTATGAAAAGAAAAATATCACCAAACAAAGTACAATATAACTGTAATAACGTCATGAAATGACGTCTTTTTGAAATTATTGACAAATTATGGCGAAAATTGCTCAGAATTTTGTCTTTTGTTGAAGAATTCAAGGTGGCCGCATGCGTTAACTGAGATAAAACGTTAATGACAATAGGATTTAATTCAATCTTTTACATATAAATTTTCCATCTCAGTAAATGCATGCGGCCTTTGCTAATTAATAGAAATATGCAGTTTTTGCATCAATTTCCTGGAATATGACCTATTTTGGAGTTTTCAAGGAGCTAAAAGGTATTAATAAACGCAATGCTTACAATAGATAGATTCGTGATTCAGAAGAGAACGTTTCAAAATGTCAAATAATAGTTAGATATTTTATGAAGTACAATGTTCAAAATTAGGGCCAATATCGGGCTTCGTGGTCCTACCCCTTTGATTGTATTATTTGTTGTCGAAATATGTTCTGTGTTTCTTACTCTTTGTCGGCGTGGTGGTACTCAGTGTTCGTTGTGCTTCTATATTTTTAAAACAAAGGAGGGGATCTCCAACAACACCAGGCCGCAGCACCAACAGCAAAACCCCTAAACACCCAATGCAAAACAAAGGAGGGGATCTCCAACAACACCAGGCCGCAGCACCCACAGCAAAACCCCCAAACACCCAATGCAAAATCACAAAGCAGACAAGCACAGAAAGAGACGCATAAGGGACAAGGAACGTCAACGCACAACATAGAAACATCAAACACAAAGGACTACACAACGAGACCATTTGACAAACGGTGCCGACCTAGGATGGCCATCTGCTACGGGAATAATGGAAGGTGTAGTTATCCTAGATTACGTGCGCACAACCCTCCTTCTTTTCCGATTACCCAAAGGTCTCGAAGAACGTACAATTGTGGTGTAAAACAACCTCCTCATGGTCAGATGACCACACACAAACAAGACCGCAAAAAACAGGGGCCCAAGCAGCACAGATGAATATGTAAATTGGGCGTACGTGATACAATCCGTGCTCTGCCGCCGCGAGCTCATGTATGTTATCACTCGAGGTGTCCGACTGACATTCAGAGAGGACAGGTGGTCGGGGTCCTGTCTTCTCTAAAGAGGTTTGGACAGGGCCCGTCATGGAGTCCCGTCGTCAAAGTCAGACAGAGTGAAAGTTTTAAGAATGCGCTGGTACAAGACTGTAGATTAGTCAAGTTCCAAGCCTAGGCCGTCTGCTGACATTAGGATTATATCCACGGTATAAAAAGCGTTTCATGATTCTGACGCATTTTCGATAGTTATGTTGTCTATCTTTGATCCTTCTTATCTTGTTAATTATGTCACCATAAAATGCAGGTTGTGAAATACCCAAAGTAATATACTCTGTTGCCTGTATTGATCGAATTTCAAAAGAAGTTGACAACATATTTTGTAAAATTTCCAGAAAGTCTTTACTAGTTTGTGAAAGCGAAAACCTTGTCCTAAAAGTTTCTTAGTAATTTATAAATTTTTACTATGAAAATCCAAAACATCAGTACATGCTCTAGCATACCGGATGAGCTGTGAACTGTAGATACCATTGGACGGCAATCTAGGAACATCACTGTCAAACCAGGGGAAATTAACTATGTTGAATCCAAAATCATCTCTTTGGTCATACACACTTGTATGAACCTCTCCATTAACAATTTTGAATTTTTGGTGTTTCTGTGTTTTTAATTTTCATTCTTAATGGCAGATTCTCAAGAAATTATATGCCTAGCAGGCTTTGGAATCAATGGAAATGCATTTTTTTGAATGATTATTTACATATTCATTCATAATTGAATTTATTCAAGGTGGCGCTAATTACAATGATTTTTGTTATACATAGTCTTCTATATTCTGATACCGGGTCAATGAGCGAAAGTAATGAATTATTTTTGGATAATGCAGCGAGAGAAATCAAAATAAGCTTTAAGCTTTTTTGTTGGTCCTACTTGTTTAGATACTGCAATAATACTTAAGTGTTCCAACTCTATACCTTCTTGAAGAAAATTTCAAACCAATTTCTCTGCACCAGACACGTGTTTCGGCATTTCTAAGGTCGCCTCGTATTAAATTAAAACCTTTGAGATTACCCTCTGTCACTACAGTCACGTTACCATCATCGACATTTAACAGTAATCAACTTTTTACCTCACCCAGAGTACATCTATCACCTCTTAAATTTATACCCCGTAGACGTATTACACCTACTACTCCATCTGCAGGCTCTACATTTAACAACAAACACAGAGGGTTCTCAACCATTCGCCAGTGCAATGGAAAGAGATGTTCCATTTGTCCGCTCATCAATTGCAATTCCACGATTACATCCAGTGTTAATGGGCATACGTTTAAGATCGAGATTGATAGCGACGTTGATTGATCGTATCAAGATGTCATTTATGTTATTACATGAAACGCCAGGGGATGTGGCGCCCAATATGTAGGGGAAACAGGCCAGTCCTTAAAATCTCGTTTTCGAAATCATTCATATCAGATAAGAAACTCGCGTCACAAAAAGCACAGAAATTTCCTGTACCATCACTTCTTTAAATATAAACATTCAATTTCGGATTTAAGTATTACTCCAGTTCAGTCTTTCCCAAAACTCAAAAATCTAAGTAAAACTGAAATTAAAAAACGCCGACTACAAGCTGAACTTGCCTGGATCACTAAATTACAAACTGCGTACCCCCTTGGTTTAAACGATCAAATTTACGGACAAGGAAATATTTCCTCGACCTCGACAAAGATCAATGTCTTTTCAATCCGCCCTGACGCTAAACGAAAGTTTAGGTCACACGGAAAAAGGCGAAACAGAAACCTTAGAAACAGAGCTAGAATACATCGTACCCTCAGAGATCTACTTATAATTGCACGAAACGGCGGCAGACATGAACTGCTTCATGCTCTCTCATCAATACCAGCAGTTCAATTGAAATCTATCTTGGATGAAGCAGAGGTTGCATTCTTAAGAAATACTGATTGATTCAAACTTAATATCATTGTTGCATTCGCACAGAATAAACTTTTTCCTGTCATTAAAAACATTCCCCTTAGAAGACGATTCATAAAAATTCCATTTATTAACAAAGGTTTCGATCTTCTTAACATCTCTAATATTTTTCGGGATCATCGCGTCCAAAGTGCTATTCCTCAATATTTTGAGAATTTTGAACCTCCTCTTATTTGTTACAAGTATAAAAAACCTATTCGAAATTTCGTATTTAACTACAATAAAGTAACATCAGATCCTAAAATTCTTGAATCAAGTCCTACTTCTTGAGAATGTGCAACTTCAGAATACCTTTATAAACCAGCTGGCCATATTGTAACAGGTGACTTTTCAATTATCCAGGACAGGCAGCTCCGCAATCTTCTCAAGAAAGGACCTAAGTACAGAATTTCATCCAAGATAGATTTTATCAAATGTCGCGAAGAACTAAAGGAAGCCTTAGATAACTACACAAAAAGATGGTGTAAATCGGAAGGGGTCGAATCACATTCTCTGAATGACTGGAAGAACCTCATATTGGATATTACCGATATTCGAATAGATAACTTCCACAAAAATCCTCATCTTTTCGAAAATCCAAGTTCTAAATCTGAAAGATATTTCAAATCCAAATTACGCAATTTACACGAAAAATATGTCTTCGCTCCTGCAGACAAAGCAGCCAACAACACCATAATCATTTGAAAACGTTACTACATATCAACTTTGGTTTCGGAACTTTCGTCTACAAACACTTATATCAAAAGCAATGAAAGTGTTCCTAACATTTTGAACAAACACAACAGTGAAATTTCTTCATTCAAGATCCCTATTTCTAAACTGGATCTTCCTACACTATACTGCATACCAAAATTGCACAAGTCTCCTTACAAATTTCGATACATTGCTAATTCTAGCAACTGCTCAACTACAATTTTGTCTAGAAATCTGACGTCAGCACACACGGTGATAAAGGAACACGTTGCAAAATATTGTGAAACTGTTCTAAACAGGAATGATGTAAACTTATTTTGGTCTATTAAAAATTCAGGGGATGTGATTGACAAAATGAAATCAAGAAATTTTCAAGCCAATTCGATTTCTTCGTACGACTTTTCAAATATGTACACCACGCTTCCTCACGATAAGATTAATGATCAATTGTCCAAACTCATTAAATGGTGCTTTAACCGAGAGGGTAAAACTTATATTTGTACATCTGAATCAAAGGGTTTCTTTTCCAATACAGAATACAAATCATATAAATCATGGACATGTAGTGACCTTTGTATTGCCTTTTCCTTTCTTTTGGACAACATTTATGTAAGATTTGGTGAGAATCTCTACAAGCAGGTTGTAGGGATCCCTATGGGTACTAATTGTGCGCCTCTTGTTGCAGATTTATTTTTATTCACGTATGAAAAAGAATTTATCCAAAATCTTCAAAAACAAAGAAATGGTACTTCTAGGTACCTGGATGATATCCTTACCATCGACAATCCTGTTTTTGAAAAGTATAAAGATGTCATTTATCCACAGGAACTGACTCTAAACAAGGCGAACGTCACAAACACAGAAACACCATTTTTGGACCTGAATATCAAAATTATTAATGGAGAGATTCATACAAGGGTGTATGACAAAAGAGATGACTTTGGATTCAATATAGTAAATTTTCCCTGGCTTGACGGTGATGTTCCTAGATTACCGTCTTATGGTATCTACATTTCGCAGCTCATCCGGTATGCTAGAGCATGTACTGATGTTTTGGATTTTCATGATAGAAATTTACAAATAACAAAGAAACTTTTAGGTCAAGGTTTTCGCTTTCACAAACTTGTCAAGACATTCTGGAAATTTTACAAAAATTATTGTCAACTACTTTTCAAATTCGGACCCATACAAGCAACAGAGTATATTACTTTGGGTATTTCGCAACCTGCATTTTATGGTGACATGATCAACAAAATTAGAAGGATCAAAGGTAGACAGAATTACTATCGAAAATGCGTCAGAATCATCAAACGCCTCTTATACCGTGGATATGATCCTAATGTCACCAGACGGACACTAGGCTTGGTACTTGACCAATCTACAGTCTTGTACCAGCGCATCCTTAATACTTGCACGCTGACTGACTGTGACGACGGGACTCCATGACGGGCCCTGTCCAAACCTCTTTAGAGAAGACAGGGCCCCGACCACCTGTCCTCTCTGAATGTCAGTCGGACTCCTCGGGTGATAACATGCATTAGCTCGCTACAGCCGGCAGAGCACAGGTCGTATTACGCATGCCCTCTTTTTATATCAATTTACATATTCATCTGTGTTGCTTGGGCCCCTGCGTCTTGCGGTCTTGTTTGTGTGTGGTCATCTTACAGTGAGGAGGTTGTTTTACACCACAATTGTACGTTCTTCGAGACCTCTGGGTAATCGGAATAGTGGGAGGGTTGTGCGCACGTAATCCAGGATAACCACACCGTCTGCTACTGACGAGGCAGATGGCCGTCCTAAGTCGGCACCGTTTGCCCATTGGTCTCGTTGGTTTATGTGTAGTCTTTTGTGTTTTATGTTTTTCTGTGATTTGACGTTCATTGTACTACTGCGTCTCTTTCTGTGCGTGTCATTTTTGTGTTTTACAGTTGGTGTTTTGGGAGGTTGCTGTTGATGCTGCAACTAGGTGTTGTTAGAGATCCCCTCCTTTCTCGAATATTAAATTATCATCAGTGATGCTTCCATTGAAATTTGCATTATACTAGTATATGTACCAAGTTTACTTTACTAGTCTCACTCACATATTGGGAGTTCGCTTCTTTTCATGTGGTGGAGGTTTTTGTTTGTTTGCATTGGTTTCTGTTTTATCCTGATTTTGTATGCCTTCGGTTTCTGATTTTCTGAATTATCGATTTTGTGCTGTATATAGGGATATGGTCATTATCCATATTTGTCATTTCATACGATATTTGAATATGTTAAGACTTTACAAATTAGCATGGCGCGCTTTACAGCACCACCTACAATACATCTGTACTTGCACTGCATTCAGGAGATTGTTCATTAGATAAAGTTGTCCCTCGTATTTTACTCCTATGGAGCTGTGTTACTGTCTCCGTCTGTTTGTCTTTTCTTGTGAGCAAATCCATTCTGTTTTAAATCTTATCAAGAATTTGTCAGTCTTTAGATTGTGATTTTTGGCCTCTGATTTACAGCTTTGTGTTTGAATTTTATTCGCTGATTCCATGTTTGGTGATTTGAATTCTTAATGTTGCTGAAAAAAGCAATTCTCTTACTCCAGCCGTAAGATGACCTAGTTTTCCTGTGCTTCTATACCGATACGAAATTTTGATACAAAATTCGATAATTACCTGGTACCTCCCTGAAGTCATAACTCTGCCATTTTAAACTGGCTCTTTGGCACACTTTTAAAGCACGTTTTAATTTTCGCTCTCTATATATGCACTATTTTTAAAAGTTCGTCTTATTTGGCCTCGAACATCATGGATGATAATTCCTCGTTGATATATTGTGAACTAAATCATTACGATAGAATATATATAATAATTTCAAAGGCTAGTTTTATATCTCTGTTGGTGGGCCTTAAGACCCCGAGGATATCGTTTTCCTAGTTTCACTGTGCTTTTGATATGAATAAAATATATTTTTAAATTTCTGACTCTGAATTATTCTAAAATTAAGGGTACCTCCCTGATAGCATAGTTGTGTGCTTAGCTGGCTATATACAATGTAAACGTATCAGAATTAAATGCGGATATATTAAGCTTTCAATCTTGTTTTAATTATTTATTGTAGGTGGCGCTGTAGAAATCAATTTTTGCGGAGCCGCTCACATGATAATCGCTGTAGATTTTAAAACTCTCTTGTAGTTAGTCTGAAATTTTGTATTTGTTTAAAAATACCTAAACAAATAGAATGTTAAAGTTGATGGTTGTATCATTTTAGTGTTTGGGCTGAGTTTCCATTTTGCAATGGCAGATTGCACAAGAAATGATCATATTTGGCGGGCTTAAGGATCAATGGAACTGCATTTGTCAATTATAGTTTACATCTACTTCTTTATCAAATTCATTTAGGCTGGTGCTCTATTGTGAAGGAAGGGAGGAGATCTCTAACAAGACCCCGTTGCAGCATCAACAGCGAAACACCCGATGCAAAAACACAAAAGACGAGTAAAGCACGAGACGGAAAAGAGACATCCGACATGTAAACATCAAACAAACACAAAAGACTACACATAAACCGACGAGACCAATGGGCAACTGGTGCCGACTTTGGACGGCCATTTGTCACGCAAGTAGCAAATGGTGTGGTTATCATGTATGTAATCACCCGAGGAGTCCGACTGACATTCAGAGAGGACAGGTGGTCGGGGCCCTGTCTTCTCTAACGTGGTTTGGACAGGGCCCGTCATGGAGTCCCGTCGTCACAGTCAGTCAGAGAGCAGGTCTCAAGGATGCGCTTGTACAAGACTGTAGATTGGTCAAGTACCAAGCGTAGTGTCCGTCTGGTGACATGAGGATCATATCCACGGTATAAAAGGCGTTTGATGATTCTGACGCATTTTGTATGGTTATGCTGCATACCTTTGATCCTTCTAATTTTGTTTATCATATCACCATATAAGACAGGTTGTGTAATACCCAAAGTAATGTACTCGGTTGCGTGTATAGATCCGAATTTTAAAAGAAGTTGACTGTAATGTTTGTAAAATTTCCAGAAAGTCTTAACTAGTTTATGAAAGCGGAAACCTTGACCTAAGAGTTTTTTGGTAATTGGTAAATTTCTACTGTGAAAATCCAAAATATCAGTACATGTTCTAGCGCACCGGATGAGCTGTGATGTGTAAATGCTGTATGACGGTAATCTCGGAACATCACCGTCAAGCCAGGGGAAATTTACTATGTTTAATCCAAAATAATCCCTTTTGTCATATACACTTGTATGAATCTTTCCGTTTACAATTTTGATATTTAGGTCCAAAAACAGTGTTTCTGTATTTGTAACGTTTGCCTTGTTAAGTGTTAATTCTTGTGGATAAATTTCATTCTTATATAATTCAAAAGCAGGATTGTCAATGGTTAGAATATCATCCAGATACCTAGAAGTATTATTGAAACATTTCAGATCATCAAATTTTCCTTGCTTTTGAAGACTTTGGATAAATTCTTTTTCATAAGTGTATAAAAGTAAATCTGCAACAAGAGGCGCACAGTTAGTACCCATAGGAATTCCTACAACCTGTTTGTATAGATCCTCACCAAATCTAACATAAATATTGTCCAAGAGGAAGGACAAGGCATTACACCGGTCACTACATGTCCATGATTTGTACTTGTAGTCTGTCGAGTCTGTCGAGGGAAAGAAACCCTTCGATTCAGATGTACAAATGTAAGTTTTCCGCTCTCGATCAAAACACCTTTTAATGAGATAAGATAATCGATCATTAATTTTGTCATGAGGAAGTGTGGTGTACATATTAGAGAAGTCGTATGAAGAAATCGTATTGGCTTGGAAATTTCCAGATTTCATTTTGTCAATCACATCCCCTGAATTCTTAATAGACCAAAATAAATTTACATCGTTCCTGTTTAGAACCGTTTCACAATGTCTAGTTATGTGTTCTTTAATAGCAGTAAGTGCTGACGTCAGATTTCTAGACCAAAATTGTAGTGGAGCAGTTACTAGAATTAGCAATAAATCGAAATTTGTAAGGAGACTTGTGCAGTTTCGGTATGCAATATAGTGTTGGGAGATCCAATTTAGAAATAGAGATATTCGCTGTTCATTGTTATGCTTGCTTAAAATGTTAGATGCACTTTCATTGCTTTTGATATATGTATTAGTAGACGAAAGTTCCTAAACCAAAGTTGATATGTAGTAACGTTTTCAAATGATAATGGTGTTGTTGACTGCTTTATCAGCTGGTGGAAAGACATATTTTTCCTGTAATTTACTTAGTTTAATACGAGGCGACCTTAAAAATGCCATAATGCAATAATGGAAGAAAAGTGAATAAGAGTCCTACGTAGAAGGCACTACAACAAAGCCAAGTTAGAGAATACTATGAAATTAAAACACTTCAAACATCGGGTCGCGGGGAATGCTGTTTAGATTGTCGTCAGTATCTTCTTTATCTCATTCAGTCAGTCAGTTGCCAATTCGCGAAACTGTGGGTAACACTAAGACAGATATTGGCATGGACTTTGGGCTTCCTTTTTGGTCCTACCTACTTTGATACTACACTTGCTTTAGATATGTAACGTATGAAAAAATACTTAGTAAGGCGCGTTTTAACAGCACCAACTACATTGCATTTACTTTTCCTTCAAGATAGTTTGTTAATTAATTCATCCTTTGTGTTTCTGTGTTATTGTCTCCATCTGTTAATCCTATTCTTTTTTTTTCGCTTGGAAAAGTTCTGCTTTGTATTTTTTTTTTTTCAAAATTCACGAGTAAGCCTTTCAATTGTGGTTTTCGGAATATGGTTTTGGCATTTGTGTATTACTTTCATTCACTGATTTAAATTTTGTACCTTCTTTTTGATAGTTTTCAAAAGATTAAAAGGACCTTGATTTTCAGAAAAAAATCTTCCACCTCCTTAATATCGGAAGAAAATTACGATAGACCTCTAGACATTTTTAAAAGGCATTCCTGTGAAGTCTTTGTTAACAAGGAGTGTTTTAATATTAGGTTTTGTGACAAATACCTTCATTGTTACGATATGACAAATTAATATCCAACGTTTCATTTCTATATCAAGAGGTACCGTCGAAGTGTTATGCAACCTTTCTTGTATCTGGGTTCAGAAGATTTTTTATTTTCTACTACTTTTGAATGAAAAGAGAATTCTCATTTCTAGCGAATTTTAGAAACAAGTTCAGTTTGAATTTTTAAAAATAAAAATGATCAATACCGACATTCAGTTTCGATAAAAACCTCCGTTTTCTTCATCGAATAAGCAGAAAGTCTGTTTTAATATTTTTTTTATTTTCTCCTTATTTTGAAATTTTAGAGATGTTTTACGAGATAAAAGAGAGAGAGAGAGAAAAAAGTATACATATTAACATGAAAAGCTCACAAAGAGATTTTCGAGGTTTCATCTTTGTCATGATTTGGAATTATTTTCAACCGAAGTCAATAATTGTGATATAAGTAAGTGAAAAACACAACCCATATCAATACTCAAAAATCAAAATTTATTGGCGTTCCAATCCCTACAAATCCAAACATTCTGCAAAGAGGTAAAATGAGTCCCTAAAGGAAATGAGATCAGGTGCTCGGGAAAGTAAGCCTCTCCTACTTGATACTTATACAGTCTAACCGAATTTTTTCCTTAAATCGCATCGCCTCGCCCCACCATGATCACAGCTTACCCCCTATATGTCCATAGTAGGTCAGTTATAAACCTAGTAACTAATATGATATGGGTAACAATTTTCTTTTTAATCTCATATGACATAATTAATCGTTGTCGATAAAATCTGATATTTTATTTCTACTATACCTTTGCTGTTCATTTTCTTATTTGATATAGATTTTTTTTCTTATTAATTTCTACGTTAAAATTTCTAAAAAATATATTTTTAACTCATATGTTCTGGTACTGAGCAAAGAAGCCTACATCTCTGAAAAAAGAAAGAGATTTTATTAGATATATATATCTTGTAAAAAAGGATCCATTCAGAATGGCGTTTTTCAGGTGTTCTATTCTCGATTTCCGAAAAGTTTCTGTCCATCATCACACTGTTAAGCTTTACTTTAATAATTATTTAACACCAGCGCGTCATTACACATAATAAATTCCATTTTGATAATTGATATAGAGTTTGCAATTTCTAAAGTAACCAGTTTTGCATTACCTGCAAAAACCAACAAATGCATACCGCTTTGACATGAGAATCCCTCCAAATAAACTGCCATATCTAAAATCAATTTGCAGTTCTAAGTAAATTGTGCAGTTTGTCGTCCTACTTGCACGTATCCCACTCTAATTCGGCAAACCTATATTCTGATCTGGGAGACATAGATATCTGTTTTTACCTGCTGATTTCTTGTTTTAAAAAAGGTCGTCCTGCATTGGGATTGCATGTTCTTTCTCATAACTTACGTATGACGCACCACAAGGATATTGGTTTACTCTATGTACATAGGAATACCTTTTTAGCATTTGAAATAGAAAGAAATAGTGCTTAAATTTTCGTATAATTTGGAAAGCTGTCTTTAATCATGTGTTTGTTGAAATGGTTGTATGCCGCCCAAAGACAACTCCTGTACTCCATTGGTTAGTAATGTTTATTCACTTCCGTTTTTTCTATTTTTTTGTTTGCAATTCCAACTAGTCTTCAACCATTTTAACTACATTATGCACATTTTTAGACACAAAAGTAAAGATTTCTGAAAAGACATAGCCAACATGAAAACGTCATGAACAAGGCACAAACTTGAGTATGAAGCTTACCAACAAAAACCATAAAAAAACCCAGACCAACTGAAAAACGTGCATGGCATACATGGACTACAATCCAATGTACTGATGTTAATGCCAAATAACAAGAAGTCTTTCTTCATTTATTTCAAAATTCAACTTGATGGCTTCTCTAACTAGAACGATCATTGTGATTTTGTTGAGTATTTCGTGTGATTAGTGAAATTGGTGTTCGCACGGATGAAATAATAGGATAATGACGTTATCAGTGTGATATTTGACAGTCTATTGTGGCTCAGGGTGAATACCTCTCACTTTGTTTTCTTCATGGCCAGTCCTATTAACATAGATGTTGAATATTCTTTCGCTAGAAAGTTTATACAAATGATCTTTGAATATTCTAGGTACCCGTTTGAACTTCCAATCAGCTCAATGTCTGTTCTTCTTATTACGGACTGACTGTAAAAGAGGTATGGAGTTCGCTTCTTTTCATATGGTGGAGATTTTTGTTTTTGTTTGCTTTGGTTCCTGTTTTATCCTGATTTTGTATGCCTTCGGTTTCTGATTTTCTGAATTATCGATTTTGTACTGTAGACAGGGATATGGTCATTATCCATATTTGTCATTCATGAAATGTCATGTCTTCGTAAGAAAAGAATTGGATAAACTCTTCTGTAATGTAAAACGATGTTGAACTCTCAGTATACCTGGGTCCTGTAGCATCATATCCCACTTATCTTGCTACGTCTTTCGGTACATTTTTGGACATAATAACTTTCACACTTTTTGTCCATATTACATTGTTTAGATCGAAGATCAATGGCGAGGGTTAAGTAGCTGATACGTGCATGCATGTCTGGTCCATGCTGCAAATTTATTTGTTCTTGAATGATGCTATTGAATGTGAAGAATTTTAACAATTGGTTAAGGAGAAGATTGTAATCCTCATTTTAGGGAGGATTTTATAATCCTCATTTTTGGGAGTATCTTAAAAAGCTGTTCCCTGCATGATATGTACATCAATATGTACATCGAGGCAATCACCGAATTTGACCAGTATTAATGAAGCTGTTGCGATGGGTGTTTCATGCAAACAGGAGACGCTGAATGTTATTCATTCCGAGGTTCGCAACTGTTCCAATGGAAATTCTAATAATTTTGCCTTGCCTTCTCGACTTTGAGACTGAGTAACTGATGGGTACTTCTCTGATGTTCATCAGATTAGTTTATCATTTAAACATTCAATGATGTATTTTGACAACACAAGAGAACTTAGAAGTATTTTCAACCCTTGATGCGTGGAGTAGTTAGAATGTTTCTCGAAGGCCCTCACAAAGTGATTTACTAGTCCAGGTGAGCCTTCAAACTTACTCTTGTCTCTAGTCCAGGTGAGCCTTCAAACATACTCTTGTCTCTAGTCCAGGTGAGCCTTCAAACATACTCTTGTCTCTAGTCCAGGTGAGCCTTCAAACATACTCTTGTCTCTAGTCCAGGTGAGCCTTCAAACATACTCTTGTCTCTAGTCCAGGTGAGCCTTCAAACATACTCTTGTCTCTAGTCCAGGTGAGCCTTCAAACATACTCTTGTCTCTAGTCCAGGTGAGCCTTCAAACATACTCTTATCTCTAGTTCAGGTGAGCCTTCAAACATACTCTTGTCTCTAGTCCAGGTGAGCCTTCAAACATACTCTTGTCTCTAGTCCAGGTGAGCTTTCAAACATACTCTTGTCTCTAGTTTCTATTCTAAACAGAAACCGACTCTGAAAACTACGGACACTAACCTTTAGGAAGAACCATTATAGACCCAACAATGCTCTATCGTGGGAACAAACAGATTGACTTTCTGTCACACTTAACATTCATTACTTTAATTTGAGTAAGGAAATTATTTGGCAATGATGACAGGGTTGAAAGAGAAGTTTAAGATTTAATCAAACAAATATAATAAAGACAAGGTTATTGGTGTTTTTGTTAGAGCGGGGCTGGAGCTTTTCATATGAAATACAAATTAAAGATACGGCCCTCAAAATCGTATAAAATGCTAGCCCAGAATGATACCAATAAATATTTACAGAGAAAATCCCACGAATTAGAGTATTGCCGCCGCTAAATTGAAAGAAATATCGATCAACAAAAAGTATCTTGACATTAACTACCAGTTTTCTTACCCCAATGATCTCAAAATATATACATCCACCTAGCCTCTAGTAACAAGATGTGGAAAGATTTTTACTTTTCTCACGTTCCATTTGGCGCGGTATAAAAACAGTTGAATCATCTGTTAACCTGCATTATCAGTGTATAATTTAATGCATATCAATCAAATATCTTATAGATTATATAACCATGATAAAATTGTCATTATTCACATTACATGCTCTGTTTGTTAATGCATTTTTGAATGTGCATGGGAAATATATGCGATTTTAACGTCATGTTGACGTCCCGTCTAAATAAATATTTGACATCAAGGCTATTTATTTACGGTCTTATCACTTTTATTACAAGAACAAGTCATAAGTAATTATATTTGATCAAACACATCAAGGTATATATTCCAGTGGAGTAAACTTAGCAGGGAATGGGAAAGGTGAAAGGTGTGTTAAAAATGACAGACTTTACCTGCATTTGTGGCTGTGCATTCTCTTATAAAAGGTTAAAATGGATTTCTCTGCGTGGATTTTGATAATTTGAATTGTAACTACCCCCTGTATAGACATATTGGTGAGATACAGAGGTCATATGTATAATTATTAACCAGTAGAATGAGGACTGACGTTAGAGTTTGTGGGAATATATAAAGTCTATCCACTATATATACCGTACGTTGAACCACCTGGTAGAGCCCTTATACTGTGTCACTGAATGGATGGGGATACCTGAATGATAATATATAGGTATATAAGATACTGTGGTATATGTAGTAAACAGCTATCTCACCAGACTCGGACATCTAAACATTAACAGAAAAGGTAAGTCGCTTAATATTAATTTTATAATTTTTCATTATTACACCAATTTTAAATAACTGGTTTTTTTTTTTTGCATTTATAAAAAAAGATAAGCTACCAGAGGATACGTATAAGGGATTTCTTTTTCTTAAATTGGACACGCTTTTGAGAGAGAGAGAGAGAGAGAGAGAGAGAGAGAGAGAGAGAGAGAGAGAGTTTTAATAAGTAGAAAGCTGGCTGGATGTCACGTGCAATTTGATTATAACGAAATTCATTCATGTTCCCCCCTACATTCGAATCCGTCTTAATACCCTAATAATATACAATTCTTGTATGCCACAAGCCTACTTCAGGTAAATTCATATATATGTCTATTTTATAGATGGACTTAAGTATAAGAGCTGTGGGTCTATATACACAGATATCATTCTTGCTCGAACTGAACATTTACTATGTAAACATGGATTATCTGGTAAAATGAAGTGCTACATTACTGGTGTTAAGTGCCTTATATCGTCATAATGTCAACTCGACTTTCTTTTACCTGAAATAGGAATATGTATTCATTACGTTTTTATCATAAAGTTATGCTACTTGTCCATAATCAGAGCCACAAAAGCTATATCCGTGTCGAAATCATATTTGAAATATTTCATTAAGAAAAAGGAAGTTTCAACCCTTCCTTGATAGCATAGTTTTGAAAAATAATGTTGAAATTGGACGTCATAGTATACGTTGGCTGTCTAATCCTTACTATCTGTTATATAGTGAAATCATATGTTAAGTTTGTAAAATGGACGAAGTATGACATTGATACACGATAAAGCTACCCAGCAACATTGTTATGTAGAGCGTTGAGTTGAATGGCCTGTTTCATTTTTAAGATACTATTATAACGTGTCATATGCATTGCCCAATGCACCAAATTTTTCTCTTAGTTTTAAAAGGACCCCGACGTATACGAAAATGCACGGGAAATTAGCATAACATTTTATGACAATGTCATGGAAGAATAGAGAAATGTTACACGGAAGTTAAGTTTGGAACCGAGGGATAGAAATGAGACAAAATTCACAACAGTAATAATGTTTTCTTGAGTACATCGTTTTAGTACTTTTTCACTATATATAGACACCTTAATTTTACCTCATTCTGATATTGAAACCATGTAGGGTTTTAAGATGTTTTGAACAGTATGCAGACGCACTGTTGAAATCCAAAACGAATATAAGCGCAAAAGAAATTTTAATCTAGTTTTAAAAGTACAAAGTGCAAAATAAAAGGATAAATAAAGCTGTTTCTCTTATTTTATCGAAACATAAGAAATTTTAATCTAGTTTTAAAAGTTCATGAAGAACATTACAGAGTGCAAAATAATATGACGAATAAAGTTGCTTCTTTTATTTTATCGAAACATTAGATGATATTTCGTAAATTTGAAAAAAATACTTTGCTTATCATGGTCCAATCAACCTGCAGGGGACCAACGATAATATTGCACAACGATGCAAATATCATAGATTTGTCATATGCAGTAAAACAGTTTCATTTGAGATAAAAGTTGAGTAAGTTAGCAATGTTTACACCTTTATCTAAGTATGAGGTGTGATACCTCAGAACGAATGGAATGTTTTTATCATACTATATAAATATTGCATTATTAGATAATTGGTCGCACACGTTTACATACATCAATATGCCAATATCATCACGTAGATCTCCAGATATTATCTTAAACAAGAAACAACATGTAAGATGTATTTGTCTTTATTCATATAATGACTGACGTAAAATATTAAAAAGTTTAAAAACTCGCTCGAGGACTTAGATAACATGCAGATTTTTTTTAAGGATGGGGGTCTAGTCAGGCAAAAGGATTTGATTTATATTTAATGTTAACAATCAGCATTTCAACAAATTTAAGGAGAGGGGGAGTGTTCGGAGTGAAAAATTCCGAACACTCCACTGCCTTTGATTGGAAAAGTACTTAGCACGTAGGGAAATAACATTACAAGAAAATGAAATATGACTCATCGACATTTAAGTAATGACTGTCTTTGTACGCCTCATTTGATTTAAAAGAAGGCGATGCCCATCACTATAAATATGATTGTCATTTCATTATTTCATTTCATTTTTATTTTGGTAAGTTCGGAGGTTTTAATGAAATCAATTTAATAAACTTCAAGAATAAAACTTATCAAGCTGCCATCACGAGCAAGTATCAAATTATGACACCACTTGACCGTATGCTAAAAATTGCATATTTTAAGCACTTTGGTTGATATAGACTACATTGGTACAGTTTTCAGTTTTAATGCTTTTAATAATGTGCATGTGGCATATTTTTATCCAACTTTGATGTTGGAACATTTAATTATATGTCTAATCCATATTTTGCATCGGATGCATCGTTTTCAACTTCTTTTTAATGACTATTTTTTTCACACAATTTTATTCGAGAAAATACTTTCAAGACGATTATAAAATTTCCAAGTCATGAATATTCTTTTTTATTTTACATTTCCTGATCGTTATGAGAACTATCAGCTCCTATTTGAGCCTTTCCTATCTCAAACAAGCTGAATTTGCGTATGTTAACGTGTTGTATGTCTCGTTGTTTCTAGTTGTTTATTCAAGTTGTTTTGTCTGATGTGGGTGTGATCCGCTGTGACCAGTTTAAGTTGGTCTTGTTGGAGATCTTTTCAATGTTCTTATTATCAGATTTTTTTTTCAGATTTCTCTCGAGAACAAATTGATAACCATTTGTAAAATACTTATCTGCTTTCCAATTAATACTCAAAGTTTTTGACGTGGCCTGCTTATCGACTTTTTTCTTCTAGTGTTGACCTAATTATTCTATCGTACATGCAAATCATATTCTTTTTTCCGTTCTTAATGACGTGCTATCAGACCCTTACATGGACCATCTTAATTAAAGGCCCAAAAGTTGCGTGCAGATCGGCATGTAAAACGGTTCAAATTCGGATTTCGTAATATTTGTGAGTGAACCAAATCATCCAATCAATACTGACATACGTGAGGTTTTGGAACATATAATTGTGCTATCTCGTGCACCTCTTCTACCTGCAGCGAATGACCTTCTTAAAGGAAGAAGAAAAAAGAAATACCTTCATTCAGATTAAGAAGGAAAATGGACATTTCGAATTTTGATTTTCTAATCATTTTCATCAGCAAACAGAGGAGGTTTCTTTGTTACTATCTTTATGCTTTGATGAAGTTAGAAAAGCATGTTTTCATTATTTCATTCTACCCTATCAACATCTTACTCTGAAGTTTTACCAATGTAAAGGGTTAATACCTTAATTACCTTTAGATTATGCTCTTGGTGGTCGTTCTATTCAAATAGTCCGATATCGTACTGAATGGCCACCGCGTGGGGCCGAGCGGAGTCTGAACATAACCATTCAGTGAATAAAGGAACACCGGCATAATGTCGATGTAATCGGGGGACAAGATACCTGCTACCTTCCTCTGAGTCGGGATGGCGGATTTATATACAATGAGTTGACCTGATCAATGTAGCACGGTTATCAATAGGTAAATACCCCAAGCCAGGTGTGATTCAATGATAAATATTTACCAGGTAAAAATAGCATTTTGGAAAATTGACCTTAACTTATCGGAGATAAATCTTTTCATTCCCCTACTCCAATCGACGTGAGCTTTGTAAACTACGGATATATTACAAACTCACGAAATAGCCTTAAAACTGCCAAGGCATGGGGGTAGAAATTTAAATCGGAATAAAATCAAAGATAATAATGCATGACATTAGAGCGGTCATATTACGCAATTTTACCTGATGCAATTTCTCATGCAATCATTTCTATTCAATGATAAGTTTAAATACCCTTATCTCTCAAATGACATGCACACCATATTTGGTCTCATTTTCTCCCTCAAACTTATCCTTTTGATAATTTTTGCAAGAACAGCACATATCGTGTTGACGAAATATAGAGGCGATCACTTTGCTCCCCTAAGCTAATCGTAAACTTACAATAACTAAGATTTTGCAATTTGGTGTGTTATTTCATTTCTGTGCCAATAGAACACCTATTAGATAGTCAAACTTAATTTATGTCCAACAAAATTCATAAATGCGTGTACGTCCCCACCGGAATATAATTACTCAATGACAATTGAAAACATTTTAACAAAAGTCTGCGAACTTTAAAAAAACTGTTTCATACTTTCTTTATTTTGCTTTATGCAATAACGACCTGTATATTTATAGCTACCTTTTGTAAATATAATTCATATGAATCACAATTTGAAATGTTAATGCTCAAAAATATGTTTTTAATCTGTCAACATTAAATGCAACATTATTTAGAAATGGATGAAGCATGCATCTAAAGATACATTCAATCTTCATAAAAAGATTTTACGTGAAACCCTTGCACATGCTAAATAGACTTATAAACGAAGTGTATCCCAACGCTATTGGTAAAGAACAGCTTTCTGGGCAAAAATTGCTGTCCTTATTTTTTCGGTATTACGTTGTAGGCAGACCGTCTCTGATCGGCATATTTTCTAATTTAAAATCAAGAATGATCAAAATGAGTCTACTAAAATGTTTACATTCAAAGGACCAATTACATATACAATAAATACACTGAGAGATGGACGGATATAGACATTTATAATTACTTGCTTCCAGATCTCTTTCTCTAAAATATTTGTACTTTATAATTTCATCTAATGGTTCAACAATAAATAAGTTTTAAACAAAAGGTCCTATCTGACATATGAAAAAAAATATTAATTTACTAGTCTCTGAACAGCATTGGAAAGTCTACTTAGCGATCCTTGTTTGAACAAATTAATCTCATTAATCAATTTGTTATTTTTATCTCAAATTTATTTATTTGCAAACATGATGATCATAACCTTATTTTAGATAAAAAAGAACAATTCATACGACAAGAGTCAGTTGAATATTTTTACTCTGGACCCTTTTATTGAACAATGTTGTTCGTCTTTCTCTCCTTGTTCGCCTGTTCTCCATTTTACATCTCTCTCTAAAGTGATGGAACTTCAGATAGGCACTTTGGATGGTGGTCGGCAGGTGTAAGTTATGAACTATCATGGACAGAATCTCGATATTTTATAACCAGGCAGGGAGAAAGCTTGTTTTGTAAATTTGACAGACTTAATCTTGATGATACAGTCTAGAGGAATTTAAATTTGACAATGATTACTTTAACACAGCATCATAAATTCTGTCGAGTTCTTCGAAGTTTTGCTACTCTTTGGCTCGTATTTGTGATAGTCTTTTCGGTAAATTGTAGTATTCTGTTAAGCTTTTTGGTTAGGAATTGGAATGTTGATCCATCTATCTTGTTATCGGTAACTGTAACACTTTCATTTTTCACTCGGGTGCGGCCAATTCATCATTATGTGATTGGAAACTAGATATGTATCATTGTAAGCAACGTTCTCAGTTAGAAGGGTGAAAGCCCAGATGAAGCTTTACTCAGATTCACTGAAATCTCGGCATCTGATATGGGAACAAAGACGTAAAAATGTATCAAGATGATTAGCAGGATAGGTTAGAGGACGAGATAAAATAGTAAAAAAGAAACATGGTCTAAATTATCAAAAAATGGAACACAGATGTTTGGCACCAACTGAGATCACTTATTGTAGGTGTTTAAAATGGTAATTAAAATGTAATTAATGCGTAATCTGATCTTAGATGTCTTCTCTGATTAAAGCTGTTATTCATGTTTTTATTAAGAAGTTAAGAAGTGACGCTGTCTATTCCAAATACCCGACACCACGAAAGATGACCCTTCATTGTTATCATACTATATAAGGTCACATACATAGGTATCCGACAGGTACCGTGAAAAATAATCTAGTTATTTATTTTGTATAAATAGTATTTATCGTTTCAAAATGAGATCACTTATCATAGGTATCTAAAATGGTTTTTGATTTTCGACATTTTACACTACAATTCCACATTCTAAATTAAAATGACACGCAAAAATTATGAGTAATGCGTTTACAAGGAAGTACGGGAATCGCAAGTACAAATTTATCGTTGTTAACTATGAAATGACAAATATGGATATCCCCGCATACAGCACAAAATCGACAATTCAGAAAATCAGAAACCGAAGGCATACAAAATCAGGACAAAACAGGAACCATAGCAAACAAACAAAAAACTCCACCATATGAAAAGAAGCGAACTCCCGATATGGGAGTGAGACCAGGTGCCCAGGAAGAGTAAGCATCTCCTGCTTGCATGCTTACTTTATAAAAGAAAAACCTACTTTATAAAAGAAAAGACCATTTCCGAAAATAAGTACACCGAAACAGATATTATTCAGATGTTAAACTTCATGATCGACAACATTTTTTTGTGTTTGGAGGAAAGGTCTTCCAACAAATTGTCGAAATTCTCATGAGGAACAATTTTCCCCACTCCTTGCTGACACTTTTCTTAACTCGTACGAAGCTGAATTCATTCAATCTTTTGTCTCTAAAGGGAAAAGATACTTAGATCTCCTCCCTTCTTTTAGCTTCTGACTTTAAATTCACTTACAGATATATAGACGATCTGCTGTCCATCAATAATCCAACATTCGCGGATTACATTAGCAGAATCTATCCGGCGGAGCTTGAAAACAAAGAAATTACAGAGACAAATAATTCAGCATCATATTTGGATATACTGCTGTCCCACGACACTGATTATCACATGAACACCTCACTCTATGACAAACTTTAATTTCAGCATTACAAACGTCCCTTTTCTGAGTTGCAACATCCCTTCATCGCCTGCTTATGACGTGTTCATATCCCAATTGATACGTTATACCAGAGCATATAGCAAACATTCAGATTTGATTCTGAGCTAGGCGTCTTTCAGCTAAGCTTCTTAGTCAGGGATACGTTTGTGATCGACTAACATCGTCACTGAGGAAGTTCTACGGTCGATGCGGGGAACTCGTCATACACTATGATTTCCCATTGTCCAGAATGGTGAATGATATTCTGTCTTCGACCATTTGAACCATTTAATAGACTATACTTATATCTTCCGAAACTGAAGTAACTAGATGTGGTATCTCTACCGAATTGAAGCGACGGGTGTTGCATGTAAGCAGGATATGCTGACTCTTTCTGGGCACCTAGTCTCACTCATAATTGGGAGTTGGCTTCTTTTCATGTGGTGGAGTTTTTTGTTTGATTTCGTATGTCTTTGGTTTGTGATTTCCTGAATTATCGATCCTGTACCGTGTATTTCGAATTATTGGGGTATGGTCATTGTCTATATTTGTCATGGTAATTAAAATGTAATTAATGCGTAATCTGATCTAAGATTTCTTCTTTGATTAAAGTTGTTATTCATGTTTTTATCAAAAAGGAAAGAAGTGACGCTGTCTATTCCAAATACCCGACACCATGAAAGATGACCCTTTATTGTTATCCTAGTATATAAGGTCACATACATAGGTATCCGACAGGTACCGTGAAAAATAATCTAGTTGTTTATTTTGTATAGATAGTATTTATCGTTTCAAAGTGACACGAAAAATGGTGTATGCCAAATTTGTGTCTTTTTGTTGTCGTTGACAGCAGTAATAAGTTTTTATAATAACCTTTTTATTGCAAGTTGTAGTGTTAACAACCGCTTAATAACAGAATTAAAGGTTGAATAGTTTGAGTTAAATACGACAATTTCATATCTTTATCGGTTTTTAAAATCAGTTGAATAACGTAATTCCCAGTACACAAATGAACTTTCTACACTTCTGAAACGAATCTAGTCGTAGATTGGGAAATGTTAAACGACTTCAAATTCATTAGCATCATTTAAAAGCAGATTAATTAACAGCGTGGAAATATCATAAGTTAAGTCCGATATCAAGTTTCGAAGGACAGAAATTGATATATAAATATTTTCACTTCTTAGTGCTACTGTTCTCATTTAACATATGTACTTGAATTGTGGTGTCAGTACATTTTGAAATCAGTAAAGTTTAAGACATTTATAAAATAAACAAATAATCAGAATAGAAAACTTGCAATCAAAAAACATACAAAACTATAAAACATACAAAACCATGACATACAAAACCATGAAACATACAAAACGACTACAACAACACATCTTCATCAGGTGCCCAGTGATTTTCTGCTTGCCAGTACCATCTCTAACTTCAGTCGTGCAGTATAGGTCAAATCCGGCGGGTGTATCAAATTCGGTTCTTTTAAATTGTTCTTACTAGAAACTATCATTCAACAATATGGATAATTCTGATTTAACCGATTTAACTTGTATTTCAATTTGTTTCATGATTCGCGTAGTTTTCAAAAATATCATCTTCCCTGTTTGTAACCGCGAAAGGTTAATGAGTATAGAATATATTTACTACAAAGAAATTTGAGGTATGCTTCCTCCATGCAAAACTCTATCATGAAATTTTGTTTTTACTTAAATAGCATACATTTGCGTCTGTTTCTGCTTCAGCTTGTATGATATTTTAGGTTAAATGTAGACTTTTGCTCTTCATCATTTCACATTATTTGGATTTCCTCTTCATCCCTGATGAGACATAACTTGTTCAAATGCGCATATGGTGCACGGAAATTTTATAAGAGAACATATATGTAAAACGTCTTCAAATTGAATAGCATCATTTTAAAACAGATAAATTGCAGCATGGACCAGACATGCACGTTTCGGGTACTTTAATGATCCTCAAATCTACACAAAAGTATGAAAGTTACTTTGTCGAAAAAGCGTTCCGAAAGACGTAGCAGGATGGGTGGGATATGATGCTACAGGACCCACGTTTTAGAAATTTCAAGAAATTTTGACAACAGAAATTTTAAAATGCGTTGAAGAAACGATCAACCAAAATTGATCGAACTTGGCTATTGCCAATGTATAGGATACTTGATTTTGCTCTTGTATTTTTGCAAGGATCCATAATAGAGGACATTTGGTATATTAATGATTCTGAAGCCTCAAACCAAAAAGAAGTCACGAGAAAAGTTTACTTGAAAGCATACACTGAATACAGTATAAACTCCTATACAAAAGTTTTTGAGAGAAATCTACCTTGTGTAAGATGAGTATGGAAAACATAGAATAAAAGGTACATTGACATATAATCCCATCTCCTAAAGATTATGGAAATAACTACTTATACGGTATGGAATGTTAAACTTTTAACGTCCCTGCTGATGGGCCTAGTAAATGTGATAAAGTTAAATGTTATGTAAATATATTCAACATTTATAAAAAGAACGACCCGTGAAAATGTTTATCTTATCAGACAATCTGAAACGACGATGCATCTCGCATTCTAAAGGATTAATTGGACACATTACCTTGTATTTGAAACTTCAAATAGTCTGTCGTAATATATTTTGTCGCCATTTAATTATAACGCATACACACTAAAAGTATTTGGACAGTTATTTTATTTGGAAAAGCAACTTATAAATGAAAAAAATGCAAGGGGAGGGAATGAGTTTCTGGTGCAATGCACATAGAAGCGTCTGTCTTACGTCTCAATGCTCCATAGAACTTGTGCTCTTCTGGGCACAGTTTCCATGTATGTGTTACTGGGGAGGCTTTTGAGTGAGTCGCTCAATGGGAATGGAACAAGTGAAAGAAAAAGATTTCCAACAAGCCTACCATACAGTTTGCAGTGAGTATGCACAATGATAACAAAAGCAATCACATATTAAAAAAACAATCACATGGATACTATAAAGTATGCTGTGAACAAAAGACATAATGCTAAACCATTCCTTAAAGTGGAGGGTTGGCAACATTGTTGTTGATTTGACGATTGAATGGAGTTAACATAAAAGCGAATTAAGGTTTTCTTTCAACTAAGCGCAATCAATAATGCACCAAAATAGATAGAACTGATAATTGTAAGACATTATGACCAATGCCTTGCAAAATTTCATTCAAATGTTAAACGTCTTCAAATTCAATAGAATCATCTAAGAACAGATAAAATTTCAGCATGGACCAGACATGCATGTTTCGGATACTTAACCCTCGTCAGTGATCCTCAATCTAAACGATGTAATATGGCCAAAAAGTGTGAAAATTATTATGTCCAAAAGTGTACCGAAAGACGTAGCAGAGTGGGTGGGATATGATGCTACAGGAACAACGTTTTAGAAATTTCAAGAAATTTTGTAACAGAAAATTTCGAATGCGTTGAAGAAACCGAAGTTGATCGAACTTGGGTACAAAAGTATATGCACAGACTTGTGTGTTTCGGATTCTTTTTTTTATTACCAGAGCTTAATGATGTTGGTTAGAGATAAAGTTATTTCGAAACAGACTTAAACCATGAGGCTAACGCAAAAAAAAAGAGAGGCCTACAAGAATTAGAAAGAGACTTGGTCAAAGATATTCCAAGACTTGAATAAGTTATATTATTGTAGTGCGCTGTGTTTCGACTTTGCTATGGCAAACTTCACAATGAATTATCATGTTTGGTGGGCTTAAGGATCAATGAAATTGCATTTATCAATTATAGTTAAATCTATTTCTTTATCAAATTTATTCAGAGTGGAACTTCTCAATATTAATTTTGGTCAGACCGTGGCCAAGCATCGAAACTATGAGTAACACAAAGACAGAAATTGGGATGGGATTGGACTAACGTTTTGGTCCTTGCTACTTGGATACTGTTTGTGCATTAGATATGTTACATGATTAATGTGAAAATTGGAAATAATAATTATGCAAGACGCGTTTCAACTGCGTCGCATACAATGTATTCTACAATGTCTTCCGCATTTGCATCAGATATGTTGTCCTCCGTGTTACTGTAGGTCTTGTGTCGTTGTCTCCGTCTGTTTGTCCTCCGTGTTACTATAGGCCTTGTGTCGTTGTCTCCGTCTGTTTGTCCTCCGTGTTACTGTAGGCCTTGTGTCGTTGTCTCCGTCTGTTTGTCCTCCGTGTTACTGTAGGCCTTGTGTCGTTGTCTCCATCTGTTTGTCCTCCGTGTTACTATAGGCCTTGTGTCGTTGTCTCCGTCTGTTTGTCCTCCGTGTTACTGTAGGCCTTGTGTCGTTGTCTCCATCTGTTTGTCCTCCGTGTTACTGTAGGCCTTGTGTCGTTGTCTCCATCTGTTTGTCCTCCGTGTTACTGTAGGCCTTGTGTCGTTGTCTCCGTCTGTTTGTCCTCCGTGTTACTGTAGGCCTTGTGTCGTTGTCTCCGTCTGTTTGTCCTCCGTGTTACTTTAGGCCTTGTGTCGTTGTCTCCGTCTGTTTGTGCTCCGTGTTACTGTAGGCCTTGTGTCGTTGTCTCCGTCTGTTTGTCCTCCGTGTTACTGTAGGCCTTGTGTCGTTGTCTCCGTCTGTTTGTCCTCCGTGTTACTGTAGGCCTTGTGTCGTTGTCTCCGTCAGTTTGTCCTCCGTGTTACTGTAGGCCTTTTGTCGTTGTCTCCGTCTGTTTGTCCTCCGTGTTACTGTAGGCCTTGTGTCGTTGTCTCCGTCTGTTTGTCCTCCGTGTTACTGTAGGCCTTGTGTCGTTGTCTCCGTCTGTTTGTCCTCCGTGTTACTGTAGGCCTTGTGTCGTTGTCTCCGTCTGTTTGTCCTCCGTGTTACTGTAGGCCTTGTGTCGTTGTCTCCGTCTGTTTGTCCTCCGTGTTACTGTAGGCCTTGTGTCGTTGTCTCCGTCAGTTTGTCCTCCGTGTTACTGTAGGCCTTTTGTCGTTGTCTCCATCTGTTTGTCCTCCGTGTTACTGTAGGCCTTGTGTCGTTGTCTCCGTCTGTTTGTCCTCCGTGTTACTGTAGGCCTTGTGTCGTTGTCTCCGTCTGTTTGTCCTCCGTGTTACTGTAGGCCTTGTGTCGTTGTCTCCGTCTGTTTGTCCTCCGTGTTACTGTAGGCCTTGTGTCGTTGTCTCCGTCTGTTTGTCCTCCGTGTTACCTTAGGCCTTGTGTCGTTGTCTCCGTCTGTTTGTCCTCCGTGTTACTGTAGGCCTTGTGTCGTTGTCTCCATCTGTTTGTCCTATTTTCTTTTCACATGGGGAAGTTCTGTTTTGTATATTTTCAAAAAAATCGCAAGCCTTTTTGGTTTTTAGAATATGGTTTCGACATTTGTGTTTGACTTTTATTCGCCGATACTTACGTTAACATGCGGTATATATACTACGTAAGACAACAGAAACGTTGAGGGCAAAAACAGAGTCGATGTAGAATGTTCTTTCAATTGATAAACGTCTGTTAAATACCCGAAACGTGCATGCCTGGTCCATGCTGTAAATTTATCTGCTCTAAAATGATGCCAATGAATTTGAAGACGTTAAACAATCAAATTCAATAGCATCATTTAAGAACAGATAAATTTGCAGCATGGACCAGACATGCACGTTTCGGGTTATTAACCCTCGTCAGTGATCTCAGTCTAAACAATGTAATATGGCCATAGGTGTGAAAATTATTATGTCCAAAAGTGTACCGAAAGACGTGACAGAATGGATGGGATGTGATGCTACAGGACCCACGTTTTAGAAATTTCAAGAAATTTTGTTACAAAAAATTTCAAATGTGTTGAAGAGACAGACAATCAACCGAAGTTGATCAAACTTGGCTACATGTGCCCTCGGGGACTCTTGGCCCTCCATCAGTGACACTCACCAAGTAGTACAAATGTTGAACGTCTTCAAATTCAATAGCATAATTTAAGACCAGATATTCTTGCAGCATGGAACAGACACGCACGTTTCGGTTTATTAACCCTCGTCAATGATCCTCAGTCTAAACATCGTAATATGGCCAAAAATTGTGAAAATTATTATGTCCAAAATGTACCGAAAGACGTGGCAGAATGGGTGGGATATGATGCTACAGGACCCACGTTTTAGAAATTTCAAGAAATTTTGTTACAGAAAATTTAAAATACGTTGAAGAGACAGACAATCAACCGAAGCTGATCAAACTTTGCTACATGTGCCCTCGGGACTCCTGGCCCACGTTAGAATTGTAAATGATGTATTCAAATTTAATGTTGAGGGCAAAGAAGCTCGCCGCTAAACTGTTTGCCCAAGGCTATTAAGGGGATCATTCGAACGGTTAAAGATGTCACTGAGGTAATTCTTCCTCAATACTTTTTGAACATTAATTTTCGACATTTGCCTATCAGAGACGTTTAAGGCCATTCTTGAGTACGACCTTTCAAATTGACCGTCTTCGATCTATTTGGATATTACCAAATTTGATACATTCCTTTTTGCTGACGGATGTTGAATGTAGTCAGGCGATGTTCACTCCTTCCGGGCACCTGATCCTGCCTTCATTCCAGGGATCGCGATTGCCCTGTTAATGGAGACTTTCACAATTATGCCATATTGCCCTGGATCTTTGATACCTTAACTGCGATTGGCACTTATTCTACGGTATTCTACGGTATACATTAAGTGAAATACCGACTGACAAAGCAGTGAAATGTAAGCAATTTATGAAAAAAAAATGTGAACTTAAAAATCTTTGTTGATATTAGCTTAATCAATGAAATCATTTACGTTGAAAGGTTCAATGGCAGCGAACGGCTCTGAACAGAATGGCAGGGAAGAGGTGCCGGACCCCGTTACTGGACTCTTACCGAGCGAGGTCGACGCCCTGCTAGAAAGCTGGAGTCTACTCTTTAGGAAGGAACACAGAAAGAAAAATGCGATCGAGTTCTTTATGATGTAACTTTCTTGAATTACTTACATTTTTATTAAATACAAGTTCTTTTAAATACGTTGCTTCAATGTCGAATACAATTTCTAATACATTTCAATGAAGTTATATAGTTTTTCAAAACATAAAGCTGAAAATGGCGTATGGGCATGCAGGATAGCAAACACGATCAATTGAAAGTGATGTACATGTAGTTGAAATTTGAAGTATGCGAATATCAAAGCAGTCCTTTTTGCATGCAGTCGCTTAGATAAGATTTCTTGGTCTTTGAAATTAATTATAATATTAATTATCATGATTTACATAATTAACATTAAAAAATGATTAGGATGTACCATATTTTATTCTACGGTCTATTTCAAGATCAAATTTTGATAATGTCAAAGCAGTACTTTTTTGCATGCAGAAATTTCGTGGTCTTTGAAATTAACTAAAAGGTATTGTGTCATGAATTACATATTTGACTTTAAAAGAAATTAATTCGGAATGTACCATATTTTCTTCTACAGTTTATTTCAAGATACAAATAATGGTAGAGACGCCCAGAACCTGTTTGTCGACCTTAAGGACGTCCCTACAGACAAATTGCGAACAAATAAGACGATGGCTGGACATGCCGTCACTGTATTCCACGCTATAGACTCGTTCATGGAGTATATTGAAGACTCGGATACTCTGGTAGAATTGGTCAAGAAACAGGCAATCAATCATATTCATCGTAAAATTGGAGCCAAGGAAATGGCGGTAATTATAACCATCGTATACCATTTTTTTTCCATTTCTGTTGAAACTGAAACATTTATTATTAAACAGAAATAATTATAAAAGGGATTGCTGCAACTCTTTTAGTCTGTCCACTAATATGAAGATAGTTATTAATTTTCAAATTATGCTAATGAATCTGAGGACGATTAACATTGAACAACGAAACGTGCAATGTTAGATAAACCTATAATGACAAATGGATTGTTTAACATTTTTCTTTGACAGTGGTTGATACCGGTGATTAAGAAGTTGTTAGATCAAGTGCTTGAAGACGATTGTACGGAGAAAATGAAATCTTCATGGGAAAAATTCTTGGGTGTGTTGGTAGCAGTGACAGAGAGCTGTGAAAAAGAAATGGCAAAATGAATTTACTACAATATGGCAGAGTTTGTACATGTCAATTGTTTTATAGATGTTTGGAGAAAACCCACGATAGACTCCTACGATACCATACAATGTGTGGTGACAGTTCAACGAAAATTGCATTTGATAATGAAAATTTATACAACGTGCGTTTTATATGTGTTTTAGATGTAGAAAAGATACATTCAGGGTATTTTATTTAAAGAAGTCCATTTTTATTATTGTATAAATTTAGTTTCTGTATATATATATATATATATATAAAGAGAGTATATGACTAGTATTATTATGATATAAGTGTGTATTTGTGATGACTCCATACATATTTAGAGCTTAACACTACGTCATAATTCGAGATCATACATTATGTTATATGAGAGCATGCTTATTGGCTCTGTAAACGTTTTCGTATACGTAAATTAAGCCTTATGAAATATTGAATCACCAAACTCACAAGTCATAAGATAACAGCTTGAAATAGAGATTCATTTGACATAACCTGAAGAAAATACTATCGTACGGGTAGGCAGATCATATTGTGACACAAATAGTCTAAACTGAGCTCACATTTCATTTCTTTCTATCTCCTACCTCCTATCTCCTGTACCTATGAAGAAGTTCTATTTGATTTTTTTATTGCAATCTTATGTCGCCAACAATCATATTTATTTTCTATTCAATATATCTCGCTAACCCACCATTTTTTGTACTTTTTTGTAATTTACGTTGTTCTTCATAATTGTGAATATATTTCTACATTTTTAAATGCCAATGCTTGCTCTGTGTACATAAAACGCATCCATGTAATACTTTTGCATAATCATTGTTTTTTAAATTAGATTTTATAAGCATCAATAAACCTACATTCACATGAACATTGAGTCCATTTTCTTTCTACAATTCTCATGAAAAAATTGATTAAAGCTCAAAGACAAATCCAAAATATCATATTCAATGAGTATACGGAATCGACGAGTTTCACATTACCGCAGTTGACTTGTATTTTACACATCCGAAGATCCGACATGACAACATTTGACGTAACTTTTAACTGTGACGTCGTATCTGGATTATGACGTCACAATTAGAAGTAACGTCAAAAGTAGTGATTTCAGATCTTGGAGTGTCTAAAATGCAAGTCTAACGGTAATATGAAGAATGTCTATTCTATCTCTTCCTGTCTACATGTACTTAGGATCATTTGAAAACTTGTTTTAACCGCATTACGAATTTAATCATCTCAATAATGCTTTATTTACTTGATTATATGTGAAATGAAACCGTTTCATCCGACTGTCATCTCTAACAAGTTACGCCTAACATAGGACGTGACGTCATTATGCAACGTCAGAATGTAATCATATAGCATGAATAACGTAGTTTCGCGGACTATCTGTACACTACATTAGGTTCAATATTTCGCTTGTCCAAAACGTTGTATGAAAATGACCAAATAGAAACAACGTGTTGGTCGGGGAAAATATTTTAAAAGCTATCGGTACATGTGCGTGCAGAATTGTTGAAATTTTCAATATACTGTCAGACCATGGGATACTCAGAGATCCTGTCGCGAGATATCTCACAGTTGTAGCGAAATGACTAGAGGCGGGTTTGTTTGAATAAATCTTTGTTTGGGGTTTTTTTTTTGTTCTTGGGAGAGGACTGGGTCGGTGGCGGATCCAGCATCACCTTTACCAGGGGTCAAGGGGCAAATTATGCTGATTTTTACTGAAAATGGACCAAAATATACCTGTTTTTGGAAATTTTTGGGCCAGTGCCGGGTGGGTGAACGCCCCCTCCGTAACCCCTGAATCCACCACTGGGGGTGAAGTTGAGGATTGGGGCTGTGAAAAATACTGAAAATTGGATATTGAGGTCCCTCACCCCATCAGAAATTAAAAAGGTTAAATTCCTCAAGAAATATACCGTAAAATTCCCGTTTACTATAACCCATATTCACTGCTTGAAGTATTATTTTTTGTTTTTCCTTTTTCATCTATTCATCTACATATTTGTTTATTGTTACTTTTACTAGAACATTTACGTGCTCATTTATTCATCTATTCTTAATTCATAAATTTACATGTTCAATTTTTAGTAGTATATTTTTTTCATTGTCACCGTCTGCGTCCTCACTATGACTTTGCCGTAATTCACATTATTGAAGCATTCATGTGATTATCTGATTATAAAATATGATATAAATATGAAGTGAAGTTAATGCATTCAGTGGTCTTATTTACCTCTAGATTACACCGACATATTGCGCCATGGTTATCCACCTGTGCATGTTTTTGATTACTGATTTATTACCGTGATTAATGTCGATGAGTAAATCTTTTTGTGAAAAAGAAAGGACTTGACAAGCAATGCTTCAGTTGAGTCTAAGATGAAGCAAATTTGGTTCCAATCAAATATTCATCCAAATACTACAAATATATATGTTATTTATCAGAGAGATCAATATTTTGAAAACTCCCCCTTGTTAAATAATACGATGAGAGAAATTGAAATAGGCTTTTGACTTCCTTTTTTATCCAACTAACGAAGATGCTACACTTGCGTTGGGTGTCTAGCATGATTCATATGATAAACTGCTAATTAGCACGGCACATTTTAACAGCGCCGCCAACAATGCATCTCGCAGTTGCACTGGATTCTGAGGACCGTTCATTGAATAAAGTTGTCTTTCGTGTTTCTATGGAGCTGTGTCAATGTCTACGTCAGTTTGTCCGATTTTTTTCTTTCTCGTGAGAAAGTTCTGTTTTATATTTTTCATTCTTCAAGGGTTCATAAAGCCCTGTCGCAACCTAAAATGTAATAACAACCTAAAATGTAATGAACTGGATTGATTACATTTTAGGTTATTACATTATAGGTTGATTATCCAAACCTAAAATGTAATAACAACCTAAAATGTAATAAATTTTCAAGACAACCATAGACATTAAACGTGAAATCTGTTTGTTTGTCTATCCGTGGGTAACTCTGTGTACATATAGGGCTATGTCACTCTCTATTTCTCTTTTTTGGAATATATTTGTTTAAATATCTTGATATTCCATACATTTGTCACTGACGCTCAGAATTGATTTTAAACTTGTGTTTTTTCGACTTTCAATCATATTTATACATATTAAGGTATTTGTCAGATTAATGAAGTGAAAGGCAAATGTAATCTTTGTGTTAAGAATTTATTACATTTTAGGTTATTACATTTTTGGTTGTCCATCTAAACCTAAAATGTAATAATATCCTCAAATGTAATAAATTCTGAAGACTAAGTTTTTTATTTGCATTTCACTTCATTTACCTGACAATAAGTATGAAAGTCGAAGAAGAAATGCAAGTTTAAAATCAATTCTGAGCGTCATCGTCAAATGTTAGGAATATCAAGGTATTTTTAAAACAAACATCATCCAAAAGGGAGAAATATAGAGAGTGAGATATAGCCTTATATGTACAGAGTTACCTACGGATAGACAAACAAACTGAGATCTTACGTTTAACATTTATTACATTTTGGGTAGTTATTACATTTTAGGTTAGGACGGTCAACCTAAAATTTAATATCCTAAAATGTAATAAATTCTGAAGACTAAGTTTTGATTTGCATTTCACTTCATTAATCTGACAGATTAATAAAAGTAAAAAGTAAATATGATTGAAAGTCGAACAAATACAAGTTTAAAATCAATTCTGAGCGTGACCGACAAGTGACATAGTCTTATTTGTTCACAGAGTTAACTACGGATTAGATAGACAAACAGTCTGACGTTTAATGTCTATGGTTGTCTTGAAAATTCATTACATTTTAGGTTGTTATTACATTTTAGGTTTGGATGGTTAGCCTTAAATGTAATAACCTAAAATGTAATAAATTCAGTTTATTACATTTTAGGTTGTTATTACATTTTAGGTTGCGACAAAAATTGTCGCAACCTTAAATGTAATAACCTAAAATATAATAAACTGGATTTATTACATTTTTGGTTATTACATTTAAGGTTAACCATCCAAACCTTAAATGTAATAACAACCTAAAATGTAATAAATTTTCAAGACAACAATAGACATTAAACGTCAGATCTGTTTGTTTATCCGTAGGTAACTCTGTGTACATATAAGGCTATGTCACTCTCTATTTCTCTTTTTGGAAAATATTTGTTTAAATATCTTGATATTCTTTATATTTGTCGGTGATTCTCAGAATTGATTTTAAATTTGTATTTCTTCGACTTTCAATCATATTTACATCTTTTAATGTCTCTGTCAGATTAATGAAGTGAAATGCAAATCAAAACCTAGTCTTCAGAATTTATTACATTGTAGGATATTACATTTTAGGTTGACTGTCCAAACCTAAAATGTAATAACTACCTAAAATGTAATAAATGTTCCATTAAACCTAAGATTCCATGTAAACGTAGGATTAAATGTAATAAATGTTCCATTAAACGTCAGTTTGTTTGTCTATCCGTTATTAACTCTGAACATATAAATGTAAATGTTCTGTACATATAAATGTAAATGTTCCATTAAACGTAAGATTTCATGTAAACGTAAGATTAAATGTAATAAATGTTCCATTAAACGTCAGTTTGTTTGTCTATCCGTTATTAACTCTGTACATATAAGGCTATACCTCACTCTCTATTTCTCCCTTTTGAATGATGTTTCTTAAAATATCTTGATATTCCTTACATTTGACGATGACGCTCATAATTGATTTTAAGCTTGCATTTCTTCGACTTTCAATCATATTTATTGTCAGGTAAATGAAGTAAAATGCAAATCAAAAACTTAATCTTCAGAATTTATTACATTTTAGGTTAAAATATTATTACATTTTAGGGTTGGATGGACAACCAAAAATGTAATAACCTAAATTGCAATGAATTCTTTAGACTAAGATTACATTTGCCTTTCACTTCATTAACCTGACAAAGACCTTAATATGTATAAATATGATTGAAAGTCGAAGAAATACAAGTTAAAAATCAATTCTGAGCATCACCGACAAATACAAGGAATATCAAGATATTTAAACAAGTATTTTCCAAAAAGAGAAATAGAGAGTGACATGGCCTTATATGAACACAGAGTTACCCACGGATAGACAAACAGATCTGATGTTTAATGTCTATGGTTGTCTTGAATACTTATTACATTTTAGGTTGTTATTACATTTTAGGTTTGAATGGTTAACCTATAATGTAATAACCTAAAATGTAATAAATCCAGTTTATTACATTTTAGGTTGTTATTACATTTTAGGTTGCGACAAAGCCCTCTGATTGTGATTTTTGGAATCTGATTTCAACTTCTGTGTTTGACTTTCATTTACTGATTCATGTCATTCTTCAATCTGATTAAAACCAGATCTCTACATGCTCCCGATTTTGTCATGTCGCATAATTAATGAAATATCTTTGTCTATGTATCGGAATGTGGTCAAAGAGTGTGAAATGTTATTATGTCCAAAAATGTATCGAAAAACGTAGCAGGATGGATGGGATATGATGTTACAGGACCCACATTTTAGAAATTTCAAGAAACTTTGATAACAGAAATTTTGAATGCGTTGAACACGTGTCTGGTGCAAGAAAATTGGTTTGAAATTTTCTTCAAGAAGGCATGGAGTTGGAAAACCTCCGTATTATTGAAGAAACATGCAGAAGTTGATCGAACTTGGCTATATGTGCCCTCAAAAATTGTCGCAACCTTAAATGTAATAACCTAAAATATAATAAACTGGATTTATTACATTTTTGGTTATTACATTTAAGGTTAACCATCCAAACCTTAAATGTAATAACAACCTAAAATGTAATAAATTTTCAAGACAACAATAGACATTAAACGTCAGATCTGTTTGTTTATCCGTAGGTAACTCTGTGTACATATAAGGCTATGTCACTCTCTATTTCTCTTTTTGGAAAATATTTGTTTAAATATCTTGATATTCTTTATATTTGTCGGTGATTCTCAAAATTGATTTTAAATTTGTATTTCTTCGACTTTCAATCATATTTACATCTTTTAATGTCTCTGTCAGATTAATGAAGTGAAATGCAAATCAAAACCTAGTCTTCAGAATTTATTACATTGTAGGATATTACATTTTAGGTTGACTGTCCAAACCTAAAATGTAATAACTACCTAAAATGTAATAAATGTTCCATTAAACCTAAGATTCCATGTAAACGTAGGATTAAATGTAATAAATGTTCCATTAAACGTCAGTTTGTTTGTCTATCCGTTATTAACTCTGAACATATAAATGTAAATGTTCTGTACATATAAATGTAAATGTTCCATTAAACGTAAGATTTCATGTAAACGTAAGATTAAATGTAATAAATGTTCCATTAAACGTCAGTTTGTTTGTCTATCCGTTATTAACTCTGTACATATAAGGCTATACCTCACTCTCTATTTCTCCCTTTTGAATGATGTTTCTTAAAATATCTTGATATTCCTTACATTTGACGATGACGCTCATAATTGATTTTAAGCTTGCATTTCTTCGACTTTCAATCATATTTATTGTCAGGTAAATGAAGTAAAATGCAAATCAAAAACTTAATCTTCAGAATTTATTACATTTTAGGTTAAAATATTATTACATTTTAGGGTTGGATGGACAACCAAAAATGTAATAACCTAAATTGCAATGAATTCTTTAGACTAAGATTACATTTGCCTTTCACTTCATTAACCTGACAAAGACCTTAATATGTATAAATATGATTGAAAGTCGAAGAAATACAAGTTAAAAATCAATTCTGAGCATCACCGACAAATACAAGGAATATCAAGATATTTAAACAAGTATTTTCCAAAAAGAGAAATAGAGAGTGACATGGCCTTATATGAACACAGAGTTACCCACGGATAGACAAACAGATCTGATGTTTAATGTCTATGGTTGTCTTGAATACTTATTACATTTTAGGTTGTTATTACATTTTAGGTTTGAATGGTTAACCTATAATGTAATAACCTAAAATGTAATAAATCCAGTTTATTACATTTTAGGTTGTTATTACATTTTAGGTTGCGACAAAGCCCTCTGATTGTGATTTTTGGAATCTGATTTCAACTTCTGTGTTTGACTTTCATTTACTGATTCATGTCATTCTTCAATCTGATTAAAACCAGATCTCTACATGCTCCCGATTTTGTTATGTCGCATAATTAATGAAATATCTTTGTCTATGTATCGGAATGTGGTCAAAGAGTGTGAAATGTTATTATGTCCAAAAATGTATCGAAAAACGTAGCAGGATGGATGGGATATGATGTTACAGGACCCACATTTTAGAAATTTCAAGAAACTTTGATAACAGAAATTTTGAATGCGTTGAACACGTGTCTGGTGCAAGAAAATTGGTTTGAAATTTTCTTCAAGAAGGCATGGAGTTGGAAAACCTCCGTATTATTGAAGAAACATGCAGAAGTTGATCGAACTTGGCTATATGTGCCCTCAAAAATTGTCGCAACCTTAAATGTAATAACCTAAAATATAATAAACTGGATTTATTACATTTTTGGTTATTACATTTAAGGTTAACCATCCAAACCTTAAATGTAATAACAACCTAAAATGTAATAAATTTTCAAGACAACAATAGACATTAAACGTCAGATCTGTTTGTTTATCCGTAGGTAACTCTGTGTACATATAAGGCTATGTCACTCTCTATTTCTCTTTTTGGAAAATATTTGTTTAAATATCTTGATATTCTTTATATTTGTCGGTGATTCTCAAAATTGATTTTAAATTTGTATTTCTTCGACTTTCAATCATATTTACATCTTTTAATGTCTCTGTCAGATTAATGAAGTGAAATGCAAATCAAAACCTAGTCTTCAGAATTTATTACATTGTAGGATATTACATTTTAGGTTGACTGTCCAAACCTAAAATGTAATAACTACCTAAAATGTAATAAATGTTCCATTAAACCTAAGATTCCATGTAAACGTAGGATTAAATGTAATAAATGTTCCATTAAACGTCAGTTTGTTTGTCTATCCGTTATTAACTCTGAACATATAAATGTAAATGTTCTGTACATATAAATGTAAATGTTCCATTAAACGTAAGATTTCATGTAAACGTAAGATTAAATGTAATAAATGTTCCATTAAACGTCAGTTTGTTTGTCTATCCGTTATTAACTCTGTACATATAAGGCTATACCTCACTCTCTATTTCTCCCTTTTGAATGATGTTTCTTAAAATATCTTGATATTCCTTACATTTGACGATGACGCTCATAATTGATTTTAAGCTTGCATTTCTTCGACTTTCAATCATATTTATTGTCAGGTAAATGAAGTAAAATGCAAATCAAAAACTTAATCTTCAGAATTTATTACATTTTAGGTTAAAATATTATTACATTTTAGGGTTGGATGGACAACCAAAAATGTAATAACCTAAATTGCAATGAATTCTTTAGACTAAGATTACATTTGCCTTTCACTTCATTAACCTGACAAAGACCTTAATATGTATAAATATGATTGAAAGTCGAAGAAATACAAGTTAAAAATCAATTCTGAGCATCACCGACAAATACAAGGAATATCAAGATATTTAAACAAGTATTTTCCAAAAAGAGAAATAGAGAGTGACATGGCCTTATATGAACACAGAGTTACCCACGGATAGACAAACAGATCTGATGTTTAATGTCTATGGTTGTCTTGAATACTTATTACATTTTAGGTTGTTATTACATTTTAGGTTTGAATGGTTAACCTATAATGTAATAACCTAAAATGTAATAAATCCAGTTTATTACATTTTAGGTTGTTATTACATTTTAGGTTGCGACAAAGCCCTCTGATTGTGATTTTTGGAATCTGATTTCAACTTCTGTGTTTGACTTTCATTTACTGATTCATGTCATTCTTCAATCTGATTAAAACCAGATCTCTACATGCTCCCGATTTTGTTATGTCGCATAATTAATGAAATATCTTTGTCTATGTATCGGAATGTGGTCAAAGAGTGTGAAATGTTATTATGTCCAAAAATGTATCGAAAAACGTAGCAGGATGGATGGGATATGATGTTACAGGACCCACATTTTAGAAATTTCAAGAAACTTTGATAACAGAAATTTTGAATGCGTTGAACACGTGTCTGGTGCAAGAAAATTGGTTTGAAATTTTCTTCAAGAAGGCATGGAGTTGGAAAACCTCCGTATTATTGAAGAAACATGCAGAAGTTGATCGAACTTGGCTATATGTGCCCTCAAAAATTGTCGCAACCTTAAATGTAATAACCTAAAATATAATAAACTGGATTTATTACATTTTTGGTTATTACATTTAAGGTTAACCATCCAAACCTTAAATGTAATAACAACCTAAAATGTAATAAATTTTCAAGACAACAATAGACATTAAACGTCAGATCTGTTTGTTTATCCGTAGGTAACTCTGTGTACATATAAGGCTATGTCACTCTCTATTTCTCTTTTTGGAAAATATTTGTTTAAATATCTTGATATTCTTTATATTTGTCGGTGATTCTCAGAATTGATTTTAAATTTGTATTTCTTCGACTTTCAATCATATTTACATCTTTTAATGTCTCTGTCAGATTAATGAAGTGAAATGCAAATCAAAACCTAGTCTTCAGAATTTATTACATTGTAGGATATTACATTTTAGGTTGACTGTCCAAACCTAAAATGTAATAACTACCTAAAATGTAATAAATGTTCCATTAAACCTAAGATTCCATGTAAACGTAGGATTAAATGTAATAAATGTTCCATTAAACGTCAGTTTGTTTGTCTATCCGTTATTAACTCTGAACATATAAATGTAAATGTTCTGTACATATAAATGTAAATGTTCCATTAAACGTAAGATTTCATGTAAACGTAAGATTAAATGTAATAAATGTTCCATTAAACGTCAGTTTGTTTGTCTATCCGTTATTAACTCTGTACATATAAGGCTATACCTCACTCTCTATTTCTCCCTTTTGAATGATGTTTCTTAAAATATCTTGATATTCCTTACATTTGACGATGACGCTCATAATTGATTTTAAGCTTGCATTTCTTCGACTTTCAATCATATTTATTGTCAGGTAAATGAAGTAAAATGCAAATCAAAAACTTAATCTTCAGAATTTATTACATTTTAGGTTAAAATATTATTACATTTTAGGGTTGGATGGACAACCAAAAATGTAATAACCTAAATTGCAATGAATTCTTTAGACTAAGATTACATTTGCCTTTCACTTCATTAACCTGACAAAGACCTTAATATGTATAAATATGATTGAAAGTCGAAGAAATACAAGTTAAAAATCAATTCTGAGCATCACCGACAAATACAAGGAATATCAAGATATTTAAACAAGTATTTTCCAAAAAGAGAAATAGAGAGTGACATGGCCTTATATGAACACAGAGTTACCCACGGATAGACAAACAGATCTGATGTTTAATGTCTATGGTTGTCTTGAATACTTATTACATTTTAGGTTGTTATTACATTTTAGGTTTGAATGGTTAACCTATAATGTAATAACCTAAAATGTAATAAATCCAGTTTATTACATTTTAGGTTGTTATTACATTTTAGGTTGCGACAAAGCCCTCTGATTGTGATTTTTGGAATCTGATTTCAACTTCTGTGTTTGACTTTCATTTACTGATTCATGTCATTCTTCAATCTGATTAAAACCAGATCTCTACATGCTCCCGATTTTGTTATGTCGCATAATTAATGAAATATCTTTGTCTATGTATCGGAATGTGGTCAAAGAGTGTGAAATGTTATTATGTCCAAAAATGTATCGAAAAACGTAGCAGGATGGATGGGATATGATGTTACAGGACCCACATTTTAGAAATTTCAAGAAACTTTGATAACAGAAATTTTGAATGCGTTGAACACGTGTCTGGTGCAAGAAAATTGGTTTGAAATTTTCTTCAAGAAGGCATGGAGTTGGAAAACCTCCGTATTATTGAAGAAACATGCAGAAGTTGATCGAACTTGGCTATATGTGCCCTCGGGGACTCTTGGTCCACCAGCAGTGACACTCACTAAGTGGTACACATGTTAAATGTCTTCAAATTCAATAGTATCAATTTAAAACAGATAAATTTGCAGCATGGAACAGACATGCACGTTTCGGGTACTTAATCCTCGTCAGTGATTCTAAATCTAACCAAAGTAAGGAAAAGTGGTTCGTGTGACTTCATACCCAGTGCAAACTTTGGTCAAATAAAACAGTACTTAGTACCCGAAACGTGCATGTCTGGTCCATGCTGTAAATTGATCAGGTTTTAAATGATGCTATTGAATTTAAAGACGTTTAACATTTGAACTACTTGGTGAGTGTCACTGCTGGTGGACCAAGAGTCCCCGAGGGCACATGTAGCCAAGTTCGATCAACTTCGGTTGATCGTCTGTCTCTTCAACGCATTTAAAATTTTCTGTTACAAAATTTATTGAAATTTCTAAAACGTGAGTCCTGTAGCGTCATATCCCACCCATTCTCCCATGTCGTTTTGGTACATTTTTGGACATACTAATTTTCATACTTTTTGGCCATATTACATTGTTTAGACTGAGGATCACTGACGAGGGTTTAGTATCCGAAACGTGCATGTCTGGTCCATGCTGTACATTGATCAGGTGTTAAATTATGCTATTGAATTTAAAAACGTTTAACATTACATATGACTAAGAGAAAGAAAACACAATACAATATAATGAATATCAAATGTAAGTTCAAATTAATAGCTGAATAAAATGGAAGACAGAAACGACAGACTTATATACAGATGGATGAACGCGAAACAAATTGACAGAATGGTACCCTCTGACCTTTCTTAGGCCTATATATGGTGACCTTTCTTAGAAGAAATATTTGACTAAATATATTGAATATTCGTGTGGAGTTAATTCATTCGTCGAATTTGATGGTCAAGATAGCATTGATCAAGTACAACACAGCGTCATTTGATACATAATGCCGGTATTGTCCACCAATCGAGCTTGCGGCCCTCTGGTCATATGTAACATTCTCATGTAAGGACAATGGATGATCAGATACGGGATTTTTTCATAGTAAGGTAAAAACTACTTACAAAATAAATATCTGTACTACATTAAGTTTTTTCCCCCTCAATTTATAGTCATTATATATGATCTTTATGGTACAGAAATTTGATGTGAGCTTTTAACAAATTATATAATTTTTTGGGTCTTATTTTCTTGTAAATTTGCAAGATTTATAGATATGAAACTGTACTTTTGACGAGATAAAACCCAAAGGGCATACAATAAATTTACGTATTTACGTATTTTCCTAGCTGATTTAATAAGAAATCATACGTCTTACGGTTATTTTTCTCCATGAAAAACAGAGTTAATAATGTTGATACCGTATCAAATATCGTTAACATATAAATAGCTTTTGTATGTTTAAATGTGGTTTGTCCTAAGGTGTCGGCAAGATTGTACCATAGATATATCAGTGAGTACATCATCTTAAATTATGAATTTGATGGTCACCGAGTTCATGAAGTTCAGAAGACTTGCAGAGATACGTATGTCTTGTGTATCGAATTTGAAAATTTCATTTCCAAAAGACTGTTCACTAGCAAAGGAAATGGAAAACTTCTTTTTTCTTGGATCGGGAAACGATCTCCAACAATACAATACAATGATCATAGTAAGACACATACACAAGACTGAATCAAAGGACGAAAACTTCGTAAAACATCCAAAACAACACAACAAGCAGCCACAATTTGTTTAGTTCTACTCTTTCATGGAAAAAGCATAAAAAATTGATTTTACATATAGATTCCTTGATGACGTGCTCTCAATTTACAATCCAATTGAGTTAAAGAAGATCCTGACGAAAATCTCAACAGCACTCACAATAGAGCACAAAACTGAGCATCGACGGACCCCTAGCAAGCTAGAGGTGGGACCAGGTGCCCGGGAGGAGTAAGCATCCCCTGTTGCAAGTGTTGCGGATAACCTTAGCATAACACAGACGAGAAAAGACCACTTAAAAGTATTTACTCCGCTTCATATTTTACATCTCATGTTATAATTTGACGACAAAAGTCACCCTAATATGTGACGAGAGTGACGACTTCAACCTCAAAATTACAAAGTTCCCTTTCCTGAGTAGTAAGACTACTTCACCTCATGTGTATTCATATTGTTATGTTATTGATAATACTTAACCAAAGGTGCATTTGTGAGTGAATGACTTGCACTGCATACTTCTTTTATTGATAATGAGTTAAAGAAGATTCTGACGATAATCTCAACACTCACAATAAAGCACCAAATTGAGCATCGACGGACCCCTAGCGAGCTAGACTTGGGAACAGGTGCCCGGGAGGAGTAAGCATCCCCTGTTGGCTAGCCGCATCCGCCGTCGATGTTCACGCACGAAATCAAAACAATATATCAAATACATGCACTGTCTAAGGTTCTGTCTATATAGAAAGTGCTATGGCGACAATGTCAGGGGAAAATATTCAAAACACTAACTGTCAAACCCCTTGCGGGAAACGCAATACCATTTCTTTGTCCAGAACGTAAGAAGATAGTTCAGGTCAGAACGATCCAAAAACGGAATTTAAAAGTAATCGGTATTTAGCAATTCTGCACGGCTAGATTAATATAAGGATGTTGCAAGTAAGCAGGCAATGCTAACACTTCCTGGACACCTGATCTCATCTTCGTCGGGGAATAACTTTTTTCTCATCCTTACAGAAAGTTTTGATTCTTTTGTTTGACTTTGCATTTTCCCTGGTTTCATATACCCATTGATTATGATGGATGTAGCGAGCAAGTAGGCGATGCTAACACTTCCCGGACACATGATCTCATCTTCGTTTGGAAATCACTTGTTTGGGTTTTCCTGGTTTTATTTGCCCACTGATTATAATTTTTGTATACAGGATTCAGGTTTGTGTTGACTTTCACTCACTCAATCAAGGCAGATGGTTTCATATACATCGCTAGAAAGGACAAAAATAAAGAATTTCTTCTGAGATAGATTTCATTAAATGTCACCAGGAGCTGAAATAACTGCTAAAAAAATTAGGGAGCAAGGTTTCTACTTTCATATCACACATGTTTGCAGCTGCTTAATCTTAATAGTCATTTCTAATTAACGATATGCACATGTTAAAACTTTATGATGTAGCCTTTCTTATCCCAAAAGATAGTACATTCTATGTGATATTACAATGGGAAAATCGCTCCTTTAACTTTTTTGAGCAGTGTACATGTATATACAATATATATAAGTTAATATAAGGATTCTTCCGAAATGGAAGTAAACGGATGTGACAGTTCTACCTAATTGAAGCGGCGGGTGTTGCATGCAAGCAGGAGATGCTTACTCTTCCTTGGTACCTGGTCTCACTCCCATATCGGGAGTTCGTTCTTTTCATATGGTGGAGCTTTTTGTTTGTTTGCTTTGGTTCCTGTTTTATCCTGATTTTGTATGCCTTCGGTTTCTGATTTTCTGAATTATCGATTTTGTACTGTATACAGGGGTATGGTCATTATCCATATTTGTCATTCAAATCGAGAAAGTCGTATTTTTGACTTTATAGTTTTCACATCGACAATTCACAAAAATCCTCATTTTTAAATAACGTCTTTAATCTTCAAAATTAAAAAAAATCTAACTTTTAGGATTACACAATAGGTAAAACAAAAACATACAATCCGATTTCAAATGGTAATTTATTTTAGTTTCTAATCATGCTAATAATGAACAAATCACATTTAGACTGTAAAAGCAATACTTAATTTGGATCGGAATGCTTTAATGACCCAGCTCTGTTTGAGAATAAGAGAAGTGTACTTTCAGAACTTAATGAATCAACGCTGAATTGAAAGACAAATTGACGGACATACGAATTCTTATATATTCCCAAAATTTCCTAATGAATTCGCTGAAATGTCTTTTAAATAGATTTACTGTCTTAAAGTTTGGCTTCTGTTTTTATGTAAAGGATACAATTGTTCATATTATTCCATGACCACATGTGCCACCTATAATAATCATTACTGGTGTGACGTACATAATAATGGTTATCTATTGCTTATAATCAGTAACTGTGGAGAAATAAACAACATTTTGTTATAAATCAATGATGTTAATAATCAAGATGTTCTCTCCCGCTTCTCCGTGTCCTTATAGAAGGCGACATATGGACGTGTTCCCGCCGGAGATAACGTAAAGTGGAGGTCTGACAACAGTAAAAGTTGACATTTTACTTTAAAACAGGATATTCATGGACTTTTTACTTCATCTTTTAAAGGTATTTTAATTAAAACAAAAAAGAACAATATATGGCATCAGTAGAAGAGCTGCTTTTAATTAATTGTCTCTATATGATGTTATATGAGTGTTTAGAAGTTGAAAATACTTGTCAATTAATCCAATTCATTCTTATCTTATTTGAAGTTTTAATCTACAGGAGATCGGATTCAAACGAAAAATGTTTGACATTCTACGGGGAATGATGATATAATCTATTGAATTCATTCATCAATTTTTATATTCTAGGAGGCTCCAGATTGTAACAAGGATGTATAAGGCAACATTAAAACCGGGAAATCCAGTCGAATAATGACAGGTACTGGTAGTTTAACTCCTTTTAAACTTGTACAGTAGAATCATAAATACAAGGTTCAGTATCAGTTTGACTGGACCATTTTGATATATCAAAGGTTAATTCTTGTGACGTTCACAATTACTGTTGCACATTGATACTACTTGAAGTACGCCTGCAAATCATTGGAAGGTAATTATACAAGTATTTCAATGTTCACTTTTAATTTAAACAAGGGGCTCAAAAAGTTCTTTACCACTCACCCAAGGATTTCTGTGAAATACTATCCGAATCCATGTAAGCAATATGAAAATTAAAAGAATTAATTCAGATTACAATGTGTGTGGTAACCTGTATTCATCAATAACTTTGGTTGACGGTAATGACACATGCATATGTCTCCAGAAGTTCATGACATATTTGAAAAATCCATGCAGGCAATGGAAATTAATGGTCTGGAAAAATATCATCCCTCTATATGCAACGGAACCCTATCCTTTGACCTGGAGTCAAGGCCATGACACTTATTTGGTAGTCCTGAGCAACAACTTTGTGGAATATTTACCAAATCACTGTCCTAAAGCAGTGAATTAATGCTTATTTGGTCATACTCTTTGACCTTCATTGAATGTCATGACACATTATTTGGTTCTTGATAACATTGCTTTGAGGTAACAATCAAATCCATGCTAACAGAAGGTAATGATAATTCAGTTATGTTAGTTGTGACCTACTTCTAAAACCATGGACCAACACCATAAAACCTTAAGTCCTAGGCAAAGATTCTGAGAACTGATATTCAAACCAATGCAGACATGGTTGATCTATTATGTCAACTGTGACCTTGCCCTTTGTCCAAGACTATTGTGGGTCTTGGGTCATTTTGTGAAACATTCTTTTCTCTACTAGCAGTGAAAAATTATAATCTCTTACAGGTTTTTACCAACTGTGATCGCTGTCATTTAAACATTTTATTTATGACCTTGGCGACCCCATTTTAAAGGTTCAACCCTTGATTTCAATGATACCATGTCATATGACTGTGAGTTAAGGGTACAACAACATCCTTGGATCCTAGGCAAACTTTCTACAAAATACTTGAATTGATCAAATCCATGCAGACATCGATAGGATTTGACCTTAACAAGATGTAACCCATCAAATCCCCAATCCTAACATTTGCTATTGACTCTAGAAACCCAGCTTCCTTCAGAGACATTTTCATTAAATAGTCTGGACGCCTGGACATGCTTGCAAGATTATATGGATAGGCGTAACCATACCATAGTATATCCTGTCAAACAACAGGTATATACATATTTTAAAATATGTCTGATATACAGTCATTGCTTTGCTTATATTTCCACAGCTGTACCACAGAATGTGACCACCCCCAGATCCACCCCTGACAGTGACAAATTTAACATTATTTTTGGGATATGTGCTTTGTTAATGGTGATAGCTGTAATGGCAGGTGTGGCTGTATGTATCATCAAATCTAATCAATTAGATGACAATGACGATGATGATGACGATGAGGAACTTCAGGAGATAATGGATGAGAGATCATCAACAAGTTACGGAGTTGTTTCCAACAGATAGTTCTTGTAAATTGAACGTGTCTCAACTTGCCAGGAGGATATTTTTTTAAAAAAGTAGTAAAACCAAAAATGTACTTCAATGACAACAGAATAAATGGAACATTTGGTGCTGAAGAAGCATGTGTCATATCATAAACCAAGCTGTTGTGCTCTGTATGATATACTGTAATATATGTTAGTATCTATTTTTGTTATTTATGTTATGAATTTAAAACAACAAAATGTGTATTTTTAAATACTAATATGCAAATTGTGGCAATTTGTTACGATAAAACGCTCATCAAAATCTTGATTGATAATCAATATGCATCAAAATGTACTTTTCTATCATCTTCGTTTCTGTCATTTATTCATGTATAATCAATAAGGCAGGCATCAAACAACCTGCAAGACAAAGTCATTACATATGCACCAAGAATGGTAAATGTTTTCAACCTCAAGATTTTTAAAATGATGGAGAATTCCCTAAAAGATACACATGTATATGACCTGACATACATTTGACATTTTGGTTGGCATGACCTATATGACCCGATATATATTTGACATTTTGGCTTGTATGACCTATATGACTTGCCATACATTTGACATTTTGGCTTGTATGACCTGTATGACCTGACATACATTTGACATTTTGGCTGGTATGACCTATATGACCTGACATACATTTGACATTTTGGCTTGTATGACCTATATGACCTGACATACATTTGACATTTTGGCTTGTATGACCTGCATATATGCATTTTCACACAAACTTGTAATTCCTTTCAAAAGAAAAATATCAAACACTGATGATTCCTGGTAAACATTTAATCTTTGGCATATCAAATACAATTTTTGTTTCATAAAATCACAACCATTTATATACACTTAATGCATTAAATCTATCTCTTACGAAAATGCAAATTGTCATTAACATTCTTTCTTGTATACAATCTATCCCTCTATAATGGTATAAATTTATGTTCAGTTTCATAAAAGTAACTTTATAAATCAAAAGAAGATATTTAAAATGAACAAGTATAATGCTTATTGCTTTTTTTTTCTAAATTGAACACAGTCTCAACAGAGTTTGTAAGCAATGTAGTACATGTATTCAGTAGTTCTATATCTGTAACTGTATGTTTAAATTGGCTGTCAAAATCTTTCAAGCTTTAAGGTATTCAACCCCTAATGCATTTTCAATAATAAATACCAAAGATAAGAATTTTCAATCTCTTCAAAAAGACTGCCATACATACTATTCTAGCTAAAATTAGGGATTGCACTTCTCATGCCATTATCTACTCTGTCACCCCGAAGATTCCCGATTATGAAATCATCGGCATTTGTCGGGAAATTATGAAAATGTGCATTCAATTTATCCGGAAGTACTTTATTAGGGTGCGGGTTCCTTAACATCCATGAATAAATTGTTTATACTCAATTTCCAAAGCAGATATAATTGATACTGATTGTCAAGATGCCATTGTCAAGTTGAACATAAATCACATTGTTGTTTTATCACAATGTAGCACCACCCTACGTTACACATCTAAGGTAAGCTGTCATACAGATACCGGCTTTGTGAACACACATCATTGTCTGTCAATAAACGTGAAAGTAGCCGGTCTGTCAGGCACCATCAGTATCTGAAACTTCTGGTCCAGTTCCCCATCATTATACTCCATCTTAAAATTTTTCAGAAGTTTTGACAGCAGCACATAAATCTCTTGTTCTGCAAATCGTCTCCCTACAAGGATATTAACGTTACAGAAATTATGAATTTCGTAAAAAAAAAGAGAAAAAAATATTTTCAACAGTTTGTCCTTCAATCTGTCCATACGTATGTACATGTATTACCAGAGATGCTAAACATCATCAACTGATCTGGTTAAACGTAAACTTAACATTTAAAATATGTAAATACGTATTTGAATGAGTTTTTACAGTGCACTGAATGTATATCCAAATACATACCAGCACACATTCTAGGTCCATGACCAAATGGTGTCAGTAGATACGGATGTATGTTATGTGCAGAGCCGTCTCTAAGCCAGCGATCTGGTATAAAGGTCTTGGGTTTGATAAAGTGATCTGGTGACTGGAATAATACTGACGTGCACAACTCTACAATCGTCTGAAAATTGTATAAAAATGTGGAGGCTGCAAGATCATGCTCTTATGGTTACTTTGTTCTTTTTAAGCAATGAAATAATTTATTCATTTCAAGTATATTTGATTTTGAATTTACAAAGCTGTTTTTGTATCTTTTTGAAGAAATCTTACCCCTGCTGGTATATGATAGCCTCCTATAATTAAGTCCTTCTGAGGAATTCTCTTGATTTCTTGACCAATAGGAAAAAATCTAAAACCAAAATCAGATGTATGCCTTAGAGATGCTTTAGTACTATCAACTGAGTTATGTAACTACGTCAACATGACAAACTAGTACAAATGTACCTGTACGTGTTATCAAATAAGTTTTACAAAAAATGTATTTATGAGAATCCATGTCCAGATCACTTTAATGCTAAAACGGCTCTAAAATTTGTCCTGTCTGTCTACTGAAATCTTTGATAAGTTGCTTCAGCAAGCAAAGCACAGATCATCCAGGATTCCAATAGTATGTTTTCAATACAGTTACATACAAAAATGTGTCATATATCTTGTTTAAGACATCCTATGTTTGACTTGTTATGTCATCAACACAGTGAATCCATAAAGTTGAAACACCATGCATCTGTCTATAAGTAAGTGTTTAGCCAGATAGTACAATCCTCTATCACCTCTTATTACTTATTCTTAAAAGACATTTTATTCAGTGTTATTGTATTTTTTCAATTGTATGAAACCAAAATCCATCTAAATTAGTTTTATAGCCTTTGTGCCACCCCTGCCATGGTTTTATATATGACGGTATCTCAGCAATCTAACCAACAGCCATAGAATGCAAAGAAGGGGATGTGGATTCCCGATAATAAGATTTTTCATCCCTTTTTTTTTTGTCCCTATATGTTTCTTTATTTTGCCTAAGACTAGTTTGAACCAATCAGAGAACATAAATCGTGTCGAAGGCACGCTGTCTAAATTTCTATAGACCGTCAACAATTCTGCCATTGCCGTATAAATGATTTCGTCTGTAAAATGAGTCGTGAAACGCCAACTTTCTGTAACAAAAAGAGGGAGATTTTTGTCCTCGACAAAATAAAACAGTTATTAGGTTTGTTACTGACCATCTGTCTAATAACTAATAATGTCTTGTTGTATTTGCTTCTTGTGGTTGTGATGGAAATGTGACCTTGACCTAGTGACCCTAAAATCAATATGAGTCTTTTGATAGGTTAAAGGGTTCTTGTGTCATCTTTTGGCAACTAAAAGTATGATGGAAGGATAGAATGAAAGCACTTGACAGAATGATGGACAAAGCAAACTCTTAATGTATCCAATGTACCAATGGAGATCTTGCTGACATCTCGTCCATTAAACAGTGTTAAAATGATCTCAGTAACCTCTGGCAGTGTGTAGATAGTTTCTGTGACTTAGATGACGGTTGGCATGTACCAACTTTTATGTTGTATTATGGAATATGCAGTGATTCTGCAGGTGCCTGGGGCAAATTGCTAATAGTTAAGATGTGGGTAAGTATAGATATTGAAATAAACTTATAGAATATGCAGTGATTCTAACTATATAATACACTTGATATTTATTTGTACAACGGATACCTTAATTGTCCATCTCTGTGAGGGTATTAAAATGTGTTTCACAGATGCGTCATGAACAAGCTACTAACCTTTGTGATTCCTTGACACAAGCCTTTAAGTAAGTCAGTTTGTTGATTACTTCCCCTGTAATGGGACTACCGTCTTTAACATGCTGACAGACCTCTTGATAGGCCCTCTCTTGACATACAGGGTTCTTTGCTAAGCAATAAAGCGCAAAGAGAAATGACGGCACCGTCTGTAATTTAAAGTTCAAATTTATTCATAAAGATAGGGTAGACAGTCACTGCATGTACACGTTTTACTGACTATCATTCCTCTATTAATCTCAATAATCTTACCATAAATGATTCATTCTGAAAAATGTATGGTATTATTACATACACAATGTTCATATTTTGTTTGAGTTAAGGCCTTCATGAATGATTTTATACAAAGCATCAGAAAGATGCAACTGAAAGTATGGTATAAATGTGGTAAAAATAAAGGTTCTTATCACATGATACACCTTATATGTAGTTACATGAAGCCATTTCATAATTAATTGATATGATAAGATGTTACATATCACTTCTGGTGCATTGTCAGCGGATGAAGTACTCAAATTCGTTTGTGACATCACAATAGAAATGGCAAAATTGACACATTATTTGCAAGAAATAAAGTCAAAATTATGACATTTTTGACATTATTTTGATCAATTACATTGTATTTCATGTGATAAAAAGAATCTAAAACGATGTTTCTATTTCATATGTTATCAATGAAATTCCTTGTGTGCCAAGGCTTTGGGAAGTAAAAATCCCAAAACTTCTTCCATAAATACTGTATGAAATAGAAAATCATTTGAGATCCTATCAAATGAGAGTACTTATACTTGGCAATGTTAGTATGCAAAATGACTATGAAATCGGCATTTACTAGCCACAAACACTGCATTATCAGCAAGCTATTACCTCAGTAGATAATACTGACGTTAGATACTTACAGTATTGAGACCATCTCCAAAAAGTGACAGAGTAATAATGCTGACATCTTTAAAGCTTAATTCCTTTCTGGACAGCAGGTAGCAGAGGAAATTATACTGGTCATCATTCAACTGACCACGCAATTGTAATCTGTCTATCTTTTCAACTGTCTCATCTACCAGCTTCTGACCATTTCTACAATGAAATGAAAGTTTTTATAGCACCAAATATCTCAATCAAGAAGACTTTTTATCTTATCATGCTGAACAAATAATTCTCTGTGATTTATCCAGAGTTATGATACAAAGAAAGAAGATACACGTATTTAATTCAATTCATTCATGTCATCCAATTTCATTAAGTGATTTTATTCAATTTGCAGCTAAAATCAGCAACCATGTAATATCCTTTGCAACACTGTGAAGTGACGCCCTGAAGTATGCATTTTAAAAATGTGAAGGGGAATAACATTATCTTTATCTGAATGATTTAAAGGCATACATTTTGTACGTGTTTATAGTTGGCAATACCTGTTTTATCACTACAATGACCAGTAAAACTAAAGGAGTAGGTGCGGTAACCTGCCATTTCAGCCATATTTTCAAAGTTGTCCATTTATCCGTTATATTTTAGTTCATAAAACGTCAAATGTATGGTGAATCCAAATCAGGAAAATATGTTTTGATTCCACAGTCCTATACTGAATAATACATTGCTCAAAACGTCCAAATCATTGAAAATATAGAAAAATTAGCAAAATTTCCATACGAAATTATGAAATCAAAGAGTGCTCCAGGCCTTATCTATAAATATTTTTGTACCAATCTATGAATTTTCTGTTCAGTCTTTTAATTTGCATGAAAAATATCGTGGGCGAGGCCTGGAGCGTATAGATGAATTTTGAAGATTTGTGAGTTAAATGTGATGATTTTGCTTTGTTTTGCATAATTGACAGGGCAAATGACGTCAGAACATGACATCAAACATCACGCGCGTGATGCTACGAGGGCTCAAAATTATGACACAGTATTTTCTCAAACATTCAACATTGCAAAAAGTTATAACTAATAACTTGTTTATCAAAAGCATTTTTCATCCAAAATATATAGGCTGATATGAGGGGTTAGCGCACCTTGTCCTTTGCAGCCATAAAATTGTACAAATTATGCATGCAAATAATTCCAATACAAACTTGTTATTCCTTAATTCTTGACATTAGGTACATGTAATACAAACTGAAGTAATAAAGAAATATATGTATCTAATGTTCTTCTCAGCAGAGCATAATATGGTTAAATTAAAAAAAAAATCTTTTTTGAATAAAACATTTCTACAAGTATATGCTGGATAGTAGCAAATACTTTGATAAAAATATTTAAAAATCTTTCATAAAGACAGATACAAAGAAGCATTAAATGAGCAAATAAATAAGACATAAAAATAACCATCATCAACTCACATTGGTCCTGAATTATGTTTCAATTTTCTATATAGGACAACACATAATGAAAATAGAATTTTGTTATTACCCAAAGAAGTAATCCTCTGCCTCCAGTAATTTTTTCCATGTTGGTGAATTAAATATTTTATGGAATGGAATGGAGAACATGAGCTTTGTGGACAAGACAAATATTTCATTGTTGCTATCTATCATCTTTTGTATATGTGAATCTGGTGATGCATTTAGGCAGCCAAAACGGGTTTCAAAACATGTCATTCCTGAGGCTACAAAGAATTGATTTATTAAGCATTCATTTCTAAAATGATTTTCAATTTTCATCTGAACCAGATGATACAGAGAATTCTTTAAGTAACAATATAATCATTTTAAAGAAAAAAACCCAATATGCCCCCAAATCTTCCATTATGGGGGCATAAAAATATAAAAGATAAAAATTTTATAAAGATATACTGTATGTTTACTTACATGTATTTGAGCAGGATTCACATTTCAGCGGAGTTTATATAGTGCTGTGCTAATTCAAGACTACCGTATATCGGGATATTTTGGCTCTGTTGGCGGGTGAAATAAATTCGCAAAATTTAAAAAGTGCCAAATTTTCCATTCATAAGAATCGGAATCTATTTGCATCCCTCTACCCAGTAATGAGTCGATTGTGTGTTATGTACACCCAAGCTGATTGTAATTACAGGTATGATAGTTTATCCACCTGGGGTGTAAACAATATATATCATTACATTAATCTAATTATCAAATTAGCAGTTAAAACAACAGGTACAAAACATTCAATTGGAATACGCACTGGTTTCGTCAACAGAGGATTGAATAGGGTATGAGTCTTCAGACTAGTTAACATTTGGACTGATGAACTTGTGGACATATGGATCGTCCGACTAGTGGACCTTGACCGTAAAAATGACTAGAGCATATTAATAAAAAAAAATTGAAAATTTATTTGCATAATATTAGCAATATATATTCACTTAAAACAAAATATTCAGACTTTTAAATTCTCTGTTTCATCTATGAATACTGTTTCTTATCTTTATGAATTAAATGTGTATAACATGTACATGATTATGCATAACTTTCCAGAAAAGTTTAGTTCGTTCATATGTACCTAAATGCAAAGATACATCAAAGGATTTTACCATTATAATTTTGGCAGATACATAAACAAATACGCCAATTTTAAAAGTGTCAACATTTCCAACGCCCAATCTGGACCAAATTTGCCAAAATTTCTCGATGCCAAAATTACCCGATATAAGGTATACCCTAAATCATTTGACTCCTATAGATTACAGGGGAAAAAAGTCAATTGTGATATTTCATGATTATGCAACTGTGCCAGATTGTGCACTGTTTCCACTAAAGTGCTAAAACAAGTACATGTCCAGTAAATAAAAATATATCCATGAAAATTGAGATGAAATTAGATATCTTGTTGAAAAAGGAACAAAATCTTACACTCTAGATTCCATCTTGCTAACTCATTTCTGAAGTTAGGGATATCTCCACTATGACTTTTAATTGTTTTGATTCTAGCGACAAAATCATCAGCCACTTCTTCCACAAAGGGGAGATAAACTGTCACAGCTTTGGGTCTCATCATCATTTGTTGTACAGCACTTCGTAGTCTATACCATTCATCACCATTCCTGTATCAAATAGATGTAAACATGTCTTATTAATCAATCATATAGATCAACAAAACATTAACATTTACTCACTTTAAAGAAGTTTTGATACGTTCAGATGTTGTTATCAGTTCAATCTCATGTAACAGTTCCAATATCTAATATATCTAGTATATCTAATGTATAATCTATTGTTACACCCTCATCAGTATCTCTACATAAAATCTCCTTAGGAAAAATGCATGTAAATCCGAATATTTGACCGAGCAGTCAATACTTACATCAATATTGGTCCTAGGGCAATAGTTCAAAAACTATTGACCGATATATGTCACATCGTATGAGACGTCACGTCATTGATGACATTATAAACTCTACCTATTTCTCCTCGCTCTTTCCTTTATAGATGAAAATGAATGTAAACGTATGGTAGGCCAATCGGTTTGTTGTTGCAGTATTGAAGTATGGTATAACAAAGCAATTATTGACTGGGAATTTTGGCAACATATGATTTGTCGGACCTTCAGACAAAATATAGCCCTCGGCCTTGGTCCAACAATCATTCCCAGTCAATAATTTTATAATATAATCTTATATACGAGGACTGTTCCGTAAGTTCATGGACAGTGCAATTCAAGGAAAGATCTAGAGAATTTGATAAAAACCAAGTTGATTCTTAATTGCACTGATAATTTTGAATACATATGCGAATTTTCATTACGATTAGTCAATTACAACCTTTCGAATTCCCCTTTGAACAACATAAGGTTATAGGTCATGGAGTAGCTAACAAAAAGTAACTACATCGTTAGATGTCTTGCGTACATTTGAAATTTTATAAGAAATATAACACCTCTCATCTGTACAAAATTTTTTTTTTTTTTCATGAGACAGACATGTTCTATTTTCATGTGCATTCCTTCCTCTATATCATAAGGTATTTTCATCTTTGAAGCGGTCAAATTAAGATCACCATTAAGTTTTGGAAAGGCATCACTTTAATTATCTTTGTTTAATTTTTTATTCCACTCCATCCAAAATCGCGTATTTATATATCTATTCATGATGAAAAAACTTTCTCCTATTTTTACAACATAGGTATTGATGCATTTTGTCCTTATCAAGATTTATCCATAAGCTGTTAAGTCTCCATCTGTCAAATTCAACAGAATTCAAAATTGAATGACTATCAGGTGCTCCGTAAAGAACTCAGATATCATCATTTTTTGGTTTGTTTGATCAACAGTATCATGCATAAATCCTCATAAAATTCCCTAAAACAGGTCCGATTTTGTTAAAACTTTGCAGGGATTATGGCAATAAATAGCTTTAATGATAAAGAAAGTTTCATTGAAAGCCGAGCATTTTTTATTATTTAATTAAGCAACATAGCGTAAGGGATTGGTTTATTTCAACAACTCAAATTTCCCTGCTCCGTAACCTCTAACCTTCATGAATAAAGATGACAATTATGTCCTTTTTATAAATTACATTTGTGTATTTCAACCTGATATTTTTTGTTTTCTCCTTCTGAATGTATCCCTTCATTTACGACTTCAAATGTTATTTTTAAGAGACGTGTCCATGAATTTTCAGAACGGCCCTTGTATCTTATATATGTAGTATATCTAATATAAAGTATGGTAGTTTACGTGTTTCCAAGTCCTAGTGATAAATCCCGTTGTTCTCTATACTGCTTTGTTGTATCAAGCAGAGGTGCCACATGGGGAATCTTTCCTTCGTTTTGGTAAACGATTCTTACATAGTCAGGATCAAATAGACGGACAGCGGTGACCCCTGCAATGGTTTCCTTCATTATCTTGCCATACTGTTTATATCTGTCCTGTAGGGCATCCTGGTATCTGTCAGGACTATACTTCTGGAATATACCTGTCAGAACAAAAAGGGAAAAGAAACATATATTCAAAAGTTTAAGCAAGAAGTTCTAACAGAAAGTTCAGTCATTTCTTTTTATATATTGTGTGTGATAGGTAGTTGATACGTCACATGCCTATTGATCCGCACATACCAATTCATTTTTACTTCTTGACCTTGACCTAGATATTTGACCAACTTGAGTTATCAAAGACGACAGAGCTCACCTCAGTGGCAACGTTGCATGAAAAAGCATCTGTAAGATGCATTGTACAACATATCTGAAGATGCATCACCCACACATATTTAGTCGATGAATGACTTGTACATTTAATAAGCTGCAAATGGAGCTGTTCTATTTTACCTAAGCTGGTCAAGGGAACACAACATATGGGTCAGATGCTGCATCTTTACCATTGAATGCAGTTAACATCCTCAGATTCATCACCCATACAAGTTTGGTTGACATTTAACATACATACATGTATGTATATAACTTATAATAGGATGGAAATTGGGCTCTCCCATTTTACTTAACCTGGTAAATCAAGTGTGAAATATGGGTTACCAGGGTTAGATGCAGCATCCATACCATGCATACCAAGCATACCATAGAGCATAAAGTTTGGTTGATCTAGGCCTTGCACATGTTGTAATATGCAGAAAATGGAGCAGTACAATTTTACTTAACCTGGTCACTTAAGTGTGAAATATGGATCAGATGCAGCATCTGTACCATGAATTGCAGTAAGCACCCTCAGATGCATGACCCACACAAGATTGGTTGATCTAGTTGTGTACTTATAATAGGCAAGAAATGGAGCTGTCCATTTTTTCTTCACCTGGCCGCTTAAGCCTAAAATATTGGTCAAATGCAGCATCCGTACCATTCATTGCAGTAAGCATCCTCATATGCATCATCAATATAAGTTTGGATTATCTAGGACTTTTTAAAGGCTGGAAACAGAGATGATCTGTTCTCTTAAAAGTGAAATATGGGTCAGAAGCAGCATCTGTTCCGTGCATTGCAGTAAATATCCTCAGATGCATCACCTACAAAAGTTTGGTTGATCTAGGACTTATAGGAATCGGGAATGTCCTTAACTTGCATGCCTTGTGACCTTGACCTGTTGGATTTTTGACAGGTTTACTTCTTTTGACACCAAATTTTTGCATATACAAAATCTCTGACTTTGACCTTCAGCAAGATATTTGACCTACTTTTCCAAAAAAAAAATCAGTTACGGCGTAACTCAATCTGCAAGAGATAGATATAGTATAATAGTGTTGTATAATCAGACAAATTTCATAATCGATTATCAGTTTATAATCGGAGAGGATTTTAATCGATAATTTCGATTTAATCGGAAATACATTATTCTTGATTTTACAGAAAAGAATTCGAAAAGTAATGATGAAACTTCACAAAATCATATGCTAATATACATGGTGAAAATGGCAGATGAAGGGAGGGGGAAAACAAAAACTCGATTTACAAGTTGTTGGCATCGAGCTCCTGTTTGAAATTCACTGACCTATCCTTCTTACATAATTCTGGAGTTCGCGTGAAAAGTTTTTTTTTTTCCAGAAGAGTAGATATTATATTGACGTACCGCATCTGACGTTGAAGTTTTCTCGATTAGACTGTAATCTATTAGAGTACTTATTGTCATTACTATTAAATTCAAGGAGAATCCTGATCCCACCAATTGTTGTATGACATAGAAAGTGTATCCTTTTTGAATAATTTACGCTACGCGTGTAACTTTAACTTGTGGAAAACTTTTGTTTTCTTTGTACTTGTCATACCCTTATTCGACCAAAAGCTACTTCATTCCTTTCTACGTTGTATATTTACAACTATACTCGACTCTTAAAAACATAATCGATTAATCAAAATCGAACGGTATTAGCGATGATGTCGCCGATAATCGTAACAACACTATAGTATATCTTCACACTTTCCTGATTTAGATGTTTACGCTTAATTTTTTTTATGTGTGAGGTGAACTTGAGTGGTATGGGAGTTAGTGGCCGGACATCATTTATTCCGGAAAGAGCTAACTATTTGTTGCACTCGTATTTCCCATTATAAATAACCAACATCTCTGTTGCTATGACAACTTAACATAAACCCTCAATATAAAGTTTTACTTATGCCTTTTGCGATTTGGGCACAGGCCGTTATATTATGCTGCTGTTGACTGATACTCTTACCCGATTCCCTTGTCAGCCATTCATAAGTTCATTTGGGGAGTATAGGCCCTGATCGACCCGCCTGCTTCATTGTCATGAATGTGACATAAATACCTTTGCATGGATAGAAATTAGGTTATTCCCCACTTCCTGACATATGATTATTCCATCTATGACATTTATTGCTTAAAATCCCTCTTAAAAATTGAAAAATATTGGTTTTCAATCCAAATCCATATACATTGTTGTTTTGACACACATGAAAAGATTGAGGCTTGCAGGGTTTTTTTTATATTTTGGGGAAGGTGCCTGTGCCTGTCCAATTTGGGAAAATTTGCGACATTTTGCTGAAATTGGGAAAAATTCTATAGAAATTCTCACCAAAGACTAATTATTTATTAACAAATCCATCGATTTGCCTGTCCTGAACAAGGGATGAATAAAAAACTTAAAAATGCACTTAGAAATATGACATTTATTGTACTGACTTCCAGGTTTTGATTTTTATTTTCTCAAGTGATTTTTTCATAATTCCTCTTTTGGAATATCAGTGTGATTTTTTTTTGGAAAAATAGAGGGCATTTGGCATTGGGAAGGGGCTGAAATTCGGCCCCAAAACAAGGGAAAAAAACCCTGGCTTAATTTGCGATTGGACAAGTGGCCAAGTCACGTCACAACAACCAATTTAAGTGGAATTTGAGTGTTAAATTACAAGGTGACTGAAAACCATCATTTCTCAGTTTTTAAGAGGAACTGACAGGGGATATTCAGTCTTTTCGAAATACAGAGTTGCTTCCCATTTGTGCAGGTATCTGACGTCAACGCATTGTGACGTCATCGAATTCTATGGAAACCAGCATGAAATTCAGGGAAACAGGGTTACATATATGACGTTTTCAAAGGAATTTAATGACGTCACAATGCTCTTACGTCAGATACTTGCACAAATTGACCGTACGCCAGTAAAATCGAAAAGACGGAATTCAGGAAAGTGTATCAGTCAACGGCAGCATGATATAACGGCCTGTGCCCAAATTGCAATAGGGATTAAAGAATTACCTCCAGAATAGTGAAATAATGTTCCAAGAAATGGGACCCCTTTTGGACCAGGTATCTCGCTAAATGGTTGCACATTTTTCAACTCAGACTCTCTTTCTGACACTACTCCAAATTCTGCAGACGCAACACTGCGCTGTAGCGGACTTCGAACACAGAATCGTCTGTGTTGAAGATAAAAGTACATGCATCTTGTATTTTGTTCACAAGTTAATGGAACGAAACTAATCAAACAAGTCTTTCTAGCCATGAAAATTTCATTTTACTAAACCACAAACCAACCACAATTTCTACTTTCGTTATCTGACAAAGCTTCTATTTTACAACCGCACTTAGTAGGAATTTCTGTCTTTTTGAATTTCAAAGTTTTTAATATCCCTCCTCCTTAAATAAATTTTCTGTTTGTCAATCTTGTGAAGTAATTTATACTTAACATAAAATACCAAATTCGAAACTTATAATAATAATTTGTGTATTGAGTCACGTGACAGTTTATGTTTTTGAGAAGATCGGGTTTCCACAGACAATGCAAAATATTTTTGACTGTTCAAAATCGAGAGCCGTGACAAGCACCCCTTATTGGCATTGTAATCTCCTTTATTTTGAATCCTAAATAAAAGGGATGTAAATTCTTCTATTCACATCTGTGCGGTTAATCCGCACCGTTCTTTGATTTTTTTAAACCATTTTTTTGCAAAGATGGCGTCCAGAAACGCAAAAGCTCAAGGAGGTGGGATGTACGATACCCCCGAGAAACTCCAGTCTAACACACTGAAGGTAGGTAAACCTTGCTAAATGAAAAATTAGATGTGATGTCAATTTTATTTCTCTACACTACAAGGGCAAAGGAATTGATTACAGTACCAGTTTATTGAATATTCCTGTGTCATACTGAAGATGTCTACACAGTGTTTCCGAAGGTTCGTCGGTCCGTCGGACATGTCTTGTGAAAATGGCTCCGGTCCGGTAAAATTTAGAATCGTGTCAGACTGAATGTCCGGTAAAACTTTTAAGGCAATAATTGTGGAATACTGTATACAACCCGATATTTCAAATGTCTTCTAACCCATAGCAAGCTTTTATTTACCCGAGAAACGATAGTGCGCAATAATCTGTCGTACTTTAAACCTTTAGAGACACCACGTTTCGTTTGAAATAATCAATGCTTGCAAGTTTAATGGCACGTGTTGCGTTGTCGCCATAATATATATCTATCGAGTGACCAACAAAAGACGATCACTCTTAACACAAGTCATGAATACGTTAACATGTAATTATTTCTTCAAGTTACAACCGCTACATGTAGATATCGCGTAGACGGGCATATGTCATAAGTTTACAACGTGACGGAGAGAAACGCCTATCAGATTTCATTAAATTTTGTTTTTAATCCGTCTCATTATTCTTTGTCGGAAAATAGTTTTCGTTTGTACTAGATAAGAGTTTTAAACAGAATATCGAATAAATCAGGATTCGGTACGTTCTTGTTTTTTAACAGCTTGATACGTTAGTAAAAATTGACACAGATGGATCATTATCAAATTATTACATGCATATTGTAAGGACTATTTTTATTGCTTTAATCGTTTTATTGGCGAGACTGAGCGCGATATCGAATGAGGATTCATATACAGTTGACACTGTGGAAAAAAAATCTGGATTTCTTGGTGTAGGCTAATTGTCAGCTTTCTTTTAGAGAACAGTACGTACTGCATTGGTAGACTGGGGAGGTGGGGGGGATTAATAAAAGATTCCACTTCTGGACATAGTTTTCATGTAGGAATCTGACCATCTTAAAATGATTTTTAATTAACCTGTATTCAAAGGTGAAACTTGCCTTCTTGGATCCAAAAATTCAGAACTCAAGATTAAACCCCCCTTCCATGAGAACTATTTTAAAAATACAGTAAAAATAATTGACAACACTAATAGTAATGTACATTTGTTTGGTTTTTATTTTATACTAGATTTACTCTTTTTTTATTCGGTCTGATAAATTTTTGTTCAGTCTGGTAAAGAACATTTGTTCACCAGACCGAATGTCTGGTAAAAATCTGAACACCTTCGCGAACACTGTCTACAGGGAGTAAAAATAGCACTCGCCCATTTGCATTTAACTTTGACCAACAGTTGTCCAGATGGGGAGTATGACATGTATATGACTTTTTTTTTCTTTCTTCTTTCTATCGAGTTGGTATCCAAAATCTGGATCAGAGAGAAGCTTTAAGTATGTGACACTGTCATGGTCATGTTAGGGTTAACTTGGTCATACAACAAGAAAATTGGAAGCCATAGAGTACTCCAAGGAGTATGAGAAAACTATGAGAACTCTTGCGTTTTTTACAAAATGGACTGATAATCGTCCATGGGTAAATTCACAGGGCTCTCACACACATTTTTCAATTTTGGGACTGGGGTCCGGACTTTTGAAATTGGGAAAATAGCGTCACTTTCTCATAAATTGGGAAAATATAGAAAAAAATAAGTATGGTTGCATTTTCACTAGAAAATGAGAATTTTTAACTCATTTTGTTGAATTTTCCATGAGGTTTCAAATTGGGAAAAATGGTCAATAAATTGGAAAAAAAGATACTATTTTGCAGACATGACCTTCAGTCAAGGTGATGTGAAACATTTGGGTCAAGAGCAACAATATATACTAAAATATGAAAGTGATCAGGTACGGTACATGTACACTGTTCAAGAGATACATGTATAGCTTGGACACGATATCATGTACAGTTGCATTCAAAGTACAAACTAACGAATTGACCTTGACCTTTGTCACATGACCTTTTGTCAAGGTAATGTGACAACTTTGGGTTATGAACAACAACATTTTACATATAAGGCCACACCAAATTGATCTTTCGTTTGTCGGATTTCCTGCTTCCCCTTTTCTCTTTAATCCCTTCTGCCAGTTCTGGATTAGGATGATCGTTTTACATTTACTAATTTGATAGTTTAATATTTCCCATCTGGCGAAGCTTTCAAGAGCAGACAATCAGTTTCCTTTCAGTCTGTCAGTCAGTACTTCAGTCCATTTGCAGAACTATTACATATGATATGTTAATCTTTACTGAAAGGTGATGATGATGACAACTTAAAAAGACAAGTACATGTATATAGATAAATGATAGCATAGTATATAGATAAATGACATTTTCTTTAAAAATGTACTAAATGATCTTGATCTTGGTCACATGACCTTCGGCCATTTTTCTTAAATTGTTATTTTCCATATTAATCTTACACTTTTCTTTATAGCGACATCCAAAAATGGATTTGAGTAAGACAGACCTCCTTCGGTTACTTAGTTACCTTGAAGGGGAACTTCAGGCCAGAGATGTTGTCATAGCAACGCTGAAGGTATAATTTCAAATATCATGTCTTAATTATATCTCCCTTCCCGAAAACAGAAATTGGAGGTACAAGATAGAATAACCTGTTTAGTTTGTTTATTGTAGTCCCATTACATGATGAAGGGTTTTAATGTTTTTTGTGACCTTGACCTTAAATTTTGTAATTGATTTTTGGTCAAAAAGATTTATTCTGACCTTGCCCTTTTAATAAATTTTTATAATCAATTTGAAAATCTACTTGCAAATTTCTGATGTTTAAGTCTGAGATATGTTAGTCTATCATTATACCTACTAAGATATCTTAGTCTATCACCATACCTACTTGGAAATATTTAACATCCGTATCTCTCCATTGCAAGGCACTTTTCGTCAAAATCCCAATGCTTTCTGGTCAGTGATAAATTTAATTTTTTAAGGCATATTGTTTGATGAATATCATGAATTTTTATTGATAAAGTATCAAACACCTGTATACTCTGATTGAAACCCTAACCCTCTGATTCTCTGATAGATACTTTATTTGATCGAAGGGTCAAGATGTTAAATACATGTAGTGAAATTTATGGTAGAAATATTGATTGAATGAGGATGAGTTATAATGCTTCTTACCTTGTTGCAATCCTACAGGCTGAGAAGGCCAAGCAGTTGTTGTACCAAGCTAAGTATGGTCGTTTTGGTTTGGGAGATCCATTCATGGCCTTACAGAGAGACTCTGATAACATGAAGGATAATAGCTTTGACGAATCGGCTATCAAAGCCATGTATGACAACCAGCTGGCCCAGCTAGAGAATCTCATCGCCACACAGAGAAAGGCCCAGCTCAAAATGAGAGAGCAGTTAGCCGCAGCTGAGAAGCGTTATCATAAGGTATGTTAGATATTAGGTTGTTTATATTGATGTAGATTCCTTTACAAAGTTTGCCTAGGAGGTTAAAAAGTTGGTGAAATCCTAAATTTTGAATGGGAGGTACAAGTTAAAGGTACACTGAAATACATGTTGACCTTGAATCAGAATGATATATGTTTTTAAAAAGCTGTAGGTAATAGAACTACATGCTTTTGTGATGTTTCCCAGGTTTGTAACGAGCTTGAAGATGAGAAGAGAAAGCATGCCCAGGACACGGCCCAAGGTGATGATGTGACGTACATGCTGGAGAAAGAACGGGAACGACTCAGACAAGAGGTTTGTATACGGAATTGAGATTTGTCAATGGATGAAATCAAGTGATAGATAACACTGTACTACATAATAAATAATTCAAATTATACTTCATGTATATCTAGACATAGATCCAAAACTTGAACATTACAGTCTTTCCCAGTAACATGGGTCTGCCAGTCCTGACAGGCAAAATTACGTACGAACTGGTGCTTTCCTCTGTAATTTTAATTTCTTCGTTTTAAAGCGTTTACAAGAACATGATTGACAAGTAGTCAGCAGTTGTTCTGGCCAGGGCTGCGACCTTATTGCCGATGTTGGCTAAATTGAAGTATGTAGAAGGAGCTACTCCAAGAAAGCCCTTGAAAAGACTTAATCAACGTCAATTTTTTGAATTTATTATTAATGAAAGTGATAACTGGAAAAAAATCGATAAATCTGCAAGGGAAGAATAAATCTTAGAACTGATTTTTTGCTTTTTTTTTCGGACAGACAGTTTTTGTTTCGAACCTATGTGTTTCTTTAATACATGAACTTAGGTCCAAATCACCTATGTGAGCTGAAAGTTTTTGGGAAAGACTGACATTTGCATGCATTTTTTCCTTCTTTTTAGTACATATCAAAGTTTATCTTAGATTTATTTAGTAATATGTATTTGTAATCATTGTACATGTAATAGGAAATTGTTGTTATTTCAATAGATTGAGTATGAAAAAAGCCAGAATAAGAAGATGGAGAAAGATTTGAAAAAGACACTCGCAAACTTAGAAGAGGAGCGTGCTAATTCTATCAAACATAAACAAGTAGCAGTAATGTTGATAAAGGAACAGAAAAAACTCATAGAGAAACTTGTGAAAGATAGACAGAAAATAAATAAATATGAGGAACTTTTACGTGAAGAAAAAGACAAAACCACAAATGTTGTGGAGGGTCTTGTTCAAGAAAGTAAAAAGTCACTCAAAATGGAAGCCGCAATGGAGAAACAAATGTCTGATTTTGAAGTAGAAAAAGAACAATTAAAGGGAAAGCTGGCTAAAGAGGAATTTATAAATAGGGATCTTGCGTGCCAAATAGAAGCTCTACAACATCAAGTAGATCTTCTTCAAAAGCAGTTGATAGTGGAAAAGACAGGTACAAAAGATGCCTTCCAGAGTATTGAGATTAAATCATCAGCCAATCCAAGAGGATCTGGTGGGTCAAGCATGGCCATAGTAAGTCCTACAGTGGGAAGGTCAGCTCCACGTTACACTAAACCCACATCGACAGAGAGTAGCCTAAGGATCACCGACCCTCCAGACAGAGGAAGATCGACTATAGACAGCAATGTGCAGAAAACAAGGATGTATGGGATGCAGCCAGTATCCCAATCTCCAGAGAGACAGCTTGTGAATGATAGTCCTCGTGTCGAGTCTCCAGAACTCAGAATAGCTCCTATTGGTGCAGCATCAATTGAGAAGCCTGAGGCTTACAGAGTTGGAACTCGAGTTTCAGCATCAAGTCCTGGTGGGAAAATTTTAACTGTAAATGTCAGTCATCCAAACCCAGTAGGCACAGCCAGTAATCTGTCACCGCGTAAAATTGCCTCATCATCTCCAGGGGGTAGGGGAACACCTCCCCCACTGCCTCCTAATAAACCTAACATCTCCTCCCCTACTCCCCTCCAACAGAGTTCTAAACCAGCACTCCCAGCTAAAATAGGAGTAACAGTGTCTAAAGGTGTGAATCTAACAGGACAAGAATCTCCCAAGTCTTCACCGAGAGGAATTCATATCCCCATCAGTGTCGTTCACAGCCCTGGAACTGTTATACCTACCACGTCCCATAGCTCAGCAGGGGCAGATAAATCTGCCTCGCCCCTGCGGAAACCTGCGCAGGTTTGTGTAAATGCAAAGTGAAGGGAGAGACACAAACTCTTACAATTTAACTGAAAATATTTTAAATGCCTCAAACTACAAATGGTGCAGAGTTTTTAAGTTTTTTTTTTTTTTATAAATTTTTTTCTTTGAATTTGTGAAAAGCCTAAACCTATTTAAAACTTTTTACACAACAAAAATTATTGAATGATTATGTAATGCTAAATTGATAAGGTTTGCAGGTTTAAATAGAAATGGAAAGAAACTCAAATCCAATTTTGTATCTTTTAGGAAGATAAATGAAATTTTTCATTCATAAAATTAGAAGCAGCAAAAAGTGACTAGAGGAATTAATATGTTCTTCTAACTCCTAAACTAATGAAGATGTATCTTAGTTATGTTAATGTAGGTGTTGTATATTGTTTAGTACAAATGGACTTGTGCAATAAATACAAGGGATAAAGGACGTCAGTACTTTCTTTATGCTTTAATGATTAAGTCCAAAACTAGTGATGGCTAAGAAAAAAATTCTAAAATTTGAATGTGAACTTTTAAGAAAAATTTTCCATTAAGGGAACAAAGTAGTGTGGAGGGATGGATGGGGTTTAAAGAGTGATCTTAAGAGACAGCAGTATAAATAGTTCTGAGTAAATCCATTAATTGTGGCCTCACTTTTAGTTTGTGTCATCTCTTCATTTTGTTTAGTTCAAATAATTGTCAATTTCTAATACTTTATCTTTTATTTCATGTTCTTTTGCCTGTCTCTGATTTATTTACATACCTTAATACATTGATTATATCTAACACATGAATTCTTTGGAGAAAACATTCTTTCTCTGTTATTACCTCTTTGTGTTTTACAGCTTTTATCGTAACTTTTCATTTGTATGCATTTATGTTCTCAACAAGTTGTCTTATTTTGAAGACTTTTTATCTAGCTGCTGTTTCACGTCACTTCAAAATCACTGTTTTACCGTGTATTTTAGTCATACAATATTACATGTTTGGTCATCATTAGTTTTGCACTTGAAAAATTACATCAAACATACACTTGTACAAGATTTTGTATAGATTAGTATGTGAAGTCACTGAGCTTAAGGTTTACATAAGTTGTGCTGTCATAGATGGTGTATGTAATGTATAGTTTTCACTAGGGCTGAGTGGTTTTATCGCAGTAGCAGTATATTGCGATACGAGGCTTTGCAATACGTACCATGGTATTTGTTTTCAAACACCGTTTTTTGACGATATTTTTTTTATCTTCATATTTTCATGTTGTTTCTTTAAAAATTATGAGCGAATGCGAATTCTGACTAGCCACTTTTATACAAGACAAAGTGTCAGTACTATGCTACACAGCCTTATAGATTCCAAGAAATAAATGAATAACACTTGTTTGACCTTTCAAAAACGTACGTCAACACATTGCACATGTCAAGGACAAAAATAAATAATTATTGGTATACCGGTACTAATTTGCGAGAAAGACTTGGCCATGTTAGCTTGATTCTTAGCAAGTTACATAGTTCATGATTGGCGTATTGTTTACATGTACAACGTCTTGGTGTCTTGAAATTCAAGGACGTTTGCCTTGCCTCTTATGTCTTGAATAAGGGTAGTTTAAATGACCTTTAAGTTTCCCAGTGACTATTTGCACTGTCTGCATGTCCACGAGTGTCTGCCTATGTCAGAATTATCACATTAATGCTTGGATGAATATCCATGCATGTATGATTGACTTCAAATGTTACAGAAGGACTGTCAAATTCACATGTCCATCATTATATCATGAAGATATTTTCAGATTTTTATATAAAATTTTGAAAACAAAATTGAAGTAGGAAAATGAAAATGATAAGAAATCTGAACGTTATAAAATATTGCAATATATCGCAATATTTTTCCAGATATCGCAATATATCGCAATACAAATTTTGACCCGCAATACTCAGCCCTAGTTTTCACCATATAGACCCTTTCACATTATCTGAAGAAATGAATTTAAGGCTAAGACCGGGAATCTTAAGAATGGATTGTTTAGGTCATTTGGTTATTTAAAATGATTTTTGTGGGACTACTGATCGATGGACAGACACCTTCATGTTAAAAGCATTCTTGAGCAATCAAATGACTTCGGAAAGCCTGGAACTGAGCTTCAAATTCAGTGACGCACATAATGTGAAAAGGGTCTATAAGTTTACATGCTCTGTGACTGTAGTGGACACAGCTGCCATTAATATTGGTATTATGAGGTTAAGATCAGATACCAATGGAGTCGAATTCACTTCTGACATGTTCTATGAGCTACAGCTATGCTTAGAGAGGAATAGAGCAGAATACTAAATAGTAACAAATGCATTAATAAATACTTGTACTGTATATAGTACATTTATAATAGAAAAAAGAAAAATGATGATGAGAAGTTTCATTTCAAGGTCAAAGAAGGAAAAAAGGTCATAGAAGAAAAAAGGTCAAAGAAGGAGAAAATGTCATACAAGGAAAAAGCTTAAAGAAGGAAAAAGGCCAAACTGTGAATGCACCAGGTAGTATACCATGTAGACCTGAGGCTGATGTAAGAATTTATATAGTCGTATCTGAAGGAGTGAGAGGCACTCTGAATGATGTGTGATGTAATTATGAAACTTGACGCTTACATTTCAAGAGAATGTAAGCTGGTACATGATATATACCCTCTGTGCAAATGTTTCTTTATTAGTTTTTGCTGTGTTTTACATCACAGGACGAAAATGTATTTAATTACTATCTTTTACTTGTCATGGAGTACATACACATGTAAACAGCAAGTTAGATATGGCCGGAGGTAAAGTAGAATGGAGGTGAGAGTCTATATCCATATCAGTCTTATTGATGTTGTGTTGCTATATGAAAAAAACCTACTAGTGATGCTGAAAGTGAGATATTACAGACATTGGCTACCTTATATAATTAATGTGCACTATGTATGCTGTATAAACACTAGATTTATACTGAGTTAACCTCACTCTAATTATTTGTATGGGTTGTGTGTTGTTACCTGTATACATATAGTATCTGTATTTTGTAGGGATCATACTGTATACACACCAAACTTATTCGCTCACACAAAATTGTATGAATTTTGTCAATCTGTGTTTTAGATATTGTACCTGTACGTTGTGTTTGTTGGAATCTTAAATGTAATTCACATACCAGTACAAAGCCTACCTTGACACACTTGTAATGCTATTGTTATATGTGTTGTAGATTTAGCACATGTACCTACAGTATACAATTTAGCTCACCAGGGTTGATGACTTTGGGAATTTATTGTCAAAGTGCATAATCCTTTGTTTGTTTGGAAAATAATGGAAAGCATAGAGTAGGGAGGTAAAGTCAGTATATGGATAAACTAAAAGTAAACAAGAGGCCCAAGGGGGCCACATCGCTCACCTGAGTTGCAGACAAAGGGTTAAAAGTCACAAAAATACTTCTACAGATCAAAGCCCTTGACAGCCATATTTGTTGACCTATCGACAAGAAAAACACAAACTTGGCAGAGGACCTTGAGTACTTGCTTGCTGCAAGGTTTCCTGAAATTCTGTTCAATGGTTGCAGAGGAGATGTCGAAAATGTGACAGCCAATCAGAGCCCTCGGCGGCCATATTTGTTGACCGATCGGCACGAAAAACACAAACTTGGTAGAGGACCTTGAGTACTTCCTTCCTGTAAAGTTTCATGAAATTCTGTGCAGCGGTTGCAAAGGAGATGTCGAAAATGTATCAGCCAATCAGAGCCCTTGGCGGCCATATTTGTTGACCAATCGGCACGAAAAAACACAAACTTGTTGGAGGACCTTGAATACTTCCTTCCTGTAAAGTTTCATGAAATTCTGTTCAGCGGTTGCAGAGGAGATGTCGAAAATGTGTCAGCCAATCAGAGCCCTCGGCGGCCATATTTGTTGACCGATCGGCACGAAAAACACAAACTTGGTAGAGGACCTTGAGTACTTCCTTCCTGTAAAGTTTCATGAAATTCTGTGCAGCGGTTGCAGAGGAGATGTCGAAAATGTGTCAGCCAATCAGAGCCCTCGTTGGCCATATTTGTTCACCGATCAGCCGAAAAACACAAACTTGGTAGAAGACCTTGAGTACTTCCTTCCTGTAAAGTTTCATGAAATTCTGTTCAGCGGTTGCAGAGGAGATGTCGAAAATGTATCATCCAATCAGAGATCTTGGCGGCCATATTTGTTGACTGATCGGCACGAAAAACACAAACTTGGTAGAGGACCTTAAGTACTTCCTTCCTGTAAAGTTTAATGAAATTCTGTGCAGCGGTTGCAGAGGAGATGTCGAAAATGCATCAGCCAATCAGAGCCATCGACAGCCATATTTGTTGACCGATCGGCACGAAAAACACAAACTTGGTAGAGGACCTTGAGACTTCCTTCCTGTAAAGTTTCATGAAATTCTGTGCAGCGGTTGCAGAGGAGATGTCGAAAATGTATCAGCCAATCAGAGCCCTCGGCGGCCATATTTGTTGACCGATCGGCACGAAAAACACAAACTTGGTAGAGGACCTTAAGTACTTCCTTCCTGTGAAGTTTCATGAAATTCTGTGCAGCAGTTGCAGAGGAGATGTCGAAAATGTATCAGCCAATCAGAGCCCTCGGCGGCCATATTTGTTGACTGATCGGCACGAAAAACACAAACTTGGTAGAGGACCTTGAGTACTTCCTTCCTGTAAAGTTTCATGAAATTCTGTGCAGCGGTTGCAGAACAGATGTCGAAAATGTGTCAGCCAATCAGAGCCCTCGGCGGCCATATTTGTTGACCGATCGGCACGAAAAACACAAACTTGGTAGAGGACCTTGAGTACTTCCTTCCTGTAAAGTTTCATGAAATTCTGTTCAGCGGTTGCAGAGGAGATGTCGAAAATGTGTCAGCCAATCAGAGCCCTCGGCGGCCATATTTGTTGACCGATCGGCACGAAAAACACAAACTTGGTAGAGGACCTTGAGTACTTCCTTCCCGTAAAGTTTCATGAAATTCTGTGCAGCGGTTGCAGAACAGATGTCGAAAATGTGTCAGCCAATCAGAGCCCTTGGCGGCCATATTTGTTGACCAATCGGCACGAAAAACACAAACTTGGTAGAGGACCTTGAGTACTTCCTTCCTGTAAAGTTTCATGAAATTCTGTGCAGCGGTTGCAGAGGAGATGTCGAAAATGTTAAAAGTTTACGCCAGACGGACGACGACGACGGACGACGGACGGACGACGGACGGACGACGGACGGACGACGGATGGCGCGCTATGACAATAGCTCACTTGAGCTTCGCTCAGGTGAGCTAAAAAAAAATCGATGTATATACATGTATATTCAAATTCCGTATCAGTATTAAACTTAAAAAAGATTCTGTTTATTGAATAATTGTATTCAGGTATAGAAGTAGATTTTCCTGTATTCTTTAAGAGTTTTGAGATTTTTCCAGTCAAATTCTTCCATTTGTCAGTTATCTATGAATTTAAGTTAGACAATCCTCATATGAGCAATATGTACCCATTTGGGCCTCTTGTGGTAGGAATCTAACTGCATACACAAATGTCTATTTAAATGAACACAGTGTTATAATTGTTCCTCACCAGATCAAGGTAATCTCCACCCTGAAACAGCAGCCAGTTTGCTATCTATGTTGTTGCATGAACAATTGTCATGTTGTTGATCCTCCTACTCCTTATTATGTTATCAACTGTCGTCTAAATCTTCGTGCATTTTTGACTTCCTGCATGAGTGTGCCAGTTTCTTTCTTACAGCTTACAGAACCTGTGTCTGCGGAAGTCAAAATCAATGATTTTAACGCAACGCATGCTGAAACACTAGACTTTCTCGGTCCAGAAATGGCTGATCTTCAAAATTTACTGTCCTCCATCATGTCAGGTAAAATTATACCAGGATTTATATATCGGGACACTGTATATCTACCTATACTCATTTACCTGGAGCCAATATTACATGTCATTCTCCTGAACCTTGCACACTTTGATGTGACAGAAAAATGAGTTTATTCACTAAACTAATACATGTACATGTAGTTACATTTTAGAATTGTTTCACAAATCTGTGCTAGAGATTAGAAAATGCACATATTTAGAAGTCACAGGTGTATAAATTAAGACATAGAAAAAAATGGTAAAATTAACCTGTATCTGTACCATATTTAGGTATTCTATCTGGTCTAGAAATTTACTCTATTTTTGTCTAATGCTCATTTTAGTAATTCAGCAACTACAGAAAACCTATAGTAACTGTAGAAAGGTATAGAAAACATAAGAAAATGTTGTCAAAAATATACTTTTGACTGATTGCACAATCGTTATACTGATGCTTGGGGAATATTACAGTAAAGTAGACCTTGATGTAACAGAGAATCAATATCCCATACCTCTCATTATTTTGTCCTCAGATTACACAGTAGGAATTAGTCTCCATTAGCATGATTGATTATATATCATCTTTGACATTTTGTCCTATAAAGGTCGCTTCTATATTCGGATAGAATATTGTCATCTATTTTTGCTGTCTTGGCAAAACTGCAGTATTATGAGAGCATCCAACTTTTCCTTTCATGTAAATATTCATGATGGGATATATACTGGTATTAGCTAAGGGGTTTCCTGCTTCATGGGGTTCAATATTTTGTATAATGATATGTTGCCTACTTTACAGAGATAGAATAAAGTATGGGTATATTTCATAGTAAGTCTGTTAAAACTTGTTTCCTTAATTGTTGATATGTCCATGCATTTTCATATAACCAGAGAACGAGTAACCTCATTTCCTATGCCCTTACTAACATAATGCCCTGTTTTAAAACATAAGCTATTTGATGCTATTCCCATAAAATAACTTTATATTTAATGATATGTTTATTGGCAGAAATGAGTTACCATGATCTAACTTTTCTATCTGACTGAGCTAAGGTTTAAGATCCTGTGATCACTTAACCGTTTATTTTCTCCAAAAAAGTTCTGCGAAATTTGGCCTCATTCCCCCCGCCCTGGAGTATATATTTTCCCCTCCTGTCAGAGAAATTTCCTCCCATATAAAAGATTTTTTTTTTGGCTTAAATTTTTTTAAAATGGTGTGTAAAATCAAACAAAATCAGAATCAAAATAGTAGAATATGATTCCTTTAATGAGCCTCTTTATGCTTAAAGCCATTTCAGTTATATTGATGCTATTTATTACAGTTTTCGAAAGAATCTTGAATTGATTGTTCAGAATTGCATTGATTGTTCACATTCACTGTGGCGTATCACGTGATACGCAAATGATCTGTTCCACGTGAATTGTCTTTGATTAAATCAAGTAAATACTGTCTAAATCTACTTTATATGAATTTATTTAAGGCCTATCATATCTATCTATTTGGAGAACACTTAAACAGAAAATTTTGTATCTGTCCATGCACCATATCATAACACGTGGTGAGGATTGAAAAAATTCTATTTGAGTGTTCTCCGTATACACGTCTATTCTTGACCAGAATAGATTACGATCATATAATTGATGATAATGGCCATATGATAGGCCTAAAATAAATTCATATAAAGTAGATTTAGACAGTATTTACTTGGTTTAATCATAGGGGATTCCTGTGGAACATATCACTTGCGTATCACATGATATGCCACCGTGACATTCTGTAAGTTTGATCAGTTATTCACATTTCTATGTCCCTGTAGTCTGAGATCGAGGGACATGTATTTCTGTCCATTGATTTGTCCATTTTCAAAGTTTTCCTCTTTACCATAAGCTCAGAATCTAGAAACAGTAGGCTATTGGTCAATCATAATTTTAAACGTTTAACTTTGCATTAGCATGATTAGGGCTCCTATATTTCATTTTGATTCCTTGTCACAAGATGTTCTCAATACAATGTACCATTATGTCAGCGATCTCTTGACTTTATCAAACTTGACTAGCTCAACAAAAATTGTGACCTTGGACGTAACTATTGATCAAGAATGTTTCAACTTTAATTTGAATTTTTCAGTTATAATTTGAATGGTTCAGTTAAACTTTTATGGTTCAGTGAAATAGGGTTGTTTGCCTGTGGAAAGTCTTCCCTTTAGCATGTGTTCCTTAGCTTGCCCAGGCTTGTTTACTATGTTGCATTTTCCACCCAGAATGGGGAGGCACACTTTATATATGTATTGCACAAAAAAAGATAGATAATGACAAGTGTATTGTGTAAATTGTTAAAATAGAAAATAAAAATTGTAGAAATGCAGGTATATTCACTAAATTGAATAATGATGTCCATGTAGAATGCACAATGTATTGTATGAAGATAGCTTTGTAAATGCTTCATGTGCACAAGGATTTGGATAATGAAAACAAAATTTAAGAATCTAAAGATGTATCAGTCATAGTGGCTTGATTTGGCAAGTCTTCCCAAAAGTTTGACATGTAAAATATTATTCTTATTAAATTTGATAAAATATGTACTGATACATACACCATTCTTTTTCTTGAAAAAAAATTATGTGCAAGTTTATATTCAATGTATAACTATGATTTTAATGATTATTAGACATGATTCTATAAACTTGATCTCACCTTGAATTATTTTCTCTTTTCCAGATTCGGATAGTTCGCATAATTTAGATTCATCAAAGTCATCATCTTCGTCGTCATCTTTTCCTGTATCATCATTGTCATCATCATTGTCATCGTCTGACATATCATCGTCACCGCTACACAAACTTGCTGCAGAAGGAGACTTGGAGGCGTTACGGAAATACGTCCTAGAGAGAGAGGCTGATGTCAACCTCCCTCTGAAGGATGGATCCACCCCATTGTTGTTTGCTGCCAAATATGGGCATTGTGGTAAGCAACACATTGTGACATTATGGTATGGTATATTTAAACATGTTAAGCTTATAAAGTTTATGTCTATTTTTAAAAAATTCTATGTGAAATGTAACATCAGAATGTTCTGACTTTCTCAGCATTTAAGATATTTTTAATAAAAATCTGATTTGTAAATCTGTTAAATGATAAACCTTGAGAATACACTTGATGAGCATGGTCAATTTTCATACAACGATATTTCAGAATGTGTTAAGTTTCTGTTAGATAATGGTGCTAATCCAGCTACGTGTGGTGATACAAGATTCAGTGCTTTACATGCTACAGCCGCAGAGGGTCATCATGCGTAAGTACTTATGTGTCTATGTGATAGCCATACCTATGTGTAAAACATAAGTCTTGTTTAACTTCCTTGCTCTTGGACACTGGTATTATTTTACAGGTCAGGGAAAATGTGTCAAGGTCATACTGGGTTAAAGAAAAACCTTATACTCTAGAAGTCAAAGATAATCCAACTATTTGTATGAGTTGCCCATGGTATGAAGTTGACACATTGATTTTCAAGATCATTATTCAAGAGTCAAGATGGCATTGGCCTCAGTACAAAACAAATAGTGTCACTAAAACTTGCATGATATTTTCTCAAGGACAATGCTGTATTGATTTCCAAGGTCAAGGTTACATCAGGTAATATAGCATACAAGTAAGAACCTGTTTACATGGTAATGAAACTACATGTATATATATATATGTGTTTCAATTTGTTGAATATTTGATTGGAATGAAATGTATTCATTTTATGTGAAATTTCTCTGTACATTCTATTTTCAGCAGTTCAACCATTATGATAATATGATGTTTACGTTCCTTTTCAGGTGTGTAAAACTGTTGCTTGACCACGGTGTAAATGCTAACACAGCTGACCATCAGAACTGGACTCCCCTCCATATGGCTGCCACACACGGTCATCTGGAGTGTTGTCGTCTGTTGTTAATGTATGGAGCTAAGCTCAATGTCTGCTCTACAGTAAGTAGCACTATCTAACTGATACATAGATAAACAATAACAAATTCTAATATCAATCTGTGCTGAAACATACAGTGAACAAAGTAATATACAATGCACAAAGTAATATACAATGCACATGTAGGCTAGTTGATAAGGAGCAATGGTCAGATTTGTTTTGTTGTGCATCTTAGTGCTACTGGTATGGCTGTACTGTTCTGTTAAGTTTTCTTTCTTGGTTATCATACAATTTCCCCATCTATAAATATAAAGAATTTTGTACAGTATATTACATTGAAATATTTTGATTAGGTAAATGTTTTAGAAATCACTTACTATGAATATTTTCAATAAAAATTGATGAAGGGATACATGTACATGTGTGTTCCTTAGAAATGTTCTGCCCCAGACTCCAAGGGTCTTGGAAAATGGGTGTGGTCATTTTCTCCTATTTAACAAAATCACCAGGAAAGCTTCAGTCTCATCAGAGACTTCTGTTTTTTCAGACAAGCTGGACCCCCTTACACAATGCTGTACATGCTGGTCATGACACTTGCCTAGATGTCATGTTGGACTTATATTCCAAACAACCTTTGACCTCTTCTGGTCATGTGACCCTCCAACAACTGATAAATATTCCTGATAACGATGGATGGACTTTATATCACGTAGCTGCGAACAAAAATCATACAGTATGTGTTAACCTTGAATTAAATTTAAAACTTGGTCCACTTTAATTTTTAATGTTTGATAATGACAGTATTAAGATTATAAATGTTCTTGCTGAATATACTTTTGCAGACTAATTTTATAAATAACTTGATGAAAGAAAGTAACAAAACTGTTCAAAGATTTTGAATGACATTGGGAATATAATTACTTATACCATTTAAAGTTGAAAATGACTTTTCAGAAATGCCTTGATGTGATCAATAAATATAGTGCAATAGATGTGAATATACAAGATAAATGGGGGAGGACAGTTCTGGATGTGGCTAACCAAGCTTGTCGCCAATATCTATCTCATAAAGGTATGAAGATTCATTAACCAACATTGCATTGAACGTGTTACTAGTAATTCATAACTGAATTTAAAGGGGTTTGTATTATATTTGTACCTGCTTAACTTACATTTTAATGATCTTCATTATCTGTTATAAAAAGCAACATCTATATATACAATAAATGACTATATTTTCAGTTCTTCATAAGCAAGCACAGGCTGATATATTTCTCGAGACACGTTTCCGAAGCTTTCAGGGAGAAGATAACTCCTCCAAGCTGACTGCCAAGAGCTACATCATAGGAAGTCTTCAGCTGGGAGAGGATACAAAGTGGTCAGAATTAGAGGCTAACTTAGCATCCATTGTGACCTCCTATTTCTGTCAGTTAGACACCGGACTTAAGACAAAAAGGACCAGCAGACTTGATCCAGAAATCACCAGTGATGCCATTCAGTATACCCTTGGATTAGATGTTAAAAGTATACATAGTTATGAAATAGGTAAAAAGCTGTTCATATAATAATTAAAGAAATGATAACGTCCCTGCATGCCATTGCAATATTAGTAGATTTGATTGTGAAAAGATGGATTATTAAATTAGTAGAAATAAATAAAATCTTCTCATCATTAAATGTAGCTGACTCTATCAATTATCAATTTATTATGAAGGAAATACTGTCATCTTGAAGAAACCTGCATAAAAAATCCAAATGTGACTTACATTTGTAGGTACCTATACATGGAGAGCAGGCTCTCAGAATACGGAAAAACTGCCATATGATGTCATGTGCAATAGTAATGTCCAAAAAATTGTCATTATCCTTCAAGGTATGTGATTTTGTAAAATGTTTTAAAGTAATGAGGAAACTTGTTAAACGTGCATGCATAATTTACCCTTCCAATAGTAGGAAAGTAATGCAAAATATCATGACGTCACAATGCTTTTATCTCGGACAAACAAGCTTCAAACCTTGGTCAAACATCGAAATTGCATTGTGACGTCATGAAATTTCTCAAATTTTTCCTGTGTTCGGAAGTGTCAATTAGTCATGATATTTGATGTGTTGTGTTGTTACAATCTACATGTATGAATTACATCACAAAGAAATAAATAAGATACATATATCAAGTTCCTATTTGATGTTTATTTCAGATAGTATAGACACAATAGCTTGTGATGTCCTTTTCCCTGTATCTGTACTACATAATTACCTTAGACTGGTAAGTATATCACATATAGAATATATGATAAAATGTTATAAAGATGAATATTAAACTTAAAAGAAAATTTAGATACATGTATATACATGTATATAAATGTGTGGTAAGAAAAATATGACAAATCTTTGAACATTACTCACCATTTTTCTGACAGAGACAGACAACATTAATTGTTCTAATGAGGCAACAGACTCTTAAGATTAATAATATTAAAAGACATCATTGATGTGTGTGAATAGAAAAGGTATCGTTAGCAAAAGTAATGCAGTAATGCTTATTCATTGTTATGTATACATGTTTCAGCTGGAGCATTATAAGAGTGTGGTGTTTTACGGTCCGGAATTCACTGGGAAGTCGTACCTGGCTGGACACCTGGCTAATTACCTAGCGGTATGTGTTGTTACATGTTGACAATCATTGAAATACTATGTACATGTAAATATTTGGAATGTAACAAAATATAGATATATTGCGATATTTTATAAATTGGTATCATATAGCAATACAAAATGCGTATCACAATATATCACACTCAGATACATGTAGATTATATGAATAAGTCATTTATCACTTTGATTTTAATCAGTCTAATTGAAATCAAGTGACCCATGGATCACATGCTCACAATTTAAATGAATTATGACAAAAGGAGTCAAAATGATTCAATGACTTGTGTGTGTTTCATTTAGCAAATGGCATTGACAATGTGAAATTCAATCAGAAAATATGAACCGTACGGTCAAACATTCAGAGAGGAACTTGATTTTATATAAAAAATGATAAAAATGAAAAGAAACAATATATCGCAGTACTGCTAATAAAATATGGCAATATACATTTTTGTATTGGGATTCATTTCACCCATAGTAAATACAAAATGAAATGAAAAGTGACTAGAGATCATTATAAAAGTCTGGTGTCTTATGGTCCAGAATTCACAGGCAAGTCTTGCCTGCCTTGCTAACTACCTTGCATTACATCTTGTTGTGTGTAAATTATCTCTTCAGTACCATATACATGTACATGTAAATACAAGGTGAAATATAAAGTGAGCAGAGAGATTTGTTTGCCTCATCTGATCAGTTTTTCAATTGATATATGCAATTGCCGTCTTTACAGACAAAGGAGCTGTCAGCAGGAAGGTTACCCTCTGTCCACACTGTCAATCTACATACAGACTTCTCACATTTAGACCTTGTCAACACTTTCCTACAAACAGGTAAGACGTAATGCATGTAGGTCCCTACCTGTTAGTGATACATAATAGTAGAGCTAGCTTTTCAGCTCTTATGAACTTTCCTGTGCTGCATTAAGGTATTGTGTCCAAAGAGGACATTTCTTTAGCATGTGGTGTTTATACATAATGACAGACTTTGATTTGACAGTGATACTTCTATGTGATGTAAATGTATAATACAGGTTGTATGATGCAGAACAAGACTGATACAGCGGATACCCGTTCTCCCATACTGATACTGGAAAACATGGAAACCATCAACATATCACAGGTGTTTGGTAAACTCCTCCCCGCCATAGAGCATCGAGGACAATATCACGCCTTTGCCATAGATGGTATGTGAAGATTTCGTAGTGGAATTTCCTCGCACATATTTTAAATATGTATAAAACTGTTTGATATGGACAATCAATTAGATATGTGTTTATCTACTGATGTGTTTAACATTAGTTACATATTATAAATACGATAACCTAAAACATCCTACATGTTTTACATAAAGTTTTCTTCATTTACATGTATATAAATTTTACATGTATTTCAGAGAATGGGACAGGTTATTACTTTGTGGACAACTTTTATATAATAGCAACCATGAACAAGTCAAGGTATGAAATTCCTCCATATTCTCTTTAATCATCAGTTTTGTCCCATATTTACAAAATAAATATTTTTTTTTATCATGCAGCTATGATAAAATGTTTTATAGTAAAATTTGATTAAAGACACTTTCATTCATATCAACTACATACATATATAATACAGGTCCACTGGTCTAGAACTCGCTGTTCAACAAAGATTTCGGTGGGTACACTTCCGTATAGACATAGAGCCTATCAGGAATCTCCTAGCTCGTCACTATCAGCGGAAGTTTATTCAGGCTGGGCGGGGTAGTCTCCCAATACCAGACAGCCTGACATTCCGAGCTGTCGAGTGGGTTGTTTGTGTTTGGCAGAGATTGAACGATGGGGTTGGCAAACTAGGATTACATGATGTCGTATTTGGGCCACACCCATTTTTGTCGTGTCCTTTGGAATCTAATGATCCGTCAGCTATTCATAGGTATGAATTCATTGTTTGTATCGGTTATTCCTGTTCATTCTATATCAAAAACCTTTTCTAAGTTATCTCACATTAAAATGGACAATTCATAAATCAATGTTAAATCAGAAACAAAGTGTCAGGTACTTTTGTTTTTTTTAAGCTAATGTAAGTTTTCTGTTCTCTACCCCTTTTTAGCTGGCTTACAGTTGTATGGAATGAGATGATAGCCCCTTCGGTACGTGAGGCCATCATTTGTGGTACAGGGAGGGAAACCACATCCCCCGAGGGTCAACAGAAGGTGGCTAACACTGCCCTCTATGTTCTGATGCAGAAAGCTGTGGTACCGGGATGTCCCCTCTCGGGTGTCGGTAAGATTTTGTTTTCATGTTGAACAAAACTTCAAATGTTTAATGAAGATATGTACGGAAATCTCTGCACAGGATTTCGTTTAGTTCATAATTTCATTGTTATAATTTTTTTTGTAGAAAAAGAGAAGTTTCTTTGTACATTTTCTGGTAGTAATGAGCTCGAATTACAAATGAGGATGGACAAATCACGGACACCTGTTAACAATGGACATGCATCACGGAGATCTACAGGGTCTAACGTTCATAGGAGTACTCCGCATAAACACAAGCATAGGTAAAGTAATCCATACCTACAACTTGTTTACATTGTGTACATGTATATTGCAGTGTCTTAGTATGCGTGTTCGTGGGTTATAGACTCTGGTTGGTGCATTTGCAAATTGCCTTGAAAAATTATCACTAGCCTAATAAGAGTATACATGCATCTCATCTGAAAAATCTAAAATCTAAAGTTGTATCATAAAGTATATTTTATATTAGGTAAACGTCCTATAATATCAGAGGCAACTTACAAATGGAGCATAACAATCTGATAATTATGCATTCAGTATGGGAAATCAATTTGAATTGTAAATATAGGCCCTACATGTATATAAGTTTAAAGTACTCGTATAGATATTGCCTATTAACCATAAACTATTGATACAAAAAACTTAAGGGTTTGTATTAGAGCAATATATATGTAAAGACCTTTTTATCAGAACATGCATGCATATACAAAGTAAACCTGAACAAAGATATAATTTTTATGGTAACGTTTTCAGATCTTCAATGGGAAGTGAAGAGAGAGAAGCCATTCCATCATCCCTCACATCTAAAAGAAGAAGTCTGTCAGAAACTTCACTCAAAAATTCTATTGAGTATGAGGAAAAGAAGGAGGACATAGAGGCCATCAACTTGTCAGCCAAAGTCAGAAAACTGGAAATCCGTCCACCGGCAATATTTCAGTTCAGTTCTCAAGCAAGACCCTCCAGCCCATCCGTCAGAAACTCTTTGAACAATGAATCAAGTGACATGCCGTTAAGGACGTTTTCATTTTCGGCCACTTCAAAGTCTAGTTCTGTGTCTGAATCAGGGGGAGATTACTCACAGACTTCATCGTCACGAAGGTCATGGTCAACAGAGAATCTGTCAGGGGCAGGTAAATATGGAATAACAGGAAGTGAAAAATCAGGATCCAAGACGAAATCCAATAGTCCATTTAGTTTTTCTTTGACTACTCCAACTTCTTCTCTCTCATCGTTTAAATATTTGGAGACCAAATCCAGAAGTGATACTAGTCAGTCAAAAATTCCCTTCAGGAGAAGTTTGAATTCTATAGAAGATCAATCAAGTAAGAAAGACTCCCATCGTAGCTTTGTCGTGAGTGGATTACAAACAAACATACCTAGGAAAACTGCTGTCAGAAATGGCAGATCACATTCATATGGAAATTCCAGTTTCCCAGACAGTAATGCGAATGTAAAGGCGGAGGATATATGGATTCCACAAGGAAACGCTATGTACTTCTCCGACTCCGAAACAGTGGGTAGAAACAAAAGTGACTCATCATTTATACGCAATTCAAAACTACGCAAAAGCATTGAAAAAGTTTCACCTGAAAACATGTTTACTGATTATGAAGGGAGGAGAAGCTTTGAAAATGGAGGAAGTCCGTTTGTCCGCAATGCCTCCTCAAGGACAAGCATAGAACGTGTGTCACATGACAGTAAATTCTTCCCTGACCAAGAAATTACTACGTCTTTGAACCCTGATCGGAAGCTGTCTGGATACCCTTCTGATCTATTGTCTGTTGGTAAAGGCAAAACTGGAATAGAGAGCGAATGCTAAATCATGTACACAAACATTTACACTGTTACTCAGATGTTTTTGTTATGGTTTCTTTTCTCTTAAAGTTGTTGATTGTTGATGCATGCAGCCAAATACCTGTGAGAATGAACTTACAAATTCATGTTCAACCTATTATTTTCAGAAATGTTTTTCATTATTGTTGCTACAAATTTTTATACGCTGTTCATTTTAAGTATTGTTGAAGCCCTTTACTTGCAAACGAACAAAGAATTAAAGGTTGTTTTATATTTTTTATTGGTTCAGATCTCTGATCTGATTGGGTTGTTAACATTGTTGTTTCACTTATCAGGAAATAAATGTAAGATAGATTACTGGAGTGATTGGATACAGGATAACTAAACGGTAAAAAGAGTTGTTTTTTCACCCCATGTAGCCGACAAATAATTTGTTAAGTCCTAAATGTTAATGAAAATCTTACAACTCATATGAATAATTATTGAATATCGAAGACAACATATTTAATCTAAGTCAGAACTCAGAATTTTAGTCAGATTTTATTTTCATCCATATATATTTTAGAGGAGCTACATCATTTTTCATTTTACATTAACTGTTCATATACACACATGAAAATACATTTTTACCTTTGAGAATATCTTTTATGTGCTGTTTTCACCAAAAGTTTTAACATTTATTTTCAAAAGTACATGTAACATGACCTTTTTAAAAAAATTTTTTCGAAAATTATGCCCAATATGTTTTTTCTTTAGGATTAAAACTTAAAAAATTAAAGTATGAATTAAACATGAACGTTGAATGCATTTCATCTTATTTCTTGGGCTGCTGGTATTGTTAATCCTGAATCAGCAATTGTATTTCTCTTGCATCCCATGAAGTCTTCTGTTCAAGAAAATTAAGTTAATCTATTAATATTGACATAATCACTGCTATGCTTGCCGGCTTTTGATTACTTGTATTTTCTCAGGAAGGTATGTGATGGTAGAGTTACATGTAATGAGAGTATTGAAAATGTTAAAAATTTGCCGCATGAACAAATACTTTTTATATGTTGAATTATTTTCTTAGTTGTTACTGTTTCATAATTTTACATGATCATACCAAGTTTTGCCTTACACAGTATATTTTTTATCCCAGATTTATGTTAAAGGTTGTGCATTTATAGATCTTAATACAGAAGAACTGAAATGTGTTTTGATTTAAAACTGCTTGTCTTACGCTTTTACTTTTTCATGCTATATGAATGGACATAATTTTCAAAGTGCAATTCTTTACTGTGAAATTCTTTTCCTTAACTTTGTATCTTAATGGTGCAGTTTTATATGGAATGTCTATCAAAGATTTTATTGCTATTTCATTTCTTATACGCATTGGGTAGTTCTTTTATGTTGCCTGCAACATGTAGGGATCACTTTGTGCAACATCTGTCTGTTTGGTAGATATGTTCATGCATAAATAGCTATAACTTCTTTGATATGCATGTATTTAATTTAAACTTGATGAATTATGAGGATCAACATATTCTGTTTTCAAAATGAATGAATAATATACATATTCAAGATAAAGATAATATACTAAATCTGTTCAGAGATTTGACCTTTTTATTAAAGCCTGTATTGCAATTATGATAATGAAACTTGCCAGAAATGTCTTTCGATGAATCAAAGATGACCTCTATTGATTTGGGGGTCCAAAGGTCGAGGTCTCAGATGATTGAAAATGGTTTCCGGACCATATTGGAGCCTGTTATGCACCTATAATCACGAAACTTGCCAGAAATGTTTTCCATGAAATAAGGATGACCCCTATTGATTTTGGGGTCCATAGGTCAAGGTCACAGGACTGATTATTGAAAATGGTTTGTGGATCGTTTTACTTCACCTATGATCATGAAACTTGCCAAAAATGTTTCATTTTGAGGTCAAAAGATAAAAGGTCAAATTCATAGGACTCCGGTAATTCGAAATGGTTTCTTAATTATTAAAGTTGTACTTTTGGCGTAAAACATTTCGACAGGCGACATATTATTTGACACTCTAGTCTGATTTTGACAAAGTTTATGCTGTTCATTCTGCTAGCAAGAAGTTTTTCTAGTCCATTGCTATTTCTTATTCATTAATATGCTTTTTTTCCCTTGATTTCTATTTTGCTATTCCTTGATAAAATGTCAAAGTATCATAGGTGTAGGATTGTTCTTTTTTCTTTGTAATTTTTATGCCCCCAGGAATCAAAGATTTGGGGCATATAGTTTTTGGCCTGACAGTCTGTTTGTCTGTGGCAAAATTTTTGACCTTGTGATCTTTGACTTACTTTTGAAAAAAAACTTTAACATTAAATTTTGTCCATCAAGTTTGACCGTGTTAATACTGACAAAGATTCCAACGGGGGAATTCATGTTTCACAAACACAGGATTTATTTTTACATCAAATTGTTTACCAGGACTTAAAAATATAGTTGTTAAACATCTTTACCTCTTGGTAAAAGTCAAATATTGTTTAGGCGACACATGTTATTGGCAACACATTGCTATGATGAATGGAGAAAATGTGGACTTATATTAAATTCAAATTGTGTAGATTTTACGATCATTATGACTATGATGCTATTAAAAACAATCTAACCTTTTTGTACTAAAACAGATTTTTGTCTCAAATATTGTACTTGGATTCAGTATGCTAACTGACATTTATAGGTGAACTTAGTCAAGTTGGTCTACTTAAAATATGAAATATATGTAAATCATGGTTTGTATGATGTAGGTGGTTAATACATAATACAATTTCTTTATGTGATTCATCACATTAATCCTTACCTTAAATTTTCAGAAATTTTTTACATTTAATGAATGATGAATTTTTTAGCTCACCTCGACGAAGTTGAGTGAGCTTATGCTTTACCCCCCGAGCGTCCACTTCCTCGTTCGCGAATGGTTAAGGTGTTTGGGGTAGCTCAGTGTTGAACAAAGTTTGAATGCTACAGTAACCAAACTTGCACAAGTGATTCATCTTGGGATGCTGAAGTTAACAAATGCATCAGCTGCATCGGACATACATTTTCCTCTGGAGTGACTCAGTTAAGAAGTTTTTGGTACCTCATTTTGACTTAGGTTAGCTCGGCATTGAACAAAGTACTAACGCTACAGAAACCAAACTTGCAAAAGTGACTCATCTTGGGATGCTGAGGTGATTCCATGCATTGGATGCTGCATCTGATCTACATTCTCCACTTGTGTGACTTGGTTAGGAGGCTTGGGGTTGACTTAGTTAGGAAGCTTGGGGTAGCTCAGCATTTAACAAATAACTGATGCTACAGTAAAAAAAAATGCAGAAGTGATTCATCTTGCAGCATCTGGTCTACTTTTTTCCACTGGAGTGATTTTGCTTTTAAAAGCCAATATTGAACAATCTTTTAGTGCTACATGTACCAAACTTGCATAGAGGTTGTGATCAAACTTTCATAAAATGACCATGACCTACTTTTTCCATTTGAGTAGTTTTGTTTGTAAAAGCCAATATCGATCAAAGTATTAGTGCTAAAAGTACCAAACCTGCATATTTGGATATATCTTTCAAACTTTTACCAAATGACCTTGAACTACTTATTCCGCTTGAATGATTTTGCTTGAAAAAGCCAATATTGAGCAAACTATAAGTGCTACATATACCAAACTTGCATATTGGATGTAATTTTGATCAAACTTTTATAAAATGACCTTGACCTACTGTTTTCGCTCGAGTGATTTTGCTTTTGAAAGCTAATATGGAGCAAAGTATCAGTGCTACATGTACAAAACTTGCATGATGGATGTAACTTTGATCAAACTTTTGACCTATTGGAAAAAATGTTTAATTGAAAGGGGTAGGGCCACGAAGCTGGATATTGGCCCTATTTTGAACATTGTACTTTATAGAATTTTTAACTGTGATTTGACATTTTGAAACATTTGCTACTGAATCACGAATCTATCTTTTGTAAACATTGCGTTTATCAATAGTTTTTAGCCCTTTGAAAACACCAAAATTGGTCATATTCCGCAAAATTGATGCAAAAACTACATATTTCTATAAAATTAACAATGGCCGCATGCATTAACTAGGATGAAAAAATTATATGTGAAAGATTATCATTATATCCTTTTGTCATGAATGTTATATCTCGGTTAACGCATGCAGCCACATTGAATTCTTCCACAACAGACAAAATTCCAAGCAATTTTCACCTTATTTTGTAAATAACGTCAAAATGACATCACTTCATGACGTCATTACAGTTAAATGGCACTATGTTTGGTGATAATTTTCTTTTCATTAAAAGCGGTAAACATTCGCGTATTTTCATGAGAGATATCAAGTATTCCCTATGAAATTTATTTCTAGAGAAAAATCGAGGGCCGATTTAGGGGTCTCGTGGCCCTACCCCTTTGTTGCCATGGTACTAAAATGCTGCCATGAGGTAGTCTTTGTAATCTGTGACTACCTATGTTTTTTATACCTCATACCTATAATATGAAATGGCATTTCTATGGCTTTCTACATTCCTATCTGTATATTTGCTGAAAAGAACAACACAGATTTGACATAGTTTGTTAGCTTTTGAAATGAGATGTACCCACTAGGTTTCAAATCAAACCTTTTAAAGTTTTATGTAAGCAACATTTGATTACACGGGAAGATTCCATGGTACCAGTATGACCATATTTAGTTAAAAAACTTTAATGAAATGTAAGTATACGTTTCAAGACTTTCTTAACAATATAAACTGATTCCTTATTGAAAAATTATATTGTAAACATGCCTATTGATTCTGGTATTTTGGATTAACTTGGTTTATAAACTTCGATGTGGTTAAATGCACTATTTACTATCATGGTCTTACTATATGAATTAGTAAACGATTGTACGTGTATGATCAAACTGATACAACTCTCTTGACTGTTACTGAATAAAGTTATTTGAACATAGAATTTCTGGTTTAGTCCTTTTTAGCTAGAAAAAAAGTGATATTCTCCTGCCAAAAAAAAAAAGAACAACAAACAAACAAAAATAAAATGCCCACCTCTGCTGCCAGATTATGGCAAATATCAGCCTTTTAGACAGATTTTATTGTGGATCACACATACATGTTATGGATAGTAGTACTGTGGATCAAACATGTTATGGATAATGAACTAGTAGTACTGTGGATCAAACATGTTATGGATAATGAACTAGTAGTACTGTGGATCACACATACATGTTATGGATAATGAACTAGTAGTACTGTGAATCACATATACATGTTATGGATAGTAGTACTGTGGATCAAACATGTAATGGATAATGAACTAGTAGTACTGTGGATCACACATACATGTTATGGATAATAAACTAGTAGGACTGGATCACACATACATGTTATGGAAAATGAACTAGAAGTACTGTAGATCACACATACATGTTATGGATGGTAGTACTGTGGATCACAAATGTTAAAGATTATGAACTAGTAGTACTGTGGATCACATACATTTTATGGATCATGAACTAGTCGTACTATGGATCACACATACATGTTATGGATAGTAGTACTGTGGATTACAAATGTTAAGGATAATGAACTAGTAGTACTGTGGATCACACATACATGTTATGGATAATGAACTAGTTGTACTGTGGATCACACATACATGTTATGGATAATGAACTAGTAGCACTATGGATCATGCAAACATGTTATATGGATAATGAACTAGTAGTACTGTGGATCACACATACATGTTATGGATAGTAGTACTGTGGATTACAAATGTTAAGGATAATGAACTAGTAGTACTGTGGATCAGACATACATGTTATGGATAATGAACTAGTTGTACTGTGGATCACACATACATGTTATTGATAATGAACTAGTAGCACTATGGATCATGCAAACATGTTATATGGATAATGAACTAGTAGTACGTAGATCACACATATATGTTATGGATAGTAGTACTGTGGATTACAAATGTTAAGGATAATGAACAAGTAGTACTGTGGATCACACATACATGTTTAGGATAATGAACTAGTACTGTGGATCACACATACATGTTAATGGATAATGAACTAGTACTTTGGATCACATATACATGTTATGGATAGTAGTACTTTGGATCACACATACATGTTATGAACTAGTAGTACTGTGGATCACACATACATGTTATGGATAGTAGTACTGTGGATCACACATACATGTTATGGATAGTGGTACTGTTGATCATACATACATGTTATGGATAGTAGTACTGTGGATCACACATACATGTTATGGATAGTAGTACTATGGATCACACATACATGTTATGAACTAGTAGCACTGTGGATCACACATACATGTTATGGATAGTAGTACTGTGGATCACACATACATGTTATGGATAGTGGTACTGTTGATCATACATACATGTTATGGATAGTAGTACTGTGGATCACACATACATGTTATGGATAGTAGTACTGTGGATCACACATACATGTTATGGATAATGAACTAGTAGTACTGTGGATCACACATACATGTTAATAGATAATGAAATAGTACTGTGGATCACACATGCATGTTATGGATAGTAGTACTGTGGATCACACATACATGTTATGGATAGTAGTACTGTGGATCACACATACATGTTATGGATAATGAACTAGTAGTATTGTGGATCACACATACATGTTATGGATAGTAGTACTGTGGATCACACATACATGTTTTGGATAGTAGTACTGTGGATCACACATACATGTTATGGATAATGAACTAGTAGTACTGTGAATCACACATACATGTTAATGGATAATGAACTAGTACTGTGGATCACACATACATGTTTTGGATAGTAGTACTGTGGATCACATATACATGTTATGGATAGTAGTACTGTGGATCACACATACATGTTATGGATAGTAGTACTGTGGATCACACATACATGTTTTGGATAATGAACTAGTAGTACTGTGGATCACACATACATGTTAGGAGAATGAACTAGTAGTACTGTCGATCACACATACATGTTATGGATAATGAACTAGTAGTACTGTGAATCACACATACATGTTATGGATAGTAGTACTGTGGATCACACATACATGTCATGGATAATGAACTAGTAGTACTGTGAATCACACATACATGTTAATGGATAATGAACTAGTACTGTGGATCACACATACATGTTTTGGATAGTAGTACTGTGGATCACATATACATGTTATGGATAGTAGTACTGTGGATCACACATACATGTTATGGATAGTAGTACTGTGGATCACACATACATGTTTTGGATAATGAACTAGTAGTACTGTGGATCACACATACATGTTAGGATAATGAACTAGTAGTACTGTCGATCACACATACATGTTATGGATAATGAACTAGTAGTACTGTGAATCACACATACATGTTATGGATAGTAATACTGTGGATCACACATACATGTCATGGATAATGAACTAGTAGTACTGTGAATCACACATACATGTTAATGGATAATGAACTAGTACTGTGG